>CM064434.1:40560746-42055746 GCA_032690845.1 Eleusine coracana subsp. coracana
GGAGGGTGGTAATTTTTCAAAAACATAGCGAAAAAATGCTAAGGGGCTCGTTGCAGCCCAGACCCGTCGAAGGATTCACACAAAAGCCTCGCCCCTATCACTTCGAGGGGAGGCTGGCGATTTTTCAAAAAACATAGCAAAAAAATGCTAAGGGTCTCGTTGTAGCCCAGACCCGTCAAAGGGATCACGCAAAAGCCTCACCCCTAGCACTTTGAGGGGGGGGAGGGTGGCATTTTTCATAAAAACATAGCAAAAAAATGCTAAGGGGCTCGTTGCAGCCCAGACCCATCGAAGGGTTCACGCAAAAGCCTCGCTCCTAGCACTTCGAGGGGGAGGGTGGCGTTTTTCAAAAAACATAGTAAAAAAATGGTAAGGGGCTCATTACAGTCCAGACCCATCGAAGGGTTCACACAAAAGCCTCGCCCTAGCACTTCGAGGGGGAGGGTAGCATTTTTTTAAAAAATTTAGCGAAAAAATGCTAAGGGGCTCATTGCAGCCCAGACCCGTCGAAGGGTTCACGCAAAAGCCTCGCCCCTAGCACTTCGAGGGGGAGGGTGGCGTTTTTAAAAAAACTTAGTAAAAAAATGCTAAGAGGCTTGTTGCAGTCCAGACCCATCGAAGGGTTCACGCAAAAGCCTCGCCCCTAGCATCTCGAGGGGGAGGGTGGCGATTTTCAAAAAACTTGGCCAAAAAATGCTAAGGGGCTCGTTGCAGCCTAAACCCATCGAAGGGTTCACGCAAAAGCCTTGCCCCTAGCACCTCAACGCAGAGGGTGGCGTTTTTTAAAAAAACTTAGCGAAAAAATGCTAAGGGGCTCGTTGCAGCCTAAACCCATCGAAGGGTTTACGCAAAAGCCTCGCCCCTAGCACCTCGAGGGAGAGTGTTGCGTTTTTCAAAAAAACTTTGCAAAAAAATGCTAAGGAGCTGAAACTTAGCAAAAAATGCTTAGGGGCTCGTTGCAGCCTAGACCCATCGAAGGGATCACATAAAAGCCTCGCCCGTAACACTTCGAGGGGGAGGGTTGCGTTTTTTAAAAAACTTAGCGAAAAATTGCTAAGGGGCTCTGAAGGACCGAGCAAAGCGACTAGAGGAGGGGGGTGAATAAGTGCCTGGACAAATTTCTTGTAAACCAAATGATCTGTCCTATTTCTCATCCAACACACCAATCTTGCAACCTACCACGGTCACATAGTCACAACGGACATACAAACCGTAAAAATAGGTCAGGAGAAACTCAAAGCAATGTGGAAGCTAAAAGCTAGAGCACAGTGCAAATTTGTTCTCTAACAATACTTACCAAGGATAACACTAGTTAAACAAAAAGATCAAGTTAGACTGCTAAAGCAAATAAACTCTAGATATAAATAAGTTAAAAGCTTCAGCCAATATGCAAGCAAAAGATAGTTAATCAATTGATCAAGTTAATTGCTTAAACATAGATGCATGTGAGATGCTACTACCTGCCATACGAAGTACACAAGGTTGGATAACAAAACAATGCAGAGCACACAAGTAAGCTGACACTCAACTAGGTGTTTGGTAATCAACCATACGAAGGGAAGCTACACATGCTGGATGCATTCTTTGAGCTGAACGAAATAGTAACAGGAGCACCTTAGGCAATAAAGAAATTCTATAACTATTCGGCAGAACAAGCAGGCAAGCATATAGTTCATGAGCTGCAGTCAGTTTAGTTTATGCATGCAAAGCAATTACTGAAAACACGCCAGATGGTCTCTTCATGCATCAGAAACTTGACAGTTCAAATACTAAAGAAGCAAATAAATAGCTCACGGGAACAGCAATGGAAAAGCACGAAGTGCTCCCTACTCATGCATGCTTTCAAGGATTAGCTAACAAACAAATGCTCTCAAGTGCCAAGACAAAGTGTTGCTCCACTACTGCGTCAGTTAGCTCTCATACGAAATTATAGAGGACAGGAAAACGAGTCAGCTGCTTGCCGCTGGGATGGAGATCAGAGAGACGCCTTCTGCTGGCACCTGCAAACAAACACGAAGATGCTGAAGCTCATAGCTGCCGTCGACCAGTGTCAATCCGGTGTGCGCTCCTTGCGAACTTGTTGCCTACACAGTCGTGCTTCTTCAGACCTGCAAGCAAAGATACACAGACAAGAACAGCTGCACCACATGAGGAAGTTGCAGTCAAAATCCAAGTCGATGCTAGCAATGAAAAACAAAGATCCAAGCTTTTGGTTCCTGAAGAACACGCGCCTAGACTGCTGCTGCTGAAAAACAAGGCAGTCAAAGGCTCTTTGCTGCTTGCTCTGTCAAGAACACAGAGCACGACAGGTGCAAATGGGTCAGCTGGTGCAGTCAATAACACAGAACGCAAGAAGAGCGCAAACAAAGGTGGAGCCATGCGACGAAATTCTAAAAGCCCACCCAATCAATTCAGAAATTCGCCAAACTTGGACCATAGCTTCACCGCATCATGTGTAACCCATTCCGACCAAAAGCCCTAAGAAATATTGAGATTCTGGTATCAATTTCTGGATTTCGTGGAACCCTAGCAAATGGGGAAAAACATGTGAAAACTGAAATTAAGAGGTGCTTGTGAGGAGATTGATTCAATCCATGACACATAAATGTTCTCACATGTCCTAGCAACAAAATCCCCAAGAAAATCCGACCCGAAACGTAGCCAAATCGGAGATAAAAAGTTCATCAAAATTCGGTATTTAGAGAGAGAGGAAGATCTTGAGCATTAAATAAATCTTATATCATGGAAACATGCTTACAAAATCCATAGGTACAAGGCTAGGAAGTCACCCTCTTCCTCCCACTATTTGGAAGAGCTAGAGATGTCTCTCACACACCCTCTCCTCACCTCTAAAACATAAAGTCCTCTCCTAACACTTGAATGAAGTCCTAACACAAAGCTAATGGAAAGAGAGACACCTCTTCCACCAGCCCTACCTCTCCTTATATAGGCCCAATGTCTATTATCCACATGACAATACTACTCTTGATCTACATAACACACCCACCTACCACCGGAGGCATAATCGTTCATCTTTCGCCTCATTGCCCAAATGCCATCGAGCCCTTTACAACTTTGCTTTGCCTCGGAGCAAGCTCCATGATGGTGCCACGTGCGCCACCAACCACCGCCACCGGTTTTGATGTCCAAACCAGGGAACCACCTCGCACGCTTCTCAAAGCGCGACTTCTCGATGTTGACGCATGTCACCTTGTCCCGCGATCCTGACTACCAGCAAGTCTTTCCCAGTCCCTGTCCATCGGGCCCTCTTGTCACTTGCACCGGCATCATACTCGCCTTGATCTGGTCAACACGCTGTCTTCATCACCACCCACGGTTTTAAAGCTCAACCGCGAAACCATACATGCTTCTTGCCTCTCCACGTGTACGGTGTGGATCACCCTTGACTTCACCTGGCAGCCCGATCGTTCGGCCCAAAGTCCCCTACTTGTGCCCGATCCCCTCGCCGTTAACCGCCAAGTCGACTCCAGTGACGTACACATCATGAGAAAGGCAAACACATTTCCCAACTCGTGCAACATCACAAATAGTTCCACCAACTCCAGTTAGTCAAAACCATGACATGCATAAACTCATGCAATCCTAAGATTTCCGCATTTCAACTCAAACACCAAATCTGCTCAAGTCAATTACTCATCACATATATTGCAAACTATGTGAAAGGATCATAGTGACCCAGAGGGGGGGGGGGTGAATCGGGAACTACCACTATGAACCAATTTTACCAATCACAAACTCCGATAGCACTCAAAGCAACTCCTACTCAAATCTAGTGGTGATCACACTAACAATATAATCCTTTGAAAGGAAAGACATCCTATGCATACTAGTGGATCACACAAGTCAATACATCTCCTATCCACTTCTAGTGATCAAGCACACAAATGCAACTCCTACTCATACTAGTCATCAAATGCGGAAGCTTAAACACTACTAGCAAGTAGAGAGCCTAAACATGCAAGTCTACAAGATAGTCAAAGAGAACTAATAAAACACACAAGCATGAATAACATGGTATGTAAATAAGGAAAGTAAAGCATCATAGTGAGGAGTAGAGTAAGGGGTGGCTTGTGATTTTTTTCTGAGGTCTCGGAAGGATGGTGCCTTCCCTTAATCCTCGTTGGACCACTCTCGCCGAGTCCCGGTCCCTCCCGCCACCAAGTGGAGTTCTCGCCCACGAGTCCGCAATCACTCCTAGAGTGAAGACACGATGTGCGTCACCACTACACAAAGCACAAGCTCGCCTCCCTCAAGAACTTGTCGGACGCCCCGAGCCGACACAGGCGCTCACTAGCGATGCCCCTTTCAACGACGGTCTCAAACCGTGTACAAACGTGTGACGACCTTCACAACCGATCACAATAGGCTTGATCATGGACACCTAACCGGTCTAGGTCTCACCATAGACTAAGAGTAACAATCTAGATCACACCCTCAAGGACACCCTAGCCTTAGATGTGCAAGAGAGCTACTCTTCTCTAGCACTCTCAAGAGATGCAATATCTCCTCCTAGTGTGTCGATGCTCAAGACCAGTAGTAAATATATAGGACTACGTCGAGACCAAGAACAACGATGGTTACACAAGACGTCGAATTATACAGGTTTGGGCCCTCTCAATGAGAGTAAAAACCCTACGTCCTGTGTTCTGTATTGTATTAATTGTCACGAGATGTTGTGTCCCTCCCCGATGGGGGGTACCCTGCCACCTTACATATCCGGTCGGCAGGGGGGTTCAGGCAGAGTCCTAGTCATACTCTACAAGGATTGTATATGGCAAGTCTAATCTTTCTTGTCTTGCACTCCAAGCCGATTCGGTCGGCTTCCTTGTTGATGAAGTACCCGGTCGGCCACCGACTTAGCCTTGTATGAGGATACCCATAAAGCTAGTATCCCACAGCAGCCCCCGAGTGCTTTCTGATTTTGAGCTTTAATTCTCCGAATGATCTAAAGATCATAAATTAGGAAGACCTCATTATCGAAGTTTCTGATAGATCTGGTGCACGGGTCAGGTGCACCTGATCAGGTGTAGCCCCCGACTCTTGTATAATTTGGAGACTAACAAATAATGCAAGAGTCTAATTGTATTAGCTATTATTCATTTGTTTATAGATATTCAAACCATCAAGTTTGAATCTTTCAGACCTTTGGTCATCAAACACTTGGGTCCTATTGCTAAGTGACCACTTTGCCGACCAATCATCAAACTGACCGAGTGGCATATATTATTTCCGAGAGATGGGTCGGTCGGAATTTTATGACTCTAGTCATATTCAGTATTAAGCTAAATGACTTTAGTCATAATATAGCTTTTCCCTAATTTCAATCACCCGTTTAAGTCCAAATTTAGTAATTCTGGTTATTTGACTTTAGTCAGTACCATAACCTTTGAACTTGTAACCATATGACCATCAAGTCCTTTGCCACATGATCATCAAATCACATAGATATGGCGAAATAATTCTTGGGTACTTCTCATCAAAGAAGCCCCCGAGTCTCATTTTTCTGGGTTTGTAACCCTAATGAGCTTAAGCCCTTAATTAACCTTTAAGTTAATATTAGGGTCGCACTATAGTACAGCCCACCTTGGCCCATGGGACCCTTAGGTCAAAAAAGGCAAGGGTATAAAAGGCTGCACCAGGTTGACCCTCAGTCCACGCCGCATTTGCACGCGAACTCTTCGTCTTCCTTGCGCCTTCTCTGCTCTCGTGACTCCTCTGTTTTTTTGGCTAGGGTTAGCTTTCTCGCTTCCGACCGCCACAGATCCCGCCACGTTTAGCCCCCGAGCTTTGGCGAAGTTTCTCAAACTCCTCCACCGCGTCCAATCCTATTTGCGATGGGTCGCAAGGGGACTTCCATTTCAATCCCAACTTCTTCCGCCGCTGCCGCGTCGTCCTCGTTGGAGGTCGACATCCCGGAGCAACTTCGGGAGTTCTCGAAGAGTAGCCTTTCACAGGCTGACATGAACAATATGATGGTGGATGGCGTCCTTCCAGTGCAGGCTCGGATCGACTGGAAGGTACCTCGCGAGTCTTGCCCCATCCCCATTCACCAGCAGATCGTAGTGTTTCACTCATGCTTTGAGCATGGCTTTGGAGTTCCCTGCTGCAGTTTTTTGTGCAGGCTCCTTTTTTTCTATAGGATCTCAACTCCATTCTTCATATTGCCATCTTTGTTTATTTGTGCGAAGCTTTTCTTGGCACTCTCCCCCATTTCAATCTCTTCCGCCATCTGTTTTTCCTCCGACCGCTGCCGACAAAGGATAACCAAGTGGCCATAGGCGGAGTCGGCGTCTAGTTATGTAAGAAGGAGACCTACATCAATGTCCCATTGAAGACCGGAAACAAGAATTGGAAGGATGAGTGGTTCTATTGTGACAACCCTCCCCCTGTTCTTGCCGACTTCACTGGTGCGAAGGCTATTCCCCAAGCGCATTGGATAGAGAGGCCCAATTCGACCGATCCTCCAGTGGTCGCTCTGCTTAAGAAAATTGCCGGTCTGAAGGCTGAAGGCGTCGATGGCATCACAGTCGCCAAAAGTTTCATCATCCGACGAGTTCAGCCCCTGAAGCTTCAATGTCACCCGGCATGGGACTATGTTGATGAGGATGAGACCAGGGAGGTGCCAGACTCACTGAATGGTGAACTCCGCCGAAGACGCTTGTTGAAGATGTTTGAAGGGGATATCCTTCAGGACCATTCTTTGGTCAAAAAGGCGTATTACAAGGGCACAATGTGAGCCCAAGTAAGCCTCAGTCTGCCTTTAGCTATCCCTTGTTTTCCTATCTTGATGTTGTACTCAATGTTTTGATCTTCATTCAGGTGCTGGATACTTATGTATCTCATCCCCCGCTCCCTCAGACCGATACTGAGGGACCTGATTATGTCAAAAGGACACCGCTGACTGGCGCTGGGGGTTCAAGTTCCTCCGCAGGCGCTCGGCCAGTCAGCGTCACTCCCATCGTTACTCTGGCCTCCCCTGACAAGCTCTAGATGTGTACTATCAGGCGCCGATGCCAATATGTGGGGGACCAGGACGACGATGAAGAAATAACTGCCACAGACGCTGGTCAACCTGCTCCTGCAACCTCCAACCGACCTTCAGACCGACCGGAGCCCCCGAGCCCAACTCAGAGGTCAACGGAAGAGGTGGTGCAGACTGGCAAGACTGACTAGCCCTCTCAATAGAGGAAGGAAACTGATTTTCAGTCGACTTCTTCAAAGAAGAGGCTATGCCGGATCAAGCTCAAGAAGGCTCCCAGGTTTAATCTTTAAACCCTATACTCCTTGTCACTTATTGCTGATCTCAACATTTCCTGATCTCATCCTTCTATGTTTTTTCCTCGGCAGTCGGACAAGTGATTCTCAGAGTGCTTAGGGATCTCAGGATACTCGGTCTGAGCTCCAACCTCATCCGACTGATGTGGCCCATTCGGTTGGCAAGTCATCAAACACGCTGACCGAAGTGGATAAACCGTTTGAAAATACGATTCCTGCCTCCACTCCCGAGCCTCTGCCTCAGACCACTCCAACTAATGTCTCTTTGCCTCTTGACAAAGGTAAAAGGACTCTTCCTACAGATATGCTTGGTCGGCTTGAGGTGGAGGATGTGGAGATTTTGCACCAACACCGGGAGTCCAGCAAGGTAACTCAACATTATGCTTTTACCTTGCTTCACTCTCATCTTTTAGCTCATTTATCTTCTGCATATCAAAAAGTGTATGCTCTTGTGGAGCGAAAGCAGGCTAGAGTGGAATATCTTGAAGCCGAAACTTTCGGTATGTCCTTGGTCACCTAATCTTCTTGTCTTTATGTTTTAGACTAACTTCTTATTCATTGTCTTGCTAGTCACCGGTCAGCAACTCTCCAAGGCCCTAGAGGAAAACAAGAAGCTGTTAGCCGACCGACAAGAGATAAACAAGGTCTTAGACCAAGTTCGTGCAGATCTGGCTGGTAAGTTTTCCTACCATCCATATTTAGGCAATCTGCTGACCACTCTAACGCTAAAAGTTTTACTTTTAGCTCGTGATAAAAAAATCACCGATCTAGAGAAGTTGACTTCCAACCAGCAGAGGTTCGTTGATGCCTTGAAGGTTGAGAAGGAAAGCCTCTCCAAATTTGTTGAAGACCAAAAGCCCGAGATCACTCGGCTGCAGAAGGAGCTGAAGGGGACTGAAGCGAAGATAGAGGAGGCTAAGACTGTCTCCAAATCCTTCAAATGTAAACTTGCCAGTAAGCCTTCGACTTCTTCCTTCTGCTTGATTCTTCTGTTGATCATACTGACCAAAAATTATTATTTGTAGTTCTATCTTACACCGCTTGGAAAGCAATGAACTACGTTCATGCTAACCGAGTAGAGTCAACCGGTCACTCTCTGGACTACTTGTTGGAGCATGCATCAGAAGCCATTGCTTATAACACTCGACGAGTGGCGACCGAAGCCGGGATTCAAGTGCTGGCGATTTGCCAATCCTGGTCTGTTGCTCTGCCATTGGACAAGATCAAAGAGGGCTTTAACCCCGACTTGACCGATGACCAATGTTAGCTGCTCCTGGATTCTGTGACAACCCTACTCCAAAAAGTAGAGTATGTCGTACAGGATCGCCTCGGGAGATGGTTAACGAAGTAACCATACACAACATTCACACATGAACATTCATCATTTACAACATTACATCACTTAGGTGCATAATATTACAAGTCCAGAGGTAAAATATAATTATGTTCAGATCTGAATACATATGTCCTTAGTACATATTACACAAATTTGCGGAAGCGGTGAAACGACAAAACACGATGTTTAGTCCTACGTGAACCATGCCGGCCCTATGGCGATGGCTCACTGATCCAGGTTAGGAGAACTGGGGACCCATTCGATGGTCCAGTTCTGAGGCTCCTCGCCTTCCCACACAACCTTATTACAACAATTACAATAGGTCGCTTGAGGAAAACATGAAAACAACATCAACGCAAAGCCTGAGTATCTAACATACTCCGCAAGACTTACCCGTCAAAAGGTTTACTAAAACCGACTCTTAGCATGCAATGGGCCGACCGGGTTTATTTGACAATTGCATAAAAAGCTCCTATTAGTTCTATGCTGCACTTTCAATATCCTTAAACAAGATTTTGCTTTGCTTATTGTAGAACCCAGCTATGGTGAGTCTAGCTAGCTGCTAAGACATGAATATAGCTAAAGAGCAATACATCATAGCAACATGTATCCATAGCATAAGTTAATTTCAGAAACTTAACCACAACTTTACTACTTAACACATCATTGCCGCTGCTCGAACAAGAGGTACTCATAACCGCGAGGGACGGCAATTCGAATTGATTTACATCCTACAGGGAAAACCCAAATACACGACATACGCATCATTTAAGAACACGTATGGCCACCGTTCACAAGATTGCTATAAAGTCGATCTAGGACCATCGATCCCGAGTACACGTCCTCCCCGCGATACAGTACTTCGTATCCGAGGCTTAACCCATGCACTCTCCAGCGATCCTCAAACCCGTGCAACCACCGTGCTTTTCACATCACCTCTGGATCGATGAGTATGGCTGTCCAATAATACGACGCCCAAGCTACTAGGTTTACCAATTCCCATATTAGATGTATGTACTTGGTACTGTTCAATACTTGTCCGCGGAGTTGCAACGATAGGTGCTCCATTTTATCAAGTTCATTATCCAAGTGAACCATAGTTGAATCTAGAACCTACCGTTGACTCCACTAGTTTAAGCATAGCATTTGCTAACAGAAAAGCTTACTAACATACTAATCATAGGTCCTTGCTGGACTATGCAAGTGTGTTTCATCCAAGTCCTACACTTAATGCATAATACAATACTCCTACTTGTGATGAAGTAAAAGGACTCGAATGACAAAACTGGGTTATGCACCGGGGCTTGCCTTGGGTGTGATCGTAGTTAGCGTCTTCACCAAGGTGCACTTCAGCTCCTTGCTGGTCCGGTGTGATCTCCTCGGTCTCGATCCCTATATGGAATGGACATGCATTAATGCCAAGGAATAAACAAGGTTTCATGGAGTTTCCTTAACTAAAGATGGAATGCATGGCATGACAATTCATGGCACTTCCTCAACAAATAAAAATTAATGACTAATCATTTATTCATGAATGTGTGCACACCTAAGTATGACATGGTAACTACTGAATTTTTGAAGGGGACAAACTTCTAATTACAAGAATGCAACTTTTAATTATCACAATCTTAGTGTAAGTCTACTTTAACATGAGCATGGCCTAGATGTTGATTAAATGACCTCACATGCTGATGAGGATATGACAATGTAGTACTTAGGGTCAAATTTCAGAAAGTTCATTTTTGAGCCACTTAGCTAAAGTGACCATGTGCAAACTAACACTATACCAAGACATGGCATTTTTAATTTCATCACTAGTTCTAGCTCATATAGTTAATCAAGAACCAAAGCATAGAACTGAAACATGAGAATTTCTACTGTAATGTGAAGCTGAGTTATTTTCCATGGACTTCCAGAAATTAATTTATTCCTACTTTCCTCAAATACACACATAAAGTAACATTTATATGAAGAAATTCCTAGTTACTTAGCAAATGATCAATTTTGACAGAAAATTTGTACTTAGGTAACTTCAAATTTTTCATGGGATTTTTCATAAGTGTACAAGTGCATGAGGAACAGGAATGCCAAATTTCATAATTAAATTCCTAGTCAATAATTTACATAAATTGAATTACTGAAAATGAGGATTTATGCAATAATACTAAAAATATGCATGTAAATGGGAATGTGCTTTTGCAGAAAGTTTAAGGATGCCCAGAAATGCTTACTGAGAAAATTTCATGAATTTACCATTTACACATAATTACTTATGAATTTATTAAGCAATTTAGGGTTGTGAATTTGATGGATTAAATAAATTAATTTACTGAATAAACATGGACTTGATCCTGTTTTTCTAGTATAGCAATATTTTAGGAGTGGAACAAAATTAATTTCAAAATTTTTGGCCTTGTATTTCTCGAGATATTGCATTTTGAAGTTTATTCGAAGTTCACTGTTATTTATAGTTTTGCCACTAGGTTCAAATTTTTTCCAGGCGCGTGCGCGCACCCACGCGGCGGCCGGCGGCGGCGAGCTCGGCCCAGCGGCCGATCAGCGGCACGACCGGGCCTCATGATCTACTCGTATGATCTCCATGCCGAGGGGATCTCGTGGAGGGGGTCGGAGGGGAGAGGGTCTCACCGAAGGTGGCCGACGACGATGCGCGGCGGTAGAGGCAACTCCGGCGAGGTCCACGTGACGGTGCCGAGGAAGAGGGAGGCCGGGGTTCGGTCGATGATCTTCGCGGTGGTCCGGGGACGGTCGGTGTCGAGGAACTCATCGAGGGGGAAGGCCGGAGCAGGGTTCCCGTCGGTGAGGTGGGGCGGTTTCGGCGGCGGTGGTCTTTTCTCCTCAAATTCCGGCGAGGGCACTACACAGGGGAGGGAGGGAGTCAGAGGGGAGTGGGGTGGAGTCCTTGCGTGTCGATTTGCGAAGAAAGAGGGGACGGAGAGCTGGCCTAGGCAGAGCTCGGGGAGGCGGCGGCCATGGTGGCCAAAACAGGGCACTGGCTCGGTTTTTCGTCGGGGAGAGGAAGGGGAAGTGAGTGCCGGCGCTCGGGGGTGCTCGGGAGGGTGTGAGAGCCGGTTGCGAGTTGAGAGAGTGAGAGAAATGAGGCTGGTGTGCTTCTGCTGCCGCTGCTCCCCTTTTGACTCGACCGGCGGAGTGATGGCCGAGAGCGGGTGAGAGAGGAAGAGAGAGGGAGGGAGGGTCGCGCTGTCGGCAGGGGAGTGGCTGCCGGCGGTGGGCGGCTTCAATTCCCGGCCGGTGGCACAGGGCAGCGAGTTGGCAGTGCAGTGGCCGGCATGGGGCAACAGGAAATCGGTGGTGGCGACAGTGCCCGGGTACAACCCGGTGCCGGGTTAGAATTGGCCGGGGAGAAGAGGAAGATTGACCCGGTTTTGATCCTAGACCTTCACTCGGGTTTGCTCTGTTTTCCCACGTTACCTTACTCCAAATTAGACCCAAATTTTTGTGTAGCCTCAGGAGAACGTGTGCTCCAACTTTGCTTTTTGGTGCACCAGCTAGATTCGCTTTGAGAAATTATAAAAATTCTAAACCCGAAATACACTTTTCTGACTTTGGGGGAATTTTTAAGGGTATCAATTGGTTACCAAAAATTCTGGAAAAATTCTCAAAATTGTAATTTATCATGTCCATTCAGAATATGGAAAAATGTTGGGCTACTTCCATGGGTTTTGGTAATGTTTGTAAATGACCCCTTTTTGAATATTATGGACTTAATTAAGTAGGTTTCCTCTTTTTATTCTTTGGCACATGGATTAATTATACTTTTGCTTAGCCCTTAATTGATGTTAGGTTTAGTTAACTTCATTTTTGTGACATGGGATGTCACAGCACACCCCCCTTAAGGAAATCTCGTCCTGAGATTTGCAAAAGAACAAACAAGAGGGAGGGTTGCGGGTGGTTACCGGTTTTGGGAGGCCAAGAATTCCGGAAAATTGGTCCTCAGAAACTCTTCTTGTTCCCACGTAGCTTCATCTTCAGTATGGTTACTCCATTGCACCTTGTAGAAGGTGATAGTGCGGCTGCGAGTTACCAGGTCCTTTTGATCGAGGATGCGAACGGGGTATTCGGGGTAGGAGAGGTCTTCTTCCAATTGCTCGGTGTCGGAGATAACCACGTCGATCGGAGGCTTCAAATATCTCTTGAGTTGGGAGACATGGAAGATGTTGTGCACCCGCTCAAGATTTTCTGGTAGTTGCAACCGATAAGCAACGACGCGATGCTTTTCCGTGATTGGAAAAGGTCCGATATAGCGGCGGTGCTAATTTCCCTTTGATTTCGAAACGAGATACACCTTTGTTGGGAGAAACCCGAAGATAGACATGATCTCCCTTTTCGAACTCCAATGGACGTCTCCTTTTATTAGAGTAACTCATTTGGCGGGATTGCGCGGCCTTCATGTTAGCTTGGATTTGTCACACCTTCTCTTCGGCTTGCGTGACCAGATCGGGACCAAAAGTAATTCTTTCTCCCGACTCTGACCAATTCAGAGGGGTTCGACACGAGTGACCATACAAAGCTTCAAATGGCGACATTCCCAAACTTTCTTGATAACTATTGTTGTAGGAGAATTCAGCGAACGGGAGGCAAGATTCCCAATTTCCATGATTGTCTAGCACACAAGCTCTTAATAAATCTTCCAAATATTGATTTAGTCTCTCAGTTTGTCCATCGGTTTGTGGATGATAAGCGGAACTGCGGATGAGAGTGGTGCCAAGACAAGCGTGCAATTGCTCCCAAAAACGAGCAATAAATTGGGGGCCTCGATCGGAGATGATCGTCTTGGGCACACCATGCGAACATAGAATCCGCACAATGTAGAGCTCGGCATATTGCTTAGTAGAGTAGGTTGTATGGACGGGGATAAAATGAGCAGATTTGGTCAACCTATCCACAATAACCCATATGGAATCGTGCTTCTTGGGTGTGAGGGGTAGTCCAACGATGAAGTCCATAGCAATGTCTTCCCATTTCCAAGCGGGGATTTTCAATGGATGTAAAAGACCGGCTGTTCTCAAATGATTGGCCTTCACACGTTGGCAAGTGTCACATTCGGAGACATAACGAGCAACCTCTCATTTCATGCGTGTCCACCAAAACTTTTCTCTTAACCCGCAATACATTTTGTTGCTGTCGGGGTGTATGGAGTATTTGGACAAGTGATCCTCATCCAAAATTTTCTTTCTTAGCTCCTCATTCTTCGGAACAACAAGGCGATTGTTGAACCAATGTACTCCATCTTCATCTTGTCGGAAACATGTAGCTTCTTCCTTCACGATTTTCTGGCGGATATACTCCATTCATTTGTCTTGCTTCTGGGCTTCCACGATTTATTCCCGAAGAGTAGGAATGAGAGCTAAATTATATAAGGATCCATGTGGAATGACACGAAGACTTGGTTCGCTCGGATCTGAAATCGGGCGAGCTTCCATAGAGCAAACAATCGTGTGATTGCATTGGTCCCTTCGACTCAAGGCGTCGGCAACCACGTTTGCTTTTCCGAGGTGATAATGAATTTCCAACTCATAATCCTTGATCAGTTCCAACCATCTACGTTGCCGCATATTCAGTTCTTGTTGAGTGAAGATATATTTGAGACTTTTGTGGTCGGTGTAGAGGTTGACAAGATTATCGAGCAGGTAGTGGCGCCAAGTTTTCAAGGCTAGAACAACGGAGGCCAATTCTAAGTCATGAGGGGGATAATTTTGCTCGTGCTTCCAGAGCTGTCGTGAGGCATAGGCAATGCCACGACCTTCTTGCATAAGCACACAACCCAATCCGGTGCCGGAGGCATCGCAATAAACATTGAATGGTTTGGTGATATCGGGTAGAGCTAAAACCGGAGCGGTTGTCAAATGCTTCTTGAGCGACTGCAAAGCTTCTTCACATGCACTACTCCACTTGAACTTAGAATCCTTTTCTAGCAGCTTGGTCATAGGCTTGGCAATACTTGAGAAGTTGGGAATGAATTTCCGATAATAACCGGCAAGACCAAGGAAACTGTGAATTTGTCTGACCGATTTTGGAGCCTTCCAATTCAGCACATCCACTACTTTGCTAGGGTCCACGGCTACTCCTTCTGCTGATATGATGTGGTCCAAGAATGGAACTTGCTTTAGCCAAAATTAACATTTACTAAGTTTGGCGTAAAGTTGGTGATCTCGGAGTCGTTGTAGAACAATGCAAAGGTGTTCGACGTGTTCTTCTTCGGACTTAGAGTAGATCAGAATATCATCGATGAATACCACTACGAACTTATCCAACTCGGGCATGAATACGGAATTCATCAAATACATGAAATGGGCTGGAGCATTGGTGAGACCGAAAGACATGACAAGATATTCGAAAAGACCATATCGGGTGGAGAATGCTGTTTTTGGAATATCTTCGGCTCGGATTTTTATTTGATGGTAATCAGATCGGAGATCAATCTTGGAGAAGACTTTAGCATGTACTAGCTGATCAAAAAGGATATCGATTCGAGGTAGAGGGTACTTGTTCTTGATGGTTACCGCGTTTAACGGTCTATAGTCGACACATAGGCGTAGGGTTTTGTCTTTCTTCTTCACAAACAGAGCAGGACAACCCCAGGGAGATGAACTTGGTCGGATATAGCCCTTGTCCATAAGCTCTTGTAACTGATCTTTCAAGTCCGCTAATTCATTAGGATCCATTTTGTACGGCCTACAAGCGATAGACGCCGTACCGGGTACGAGTTCAATCTTAAACTCAACATCCCTGTCCGGAGGCATGCCCGACAAATCGTTTGGAAAGACGTCGGGAAAATCACAAACCACTGGAATATTTGCTAGCTCCTTTCCTTCCACATGACATACTTAGGAGGTGGACGACTTGGGATACGGCAATCGGAGAATAGAAGGGCCGTGTAATGGTGAGTTCAAATGGACTTCCCAGCCCTCAAGGTGCAATACAGCTTTGTGACTAGTCATCCATTTCATACCGAGAATTATGTCGATGCTTTGGCCGTTTAAGATGATTAGGGAAGTGGGATATATGTTGTTGGCTAGATTAAGTGGCACTTTCCTTAACTTGAGATGAGCCCTTATTTTTCCAATGGGAGACGTAATAACGTACGGGGTTCCCATAGTGGTGGGGGTAATTTTCAAATGATTTGCACATGCTTGACTAATGAAATCATGCGTTGCTCCTGAATCAAAAAGAACCATGGCAGCATGTTGGTTGACCGAGAACGTACCCGTGAGAACGGGTTCTCCAGCTTGGGTCTCTTCGACCGTGGTATAGTTGACTCGGCCAGTCTTGTGAGTGGGGGTAGACGACTGAGGATGACTCCCATTGCTGCCATTATTGTTGTTGCCGCTGTTGTGGTTGTTGTTGTTGTTCCCGGAAGTGTTGGAGTTGTTGTTGTTGCTCAGGTTGCGCTTCGGGAACCGACATTCCTTAGCAAAGTGACCGGTGCGGCCACAATTGTAGCACGGCTGTGAGGAGTTGGTCTTCACCACTTGATTGCTTTGCTGCCGTGGGCGAGAACCAGAAGATTGCTGCTGGTTTCCCCCATGGAATCACGAGTGCTGCTGCGAGAATGACGGGCGAGGTCCTCCTCCCGACAGTACCGCAGCCCGGAATTTCTGTCCAGTCGGGGAAGTGATTGCTAGCTTGTACTTGGGCGGTGCAGAGCCGGATGAACTTCCCATAGCACGTTTCCTCTTCTTCTCCTCTTGATTGGCACGGATGGCATCTTCTTGCACAATGGCGGCACTCATCAAGTCATTGAATGTGCCGGCGTTGACTTGCGCCAATCGGTCTTGCATCTTTGGGGTAAGTCCCGAACGAAAGCAGTCTTTCTTTTTCTCGTCTGTATCGGCGTGATACGACGCGTACTAGGCCTGGTAGTTGAACTTCCGTGCATACTCTAGCATGGTTCCGGAGCCTTGCTTCAAGTTGAGGAACTCCTGCAACTTGCGCTTCATAAGTCCAGCGGGTATGTGGTGTGCACGGAAAGCAGTGCAGAACTCCGCCCAAGTAACTTGGTGACCCGCGGCGAGAGCAGCGGTGAAGCTGGCCCACCAAGCACTTGCGGAGCTACGGAGCTGCTGCGCGGTGAAGAGGGGCTTCTGCTGCTCGGTGCAGTGGAGGAGTGCGAACTTCGACTCCAACGTGCGAATGAAGTTGTCCGCTTCCAGAGGATCACCGGCTTCTCCGATGGTGGGCGGGTGAGTCGCCCAGAAGTCGGCGTAAGAGGATTCCCGCTGCTGCTGTGGTGGTGGTCCGTGAGCTCCCTGACGGTTCATGTTCTCCATGAACATGTGGAACATCTTGTTCTGATTGTGGATGAGCTTCTCCATAGCCGTCAGAGGTGGCGCATTGGGCAGCGGCCCAGTTCCGCCAACGTTCGAGGTGCCGGGAGCATCACCAACGTTCTCTCCACCACGGCGAGTTTGCACCATCTGACATATGAACAATATGTTAGCCCGATCATCATATGAGACAACATGATAACAAGGCTACAATATGGTGACGAAATAAAATTTTAGATTGCTCAAATTGAAATGCTGGACAATTAAACGGTGCGGACATAAGAAATAACTTAAATTCCATAATTTCCACACCATAAGCAACATACTCATGATAAATCCATAGATACATGTGATGCAACTTTCGATACATAGCAAGTCTTCGGTTACATCACTCGGAACACTACACCCTATGATCTCGGAGAGCTTAGGTTACAACTTAGCATAACACTACCACACCATGTACACATGACTCTGATGTCTCACGAGATTTCACCCTACATACAAAAGGCTACTCGGTCACCCGGCGTGGCTATCACCATCGGACTCCACGTCCATAGCTACTGGTCCCGCGGGTGCTTCGAAGTTGGTGCCGGAATCACCGTTCTCAATCAGATTAGCGTCATCGGGGGGAATCACCGCGAGTGGGATGGGTGGCTCATTGTTAAGGATGGTGTTCAGCTGGGCATTAGCAGCTTGGAGCTGTCCAATGAGCTGCTATTGCTGTGCGATGATCGCGTGAGCGTCGTTGAGGTTCCCTTCCATGACATCACGCTCATCTTGAGCTTCTTCGCGTTGGGCCTGCAGCTCGCTTCGCTCCTTCAAGAGAGCGGTAACCTGACCATGAAGAGAGTAAATCTCTCCTTGGGCAGCGGTGAGCTGGGCGTTGCGTTGGTGCAGCTGCTCTTGCCACACGCCACTTGCATCATCCTCGATGATGAGCCGAGCATCATGGAGCTGCTTGAAAAGGTCGGCCCGCTCCAATTCGCTAGTGTGCAGCTTGCCCACAAGGGCTGCAACCTTAGCGTCACGCTCCACGAGCTGGGCATCACGGACAACTAGCGTGGACTGCAGCGCCTCGCGCTCTCGCTCCAACTCGAGGACGCGAGCGGCAAGGTACTCCGGGTCCAACATGCGCTTGCCATCATTCATCTGCCGGAATAAAGTTTTGCAAGGGTGAGTCAAAATTTAATATTCCACTAAGAACACATGCTCAAAATAGCATAGGGGATGATTGGTAAAAGAAAAGACACGAGGTTCCCGATCCGTTCAATGACCGGTAACGACGAATTTCTGCGGTCGACGGAGTGAACCGCAGTAACGGGCAAAAACGCTTAGTTTCTGGACAACCTTAAAATTTTTGTGTTTTACAATTGTTGTAGAGAATTTCTTCATCTTTCCAACTCATACTCACACATATCCATCCAATAAAGTCTCTGGGAGTTATGATCATCCAAAGACAGGGGACAGAAATGAGGCAGTTTCTGATTTCCAGAAAAAGGCTTCTGTTTTTGCAATAGTCGACCTTGTTCGAAATTTTTCCAAGACAAACTTCCTAAACAAAACTTGTAGAGAAAAACATCATCTTTCCAACGAGTACTTACTCACCTCCATTGAATTAAAACTGAGGAAGTTATGCTCGTTTTAGTGAAACTGACTTTTCTAGTAAGGTGGGACACGTACCGGTTAGGTTCAAATTTCTGGTTTAGGTGCAAAAGGGGTTCAATTTCGTCCAAAACTTAGTCATTTTGCATGTTCGCAGTATCAATGACCTTTTTACAGGTTTTGGTAAAGTTTAATGCATATGATGTACATGGATGCCAATATTCAATATGACGATTTCCTACATCCTGACAAAAAGAAAACTTGACCGATTATATAACTCGATCTTCTCAGTGGCACACACACCTCTCACACGCTTCTAAGCGAACTACACGTGGTTAGTGTACCTGCAAGAGATCCATTTCAGAAATAATACATCAAATTAAAAAGAAACAAGCTAAAATAACAATGACAGTTTATGCCCAGGTATTCGCCCACCCGGAAGGCAGCCGACGTTTAAGCACATTCAGTCCGAGCAACAATCAAAGCCTAGGTCTTTGCCCACCCGGAAGGCGTTCGGTATTTACAGCGCAACCGATCCGTGCACAAAGACATACCTTCGTTGAAGAATCCGTAGTTGCAAGTAATTTAAACAAACATAACCCGGGGTTAGCTTTGCCACCTACAAGACTCTTATATGGGCACTACTAGTTCGTACCTTACCGTAACGCGTAAAAACGGTTTGTTTATGTTTTTGCTCATTTGTGTGTAGCTTATCCCGAGACGGCTCTGATACCAGTTGTGACAACCCTACTCTGAAAAGTAGAGTATCTCGTACAGGATCGCCTCGGAAGATGGTTAACGAAGTAACCATACACAGCATTCACACATGAACGTTCATCATTTACAACATTACATCACTTAGGTGCATAATATTACAAGTCCAGAGGTAAAATATAATTAAGTTCAGATCTGAATACATATGTCCTAAGTACATATTACACAAATTTGCGGAAGCGGTGAAATGACAAAACACGACGTTTAGTCCTACGTGAACCATGCCGGCCCTATGGCGATGGCTCACTCATCCAGGTTAGGAGAACTGGGGACCCATTCGATGGTCTAGTTCTGAGGCTCCTCGCCTTCCCACACAACCTTATTACAATAATTACAATAGGTCTCTTGAGGAAAACATGAAAACAACATCAATGCAAAGCCTGAGTATGTAACATACTCCGCAAGACTTACCCGTCAAAAGGTTTACTAAAACCGACTCCTAGCATGCAGAGGGCCGACCGGGTTTATTTGACAATTGCATAAAAAGCTCCTATTTGTTCTATGCTGCACTTTCAATATCCTTAAACAAGATTTTACTTTGCTTATTGTAGAACCCAGCTATCGTGAGTCTAGCTAGCTGCTAAGACATGAATATAGCTAAAAAGCAATACATCATAGCAACATGTATCCATAGCATAAGTAAATTTCAGAAACTTAACCACAACTTTACTACTTAACACATCATTGCCGCTGCTCAAACAAGAGGTACTCATAACCGCGAGGGACGGCAATTCGAATTGATTTACATCCTACAAGGAAAACCCAAATACACGACATACGCATCATTTAAGAACACGTATGGCCACCGTTCACAAGATTGCTATAAAGTCGATCTGGGGCCATCGATCCCGAGTACACGTCCTCCCCGTGATACAGTACTTCGTATCCGAGGCTTAACCCATGCACTCTCCAGCGGTCCTCAAACCCATGCAACCACCGTGCTTTTCACATCACCTCTGGATCGATGAGTATGGCCGTCCAACAATACGACACCCAAGCTACTAGGTTTACCAATTCCCATGTTAGAGGTATGTACTTGGTACTGTTCAATACTTGTCCGCGGAGTTGCAACGATAGGTGCTCCATTTTATCAAGTTCATTATCCAAGTGAACCATAGTTGAATCTAGAACCTACCGTTGACTCCACTAGTTTAAGCATAGCATTTGCTAACGGAAAAGCTTACTAACATACTAATCATAGGTCCTTGTTGGAGTATGCAAGTGTGTTTCATCCAAGTCCTACACTTAATGCATAATACAATACTCCTACTTGTGATAAAGTAAAAGGACTCGAATGACAAAACTGGGTTATGCACCGGGGCTTGCCTTGGGTGTGATCATAGTTAGCGTCTTCACCAAGGTGCACTTCAGCTCCTTGCTGGTCTGGTGTGATCTCCTCGGTCTCGATCCCTATATGGAATGGACATGCATTAATGCCAAGGTATACACAAGGTTTCATGGTGTTTCCTTAACTAAAGATGGAATGCATGGCATGACAATTCATGGCACTTCCTCAGCAAATAAAAATTAATGACTAATCATTTATTCATGAATGTGTGCACACCTAAGTATGACATGGTAACTATTGAAGTTTTGAAGGGGACAAACTTCTAATTACTAGAATGCAACTTTTAATTATCACAATCTCAGTGTAAGTCTACTTTAACATGAGCATGGCCTAGATGTTGATTAAATGACCTCACATGCTGATGAGGATATGACAATGTAGTACTTAGGGTCAAATTTCAGAAAGTTCATTTTTGAGCCACTTAGCTAAAGTGACCATGTGCAAACTAACACTATACCAAGACATGGCATTTTTAATTTCATCACTAGTTCTAGCTCATATAGTTAATCAAGAACCAAAGCATAGAACTGAAACATGAGAATTTCTATTGTAATGTGAAGCTGAGTCTCCTGCTGATAGACTTTCTGCTCCTCGCGCAAAGTCTTGGATAACTCCACATAGTGATTGTACAGTCCGGTCTCCACTGACCCCTCTGTCCAGTCTCTATGTTCAAAAGCTGAAACTTGTCATCCTCGCTTGACTTTGTTTCCCGGCTTCCTCGAACAACTCCTTGGCTTCTCCACTGTCACCTAGTGCATGTGATTTCACCGCGCAACCTTGCACATCACCGACTAGACATGACCTAAGAGAATGATCTGGACCCCCTTGATTGTCTGGTTTTTCCTATGGACTCAAAGCCCTAACAACTACTCAAGTGTTCGAAACACTTGCACCATAGCTTGTTCTACGCTTTGATCCATCTGCATCAACCCTTGGACTTCCATCATGTTCACAAGCCTCCATGCTTCCGGTCATTTTCATCAATCGCCAAGGACACCATCGACAATCATCATAAGATAGAAAAGGTTTCCTACACGTACAACACTCATGTAGACATTAGTCTCATTTCATGTTTGTCATTCATCACCAAAACACCATACCTTGGGGTGACCTCAATGGTCATGAACCTTACAATCTCCCCCTTTTTGGTGATGGATGACAACCACTACTTATGATGATCTAAAATGGACGAGCAAGAAAGAACCAAAGGAAAAGAGAAGATTGAAAGGCATACCTTGGTCCTTACCTTCGACGTAGTCTCCCCCTTGGAATATGCTAGGTGTGGAGGGAGAACTACCCAAATATGTAGCGCACTTGATATTGAGCTTGAGTTGAATAAGCGCCCGCCTTGGGGTCGTGGT
Organism: Eleusine coracana subsp. coracana; assembly: GCA_032690845.1. NCBI lineage: Eukaryota > Viridiplantae > Streptophyta > Magnoliopsida > Poales > Poaceae > Eleusine > Eleusine coracana. The sequence continues at coordinate 40,582,770 of CM064434.1, forward strand.
AGTCGATTTTGTTGATGTAGACACGCACCAAGGACGTAGATGCTCATGTCGATGAAGGTGTTAATTGTTGCCGTAGACAATTAAGGTGTTAATTGAATATGCACTATTTTATAACATTTTACTAATTTATTATTTTAACCCTAGAACTTTAAACCTTCATAACTTTTTACTCGTAACTCAGATTGAGGCGATTCTTGCGCTCACGTGATCGTAGCAACGCGTACTTTTTCATAGTATTGTTTTCTTTGTTGTTTGTTACTGTGTGGGTGTTGTTTCTTAGTTTGTTTGTATGCTTGTGTTTTTGATGGGATGTTGAGTAGACGAACCGCTGTTAGAGAACTTCCGGGATCTCCATCTTGAAGACTTTGAGCAGTAGCAAAGGGAACCAGGCAAGTGTCCTTGATGCATTTTGAACCTATGTTTTATATTCCCTCTATCTCTATGCATGCTTGTTAATATTGAATCCCATGTGTCATATCTTGTTCCATATTATTCCTTGTCGCCTAGGTTCTGATGTAGCTTATTAGTAAGGGTACGTCATGCTTAGTTTGCTATATCGGGAATGGAAGTGTCTAATGTTAATCTTGACTAATGGTTCACTTTAGCATAATGATCATGAGGGATGGTTAATCCTTTTTAGCAACATGGAACCTAGGTGATCCAAGCAGAAGGATGGCAAGGATGGTGCAGGTATGCACGTGTAGTCGGTATAGTACTGTGGGATTGTGGTGGTACCTGCTTGGGCTCAGAAGAGTAGTTGTGGAGCGGCCACCCAGGAAAACAGCGCAAAGCACAGGGCTGATATGGGTAGGCTTGGTTTAGTATCAAGATGTCTTCCCAGTTCTGTGAGCAGTCGAGGAAGGAGGACGGGACGGTTATTCTCGGACTCAGGCGATGGACGGTTTACTCCTAGCCACAGTGCCAGAGGGGGCTTCTATACGAACGTTTTAATTCCGCAGGGGTAAAACCTTAGCATGGATTGTTTGCAAGCTGGGAAGCTGGGAAGCGCTCTGAATGACCTTGTGGTGATCTCTTGGCCTCACACCTACGGTAGTGTGATTTGGGCAACAGGGAGACTTTAGTCACTGACGGGTGACAGAATCACCAACCTGTGGGTAAAGTTGTGCAACCTCTGCAGAGTGTCAAACTGTTATAACAGCCATGCTCACTGTCATGAGTGGCCTGGATCCTCACACATTTAGGAAGCTGGTCTATGGGTGGACTTGGTGGGTAGCCAAGTTTTGTTTGCTACAGGCGGTGTAACCTGTAGTGTGGTTTCATATGGGCAGTTTAACCCATGGTTTGCTACAGGCGGTGTAACCTGTAGTGTGGTTTCCTATGGGCGGTTTAACCCCTGGTTGGTTACAGGTGGCTTAACCTGTAGTGTTGGACAGATGAGATAACTGGTGGGAACTTTTCACCTAGTAAGTAGGAGTGCTTTTCAAATGGTCTTAGGTGTAGTGCTCATTTATGCAAATGAACCATTGTGTTAGCCTTTCTTCTATTAAACTTGCATGTCATGTTTTCCCCCACTTGCTGAGTACGGCATGTGCTCACCCTTGCTATTTCCCTTTGTTGTTGTACTATAAACTGCTGCTCAGAAGATGGAGATATGGACTACATTGATGAAGACTACTACTAGGCGTGCGTGCCCCCGGTCGATTGCCTGTGGAGTTATGGTGTTTTTCCGCTGCTATTTAGTTTGAGAGTCATTTCAGTCTTTAAAGACAATTATTTATGTAATAACGGTACATTGTAATAATGACATTGGTTATACTGTTATTCACTTTTACTATCGATATGTGTGAAACTTGTCCCTGGGCACACGTATGGTAAGCACTCGGTTTTGTCCTTAAAACTGGGTGTGACAAGTAAGGGGTGGCTCATGATTTTTTCCCGAGGTCTCGAAAGGATGGCGCCTTCCCCTAATCCTCGTTGGACTACTCCTGAGTCCCGGTCCCAAGTGGAGTTCACGCCCATGAGCCCACAATCACACCTAGAGTGAAGACACGGTGTGCATCACCGCTACACAAAGCACAAGCTCGCCTCCCTCGAGAACTTGCCGGACTCCCCGAGCCAACACGGGCGCTCACTAGCGATGCCCCGTTCAACGGTGGGCTCAAACCGTGTACAAACGTGTGACGGCCTTCACAACCGATCATGATAGGATCGATCACCGACACCAAACCGGTCTAGGTCTCACCATATACCAAGAGTAACAATCTAGATCACACCCTCAAGGACACCCTAGCCTTAGATGTGCAAGAGAGCTACTCTTCTCTAGTACTGTCAAGATATGCAATATCTCCTCCTAGTACTCTGCTCTTTTCCTCTTGGACCTTACCAAATGCTCTCAGGTATTCCGCTAGCCAAGAGAGGTCTCCAAGACCCCTGCAACAAAGTTATATAGGCTCCCAACCTCAAACTAGCCATTGCTCCATGAAATTGCCTTTCTAGACATTCAGACTAGACTGTCCGATCACTGCCTGACCGGACCGTCCGGTTACTCTGGTAACGGTTGCCAGAACCCTTGGCTTATCTGTCCAGGCAATTCTTCTAAACTGACTAGACTGTCCGGTCACTGGACCGGACAGTCCGGTCCACTTTCTCTCTCCATTCCTGGAGCCTCCGCAAAATGCACCCTCTCTGCCATTTCTGCACACCTACTGACCGGACCGTCCGGTCAGTTGACCGTACCGTCCAGTCTGTACAGAGTCTCGTGCTGACAGACTTCCTGCTCCTCGCGCTAAGTCCTAGACAACTCCAGATAGTGACTGTACAGTCCGGTCTCCACTGACCCCTCTATACGGTCTCTATGTCCAGAAGCTGAAACTTGTCATCCTCGCTTGACTTCGTTTCCCGGCTTCAGCAAACAGCTCCTTGGCTTCTCCACTGCCACGTAGTACATGTGATTTCACCGAGCAACCTTGCACATCATCAACTAGACATGACCTAAGAGAATGACCTAGACCCCCTTGATAGTCTAGGTTTTCCTATGAACTCAAAGCCCTAACAACTACTCAAGTGTTCCAAACACTTGCACCATAGCTTGTTCTCCGCTTTTATCCATCTCCATGAACCCTTGGACTTCCATCAAGTTCACAAGCCTCCATGCTTGCGGTCATTGTCATCAATCGCCAAGGACATCATCGACAATCATCATAAGATAGAAAAGGTTTTCTACATAGACAACACTCGTGTAGACATTAATCTCATTTCATGTTTGTCATTCATCACCAAAACACCATACCTCGGGGTGACCTCAATGGTCATGAATCTTACACCATGGCACATATCCGCATGGTTTCTCAATCTCCCACTTGATGAGTACATTGACAACACCAAATGCACAAGAATTAAGGATTGAAATGCGAAGACAAACAAGCACATCCAAATGGCTCAAACCCAATGAAAAGATGAAAACAAGCCATCTAGCAAGGTAGGGATCAGAAAACCAAGAGTTGGCAAGGAAAGCGACTTGAGAAGCAAAGAATGTGAAAAGTGCAAGAAGACGCTCAAGATCACGATATGCTCCTCCTCAACTTGTAACTTGTGATAGGTCTCATGTAGTGAAAAATGGATCATCTTCAGTTTCTCAGCATTATTTGTGCATGACCCAATATTTTCTTCCCCGTTGGCAATGAACTCATCAAAGAAGCAAAAGAACAAGCAAACATCCAATGCATGAAAATGCAAACCTATGGAGCTTCAACAATTATGCAAACAAGTATTTAACTTTGCTAACCATAAACATAGAGCTAGGAAGTGTAAAAACAATAGCTCACAATCATATAAAGATCAAACATAGATGGCAAGGCATAAATACCAAGAGCTATACATGCTAAGTAGAAAGATTGACTAACTTAGATAGAATCAAATTTGCTTATCATGAGACAATCTACCACCACATGTGTAAGTACTCCTGTCCAAGGCAAAACAAACATCAAGTAAATCATAAGAATCTAGCCAGTTTCAATCTCAACTAGGGAAACAAGCATTCGTAGAAAATGAGCTTTACAAACGCTCACATATGCAACAGAGACTCAATTGATCAAGTGTTTATTGTTTATCCTCATGTGTCCTCTTATCCATACGGAGGGTCGCACGACTGGGTATGGCAAACACCCCGAGGCCTCAAGTCATAGTGTTTGGATTTAGCATTTTAGAATTATTCTTGATCAAGTGCACTTAATAGATTATCCAAGGTTTATTCACAACACAAAAGAGCATTCCTTTGCGGTAGAAGGAACACACGTTCCCACAATGTCCCATGTCACACCCGGTTTTAAGGACAAAACCATGTGCTTAGCATATGTGTGCCCAGGAACAAGTTTCACACATATCGACAGTAAAGTGAATAACAGTATAACCAATGCCATTAATAAGGAGTAAAATTATTACATAAATAATTGTAAAGACTATAACGACTCTCTCAATAAATAGCAGTGGAAAACACCATAACACCACAGGCAATCGACCAGGGGCACGCTCGCCTAGTAGTAGTCTTCATCAATGTAGTCCATCTCTCCATCTTCTGAGCAGCAGTTTATGGTACAACAACAAAGGGAAATAGCAAGGGTGAGCACATGCCGTACTCAACAAGTGGGGGAAAATATGACATGCAAGCTTAATAGAAGAAAGGCTAACACAATGGTTCATTTTCATAAATGAGCACTACACCTAAGACCATTTGAATAGCACTCCTATTTACTAAGTGAAAAGTTCTCCCAAGTTATCTCATTGATCCAACACTACAGGTTACACCGCCTGTAGCCAACCATGGGTTAAACCGCCCATATGAAACCATACTACAGGTTACACCGCATGTAGCAAACCATGGGTTAAACCACCTAAAGCAAACTTGGTTACCCGCCAAGTTCACCCATAATCAACCCACTAATCATGTGAAAGGTCCATGGCGCTCATGACCGTGAGCACATCTATTATAATAGTTTTACACTCTGTAGAGGTTGCACAACTTTATCCACAGGTTGGTGATTCTATCACCCGTCAGTGACTAAAGTCTCCATATTGCCCAAATCACACTACCGTAGGTGTGAGGCTAAGAGATCACCACAAGGTCTTTCAAAGAGCTTCCCAGCTTGCAAACAATCCACGCTAAGGTTTCACCACTATGGAATTAAACCATTCCTACAGAAGCCCCCTCTGGCTCCGTGGCTAGGAGTAAACCATCCATTACCTCAGTTCGAGAGTAAACCATTCCGTCCTCATCCATCGACTGCCCGCAAAACTGGGAAGACATCTTGGTACTTAACCGAGCCTACCCATATCAGCCCTATGCTTTGTGCGGTTTTCATGGTTACATGTTCCACGAAGCTACCCTTATGATGCCAAGCAGGTACCACCACAATCCCACAGTACTATACCGAGTACACGTGCACACCCGCACCATCATCATCATCCTCCTGCTTGGATCACCCTAGGTTCCATGTTGCTAAAAAGGATTACCCATTCCTCATGATCATTATGTTGAAGTGAACCATTAGTCAAAATTAACAATAGACACTTCCATTCCCGACAAAGCAAACTAAGCATGACATACCCTCACTAATAAGCTACACCAGACTGCAGGTGACAAGGAATAATATGGAACAAGATAATGACACAAGGGATTCAATATTAAGAAGCATGCATAGAGATAGAGAGAAAGTAAAACATAGGTTCAAAATGCATCAAGGACACTTGCCTGGTTCCCCTTGCTGCTGCTGCTCAAAGTCTTCTGGCAGGAGGTCCTGAAAGTTCTCCAACTGATGTGGACAAGGGTTCCCGATCTTCTGAAAGGTTCTGGATACATTGATTTGGTCGGAGGAGACACACAAATGGATCCGGCTTCAGAACAGCATGTTCTAAACCCCCAATCGCAGCACGACGTATCCTCTGGTTATCAACCATCCTAAAATGATTGACCTCACTGAGAAGGCTAATCCCTACCTGCGAATCAAGACCATAAGCAAGAACAAAGAAGAATGCAACACAATTGCAGATGTATTATGAATCTCACGAAGTTGGGGTCTCACAAACCGTGATGACGGTGAAACTGTTATGAACAGAATAATCTAAGCAAAACCCAAACCCTAATGGTGTGGTGGCGGCTGTATATGAAGACCCTAGGGTCATGCAATACCCTATGGACGCGCCCCTAATTGGACTCAACTAGATACAAAGCCCAAAGGCCAAAAACAGGCGTTGCAGCACCAAAACAGATTCTAGACCCTCTCTTGTTTTGATTATTCCTGATGACTCCGGATGAATTTTGATATGCGACCAGCAACATTGGAAAGGTCTTCTTCTTATCTTTCCGTGCATATGTAGAACGTCCAAATCTGAGTCCGTATGCGTCCTGGGCATCCATTTTAGTGCAGACAGGTCCTAAGCTCCAAAACAGACTCGAAGTCGGTTTTGGTTGGGCCTCCACCTTGGCTTCCACGTCTTTGCTGGTCGTCCACATCTCCAAGTCCTTCTACAATCATCTCCTGGTCCTCTCCATGGCCTAATTACAATATAATCATTAGGTAGCAAACCATTCTCAAAAGTGACATATAATAAAGAACGTAGGAACGAGCTCACCTCTAAATTTAGTCATCGTGCACGAGTTCTAGTCATTGGACCTTGCAAGTCCAGAATTGGAGGAGTGTTGCATGTATCCTTAGGAGTGATTTCCTCATAATCCTCCCCCTCTTGAAGTGGATTCGTCCTCGATTCAAGCTCATTCTGTTCTCCCAACTATGGTTTCAAATCTGAAATGTTAAAAGTAGGACTAACCCCGAACTCGAAAGGCAACTCAAGTTTGTATGCATTATCATTAATCTTCTCAACTATTTTGAAAGGACCATTAGCTCTAGGCATTAATTTAGACTTTTTCAAATCTGGAAATCTATCCTTTCTCAACTGTAACCATACTAAATCTCCTACATCAAGTTTTACTTCTTTTCTACCTTTACTACCAGCAATTTTATACATTTCATTCATCTTTTCAATGCTAAGTCTAGTGGTCTCATGCATTTTCAAAATAAATTCAGCACGCTCCTTAGCATCAACATGAACTCTCTCATGAATAGGTAGAGGAAGTATATCAAGTGGAGTACGGGGATCAAAACCATACACTACCTTGAAAGGACTTACCTTGGTAGTAGAATGTGTTGCCCGATTATATGCAAACTCAACATGAGGCAAACATTCTTCCCACTGCTTTAAATTTTTCTTCAAAATAGCTCTCAACATAGTACCCAAAGTGCGGTTCACCACCTCAGTTTGTCCATCAGTTTATGGGTGACAAGTTGTAGAAAACAACAACTTTGTACCCAACTTATTCCAAAGCGTGCGCCAAAAGTGACTCAAGAATTTTGCATCACGATCTAAAACAATAGTAGAAGGCATACCATGCAAACGTACAATTTCTTTGAAAAAGAGATCAGCAATATAACTAGCATCATCAGTCTTATGACATGGTATAAAGTGTGCCATCTTAGAAAATCTATCCACAACAACAAAAATACTATCACTCCCCCTCTTAGTCCTAGGCAGTCCTAAAACAAAGTCCATAGAAATATCCGCCCAAGGAATAGAAGGAACAGGAAGTGGCATGTATAAACCATGTGTATTCAAGCGAGACTTAGCTTTTTGACATGTAGTGCAGCGAGCAACAAAGCGCTCAACATCTTTTCTCTTCCTTGGCCAAAAGAAGTGTGTGGCCAAAATATCCTCCGTCTTCTTGGCACCAAAATGACCCATCAATCCACCTCCATGCGCCTCCTGTAACAACAAAAGACGAACAGAACCAACTGGAATGCATAGGCGGTTATGTCTAAAAAAGAAGCCATCAGTCAACACAAATTTGTTCCATGCACGACCTTCTTTACAATGCAGCAATGCATCCTTAAAATCAACATCAGCAACATATTGTTCTTTAATTGCCTCAAGTCCAAAAATTCTACAATCAAGTTGAGACAATAAAGTATAGTGCCAAGATAAAGCATCAGCGATCACATTATCCTTCCCTTTCTTATGTTTAATAATGTAAGGAAAAGACTCAATAAACTCAATCCATTTAGCATGTCTATAGTTCAAATTACATTGAGGACGAATATACTTAAGTGATTCATGATCAGAATGAATAACAAATTCTTTGGGCAACAAATAATGACGCCACGTCTCTAAACAACGTACAAGTGCATACAATTTCTTATCATACGTGGAGTAATTCAAAACAGGCCTTGTAATTTTCTCACTAAAGTATGCAACAGGTTTACTATCTTGCATCAAAACACCACCAATACCTATACCACTAGCATCACATTCAAGCTCAAAAATCTTATCAAAATTAGGTAATTGCAGCAATGGTGCATGTGTATGTTTATCCTTCAAAGCATCAAAATATTCATGATGTACCTTACCCCAATGGAAATCAACGCCCTTCTTTGTCAACTCATGCAAAGGTGCAGCAATGGTGCTGAAATCTTTGACAAAGCGACAGTAGAAACCTGCAAGACCAAGAAAACTCCTCACCTGTGTGATAGTTTTTGGTATAGGCTAGCTCTTTATGGCTTCAATCTTCGCCTCATCCACCTCAATTCCCTGTGGAGTCACAACATAGCCAAGAAAAGAGACTCGATCCATGCAAAAGGTGCACTTCTCGAGGTTACCAAATAAACGTGCATCTCGTAAAGCATCAAAAACAGCATGCAAATGATTCATATGTTCATCTATGGATTTGCAATAAATCAAGATATCATCAAAGTAAACTGCCACAAATTTGCCAATGAAAGCTCTTAAAACCTCATTCATCAAGCGCGTGAAAGTATTAGGTGCATTAGTTAAACCAGAAGGCATTACTAACAACTCATATAATCCAAATTTGGTTTTGAAAGCTGTTTTCCATTCATCTCCAAGTTTCATTCTAATTTGATGGTAGCCACTATGCAAATCAATTTTAGTGAAAATTATAGCACCACATAACTCATCAAGCATGTTGTCTAGCTTAGGAAGAGGATGAGGATACCTAATAGTAATATTATTAATGGCTCTACAATCTATACACATACGCCAAGTACCATCTTTCATAGGAACCAAAAGTACAGGAATAGCACAAGGACTAAGTGATTGACGAACATACCCACGATCCAAAAGGTCTTGATTTGTATCTCCTTAGTCTCCTCTGGGTTGGTCCTATAAGCAGCACGGTTTGGCAAAGTAGCACCCGGAATCAAATCAATTTGATGCTCAATCCCTCTCAAAGGTGGCAATCCCGGGGGTATCTCAGCTGGAAAAACATCCTCATACTCCTGCAAAAGGTTAGTGATAGCAGGAGGCAAAGCACTAGAAGCAATATCATCAAGCGAAAACAAAGCTTCTTTGCATATCAAAGCATAGCAAATATCATTGTTACCAGAAATTTCAGCAAGATCAGATTTTGTTGCAAGACATGAACGACCTTGTAATTTAATTCCAGCACCCTTAGAACTTAAAGAATCATTAACATTACTAGGTGTAGAAATAGAATTAACAGGTTGTTGAATTTTAGGACCTTTATTTTTCAAACTAGCAGCTCTTTCTAAATTAGCTTGTACAATTTCAGCAGGGGTCATTGGTAACGAAGTAATTTTAGTTCCTTTATGCATAAAAGTGTACTTATTACTTCTACCATGGTGTACAGCATCATTATCAAATTCCCAAGGTCTACCCAATAAAAGTGAACATGCTTGCATGGGTATGACATCACAATCAACAGAATCCACATAAGAACCAATGGAAAAATGAACTCTGCAAGTTTGTATTACCTTAGGTTTGCCAGAGTCGTTTAACCACTGAATGTAGTACGGATGTGGGTGTAGATGTGTGGTCAAAGCAAACTTGTTGACCACATCAGAACTCACCAAGTTATTACAGCTCCCTCCATCAATGATGACACATGCTCGGCGGTTCTTGATGACCAAGAAAATCTAGAACAAGTTATGGCGCTGTATCGTCTTGGGCTGATGAACTTGTGTGCTAAGGACACGTTGAACAATAATGTTCATGTATCCCGTAGTGTTTTCTCCTCCAAGGACGAGGTCACTGCTGATGGCAGCGATGTCCTCCTCCTCATCCTCCACATCGGAGGTGCTCTTGTAACCGTCATCGTCTGTCGCCACATATGCCCGCCTACTTGTATAATCTTTCTGCACATGACCAAGTCCACGGCAATGGTGGCACTGAATCCCTGTAGTGCGCCCTGTCAAAGCAACAGAGGAGGCATTACTAGCTGTTACCTGCACAAAAGTTTTACCTGAGCGCGTAGAAGATACAGGGGCTAATCTTTGGGCCGTAGAAACAACACTGGTTCCCTTGGTAGCTGCTGGTGGGGGCGGCCGGAAAGATGGCCTGGGCAGCCCCGAAGTCCCCGTCGAGCATGGGGGGTAGGAGTTCCTTGACTTGCTGTACTCCTCAAAAGCCTGGAAAAGTCCCTGTGATTCTTTCTCTGCAAGCATGGCATACTGGAAACACTGGGTGAGGGTATAATATTCTTTATAATCAAGGATGTCCTGAATTTCTTTACTTAAACCAGAATAAAAGCGACAAATCTGATCCTCTACTTTTTCAACTATAGCACAACGAATCAAACCCTTCTGAAGCTCACTAAAGTACTCCTGAATAGTTTTATCTCCTTGTTCTAAACACTGCAGTTTATTATGAATCTCTTTAAAAGGAAGGAGGAACAAAACGATCACGCATTGCTACCTTATGTTCTTCCCAAGTAGTAGGCAAATCAGTTTCAGCAGCTAGACCATTCCACCAAACAATAGCAAAGTCCTTAAACCCACTAGTAGCTTGTCTAACTCTATGTTGTTCAGGAACAAGGTGGGCATTAAATTTTTGTTCTACAGTCATTTCCCAATCAAGATAAATATCACCATCATACTGACCGGAAAATGAAGGGATTGAAAACTTAATTTTAGCATACGGGTCATCTGGAGCATAGTTACCGTGTGGACGATGATTGTAGTTATGGAAACCACCCATACCTTGAGTATTATGTTGCAAACGACGTCGTAATCGTGTCGTTCTTGTAGCTGACCTATCCACGGTGCCATCAACCTTATACACCGTGTCTTCATCATGGACATCTTCAACGTCGTTGTTGTTGTTATTGGTGTTTGTATCGTTGGTTTTGGGAGCGGTCTCCAACGCGACAACCTGATCGGTTAACTTAGAGACCCGCTTCTCCAACCGCTCAATGCTTTCTCCAATATGAAGCTTGCTAACCGCATCAGCAACGGCTCTGGTGATCGTCTCTGCCAAATCACTTTGAGTAGCCTGCAAAGCCTTCTGGAGCTGCTCTTGGCTCATGCACTCAACAAATTGTGAGGGTGAAGCCATCTCTCCGTCGTCACTTCCTACCATCACAAACACCAAAACAGAAAACAAACAGTAAAGGTTATCCCTACAAAACAGCTAAGCTAGTGGTGCCTCTCAACACAGCAAAAGGAGACTCCTTACAAAGATCCTACAAAGTTCAGAAAAGCAAAGCAAATGATACCAGGGAGATGTGTTCCACGATTGCAAGGGTCACAAAATAACCTGTGTGCTGTCTAGAAGAAATATATAGAGCTAGGGAGGCCAAATATATATATGTGAGTGGCACACAAATCAAAAACAGATAGTAAAGCTGAATAAGTTCCCAAGTAACTTGTCCCTAGTTGCTGAATATGTCCTAGAACAGTAGTGATAGCAAAGTAGAAACAAGGAGACAAAGGCACAACAGGCGGTAACAGGGGGCTATATGCAAAACAGCCAAATCCAGAAATTTCAGGGGGCTAGATGTAGCACTAGTAGAAATCCCAAATTTCTTTTTTTTCTTTTATTTTTTTGATATTTTTCTCCAACTCACTAACAATGGAGGAGAATCCACAGAAAATTTCAGCTCAAATAGAGGTAGGATTTGGTCTACAGAAAATCTTGAAGTTGTAGAAAACGTCGGGTTTCAACTTGAATCAATTTTTTCTTTATCTTCCCGATTTTTTTTTGAATTTTTTGACAAGGGCACACAGGGCGTAGCCAAGTGTGGGTATGCCCAACTTTGAGTCAAGAATCTCCTGTAAAAATATCAGCCAAAACGGACAACCGAGCGAAAAGTTATGCCCGTTTTACCGAAGGGGGTCTGAGTCGGTTTTCCAGAAACCCGAGTTGGGTTTGGGGTCGGGTTTGGAATCGGGTAGGATTTTTTTTTGGCGGCGTGGAGGCAGCGGAAAGTGGAATTGTGGGGATTGGTCTGGGTGCTAACGGTGTGTTTAGGGTGGCTAGGTGTGTCGATCAATCAACCCTAGCACAAAAAGGCAACAAAACAGAGGATGGTGAAGGGGATGGCGGCTAGGGTCGCAAGGGAAACACTACTGATGAGAAAAACACAAACTAAACCAGCGACTAAACAAGAACTAGGGCACAAACTAAACCAGCGACTAAACAAGAACTAGGGCACAAACTCAACACTACGGACTCTGAAATTAAAATATGCAAAGGCTAAACACGTGGTTATGGGCGGAGGGAAAATTTTTTTTGGGCTTTTCTATGGACGATAGGATGAACATAAAACGGAATTAACTAAGGGCAGTGCGAACCTGACTTTGCACCTGAAGCTCTGATTACCACTTTATGTGGACAAGGGTTCCCAATCTTCCGAAAGGTTCTGGAAACGTTGATTTGGTAGGAGGCGACACACAAATCGATCCGGCTTCAGAACAGCACGTTCTAAACCCCGTAATCGCAGCACGACGTCTCTTCTGGGTATCAACCGTCCTAAAATGATTGACCTCACCGAGAAGGCAAATCCCTACCTGCGAATCAAGAACACAAGCAAGAACAAAGAAGAATGCAACACAGTTGCAGATGTATTATGAATCTCACGAAGTTGGGGTCTCACAAACCGTGATGACGGTGAAACTGTTATGAACAGAATAATCTAAGCAAAACCCAAACCCTAATGGTGCGGCGGCGGCTGTATATGAAGACCCTAGGGTCGTGCAAGACCCTATGGACGCGCCCTTATTGGACTCAACTAGATACAAAGCCAAAAACAGGCGACGCAACACCAAAACGATTCCCGGTGACTGTGGATGAATTTTGATTTGAGACCGACGGCATTGGAAAGGTCTTCTTCTTATCTTTCCATGCATATGTAGAATGTCCAAATCCGAGTCCGTATACGTCCTGGGCATCTATTTTTAGTGCAGACTGGTTCTGAGCCCCGAAACAGACTCAAAGTCGGTTTTGGTTGGGCCTCCACCTTGGCTTCCACGTCCTTGCTGGTCCTCCACGTCTCCAAGTCCTTCTCCAATCATCTCCTGGTCCTCTCCATGGTTTTTAATTACAATATAATCATTAGGGAGCAAACCATTCTCAAAAGTGACATATAATAAAGAACGTAGGAACGAGCTCACCTCTAAATTTAGTCGTCGTGCACGAGCTCTAGTCATTGGACCTTGTAAGTCTAGAATTGGAGGAGTGTTGCATGTATCCTTAGGAGTGATGTTCTCATCACCAACTGCTGGTCGTCTACTAACGTCACACCAGAAAGACAAGCATACAAACATACTAAGAAACAATACACTACACATTAACAAACTACAATTAAAGCTATACTACGAAAAAGTACGCGTTGCTACGATCGCGTGAGCGCAACACTCGCCTCAATCCGAATTACGAGTAAAAAGTTATGGCTATTTGAAGTTCAGGGGTCAAAATGTAAAAATAGACAAGGTAAAGGGCCTAAAAGTAATTTTAGACAAATAAAAGGGCTAAACTGTAAAATGTACAACTAAAATATAATTTATGAAAATTTTAGGGACCAAAATGTAATTTATAAAAATAACAGGGCCTAAATTGTAAATTGTCAGGACTAAAACATAATTACTAGTAAGTCCAATGGTGTTCTTGTAAAATTATAGGATTAAAATAATTAATTAATAACTTAGGGGCCTAAATAAAAAAATTTACAGAACAAAAATATAATTATTTTAAAATCCAGGGGCATAAGCGCAAAATTACGCATTAACAGATAATTAAACAAAACTAGACTTAATTAATTAAATTAAATTAATTAAAATTAATTCCCGTGGAGTAGGTCCACAGGGGCGTGAACCTGGGGTGCACCGGTCCATGGTGGACCGGGACCACACCCCTTCGGGGGCTTCTAATTGTGGCCGTGGGCGTTGGATCCGACGGTTGAGTGTGGATGGGAGGGTCGACGACGGCTAGCTGCGAGTAAAAAGGCGGCGGCGCCATTGACGCTAATCGGAGCTCACCGTGAGGGTGGCTCCAAGTGTGGGGAACGATGGAGAGGGGCTCAAGAGGGGCGGCGCAGCCAGGGGACTCACTGGACGGGTGCGCGGCAGGCGGAGGTGGCCGAGAGCGAGTTCGCGACGATGGCTAGCGGCGACAAAAACTCGGCGGCGGCGCGGGGGTGAAGGGGGCCACAAGGGGCGGCGGTGTTTAGGGAAAACAGAGCAACGCGAGGTGGGGTCTGCTATTTATAGGGCATGACCCTCGGGGATGCCTTAGCGCGCACGCCAAGGACCGTCGACGGCAGCTAGGGTTGCGTGGCCATAGGCGGGCTGAGGCGGGCTGGCGCGGCGGCTGGGCCAGCGGGCACGCGCTCATTCGTGGGAGGCTGGCAGGATGGGAGGGGAGAGGGGCGAGCTGGACCGTGGGAGCTTGGCCCATGCGGGGAAGAGGTAGAAGGGGGAGAAAGGGGGAGCTGGGCCGTGGGGAACAGAATTGGCCCAAGCCAAAGAGAAGGGGAAGGGGGAGAAAAAAGGGAGTGGGCCAAGGGGAAAAGAATTGGTCCAAGTGCCAGGGGGTTTACCCAAAATTAACCAAATCGATTCCTACTTGGGTTTTCAAATATGTTTTGCAAGCAATAAAATCCTAATGCAGCTACTAGTATGAACACAACAAGCACAAATAGTTTTATAATTATTAATTTCTTAACCCAAAACACTTTATTCTGAAATTTTGAAAATTAGGGTGTTACAAACCTACCCCCCCCCCCCCTTAGGATGAATCTCGTCCTTGAGATTTGGTTGGATCGGAGAAAAGATCAGGAAACTCCTTCTTCAAGTCTTCTTCTCTCTCCCACGTGGCTTCTTCCCATGAGTGATTGCTCCATTGCATTTTGCATGTGCAATACCTCTTGTTCCGTGTCACTTTCTCTGCTGTTTCTAGATTCTTCACTGGATACTCCTGATATGTGAGATCTTCTCCAACCTCCAAGTCCTCTATAGGCACTTGTTCCTCTGGTACACGTAAGCACTTCTTCAATTAAGAAATGTGGAAAACATCATGCACCTCTGACAACTGTGGAAGTAGTTCCAACTGATAAGCCACTTCACCTCTTCGTTCCAAGATCTTGAAAGGACCAATATATTGGGGTGCAAGCTTGCCCCTAACATTAAAACGACGAAGTCCTCTCATAGGAGACACCTTCAGGTATACAAAGTCTCCAACCTCAAAACTCAAATCCCTTCTTCTATGGTTGGCATAGCTCTTTTGTCTGGACTGCGCGAGCTTGAGGTTTCTCCTAACAATATGAACTTGTCTTTGTGCCTCTTGGAGAATTTCTGGTCCAAACACTTGATTTTCCTAACAATATGAACTTGTCTTTGTGCCTCTTGGAGAAGTCCTACACTTCTGACCATACAAAACCTCAAATGGATACATCTTCAAACTCTCTTGATAACTATTGTTGTAGGAGAACTCCGCATAAGGAAGACTCTTGTCCCAACTATTACCATACTGTAATGCATAGGCTCTCAACATATCCTCAAGGATTTGATTCACCCTTTCAGTCTGTCTGTCCGTCTGTGGATGATATGCTGAGCTAAAGTTTAGCCTAGTATCCATTGACTCATGTAGCTTCTCCCAAAACCTTGATGTGAAATGAGTCCCTCTATCCAAGACGATCTTCATGGGCACACCATGTAGACATACAATTCTAGACATGTACAGCTCTGCGAGCTTTGGGCCCTTATACGTAGTCTTGACCGGAATGAAGTGCATGACCTTAGACAAATGATCCACTATTACCAATATAGAGTCATAGCCATTTTGGGTCCTTGGTAACCCCACAATGAAATCCATACTAATCTCTTCCTATTTCCATTCTGGTATCTTCAATGGTTGCAAAAGTCCTGCTGGCCGTTGACGTTCTGCCTTGACTCGTTGGCAAATATCGCATACGCAACATATTCAGCGACAACTCTTTTCATACCATACCACCAATACCGACTCTTAAGGTCGTGATACACCTTATTACTCCCTGGATGAATCGAGTATGCTCAGTCATGGGCATCCCATAGTATTACTTCTCTGATCTCCTTCACGTCCGGCACACAAAGCCTTTCCTTGTAGCATAAGGTTCCCACATCATCTACATTGAAACCTGGAGCCTTTTCCTCTGAAATTTAGAGCTTGATCTCCTGTAGCTTAGGATCTTCCAGTTGTCCCTTCCGAATGTCTTGCTCCAATGTTGAGTCAACTTCCACAGTCACTACCTTGGTGTTGGAGACCCATCCCAAGTTAAGCTTCTTAAACTCCTCCCACAACCCTAGTTGCATGTCTCTTGCTGCGAGCACACTTAAATGTGACCTCCCACTCAAAGCATCCGTGACGACGTTGGCCTTCCCTGGGTGGTAGTTGATATTTAAGTCATAATCCTTGATGAGTTCCAACCACCGACGTTGCCTAAGATTGAGGTCTGGTTGAGTGAATATGTACTTTAAACTCTTGAGGTCTGAATAGATCTCACACCGCTTGCCAATGAGGTAGTGCATCCATATCTTGAGAGCATGAACCACTGCTACTAACCCCAGGTCATGTTGGGTACTTCTCCTCATGCTTCCTCAGTTACCTCGAAGCATATGCAACCACATGACCATCTTGCATGAGCACAAATCCTAGGCCTTATCTAGAAGCATCACAGTAAATGGAGAAAGGTTTCTCCATATTGGGCATGGTCTGAATTGGTGCCGTCGTAAGTCTCTTCTTCAACTCTTGGAAACTCGCCTGACGCCTAGGCGTCCACAAAAAATCCTTTCCCTTCTCCAAAAATTCTATCATAGGCTTGGCTATCTTGGAGAACCCTTCTATGAACCGCCTATAATACCCTGCTAATCCAAGGAAACTCTAGATGTTGGTGACATTCTAGGGTGTATTCCATCTTAACACATCCTCCACTATGCTAGGATCCATAGACACTCCCACAGCGGAGATGAAATGGCCAAGAAAGGACACCAACTTCAACCAAAACTCACACTTGTTTAGCTTTGCGTATAACTGGTTCTCCCGAAGCTTCTGCAATACCAAATGAAGATGCTCCTCATGCTCTTCTTCATTCTTTAGGAACACCAAAATATCATCAATAAACACCACCACAAACTTGTCCAAGTATTCCATTAATACCTTATTCATCAAATACATGAAGTAGGCAGGGGCGTTAGTCAATCCAAAGGAAATGATAGTATACTCATAAAGTCCATACAGAATGGTGAAGGCGGTCTTGGGTATATCGGATGCCCGAATCTTCTACTGATGATACCCGGAGCATAAAACAATCTTGGAGAAAACACATGCTCCTCTCAACTGATCAAACAAGTCATCTATCCTCAGAAGTGGATACTTGTTCTTGATGGTGACGGCATTAAGGGCTCGATAATCTACACACATCCTCTGGGTACTATCCTTCTTAGGGACGAAGATAACTGGGGCTCCCCATGGAGATGCACTAGGTCGGATAGATCCCTTATCTAGCAATTCTTGTATTTGCTCCTTTAGTTCAGCTAGTTGCGTAGCGTCCATCCTATAGGGTCGCTTAAATATAGGTGCAGTACCAGGAATTAACACAATAATGAACTCGATGTCTCGATCAGGTGGCATACCTAGCAACTCCTCTGGGAATACATCAGGAAACTCACATACCACCCAGACATCTTGGGTTGAAGCAACATCTAGTTGATTCAGCTTTACCCGGTTGACTGCACCCATGGTATTGAGCAATGCATCAGCGACATCCTCCAATTCCTTCCCGGTACTAGACGTGAGCTTCACTGCCTTCTTAGAACAATCTATAAGTCCCTTATGGTTGCTCAACCAATCCATCCCAAGAATCACATCAATCCCTTTTGACTCGAGCACAATGATGTTGGCGGAGAAGTCTACCCACCTTATTTTAAGGTTTACCTTAGGACAAACATGCCTGGCCCCCCATCTCTCCCCCCAGGAGAGCCAACAATCATCCTATTCTTTAGCATAGATATGGGTAGGTTGTGTTTTTGCACAAAAGCAGTAGATGTGAAGGAATGCGATGCTCCAGAATCAAATAAGACAACTGCATGGTTATCATTGGCAAGGAACATAACGAGGACAACATCTGGAGATTCCTGAGCATCATCAACAACCACATGATTGACACGAGGGTGAGCTTGGTTCTGTCTGGCTTGCGTTGGTGCAGAGTTTACATTGCAATTAGGAGCAGTGTTCCCACCTGGAGCTGGGGTCTGGTCTGGGCGTCTCTGGGGACATTTATTGGCGAAATGGCCAGGGTCACCACAACGATAGCAAGCTCCTCCATTTGTAGGGCTCAGTTCATTGCTGGTCTTGGGTGGGGCAGTCACAGTAGGATGAGGGGTCTCGTAATTGGGACGCTGAACCTAACACTGAGGAGTAAAGAAACCTTGGCCCGTAGGTTGAGTCCTCTGCTATCCATTATGCTGTCCAGAGCGGAATACATGCCCACCAGAAGATGATCCAATGCGAGGCCTAGTGTTGCTACCTCCTTGCTGACCCTGATGCTCCATCTTGCATTTGCTATCCATCTTCGCCCTTCGGTTCTCTAGGACTAGAGCTTTATCCACCATCTCCTAAATGTTCGCATAGTCACGAGCCTCCAGAGCATAGGCAAGGCCATTATTCAACCCATCCAGAAAACACTCACACTTCTTCTTGATCTATGTCCACTTCTCATGGGGCATACCTAGACAGCTGAGTGAAGCGTGCAACATACTCACTCACTATCATGGAGCCCTGCTTCAGATCCTAGAACTCCTTCTTCTTCAGTCTCATCCCTCCTTGAGGCACATGGTGAGACCTAAAGCTATTCTCGAACTCTTGCCAGTTAATACTGTCGGGCTCCTCATGAGCTGTAACATAAACATCCCACCAATCAGCAGTGGGTCCAACAAGCTGGTGTGCGGCAAACAACACCCTTTCCCTGTTGTTGCATTGCGCGACTTGCAGCTTCTTGTCAATGGTCTTTAGCCAGTCATCCGCATCCATGGGTTCCATAGAATGGGAGAAAGTTGAAGGCTTGGTCCGCTGGAAATCTCCAAGCTTGTCTCTAGGTTGGGGCAGCTCATGTGACATTGTTGTTCTGTTGCTGCAACAAAGTTTGGTGCATGGTCTAGAGAAGTTGTTTCTGCATAGCCATGAGTTGTTCCATAGAGAGCTGCGGAGGTGGCTGCTCATGTTCCTCATGGTTGTTGTGGACATTGCGGATTCCCCTCACTATCTGATGTAGATTAATGATACGGTCAGACAAAATAGGATGCAAGGATATGGTGAAACGGAGCCACAAGATAAAGGTGTAGAATAAAAGCGATAGACAAAGAGATACCCTAAAACTACTAATCTTTATTAAAAGAAAAAGATATGTGTTTTGCCAGACATGCCTTGCAACACAAGCACTCATGCAAAAATCCAAATCATACTAGTAAACCAAACATGAGGACGTCCTAATCTAAAACTCTCTCTTGTTAAACTACTACATAGATAAGACTGGACTCTAATGAATAACTAACAACCTATCATCATGACTCAAAAGACTTTCATAACAAAGACTACTCCTCGTCAGCTGGTGGTGGTGCCTGTGTAGACTGCTGAAGAAGCTCTGCATGGGGAGGAGAGCTGGGTAGCACCGTAGCTCTAGGTGCGGGCGCCTCCTGTGGGTCCTCCTCCTCAGAATCGTTGTTCTCTGCCAGCATCTCCATCAACTCCTGGATCCACTCCTCCCGCTCAAGGTAGCGGCGGTCATGGTAGTCGAGCTCATCCACGTCAACTCACTATTAATAGCTGTGGTGAGAGCCACCTACTCCCTCAGACGGTCTGAAGTGTCGTTGCCTGGGGCAGGCAAGACAGAGAACTCCAGACTGCCACTGGCCCTCTGTGGAAAGTGAGCAAACTACAAAGTATGTAGAGTCTGGTTGCTCTCATGGTGAATGACAGCGAGAGCCTGATGAGTAGCATCACGGATCCCAGCGTCAAAAGTACCTCTCTGTGCAGTGGCGAAGTGGACACGGCGAACTTGGCAGATGCCATTATCTGTAGCCTTCTCGTACAGCATCACCTCAACCTTCCAAGCATATCCTCCACCACGAAGGGGAGTCCAAGTCCCCACATACTGTGGAGGGTCATGGTATCCCAGTCCCTGAAGCAAGTACCGTGGTATCCTCGGAAAGTAGCCAACATGAAGTCTGGTGGAGTGAGCCTCAATAGCTGGCTGGTTCATCCAAAATGCACCCTCTGGGATCCGTGGAGGGGGAACAAGAACACGCTTACGTGTGGTGATCTACGTGTGAGCCATCTTCTAAATTTTTGAATAGAGGGTGAAAAGGAAAAAGTCAGTAAAACTTTTAGAAATAGAAAGGTAATAAAGCAACAAAATAAGAAAACAACAAGGAGTGAACAAAGCAAAGCTAGAGACCATAGGTTTTGAAAATAGTTTTATTGTAATATAGGTAAAATAATCCCTAAGATACGACCACTCTATCTAAACTAGCATCCTACGGTCGACACGGCTCAGAAACCACTTCTGTCACACCCGGTTTTAAGGACAAAACCGAGTGCTAAGCATATGTGTGCCCAGGAACTAGTTGCACACATATCGACAGTAAAGTGAATAATAGTATAACCATGTCATTAATAAAGCATACCATTATTACAAAAATAATTGTCTTTAAAGACTATAACAACTCTCTCGATAAATAGCAACGGAAAACACCATAACACCACAGGCAATCTACCAGGGGCACGCTCGCCTAGTAGTAGTCTTCATCAATGTAGTCCATTTCTCATCGACCAAGGGCACGCTCGCCTAGTAGTAGTCTTCATCAATGTAGTCCATTTCTCTATCTTCTGAGCAGCAGTTTATGGTACAACAACAAAGGGAAATAGCAAGGGTGAGCACATGCCATACTCAGCAAGTGGGGGAAAATATGACATGCAAGCTTAATAGAAGAAAGGCTAACACAATGGTTCATTTGCCTAAATGAGCACTACACCTAAGGCCATTTGGATAGCACTCCTATTTACTAAGTGAAAAGTTCTCCCAAGTTATCTCATCAATCCAACACTACAGGTTACACCGCCTGTAGCCAACCATGGGTTAAACCACCCACAAGAAATCATACTATAGGTTACACCGCCTGTAGCAAACCATGGGTTAAACCACCCAAACCAAACTTGGTTACCCACCAAGTTCACCCATAATCAACCCACTAATCATGTGAAAGGTCCATGCCCCTAATGACCGTGAGCACGGCTATTATAACAGTTTTACACTCTGTAGAGGTTGCACAACTTTACCCACAGGTTGGTGATTCCGTCACCCTTCAGTGACTAAAGTCTC
Source organism: Eleusine coracana subsp. coracana (assembly GCA_032690845.1). NCBI lineage: Eukaryota > Viridiplantae > Streptophyta > Magnoliopsida > Poales > Poaceae > Eleusine > Eleusine coracana. Next base: position 40,604,440 of record CM064434.1, read on the forward strand.
CATGTTGCCCAAATCACACTACCATAGGTGTGAGGCCAAGAGATCACCACAAGGTCTTTCAAAGAGCTTCCCAGCTTGCAAACAATCCACGCTAAGGTTTCACCGCTACGGAATTAAACCATTCCTATAGAACCCCTTCTGGCGTCGTGGCTAGGAGTAAACCGTCCATCACCTGAGTCCGAGAGTAAACCGTCCCATCCTCATCCCTCGACTGCCCGCAAAACTGGGAAGACATCTTGGTACTGAACCGAGCCTACCCATATCAGCCCTGTGCTTTGTGCGGTTTTCATGGTTACATGTTCAACAAACCTACCCTTGTGATCCCAAGCAGGTACCACCACAATCCCATAGTACTATACCGAGTACACATGTACATCCGCACCATCATCATCATCCTCCTGCTTGGATCACCCTAGGTTCCATATTGCTAAAAATGATTACCCATCCCTCATGATCATTATGTTAAAGTGAACCATTAGTCAAAATTAACAATAGACACTTCCATTCCCAACATAGCAAACTAAGCATGACGTACCCTCACTAATAAGCTACACCAGACTCCAGATGACAAGGAATAATATGGAACAGGATAATGACACAAGGGATTCAATATTAACAAGCATGCATAGAGATAGAGAGAAAGTAAAACATAGGTTCAAAATGCATCAAGGACACTTGCCTGGTTTCTCTTGCTGCTGCTGCTCAAGGTCTTCTGGCTGGAGGACCTGAAAGTTCTCCAACTGCTGGTCGTCTACTAACGTCACACCAAAAAGACAAGCATACAAACATACTTAGAAACAATACACCACATAGTAACAAACTACAATGAAAGCTATACTATGAAAAAGTACGCATTGCTATGATCGCGTGAGCGCAACACTCGCCTCAATCCGAGTTACGAGTAAAAAGTTATGGCTATTTGAACTTCAGGGGTCAAAATGTAAATATAGACAAAGTAAAGGGCCTAAAAGTAATTTTACACAAATAAAAGGGCTAAACTATAAAATGTACAACTAAAATATAATTTATGAAAATTTTAGGGACCAAAATGTAATTTATAAAATAACAGGGACTAAATTGTAAAAAGTCAGGAAAAAACATAATTACTAGTAAGTCCAAGGGTGTTTTTCTAAAATTACAGGATTAAAATAATTAATTAATAACTCAGGGGCCAAGTTATAGAATGAAAATATAATTATTTTAAAATCCAGGGGCCTAAGCGCAAAATTATGCATTAACAGATAATTAATCAAAACTAGACTTAATTAATTAATTAAAATTAATTCCCGTGGGCTAGGTCCACGGGGGTGTGAACCAGGGGTGCACCGGTCCATGGTGGACCGGGACCATACCCCTTCGGGGGCTTCTAATCGTGGTCGTGGTCATCGGATCTGACGGCTGAGAGTGGATGGGAGGGTCGACGGCGGCCGACGGCGAGTAAAATGGGGCCGGCGCCATTGACGCCAATCGGAGCTCACCGTGGGGGTGGCTCCGGGCGCGGGGAACAATGGGGAGGGGCGCAAGAGGGGCGGCATGGCCAGGGGACTCACCGGACGGGTGCACGGCAGGCCGAGGTGGCCGGGTGCGAGCTCGTGATGACGGCTAGCGGCGACAAAAACTCGGCGGCGGTGCGGGGATAAAGGGGGGGCGTCAGGGGCGGCGATGTTTAGGGAAAACCGAGCAGCGGGGGGTGGGGTCTGCTATTTATAGGGCACAACCCTCAGGGAGGCCTTGGCGCGCACGCCAAGGACCGGTGGCGGCGGCCAGGGTTGCGTGGGCACGGGCGGGCCAAGGCGGGCTGGCCCGACAGCTGGGCCAACAGGCGCGCGTTGGGCCGTGGGAGGCTGGCAGGCCAGGAGGGGAGAGGGGCGAGCTGGGCCACGGGAGCTTGGCCCATGCAGGGAAGAGGGAGAAGGGGGAGAAAGGAGGAGCTAGGTCGCGAGGAAAAGAATTGGCCCAAGCCGAAGAGAAGGGGAAGGGGGAGAAAAAAGGAGTGGGCCAAGGGGAAAAGAATTGGTCCAAGTGCCATGGTGTTTCTAATTTCCCTTTTGTTTTCTCCAAATTCCCAAAATTAATCGAATCGATTCCTACTCGGGTTTTCAAATATATTTTTCAAGCAATAAAATCCTAATGCAGCTACCAGCATGAAAGCAAAAAAGCACAAATAGTTTTATAATTATTAATTTCTTAACCTAAAACACTTACGAGAAGACCAACCTCATTTTGAAAATTAGGGTGTTACATCCTATCATGAGCTAAACATTTGCAAAGCCTTCCATTTCACAAGCATAAGGTGCCAAAGCCAAGATATCCTCTAGACTAGCCTCAATACAAGTTTCAACAAGGATATAAGCAATTATACACATGGTGAGCAAGTTTTAGTAGAATTAGTTCATAAGGTTCACAAGAAGATTAGTTTACCTTTAAGATTAGCAAGTTGCTCACATGAGTTTATAACAGGCCATCAAAAAAATCTAAGCATGAGAGATTACCATCACATCCAGACAACTCAGCTCAAGCTCAATCATAGCAAAGAGATATACAAGGAAGCATAAGAATCAAAGCTCATCTACCAATGCATATATTACATATGAGATGCAATGCATAAAAGGTAAGATACATATATACAAGAGAACACCAACTCCCCCTCAAATGATGCCATAAGGATGACAAACACCAAGTTCCCACCAAAGAAAAGCATGTCTAGAAGCATTTAGGGGCTTGGTGAGGATATCAGCTAGTGGGTTTCTGGTGTCGATGTATTTAAGCTCAACATCACCCTTCTCAACATTGTCTCTTAGGAAGTGGAATCGCACATTGATGTGTTTAACCTTACCATGTTGGATTGGGTTTTTGGCTGAGCATATGGCACTGGAGTTATCACACATGAGAGGAACACTCTTAAAGGTTAACCCATAGTCCCTCATGGTAGATACATCCCATAGAATTTGTGAGCAGCAGCTAGCGGAAGCTACATACTTAGCTTCTGTGGTGGATTGTGCTACACACGACTACTTACGAGAAGACCAACAGATCAAAGAAGTATCCAAGAAATGGCAAGTACCAGAAGTGCTCTTCCTATCAATTCTACACCCAGCAAAGTCCGCATCCGAATACCCAATGAGATCAAGAGATGAAGATGCCGAGTACTAAAGAGCGAACTCAACGGTGTATTTGAGATACCTGAAGATGCACTTGACATCCTTGCGATGAGTCACCCTTGGGGAAGCTTGAAAGCTAGCACAAGGACACACCACAAAGTGTATGTTGGGTCTTGTAACCGTCAGGTACAAGAGGGAGCAAATCATGCTCCTGTACTCCCTTTGGTCCACCGCTTCACAATCTTTATCAGGATCAAGTGCCGTTGTAGTGGACATTGGTGCAGATAACGACTTCACATTGACCGTGTCGAACTTCTTCAGGAGATCCTTCGTGTACTTGGCTTGATGTATGAAGGTGCCTTGCTTGTACTGCTTGATTTGAAGCCCAAGAAAGAAGGTGATCTCGGCCATCATCGACATCTGAAATTCACTTTCCATGGCTTCCTGAAATCTGGACACAAGCGCATGAGAGGAACCACCAAAGATGATATCACCACGTAAATCTGAACTGTTAGAAGTCATTACCATGCTTGAGAGTGAACAAGGTTTTATCAACACACCCCATGACATACCCGCGCTCTAGCAAGAAAGTCTTGCTTTAGCCCATATAAAGCCTTCTGAAGCTTGTACACACGGTTTGGGTATTTGTGATGCTCAAAGCCAGGTGATTGTTTTACATAAAACTGTTCCTCTATGAAACCATTTATGAAAGCACTCTTGACATTCATTTGATAGAGTCTAGTGCCCTTAGAGGAAGTAAATGCAAGCAAGATCCTAATGGCTTCTATGCGTGCAATAGGAGCAAAGGTTTCCCCATAGTCTAAGCCCTCCACTTGACTGAAACCCTGAGCAACAAGCCTAGCCTTGTTTCTAACAACCTCACCATCTTCCCATGCTTGTTTTTAAACACCCATTTGGTTCCTATGACATTTGTGACAACCCTACTCCGAAAAGTAGAGTGTGTCGTACATGATCGTCTCGGGAGATGATTAACGAAGTAACCATACACAACATTCACACATGAACATTCATCATTTACAAAGTTACATTACTGAATGCATAATATTACAAGTTCAGAGTTGGAATAAAAATAAGTTCAGATCCATTACAACACATATGTCCTTAGTTCATATTACATAAGTGAGCGAAAGCGATAAAATGACAAAACACGACGGTAGTTCCCTATGTGAACCATCCCAGCCCTATGTCGATGGCTCACTCACCACAGTTAGGGGAGCTAGGGACCCATTCAATAGTCCAATTCTGAGGCTCCTCACCTTCCCACACAACCTTGTTACAACAATTGCAATATGTGGCCTGAGGAAAACCTGAAATACAATATAATCACAAAGCCTGAGTATCTAACATACTCCGCATGACTTACCCGTCAAAAGGATTACTAAAACCGACTCCTAATATGCAGGGGGCTGAACGGGTTTATTTGATAATTGCATAAAAAGCTCCTACTAGTTCTATGCTGCACCTTCATTTCCTTACTCAAGATTTTACATTGCTTATTACAAAAAAAAGCAACGGTTTATCTAACTGCTAAGACTTGAGCATAAGTAAAGAGCAATACATCATAGCAATATATAGCCGTAGCATAAGTAAATTTCAGAAACAAAACCACCACTTTACTACTTAACATATCATTGCCGCTGCTCGAACAAGAGGTACTCATAACCATGAGGGACGGCAATTTGAATTGATTTCCATCCTGCAGGGGAAAACCCAAATACACGACATACGCATCACTTAAGAACACGTGTGGCCACAGTTCACAAGATTGCTATAAAGTCGATCCGGAGCCATCGATCCCGAGTACATGTCCTCCCCACGATATAGTACTTCGTATCTCAGGCTTAACCCATGCACTATCCAGCGGTCCTCAAACTCGTGCAACCACCGTGCTGTTCACATCACCTCTGGATCGATGAGTATGGCCGTCCAACAATATGGTGCCCAAGCTACTAGGTTTACCAATTCCCATATTAAAGATATGTATTTGGTACTGTTCAATACTTGTCCACGGAGTTGCAATGATAGGTGCTCCATTTTATCAAGTTCATTAATCAAGTGAACCATAGTTGAATCTACATCCTACCGTTGCTTCCACTAATTTAAGCATAGCCTTTGCTAACAGAAAATCTTGCTAACATAAACTAATTATAGGTCATTGCTAGAGTATGCAAGTGGGTTTCATCCAAGTCCTACACGTAATGCACAACACAATATTCCTAACTTGTGACAAAGTATAAGGACTTGAAAATTAATTAGGTATGCACCGGGGCTTGCCTTGGGAGTGATTGTAGTTAGTGTCTCCACCAAGATTTACTTCAGATCCCGGCTGTTCTGGTGTGATCTCCTCAACCTCGATCCCTATATGAAATGAACATGCATAATTACAAAGGGATACACAAGGGTTCATGGAGTTCTTTAATTAAAGATGAAATGAATGGCATGATGATTCATGGCACTTCCTCAACAAATAGAATTAATGAAACTGATACTCCTGGATGAATGTGTATGCACACACATGGATGACATGGCAACCACTGAATTTGAAGGGGACAAACTTCTAATTAACAAAACATGGGTTTCATGCATCAAAACTTAGTGTATGTCTACCCTAAATATGAGCATGGCATAGATGAGAACCACATGGCATTAAATGATGATGGTGACATGAAAATGTAGTACTAGGGACCATACTTCAGAAGTTTACTTTCATGTAACTTAGTTCAAGTGGCAATATGCAAGTGACTAGCATTATACATAAGATGACAAGGTTGAATTACATACTAGCTCTAGGTACATATAGTTAATTAGGAACCATGGGCATATAATGGGAAATGAGAATTTCTACTGTAATGTTAAGATGAATTATTTTGCATGAATATTCCAGGGATGAATTTATTCCTACTTTTACTAAATGCTCAAAAAAGGCAATATTCATATGGAAATTCCTAAGTTAACTATTAAGTGACCAATTCGACAGCAAAAAGTATACTTAAGTTGCTTCAAATTTTACATGGAATTTTATAAGAGTGTACAATTGCATAAGGAGCAGGAATACCAAATTTCATAACTACATTCCTAGCCAATAATTTATATAAATTCAATTACTAAAAATGAAGATTATGTAATAATACTAGAAATATGCATATAAATGGAAATGTGCTTTTTCAGAACGTTTAGGGATGCCATGAAATGATCCCAGAGGAAGTTTCATGAATTTACCACTTATATTTATTTACTTATGAATTTATTAAGCTAATTAGGGTTGTAACTTTAGGGAATTAAATAAATTAATTCACTACATAACCTTGGACTTCAACTTATTTTTCTGATAGAGGGGGATTTTAGGAGTCGAACAAAATTGGTTTCATGATTTTTGGACTTATATTACTCGAGTTATTGATTTCAAAGTTTGAACCGAAGTTCACTGTTAATTACAAAATTGCCACTGGCCATTTCAAAATTCCCCCCGCGCGCGCACGGCCGCGCTCCGGCTCGACTGGCTCGCCGGCGGTGATCAGCAGTGGGACTTGGAACTTGGTGCTGCACTACATGACCAGTGGCTCATGAGGATCACGTGGGTGGTGGTGGTCGGAGTCAGGGTGGTCGGAGGGCTGCCGGCGACAAGCGGCGGTGATGCGTGGCGGCGGCCAACGGCGACAGCGGTGGACAGAGGCTAAGCCGGTGAGGGAGAGGGTCCAGGAGCATCACCTTGGTGCCGCGGTGCTCGCTGAAGGACGGGCCAGTGTCAGGGTGGCCGGGAGAGGGGTCGTCGACGTGAGCCTCCTTCGCGCGGTGAACGGCGGCGGCTCGGTTCTCCTCTAATTCCACGAGGGGGCTGCGATCCAAGGGTAGGACGTCAGGGGGGAGTGAGCAGAGCTAATTGCGCGCCGATTTGCAAAAGAACCAGCGATGGGGAAGCTACCTGGATGGAGCTTGGCGCGGCGGCGTTCGGGCAGCTCTGAGCAGGGGAACTCCGACGGCGCTCGCTGGAGAAGAGGAAGGGAGGGAAAGAAGGGGCTCTTGGCTTCGCTGGAGAGACTTGGGGAGCTGAGAGGAGCATGTGCGAATGAAGGGTAGGAGAAGGGGCAGTTCTGGGCGGTATCTGCCTTTAACGCCGATCGGTAGTGAGAGAGCGAGACGGGGAGATAGGGGCGGCAAGCTGTCGACCAGGGAGTTGCTGCCGGCAGGGAGGGGCTTCAATTTTGGCCGGTGGCACAGGGGAGGGAGCTGGCAATGAAGTGGCCGGAGTGGGGCGACAGTGATCGACGGCGGCATAGTGATCGGGGTACACTCGGTGTCGAGCTGGGGTTTGCCAGGGGGAGAAGAGAAGGATTGACTCTTGACTTTGAACAGTGCTCGGGTTTGGCCAAAATTTACCAAATTCCGTTGCTCCAAACTTCACGCCAATTTTTGTGTATGACCAAGGAATATTTTGCTCCAACTTTGCTTTTGGGTGCATGATCTGAATCGGCTTAGGTAAATTTTTAAAATTCCAGGACAGAAATGTTTTTCTTTGACATTAGGGGAATTTTTAAGGGTATGAAATGTTAACCAAAAATTCTGATAAAATTCTCAAACTTCTCTTTTAATGTGGCCATTCAGAATATGGAAAAACATTGGTGCACTTCCATGGGTTTTTGTGAGGTTTGAGAATGGCCCTCATTTGGATATTCTGGATTTAATTAATTAATTTTCTCCCTTTATTCTTTGGCACCATGATTAATTATATTTTTAATTAGCCCTCAATTAACACTGGGTTTAGTTAAATTCCATTTTGTGACATGGGATGTCACAGCACACCCCCCTTAAAAGAAATCTCGCCCCGAGATTTGCAAATGGATGAACAAAGGAGGGATGCGGTTGGTTACCGGTTTTGCGAGGCCAAGAATTCCGGAAAGTTGGTTCTTATAAACTCTTCTTGCTCCCATGTAGCATCTTCTTCAGTATGATTACTCCATTGCACTTTGTAGAAGGTGATAGTGCGGTTGCGAGTTACCCGGTCTTTTTGATCGATGATTCGGACGGGGTATTCGGGGTAGGAGAGGTCTTCTTCCAATTGCTCGGTGTCGGAGATAACCATGTCAATCGGAGGCTTTAAACACTTCTTGAGTTGGGACAGATGAAAGATGTTGTGCACCCGCTCAAGGTTTTTTGGTAGCTGCAACCGATAAGCAATGGCGCTATGTTTTTCCGTGATCGGTAAAGGTCCGATATGGCGGGGTGCTAATTTTCCTTTGATTCCAAAGTGAGATACACCTTTGTTGGGAGAAACCCGGAGATAATCATGGTCTCCCTTTTTCAACTCCAATGGACGTCTTCTTTTGTTGGAATAACTTATTTGACGGGATTGTGTGGCCTTCATGTTAGCTTGAATTTGTCGCACCTTTTCTTCGGCTTGTGTGACCAGATCTGGGCCAAAGGTAATTCTTTCTCCCGATTCCGACCAGTTCAGCGGGGTCCGACACGAGTGACCATACAAGGCTTCAAATGGCAACATTCCCGAACTCTCTTGGTAGCTATTGTTGTTGGAGAATTCGGTGAACAGGAGACAAGATTTCCAATTTCCATGATTGTCCAGAACACATGCTCTCAATAGGTCCTCCAAATATTGATTTAGTCTCTCGGTTTGACCATCGGTTTGCGGATGATAAGCGGAACTTCAGATGAGAGTGGTGCCAAGACAAGCATGCAATTGCTCCCAAAAACGAGCAATAAATTGGGGACCTTGATCGGAGATGATCTTCTTGGGCACGCCGTGCAAACATAGGTTTCACAAAATGTAGAGCTCGGCATATTGCTTGGTAGAGTAGGTTGTATGGACGGGAATAAAATGCGCAGATTTGGTCAACCTATCCACAATAACCCATATCGAATCATGCTTCTTGGGTGTGAGGGGTAATCCAACAATGAAATCCATAGCAATGTCCTCCCATTTCTAAGCGGGGATTTTCAATGGGTGCAAAAGACCGGCTGTTCTCAAGTGATCGGCCTTCACACGTTGGCAAGTGTCACATTCGGAGACATAACGAGCAACCTCTCTTTTCATATGTGTCCACCAAAACTTTTCCCTTAACCCATGGTACATTTTGTTGCTGCCGGGGTGTATGGAGTATTTGGACAAGTGAGCCTCATCCAAAATTTTCTTTCTTAGCTCCTCGTTCTTTGGAACAACCAGGCGGTTGTTGAACCATAGTACTCCATATTCGTCTTGTCGGAAACATGTCGCTTCCTTCTTCCCTATTTTGTGGCAAATATATTCCATTCCCTTGTCCTTCTTCTGGGCTTCCACAATTTCTTCCCGAAGGGTAGGAATGAGCGCCAAATTATACAAGGATCCATATGGAATGACACAAAGACATGGTTCGCTAGTATCCAAAATTGTGCAAGCTTCCATCATGCAAACGATGGCGTGATTGCATTGGTCCCTTCGACTCAAGGCGTCGGTAACCATGTTGGCTTTCCTGGGGTGATAATGAATTTCCAATTCATAATCCTTGATTAATTCTAACCATCTATGCTGCCTCATGTTCAGTTCTTGTTGAGTGAAGATATATTTGAGACTTTTGTGGTCGGTGTAGAGGTTAATAAGATTACCGAGCAAGTAATAGCACCAGGTTTTCAAGGCTAGGACAATGGAGGCCAATTCCAAATCATGAGTGGTATAATTTTGCTCATGCTTCTGGAGCTGTCATGATGCATAGGCAACGACACGGCCTTCTTGCATAAGCACACAACCCAATCCGGTGCCGGAGGCATGGCAGTAAACATAGAACGGTTTGGTGATATTGGGTTGAGCCAAAACCGGGGCGGTTGTCAAATGCTTCTTGAGTGATTGAAAAGCTTCTTCACATGCACTACTCCACCTTAAATTAGCATCCTTTTCCAGCAACTTGGTCATACGCTTGGCAATGCTTGACAAGTTGGGGATGAATTTCTGATAATAACCGGCAAGACCAAGGAAACTGCGAATTTGCTTGACCGATTTCGAAGCTTTCCAATTCAGCACATCCTCTACTTTGCTAGGATCCACGGCTACTCCTTCTGCTGATACGACGTGACCTAAGAATGGAACTTGCTTTAGCCAAAATTCACATTTGCTAAATTTGGCATAAAGTGGATGATCTCGGAGTCGCTGTAGAACAATACGGAGCTGTCCGGTCTGTTCTTCCTCGGACTTGGAGTAGATCAGAATATCATCAATGAATACAACTACGAACTTATCCAACTCTGGCATGAACACGGAGTTCATCAAATACATGAAGTGGGCTGGAGCATTGGTGAGACCAAAAGACATGACAAGATATTCGAACAGACCATATCGAGTGTAGAAAGCTATTTTTGGAATATCTTCGGCTCGGATCTTTATTTGATGATAACCGGATCGCAGATCAATCTTAGAGAAGACTTTAGCACCCACTAATTGATCAAAGAGGATATCGATTTGATGTAGAGGATACTTGTTCTTCATGGTTACAGCGTTTAACGGCCTATAGTCGACACATAGGCGTAGGGTCTTGTCTTTCTTCTTCACAAATAGAGCGGGACAGCCCCAGGGAGATGAACTTGGTAGGATATAGCCCTTGTCCATAAGCTCTTTTAGCTGCTCTTTTAACTCCGCTAACTCATTAGGAGCCATTTTGTACCGCTTACGAGAGATAGGCGTTGTACTGGGTATGAGTTCAATCTTAAACTCAACATCCCTGTCCGGAGGCATTCCCGGCAAATCATCTGGAAATACATCGGGGAATTCACATACCACCGGAATATTTTCTAGCTCTTTTCCTTCAACATGACACACTTGAGAAGTGGGCAACTTGGGATATGGCAATCGGAGAATAGAGGGGCCATGCATGGGTGAGTTCAAATGGATTTCCTAGTCCTTAATGTTCAGTACGGCTTTGTGACTAGTCATCCATCTCATACCAAGGATTATGTCGATGCTTTGGCCATCTAAGATGATTAGGGAAGTGGGGTATATATTGCTTGCTAGTTTAAGTAGCACTTTCCTTAACTCTAGATGAGCTCTTATTTTTCAACTGGGAGATGTGATGATGTACGGTGTTCCCATAGTGGTGGGGGTGATTTTCAAATGATTTGCACATGCTTGACTAATAAAATCATGCATTGCTCCTGAATCAAAAAGAACCATGGCAGCATGTTGGTTGACCGAAAACGTACCCGCGGGAACGGGTTCTCCAACTTGGGTCTCTTCGACCGTGGTATAGTTGACTCGGCCATTCTTGTGCGTGGGGGTAGAAGACTGGGGCAACTCCCATTGCTGCCATTGTTGCTGCTGCTGTGGTTGTTGTTGTTGTTCCCAGAAGTGTTGGAGTTGTTGTTGTTGTTGTTCGGGTTACGCTTCGGGAACCGACACTCCTTGGCAAAATGACCGGTACGACCGCAGTTGTAACATGGCTGCGATGAGTTGGGCTTGACCACTTGGTTATTCTGCTGCGGTGGGCGAGAACCAGAAAATTGCTGCTGGTTGCCTCCATGGAATCGCAAGTGCTGCTGCGAGAACGACGGGCGAGGTCCTCCTCCCGACGGTACCGCAGCCTGGAATTTCTGTCCGGTTGGGGAAGTGATTGCTAGCTTGTACTTGGGCGGTGCGGAGCCGGATGAACTTCCCATAGCACATTTCCTCTTCTTGTCTTCCTGGTTGGCATGGATGGCATCTTCTTGCACGATGGTGGCACTCATCAAATCGTTGAATGTGCTGGTGGTGACTTGCGCCAAATGGTCTTGCAGCTTCGGGGTAAGACCCGAACGAAAATAGTCCTTCTTCTTCTCGTCTGTATCAACGTTATACGACACGTAGTGAGCCAGGTAGTTGAATTTCCGTGCATACTCTTGCACGGTTCCGGAGCCTTGCTTCAAGTTGAGGAACTCCTGCAACTTGCGCTTCATGAATCCAGCGGGGATGTGGTGTGCACGGAATGCTGTGCAAAATTCCACCAATGTGACTTGGTGACCAGCGGCGAGAGCGGTGGTGAAACTGGCCCACCAAACACTTGCAGAGACACGGAGTTGCTGCACGGCGAAGAGGGGCTTCTGCTGCTCGGTGCAGTGAAGGAGAGGGAACTTCGACTCTAAAGTGCGAATAAAATTATCCGCTTCTAGAAGATCACCGGCTTCTTCGAAGGTGGGCGGGTGAGTCGCCCAGAAGTTGCTGTAGGAGGATTCCTGCTGCTGTAGTGGTGGTGGTCCGGGAGCTCCTTGATGGTTCATGTTCTCCATGAACATGCGGAACATCTCATATTGATTGTGGATGAGCTGCTCCATAGCCGTCATGGGTGGCGCGTTGCACAGCGGCCCATTTCCACCGACGTTCGAGGCGCCGGGAGCATCACTGGCATTTTCTCCACCACGACGAATTTGCACCATCTGACACATGAACAAAGCATGTTAGCCTGATCATCACATGAGACAATATGACAACAAGGCTATGACATGGTAACGAAATATAATTTCAGATTGCTCATAATTGAAAGGCTTGACAAGTAAACAGTGCGGACATAAGAGATAACTTAAATTCCATAACTTCCAACACCATAGGTAACATAATTATGATAAAACCAGGGATACATGTTATGCAACTTTGATACATAGTAAGTCTTTGGTTACATCACTCGGAACATGACACCACACGATCTCGGAGAGCTTAGGTTACAACTTAGCATAGCATTACTAACACTATGCACATACAACTACGATGTCTCACGAGATCTCCATCCTACGTACATAATACTACTCGATCACCCGACGTGGCTATCACCATCGGACTCCATGTCCATATCACCCGGTCTAGGGGGTGCTTCGAAGTCGAGGCTGGAGTCACCGTTCTCACTCAAATCAGCGTCATCGGGGGGAATCACTGCAAGTGGAATGGGTGGCTCGTCTTTAAGGATGGCGTTCAGCTGGCAATTAGCAGCTTGGAGATGTCCGATGAGCCTCTCTTGCTGTGCGATGATCGCGTGAGCGTCGTTGAGGTTCCCTTCCATGACATCACACGCATCTTGAGCTTCTTCGCGCTGAGCCTGTAGCTCACTTCGCTCCTCCAAGAGAGCGGTAACTTGACCATGAAGAGAGTAAATCTCCCCTTGGGCAGCGGTGAGCTAGGCGTTGCGTTGGTTCAGTTGCTCTTGCAACTGATCGCTTGCATCGCCCTCGATGATGAGCTGAGCATCATGGAGTTGCTCAAAAAGATCGGCCCGCTCAAACTCGCTAGTGTGCAGCTTGTCCTCAAGATATGAAATCTTAGTGTCCCGCTTCGCAAGCTGGGCATCACGGGCAACAAGTGTGGACAGCAGCACCTCGCGCACTCATTCCAACTCGAGAATGCGAGCGGCAAGGTACTCGGGGTCCTTCACGAGCTTGCCAACATCCATCTGCTGGAATAAAGTTTTGCAAGGGTGAGTCAAAACTTAATATCCCACTAAGCACACATGCTTAAAATAGCATAAGGATTGATTGGTAAAGAAAAAGACACGAGGTTCCCGATCCGTTTAACAACCGGTAACGACAATTTTCTGTTGTCGACAGAGCAAACTGTAGAAATGCACAAAACCGCTTAGCTTCTGGATAGAATTAAAATTTTTGTGTTGTACAAATGTTGTGGATAATTTCATCATCTTTCCAACGCATACTCACACATACCCAGCCAATAAAGTCTCTGGGAGTTATGATCATCTAGAGGCGGGGGCACAGAAATGAAGCAATTTCTGACTTCCAGAAAAGGCTACTGTTTTTGCAAAATTCGACCCAGATCTTGACTCAAACTTATCAAGATTGTCACGCTTGAGAATGAAGCACATGCAGCCAAAAGCACGCAAATGAGAAACAGATGGCTTCCTCCCAGAACGTAGCTAATAAGAAGTCACATTAAGAATTGAGCGCAAGAAACCCGATTGGAAACATAGCAACCAGTGCTAATGGACTTAGCCCAGAACCGCCTCGGAGTCCTATGCTCATCGAGCATCATCCGGGCCATCTCCACCAAGGTTCTGTTCTTTCTTTCGACCACACCATTCTACTGAGGAACATGAGGTGCTAGAAACTGATGCTCAATACCATGCTCAAGACAGAAAGCATCAAAGGAGGAGTTCTTGAACTCGGTGCCATTATCACTGCGGATTGCTCGTAATGCACCAGGGAGTTCCTTGAACAACCTCAGAGCTAGGCTCCAAAAGTGATGAAACACTTCATCCTTGCTCTCAAGAAAGAAAACTCCAGAGTACCAAGAGTAGTCGTCAACAATGACAAGAACATACCACTTCCCACCCGCCGAACAAACCCGAGAAGGACCAACAGTGTCCATATGAAGCAATTCTCCAGGGTGTTCAGTCATCACCAAATTGATTGGTGGATGAGAAGCGGCAATCATTTTCCCATGACGACAAGGAGCACAAACCAAATCCATATCAAATTTGAGCTTAGGCAATCCTCGTATCAAGCCCAGGCCACTCAAACGACATAACAAGTCAAAGCACATGTGACCCAGTCTCCTATGCCATTTCTAGAGCTCAGAAGAAGATTGGGCAAACAAACACTTGTGAGAACCAGGAGAACTAGCAAAATCTACCTAAAAAACTTTCCCAATGCTAGAAATCCCACAAACCAAAGATCCGTTCAAATCAAGAACACAAGAAGCATTTTTCTTAAAGTGCACATCCAAACCAACACCAAGCAGCTAAGAAATAGAGAGGAGATTGTACTTGAGATGCTCAACCAAACCAACATCCTTGAGAGTGAATTTTTCATTTACCTTTACCGTGCCTCTTGCCTTCACTCTGCCTCCCTTGTCATCTCCAAAGGTCACATACTCCCACCGCTTCAAGGGAGTGAGGCTGGAGAACCACTTTGCATCTCCGGTCATGTGGCGCGAACACCCGGAGTCCATTAGCCACTTGTTCTTCAGACCTCCAACTGCTGCCTACAAAGAACGAGAAGGAAAAGTTGATGGCTCAGTGCTGGGGTTAGTTGAAAAGAATTTGGGAATCCAGCACTTAACCATACGACTGATAGTAGTCATCACAGTTCTTTGTACATTGTCATTCGAACGCATGGGACAAGAACCACGATGGGGAAAACGTGGCATGTCAAAGCGTCTAGACTCAAACCTTGGGTTGTGAGAATAGAAACCATCTGTGTGAAAACCAAATCCACACGAGTGATGCTCACCATGATGGGGAAAATGTGGGGCGCCAAAGTATTGCTGCGCAAAGCCTCCGTTTCGTGAATCAAAGCCATTTGAGGGATGACCCTGTCCACGATAGGCATGAGAAAAAGAGCGAGGCTGAAAACCATCAAAATTATCATGATGCACATTTCTAGTTAACTTAGCTTGCATCCTCTCAATCCTCTTACGCCTATAATAGTACTTATCCAAGTGCAAATGTAGACACTCTCACTTGCACAGGAGGTTTGGGTTTTGGCTTCTCTGTTTGCTTTGGGTTGAAGGAAGGTTTGTGGTTTGGTGGATAGTATGTGTTAGTGGGTTTGATGGATTGTTCCTCATTCTTGTAGCTAGAGCTGGGCACAAACTTACCCACATTTTCACTCTCTTTGTCAACTCTCTCAAATCCCAAACCCAAGTTGTAGGTTGACCTATTCGCATTATCTTTGACTCTTGCCAGGTCATTCTCAATCTTCTCCTGATTCACTAGGGTTCTTTGGAGCGTAGAAATTAGATAGTCATTTTCTTGGACTAGGACTTTATTTTCCTCCCTAGTGATTACAAGCTTGTCCTTAAGAGACACACACACCTCACATGGTGGTGGAAAGACCTCAGAGCGAGTCTCATTTAGCAGCCTGGACTACAGCTCTTTGACTTTGAGTGTTTAAGCTTCCAACTCTTCTGTGAGCTTGGGGCATTTCTGACATGCACCCAAAAGAGTTGGTCTAGCCTTGAATTCATAAAGCTCTTTAAGGGCACTCTCATGTTGACTGGCAACTTGGGCATGCACACTCTCCCTTTGACTCAGATCATTCATCACAACTTGACATGACTCACACTCTACAACTGTGACATCACAAGCAAGCTTAGACCTAAGCAAAGCAATTTCAAAATCAGCACTCTCCAACTTAGACTTAAGCTCTCTACTCTCATGAACAACACTGTGAAGCTTATCATTTTGCAAGAGCAGAACATCGTGCAAATGATCAAGTTCAGAAGAGAGCTCATCAAGAGTGGGAGGTACCTTGCTTTTCTCGGAGTCAGATCCAGAGTCGATGTCATGGTCGTTCTTTGCTATGAAGCAAAGCCCAATGAAGTCATCCTTCCTCTTGACTCGTGGCTTTTCAACCTCCTCCTCTGTGCTTGTAAGGCCTTCGCTTGATGTGAGGTCGACATCGCTCAAGGCAGCAATGCAGGCGCGTGCAATGGCCTTGGTGAACTTCTTGGAGTTCTTGCCCTTCTTGTAGAAGTGGTTCTTCTTCTGCTTGAAATATTCAGTGTTGTTGTCATAGTACCCGGCCTTCTTCTTCTTCTTGGGACAATCAACAATGAAGTGTCCCGGGTCACCGCACTCGAAGCAGGTTCTTGAACCACCTCCTCTTCTCTCCTTTCGGTTGTTGTAGAACTGCCTGAACTTCCTTATGAGCAAGGACAGCTCCTCGTCAGTGATGCACTCCATCTGGTCATTGGAAGCTGCAACAAGAAAAGTCAGAGTAAACTTCAAGGAAGATTTGTCAAGTGAGGGGTTAGTTCCATAAGAAGCATCACTGTGACTACCCTTCTGAGAGCTACAAAGCAAAGCCATGCTAGAAGTAGGATTAGCATGATTAGGACAAGATTTCCTAGACAGTTCATAAGATTTCAGTTTGCTATATAGTTGCTCACAGTTCAAGGTATTGAAGTCAGCAGTTTCTTCTAGAGCAGCAATTTTAACCCCCCAAACATTTTCATCAAGTGAGTACAGTAGTTGCTTAGCTCTATCATTATCACTATACACAAGGTTACCACAAGCTCGCAAGTTGCACACAATTGCCTCAAACCTATGAAAGGTGTCATCTAGTGACTTGCCAGGTTTTTGTGCAAAGGTTTGGTACTGTCTATTGTAACAATCCTTACGCATAGACTTGACATGATTGGTACCCTCATGGTACGTGCAAAGCTCAACCCAAATAGCATGAGCAGCGTCAAGGTGTGCAACGCGATCATGTTCACTCCTACCAAGTGCAGAGAGCAGAATGTTGACAGCTTTGGAGTTGTGTTCATACCTGTTCAACACACCTATAGGAGCGGTGTTGAGGTCAGCAGGTATGTTGTATTCTTGCTTGACGACGTCCCAGATAGCACGTCCTTGACTCATGAGATAAGCCTTGGTCCACGACTTCTAGTAGGGGAAGTCCTCTCCATCGAACATCCAGAGCTTGACCGCACGCTTCTCCATGTCGCCTTCGGATCACAAAGCCGGTGAAGGTCAACTAGTGATCAAACCGGCTCTGCTACCAATTAAAGGACCGAGCAAGGCGACTAGAGGGGGGTGAATAGGTGCCTGGACAAATTTCTTGCAAAACAAATGACCTGTCCTATTTTTCACCCAACACACGTATCTTCCAACCTACCACGGTCATGTAGTCACAATAGACATACAAACCGTAGAAATAGGTCCGGAGAAACTCAAAGCAATGCAGAAGCTAAAAGCTAGAGCACAATGCAATTTTTTTCTCTAACTATGCTTACCAAGGATAACACTAGTTAATCAAAAGGATCAAGTGAGACTGCTAAAGCAAATAAACTCTATAAATAAATAAGTAAAAAGCTTCAGACATTATGCAAGAAAAAGTAGTTAATCAAATGGTCAAGTTAATTGCTTAAACATAGATACATGTGAGATGCTACTAGCTGCCATACCAAGTACACAAGGCTGGATAACAAAACAATGCAGAGCACACAAGTAAGCTGACACTCAACTAGGTGTTTGGTAATCAACCATATGAAGGGAAGCTACACATGCTGGATGCATTCTTTGAGCTGAATGAAATAGTAACAGGAGCACCTTAGGCAATAAAGAAATTCTATAACTATTCGGCAGAACAAGCAGGCAAGCATATAGTTCATGAGCTGCACTCAGTTTAGTTTATGCATGCAAAGCAATTATTGAAAACACGCCAGATGGTCTCTTCATGCATCAGAAACTTGACAGTTCAAATACTAAAGAAGCCAATAAATAGCTCACGGGAACAGCAATGGAAAAGCACGAAGTGCTCCCTACTCATGGATGCTTTCAAGGATTAGCTAACAAACAAATGCTCTCAAGTGCCAAGACAAAGTGTTGCTCCACTAATGCATCAATTAGCTCTCATACGAAATTGTAGAAACAGATAGGGTCGTGTGTGTGCGTGGTTTCTGTTGTAACTCCCCTAGGTTCCTGGCACCTGGATTGGCGCCATGACTAGCACATTTGTAGGATTGTGGGTTGCTAACCGACACCGTCTGTATATTGTATAAATGGCTCAATGATGAATGAATGAATTGCGATTTGCACTTCTACATGGTATCAGCCTAACTCTGTTCTTCCTTCCGCTTCCGCTGCCTATCAATGGCTTCCAGCCCCACCTCCTCTTCCCTCTCGGGCTCCAACCCCTTCGCTGACTCCAGCCCTACCCCAATCGCCGCCGCCGCCATCCAGCACGTCAACATTTGCACTCACGTGCCTGTGACCCTGGACTACGGCGATCCTAACTTCCAGATCTGCTCCACATTCTACGACGCTGTCTTTTGCAAGTTCGGCCTCGTCGATCACATCAATGGATCGGTCGATGCGCAGGCCATGTGGCATGATGCCGAGGCCTGGAGATTGACCACTGCATCGTGTCTTGGCTCTACAACACGATCACCCCAGCTCTCATGAAGATGATCGTCGTTGAGCGCCCCAACGCCTACATTCTCTGGTCCGCCATTCGCGGTCTCTTCCTGGAGAATGCTGATCAGCGTGCCATCTATGCGCTCCAAGAGTTTCACAGCTTGTACCAAGGTGATCTCTCCATCTCACATTACTTTGGCCACCTTAAAGAACTCACTGATCTCTTGCGCGATGTCGGCCACCCTGTCTCCGAGCCGGCCATGGTGGCCAACGCCCTGCGTGGTCTCAGCTCCCCCCTCGCCCATGCCATCCCCAACATCACAGTGCGTCGACCCATACCGACATTCCACTTTGTTTGGGATTACCTGAATCAGGTGGAATCCGGGCAGGCGCACACAGCGAAGATGGAGGCGGCCAGTGCTCTCATGGCCACAGCGTCTGCCCCGGCCGCTACACCACCGGCGTGGCCGCCCGCTCATGCTGCTACACCACCTGCTTCCTCTGCACCGCCCTACACACCATAGAAGAATGGTCGAGATCGTCGCAAGAAACGCAAGCAATTCGACAACAAGTGCCCACCCTTCGCACCGCCCGGCGTCAGCGGGCCACCTAGCGGCGCGCCACCGGCTCCGTGGGCTCCAGTCGCCAACCCCTGGACTGGCGTTGTCTAGGCATGGCCCGTGCTGATCTGGCGCCCACCTACCTCCGGCCTGCTCGGGCCTCGTCCCGGCAATGCGCAGCAGCAGGCTCTGATGGCTTCCTCCTTCCATGGAGATGGCGACGCCTATGGCCACTCTACACCGCCACCACAGCCTCCGACAGGCCTGGTCACTATGCTCCACGGCGTCACCTCTCCAGTGCAGTATCCGGGCGGCGGCGACTGGGTCCTTGACATCGGTGCCTCCTCTCACATAGCCAACAACCCTGGTATACTCACTTCCTCCGCTCCCTCACCTCATAACTCTACCATTATTGTTGGCAATGGAGCTCCATTATCTGTTGATCATGTTGGCCGCATCTCTATCCCCACAAATGCATCTCCGCTTCATCTGAATAATGTTTTGATTTCCCCACATCTCATCAAAAATTTGATTTATGTGCGAGCATTAACCACCGATAATTCTGTGTCTGTGACCTTTGATCCATATGGCTTCTCCATAAAGGATTTCCACGGGGACAGTTCTTCTCCGCTGTGACTCCACCGGTGATCTCTACCCGCTATGCCCTTCCACGAATAAGAAGCCTGCTGCAAGAGCCTTCCTCGTCTCCACCGACTTGGCGCTCTGGCATGCGAGGCTCGGTCATCCCGGGCATGGCCACCTTCATCGCGTCCTAAGCAGTTTTGATTTCCACTGTAGCAAGTCCGACAACCACACATGCTCTGCTTGTCGCCTCGGCAAGCATGTGCGGCTGCCTTTCAATAATTCTAGTAGTGTTGCTATGTTTCCCTTTCAATTAATGCATTGTGATTTATGGACTTCACCAGTTGTGAGCAATTCTGGTTTTAAGTACTATCTTGTAATCTTGGATGATTTCTCTCATTATACTTGGACATTTCCACTTTGCCAAAAATCAGATGTTTTGCCTACTTTGATCTCTTTCCACGCCTTTGTCCTGACCCAGTTTAGCTGCCCGATTGTAAGCCTCCAAACTGACAATGGTAGAGAATTTGACAACCATGCCGCACATTCTTTCCTTGCTTCTGATGGCATTTTCCTGCGTTTGACATGTCCTTACACCTCCCAGCAAAATGGACGAGCTGAGCGAGTCCTGCGCCTACGCACGATGCTTCTTCATGCCTCTGTTCCCCTCTCATTCTGGCCTGATACACTCTCCACCGCAACCTATCTGCTAAATTGCCGACCATGCCGCACTCGCAGCAATGCTACGCCTCATGACCTGCTCCTCGGTCGCTCTCCCGGCTACACTCACCTTCGTGTCTTCGGATGCTTGTGCTTCCCAAACACTGCCGCTACTGCTCCCCACAAACTTGCTGCTCGCTCTGTGCCCTGCATCTTTCTTGGGTATCCGGCTGACACAAAAGGTTACCGTTGTTACGACCCTGCCTCCAGGCGTGTCATTACCTCACGACATGTGCTTTTCAATGAGACTACATTTCCTTTCCGGGATATGATGGCCTTGCCTGGCACTGCTCCACCGTCTGTCGCTCCGCTCCCACGGGTGCTGACCTGATTGTTGTTCCCATCGCCGTGCCACGACGCCAGCACCGCCAAGCCATGGGTCCACTTGCTCCTGCCCCTACCGCTGCCCCAGCAGCCTCTTCCCCCGCTCATGGTGTGTCGACCTCTGGTGCTGCGTCGCCACAACAGCAGCCCACTCAGGCCTCGCCGCTCACACTGCCTGCTCTGGAGCACGACATCAACTCCACTCCCTGTCCCGTACCACCTTCTTCTTCTCAGCCGGCCTCGCCTACTCCCCATGCCCCACCTACCACACAGCATCAAATGGTCACACGCCTTCATGCAGGCATTCGGCAACCCAATCCTAAGTATGTGCATGCTGCCACCACTAGCGTACCTCCGGCACCCACCTCTGTTCGTGCTGCTCTGCGTGACCCAGATTGGCATCGCGCAATGGAGGATGAGTTCAATGCACTGCAGTTAAATTGCACTTGGACCCTCATTCCTCGACTGCATGGAGCAAACTTCATCATGGGAAAATGGACTTTCAAAAACAAGATTTTGCCAGACAAGACACTAGAACACCGCAAGGCACGCTGGGTAGTTCGTGGCTTCAACCAACACCCTGGTGTGGATTTCGATCAGAACTTCTCACCAGTGGTCAAGCCAGGGACAATTCGCACCGTGCTTCATCTCGCTGCTTCTCAACACTGGCCAGTGCATCAACTCGATGTTAAGAATGCTTTCCTCCATGGTGAACTTGTAGAGAAGGTATACTGTTGCCAACCAGCTGGTTTCGTCAACAAGGACCACCCTAATCATGTGTGTCTCCTGAGCAAATCTCTGTATGGGCTGAAGTAGGCACCCCGTGCCTGGTATCAAAAATTTTCTGTAGAAATCCGCACCATTGGGTTTCAGTCCACGAGCTCTGATTCATCGCTGTTTGTGCTTCACACTAGTAGTGACTTTGCCTATATCCTGCTCTATGTCGATGACATTGTACTCACTGCAAACTCAAATACATTTCTCAGTCATGTTGTTCAGCACTTGAGTTCAGCATTTGCTATGAAATATCTTGGTCCCCTCAATTTCTTTCTCGGGATTCTGGTAAAGCGCACTACAGATGGGTTCTTCCTCCACCAAGGCAAGTATGCTGAAGATATCCTCGATCGAGCTGAGATGCTTAATTGCAAACCGGCCCCAACACCGATCGATACTCAACCAAAGGTTTCCAGCTTTGACGGAATTCCGGCAACAGACGGTTCCTTCTACCGCAGCATAACAGGCGCATTGCAGTATCTGACACTCACCAGACCTGATCTTGCCTACGCCGTTCATCAGGTGTGTCTCCACATGCATTCTCCTCGTGACATTCATTGGAGCCTTGTCAAGCGCATATTACGCTACATCAAGGGCACCATCCAGTACGGCATTCGCATCAAAGCCTCCTCAAACAATGATGTGGTTGCTTACTCTGACGCCGATTGGGCTGGATGCCCACACACGCGGCGATCGACCTCTGGATACTGCGTTTTCCTTGGGGACTCTCTCATCTCGTGGTCATCGAAGAGGCAGACGACTGTCTCCAGATCAAGTGCGGAGGCTGAATACAGGGCGGTTGCAAACATCACAGCTGAATGTTGCTGGTTGTGGAATCTTCTAAGCGAACTTCATGTCAGCATTGCCAAGGCAACAGTTGTGTATTGCGACAATGTGTCTGCCGTCCAGCTATCTTAGAATCTAGCTCACCACAGACAGACAAAACATGTCGAACTTGACATTCATTTTGTCAGGGAGAAAGTCGCCATTGGGCAACTTCGAGTTCATCATGTGCCAACCAGTTTACAATTTGCAGATATTATGACCAAGGGTCTGCCTACGAAGCTTTTTGAGGAATTCAGAACCAGTTTGTCCATCACATCTGACAATCAAACTGAGGGGGGGGGGGGGTGTAGAAACAGATAGCATCGTGTGTGTACGCGTGGTTTCAGTTGTAACTCCCCTAGGTTCCTGGCACCTGGATTGGCGCCATGACTAGCACATTTGTAGGATCGTGGGTTGCTAACCCACACCGTCTATTGTATAAATGGCTCAACAATGAATGAATGAATTGTGATTTGCACTTCTACAGAAATTATAGAGGACAGGAAAACGAATCAGCTGCTTGCCGCTGGGATGGAGATCAGAGAAACGCCTTCTCTTGGCACCTGGAAACAAACACGAAGATGCTGAAGCTCATAGCTGCCGTCGACCAGTGTCAATCCAATGTGCGCTCCTTGCGAACTTGTTGCCTACACAGTCGTGCTTCTTCAGACCTGCAAGCAAAGGTGCATAGACAAGAACAGCTGCACTACACGAGCAAGTTGCAGTCAAAATCCAAGTCGATGCTAGCAATGAAAAACAAAGATCCAAGCTTTTGGTTCCTGAAGAACACGCGCCCAGACTGCTGCTGCTGAAAAACAAGGCAAAGGCTGTTTGCTGCTTACTCTATTAAGAACAGAGAGCACGACTGGTGCAAATGGGTCAGTCAGCTGGTGCAGTCGATAACACAGAACGCAAGAACAGAGCGCAAACAAACGTGGAGCCAGGCGACAAAATTCTAAAAGCCCACCAAATCAATTCAGAAATTCACCAAACTTGGACCATAGCTTCACTGCATCATGTGTAACCCATTCCAACCAAAAGCCCAAATATTGAGATTCCGGTAACAAATTCTTGATTTCGTGGAACCCTAGCAAATGGGAAAAAACATGGGAAAACTGAAATTAAGAGGTTCTCGTGAGTAGATTGAATCAATCCATGAGACACAAATGTTCTCACATGTCCTAGCACCAAAATCCCCAAGAAAATCCGACCTGAAATGCAGCCAAATCGAAGATCCAAAATTCATCGAAAAATACCTCCGAAAATAGGGAGAAGAGAAATTCGATATTTAGGGAGAGTGGAAGATCTTGAGCATGAAAATAAATCTCATATCATGAAAACATACTTACAAGATCCATAGGTATAAGGCTTGTAAGCCATCCTCTTCCTCCCACTATTTGGAAGAGCTAGAGATATCTCAAACACACCCTCTCCTCACCTCTAAAACATAAACTCCTCTCCTAGCACTTGAATGAAGTCCTAACACAAGGATAATGGAAAGAGAGGCACCTCTTCCACCAGTCCTACCTCTCCTTATATAGGCCCAAGGTCTATTGTTCACATGAGAATACTACCATTGACCTACATAACTCACCCACCTACCACTGGAGGCATAATCGTCCATCTTTCGCCTCACTGCCCGAATGCCATCGAGCTCTTTATGACTTTGCTTCGCCTTGAAGCAAGCTCCATGATGATACCACGTGCAGCACCAACCACCTCCATCGGTTTTGATGCCCAAATTGGGAAACCATCTCGCATGCTTCTCAAAGCGCGACTTCTCGATGTCGACGCATGTCACCTTGTCCTATGATCCTGACCACTAGCAAGTCTCTCCCAGTCCATGTCCATCAGACCCCCTTGTCACTTACACCGGCAACCCACTCGTCTTGACTTGGTCAACACACCATCTTCATCACCACCCACGGTTTTGAGGCTCAACCGCGAAACCGTACATGCTTCTTGCCTCCCCACATGTACATGTGTTTCTCCCAGCATCCCGATCGTTTGGCCTCAAGTCTCCTACTTGTGCCCGATCCTCTCGCCATTGACCGCCAAGTCGACCCCAGTGACCTATACATTATGAGACAGGCAAACACATTTCCCAACTCCTGCAATATCACAAATACTTCCACCAACTGCGGTTAGTCAAAACCATGACATGCATAAACTCATGCAATCCCAAGATTCCGCATTTCAACTCAAACACCAAATCTGCTCAAGTCAATTACTCATCACATATATTGCAAACCATGACACATAGCCTCATGGTTTCTCAGGCTCGTTGCAGCCTAGACCCATCGAAGGGTTCACGTAAAAGCCTTACCCCTAGCACCTCGAGGGGGAGGGTGGCATTTTTCAAAAAAACTTAGCAAAAAAATGCTAAGGGGCTCATTGCTGCCTAGACCCATCGAAGGGTTCACGTAAAAGCCTCGCCCCTAGCACCTCAGGGGGGGGGGGGGAGGGTGGCGTTTTCCAAAAAACATAGCGAAAAAATGATAAGGGGCTCATTGCAGCCTAGACCCATCAAAGGGTTCACGCAAAAGCCTCGCCCCTAGCACTTCGAGGGGGAGGGTGGCGTTTTTCAAAAAACTTAGTAAAAAAATGCTAAGGGGCTCGTTGCAGTCTAGTCCCATCGAAGGGTTCACGCAAAAGTCTCGCCCCTAGCACCTCAAGGGGGAGGGTGGCGTTTTTCAAAAAACTTAGCGAAAAAATACTAAGGGGCTCATTGCAGCCCAGAGCCATCGAAGGGTTCACGCAAAAGCCTCGCCCCTAGCACTTCGAGAGGGAGGGTGGCGTTTTTCAAAAAACTTAGCGAAAAAATGATAAGGGGATCATTGCAGCCTAGACCTATTGAAGGGTTCATGCAAAAGCCTCGCCCCTAGCACCTCGAGGGGAAGGGTGGTGCTTTCAAAAAACTTAGCGAAAAAATGCTAAGGGGCTCATATCAGCCCAGCCCCATCGAAGGGTTCACCTATAAGGCTCGTCCCTAGCACAACGAGGGGGAGGGTGGCATTTTTCAAAAAAACTTCACAAAAAAATGCTAAGGGGCTCTTTGCAGCCCAGACCCATCGAAGGGTTCACGTAAAAGCCTCGCCCCTACCACTTCGAGGGGGAGGGTGGCATTTTTCAAAAAACTTAGCGAAAAAATGCTAAGGGGCTCATTGCAGCCCAGAGCCATTGAAGGGTTCACGCAAAAGCCTCGCCCCTAGCACTTCGAGAAGGAGGGTGGCGTTTTTCAAAAAACTTAGCGAAAAAATAATAAGGGGATCATTGCAGCCTAGACCTATTGAAGGGTTCATGCAAAAGCCTCGCCCCTAGCACCTCGAGGGGAAGGGTGGCGTTTTTCAAAAAACTTAGCAAAAAATGCTAAGGGGCTCATTACAGCCTAGACCCATCGAAGGGTTCACGCAAAAGCCTCGCCCCCAGAACTTCGAGGGGGAGGGTGGCGTTTTTCAAAAAACATAGTGAAAAAATGCTAAGGGGCTCGTTGTAGTCTAGTCCCATCGAAGGGTTCACGCAAAAGCCTCGCCCCTAGCACTTCGAGGAGGAGGGTGGTGCTTTCAAAAAACTTAGCGAAAAAATGCTAAGGGGCTCATATCAGCCCAGCCCCATCGAAGGGTTCACGTATAAGGCTCGTCCCTAGCACAACGAGGGGGAGGGTGGCATTTTTCAAAAAAACTTCGCAAAAAAATGCTAAGGGGCTCGTTGCAGCCCAGACCCATCGACGGGTTCACGCAAAAGCCTCGCCCCTACCACTTCGAGGGGGAGGGTGGCATTTTTCAAAAAACTTAGCAAAAAAATGCTAAGGGGCTCGTTGCAGCCTTGACCCATTGAAGGGTTCACGCAAAAGCCTCGCCCCTAGCACCTCGAGGGGGAGGGTGGCGTTTTTCAAAAAAACTTAGAGAAAAAATGCAAAGGCGCTCGTTGCAACCTAGACCCATTGAAGGGTTCACGCAAAAGCCTCGCCCCTAGCACCTCGAGGGGGAGGGTGATGTTTTTCAAAAAAAACTTAGCAAAAAATGCTAAGGGGCTCATTGCAGCCTAGACCCATCGAAGGGCTCACGCAAAAGCCTTGACCCTAGCACTTTGAGGGGGAGAGTGGCGTTTTTGAAAAAACTTAGTGAAAAAATGCTAAGGGGCTCGTTGCAGCCTAGACCAATCGAAGGGTTCATGCAAAAGCCTCGCACCTAGTATCTCGAGGGGGAGGGTGGTGTTTTTCCAAAAAATGTAGCAAAAAAATGCTAAGGGGCTCATTGTAGCCTAGACCCATCGAAGGGTTCACGCAAAAACCTCGCCCCTAGCACTTCGAGAGGGAGGGTGGCGTTTTTCAAATAACTTAGCGACAAATGATATGGGGCTCGTTGTAGCCTAGACCATCGAAGGGTTCACGCAAATGCCTCGCCCCGAGCACTTCGAGGGGGAGGGTGGTGTTTTTCAAAACACTTAGCAAAAAAATGCTAAGGGGCTCGTTGCAGCCTAGACCCATTGTTGGTCGTTAATACGCACCCAGTTATATACCGCAAGAGGACGGTATACAGTTGTAGCACTTTTTCCCTTAGAGTATTCCAAGGGATAATTAAACAAAGTTAATAGTAAAAGATCTAATCAAGGCTACTGTCAAGTTTAGGTTGTATGAAGGGGAGACTGGCCAGCGCAAAGGTGTGTCAGACAGCAATTCTGTCGTTGCGCCGATCGGCGCAGGGTTGAGCCGATCGGCATTGTTGCGGATCTAAGTTGTTAAGCCGATCGGCGTAGGTGTTGAGCCGATCAGCACTGTTGCGGATCTTATTTTTTGACCCGATCGGCGCAGGTGTTGAGCCGAGCGGTACACCAGCGAAGTTGAATTAGAGTGCAAGTCAAAGCCAAAGCTAAAACTATTCGGTGAGTAGCTAGATATCTACTAGTGAGATCATAACCAGATAGTCAAATTAAACAACATCATAATTGATAATTACATGGATGAATGAAAATCTATAAAGAATAAGACCACCCTGCTTTTCGAGCGGCTCCCGAGTTATCGCTGCCGAGAGGAAACCCTTAATCACGCGAGTATCTTACCCTACTCAACAATCCAATAGTGCTGCGCAGGTTTAATGCTGTCACCACTAAACCACACTACCAGCATCATCAAGCAACCATAATCAATACAATGTCTTAATACTATCCTAATCACCACGATTAAGATAATATCAACTTACTTAGCCTAGAACTAAGCAATGAGAATAAGCACATGCATGATTATAGAATCAAGATAGACAAATCACCAAAACCATCATCAACATATTCAATCATCCTTGAGATACAGAGAGTAAGATTCATCACCGTCGAGATGGCCTACCTTGATGGATCAACTCTTACACCAATGGTTCTTGAAACTCAAGTAGAGATCTATTCTAACGGGGCAAGCCCCGGTGGCTCTCACTCACGAATCTGTTGTCCCTCTGTTGCCTCCTCCTCGGGATACTCATCGCGGCTAGGGGTTACAAGTATATATAGGTGTTCTACTCATGAAGGACTCAGTTTCTAGCAAATAAGTCGGTTGTGCCAATCGGCGCAAGTCGTGTTCTCTCTGGTTTCTGCTCTGAGTCGGTTCCTCTATCTTCCACAGCTGCCATGTGGGCCTTTTCCTTCAAGATAAAATCTTGTACCACACATCAAGATCTTGAAGTTCCATAAATCTTCTAAGCAAATATCTTCAAGTGTCTTGTGCAGAAAAACATCCATAAACATCAGATAAATTTCCATCGGAATGAGCCTCAATCACTTCTGTGGGCCAAAATACCCTTGTGCCGATCGGCTCATGGTTGCTCCGATCGGCGCACTGAGCTTCTTCAGTGCTTTTCATCGATTCTGGACTCCTGTCTTGTCCAGCATCACTTTAATAGCCAATTTTACTTGTTTCTGCAATAAAGCTCCTAAACAACGCATATACAAATATATAGGTAATATCATAGGTAAATGGCCTAAATTAGTATCAATTATATTCTAACTGGGGTGATATTCACATATAAAAGGGGCACTTGGGAATTGCCAACAGTTCCCCCACACTTAAACCTTTGCTCGTACCGAAAGCCATAGCAAAAGATCATGTCCAACAGAGAAAAATCAAGGAACATACTCTTCTTATCATTTAAGATATCTTAAATCAGCAAATGTTGAGCATTGTTCTATTGTAGTGTATTTCATATTGGTATTCAACAAATAATTCAAATATGGGTAAAAAGCTCAAAGTTTCTCCCCAAAGCAAAAGATCATGTCCAACTCACAAATTATAATTTTTCCACACATGTAAATCACTTAAAAGATTGTTGTGAATATAAAGAATCTATCTTCCAAATAATCCAAGGCAATAACTCATCTTTCAAATCTCTCAACCTATATACTACATCATAATGATCAAATAATTAAATGTAAGGCTTATATGAGTAGCTAGGTGAGATAATTCAAGGATTGCAAACATAAATCAACAATATATTGTAAAGCTAGGAGATTATTCTTTATTGGAATTACAAGAACTTAACAAGATGGCCAAAGAAAATTTAAGAAAGGACTCACACATTGGATATGTGGACATGTGCATCAAAAATTTGATCTTTGAAGAAAAAGGAACTCCCATTATCAGATTGCACATGGATGGAATGATTCATGGCTATATTAGAATGAATATCGAGAATAAGCATGTCATATACCCCCCCCCCCCAACACTTAAAATTTTGCTAGTCCCTTAGCAAACAGCAGAGCATTTTTTTTATACTCTCTGCTTCACCGATCGGTTCAAAACGGCGCCGATCGGCTCTCAACCTGAATTTACCATCTTTGTTGGTATTTGATTCACCTGGCTTCAAAATTTATTCAAAGTTCAAATACAGCCAGAAACATACGATGTGGTCATGGAATGATACTCAACAAGACTTTGTTTTTAAAATAGAATACTCAGCGGAATTGGAGATTTGCATGAGTAATTCAAGGCTAAAAGATACACAAGGATTTGGCCATCCTAGTAAAGTTCATACCAAAAAGAATTAAATCCTAACCGAACTCAACCATCAATTTAATGCTTATCTTCATATCAATGGTTCATGAGTATTGCTCAAAATATGGCATTGGTAGGTGAGGATCTTGCAAACACTAAATTCCAAAGTTCACAACATGAAAATTTATTTATAAAAATATTGGTACTAAGTTATCATCACGAATTGGACAATGCAAATGAAGCACATGGTATTCAGAAGTGCTCCACATAAGAAATATTTGCTGAATAATCATTAAGTGTAAGTTCAAAATTTTATTCAATGCTCAACATTATTTGATCTTCATCAACACTTTTCAAGAAAGAATAGGTAATTCAATTCTTCTAAAAGAGCATAACTGGCACCATTATATTAAGATCAAAACTCGAATACATGGTGAAGATTTTCGCATACACTTGCATTAAAATAAAACTACTACTAACACACATGCATGAAAATAAAACTACTACTAACACACCTGCATGAAAATAAAACTACTACTAACACACCTGCATGAAAATAAACACACCCGATACATGGTTTCCCAACCCGCTCACACACACATAAGCAAATAAAGAAAAAGATTGCAAAATATAAAGAAAACGCAAACCGGGAAACCGATACATATGCCCAGTCCTAGGCACTCTAATCAAGTGGAGGTGGACACGGTGGCTGATCAAAGCCATAGCACCGCGCCTTGAGTCGCTCGAACTCCTCCACCATCGTGTCATGGTTGTTCCTCCATTGGGACGTGGCATCCTCCACATGCTCGATGTGGTGCATGTTGTTGTCGAGGTACCCCTGCATGGGCACGAAGAAGTCTGCACCGGGCACCGGAGGCACCACAGGTACCCGTCCTTGGTACCCATAGTCAATGCCTGTGCTGAAGTAGGGTACACCGACCGGTGCGCCACCTGCACCGACTGGCGCAGTGGGCTGTGAACCACCTGCTGCGTCACTCCACCCTGTCTGGTACTACTGAGGCTCTTGGCATGACCCCCATGAGTTTCACTCACTGTCGGCTGCGGTAGATGTCGCCGGTTGTCGAATCCGCCCACGGTGGTCCCTGAGAACTCGGCCCTCCTCCAGGAGACCTTCCTCAAGCCAATTTCCTCCCTCTAGCTTGCGAGGGAGAAAAACTCCTAGCTCTACACACGGGAGCCTAATGTTGGTGCCGTCGACATGGAAGCCGGCGCGGACACTTCCCGTGACAATGTTGCCACAAGTTATATTCTTGCCGATCTCTGTCGCGAGCTCCCACTTGTCTTCGCGTCCTCTTGGTCCATCGTCGCCGCAGACGTGGGCTTCCAGGCGTTGAAGATAGCCCCCAAAGGCCATCTTCTTGCTCTTCATGCCCTCTTCTTGAACCAACCTCACACCATCACTTACATAGGGTTGCAGTGAGACGGGCTCACGATGGCGTTGAATGGCCACCGCAAGTCCACATTCGATGATGTTGCTGGAGTCAACCTTGTCGCATGTGCGCACCGCCAACCACCGAGGGAAGATTTGAATGGTTAGGTTACGGATGTTGTCGTGCTTCATCTCTTCGACGAACGAGAGCCGCCTCCAAAAGGAGTCCAACTCCCCACGTCCCAAGATGCCAGCCACATCGGTGTTGGCATCGAAGCTGAAGGCTTGAGCCGCCGCCTCCATGGTCACCATGTAGCTAATGTCGTGGACACGGAAGTTGATGGCCTCGTTGCCATAGTCGTCGGAGCCGATCCTCATTGTAGAGGCAACCTCGGTGACGATGTCGATGTTGAAGTTCATGGGGAGATGGTTAAAGTCCACCCAGCCGAGGTTGTCTAGCATCCTCCTTATGTCCTCCCTCATGCCGATCGTGGTGAGGAAGGTCTTGTCCATGTTGAAGTTGGGGACAAACCTTCCCCTCACCGTGAGGTAGTGCTACTTTTCCTCCGCACTCAGAAGGGTGAAGCCATCCTCCACCGTGCATGGCATGAATGCCGGTGATGGTGATTATCTGGGAACCCCACGGCTTCCTGCCGTTTGGATCCTCGTAGCATGCCCCGTCGGAAGGGGCGCACCAGAGATGGAGTGGCAAGCGCGGATCTCATATGTTGTCGCTGCCGATCCGATGGATGCACCACCCATCGACATGTCATCGCGAGCGCTGGAGCCCCCCCCCCTAGCCGAGGAGTCATCGCTCGATTCGCCGCTGCCGCCGAAACTGCTTCCCGGCATAGCCTCTTGCCCAACATACCGACGGAGGAGCAGAGACGATCCATCTACAAGGAATGCGGAACGTGTGAGAGATCGTGGGTAGTGGGGAAGATGGAGAGATTACTGGGATGGTGTGCTGAACTGGGGGCGCCCGGCCCCCCTTTATAGTGTGGGAAACTTCCAGGAGAAGGACCCGCCCAAAATTTCAAAAATTTAGGGTTGCGCCGATCGACGCGGTCACTGCACCGATCGGCACATTTCAAATTTTGAATTCTTTGACCGCTTAAGTTCCTGATTCTCCTCCCTTCCGTTCTTTCCATCCTTTTTGTCTTTTCTTGGTACACCATGTCGGCTGGCAGGGGAACAACACGGAATCCCGTTGTCTTGATTGACTGCGTCGATCGGCTCTAGCCAGCGCCGATCGGCGCGCCATCTCTTTTTCAGCTTTTGTTCAATTCCATGTCTCCTCTGCACTGGAAACCTGCATAGAAATCATACCTATTCCTAAGAATCAGTGCCTGCCGAATATGTCACCAATTTGGGCACAGTATGGGTACCAACGCCGATCGGCACAGAAGTGCGCCGAACAGCCCAAATTCCTTGCACCTCGTCTTCTGGTCTGGCTCTGATCCTGATGCCTCGTGTTCATTTCTTTCACCTAATATCCACTCTTCTCAATGTTCCTGTAGCATTGGCACACGAAGCGGGGCCCATCTAGTGACAGCGCCGATCGGCGCAACGTCTCGCGCTGATCGGCGCAGTGTCCACTTTTGCTGCTGGCCCCTCGCTTCTTCGCTACATGTCGCTCATCATCTTGAAACTAGCTCTATTTTTGAAAATTGATGTGCTGGTTGGCTTTTAGCTCCTCTTCCATTCTGGGCATCGTCAGCCTTCTGTCCTGACTTCTTATCAATGCGCCGATCGGCGCAAGCTATGTTCCTTCCTATTTTTGGTCTTTTTCTTTTATTCCTGCGTTGTTAGTCTATAATATATATATATATATATATATATATATATATATATATATATATATATATATATATATATATATACATAGTTTTGCACAAATAAACAGACAACATAGGAGCACACAAGAATTAAGCACACACTTTTTCTAATTCTTTTATTCGGGAGATTGTTTTTATTATAAGAAAGCAAATTAAAAACACCGGGTTGCCGTCCCGCAAGCACTAAACAACTTCTAAATCTCCCAACAATTGGGTTGCCTCCCACGAGCGCTCTAGTTATTTAGAGGTCAAAGAGCTTGACCTCCCCGCGAGCAATCAATCCTTAGTGTCGCAGTGCCGGGTGTAAGACCGCGACACTACATGGTTCACTTATCTTAATAGGTGATATACCTCGGACAACCTATCCTTACATCCCCTCCCATAACTCTCGATGCCACGTTGCCTCGGTGTCTTGTACCTCTTCACTTCATCAATAGCACGACACTCTTCTCCCCTTGGGCGAAATTTGAAAGAGTAGGGAGTTCCACTTATATCGAAGCTTATCTCACCACTCCCTACATCAATACTTGCCTTTGCTGTCCTCAAGAAGGGTTTGCCTAAGATCAACGGGGTTCTCGTCCTCTTATCCATATCAAGCACAATAAAATCAACAGGGATGATGTGATTTTCAATTTGAACAGGCACATCCTCAGCAATTCCATCAGGGAAGCGTACAGATTGGTCGGCTAACTCCAAACACATACCCGTAGGCTCCAATTGAGGCAAATTGAGACTTGTGAATATATGACGGGGCATAACACTTACACTTGCTCTAAGATCGCACAAGCATCTATCAAATATTCTTGTTCCGATGATGCATTTGATGCTTGGTGATCCAGGGTCAGGTTTCTTCTCAAGTGCAACATCATTGATCGCCGCCGTAAGTTCCTTAGTGACCTTCACAACCTCTTCAGAAGCTAGAGACTTCTTGTTTTGCAACATGTCCTTAATGTACTTGGCATAGGTAGGTACTTGAATAGCATCAACAAAAGGGACATTGATGTAAAGCTTCTTCATAACATCGATGAACCTTACAAATTGCTTGTCGTGTTGCCGCACTCTCTCTGTCTTTGTCAGCAGTTGAGTATCCAAGAACGTGGTAGGGCCATGCTCCTCTGTTTCCATACCCATTTTCAGTCCGGAGAGGTCAATCTCTTCCTTGCGCCGATCGGCGCAATGAGTGAGCTGATCGGTGCTAATAGTACCATCGCGCCAATCGGTGCCCATGGTGAGCCGATCGGCGTGGGTCTTCCTTGCTCCCGTAGAGTGCTCTGGATCTTCTGTTTGCTTTCCTGACTGTGTAGCTTTGCCTTTAACTGCTTTGCAGACATTGTATTACCAGGAATAACCCCTTTGTTGCCTTGAATGGCCTATGATAACTGTCCCATCTGCTGCTCCATAATCTTGGTATGCTTCAAAATCTGCTCATTGGAGCTCCCAATTTCTATCACCTTGTCATTAATCCCTTTAAGAACACGATCAACCTCCTTCAATTTAGCTTGATTGTCCTTGTTGATCTTTTCTTGAGCTTGAAAGAACTCATAAAATTGGAGACGAAGCGGGATAGAGTTTTGCATGGATGAACTACGAGAGAAATAACTCCTTTGTTGCTGATATTGGGGTTTCCATGCACTATTCTTTATGTATTCTAGCATCTTCATCTCTTCAGGGCAGTCTTTCAACACATGGCAAAATTCTCCACACTCATCACAAGTGGAGCGTGATTCTGCTATCCTAAGTGACTCTTCCTTAGGGATATGAGAATTATTGTCCAACCTTCTTTGAATAGCATCAAGGCGATCCATAACCAAGTCTTCATGAGTCCTCTCAATCAAGCTCTTTGGTACTCCTTTAGATAGTTGTAGGTTCCTTGAACTTCTCTCACTATCCCATGATTGATATTCAACTAGATATTTGATCAATTCCTTAGCTTGAGTGGGAGTCTTTGACATGAATGAACCCGCAGATGAAGCATCTAAGTGTTGCCGGGAGGGGATATTCAATCCCACGTAGAATCTCTCAACAGTTTCACCAACTGTAAGACCATGATGAGGGCATGCATCCATATATTCATTGTATCTTTCCCACGCTTCTCCAATGCTCACATCAATATTCTGCGTAAATCCAAGAATCTTATTCTTCAAAGCTTGAGTCTTACCAGGAGAGAAGTATTTAGCTAAGAATGCAACTGCTAAAGTTTCTCATGCAGTCTTTACTATGTTTTCCAAGCTATTGTACCATTGCTTAGGGCGTCCAACTAGAGAGAAGGGGAACAGCCGCACACGTGCTTGATCTCTAGTCAATCCTGCTACTTTGAATGTACTACAGACTTCAAGGAAGCGCTACAGATGCTGATTGGGATCTTCCGAACCTATGAACGGTTGTTGTGCCACTAATCCGACGTACCTCTCTAGTTGATACGGAGCATGATCTTGAGCTTCCTGGAAATCTGTCTTGACAACCTTATCCAATTGAGGCTTGAAACTATTAACCAAGGGCTGGTCTGCCATCGCTCCTGCTTCTGGATCTGCAATTGTGAATAATAATCGAGGGGTAGCACTGACAGGTTCTCCAGCTAAATCTCCAAGTTACTTGCTCCTCTTTTTCGCTATTCTCTTCTTGCGTAAGAGCTTTTCTGGATCATCGGTGTAATTAGAGGGTTTGTTTGACCTAGGACCGTCAATACCTGTTAATTTCACTTAACAACATATACGTACTAAAAAGACAAGTAAAGCTTAATGACTAAACACTAATACATCAAACAATGTTTAAAAACCTGCTATGGTCCATGGCAACGGCGCCAGAAAATGTGCTTGTTGGTCATTACTGCACACCCACTTATATACCGCAAGAGGACGGTGTACAGTTGTAGCACTTTTTCCCTTAGAGTATTGCAAGGTATTATTGAACCACTGAGACCTTAGGGATAATTAAACAAAGTTAATAGTAACAGATCTAATCAAGGCTACTGTCAAGTTCAAGTTGAATGAAGGGGAGACTGGCCAACGCAAAGGTGCAGCAGACAGCAATTCTGTTGTTGTGCTAATCGGCGTAGGGTTGAGCCGATCGGCACTGTTGCGGATTTAAGTTGTTGAGCCGATCGGCACTATTGCGGATCTAAGTTGTTGAGCCGATCGACGTAGGTGTTGAGCCGATCGGTACACCAACGTAGTTGAACTAGAGTGCAAGTCAAAGCCAAAGCTAAAACTATTCGGTTAGTAGCCAAATATCTACTAGTGAGATCATAACCAGATAGTCTAATCAAATAGCATCATAATGGATAATTACATGGATCAATGAAAACCTATAATGAATAAGACCACCCTGCTTTCCGAGCGGCTCCCGATTTATCGCTGCCGAGAGAAAACCCTTAATCACGCGAGTATCTTACCCTACTCAACTATCCAATAGTGCTGCACAGGTTTAGTGCTGTCACCGCTAAACCATACTACTGGCATCATCAAGCAACAATAATCAATACAATGTCTGAACACTATCCTAATCACCATGATTAAGATAATATCAACTTACTTAGCCTAGAACTAAGCAATGAGAATAAGCACATGCATGATTATAGAATCAAGATAGACAAATCAACAAAACCATCATCAACATATTCAATCATACTTGAGATACATAGAGTAAGATTCATCACCGTCGAGATGGCCTACCTTGACGGATCAACTCTTACACCAATGGTTCTTGAAACTCAACTAGAGATCTATTCTAACGGGGCAAGCCCCGGTGGCTCTAACTCACGAATCTGTTGTCCCTCTGTTGCCTCCTCCTCGGGGTACTCATCGCGGCTAGAGGTTACAAGTATATATAGGGGTTCTACTCGTGAAGGATTGCGCCGATCGGTGCAAGCCGTGTTCTCTCTGGTTTCTGCTCCGAGTCGGTTCCTCTGTCTTCCACAGCTGCCATGTGGGCCTTTTCCTTCGAGATAAAGTCTTGTATCCAATGTCGAGATCTTAAAGTTCTATAAATCTTCTAAGAAAATATCTTCAAGTGTCTTGCGTAGATAAACTTCCCTAAGCATCAAATAAACTTCCATCGGAATGGGCCTCCGTCACTTCTGTGGGCCAAAATACCCTTGCGCCGATCGGCTCACGGGTTGTGCCGATCGGCGTACTAGGCTTCTTCAGTGCTTTTTGTCGGTTCTGGACTCCTATCTTGTCCAACATCACTTTAATAGCCAATTTTACCAATTTCTGCAATAAAGCTCCAAAACAACGCATATACAAATATATAGGCAATATCATAGGTAAATGGCCTAAATTACTATGAATTATGCTCTAATTGGGGGTAATATTCACATATAAATGGGGCACTTGGGGAGTGCCAATACTTCCCCCACACTTAAACCTTTGCTCGTCCCGAGTTAAGTAAAAGAACGAAAAATCAAAGAACAAACTCTCTCTATCATATAAGATATCTCAAATCAGCAAATGTTGGTATTCAGCAAAATAGTTCAAATATAGGCATAAAGCTTAAAGTTTCTCCCCGAAGCAATAAATCATGTCCAACTCACAAATTATAACTTTTCCACTCATGTATATCACTTAAAAGATTGTTGTGAACACAAAGAATCTATCTTCCAAATATTCCAAGGCAACAACTCATATTTCAAATCACTCAACATATATTCTACATCATAATGATCAAATAATATTTGTGTAAGGCTTATATGAGTAGCTAGGTGAGGTAATTCAAGGATTGCAAACATAAATCAACAATATATTGTAAAGCTAGGAGATTATTCTTCGTTGGAATTATAGATACTTATCAAGATGGCCATTAAGAAAGAAATTTAAGAAAGGACTCACACTTCGGATATATGGACATGTGCATAGCAAAAAAATTGATCCTGGAGGAAAAAGAACTCCGATTATCAGATTGCACATGGTTGGAATGATTCATGGCTATATTAGAATGAATTTCGAGAATAAGCATGTGATATACAATCCCCCCACACTTAAAATTTTGCTTGTCCCTTAGCAAATAGCAGAGCTTTCCCCCTTTTTTTTTCTTTTTCTTATTCTTCTTCTTCTGTTTCTTTTTATCACTTTTTGTTTCTCCCTTTTTTTATTTTGCACTCTGTTGTGCCAATCGGTTCAGGGTGCGCCAATTTGCTCTCAACCCGAATTCACCAACATTTGTTGGTATTTGATTCATCTGGCTTCAAAATTTATTCAAGAAAAAGTAGATCTGCCATCATAGTGAAGTTTATACCAAAAAGAATTAAATTCTAACTGAACTTAACCATCAATTTAATGTTCATCTACTTATCAAAGGTTCATGAGAATTTCTCAAAATATGGCATTAGTAGGTAAGGATCTTGAAATGAATAAATTCCAAAGTTCACAACATGAAAATTGATTTATGAATAGATTGGTAAAAAGTTATCATCACAATTTGGACAATACAAATGAAGCACATGGGTACTCAAAATTGCTCCACATAAGACATATTTGTCGAATAATCGTTAAGTGTAAGTTTGAAATTTTTCAAGATTATTTGGTTCGAAAATGCTCAACATTATTTGGTCTTCATCGGTACTTTTCAAGAAAGAATAAATAATTCAATTCTCCTAAAAGACCATAACCAGCACTATTATATTAAGATCAAAACTCGAATACGTGGTGATGATTTTTGCACACACTTGCATAAAAATAAAACTACTACTAACAGACTTGCATGAAAGTAAACTACTACTAACTACTACTAACACACTTGCAATAAAGTAAACACACCCGATACAAGGTTTCCCAACCCACTCACACACATATAATCAATATAAGAAAAATATTTCAAAAAAATAAGAGAAAACACAAACCAGGAAACCGATACAAGTGCCAACTCCTAGGCACTCTAGTCAAACGGAGGTGGAGACGGTGGCTGATTGAAGCCATAGCACCGCGCCTTGAGTCGCTTGAACTTCTCCACCATCGCCTCGTGGTTGTTCCTCCATTGGGACATTGCGTCCTTCACGTGCTCGATGTAGTGCATGTTGTTGTCGATGTACCCCTGCATGGGCAGGAAAAAGTCTACACCGGGCACTGGAGGCACCACAGGTACACGTCCTTGGTACCTGTAGTCAATACCTGCGCTGAAGTAGGGAGCGCCGACCGGCGCGTCGCCAATGCTGTGAACCGCCCGCAGCGTCGCTCCAACGCTCCACCCTGGCTAGTATTGCTGAGGCTCCTGGCGTGAATTCCAGGACTCCCACTCGCTGCTGGCTGCTGTAGATGTCGCCGGTTGTCGAACCCGCACACTGTGGTCCTTGAGAGCTCGGCCCCCCTCCAGGAGACGTTCCTCAAGCCAATTTCCTCCCCCAGCTTGTGATGGAGGAAAACTCCTAGCTCCACACACGGGAGCTTGATGTTGGTGCCGCTGACATGGTAGCTGACGCGAACACTTCCCGTGACAATACTGCCACATGTCATATTCTCGCCGATCTCCGTCGCGCACTCCCACTTGTTATCACGCCCTCCCGGTTCATCGCTGTCACACAGGAGGGCTGCTAGGTGTGACACCCAGGTGTCTCACTTCTACTTAACAGACATGAAGAGCACAAATCATGAATATTATAGCATGAAATGATAGAGCCTAATTATTTGAATTTATCCCATGCAAACAAATTGAGAGGCAAATAAAATTTTATTATATAACCTATGCCAAATAATTTAATAACCAGATTCGTAGTAATAAAATAGAATTTAATGAATTTAATGAGCATTTTACCAAATGTGGAAATACCCTAATTAATTAATTAAAACCTAGAAACCTTTCACAATGGGGAATTAATTATAAATAATTATAAATCCTTTGGTCAATTGGGTCCCACCAGAGCACCAGGAATATCCCAAGGGACCTATGTGCAAAATCCCAATTCATTTGGAGGTCCCTAGCTATTTGTTTTTTATTTACCTTTGACCAAAGACCTAGTTGTAAGAATTAGAAAAGATCAGGGGGTGCAGTGAAAAATCTTTTTCTTCCTTTTCCCGATGGTGCAGCAGGAGCAGAGCTCCACCGCTGGTGCATGCTTTGGCCTGCCTTCACTCCACCCCGAGACTCGGAGCCGCTACAGCGCGTCAACGCCTCTACCATCCCATCGGCCTCCCTCTTTTCTCCTGTTTCCCTCCGCGACGAGCCACAAGATGACACCATCATCTTCAATTTTTGCCGCATCTGCCGCCGACATGGACTTGCTCTTGCCGCTCGGCCACCTTGCTCCCGACCGTTCCCATCGCTCCGACAAAACGCAAATTGATGCGCTGAACCTTGCCAAACCACGCGACACCCTCCGAGCCCTCTCACGTCAACTCTCTGTCCTCTGCTATGTGCTCTCTTCTTTTGTTTCCTCTTCCACCACCCGCCATTAATAGAACAACTCTCGAGCTCGACCTAGCACTGCTCCACAGCTTCCCGAGCCCAGTCGAGAGCACCCATGCACACGTCTACTTCCCCCCTATCTCCCCATGGCTCTGCTCGATCGAATCCATGCACACTTTGGCTGAATCACAGAGAATTCTAGGGCAATCACCTCCGGCGATGTTCTCTGCCGCTAGCCAAAATTGCCCATGCTCGGTGAGGCTCCTCATCTCAATACTTTTCGCTCGCAAGAATAAAACTCTAGCGCACCTTCCTGACCTCTTAACCCTCTGATTTCCCCACTAGAGGCACCGACATCTCCGTTTTCCCCGGTCTAGCCCCTCGCCACTGTTCGCCGAAGCCGCTCCATGGTGAGCACCAGGTTCCGGCCCTCCACGTCGAACTCCAGCTCAATGCCGCTCTTCGTCGTGCCTCCATGAAGCTCGAGGTGAAGTCGGAGATCGATTTCTTGCTTCCTGGCTCAAACACGACACCGCCGAAGACCTTTGCTCCACCGCCTCTCGCCGATAGCCAGCTCCGGTTTGCCTCGTCGTGCTCACCACTCCCGCACTATTGCAGCGAGCTTTCATCGCGCATAGACGACAGTGACGACGAGCTTTGACCAACTCCGGCAAAGCC
The DNA here is from genome assembly GCA_032690845.1 of Eleusine coracana subsp. coracana. Lineage (NCBI taxonomy): Eukaryota > Viridiplantae > Streptophyta > Magnoliopsida > Poales > Poaceae > Eleusine > Eleusine coracana. The sequence goes on from CM064434.1 coordinate 40,645,373, forward strand.
CCGGTGTTGCTGACCCCCGTGCTGAATAGCGCCTACTGGCAGCCAACGTGGCGCCAACATGTCCGCCTACGTGTAGCTGATGTGTCCCCTGCGTGGCATCACCTTAAACCAGAAAATACCAGAGTAATTACCAGAAAATGCTAAATACTTCCAAAACTCATAGTAAATCTAGTTTAAATGCAATGAGGCTCATGTAAATTTTGTTAGATTCATCTGGCAATGCTCTATTTTAGTAAAATGATAAATCATTGTCTCTGTACATATATTTTTATTAATACATTAAATTGTCAAAACACTAAATAATTCGCTAGAAATTCTAGGAATAAAATTGAATCTTTATTTTTGGCATGCTTAGTAAAAACGTGATTATCTACCACCACCAATTTTGGCTTGGAAAAATATGAATTATGTTAGGCTCTGGAATTTATTTTGTGAGTTTGCTTTGATCAATCCTAGTAAATAATCTATAAATATTTTACCCTTGCCACTTGGCATAAAAATCACTCACATAAGCCTCTGTTCACAGTAAATTACACATGTCTAGAGACATAAATTTACTGTACAAATTAATTTAATTTCTCATATCACCATTCACCCTAATTAATTGCAGAAAGAATAATTTAGACATAAATTCTTAATATCAACTTCACTTCTCTGAAGCATATGGCTTCGAGAGCACAATAATAATATTGCTAACATTAAAATACTAATATGCTTTGCATGCATCATATCATTGTATTAAACTATGTTCCAAAAATACTGTTAACGCATTCTTCATCATATAGGTAACGACAACCGGGAGCAAGAAGAGGATTTTCAGAAGGATATTGATCCTCAAGAACAAGAGACTGTAGTTTCCAGCACTAACATTGATCCAGGCAAGCCGCAGTTTGCATTCGCCTTTTTATAAAGTTTGATAGTTAATAATATTACTAGTATCTATGATGATTGTTGCATTAGGTCATAGGAGTTGATTGAAACCCACTCTGCATGATACCCAATATGACGTATACTACTGCCATTAGAACTTTGATAGTATCGGTACAATGATGTTACGCTTAGTAAATATTAGTCTCGGTAGATAATATTACTATGAAAAGACTTGATCACTAGACGAAACTTGATAAAAGAAGTTTACTGTTGATGCTATGACCAGGCAGGGATGGTGCATGTGTAGGTTTATAGCAACATATGGGTGTTGACTGCGGTAGCCCTGCCTTGTCAAACCTAGGACCCGTTTGTGGTCGGCCCCTTGATCAAGTATTGAACAGTACCGAATGCATGCTAGTTTATGGGTACTAGTAAACCGATGTAGCATTAAAGGTCACTTGCATTGAAGACGGTTAAGGTGCGTTGGTCATTGATCTGCTGCTGGAATGGGCGGTTCATACCATGAAGTATTGTTGGCCGATCGGCATGCCAACTCAACGTCACCACACCCGGTTTAAGGTGTAAGTGCTTTTTTTGCGAAAGGTTGCCATATATGACCTTAACTGGTGTGTATGTGCCATGTATCTCAGGTTTTCCCAACAGGTGTAAATCAGTTGCAATTGTTGTCCCTCGCGGTAATGAGTACCACTTGGTCACCGTGCCAATCACGTAGTTGCACATGATACTTGGAAATTGATTATGTTGCTTATTAATTATTATTATTACTGCTCTTATGATATACTTACTTTATGGATTGTTTTATTATCTTATTGTTGCAACTAAAGTTACAATTCAGCCCAACCCATTTAAATTGACAAATAAAACTTGATAGAACTAATAGGTTGCTTAGTGTGAGTCCTTTCAAACCAGCCACCTATTAGAGCCATTGCATGTCTAGGTGTTCGACGGGTAAGTCTTGCTGAGTAATTAGTACTCAGGCTTTGTGGCATTGTTGTTTCTCAGGTAATGAAGAAATAGAATTGCATTTAGATATGATGCCTTGGGACACGCAAGTCCCTTAGGGTTGGACTGCCCACTGGAAGTCTGACTTGCCGCCATAGTGATGTTGTGTGCTGCTAGAGTGATGGTTCTTCGGGCATGAATCATTACTATGCTGTATCGTCCAGCTCATAGTTCTTATCATTAATTGCTTCCGTTGTTTTCAAAACATTCATGAACTTGTATCATTCCGCTGCACTTTGATCACCTTAAAGATGTAATATTCAACTTAAATTTGGACCAATATTGTATTATCATGTGTCTGCATTATCAGCACCTTTGGGACCTCGATCCTCCGGGAAGGGGCGCCACAGGTAGTATCAGAGCCACGGTCCATGATAATACAACAAATAAATCATGTTTTTAGAAACTATGACGTTTGCGAGTAAGGATACGTTAGTATTGCCCATATAGATAATAGGGTGGTGACAATGCTAACCTGTGTTATGTTTGTTTACATTATTTGCATCTACAGTTTCTTCAAATGAAGGTACATGTGTGCTTATCCAACACGCGTTATATCGGTGTCTGTGCTCACAGACTAATTCAAGACACTGTTGGCTCGTGACTTATCACGGGGCGATCCTTTCCCATGGATCGTTGCTAGTAGAATTGTGCTTATTTTTGTCGTTTCTTTTGATTTTGATGTATTGTTTCTGTAATGGATCTTCTGCAGGTACACTAACGCCGTTAGTATGATTTTGACTATCTCGAGTCTCTGCTGTTTCCTTTTTGTTTTCGCTGTGTTTCTTGCCATGGTTGATTACTCCTAGTGCTAGTACACCACTAGTTGGTGTGTGTAGTCTTGGTAGGTTGGCTTGTGTTGTTTTTGGGATATAGGTCAAGTTCTCTTGGAGAATTTTGATTGGCTTCCATTCACCCCCCGTCTAGTCGCCTTCTCGGTCCTTCAGCTGTCAACTTTGAAAATTCATAGTTATTAATTTACTCGACTAAATAAGGCATACAAATACTTTTTAGAAAGGTATAAATACCCTCTATCACACAATGTTTAAGTTAATTATTGATCATAAAAGTAACAACCTCAGAAACAGGGAGCAAGTATGATCTGCCAACACACTGATTTCAGCATAACCCTAAACTTGAAAATTTCATAACTTGAGTTGTATTTCGAAATTTTAGGTGTTTGAACCCAATCTAGAAAGCCTTCGAAGTCTATTTTCATCTCCAATAGGTTTCATAATTTTATTTGTTTCCCTCTGTCCAGTAGAGCCAAAATACTAAGGCCCTGTCATCCAGAAACAAAAGCTGCCAACCTGAACTTGCAAAATTCATAAGTCTAGTTTTACTTGGAATTTTTAAGAGTATAAATACAATCTGGAAAGCTATGAAAGTCTACTGTAACATAGTTCCAAGTTCCAGTTGTGAAGACTTTGTTTTCAGGTCAAAATACTCACTTTTCTGACTCCTGTACAATCAAGACAGAATCTGTTTTAAAACACGTTGCCCTATTATTGCCCCTTGAGGCTGGAAAATGTGAACTAAAACTTTGTCTCTGTATTTTATAGCACTTTATATGAAATACATCTTTACTGCAAGGAAGGTTCTTGACTCAATCAAATAAACATCCTTGCAGCATGGTGCGTACTCAGAATCAGGATGATCCTGAGAGCTCTCAGCAAGGAGCTAATGCTGAGCCCTCGCTGGCAGAAGTATTGGCTGCTGCACTCAACCGGCAGCAGAACGACTCCGATCTGCTCCACCGGCTGGTCGATATGACGTCCCATTTGGCTGGACATGGAGGCAATAGCAACAACAACAACCAGCCCCGACATAGCACCTACTCAGACTTTCTAGGTACTCATCCGCTGACATTCAAGCGTGCCAGAGAGCCACTGGACACTGATCACTGGCTGCGTCAGACTGAGTCTAAATTCAGTATGCTGGAATGCACTGAGAACCAAAAGGTGTTGTTTGCCGCCCAACCACTCCAGGGCTCTGCTAGTGCCAGGTGGGCAAATTATGAAGCTTCTCTGCCCGCTGGACGCCGCACCAAGTGGAATGAGTTGAAGACTGCATTTCGTGCTCATTTCATTCCCTCTGGCCTCATGCAGAGGAAATTCTAGGAATTTATGGATCTGAAACAAGGAGGGAGGGGTGTCCTCCAATATTCTGAAGCTTTCAATCACCTTGCTCAGTATGCTACTGACTATGTCAACACTAAGGAGAAGAAGAGATATGCATTCTTGAATGGGATGAATGCCATGCTCAAGGAACGTTTGACTTGGCAGACAACTGGCACATACAATGACCTGGTCAATGCTGCTATTGTCCAGGAAGGCACTATGCGCCAAGTTGAAGAAGAAGATCACAAAAGGAAGTCCCCTGCTAGTGCCTCTGCTGCCCCGCGGGTGAAGCATTTCCTGATTTACACTTCACCCACCGGACAACATTTCTGGGCATCACCGCAGCAGCAGTATCAACGACAGTTTTGCCAGAACTACGCGAGGTCACCACAGCAACAGAACTTCCCATCCCGTGCGCCATACCAACAGCAGAACAATTAGTACCATGCACCATATCAGCAGCAAGGAAACCAGAATGCTCATGCACCACAGCCCCCTGATCGTGGAAGCAACTATCCATGCTATAACTGTGGTCGTACCGGCCACTTTGCTAAGAACTATACTGCACCTAGGCGTAACAACAACAACAACAATAGCAACCAGCGTCAGAACTAGAACAGGAATGTGAATGCACCATCTCGTGGTGTCCAAGTGAACTACACCAATGTTGAAGACATCCCTCATGGCGAACTCGTGCTGACCGGTACGCTCTCACTCTATCAACAGCCTGTCCTTGCACTTTTTGATTCTGGTGCTACGCATAATTTCATTAGCAAAGCTTGTGTCCAGAAACATAATCTCCATACCACCACCATAAATAAATGCTACACCGTCCGCCCTCCTGCTAGACAAATTTTTGCTAACGAAGTAGTGTGTAAAGCTCCACTAGAAATAAATCAAAAGGTTTATCCCACCGATTTCATCATGCTCAAGGATCAAGAAATTGACTTGATCATAGGTATGATCTGGATGAAAACCCACAGAGCCATGATAGACATCGAGCCTCGTATCATTCACATAAACTCTCCCTTGCATGGCCAAGACACATTTTCTCTAAATACCGATTCATCGAAAGCCCTGGTTGTCCATTACTTGGAAGGACAATCACTCGAGAACATTCCTGTTGTGTGTGAGTATCCGAACGTGTTCCCTGAAGATATCTCTGGTCTTCCGCCTGACCGTGAAGTGGAATTTAAGATAGAGCTACAGCCAGGAACTTCTCCAACATTCCATCGACCATATAAAATGGCTCCGGACGAGCTGGCTGAGTTGAAAAAGCAATTGAATGTGCTGCTGAAAAAGGGATTCATTCGCCCAAGCACTTCACCTTGGGGCTGCCCTGCTATTTTTGTGAAGAAGGACAAATCTTTGTGTCTCGTCGTTGATTATCGGCCTCTCAACGAAGTTACCATCAAGAATAAATATTCGCTACCCCGAGTTGACATCCTGTTTGACCAATTGGTTGGTGCCAAGGTCTTTTCAAAAATTGACCTCATTCGGGTTATCATCAAATCAAGATCAAAGCAGAAGACATTCCGAAGAACGCCTTCTCCAGTAGATATGGATTATTCGAGTATCTAGTAATGTCATTTGGATTAACAAATGCCCTTGCCCATTTCATGTACCTCATGAATTCGGTATTCATGCCAGAGCTGGACAAACTTGTGGTGGTATTTATTGATGACATCCTCATCTATTCTAAGTCCAAGGAAGAGCATGTCGAACATCTTCGCATTGTTCTTCAACGTCTCCGAGGTCACAAGTTGTATGCGAAATTCAGCAAGTGTGAATTTTGGTTGGACCATGTGCCATTTCTCGGCCACATAGTTTTAGCAGAGGGAATCTCAGTAGATCCCAGCAAAGTTCAAGATGTGCTAGATGGGAAGCCAACGAAAACAGTTCATCAAGTTTGTAGCTTCCTCGGAATAGCTAGATTTTATCATAGGTTCATCCCTAATTTTTCCCAGTTATCCAAGCCTATCACAAGATTACTTAAAACGATGTCAAGTTTGAATGGAGTGATAAATGTGAAGAAGCATTTCAGAAATTGAAGGAACTATTAACCACTGCCCCAGTATTGGCTCAGACCGACATCACTAAACCGTTTGACGTGTATTGTGATGCATCTGGGACATGACTTGGATGTGTGCTTATGCAAAGCGATCGTGTCATTGCCTATGTATCGCGACAACTACGGAAGCATGAAGAACATTATCCAACTCATGATTTGGAACTAGCTGCAGTTGTGCTTGCACTAAAACTTTAGAGGCATTATCTACTTGGGAATTTAGTGCTTATTTACACATATCATAAGAGCTTGAAATACATTTTCACTCAGACCGATCTGCACATGAGACAACATTGGTGGATAGAATTAATCAAGGATTATAATCTAGAGATTCATTATCATCCAAGCAAGGCCAATGTAGTCGCCGACGCGCTAGGCAGAAAAATCCACTACAATAACTTGGTGCTACAAATTCAGGACAGGTGCGACCTCGTAACTATTTCAGAACCTAGCCTTCATGTTTTGCTTGCTATAGTGATTAGCAACCTTAGTATACATTCCACCATTTCTGAAGAAATCATTGCTGCACAGAAGAATGACATTGGTATGAATTATATCCATCAAAACATTAAAAATTGTAAAGCAAAATGTTTCACAGAAGACTCGGACGATACCCTATGGTTCAATAACCGTTTAGTCGTACCAAAGGACTTTGAACTTCGACGGAAAATCATGGATGAAGCACATCACTCCAAATACTCTATCCATCCAGGTAGTAATAAAATGTACCAAGATCTAAAGAAGAATTTCTGGCGGACAAGAATGAAGCTAGAAGTTGCCCGATATGTTGTAGAATGTGATATTTGTCAGAGAGTTAAGGCTGACCATTTGAAACAGGCCAGATTACTGCAACCATTGGGTATTCCCACCTAGAAATGGGAAGACATCAGCATGGAATTTATTGGTGGCCTCCCTCTCACTCCTCGGAAGCATGATTCGATTTGGGTTATTGTGGACAGATTCACCAAATATGCTCACTTCATGCAAGTCAACAATAGATACAACATATAGCAGTATGCAGAGCTATACATCACAAGAATTTTGTGTCTTCATGGAGTACCCAAAACCATTGTTTTAGACCGTGGTTCGTAGTCCATTGCTCGTTTCTGGAAACAGCTGCATGCATCTCTGTGATCGAATCCATGCACACTTTGGCTGAATCGCAGAGAATTCTGGGGCAATCACCTCCGGCGACGTTCTCTGCCGCTAGCCAAAATTGCCTGTGCTCGGTGAGCCTCCTCATCTCATTCCTTTTCGCTCGCAGGCGTAAAACCCCAGCGCACCTTCCTAACCTCTTAACCCTCTGATTTACCCACTAGAGGCACCGGCATCTCCATTTTCATTCACCGAAGCCGCTCCACGGTGAGGTCTAGGTTCTGGCCCTCCTTGTCAAACTCCAGCTCAATGCCGCTCTTCTCTGTGCCTCCATGAAGCTCGAGGTGAAGTCGGAGATCGATTTGATGCTTCCTAGGTCAAACACGATGCCGTTGAAGACCTTTGCTCCACTGCCTCTCACCGACGGCCAGCTCCGGCGAGCTACTCCTCTCCCAAACCCCCCTGCCACATTCGCCTCGTCATTCTCACCACTCCCGCATTAATGTGGTGAGCTTTCATCGCGCACAAACGACGACAGTGAGCTTTGGCAAAGCCCCGGCATCACTGACCCCCTTGTTGACTGGCGCCTACTGGCAGCCGACGTTGCCCCAACGTGTCCGCCTACGTGTAGCTCATGTGTCGCCAACGTGGCACCACCTTAAACCAGAAAATACCACAGTAATTACCAGAAAATGCTAAATACTTCCAAAACTCTTAGTAAATCGAGTTTAAACCCAATGAGGCTCAAGTAAATTTTGATAGATATATCTTGAAATGCTCTATTTTAGTAAAATGATAAATCATTGTCTCTATACATATATTTTTATTAATACATTAAATTGTCTAAACACTAAATAATTCGTTAGAAATTCTAGGAATAAAATTAAATCCTGATTTTTGCCATGCTTAGTAAAAACATGATTATCTACCACCACAAATTGTGGCTTGGTAAAATATGAATTATTTTAGGCTCTGGAATTTAATTAGTCAGGTTGCTTGGATTAATCCTAGTAAATAATCTATAAATAATTTACCCTTGCCACTTGGCATAAAAATCACTCATATAAACCTCTATTCACAGTAAGTTACACATGTCCAGAAACATAAATTTACTATACAAATTAATTTAATTGCTCATATCACCATTTCACCCTAATTAATTGCATAAAGAATAATTTACACATAAATTCTTAATATCAACCTCACTTCTCTGAAGCATATGGCTTCGAAAACACAATAATAATATTGCTGACATTAAAACACTAATGTGCTTTGCATGCATCATATCGTTGCACTAAACGGTGTTCCGAAAATACCGTTAACGCATTCTTCATCATATAGGTAGCGACAACCAGGAGCAAGAAAAAGATTTTCAGAATGATATTGATCCTCAAGAAGAAGAGACTGTAGTTTCTAGCACTAACATTCATCCAGGCAAGCCCCGATTTGCATTCGCTTTTTTATAAATTTAATAGTTTATAATATTACTAGTGTCTATGATGACTGTTGCATTAGGTCATAGGAGTTGATTGAAACCCACTTTGCATGATATCCTAAATGACCTATACTATTGTCATTAGAACTTTGATAGTATCGGTACTGTGATGCTACGCTTAGTAAATATTAGTCTTGGTAGTACTATTACTAAGAAAAGACTTGATCACTAGATGGAACTTGATAAAAGAAGTTTACTTTTGATGCTATGACCGGGCAAGGATGATACATGTGTAAGTTTGCGGCAACACATGGGTGTTGACTGCGGTAGCCCTGCCTTGTCAAACCTAGGACCCATTCGTGGTCGGCCCCTTGATCAAGTATTGAACAGTACCGAATGCATGCTAGTTTATGGGTGCTAGTAAAGCGATGTAGCATTGAAGGTCACTTGCATTGAAGATGGTTAAGGTGTGTTGGTCATTGAACCTCCTCCTGCTAGAGTGGGCAGTTCATACCACGAAGTACGGTTATTAGAACGGCATGCCCACTCGACGTCACCACACCCGGTTTGAGGTGTAAGTGCTTTTCTTGGGAAAGGTTGCCATATACAACCTTAATTGGTACGTATGTGTCGTGTATCTCGGATTTTCCCAGCTGGTGTAAATCAATTGCAATTGCTGTCCCTCGCAGTAATGAGTACCACTTGGTCACCGCGCCAATCACGTAGTTGCACCTGATACTTGGAAATTGATTTTGTTGCTTATTGATTATTATTATTACTGCTCTTATGATATATTTACTTTATGTATTGTTTTTTTATCTTATTGGTGCAACTAAAGTTATATTTCAGCCCAACCCATTTAAATTGACAAATAAAACTTGCTAGAACTAATAGGTTGCTTAGTGCGAGTCCTTTCAAACCAGCCACCTATTAGAGCCATTGCATGTCTAGGTGTTCAACGGGTAAGTCTTGCTGAGTAATTAGTACTCAGGCTTTGTGCCATTGTTGTTTTTCAGGTAATCATGAAATAGAATTTCCTGTAGATGTGATGCCTTGGAACATGCAAGTCTCTGAGGGTTGAACTACCCACTGGGAGTCAGACTTGCCGCCGCAGTGATGTTGTGTGCTGCTAGAGTGATGGTTCTTCGGGCATGAATCATTACTATGTTGAATCGTTGAGCTCGTAGTTCTTATCATTGATTGCTTCCACTATGCTGAAAATATTCATGAACTTGTATTATTCTGCTGCACTTTGATCACCTTAAAGATGTAATATTCAACTTAAATCTGGACCAATGTTGTATTATCAAGTGTCTATGTTATCAGCACCTTCGGGACCTCGATCCTCCGGGATGGGGCGCCACAATAGGCGTTGAAGATAGGCCCCAAAGGCCAACTTCTTGCTCGCCTTGCCCTTCTTGTCGATCCAACCCCTCACCATCACCGACATAGGGTTGCAATGAGACGGACTCATGGTGGCATTGTAGAGCCACCGCAAGTCCGCATCGGTGACGTTGCTGGGGTCGACCTTGTCGCCTGTGCATGCCGCCAACCACCGATGGAAGACTTGGATGGTCGGGTTGCGGATGTTGCCGCGCTTCATCTCCTCCAGGAACAAGAGCCGCCTCAAAAAGGAGTCCAACTCCAGGGTCACCGTGTAGCTGATGTCGCGGACGTGGAAGTTGACGGCCTCGTTGCCGGCTTCGTCGGTGCCGAGCCTCGTCGTAGAGGCAACCTTGGTGATGACGTCGAGGTTGTAGTCCACAGGAAGGAGGTAAAAGTCCGCCCAGCCAAGATTGTTGAGCATCCTCCTTATGTCCTCCCACATGCCGATCGTGGTGAGGAAGGTCTCGTCCAAGTCGAAGTTGGCGACGAGCTTTCCCTTCACCACGAGGTAGTGCTGCTGTTCCTCCGTGCTTCAGAGGGTGAAGCCCTCGTCCACCATGCGCGGCACGAAGTCGCCGGTAGTGGTGATCTGGGAACCCTATGGCTTGCCGCCATTTGGCTCCTTGTAGCATGCCCCGTTGGAAGGGGCGCGCTGGAGACGGAGTGGCGGGCGCGGATCTCTACCAACGAGTCAGTGGATGCATCACGCACCGACAAGTCTTCACGAGCGCTGGAGCCCCCTCTCACCGAGGAGTCACCGCTTGACTTGCCGCTGCCGTCGAAACTGCTTCCCCGGCGCAGCCTCTTGCCCAACTTGCCGACGGAGGAGCGGAGAAGATCCATCTGTGAGGTAAACGAAACGTGTGTGAGATCGTGGGTAGTGGGGAAGGTGGAGAGATTACCGGGATGGTGTGCTGAACTGGGGGTGCCTTGCCTCCCTTTTATAACGTGGAAAACTTCCAGGAGAAGGACCCGCCTGAAATTTTCAAAATTCGAGAGCGCGTTGATCGGCGCATAGGTGCGCCGATCAGCACAATTCAAATTTTGAATGCTCTGGCAACTGTGGCGCTCGATTCCCCTCCTTTTGTAGCTTCCCAGTACATCATGTTGGTTGGCAGGGGAACAGCACAGAATCCCGACGTCTTGATTGACTGCGCCAATCAGCACGGGCCCGTGCCGATCGGCACGCCATCTCTTTTTTAGCCTTTTTGTCAATTCCCTGTCTCCTCTACATCACACACCCACAAAGCAATCGACTCCTTCTGCCTTTGTCGCCCACTCAGGAACCGCATGGGTACTTGTGCAGATTGGCGTAGTACGGCGCCGAACGACGCAAGTTCCTTGCACCTCGTCTTTTGATCTCGCACTGATCCTGATGCCTCGTGTTCATCTCTTTCACCTAATTTTCCACTTTTCCCAATGTTCATGTAGCATTGACATATTAAGAGGGTGCATCTGGTGATCGTGCCGTACGGCGCTAACGCGCGTCATTCGGCGCAATGTCCATTTTTGTTCCTGGCCCCTCGCTTATTTGCTATATGTTACTCTTCATCCTTTCCTGCATCATTTAGCAACCATTTTGCACACAAAAATTAATTCAAAAATATTTTTAATTACCTTGAAAATAGCTCCGTCTTTGAAAATTACTGTGCTGGCTGATTTTTAGCACTCCTTCAATTCTTGGCATCGTCAGCCTTCTGTCCTAACCTGGGCAATAATGCACCGATCGACGCAGATGTGCACCGATCGGCGCAAGCAGTGTTCCTTCCTGTTTTTGGTCCTTTTTTGTTTTATTCCTGCATTCTTAGTCTACAATATGTATATACATAGTTTTGCACAAATAAATAGACAACACAAGAGCACACAAGAATTAAGCACACACTTTGTGAGAAACCATGTAGATATGTGCCATGGTTTGCAATATATGTGATGAGTAATTGACTTGAGTGGATTTGGTGTTTGAGTTGAAATGCGGAAATTCGAGGATTGCATGTGTGTGTGCATGATTATGGTTTCGACTAACCGGAGTTGGTGGAGGAATTGGTGATGTTGCAGGAGTTGGGAAATGTGTTTGCTTGTCTCGTGATGTGTAGGTCACTAGAGTCGACCTGGTGGTCAACGGCAAGAGGATCGGGCACAAGTAGGGGACTTGGGGCCGGACGATCTGGATGCTGGGTGAAGTCAAGGGTGATCCACACCGTACACGTGAAGAGGCAAGAAGCACAGACGGTTTCACGGTTGAGCCTCAAAACCGTGGTGGTGATGAAGATAGCATGTTGACCAATCAAGTGGAGTACGAGGATCAAAACCATACACTACTTTGAAAGGACTTACCTTGGTAGTAGAATGTGTTGCCCGATTATATGCAAACTCAACATGAGGCAAACATTCTTCCCATTGCTTCAAAATTTTCTTCAAAATAGCTCTCAACATAGTACCCAAAGTGCGGTTCACCACCTCAGTTTGTCCATCAGTTTGTGGGTGACAAGTTGTAGAAAACAACAACTTTGTACCCAACTTATTCCAAAGCGTGCGCCAAAAGTGACTCAAGAATTTTGCATCATGATCTGAAACAATAGTAGAAGGCATACCATGCAAACGAACAATTTCTTTGAAATAGAGATCAGCAATATAACTAGCATCATCAGTCTTATGACATGGTATAAAGGATGCCATCTTAGAAAATCTATCCACAACAACAAAAATACTATCACTCCCCCTCTTAGTCCTAGGCAGTCCTAAAACAAAGTCCATAGAAATATCCGCCCAAGGAATAGAATGAATAGGAAGTGGCATGTATAAACCATGTGGATTCAAGCGAGACTTAGCTTTTTGACATGTAGTGCAGCGAGCAACAAAGCGCTCAACATCTTTCCTCATCCTTGGCCAAAAGAAGTGTGTGGTCAAAATATCCTCCGTCTTCTTGGCACCAAAATGACCCATCAATCCACCTCCATGCGCCTCCTGTAACAACAAAAGACGAACGGAACCAACTGGAATGCATAGGCGGTTAGCTCTAAACAAGAATCCATCATTCAACACAAATTTATTCCATGCACGACCTTCTTTACAATGCAGCAATACATCCTTAAAATCAACATCAGCAACATATTGTTCTTTAATTGCCTCAAGTCCAAAAATTCTACAATCATGTTGAGACAATAAAGTATAGCGCCTAGATAAAGCATCAGCGATCACATTATCCTTCCCTTTCTTATGTTTAATAATGTAAGGAAAAGACTCAATAAATTCAATCCATTTAGCATGTCTACGGTTCAAATTACATTGAGAACGAATATACTTAAGTGATTCATGATCAGAATGAATAACAAATTCTTTGGGCAACAAATAATGACGCCACGTCTCTAAACAACGTACAAGTGCATACAATTCCTTATCATACGTGGAGTAATTCAAAATAGACCCAGTAATTTTCTCACTAAAGTATGCAATAGGTTTACTATCTTGCATCAAAACACCACCAATGCCTATACCACTAGCATCACATTCAAGCTCAAAAATCTTATCAAAATTAGGTAATTGCAGCAATGGTGCATGTGTAAGTTTATCCTTCAAAGCATCAAAAGACTCATGATGTACCTTACCCCAATGGAAATCAATGCCCTTCTTTGTCAACTCATGTAAAGGTGCAGCAATGATGCTGAAATCTTTAACAAAGCGGCGGTAGAAACCTGCAAGACCAAGAAAACTCCTCACCTGTGTGATAGTTTTTGGTACAGGCCAGCTTTTTATGGCTTCAATCTTCGCCTCATCCACCTCAATTCCCTATGGAGTCACAACATAGCCAAGAAAAGAGACTCGATCCGTGCAAAAGATGCACTTCTCAAGGTTACCAAATAAACGTGCATCTCGTAAAGCATCAAAAACAGCACGCAAATGATTCATATGTTCATCTATTGATTTGCTATAAATCAAGATATCATCAAAGTAAACTACCACAAATTTGCCAATGAAAGCTCTTAAAACCTCATTCATCAAGCGCATAAAAGTACTAGGTGCATTAGTTAACCCAAAAGGCATTACTAACCACTCATATAATCCAAATTTGGTTTTGAAAGCTGTTTTCCATTCGTCTCCAAGTTTCATTCTAATTTGATGGTAGCCACTACGCAAATCAATTTTAGTGAAAATTATAGCACCACATAACTCATCAAGCATGTCGTCTAGCCTAGGAATAGGATGACAATACCTAATAGTAATATTATTAATGGCTCTACAATCTACACACATACGCCAAGTATCATCTTTCTTAGGAACCAAAAGTACAGGAACAACACAAGGACTAAGTGATTGACGAACATACCCACGATCCAAAAGGTCTTGAACTTGTCGTTGTATCTCCTTAGTCTCCTCAGGGTTGGTCCTATAAGCAGCACAGTTTGGAAAAGTAGCACCCGGAATCAAATCAATTTGATGCTCAATCCCTCTCAAAGGTGGCAATCCCGGGGGTATCTCAGCTGGAAAAACATCCTCATACTCCTGCAAAAGGTTAGTGACAGCAGGAGACACGGCACTGAAACAGATTCTGGACTCTCTCTTATTTCGACGATTCCCGATGATTTCGGACGAATTTTGATATGAGACCGGCGGCATTAGAAAGGTCTTCTTCTTATCTTTCCGTGCATACGTAGAACGTCCAAATCTGAGTCCGTATGTGTCTTGGGCATGAGTTTTAGTGCAGACTAGTCCTGAGCCCCGAAACAGACTCGAAGTCGGTTTTGGTTGGGCCTCCACGTTGGCTTCCACGTCCTTGTTGGTCCTCCACGTCTCCAAGTCCTTCTCCCATCATCTCCTGGTCCTCTCCATGGTTCCTAATTATAATATAATCATTAGGTAGCAAACCATTCTCAAAAGTGACATATAGTGAAGAATGTAGGAACGAGCTCACCTCTAAATTTAGTCGTCGTGCACGAGCTCTAGTCATTGGAAGTTCAGTCTAAGGTCGGTAAGCACAAATTGTCGGCTCCATGGGAAGGACCTTTCATTGTAAAAGAAATCACTCGGCCAGGCGCCTATCGATTGATGAATGAGGACGGGTTGGACCTTCAAAGTTCCTGGAATGTTTCACAGGTACGTCGTTTTTATGCCTAGTATTTATAGTTTATTGTACTTCTATTATTGAATATATATACATAATGGTCATGATATCTGATTTTGCAATTTATGATTTCTATGAATAATTGTTGTTATTGTTCATGGCTCAAATTCTGATACTTGGTATCGCCCTAACTCACGCATGTCGACCAAGCAAGTTACTTAGTCCCCAGGGTTCTTGCTGTCTGTTAGGGACCAAGGCAATTCTTCCAATTCGCATATGCTTGACCGAGTGAGTTCTTAGTCTCCATGGTTCATATTGGTTGTTGGGATCATTGTTTAGAGGACTGACATGAGTTGTGTATTGGTTGTGAGTGTTTAACACGAGTTCATACAATACATATACAAAGACGCGCGACCGAAGAATTCATTACAATACTGGTAATGAATCTAGACCATAGCAGTCTATCGAACCTTAGTTATATTATAGCAACAGAGATGTAATACAGAATTTTAAGCTTTACAACTCCTTACACTCTGTGTAAGGGATCTAGATCTATTTGGTCGGCTAATATATGCACTGTTTTTTGCGCCTCAGCCACGAGGGCTTCACATTGCTCGTCAGAAAGATCTTCGTGGAAACCTTCTGCAACCACGTCTAGCTCTATGCTGGGGATGTGAGATTTTGCTATTGCTAGTACTTGTGCGCCAGCTAGCTTCGCAACATGTCGAGCATGTTCTTTTAATCGGCCTGGTGCCCCTTGTAGCCTAGTCATCAGATCTCGGCACCCAGGTGGTTTATCTTCAGGGTACACATATTGGGCGACCACCTCTGCATCTTTCTGTAGAGCTGCAAGAGACCATCGAAGGTTTTCATCACCCTCTATAAATTTCTTCTGCAAAAGCTCATAGGACCTTTTTGACCCTACAGAAGTACAACAATTACATATACCTAGGTACAAACAAACTTGGGAATAAAGGTATTATGCTAACAACACTTACCTCTTAGGCGTTTCTCAGCATCTAATTTTTCAGCTTCGAGGGTGGCAACCTTTTCCTTGTATTCTTCCTTAAGCTTTTCAATTTCTTTGAAGGCTTTTTGGAATTGGTTTAGCTCATCTACAACCTTTTTGTAGATCTTTTCGGCTTTGGATAGTTCGGTTTCCAGCTTCGTGTTTCTATCCCTATGGCTTTTTATTGTTCCTTCAGCATCTGTTAGTTATAAACATTTTAGTTTATAGCTGTATTTCCATATGTATAGGTATAGTGATTTTTACCTTCAGCCCTTTTCTTCCAAGAAGTTAGGGATTCTTGCATTATCTTGCAGTCATCTTTCAGCTTTTCAAAATTATTTTTGATTTCTTCCGAGTCCTGGAGCTGCCTTTTTAATCCCTGGTCCTCGGTTTTCAAAGCTTTTATAGCTTGGGCAGACGACTCCAATTCTTTTATACGGCCTTCTAGACTTGCAATTTGAGCGGTCGACTGGCATCTTGTTTTTGCTTCACTTCCAGCGTTCGCGATACCTCTATATGGAAGAGGTCAGATATTCATATTCCAGAGATAGCATGCGAGGTATATGCTTTGTGGATCTCGTACCTTGTAGTTCAAACTGAAGTTCATCAACTTGAGATGAACGGGCTTTTAGATCGACTGATAAGCGCCCGACTTCCAGTCTCTCTTTGGCAAGATGATCTTCTAAATCTATGGCTTTGGCACAATGCCTCTCGACAAGTTGTAGAAGCTTACTCTTGTTGGCCATATGAGTTTTCAGAGCCTGCAATGATGGCGAGTTATATGGTTGAAACTTCACAGCCAGGTTTGGTGATTACTATTATCGACATTATTTTTCAAGAAGGGAGGAATACTTAGAAGGAATCGTAGGATTTTTCAGTATGTTCTTCAAAAATTTTCAACTCCGCTTGTTCTGCCGACTCATCAAATCCGGTGATAGCGAATCATCCAATATGATATACTGACCTAGTCGGCGTGGGTTGTTCCGGAGCACCCTCTTTTACCACTCAGTGAATGGGAGTCGGCGTGACATTTTCCTCCGGACCGATCGGATACTCATATGTTGGTTCCGGCATTGTTTCAAATACCAGTGATGGCTCTTCGGGTTCGGTGGAGGCAGGAGTATGAGCACCTGTTGCCATCTCAGACGTATTCAGGTCTGGGATATTAGGTGACTCAGCCTGGCTAGCTTCTGGCCGAGTGGATTCGGGTGTATTCTTTAAATCACTCGGCTTCTCTGTCGAGTGGCCTGGGACATCATCTTTGGATGACCCGACAGGTGGTGTATCCTAATATTTCTCAGGAACTAAACTTTGCACTGGGATTTCCTCAAATGACGTTCCCCCGGTCGACCTGTCAAGATAATAGAGATTACACAATTGTTCATTGAAAAGCTGTGCATCAAGCTACATTGTTTTGTTTACCTTGTGTGGCCCTTAAATTTTAAGCCTGACACCTTTGGGGGGGGGGGGGGCTAGTTGGCCTTGGAATGTCTGTCGTGTCTGATGCCTCCCTAACGGGGTTGGTCTTGCTTGAGTCACTCGGACGAGCTTCCTCTTTTTCGCTTACATTCATGGTCTACCGAGTGGTGGAGGTCTTCTCTGAAGTCTTCTTCTTTGCTTCTCCCTAGAGTCTAGCTATTCTTTGAACTAGAGATTCTTCAATGTGCGCCTTGTGGTGCTTGGAGGATGATGGTTGAGTGGGAGATTTCTTTCGTGTTATCGGTAGTAGTGGTGGATTGGACACATATATATCAAGGTTCAACAACATATGTGATGTATAATTCGTTACTAAACATAATAAAAGAGGTGTTAATTTTTTAAGCAGCGAGGTGGATAACTTACTATACTTCTATCAGTCAAGGAATGATGTCCAGATTTTCTACTCCCTGGAGTCCAACCAAGAAGTGATGCAAATATGTTCTCCAGACACAATGACAATTCCCTCTCTGACAATATTTCTAGCAGTTCCATTGTGGGGTCTGAGCCTAATTGAAATTTCCATCCTGGAACATGGCATTTCTTGATAGGTTGTACGTGGCGATATATGAAGCTTGCGGCAACGTGTACGCCGGTATATCCTTTATCTTTGCGATAAGCAATATGCTTTAATATAGCATCAACTTGCGACATCATGTTTGGATGAGCCTTTGCTGACCACTCGGGTCGTGGCTTGGGGGTATCGGCTGTCGTTTCTGACAAAGATGGAGCGTGGTTTCCATGGTAAAACCAGTCCGCATCCCACCCCTTGTTGGTTGATGGAAGTGGGACATCAATATACTTGGATTTATTCCTTAATTGGAATCCAGCACCTTCTATGACATTATTGCTGTTTGACTTCAACACAAATAGTTCCTTGAAGGTATCAAAATGGGGATAGATACCCAAGAACACTTCACATAGGTGAATAAATATGGCGATATGTAATATGGAATTTGGATTTAGATTGACAAGGTTGATGCCATAAAAGAAAAGAAGTCCCCAAAAGATGTCGCAACATGGGATCCTAAATCCACGATAGAAAAAGGAGGAGAAAACCGTGATTTGGTCGATGAGAGGTTGAGGAAATCTCTGACCTATGGCTTTGATCCATCCTCCGGTCTGTTGATCCTGCAGCACGCCATCAATCACCAATCTGTTGATCTTCTCAGAATCCATGGCTGACACGGGGAACTCCTTGATGCCGACAGGGATGTCAAAGTCTATTTCTTCTTCCTCGCCCTTTCCGGGAGAAGATTGCCTCTCGGATTGAGACTTTGCGCTTTTACGGGTGTGCTTTGGGCCATCGCTCTTGTTTTAGTACAGTGGATAACGGATGTGTGGAGTTCCTGGATGGAAATGGAGGCCCGAGATCTAGGGTTTGTGGGCGCAAGATGGAGGCAGCGGTGAAATGGAAGCCCGAGATCTAGGGTTTGTGTGCGCAAGACGGCGGCGTTGGTGAAATGAAGATGCAGGGATGTGACTATTCGGGAGTACGTTTATAATGGAAGGATAACCTAGTGGGTCGAGGCTTCTCGTAGCCTGCTAAGTCCAGTTCTGTTAATCGGTACGTGCATTTATTATGCTATCAAGATTATTTTCATGCGATAAACTTGGATGTTGCCAATATTAATGTTAGTGATAAATCACTCGGACTGTTACTGTTTCAATCTTGGAAATTGTACTTTTCCAAATTTCGTGAATAATCACTCGGATTGTTGCAATTTCATCCTTGGAAATTGTACCTTTTGATATTTTGTGATAAAATCACTCGGATTATCTTGGCACCAATCTTGGGGCTGTATTTTTGTACTATATTACTACAATTGATACATCACCAATCTCGGGGGCTATGTCAATTGAATTTTATGATAAATCATTTGGATTAAGGATGATTCGGCACTGTGGATGTCGTTATTAATTTGGTGATGCATCACTCGGCGAATGGGAGAAATTTAGCAAAATATGGAGCTTGTTTAGTTTAGACAAATTGGAAGATTCAGATGTCATTATGCCCTTTTGTGTTGAGGGATAAGATTAATTTTGATTATTGGATATTTTTCAATAACTCAAAAGTTGCTTCGGTATAGACTCAACAACCTTCTGAGTTGGGGGCTATATTCATAGGCTATGTCTTTTTCAGGCGTTTATGAAGAAGAGTTATCAGAAGTAATAGAAAAAGCACTTAACAATTTCATAAGATGTCAAGGCAAATCAAGGCGACGATTCAAAATGGAAAGTGCTTGGGGGCTACTATGGGACATACATATCCGGGATACTTAACCACTCGGCTAACTGGCCGAGTGGGCCGGGGGCTCGGGTATGTTGTATTCGGCCCAGAAGATATTTACTTAGATACTTGTTTGAGTAAGCAGCAAGTTAGGTTAGGAGATATGTTGGATAGATAGGATCTGTTGTAACCGACTAAAAGATTACCAGGTAAATCCCTGCCCTTCGGATATATAAAGAGGGCAGGGGGCCTTCGGCAAGACAGAGACTCATATTGGAACCCTAATTCCAGTGTGAACCCTAGCAAACAGAAACACCAAACAGGACATAGGGTTATTACCTTCGGGAGGCCCGAACCTGTATAAATCTTGTGTCCCGTGTCCATCGATCTTTCATACTCATACGCATATCTAGAATTACTATCGAGAATATCTCTCGACAGTACTATTTTAAACCTACACCTTCATAACTTTTTACTCGTAACTCCGATTTAGATGATTCTTGCGCTCATGCGATCGTAGAAATGCGTACTATCTTTTGTGATCGATTTTAAAGTATATTATTATTGTTTGATGTACTATTTCTTAGTTTGTTTATTTGATTGTGTGCATGTTGTGCCTATGTGACGTTAATTAGAGAACGTGTTGTTCCTAGAATCGCAAGAGCGTCAATTGAAGACCTGAGCAGCAACATCCATTTCCAGGCAAGTGTCCTTGATGCATCTTGTACCTATTATAATGTTTACTATAGAATTGCATGCTTGTGTCAATTGATTGGGAATCTATTGTTAGGGTTTTCCTAGTATTGTTTTATCCCTTTTCCTTGTTGCCTTGAACTAGTTGGTTGGTTGTGGGTAGATAATGCTTAGGTTGCTTGTGGGATGTTGGGTTAATATTAACCTTGATTAATGAACTATGTTACTTCATGGGTAGAATGGTAATTTATGTTAGCAACATGGCTTAGGGATCTATGCAAGCCGGATAGAATGGATGTGGTGTCGTGGGCACATGGTTGGTGGTGGTAGGCTTGTTGTAGATCCTAGGAACCGGTTCTTGGAGCGATGACCCAGGACAACAGTGCCATCACTAGGCTGGTATGGAACAGCTTGGCTGATTAATTAGGAATTCTCCCAGTGTCAGTGCAGCATTTTGCTGGAGCGGGGAATGGAAGTCAAGAGGACTTCCTTGTATCCGAATGGCTCAAGAGGGGGCTCCTGGGGTGATGAGCTGCTTGTTGATGGGCTATCACTTATGGACGGGAGTGGAACCTTAGTGGCTAGCATTTACTGGGAGACCCTTTGTAAAAGCCTCGTAGTGATCTCCTGGCCGCACACCTAAGGAAGTGTGCTAGTGCTTGGCTGGCATGGCAACGTGGAGATTCTAGTCCACCTGGCAACAGGGGACAAAATCATGACTTGAGGGTAAAGTGCTACAAAGTCAACAGAGTATCAAACTATCATGATAGCCGTGCTCACGGTCAAGAGCGGCCTGGAATCCTCACAAGGTTAGATGGTTATGGGTTGTGGTTTGGAATGGTCGGGAACAGTTGGTTGGTGGGTGGGATTGGACTTGGTTTGGATACTACCCTATGGGTTAATGGTTGGGATGACCCCACTTAGTAATTAGGATGCATAGGAAATTAAAAGCTCATGCAACAAACCCCCTTTAAAGCCTTCCTTGTCTATAGCCCCATGTCATCTTTTCCCCTACTTGCTGAGTACGACACGTACTCACCCTTTCTATATCCCACATTGCTGCTCAGCTACAGGAGAATGAAGGTATAACTATGAAGACGATCGAGGAGTCTAGCCATGCAGTCTTCTAGTCGACTTCCTGTGGGAGCTGAAGGACGCCAACGCTTAGTTTATTTCGCTGCAATGTAATCTTTTTCTTTTTGACCTACGGGTCACTGTTGTAATAATATTATCATTTTAATAAAGATATTGCTCTTTTATCACAATAATTGTCATGTGTGCGTGAAAACTTGATCCTGGGCACACATACAGATGCATTCTGTTTTGGTCATTGGAACCGGGTGTGACAAGTGGTATCAGAGCTATATCGACCACCAGACGCAAGCCTAGGTAGAATGTCCATGTGATATGTTCTATTTTCAAAACTAGTATTGGGAAAACTTTTGTCTAAAAAAAACTCTTCTGTCTTTTATCCTCTCTTCATATTTTCTCTTTACTTGTCTATTATGAAATGTTTGACAAAATGCTATTTCTACTATTCCTTTTCCCTTTCAAAATATTAGTGTCGTTGACTTAAACTATCACGAACAAGATGAATGACATTGAAGATCTTGCAAGCTGGTTCTACCCAATATGAAGATGAAGGATGGACAGCCAAACTTGAAGACTCTTCACAACACCAAGGACAATGGCCAGCACTCCGCATCAAACCCGAAGAAAGACCTTAAGCATAATCATGATTTAGGACCCTTCCCACCTTAGGATAATAATCGCTAGATAGAACAACGTTGCTAACTGTATGCTTGTGTTGCTTGTGGTGTGCTATGTTTGAGTTGGATCTTTGATTGAGTGTTGGTGTGCTTGCAAAGCGTTTAGCTTTGTTATCACATCATTAGTTATACCTAGGTTAGTTTAGTTGGGGTAACATTTCCCTCTATTCTTTGCTATCTTACCTTCACTCTATTCTATTCTAGTCAATTATAACCCAACCTGTTCAAGGAGATGTTGAACTCAACCATTGATCTATGGAGGTAGCCCCAACAAGATAATGTCAATACCTAGGATAGTTCATCCTTATCTCTGCCAGCTCCAAATAGAAATCCCAAGATTTGGATCTTCCAACGGAAGATGCGACACACGACTACTAGCTTCACGTAAACGACTTCCCCTATGACAACAATGGAAGAGTAAGATCAAGAGACGTACAAAAAGAAGGATGTCAAGTTTTCTATGGTGAAGTTGCAAGAGTAAACACAAGGAGTCAATCGAGTGAATTGTGTTCAAAATGGAGAATGAAAATTGAACCTACCTCTAACCTTTTCTTGCTAACCACGCAGAATCTCGGGGCGAGATTCCTGTTAAGAGGGGTAGTATTGTCACACCCCAAAATTTCAAATTTTGGTTTGTGACCTAATTCCACTAAATTTCAACATTTTTTTATATAGAATAAAATTTTATTATAAATTAATTAGATAATGAGAAACCATGCGAATATGTGCCATGGTTTACAATATATGTGATGAGTAATTGATTTGAGCGGATTTGGTGTTTGAATTGAAATACGGGAATCTGGGGATTGCATGAGTTTGTGCTTGGTTATCTTTGTGACTAACCAGAGTTGATGAAGGTGTTGGAGATATTGCAGGTGTTCAGAAATGTGTTTACTTGTCTCATGATGTGTAGGTCACTGGAGTCAACTTGGCGGTCAACGGTGAGAGGATCGGGCACAAGTAGGAGACTTGGGGCCAAACGATCAGGAGGCCGGGTGGAGTCAAGGGTGATCCATACTGTACACATGGAGAGGCAAGAGGCACGGACGGTTCTGCGGTTGAGCCTCAAAACCGTGGGTGATGATCAAGACGGTAGGGTTGACCAAGTCAAAGGTGATCGGGTGTCGGTGCAAGTAGAGGCTCCCACTGGACCGGAGGCGGGAGAGACTTGCCAGCAAGAAGGATCACGAGACGAGGTGACACGCGTCAAGATCATGAAGTCTTGCTTCGGTGGAAGTGAGCATGAAGTTGCGCTTTGTGAAGCGTGCAAGGCGGTTTCTCGGTTTGGTCCTCAAAACCAATGGCGTGGTTGGTGGTGCACGTGGCACCATCATGGAGCTTGCTTCGAGGTGAAGCAAAGTCGTGAAGAGCGCGAGGGCGTTCGGGTGATGAGGAGAAAGATGGACGGATTTGCCCCTGGTGGTAGGTGGCAGTGTTAAGTAGGTCAAGGATAGAGTGGTCATGTGGACAACCCTTGGGCCTATATAAGGAGAGGTAGGGCTGGTGGGAGAGGTGAGCCTCTTGCACTAGCTTTGTGGGTTTCATTCCTTTTGTGCTAGGAGAGTGCTTCATGTTTCAGTGGAGAGGAGAGGGTGTGTGAGATACATCTCTTGCTCTTCCAAATAGTGGGAGGAAGAGGGTGGCTTCCTAGCCATGTATCCATGTATCTTGACTGGATGAATCAATGATATGAGATTCAAATTCATGCTCAAGTTCTTCCTCTCTCCCTAAATCCCGAATTTCTCTTTTTCCCTATTTTTGGAGCTATTTTCGTGGTGATTTTCGATCTTGATTTTGAGTGAGTTTTGGGATGGATTTTGTGGGGGATCTTGGTGCTATGATGTGCTAGAACAATCCCATATAGGTCTTTGACCGAATCATAGGCACGAGCACCTTCAATTTCAATGTTTTCTCAAGTTTCCCCTTTTCTGTGTTCTTGGCACAAGATCTGAAATTAATGATGATTTCTTGTGTTTTTGGAGTGGATCTCTTTAGAGGAGGGTCGTGATGTATTGAGGATGATCTGATCCAAATTTCATGATTTTTGGAGTTCGTTTGATAGGGTTTTGATAATTTTCTTTCCCGAACGGAGCTGCTGTTTTGCCCAGGACAGAACTTCCGTTGCCAGGACAGAACTTCGGTGAGCATGACGGAAGTTCCGTCAAAAACCACGGAACTTCCATGAGTGACAGTTCTCCCATCGCCCGGAACTTCCGTGATTGACAGAACTTCTGTCAGGGGCTTCGGAACTTCCGTAGGGCACCACGGAACTTCCGTCAGGCTCAGTTTTGTGATCTTTCAGATCTTCCTTGTTTCCCTTTTTGTTTCTCTTGTGCTTCCGCTATGTGTCCTTTTGGTTTGAGTCATTCCTTGGGTTTACACATCACAAGTTGGTGTGTGTAATCTTGGTGACTCGGTTAGAGGTTGGTTGGGGTTGTAGTTGGGACATAGGCCAAGTTCTTGAGAAGCATTTTAATTGGCTCCTATTCACCCCCCCTCTCTGGTCGCCTTCTCGGTCCTTCAGATAATTAGAGCATTATAGATTATTTTGGGCAAAAGGGCTATTTTCTAAACTAAGTAAATTACTCTAGGTTATTATTTTGTTTGTTGCATTCATGCTGGAATAGAAATACAATAGGTTTTTATTGAGTGAAAAAGTATTTGAAATTTTGAGTAGAAATCATTTACCATTTAGCTAGAATTTTAAAACTATAATTGGAAAAAAAAGATTTTCTTTGCATTTACGCCTACTCTCTCCCCAAGGCCCATTTTCTTTTCCCTCTCCCCTCTCCTTTTCCCCCGCATGGGCCTCAATCGCCAATCCAGCCCACTCCCGCCTCTACCTCGGCCTTGGGCCTGTTGCTTTGGCGCAGCCAACTCCCCATTCCCCCTGCCTCTTGGCCAGCCTGCTCGCGCCCGCTCGGCCCAGCCGCACCCCACCAGCCCACCTCGTCCACGCGGCACAGCCACCCCGACCTCCCCCGGCCCATGCCGCGCTCAGCCCGGCTCCGCCTCGCAGCCACTGACGAGCGGGTCCCACCCATCATCCCCCACCTCCCGTCGCTTCCCTTGTTGCCGATCGGTAATCGCCACCGCCCGCTCGCATCCCCGCCTCCCCGGCTCCCCGACCGCACCCAGGCGCACGCCGCGCACCCCTCCGCTTCCCCTCCCCCACTTCCCGCCCAAAAAACACACACAGGCACACTCGCGCATGCCAAGGGCCGCCATCAGCCATTAATGGCCGACGAGCTCACCGCTCGCCTCCCCTCTCACCCTCTGCCTCTATAAAGCGCCCCGAGGACTTGCCCTTCCCTCGCCTCTCCCTCCTCTCACTCCCCCTCGTCCCCATGACCCCGGAGCCCCATCGTCACCAAGCTCCGAAGATCGTCGTTGTTTTCCTCCGCCGACGACCCCCTCCCGGCCTTCCCCGCGCCCGCTCGTCACCTCGGTAAGGACCCACTCGATCCCCTCTCCCTCCCAGACCTCTCGCGATGAGGATTCGACCACCGAAGGGCCATTCCGGCCGATCTCCGGTGAGCTCCTGCCGCCGCCACCCCTATCTTCGCCGCCGGTAGCCACTAGCCTCGCTGGGCCCCATCTGGCCGTCAATCCTCTAATCTACGATCCAGATTTGATCAACCCGAAGGGGTATCTTCTGGTCCAACATGGACCCATGGACCCGGGTCAAACCTCAGTCAACGGCTGCTGTAGACTTGGTCCACCAATTTGTGAATTAATTTAATTCTCAAAATTCTAGGAAAATGGCAATTTCACACTTAGGCCCTTGATCTTTAACTTAATTAGATTTTAACCCCAATCTCTTTGCAGAACCTTTAGTAGTGTATGTTTTAACCCCTCGGCTTTTTATAAATATTATTTTAGCCCTGGAATTTTATAGAAACCCCCCTGAACTTATTTTGAATTATAATTTCAACCCTATCTTTTTACACTTAGGCCCTGCACTCTATTTTAATTATATTTTTAGCCAAACTTTTCTGCAGAATCCGTTACTAAATTATATTTAGACCCCTGAGTCTTAATTAAATTAGATTTCAAACCTAGTTTTTTTTAGCAGAAACTTTATTTAATTATATTTAGGCCCCTGAACTTGATTTTCATTATTTTTTAGCACTGTATTTTTATAGAAAAGCCCATGTACCTTTCAGAATTAATATTTTAACCACGTATTTCTTTAGAAACACCCCTGGACTTATTTTAAATTTTATTTTTGTCCTGCCTTTTTACACTTTAGTCCGTGAGCTTATTATAAATTACATTTTAGTCCCTAAATTTTTTATAAACTATATTTTCACCATGTTATTTTACAATTTAATCCCTATACTTTTCTAAAATTACTTTAGATCCCTAAACCTATCTGTTTTTTACAATTTTAGCCCTAAAATCTCAAACCTTTATAACCTTTCAACTGTAACCCGGATTTAAGTAATTTTTGCGCCAATGCGATCATAGTGATTAATATTATTTATTCATACTGTCTTACAGTAATTTGCTAATTTTACTATTTTAAACCTACACCTTCAAACCTTCATAACTTTTTACTCGTAACTCTGATTTAGATGATTCTTGCGCTCACGTGATCGTAGAAATGCGTACTATCTTTTGTGATCGATTTTAAAGTATTTTATTATTGTTTGATGTACTGTTTCTTAGTTTGTTTATATGATTGTGTGCATGTTGTGCCTGTGTGATGTTAATTAGAGAATATGTTGTTCCTGGAATCGCAAGAGCGTGAATTGAAGACCTCAGTAGCAACATCCATTTCCAGGCAAGTGTCCTTGATGCATCTTGTACCTATTATAATGTTTACTGTAGAATTGCATGCTTGTGTCAATTGATTGGGAACCTATTGTTAGGGTTTTCCTAGTATTGTTTTATCCCTTTTCCTTGTCGCCTTGAACTAGTTGGTTGGTTGTGGGTAGATAATGCTTAGGTTGCTTGTGGGATGTTGGGTTAATATTAACCTTGATTAATGAACTATGTCACTTCATGGGTGGAATGGTAATTTATGTTAGCAACATGGCTTAGGGATCTATGCAAGCCGGATAGAATGGATGTGGTGTCGTGGGCACATGGTTGGTGGTGGTAGGCTTGTTGTAGATCCTAGGAACCGGTTCTTGGAGCGATGACCCAGGACAACAGTGCCATCACTAGGCTGGTATGGAACAGCTTGGCTGATTAATTAGGAATTCTCCCAGTGTCAGTGCAGCATTTTGCTGGAGCGGGGAATGGAAGTCAAGAGGACTTCCTTGTATCCGAATGGCTCAAGAGGGGGCTCCTGGGGTGATGAGCTGCTTGTTGATGGGCTATCACTTATGGACGGGAGTGGAACCTTAGTGGCTAGCATTTACTAGGAGACCCTTTGTAAAAGCCTCGTAGTGATCTCCTGGCCGCACACCTAAGGAAGTGTGCTAGTGCTTGGCTGGCATGGCAACATGGAGATTCTAGTCCACCTGGCAACAGGGGACAAAATCATGACTTGAGGGTAAAGTGCTACAAAGTCAACAGAGTATCAAACTATCATGATAGCCGTGCTCACGGTCAAGAGTGGCCTGGAATCCTCACAAGGTTAGATGGTTATGGGTTGTGGTTTGGAATGGTTGGGAACAGTTGGTTGGTGGGTGGGATTGGACTTGGTTTGGATACTACCCTATGGGTTAATGGTTGGGATGACCCCACTTAGTAATTAGTATGCATAGGAAATTAAAAGCTCATGCAACAAACCCCCTTTAAAGCCATCATTGTCTTTAGCCCCATGTCATCTTTTCCCTACATGCTGAGTACGACACGTACTCACCCTTGCTATATCCCACATTGCTGCTCAGCTACAGGAGAATGAAGGTACAACTATGAAGACGATGGAGGAGTCTAGGCATGCGGTCTTCCGGTCGACTTCCTGTGGGAGCTGAAGGCCTTCCGGTCGACTTCCGGTCTTCCGATCGACTTCCGGTCTTCCGATCGACTTCCTCCACACCGCCAGGTCACAAAATAACCTGTGTGCTATCCAGAAGAAATATGTAGAGCTAGGAAGCCCAAATATATATAGATGTGAGTGGCTCACAAATCAAAATCAGTAGTTGCTGGTCTAAGTATGTCCTAGAACAGTAGTGCTAGCAAAGTAGAAACAAGGAGACAAAGACACACAGGCGATAATAGGGGTCTAAGTGCAAAACAGCCAAATCCAGAAATTCCAGGGGCTAGATGTAGCACTAGTAGAAATCCCAAATTTCTTTTTTTTAATTTTATTTTTTTGATATATTGCTCCAACTCACTAGGATATGGCCTAGAGAAAATCCACAAAAAATTTCAGCTCAAACAGAGCTAGGATATGGCCTAGAGAAAATCTTGAAGTTGCAGTTTCGGGTTTAAACTTGAATGAATTTTTTCTTTATCTTCCCAATTTTTTTTTGAATTTTTTGACGAGGGCACACAGGGCATAGCCTAGTGTGGGTATGCTCAACTTTGAGTCAAGAATCTCCTGTAAAAATTTCAGCCAAAATATTATGCCCGTTTTATTGAAGGGGGGTCGAAATCGGTTTTCAAGAAACCCAAGGCGAAACCCGAGTCGGGTTAGGGGTCGGTTTTGGCGTCGGGTTTGGAATCGGGTAGGATTTTTTTTGTTTGGCGGTGTGGAGGCAGCGGAATATGGAATTTGTGGGGATTGGTCTGAGGTGTTGATGGTGGGTTTAGGGTGCGATTAGGATGGGCGTGTGATCAATCAACCCTAGCACAAAAAAGCCAATAAAATAGAGGATGGTGAAGGGGATGGCAGCTAGGGTTGCAAGGGAAACACTACTGACCACCAAAGCACAAACTAAACTAGCGGCTAAACAAGAACTCGGGCACAAACATAACACTACAGACTCTGAAATTGAAATATGCAAAGGCTAAACATGTGGTTATGGGCGGGGGGGGGGGGGGGGGGGGAGGGATTTTTTGGGCTTTACTGTGGACGATAGGATGAACACAAAACAAAATTAACTAAGGGTAGTGCAAACCTGATGGTGCACCTCAAGCTCTGATTACCACTTGATGTGAACAAGGGTTCCCGATCTTCTGAAAGGTTCTGGATAAGTTGATTTGGTCAGAGGCGACACACAAATCGATCCGGCTTCAGAAGAGCACGTTCTAAACCCCGCAATCGTAGCACGACGTCTCCTCTGGTTATCAACCATCCTAAAATGATTGATCTTGCCAAGAAGGCAAATCCCTGCATATGAATCAAGAACACAAGCAAGAACAAAGAAGAAAGCAACACAATTGTAGATGTATTATGAATCTCACGAAGTTGGGGTCTCACAAACCGTGACGATGGAAAAACTGTTATGAACAGAATAATCTATGAAAAACCTGAACCCTAATGGTTGGGTGGTGGCTGTATATGAAGACCCTAGGGTCGTAAAAGACCCTCTGGACACGCCCTAATTGGGCTCAAATGGATACAAAGCCCAAAGGCCAAAAATAGGCAACATAGCACCGGAACAGATTCTAGACCGTCTCTTGTTTCGATGATTCCCGATGACTCCATGCGTATTTTGACATGATACCGGCAGCATTGGAAATTACTTCTTATTATCTTTCCGTTCATATGTAGAACGTCCAAATCGGAGTCCGGATGCATCCTGGGCTTCCATTTTAGTGCAGACTAGTCCTGGGCCCCGAAACAGACTCGAAGTCGGTTTTGGTTGCGCCTTCACCTTGGCTTCCACGTCCTTGCTGGTCCTACACGTCTACAAGTCTTCCTCCCATCAAGTCCTGGTCCTCTCCATGGTTCCTAATTACAATATAATCATTAGGTAGCAAACCATTTTCAAAAGTGACATATAATGAAGGACGTAGGAACGAGCTCTGCACGAGCTCTAGTCATTGGACCATTCTCAAAAGTCCAGGATTGGAGGAGTGTTGTATGTATCTATAGGAGTGATGTCCTCATCAAGATATTAGTGTCTTGGATTCTTAATGAGGTGGGAGAATCACTTAAATGCTTTGTTGTTCTGGAGCTAGAGCCTGGTGAGGATGTGGGACTGTTATGTGAAGAGCTTGGAGAAGTTGCTCAAGATAACTATGGCTCGGGTAGAGAGGATTCTAACAGGTAAAAGTGTCCTAATCAGAATAAGTTGACACTAAGCTGCTTGCATTGGGCATCCAGTTTCCCCTTGCCAAGAGCCTAGTGCGTAGCCGAACATAGAGGATTTTAAAGGACAAATAGTGCTGTCACCACCTACTACCTACCTCTAGTAATCCGTGGACTACGCGATAAATAAATGCAACCTACGGCCTGGACATCATGTCTATGCTTTCGATTACTCCCTTAATATCTACGTACGATGGGCTAAGACTATGGTCTCGGATTAAATAAAGCGTTGAGCGAGCAAAGTGTTGGTCATAACTACGCACCCACTTATATAACGCAAGAGGACGGTGTATGATTGTAGCACTTTTTCCCTTGATATGAGTATTTCAAGGTTTATCGAATCCGTAGGGACCTTAGGGGTAATTAAACAAAGTTAACAATAAAAGATCTAATCAAAGCAACTATCGCATTCAGGTTGCATGAGGGGGGACTGGCCAGCGCAAAGGTGCGCCAGACAGTAAATCTGTTGTTGCGCTAATCGGCGCAGGCGTGGAGCCGATCGGCACACTAGTAAATCTAAGCCAAAGTATGCCAGATACCTTATAAGCCTATGCTGTTATGTGAGTAGCCAGATATCTACTAGTGAGATCATAACCGAAAAGTCTAATTAAATAGCATCATAATGGGTAATTACATGGATCAATGAAAAAGCTATAATGAATAAGACTCCTGATTTATCGCTGCCAAGTGGAAACCCTTAATCGTGCGAGTATCTTACCCTACTCAACTATCCAATAGTGCTACGCAGGCTTAGCGCTGTCATCGCTAAACCACACTACTAGCATCATCAAGCAACCATAATCAATACAATGTCCAAATACTATCCTAATCACCACAATCAAGATAATATCTACTTACTTGGCCTAGAACTAAGCAATTGGAATAAGCAGATACATGATTATAGAATCAAGATTGACAAATCACCAAAACCATCATCAACATATTCAATCATCCTTGAGATACATAAAGTCAGATTCATCCCCGTTGAGATGGACTACCTTGATGGATCAACTCTTAACACCAATGGTTCTTGAAACTCAACTAGAGATCTATTCTAACGGGGAAAGCCCCGGTGACTCTAACTCATGGATCTGTTGTCCCTCTGACGCATCTATCACCTCCGTCGCCTCTATCGCCTCCCTTATTGTGACCAGGCTTTACAAGTATTTGTAGAGGTTCTACTCGTAAAGGACTTGTTTTCTAGCAAATAAGGCGGTTGCGTCGATCGGCGTAGGATTGCGCCGATCGGTGCAAGCCGTGTCTTCTCTGGTTTATTCTCTGAGTCGGTTCCTCTGTCTTCCACAGCTGCCATGTGGGCCTTTTCCTTCGATATGAAGTCTTGTACTTCACATCGAGATCTTGAAGTTCCATAAATCTTCTAGGCAAATATCTTCAAGTGTCTTGCGCAGATAAACTTCCATAAATATGTGGAATGGGACTCGGTCACTTCTATGGGCCAAAACACTCTTGCACTGACCGTCTCATGGACTACGCCGATAAGCGCACTGGGCTTCTTCAGTGCTTTTTGTCGGTTTTAGATGCCTGTCCTCTCTAGCATCACTTTAATCATCAATTTTACCTGTTTCTGCAATAAAGCTCCAAAACAACACATATACAAATATATAGACAATATCATAGGTAAATGGCCTAAATTCGTATCAATTATGCTCTAATTGGGGTAATATTCACATATAAAACGGGCACTTGGGGAGTGCCAACGCAAAGCAACTAAGTACTAGAACTTACTTAAAAAGGAAAACTAATAACCTGATAAGAAACACAAGGACCTACTTAAAATGGAAAGCATCCATCAAGGTAAAAGCGTGGAGAAGAGGTTGGACAAGCCTGAACCTCCTCTCCTGGACTCTTCCTCACTCTCTCCCTATTTTCTAAATACTTTGGTAGCGTTGAGCCTTTTATAGCACTAATTCTATCTCGACATGTTGAGAGAGTGTAGCCCTTCCCTTCCTTTTATAGCACTCAAAGGCGGTTCCTGGAGTCGGTATCTTCCCTAAACGTGCACAACCGACCATGGGGTGGCACTAGGAGATGACACCTGGAGGCGATGCGCCAAGTGGGGACCCACCTGTTCAACCAAACAGGGGTGCTTGGGCCAAACAGGGGTTGTTGGATCTCGCCCCATCCCCCCTCTACTCTGGCTCCCTGATTGGTGGCCCCTTGTCCATCTTGACACCGTAAGTGGGCCAGTGAATCCTTGTGCTTGGCTATGTTCGGTCGAAAGTGTGTTTTCTCCCTTAATGATGTGGATTCTCAATTAATTCCATGGAATAATTACCTGCAACACATATTTATCAACACATGTGGGACTTGTTAGTAATAAACTCCTACCACTATGCTGGTTGTTCATTTTATTGCTTTTGTGCAGATAATTGACGGTCTAACTTAGACATATAGTGACTGTCAACAGCGAGCAACCCTCTTGTTGGACGCCTCGGGTTTGTGCAGAACCCCATGGATCCAACCCTCTTCGCAAGTACCCAGCTGGGGGCATGGTCTCCCAAACCAGTGGGGGACTACGTCGACAGCTTGCTGACAAAGGAGGAGGGATTGGTGGTGGGTCATCACTACCTGGAGATCAAGGCACCTCCGCCACTGCAAAGAAGAACCCTACCTGTCCAGGGAAAGGAAAGGGGGTTATGGGGCATTTCACCCCCAATCGTGCAAGGGGGAAGGGAGAAGAAGGAGACGGTGAGGAGGAGCAGATCTCCTCTAAGTCATCCCTTCCAATCCCATTCTCTCTCTAGCCTCAACAACCGAGGGAAGGGAGAAGAAGGAGATGGTGAGGAGGAGCAGATCTCTGCCGCTGACCTAGCCAAGAAGCGAGGCTGCAACTCGCAAATAAGGACTTGGTTAGGAGGTTGGCTGAAACTCGGGTTGAGTGTGACGAGCTTCGTCACACAATATCCAAGAAGCACGCCAACCTATCTGCTAAGCTTAAGCAGATCTTTGCGCTTACGGGGCTTGACATAGGTGCTTTTTAGGTTTTCCCTTTATTTATTTCGTTCCATTAATTTATTTCATTTTCCAATGTAAGCACCTATCAATAAAAATAAAGAGTTTAGGCTCCCCAATCCACAAGACCAGCAGAGCATGTTTGGGTTTTGTTGTTTTGTGTTTGAAAAGGGCCTACGATGAAATAAGTGTGGGGGAGGACTCGTGACATTTGATCAACAAACATGACAAAAATGATCATATTTGCGCAAAACACTATCGCAACGGCCAATAGCAAAACAGAGGGCTAGAAAGGGCCCACCTTCAGGTCGACCGACCGGGAGGTGGCACCTCCTTGACCCACCTTTTTACCTCGGTCAGATTTGTCCATCTCATATCTTATCCTCCCAAGTTTTGAGTTGATTTAGTTTCTGAAATTAAAATATAAATAAATTCAACTTGAGCAAGTCGAGAAAACTCCAAAATTCAAACATGACTTGAATTGATGAAAATTTTATGCCTTTGTTCCTATGTCATGCTTGATCCTTGTGCAAAAATTTTAAAAGGAACCCCTGCATCGTAGATTGTTGACTGTTGAGATATGGTAGACTCTAGGAATGACCCGTTTCATGTTACTGTTGGCGCTGGAATTTAATCTGGCCCAATGATCAGCCACGTGAAGTCGGAATCGGCCATGGTTACCGAACCCGACGGCCGAAAGAGATGAAAGTAGACCCCTGTGGGCTTAGTTTTATCTTGCATGAGGTTATAAATATGTAATGGGATCTGTACGAGAAAAACAACACTTTCATTCAATACAATTCGGCGCATCGCCAACCTTTCCTACTCGACGAAATCCTCATCTCGCGCAGGCTGCATCGGCTCCTATCTCGGTGAGAGATTTGGATTAGTCAACCTCGGTAATTCTATCAACCTCAACTAGTACTTTCTCATTAATTTGATATTCTAGTTGCTATCATTAGAGTTTTTATTTATCCGGTAATTAGACCTTATTGATGCTTGTTTTATTGACTCTGATTACAATATTGTCTTGGTTGAAGCCAGTCTATTGCAATTTTGGTAGGTTTTATAGGTATTAGTTAGGTATATTATTCGAGTCACTCTATTAGTTTTATCTATAAATAGATTAAATCTAACCCTATTAACCATGTTTGAACACTATCTCGATTAAGTTTGATTTCTTTGAATCAGTAAGGCTGCATCAATTTTGGCCTCTAACTGGATTGATGGGGTTAGGTCAGATCCGTTTGTAGGTAGAGTCGATAGGGTTCTATCGGGACGTTTAGCCGATAGGTTATCATGGTTCAATCGAGTTTCTAGTGTTCAATTGGATTTTATTTATTATGCTATTAGTCGTTTGCCCCCATATTATAATAAGATAGATCAGTGATTTTGAGACATATTTGCAATACTAGCTAATAGATATGCCAACTTAGCACTATCGACAGAACGAGTATCCCTGCATTACTGTAGGCATCATCGACTCTGTTCTATCGACTTAATACTGTCAACTGAGCAAGTGTTAGCACGCTTCTTTTTATCTTATCGACCCTGCTTAATTGACTTAAATTCATGTTGGCATTAATTATGCGTAATATTTCATACATCAAATGTGCCGATACGCCGATACAATCAGCCAATTAGTTTACATTATATTATAATTGCTCAAATATTAAGATCGGCTGGTTTCACGAATAGTGATTATCGGCTTTCTTCATCGGCCTGTTCTGGCCGGTGACCCATGAAATTTAATCGTTTCTATCTTTGTTAGTTTGCAGGAAAAATTGACTGGCACGCCCCGGTTTCTTGTATTGAGACTGCACTGGAGTCAAGCAAATCTCCCAGGTCACGCATGACGATTTTCGCATCAACATGCTTTTTGGCACGCCCAGTTGGACCAAGAACTTCAAAGTTTGCATCATGTCTGAACCTGCAATACTGAAGGACGGTACTCCTCCTACTAAGTATGATATTAGTGCTGATTTAATGGTGGAAAACATGCTACCTATCAGCAAAGAAGAGCTGGATGATGAAGCAAAGGCACGGGTCAATCAGAGGATGGCTGAGTATGAGAGTCTTCTATTGGGAACTTTCAGCAACACAAGGCATGGCAAGATCATTCATAAAGGGATATTACCAGTTGCTGCCTTGATTGAAGATGGAACAGAAGAATTACTTGCTAATAAGCCAACGGAAGTTACTGATGAGGCAGCTTTGAACAGTTTGATTCATACTGTTATACACCACGCATTGATTAACCAGTCTCTTGTATTGGTTAACACTTTGAGAACCTTGATCATTCAAACTATGGAAGGATGCTTATATGAAGATTCAGCTCGTGGGCCGGTATACTTTCGTGTACCTGGGAATATTTGTCGGCCTACAATTGAGGCATCTACTGCACAACAACTTTGGGAAAGCACAACACTTCCTGTTGCAGGTGCAGAACCGTCATCTTCTAAAGATTCTACACCTCAGAAGAACGATGATAGTGGTACATTAGGAAGGACTCCTTAGAGGATAATATTGCAGAGAACATCTCCACGTACGCAGCCACAACATTATAGACAGGAGACTATAGAACCAAATATCACATATGGTACTGCGCCCAATGTTGAGCCAAGTATGTTCGGGATGCCATCATCGTCTGCTCTACCTGGGGAATTAGGAGGCCAACACACAGTTGTTAATTTTGGTTCATAGACAGTCCCTTAGATACCAGCATATGGTCCTACATAGACTATTCCAAATATTAATGTATGGACCGATGACTGGGCAGTGAAGATTTTGAAGTGATGAGAGAACAATTTGGTTTGAAGCGAAAGCAATAGACGTACATGTATCGACCTCTGTATCCACCAAGCTATGATTTGATTCCTATGCTGAGTCGATACAGGCCAACAGAGATCACTAAGTTTACTAGACTAGATAATACTACTACAGTTGAGCACATCAGCCGATATTTAGTGCAATGTGGAGAAGCTGGTAATACTGAGGCCTTGAAGATCAGACTGTTTCCGTTGTCCTTGTCTGGATTGGCATTTTCTTGGTTCGCATCGTTGCCTCCCGAATTCAATTATTACTTGAGCCGATCTCGAACAAAAGTTCCATAAATACTTCTTCACTGAAACTAGGGAGTTGAGGTTGTCGAACTTAATCTGTGCATGATTATGTGTAGAGATTCAGAGATGTACGCGGAGATAGCATTCAATGGATTAGTTGCACCTCTATGGGAAAAGTTTCCCTTGGCCGAGTTTGAAAGTCTTTCCCAGTTGGTGCAGAAGGTATCTATTCAAGAGAACTTGACTCGGGGGCCACGTTCCAGGCCAATTCATGTTCATTACAATAATTATGAATCTAATTCTGATGAAGAAACTGTTCAAGTAGATATGGTTGAATGGACTAGAAACAAGAATGTGTTCTCGTGCCCATGGGTGAAGCAGAACGAGCTTGAAGAAAAATATGATTTTGATATCACCAAGGCTGACAAGATATTTGATATGCTATTATAGGAGAAGCACATTCAATTATCGTCCAATCAGGTGATACCTCCTGCTGAAGAATTGAAGAAGATGAGGTGCTGCAAGTGGCACAACTCGCCTTCCCATAGTACTAATGATTGCATGGTGTTCAGGAGACAAATTTAGATGGCGATTGTGCAAGGAAAGATAAAATTCGACAAAGTTACTATGAAGATTGATCAACATCCTTTCCTTACAAATGTCAATATGGCTGGTATCAAAAATGTGGAGGCATTCATTAGAAGGTACCAGAAAAAGAGGGATGGGGAAGTGAAGGAGTCACAATTTGATCCACATTGGGAGTGCCCATTCTTTCAGTACTCCTGGGATCATGATATGAAACTGTTGTCTATCAACAATTGTCCTAGATTGGGTAAGCGCACAGAATAGATGTATAGAGAAGCTACAACAAGTCATCAGCACCAATATCGTGCAAATGACTCCAAAGACTCGATTGTGGATCAGTCGATCAACATCAGAGGGTTTCTGCATTTGATCGACTTGGAGCAAGGAAGGCGAGTGAAGAGTCTAAGTTTGGCAAGGAAGTCGATGAGGAAATGCAGGAGGGACAAGAGCAAGCTGATCAATGGTGTCCATCTGGTATTTTCTCTAGAAGTCAGAAGCACATGATACAGAGGTCTCGTTGCAGGCAGCTGATCAATGGTCTCCGTCTAGTATTTTCTCTAGAAGTCAGAAGCATGGGATACAGATTATGTGTTGTGGGCAGATAATGGCTAGTAAATATGATTATGATGAAGATGATGATCAGCTGCCAAAGAAGGTCTGGAAGCCAAAAGTGAAGTCGCGAGTGCAAGCGTCGAGTGCTATAGTGGTTATGGTGATGATGTTGCCCCAAGAATTTATGGCCTCAGAAGAAGAGTTGTTTGCTGTTGAAGAAAGTGAACCTCAACTTATATTTGATTCTCAACAAGCAGTATTTGATAAACCAGATCAATCTAGACATCAGCACTTAAAGGCTTTGTACATAAAAGGTTTTGGTAACGGGATGCCGATGGGAAAGATGATGGTCCATGTAGGTGCTGCAGTGAATATCATGCCAATTTCTACTATTAGGAAATTGGGAAAGGCTGAAGATGGTTTGATTGATACAAATATGATTCTGAGGGATTATGGTGGTGATACTGCAGCTGCCACAGGAGGCTTGAATGTGGAGCTCACAATCGGCAGTAAAACTTTGCCGGGTACTTTCTTTGTGATTGATTGAAAGGGAACCTATAGCCCTCTGTTGGGGCGTGATTGGATACATGTTAATTCCTGTATTCCAACGACAATGCACCAGTCTCCGGTCCAATGGATTGGCGAACAAGTGGAGGTAATCCTTGCCGATGAAACCGTCAATGTCGCATCGGCCGATTTAGTACCATGGCACGCAGATGATATGGAGTGTTTGTCTGGCAAGATATGGGACGGGGATTATGTCAAGATTACCACTCAGGGTCTTGAGGTAGTAGACCATTCAAATTCTAAATTGTTTCTCTGACAGGCACCCAAATGTAATTTGCAGAAGATGGGAAGTTGGGAAAAGGATTCATGTCGGCCGATGATCTACAAGAAGTCGGTATAGGAGATGGTGACAAATCAAGGCCAACATTTATCAGTAAGAAGTTAGATGAAGAGTTAAATGTTGAATTAATAAAATTATTAATGGAGTATTGGGATTGATTTGCTTGGGATTATTCTAAGATGCCCGGTCTGAGCCGATCCATAGTCGAGCATCAGTTGCCAATCAAACTTGGATATCGACCTTATAAGCAACCCCGAGAAGAATGGATCCGAAAATTTATGATGATGTCAAGGCTATAATTACCAACTTATATGATGCCAAAATTATTAGGCCTTGCCGATATCCAGAGTGGGTTTCAAATATTGTACCTGTTTTCAAGAAGTGCGGTAAGTTGAGAGTCTGTATCGACTTTTGCCCATTAAATAGAGCTACTCTAAGAGACAACTACCCAATGCCAATAGCAGATCTTCTGGTCGATGTAGCAGCAGGGCATAAGATTGTTAGTTTTATGGATGGTAATGCTAGTTATAATTAGATTTTCATGGCAGAAGAAGATATACCGAAGACTGCTTTCAAGTGTTCGGGGGCGATTGGGTTGTACGAATGGGTGGTTATGACATTTGGATTGAAGAATGTTGGAGCCACGTATCAGAGGGCTATGGATTACATTTTCCATGATTTGATCGGCAGGTTAGTGGAAACTTATATTGATGATGTGGTGGTTAAATCTAAGAAAATAAAAGCTCATATAGCCGATTTGTGGGGAGTACTTGAGAGGACCAGGAAGTATGGCTTGAAGATGAATCCAAAGAAGTGTGCTTTTGGTGTATCGGCTATTCAGTTTCTGGGTTTTATTGTCCACGATAGGAGAATTGAAATTAGACCAAAGAGCATGAAGGCTATTAGTGATATCGAACCGCCGGTCAACAAGACAGAGCTCCAATCTTTGGTCGGCAAAATAAATTTCATCAGGAGGTTTGTTTCAAATCTATCCGGGAAGCTTGATGTGTTTACCTCACTACTGAAATTAAAGGCGAATCAGAGGTTTGTGTGGGAGGCAGAGCACCAGAAAGCTTTGGATGATATCAAGAAGTATTTGGTTTCCCCGCCTGTGTTGGTGCCACCAAAAGAAGTATTACCTTTCAGGCTCTATCTTGCTGCTGAAAAGAAGTTAATTGGGTCAACTTTAATCCAAGAAGGTAAACAAAGGGTTGTATTCTACTTAAGTCAAAGATTGATTGATGTTGAGACCAGATACACAGAGATTGAGAAGCTGTGTTTATGTTTATATTTTTCATGTGTGAAGTTGAGGCATTATCTATTATCGACTGAGTGTGTGGTGGTTTGCAAAGCCAATGTCATTAAATATATGCTATTGGCTCCTATTTTAAAAGGATCAATTGGTAAGTGGATGCTTGCTTTAGCCGAATATGATCTTACTTATGAATCTGGTAAGGCTGTTAAAGGTCAAGTTCTGGCTGATTTTGTTGTCGAGCATTGCGGATCCGAACTGTTGATGGTGGAGCCGGTGCCGTGGTTACTATTCTTTGACGAATCTATTTGCAAGAATGGATGTGGTTTTGGGCTCGTGATCATATCGCCTCAGGGGGCAAGATTTGACTTTGCATTTGTTGATGAGGTATTGACTAATAATCAAGTTGAATATAGAGTTGTGCTTAAGGGATTGTAGATATTGAAGGAAGCTAGAGTTGATTGTGTTGAAGTCTTGGGAGATTCATTATTGGTGCTCGGGTAGTTAGTAGGGGAATTTGAATGCAAGGATGATATGCTAAGAATGCTTTATGCCGAGTGTCAAAACGTGTTGCAATACTTCAAGACAATGAGATTCAAGCATGTCCCAAGAGAACAAAATATGGAAGCAAATGATCTGGCACAGAAGGCATCGGGTTATCAATTGAACACCACTGGAATTATTGTCGATATATCTGATGTCAATGAGGAGGATTGGAGAGTCAAAAATGTACGATATCTCAAAGACCTGAATCAACGGACTCCTCAGAAAGTTCGATATATGGCGTTGAGGTATGTTCTATTAGAAGATAAGCTCTATTATCGAACAATTGTGGGGCGCCCCTTCCCGGAGGATCGAGGTCCCAAAGGTGCTGATAACGTACACACTTGATAATACAACATTTATCCAATTAAGTTAATTTATTATGTAAATATAGTACTGAAGTATAGTGGATTATTTCAATTTAAGATAGTTTGAAAACAGCGGAAGCAAAATAACGAAAGTTCTATGAGCTCTCGATGATACAACGGTAGTAATGATTCATGCCTAGAGAACCATTACCCTGGCAGCACACAACAATCACTAGCGTCAAGTCAGACTCCCAGTGGGGAGTCCAACCCTCAGGGACTTGCATGTCCCATGGCATCATATTGATAGGCTCTACTTCTTCATTACCTGAAAAACAACAATGGCACAAAGCCTGAATACTAATTACTCAGCAAGACTTACCCGTCAAAAGACCTAGCCATACATTAGCTCTAATAGGATGGCTTATTTAGGAAGACTTGCACTAAGCATTCTATTAGTTCTACCAAGTTTTATTTAGCCAAGTTAATTGGGTAGGGCAGAAATATAACTTTAGTGGAGCAACAAAATAATGAAATCAATAAAAAAAGTAAATACAGTATAAAAGCAGCAGTGATAATAATTAAAAATAACCATGTAATCAATTTCCATAGTATCATGTGCAACTATGTGATGACCAAGTGGTACTCATTACTGCGAGCGACAACAATTGCAATAGATTTACACCACCTAGAAAAAAACTGAGATACACGACACATACGCACCAATTAAGGTCGTATATGGCAACCTTTCGCAAGAGAAGAATTTACACCTCAGACCGGGTGTGGTAACATCGAGTGGGCATGCCGTTCTGCCAACAGTACTTCATGGTATGAACCGCCCACTCCAGCAGTAGAAGGGTCAATAACCAATGCACCTTTACCGATCCTATTGCAAGAAATTTTTAATGCCACATCGGTTTACTAGTGCCCATAAACAAGCATGCATTCGGTACTGTTCAATACTTGATCAAGGGGCCGACCATGGATGGGTCCTATGGTGGACAAGGCAGGGCTACCGCGGTCAACACCGATGTGTGACTGCAACCTATACATGCATAATCCCTGCCCGGCCATAACATCAAAGTAAACTTCTTTCATTCAGTTCAGATTTAGTGATCAAGTCTATCCTTAGTAATAATATCTAGCGAGACTATTAATCACTAAGCATAGCATTACAGTACCGATCCTACTAGGGTTCTACTAACTGTAGCATAGGTCATTTGGGGTAGTATGCAAGGTGGGTATCCAACCAACTCCTATGACCAGATGCAACAAACAAATATTGACACTAGTAGTGATATAAACTAGCAAACTTTATAAAAGGGAAATGCAATCGGGGCTTGCCTGGATCAACACTAGTGGTAGCAACTACAGTCTCTTGATCCTGAGAGTCAATATCCTTCCGAAAATTCTCTTCTGGCTCCTGGTTGTCGTTACCTATGTGATGAAGGATGTGTTAACGGCATTGTCGTAACACCGTTACATGCAATGATATGATGGATGCATAATGCATTAATAATTTAGTGCCAACATTCTTATTAATATGTTCTCGAAGACATATGCTTTAGAGAAGCAATTTAGAATTTCATCATTTTATGTGTGTTATCTATTTAAATAGGGTTATTATAATTCTATGAATAATTAATACAATTAATACAGTAAAATATGTTACTGGACTTGAGTGATTTACAGGGAAATGAGACACACATGAGGAGTATTTTTCACCAAGTTTCATGGGTAAATTAGTTATAGATAATTTACTAGCATTATTCTAAGAAAAAACACTAAATAAATTCCAGAGCATACAATATTTCATATTTTACCAAACCAAAATTTATGGAGGTAGATAATCATGTGTTTACTAAGCATGCCAAAAATCAGGATTCAATCATGCTACTAGAATTTATAGTGATTTATCTGGTCTTTGGGTAATTAAATGCATTATTAAAAATAAATGTATAAAAACAGCTTGTTATCATTTCTCTAAAATAAAGCAGATTATTATGAGACTAGCAAAATTTGTTTGAGGTCCATTGGATTTTGAGTTCATTATTATGAGTTTTGGAAATTTTAGTTGATTTACTGTATTTGTTTGGATTTATCCATTCACGGAACATGCCACGCAAGCATTGCGTCATCAACATGTGGGCGACACGTCGATGCCACGCGGGCTACGTGAGCTGCCACTCAAGCTGCCAGTAGGCGCCAGCTCAGCGCCGCTGTGGGGCTCGCTGGAGCGGCTGCGGGCTCGCTGCTGCGGCCGTGCACAAGTGGGACCTCGCCGCGGTTGCGAGGAGACGAAGCGTACGCCAAGGCGGAGCAAGTGGCAGGGTTTGCGAGTTCAGGTTCTCACCGGAAGGTGGTCGACTATGGAAGGCGGTAGAAGAGGAAGGTTTGGCGATGGTGGGAGCTCGACGTGGTCAAAGAAAAACTACGCTGCTTCATCCTAGAGCTTCAATGGGAGGTGGAGAATGCCGGCGTCAATAATGTCATCGAGGAAGCGGGCTAGAACAGGGAGCTCATCGGCGAGGTGGCATGGTAGGGCGGCGCACTGAAGAGTAGCCAGGGAAACCTGAAATGCCAATGACCTCACGCATGAAAAAAGGGAAATAAGGTCAGGCACGATCGGTCGTGGGTTGCGCACATGCGTGAAGAGGAAGGAGGGAACGAGGCTCACCAAGGGTGAAGACTTTTATGATGGCATTGATGGTGTTCGGTCGAGAATGGCTTTTGATTTTCTTCAAATTGACTCAAACTCATGGAAGGGTTAGCCGTGTTATGAGCATGGGAAGCGAGAGCAGAGTTGTGCATAGATGTTTGTGCTCTAGGCTCGGCTCGAAAGGCAGTGGAGAAGTGGCAA
The DNA here is from genome assembly GCA_032690845.1 of Eleusine coracana subsp. coracana. NCBI lineage: Eukaryota > Viridiplantae > Streptophyta > Magnoliopsida > Poales > Poaceae > Eleusine > Eleusine coracana. The sequence goes on from CM064434.1 coordinate 40,688,737, forward strand.
TTTGAGCTCAAGCTCGGTTCAGTAATGGAGGATTAATGTCCTAGTGGGAGGTGTCGCGCAAGAAAGAGCACGCAAGGTCAGCGATTCAATTGCGTGCTGTCAGGGCGGCGCGAGTAGCATGGGCGAGGCGGCATTCAAATTTGTAGCGGCCATGGCAGGTCACATGAATCTTGAAGGGAAACATCATCGTTTGTGGCATGTCCCGATGGGAGAACGGGAAAACAGCGGAGGCATACGGGACGGGACGGGATTGGGCGCGCTGTAGCAGCTCCAAGTCCGGGGGCAGAGTGAATACCAGTCATGGCATGCGTCGGCGGGGGAGAGCTCTGTTGCGCCTGAGCCAATGGAGGAAGAATGTAGGAAAGTTTGCACTACGCCCCTTTTATTCTTTCGAAATTCACAAATAGGTCCCTGGCTTCAATTAATTCTAAAAAAATAGCTACAAAGCTCAAAATAATATGGGATTTTGCACCTAGGTCCCTTGTGATATTTATGGTGCTCTCATAGGACCCAACTGTTGATAATACCTATAATAGTTTTAAAAATTCAAATTCAAATTCAAATTCAAATTGAAAGGTTTCTGGGCATATTTTAATTGTTTGCGGTATTTTCAAATGTGGTAAAATGCTCATTTAATTTATAAAATTCTATTTTATTATTACTAAAATGATTATGAAATTACTTAGCATATGTTGTATAGAAAAATTTTAACTTGCCTCACAAGCTTGTTTGCAGGGTTTTTATTTGACTAAAAATAATTCAAATTGGGTGGGGACTCTATCATTTTATGTTACACTTAGTTATAATTTATGCTCCTCAAGCTCGTTAAGTAGAATTGAGACACCTGGGTGTCACAGCCCTCACTCCTTAAAGACATCTTGTCTCAAGATTATGAAGAAGGCAACCAGAGGGAAGTACGGAGGTCAAAATATACCTGCATAAGATGACCAAAATTCTGAGTAATGTGTACACAGAAATTATTCAGATTCCCAAGTGGATTCAGCTTCTGAGTTATTACCCTATGGAACTTTATAGAATTTTATTGTTCTTTTACGGGTTATACATTCTTTCTCATCGAGGATCTTTATCGATTGTTCAGAGTATGTGAGGTCTGATTGAAGTTGGTCATAGTCCTCTAAGATGTTATCAATCGATGGCTTAAGACACCATTTTAGTTGTGAGATGTGTACGCTATGTTTCCACATCATTCCAAAATTCTGAAAGGACCAATATAACGGGGTGCTAACTTTCCCTTGACTCCAAACCGCTGAATGCCCTCCATAGGCAACACTCGGATATAGATGTAGTCATCCTTATTGAAATAGAGTGGCCTACGTCATCACTTTGTGTACTTTTCTTGATGATATTTAGCAGCTTCAAGATTTGCCTGAATGGTATGAACTTTTTCTTCAGCATCCTTTACAATGTCAGGACCAAACGTTACTCTTTCTCCAGGTTCGGACCAGTTCATAGGGGTTCTACAACTTTGACCATAGAGCGCTTCAAATGATGGCATTTTTACACTCTCCTGGTAACTGTTGTTATACGAAAATTCAGCATAGGGTAGATACTCATCCCAATTACCACTATGTGCTAAAACACATTCTCTAAGCATATCTTCCAAAATTTGGTTGACACGCTCTATTTTGTCCATCGGTAGCGGGATGGTAAGAAGAACTTAGAATTAAACTTGTTCCTAGAGATGCATGTAGCTATTCCCAAAAACGAGAGACAAACTGCAAGCCACGATCTGAAATAATGGTCTTGGGTACTCCATGAAGACACAATATTCTTGCGATGTATAGCTCTGCATACTGCCGTATGTTGTATCTATTATTGACTGGCAGGAAGTGAGCAGATTTTTTGAATCTGTCTACAATAACCCAAATTGAATCATGCTTACGTGAAGTGAGAGAGAGGCCAACAATAAAGTCCATGCTGATGTCTTCCCATTTCTAGGCAGGAATGCTCAATGGTTGAAGTAATCCAGCCTGTTTTAAATGGTCAGCCTTAACTCTCTGACAACTATCACATTCCGCAACATACCAAGCAAGTTCTCGCTTCATTCTTGTCCACCAAAAATTCTTTTTTAGATCTTGGTACATTTTATTACTACCCGGGTGAATAGAGTATTTGGAGTCATGTGGTGGGCCTTGGAGAAGCACAAAGTCCCAACTAAGTACATTACCCTCATCAAGGATATGTACAGGGACGTGAGGACGTGTGTTCGGACATGTGATGGCGATGCCAATGACTTTCCGATTAAAATAAGACTACACCAAGGATCAGCATTGAGCCCTTATTTATTTGCTCTGGTGATGGACAAGGTCACGCAAGAAATACAGAGTGATGTCCCTTGGTGTATGCTCTTTGCTGATGATGTGGTGTTAGTTGACGAGAATAGGGCTGGGGTTAATAGGAAGTTGGAGCTGTGGAGGCACACATAGTAGGGCCAAGACCGAGTATATGATGTGCAAGTTTGGCGCGACTAGACATGAGGATGGAGACGTTAGCCTTGATGGACAATTGGTGGCCAAGAAGGATATATTTCGTTGTTTAGGATCAATGTTACAAAAGGACGGTGACATCGATGAAGATTTAAGCATAGAATTTCAGCCGGCTGGTTGAAATGGCGTCAATCTTATGGTGTCTTATGTGACAAGAGGGTGCCATAAAAGCTAAAAGGTAAATTCTATAGGACGACAATTCGTCCGGCGATGTTATACGGTGCTGAGTGCTGGCCCATGAATAGACGACATGTTCAACAATTTAGTGTAGCAGAGATGCGTATGTTGTGTTGGTTTTGCGGGCATATAAGAAGAGACCGAACACGGAATGAAGATATCTGGGACAGGATAGGAGTGGCACTTATCAATGATAAATTGGTTCAACATTGGTTAAGATGGTTCGGACATGTTCAACGGAGGCCTCCGGAGGCGCCGATGCGTAGTGGGGTTCTAAAGAGAGATGCTAATGTTCAGAGAGGTAGAGGCCGACCTAACTTGACTTGGGACGAGTCGGTTAAGAGAGACCTGAAGGCGTGGGATATTCCTAAGGAGCTAGCAATGGATAGGAGCGCTTGGAGACTAGCAATAGATGTGTCGGAACCGCGATGTTTTTTTTCTTCCTCCTTGCTTACTCGTTTTTTCTTTCTTCTGGCTTTTGTTCCTTTTGTTTTTGTCTCTCTTTACTTTTTTTTTCCTTTTTCTTCTCTTTCTTTTGGCTTTTGTTCTTTCGTCTCTTCTTTTTTGGGTTCCCATGGGTTTCATCTCTAGCCTACCCCATCTTGCTTGGGATAAAAAGGCTTTGTTGTCGTTGTTGTTGTTTGTGCTTCATCCAAGATTTTCCGTCAAAGTTCAAAGTCTTTTGGTACTACTAAACGGTTATAAAACCACAAAGTACCGTCCGAGTCTTGTGTGAAAGATTTTGCTTTACCGTTTTTAATGTTTTGATGGATATAATTCATACCAATGTCATTGTTCTGTGAAGCAATGATTTCTTCGCGGATGGTGGAATGTATACTATGTTTGTTGATCACTAGAGCAGGCAATACGTGAAGACTGTGTTCTAAAACAATGATGTTGTTGCTGCTGTCCTGAAATTTCAGCACCAAGTTATTGCAGTGAATTTTTCTGCTTAGCGCGTCGGCAACTACATTGGCCTTGCATGGATGGTAATGAATCTCCAGGTTGTAATCCTTGATTAATTCTAGCCACCAATGTTGCCTCATGTTCAGATCGGTCTGAGTGAAAATGTATTTCAATCTCCTATGATCCGTGTAGATATGCACTAAATTCCCGAGTAGATAATGCCTCCAAATTTTTAGTGCAAGCACAACTACAGCTAGTTCTAAATCATGAATGGATAATGTTCTTCATGCTTCCGTAGTTGCCGAGATGCATAGGCAATGACATGGCCACATTGCATAAGCACATATCCATGTCCTATCCTAGACGCATCACAATACACATCAAATGGTTTAGTGATGTCCAGCTGAGCCAACACTAGGGTAGTAGTTGGTTTAGTGATGTTCCTTCAACTTCTGAAATGCTTCATCACATTTATCACTCCATTCGTACTTCACATTGGTTCTTATAATCTCTTGATAGGATTGGATAACTAGGAAAAATTAGGGATAAACCTACGGTAATATCCTTCTAGTCCGAGGAAACTATGAACTTGATGAACCGTTTCAGGTGGCTTCCAATCTACCACATCTTGAACATTGCTGGGATCTACCGAAATTCCTTTTGCTGAAACTATGTGGCCAAGGAATGGCACACGGTCCAACCAAAATTCACACTTGTTGAATTTTGTAAACAACTTGTGATCTCGAAGACATTGAAGAATAATGCGAAGATGTTCAGCATGCTCTTTTTTGGACTCAGAGTAAATGAGGATGTCATCAACGCATACTTGTCACAGCGGTTCTCTGATTTCCGATGAGAGCGTTGTAAGGGTGGAACGAGGGTGGACGAGTTCGTGGACGCCGAATCGGCCGCTTGTTCATCGGTGTCGTCATGAAGGTTACGTCGACAAACAAGGCCCGGGGATAAGAACAGGTTTACCAAATAATTGCTTGCCTTCATTGATAGGTAACAGTGGCATTATATAGCACACCCTGAATGTTTACATATGGAAAGACTTAATTATCTAAACTGACTTGGACTGTTATCTAAACTAACTCGAACTGAAACTCTATTAACCTATAAACCGACTCTGACTCCAACTGCAATAACTTGGCAAGGTTAGCTAGCCACGAGATTGACTTGCCACCGTATGCTCCTGATGCCAGCGTACATCACGCGCTCACCGCCGATACTTCAATCCCCACATGACATCTCTCCCTCCCTCAGGAAAAAGCTCGTCCTCGAGCTTGAATGAAGGATATCATCGCTTGAACTCAGGAACATCTTCCCAGGAGGCTTCAAAAGCAGGTTCACCCTCCCACTGAACGAGAATCTGCCAAATATCTCTACTGAGTCTTGAACGAAGTACTGTAGCTGGAGTTGGAATGACACGACCGTCCTGCAAGAGTGGCAATGCTGGTGGTGCTATTGGCGGTACTCCCACAAATGGTTTAAGTAGCCCAACATGAAAAATGGGATGAAGGCGAGCCCGTGTTGGCAAGTCAAGCTTGTATGCTACTTCACCAATACGCTCGATGATCTTATATGGCCCGTAAAATCATGCAGCGAGCTTGCCTTTAGGTCCTCGGGACAGTGCAGTAGCTGCTCGATGATGAAGACGAAGCCAAACCCATTGTCCAACTTCGAATTGCAGTGGCCGATGCTTGGCATTATAGTAACGCTTGTCATGCTGCTGTGCTTGAAGCAAACGCTCTATGACATCATGCAAAAAACCATCACGGTCGGTCAATGTTTGGGCCACTGCTGGAATCCGTGCAGCTCCTTGATCATAAGAGCGAAGTGCAGGTGGATCACAGCCATATACCACACGAAAGGGTGTCGATTGTAGAGCTGTGTGGTAGGAAGTATTGTAGCAATACTCGGCTTATGAAAGCCACTGCACCCATTGCCTTGGTCAATCTCCTGTCATGCAACGAAGGTACATAGCAATGACCTTATTAACTGCTTCCAATTGACCATCAGTTTGAGGATGAAAAGTTGTACTGAACAGAAGTTGTACACCCGCAAGCTTAAACAACTCCTGCCAAAACTTGCTTGTAAACAGAGTGTCTCGATCTAAAACTATAGTGGCAGGAAATCCATGGAGCCTTACTATCTCTGTGAAAAACGCCCGCGCAACTGTCTCCGCTGTGTAAGGATGAGCAAGAGGAATAAAGTGCGCATATTTTGAAAACCGATCTACAACCATCAAGATTACTGACTTGCCGTACACCTTAGGGAGAGCTTTGATAAAATCCATGGCTACATCCTCCCACACATGCTCAGATGTTGGCAGAGATTGCAAAAGTCCTGCAGGATGTTGTGTTGGCACCTTGTTCTGTTAGCAAACTGCACAAGTACGAATATAATCTTCAACAGCCTGGCGAACACCAACCCACGTAAAATCTTGACGTACACGTTGGAGTGTTTTCCCAACACCTTCATGCTGGGGCTCATGGGCAGAAACAAGAATTGTCGGAATAGATGGAGAGTTTGGTTGGACGTGAATGCACCTCTTACGAAGAATTAGACCATCACGGATGGACCAATCAGAATCCATATCGCCAGCAGCAACCTTGCGTGTAAGCTCAATGAGATCAGGATCCTATACAGTCTCTTCGCGAACATCCTCCAACAACTCAAATCGCGGACCAGAAATCATCAAAAGCTCCACACCCTCCGAGTCCCAACGAGACAAAGCATCAGCAACTGTGTTGAGGCGTCCGGGACGGAATTCCACCGTAAAGTCAAATCCAAACAACTTGCTCACCCAACGATGTTGCGGAATAGTAGACAAGCATTGATCAAGGAGATATTTCAAACTAAAATGATCAGTACGTACCAAGAAGGAGCGTCCCCAAAGATATGGTCTCCAATGTCTTACTGCATAAACAAGACCAATGAGTTCACGCTCGTAAACAGCTAACTTTGCATGTCTTGGTAAAATGGGCTTGCTAAAGAAGGCCATGGGTCCCCCTCCTTGATGTAGAATGGCTCCAAACCCTGATCCTGAGGCATCACATTCAACAATAAACATTGAGTTGAAGTCAGGAAGTTGTAGCACAGGAGCTAAAGGGAGTGCAGTCTTCAGTTTGGCAAACGCTGTTGTGGCATCAGTAGTCCAAGTGAATCCTTCCTTCGAGAGCAACATGTTTAGAGGAGCAGTAATAAGCCCAAAATTTCGAATAAATTTTTCATAATAGCCAGCAAGGCCTAAAAATCCACGTAAGGCTCGAATTGTCTTTGGTTGTGGCCAATCCAAAATAGCTTGAACCTTTGACTGATCCATGGCGACGCCGTGTGCAGTCACCATATGGCCTAGATATGCAACTGACTCCTCCCCAAAGCTACACTTGGAACGCTTTAGAAAAAGTTGATGCTCCGCAGGAGTAGAAAAACCATACGAACATGGCGAAGATGCTCAGACCAAGTCCTGCTATAAATCAATATATCATCAAAAAACACAAGAACAAAGCGACGTAGATAAGGCCGAAGAATAGAGTTCATCAAAGCTTGAAAAGTCGCTGGTGCATTTGTGAGCCCAAAAGGCATGAACACAAACTCAAAGAGATCCTCATGTGTCTGGAATGCTGTCTTGTCTATATCGTCCGCAAACATGCGTACTTGATGATATCTAGAACGTAAGTCCAATTTAGTGAAGAAGCAAGCTCCCTTCAGTTCGTCTAATAGTTCATCAACGACTGGTATGGGAAATTTGTCCTTCACAGTTTTGTCATTAAGGGAACGATAATCAACACAAAAGCGCCATGAACCATCATGCTTCTTGACAAGTAGCATTGGAGATGAATAGGCTGATGAGCTGCAGCGAATGAGTCCACGCAATAGCATCTCAGCACACTGTCGCTCAAGTTCATTCTTCTGTATCAGAGGGTAGCGATATGGTTGCACAACCACTGGTGTCGTGCCTGGAAGAAGATGAATCCGATGGTCGCACTCCCGTGAGGGCGGCAAGCAATGTGGCTCAGCAAAAAGGTTGTCAAATTCCCCGAGAAGCGTCTCCATGAGGTCACGGCCAGATAAAGATCGCAAGGCATGGCTACTATGGCGCCTATGATCTGCGAGCCCTTCCCAAGTGACTTGCTGATCTGAACGCCAAAAGGACATCCTCATAGCATCAAAATCCCAGAGAATTGGTCCCAATGTCCGTAACCACTGAACCCCGAGAATTACATCATGCTCACCAAGTAGAATTGCAAATAAGACAACATTGAAGTGTTCATCACCAATAGATAACTGAGCACCACGACACAGACCTGAACTGGGCACTTTGTCTCCATTAGCAACAGCAACCTTGAGTCCACAACAATGGACCGGCGTGAGACCTGCTGACCGAGCTCCTTCTTCTGAGATGAAGTTATGTGTGGAACAAGAATCAAGTAGAGCTTCAAAGCAACGACCACCTATCATGACCTGAACACGCATAGAGTCACTATGGCGAATACCAGAGATAGCATAAAGCGGTATTTCTGGTTCTTCCTCTCAATCATCCATCGCATAGCCGCCGCTACCATCGGGATTGTCAATTACAACGCAAAATAGGCGAGGACATTGTTTCTTGTGCTCCATAGAAAATTTCTCATCACAGTTAAAACATAGCCCCTTCTTCCGACGATCTGCCATCTCAGTTGGAGTCAAGACTTTGAACACTCGATTTGATGTCCCCGTGACTGTCGGTGTGGTTAACTTTTCAGCTGCATCTTTAGGAACTGGAGTGGGCCGGAATGGACGCGGCTTGTACTCTATCGCGTGTCCATTGCGGCGTTCATAGGCATGTGCTAGACTCATGGCTTCCTCCAATGTCGCAGGATTCTGGAGTTTAACATCCGTTCGGAGAGGTTGGCGCAACCCAGCAGTGAAGAGATTCAATGCATGTGCATCAGTCATTGAGTTGCAACGGCACAAGAGCATCAAGAATTTGTCCTGGTAATCTCCAACCAACCCTGCTTGGCTTAACTTTGCCAACTCACCCAAGGAATTAGATCGTAGTGGAGGCCCAAAGCGCCTGTTCACATGTGACACAAAGTCTGGCCAACTTGGCTCACCATGATCACGTTCCAGACGGTAATACCACAAATCGGCTGCTCCTTCAAGATGAAGTGTGGCATACCAGACCTTGTCCGCCTCTGGAATTTCTTGCCCTCGAAAGAATTGTTGACACTTGTTTAGCCATGGCAATGGATCAACTGAGCCATCATACACAGGAAAACAAATCCGATGAAGCTGTTGTGGAAAACGACGTGGTGGCCTGCCTTCTTCGTCGTTTCGTCCGCGACCTCCACCGTGACCACCACCACCACCATCATTGCCACCTCCATCATCATCACCGCCTCTTGGAGCCAGTTTCTTTGGTGATTTAGCAATCTTGCCGTCGACATCATTATCTGTTGCAATCTTGTCATTAGTGTTAATCGACTTACCCTCGACATCAGTTTTGGAACTGCTAGCGTTCTCCAGACGTGCAATTGCAATATTGTGTGCAGCTAGTTGTTGTTTCACATCACTGAGATCTGCTTCGATGGATGGGAGGGCGGACAGCTGATTGGCTTGAAGCTTCAGTTGGCCGTTTATCTCCGTGATCGCCGTCGTAAATTGTGTTAGTTTTTCAGTCAGAGCGTCGATCATCGACATAGGCGGAGCAGACTTGGGTTCGCCCATCGGATCGCTGCTGGAGTCTGATACCAAATTGTCACAGCGGTTCTCTGATTTCCAACGAGAGTGTAGGTTGTAAGTGTGGAACAAGGGTGGACGAGTTCGTGGACGCCGAACCGGCTGCTTGTTCGTCGGCGCCGTCGTGAAGGTTACGCCGACAAACAAGGCCCGGGGATAAGAACAGGTTTACCGAATAAATGCTTGCCTTCATTGATAGGTAACGGTGGCATTATATAGCACACCTTGAATGTTTACATATGGAAAGACTTAATTATCTAAACTAACTCGGACTGTTATCTAAACTGACTCGAACTGAAACTCTATTAACCCATAAACCGACTCTGACTCCAACTGCAATAACTTGGCAAGGTTAGCTAGCCACGAGATTGACTTGCCACCGTATGCTCCTGATGCCGGCTTACATCACACTCTCGCCGCCGATACTTCAATCCGCACATGACAATACTACCATGAATTTGTCCAGCTCTGGCATGAATACCGAATTCATGAGGTACATGAAATGGGCAGGAGCATTTGTTAATCCAAATGGCATTACTAAATGATGAGGACATCACCATGCTGGATATGCACATATCATGGCCTTCCCCAAGTTACAAGTCATCACCAACTCGATCGCCGCGTTCGTCTCGGATTTAGCCGATACCCCTTCACGGTTTTGATGATATCTCACACATCCGATGTCCAAACAAGGCGTTCTTTGATGCGTCGGAAAGGGGACGATGACGCTGTCGTTTTGCTTCTGGTCCTAGCTCTAGAACGGTCATGATTCATGCTGTGTGGCCATGACAAGGTGTTGTGCCACCTATTTTGGGTCAACTTGGCCTTGTATCGTGTCGGGCCATAAGCCCATGTTGTGGGCGCCCCCCCTGGTCGCCCCCAACCCTACGACGCCCTTGGTTCCTTCATAAACTCAGTAGCCACCATCATTTAGTCTCATGTTTTGTTTAGTTTAGTTTTCTAGAGAGAAACTTGATCGAATTATTGTAACTGTGGCAACAAGTCCTTTTACAGTAATCCAGAGCCCCTGTTCTTGTTCTACACCATTATGGCAATTAGTCCTTTTGTTATCAGAGCTGGAACCTTTTCTTGTGATTTTCTTCATCCATATTTGCAATTTCAGATTGCATGGTTATCCTTTCTCTCTTGTGTTCTCGATTCGCTTGCAGGAACAATCAAGTTGTGCTTGGTGTAATGGTTGTGTGCTTGGATTATGTCTGATTCAAGCCGGTTCGTCGATGCCGAGTCACCAAATTTGAGTTTATTCCCCTACCTCTCGGAAGATCGGGCCTCATCTACATCAAGTGGTATCAGATTCCTAGCTTCCCCATGAGGTATTATCGTGTTCTCCCCTTTAGATTCGTTTGTGTTCATCACCTATTGTCCATGAAAAAGCCAACAAAAAAAAATTCCCCACCATCCTAGACATTGTTTAGTCTTTGCATAATTTAATTTCAGAGTCCATGGTGTTGAGTTTGTGTCCTAGTCGAGTTCAGTTGCTGGTTTGAATTTGTGTTTTCATTCAGTTTGTGTTTTGATCTCCACTGCACACCACCGCTTGTCCCCCATCCGTCTTGACCACCATCACCATCGTGTTTTTCCCTTGGATTCACCATTGTGTTATCCACCCACCACACCCACAATCCGGTGCCCCACCCATTTCCGTTTTAGTTCCCCACTCACCTACCCCCCCCCCCCCCCCCAAACCTTATCTTGACCTACCTCCGGTAAAACAGGCATAACTTTCCGCTCGTTGCACCGATTGGGCTGAAATATTTACAGCAGAATCTTGACTCAGAGTTGAGGTGACCTGCACTAGGCTATGCCCTATGTGCCTTCATCAAAAAATAAAATAAAATTGAGAAAAAATAAAAAAATTGTGAAGGTTAAAATAGTGTTTTCGGTGAAACTTTGAGATTTTGCCTACGCTTTGTTTCCCCTCTGTTTGAGTTGAAACTTCATAGAAAAATTGTAGAAAAACATACAAAAAAAATAAGATTTTGAGTCTGTGAAGTCTGTTTTGATCCATGGTGCCTTTTCCATTGTTCTTTGCCATTGTTCCTGCTGTCACAACTGCTTTTGAACATGATTCTTTTGCCAACAATTAGAACACTGCTTTGGACATTTATTCAATGCTACTATCTGTTATTGACTTATGTGCCACTGACATATATATTAGCCTTCCAAGCTATACATACTTGCAGCACTGGTTTCTTCCTTGCAACAGTTACACCCAAGCTCGACAACAGATTGTGCCGCCCTGTTGGCTTTGGTAAGAACACTTGCAAGACTGTGATACATTTCTCCGGATATTGATTCCCACTTTCCACAACCTCGAATAGCTGCTAGTTGATAGGGCTAATCTTTTTCTATAGTCTTGTCTTTTGCTTCTAATCATGTCAGGGAAAGGGACAACTAAAGGGTTGGAGTCCCCTACAGACTTGAATGATTGCGTGTCCAAGGCCGAGCTTACGAAGCTTCTTGCGGACCAGTGTACATTCATGGAAATAAAGTTTGCTGAGTTGATGGGCCACATCAACGCTGTTGCCAACCGAATTGAGGATGTTGAACGATGACCTCCACCTCAACGAGCTGCTGATGACGATGATGTTGACCGTGATGCAGAACGTCTTCGTCGTAATCGACACGGTATGGGAGGCAATAACAATCGTGGTAATACTGATACTTTTGTTAAGCCCAAATTTAACATGCTTCCTCTTGCTAGTAGTGCTTATCCTGAAGCATACTTAGATTGGGAACTTGCTGTTGAACAGAAATTTAATTCTTATTTAGTTCCTGCTGAACATAGAGTTAGACTTGCTACTAGTGAGTTTACAGGTTTTGCTCCCTATTGGTGGAATGATATTTGCAATACTAATGTTGTTATACCTACCACATGGCCTGTTTTGAAACAACACATGAAATCTCGTTTTGTTCCTCCTTATTACCAACGTGATTTACGTTTGAAATTACAAACTTTAAAACGAGGTGATAAAACAGTAGAGGAATATTATCAGGAATTGCTTACTGGTTTAGCATGTTGTGATATACATGAAGGTGATATTGAAACTAGTGCTAGATTCTTTGAATGATTGAACCGTGATATCTAGAATATTGTTGACTATAAAGAGTGGAATAGGTTCAACCAATTGTATCATATTGCTCTTAAGGCAGAATGAGAAGTACAGGGAAAAAATCCACAACAATCTTGCAGTTCCAGCACTGAGCTATCCGTCCAGCACCGTTCTGGACTAGAGAACTCGAAGGGTCACGTTGCGAAGCCACCAGCAACACCTTTTCCACTTGCGTCTCCTTCTGAAGCGCAATCGCCTAGTGTGCAGCTCCAACTCCAGAAGATGGCTGCTACTTCTGGTGCTAGGAGTGGCTTCTCCACCACCATTATTTGCCACCACTGCAAGGGCATGGGACATGTCATGAAGGATTGCCCCAGTCATCGTGCTTTCATCGCAACCGCTGATGGGTATGAAAGTTCTAGTGATGTTGAAGAAGAACTTGCTCTTGTGGCTAACCTTGTTGTAGATTCGATAGAGGAGCAGGAGACTATCGCCATTGATTCCATTGCTGCCACCATGAGCTTTCCTAGCCTCATTGTACAGTGTGTGTTGACCTCTCAGGTGGACAAGAGGAAGAACAACAACACAACAATCTATATCTATACCAACTTATTATTTACGGTGAGGTCATTCAACTAAACGTAAAACCCGTCACCCCCCTGCCCCCCTAACCCGTCGCACCCTCGCTCCCTCTTATTCCGCATGCCCACCCGCCTCCCCCAAACCCTAACACGCACCTCCGCCCCTATCTCTGTCATGCCGCCGCACCCTCCTCCTCTCCTTATTCTCGGAGCAGCAGAAGCCGCCTCTTTTTGTATCCGCCGCCAACATCTCCACCGGCACCACCAACACCTCCGCCCGTGCCGCCACCTACCTTCGCCCGCCCCCGCGCCTCCTCCCAGCTTGTCACACTCACAAAGGGATGCGTGAGGACTCTGGCTCCCAGAGCATTGCCTCTGCCTTGGTTTGGCGATGAGCGGAAAGCCATGGCGTTGCTCCTTGATGGCTGCTCTTGCTGGGGCTAAAAGATCCAGATCTAGGTCAGTGGAGGATGGATCCGGTGACGGTGGAGCTGATCGAGCACCCAGCGTTGCCGACACTCCCTATTCCTCTCCTCCTCCAATGTCGGGCGGTTCGACTTGGCTATGGCAGTAGCACCGTCGTCCTTCTGGTCACCTTCTTCCGTCTCGGTCGTGTGGGGTGGAGGGTGATGCGATGAAATGGTGGCCTGGGCGGGAGGTCGTGTTGGTTGTCCACCATTGTTGCTGCTGCATCACCTCTCATTTCCAACCTTATCATGATCCGTGACAACCAATGGTGACTCAGTGAGGTGCAAGGGAAGCTGGTGCAGGTGCTCTCTCTCTCTCTCTCTCTCATGCTCCCATCGACCTGACCACTCAGTAGTGTAGTTTTGTTCATATGCAACAGAGCGGTAGGCCATGAGAGCATGGATTGAGTGATGCACTCGCTGGGATAGTGGAGTATTCTTCTCTTTATAGTCTGTGGGTACATGTTGTAACACTTATTTCTCTACCCGCCTGCAGCTCACAAGTCATAGATTGAACAAAATATCAATTGGAAGCAAGGCGTAGAGATTTGATTCGTTTTGTCTTCTTTTGAGTTTGCCTATTTCTTTTCTAGGAGGCATCCCTGTGAAGGGGAACGGGTAGGCTACGATAGCATATAAAATTTCTACCCTTCAACCAGGAAACCATGCAAGAGGGGATCATGGATCGTTACCACTAGACGCGTAGGCGGAGCAGAAGCTGTTGGTGGTTTCTAGTTACCCATTTTATCTACCAAAAAGGGATGTTTACGTCTTAATTTGGTGGTATTGACTAACAATTCACCCCATATTTGCATATATTCGTAGTTGTTCTGTTTTGGATGTAATTGCAGGAAACAGGTATAAAACAGGGCAGTTATGGATAAGGAATCAAAGAGCAACAAGGATGGGCCAGGTACAGAGCCGCGCTGATCGGTGCGGGCCTACGCCGATCGGCACAGGAGGGTAAATGACAATGAAAAGCATAATTCGGTCCAAGGATAGAGGCCCAGCCCAATACAAATCAAAGTTGGTGGAAGATGATCTAATCTTGCTGGATATAAAAGGAAGACATCTAATCAAGAGCCAAAAAAAGAAGGGGGAGGCAGCAATCGCGATATCTAGTTGTTAGAACTAGGGTTTCAGGATATTGGCGGTGATGCTTGGTCAACACCGATGAGAACCACTAGAAGGGAGGTCGCGTCAATCGGCACGACGGTTGCGCCTATCGTCTCATGCACGTTCCAGTGCTATTTCTCACCCCTCTACTATGCTTAGCAAGAGGATGAGCGAGTAATCTCATATTCTCTTCTCTGGTGCGGGGATCTGGTCATGTAACTCTCATACTTATTGATACTCTTCTTGACGAATTTAATCTATGTAGTGAACTCAATTGTGCATCTATTTCATTATTGTATTGGCCGGTATACTTATGCCCATTGCATTGCGCAAGAAACCAGTGGGGAGCTAATAACCTCTGTAGTGACAACTAGGGCGAACGAAACCACCATATCTTGTAGAATATTGGAATCATCATCCGAGTTAATAAGAATAAGGTTGCATGCTAGTGAACCAATCCTAAGGAGAGAATCCTTCATTATCCTGTTACATCTCTAATAACATTCATCCACCACTCTCTCACCGTCATCATTCACACCAACTCAACCATTGCAATCTGTTAGTAAGCCTTTTATAGTAGTAGTCCCGCTCGTTCCCTATGGATTTGATAACCTTGGAATACTCTGAGGGAAAAAGAGCTACAAATGTACACCGTCCTCTTGTGGTATATAAGTGGGTGCGTAACTATGACCAACGAGCTACATTTTCTAGCGCCGTTGCCGGGGAACAAGCCAGTTCTTTTACTATTAATATTTTACTAATGTCTAATCCTTATCTTTTCTAGTTGTTTTTGTTTTGTGTTTTGTGTGAATTTTCAGGATGAGTATGACGAAACCTTCTCCGATGCTCAGGGAGCTTTCTTTGCCATCTCCAGACGTGCTAGTGCCTCAATCCTCAGACGAGAAGGCCACGACCTCCTCGTATGTGTTGAACCCCATTATCATTAGCATGGCTACAGCAACCAAATTCTTTGGAGCGAAGGCGGGAAATCCATATACTCACCTACAAGATTTGGAGGCACTTTGCCAAACATTCCATCATGAAGGAGTGCCTCAGGTTCATTACAGATGGTTGCTTTTCCCATTCTCATTGGGAGGAAAAGCCAAAGAGTGGCACAAGGCAGCATCTCGAGATGCGAAAGGTAAGTGGAGTGAATTAGTTGGAACTTTTTGTCTCCACTATTTTCCTTTGCCAAAGGTGCAGAAATTGAGAAGAGAAGTGGTGAACTTCTTACAAAAAGATGAAGAATCTCTCACAGAAGCCTAGACGCATTTTAAAACATTGTTGAAACAAGGACCTGACCTCGGCATTGATGAGAATATGTGCGCTGAAACCTTCTACATGGCCATAAACAAGGCATTGAGGATGCATTTGGACGGATCGGTTGGAGGAAGTTTTCTAAGGTTAACAGCCAAGGTGGGGATCAAATTGATAGGCAAAATCGTTGAGAATGAAGCTTTGCATAAGCACTGGGAAGAATATCTAGAACAAAATCAGCAATGCCCAGAAGTTATGCAGAAGGAAGAGTCAACGGCTGAACAAATCTGTATGTCCGAAAGTAGGGCAATGAGTACTCTAGAGCATAAATTTTAAGAGATAGGGCCCGTCAGACCAACTTCCATGGATCTGACGCGTGCGCCGATCGACGCAGTCTCTGAGCCGATCGGCATAGTTGCAACAACAGGGGAACTGATTGCCCTGACAACTCCGTCAAGCTGCAAGGAATATACCAAGATACAAGTTGCGATTCTGGACAGCCACCTGAAAGAGTTTGAAGGTAACTTTGTTAAACCAAAGGGGGATAGGACATTGGCGAATGCTAAGTCACTTGATGAATTTGAGCCAATGGACTGGATTCCTATTGATTTTTTGCAAGAATTTCTCAATATGAGGAGATCCTTCAGTCCGCAAGATGCCTCTGAAGCCGGAATTGAGTATAATTTCCCAAGTAATCGCCTCAAGTCGGAAGTTTTCGATCAAGAAATTATTGGAAGAGTCTTAGGGAAGCTTTACAAGGATGATATAGAGCTTGATGGAACAAAGGTGAAACAAGCAAAGAGATTACTAGACAGTTGCTTTGAGCCATCTCCCTATGAAGGATTATGTGGTGTGTATGCTATAGGTCTCACTGAAAAGCAAGAAGAGGAGCCGTACATACCATGTGAGATATCGGGGAAGAAATTTCTGAAAGCCTTATGTGACTTTGGTTCCCGTGTTAGCTTGGTTCATGAGCATGCCTTATGAAACTCAACAACGGCTGATGGGGACTGAACTTGAGCTCATAATGGCAGATGGAAGGAAGACCAAGCCACTGGGAGTGATCAAGAATGTTGAGTTAGAGATTAGTTCAAAAACAATACCAGTGGACTTCTTCGTTCTAAATAATGAGGAAATAGGAGTTGAAGACATTATTCTAGGGAGGCCATTTTTGAGATTAGTACAAGTTGTTCTGGATGCTGGAAAAGGTCAAATTACGCTACACCTGGGAGGTGAGGAAGTGCAATTTCAATTTAATGATCCGTCTCATCAAGACCCATCTTGCTATCAAGAATTCTACCCAAAGGAGGATGTGAATATAGGGATGGATGTGGGTGACCCACTAGACCACCTCATGTGTGGAGCTAACAAGGATACTGCCAGCGCCGATCGGCGCGATGCTTGCACTGATCGGCTCAACCAGGAAAATTCTTATTTTGAACCTTTGGGTGAGCTAGATCCAGATGAAGCACCAAAAGTCGAATAGAAGGAACTTTCAAAAGAGCTACGCTATGAATATCTAGGGAAAAATAAAACATATCCAGTTATTATGAATAACAACCTAACAAAAGAAGAAACAGAAAAGTTGCTTCTATGCTCAAAAGGTATAAGAAGGCCATTGGTTACACATTGGATGATATCAAGGGAATCAGCCCCACATTTTGCACCCACAAGATTAACTTGGAAGAGAATACTAACCAGTGGTTGAGGGAATGTGAAGGTTGAAAGAATCAATGAAGCCAGTGGTCAAAAAGGAGATTTTGAAGCTGCTTAATGCAGGTATGATCTACCCTATTGCTGATAGTGAATGGGTTAGTCCAGTACATTGTGTGCCCACGAGGAAGACAATACTAAACCAGTGGTTGAGGGAATGCGAAGGTTGAAAGAATCAATGAAGCCAGTGGTCAAAAAGGAGATTTTGAAGCTGCTTAATGCAGGTATGATCTACCCTATTGCTGATAGTGAATGGGTTAGTCCAGTACATTGTGTGCCCAAGAAAGGAGGGTGGACAGTAGTACCTAATGAGAATAATGAGTTGATTCCTCAAAGGACTGTAACTGGATGGAGAATGTGCATAGATTACAGAAGTTTGAATAAGGTGACGAAGAAAGATCATTATCCTCTTCTGTTCATTGACAAGATGCTTGAAAGGTTAGCAAAGAATACATACTTTTGTTATTTCGATGGATATAGTGGTTTCTTTTAGATACCGGTAAAACAAGAAGATCAGCAGAAAACTACTTTTACTTGCCCTTTCGGGACATATGCATATATAAGGATGCCATTTGGTCTTTGCAATGCACCTGCCACATTTCAAAGATGTATGAATGCAATATTCGCTGAATTCATAGAAGATATTATGGAGGTATTCATGGATGACTTCTCCGTATATAGTGCTGATTTTGATAGTTGTTTGGAGAATTTAGAGAAGGATTTGAAAAGGTGTGTTGACTGTGACTTGGTTCTTAATTGGGAGAAATGTCACTTGATGGTGACAGAAGGAATAGTACTTGATCATGTTATATCGAATAGGGGGATAGAGGTTGATAAGGCAAAGGTATCTATAGTTGAGAAATTGCCTCCCCCTACTGATCTTACAACTTTGAGGAGTTTTCTTGGACATGCCAACTTCTATCGCAGATTTGTTAAGGATTATTTGAGGATTGCTAAACCCTTGATAGAATTGTTGAAGCAAGATACAGAATTCATTATAGACGATGATAGACTCTTTGCCTTCAGAAAGTTAAAGGAATCTCTATGCTCTGCACCCATCATGCAGCCACCTGATTGGAGTTTACCTTTTGAAATTATGTGTGATGCAAGTGATTATGAAGTTGGAGCTGCTCTTGGACAATGGAAAGAAGGTAAAGTGCATGCTATTTATTATGCTAGCAAGACTATGAATGAGGCGCAATCAATTATACAACAACTGAGAAGGAGATGTTAGCTGTTATATTTACTTTTGAGAAGTTTATATCTTACATTTTAAATTCTAAAGTGATTGTATATACTAATCATGCCTGCTATAAGATATTTGGTTTCAAAAAGGAATCTAAGCCTCGGTTAATGCGGTGGGTATTGATGCTGCAAGAATTTGATTTAGAAATAAGAGATAAGAAAGGAGTGGAAAATTCTGTAGCAGATCATTTGTCTCGTCTTGAGTCATTATCAACTGAGCCAATAAAAGATGAAATGCAACAAGAGCAGTTGTTCGCTGCATTTGATCGTAGAGAGAGTTGAATGACGGATATTATCAAAGGTTTCAAGGGACAAACTGATATGATGAACAAGAATACAAGGAGAAGAGTTAAGAGCGAAATGAGAAAATTCATATGGGCCGACCCATACTTGTATAGGTATTGTCAGGATGGAGCAGTGAGAAGATGTGTACCCAGAGAAGAAAGAGCGAGCATTTTGTCAATATGTCATTCTTCGGATTATGGTGGACATTACGGCTATTTCAGAACATAGGCGAAAGTATGGGCGAGTGGATTCTATTCGTCTACTATGCATGAAGATACAAAAAGGTATGTTGCAACATGTGCTCAATGCCAACGAATAGGAAATGTTAACAGTAGGAATGCAATGCCTCTAAAGTACAATCTTCAAGTCGATATCTTTGATGTATGGGGTATGGATTTTATGGAACCATTTGTGAATTCTCATGGTTGCGAATATATATTGGTTGCCATTGATTATGTTTCCAAGTGGGTTGAAGCAATGGCATGCAAGTTCAATACTACAAGAGAATCAAGGAATATACTTCAGGAGCAAGTTTTCCCAAGGTATGGAATACCAAGGATTATAATTACAGATGGAGGATCACATTTCACATAAGGAGAATTTACTAGGTTTTTAGCAAGATTTGGGGTTGAACATTGAATTGGAACAACTTATCATCCTCAGACAAATGGATAAGCAGAAACGTCAAATAAGCAATTAAAGGGGATTCTGCAAAATATAGTTATGAAGGAAGGAAAAGATTGGGCTATAAAGCTTAACGAAACATTATGGGCATATAGGATGGCATTCAAGACACCAATTGTTATGATGCCATATCAATTCGTCTATGGGAAATCATGCCACCAACCGGTGGAATTGGAACATAAGGCTTATTGGGCTATAAAGGGAATGAATTTGGATCTTAGTGCCACCGGTATGAAAAGGAAAATTCAATTAAGCAAATTGGAAGAGATGCGATTACATGCATATGAAAATGCGACAATATATAAGGAAAAGACAAAGAAATGGTATGATAAGAAGCTTTTGAAGAAGGAATTCAAGGAAGGAGATCGGGTACTCCTATTTAATTCATGATTCAGATTATTTGGTAAAGGCAAACTGCGAAGTAAATGGGAAGGACCTTATCTTGTGAATACGATGTTACCTTCGGGAGCTGTGATTATAATGGATGGAAAAAGGAACAAGTACACGGTGAATGGATAACGTCTAAAGGTATATCTAGAACCTGACACTTTTGAATTAAAATCTTTTGATGTGTACTTCACCGCTTAGTGCCCTGTGTGGTCGAGCTGAACGACGTAAAACAAAAGCCTTGTATATGTTTTTGATTTTTGTGATTTTTCTGTTTTGATTGGGTAAAAATAGTGTACCGCGCTGATCGGCGCGGTGCTACACTGATCGGCGCAGCCCTGCACCGATCGGCGCGGCAGTGTCTTTTTGGTTTTTGTGTCAGTTTCGGACCTTGCCTTGTTAAGACAGTTGAATTCCGTAAATTAGAGATAGAGTCCTAGTCCAATTGGAAAATAGGGGATATAAATATGAGAGGTCGGCAACTCCACGGATCAACTCGCATTACATACTCACTAGAACAAAACCCTAAATATGGAAGGCGGCGCGTCGGGAAGCAATCAAGGCGGCGCCGATCGACGCGGCAGTGGAGCCGATTGACTCGGCGGTGAATTTCTGCAGCTTTCTGAAATTTGGTCCTGGGACGAAGTTGACAAAGTATTGACGCCAACACGAGATGATCCAGTGGTCTAGTCAGATCTGAGGAAGTAGTTCATGAAGGAAAGCGAAGCTGACACATGAAACGCCGACAAGGTAAAGATGGACAATGAACTTCGATAGATTATGAGGAGAGCTTTGGTGCCCAAAGGAAAATCTATAGGACCTATTGGAGGTGAGGCCATTTCTCAAAGGGACACCATGGAAGGTCTTCTTGATCTTGCTAAGCCTTTGTCATATGAAGATTTCTTGTCTTTTGAATGATTATTGACTAAGCAATAGAAAGAGGAACTAGATGAAGAGAGCGCTCTCACAATCTATAAGTGCCGGCTTTATAGCGAACATGATATTGCTGCCAAGTATGAACTCCAGATGCACAAGGAAGCTGAAGAAGCCATGTACTAGTTGGATGCGGAAAAGGATCTTCAAGCTAGACAAGATGAAGCCTCTCCTAGGGTTCTTACCGATTGGGAGGGTTTTCAAGACAACAAGATTCATAGGGATAGTTGCATCGAAGGTTGCAAGTGTCTCTTTTGTGCTAAAGGTCTTCAACATAAGGTTGAACTCCAATTGGCAGAAGATGGCTATCGCACAGTTCCTCGAGGGAAGAGGCCTAAGGAGATTAATGATGAAATTTTATGAAGACAACAAAACAAGGGGATTCGTGACCGTAACCTCGAACAATTAGCAGAAGCCGCCAGATGCGCCGATTGGCGCAACGATGGAGCCGATCAGCGCTAACTGAAGATGGCTGAATTTATTGATCTGACGACTCTACCAAGTGAAGACGAAGAGCCTGCTGCAAAGAAGTGTAAGACTACACTAGAGGTTCGCAAATCTGCTAGACTATCGGGTAAGCCAATTCAAAGGTATTTTGAATGGGATAGCGACTTTGACACATTAGATTGTTTGGACAATTTGGAGAGTGGTCATCCTAGTATGTCTGGATATGCGGGAGATGATTCTGATATGCAGAGAAACTCTAGAAGTCC
Source organism: Eleusine coracana subsp. coracana (assembly GCA_032690845.1). Taxonomy (NCBI): domain Eukaryota; kingdom Viridiplantae; phylum Streptophyta; class Magnoliopsida; order Poales; family Poaceae; genus Eleusine; species Eleusine coracana. The sequence continues at coordinate 40,710,509 of CM064434.1, forward strand.
TAAGTTTGAAAATTGGGGAATGTTTGCAGAATATATCAATGACAGGGAAGCAAGAACTTCAGTAAGAGTTAATTGTAATGCAGAGGGAAACCGAGACAATCGTAGTGAAGAAAGAACACCACCACGCCGATCGGCTCAGCCATTGCGTCGATCGGCTCAGAGGGGTTTAAATAATCTCTCCCCCTACAGTGTTGAAAATCATAGTCTACAACCACCAGTTTGTTGTCCTGTCTACCACCGGAATATTGAAAGATTGTATCAAGACAGGGATCGTGCCTACATGCATCAAAGGGATGTGGATCGAAGAATCCACGAGGCAATCGAGATGAATGAAGCGGATTACACTTTTCTCATAAGAAACATAAGACAAATTTTCTGAGTCTTGAACAGGCATGGTCTCCATGATTAGTTGAGTTTCTTCTCTTGCAATGAGGACATTGCAAATTTTGAGTGTGGGGGAAGGGCTTCCATTAGTCTTGGTCTTTAAGTATTTTTTAAGTTTAGTTTTGTTTGTTTTTCTTATTAAGTGTGCTTAAGAGAGTCATGAGTGATGTTGAGAGTTGCTTTAAAAAGTCTTTATGTAGTTTGAATCATTGCATTGTCTTTAATAAAGTTAGTGTCAATTGTCAAATCGAAAGTGCCCCATATTATTTATCTTATCTTTTTGATGATTGATCGGTCGATTACTTGAATTAGTTGGTTACCACTTAACTTTTAAGCTTTGTCAATTGTCAAATTGAAAGTGCCCCGTATTATTTATCTTATCTTTTTGATGATTGATCGGTCGATTACTTGAATAAGTTGGTTACCACTTAACTTTTAAGCTTTGAATTTGTGAAAACTTCTTTTGACTCATCTGAAGCCAAAGCAAAAGCAGGGTCTGATATGCCTACATAAGCCAAGTGAATGAGAGCAAGCTACACTTTTGAATTAATTGAATTGTAAGTAACTTGTCAACTCTTTGCTCATGATTTTGACCAAATTAGGAAAGGATGATCTATTTGTTTACCTCTGTATTTCTAGCCATTCTTATCCATATAAATTCCTTGCTATCATGAAAACCATACGTCTTTGCTTCTGCCTCCTCCTTGATATAACCTATATTCTCAATAAAGAGAGGATTTAGAAAACATTTGCTGCTGATGCAAGACAGAAATTGCCGATCATACTGGGAATAGAATAAAGAGGAAGAAAATGGAAGAAAAAAGAAAAAAAATATATAAACTGCACCGATCGGCGTAGCTATGGAACCGATTGGTGCAGATAAAAAAAGAAGAAAAAAAAGGGAGACAAAGAGAAAAATTATTCCCTGAGATGCAGCAAGATTATCAAAAAAAGCAGCTTTCTGATTATCTCTTACTCTTTGCCATTGTTCTCATTTTCTTTAGATCTCCTTTGTTCCTCTTCTCCGTCATTAAAATTTCTTTTCCTAGAAAATCCTTTCTTAGTGGGCATGATTGAGGACATTGTTGACATGGTTAACTTTATGGTTTAATTAGTTATATAGCCCTCCATGGTCCATATACAATCATTGATTAGGTAAGAGAGGGAAGGAAATACACTTGAGAGATTTAGAGAAGACCAATTGCATGATGCTCAATGCTAAGGATGAGTAAAGAAAACTAAAATCATTTTTGAAAAGGTTTTGTAGTAATTTGATTAAGTTCAAGTATGAAGTACCGATTGGTTTGAAAGAGGGTGAGAGAAAATCTTTGTGGGGCAAGTAAAAATGATAATTGATATTGATTGAAGGAGAGGTGACGTGAAGATTCTTGCTACATATTTGATTTTGTATTGCTCGAGAACTAGCAATGATCTGAGTGTGGGGGAACTATTGATGGTTTCTAGTTACCCATTTTATCTATCAAAAAGGGATGTTTTACGTCTTAATTTGGTGGTATTGACTAACAATTCACCCCATATTTGCATATATTTCTAGTTGTTCTGTTTTGGATGTAATTGTAGGAAACAGGTATAAAACAGGGCAATTATTGGATCAGGAATCAAAGAGCAACAAGGATGGGCCAGGTACAGAGCTACGCCGATCGGCGCAAGAGGGTAAAAGACAATGAAAAGCATAATTCGGTCCATGGATAGAGGCCTAGCCCAATACAAATCAAAGTCGGTAGAACTTGACCTAATCTTGCCGGATATAAAAGGAAGACATCTAATCAAGAGCCAAAAAAAGAAGGGGGGAGACAGCAATCGCAATATCCAGTTGTTAGAACTAGGGTTTCAGGATATTGGCGGCGACGGTTGGTCAACACCAACGAGAACCACTAGAAGGGAGGTTGCGCCGATCGGCGCAACGGTTGCACCAATTGGCTCGTGCGCGTTCCAGCACTATTTCTCACCCATCTGCTATGCTTAGCAGGAGGATGAGCGAGTAGTCTCATATTCTCTTCTCTGGTGCGGGGATCTGGTCATGTAACTCTCATACTTATTGATACTCTCTTGATGAATTCAATCTATGTAGTGAACTCAATTGTGCATCTATTTCATTAGTGTATCGGCCGGTATACTTCTACCCATTGCATAGTGCAAGAAACCAGTGGGGAGCTAATAACCACTGTAGTAATAACCGGGGCGAATGAAACCACCATGTCTTGTAGAATATTGGAATCATCATTCGAGTTAATAAGAATAAGGTTGCATGCTAGTGAACCAATCCTGAGGAGAGAATCCTTCATTATCCTGTTACATCTCTAATAACATTCATCCACCATTCTCTCACCGTCATCATTCACACCAACTCAACCATTGCAATCTGTTAGTAAGCCTTTGATAGTAGTAGTGCCGCTCGTTCCCTGTCGATTCGATAACCTTGGAATACTCTGAGGGAAAAAGAGCTACAACTATACACCGTCCTCTTGCGGTATATAAGTGGGTGGGTGACTACGACCAACAAAAGCAAAGGTTGGAGAAGCTCGTCCAACGTAGTCGCGTGTCGATGTAGAGGAAGTAGTCGATCACAATCGTCTCCTCCTAGTCCAGCCGTCCGGCACCGCAGCAATAGTAGCGCCTCCTTGCGTTATCCACACGTACGGGGTTGGAGCACTGTGCACGGTGTGCTAGCACCGGCAACACGGCTAGGGTTTGTGGGAGAGAGAGAGGAGCGCGGCGGCTAGGGTTCTAGACTGGTGGTCACGTGCACCCCTTGCCCCGCCTCCACTTATATAGACCCTTCTAATGGGCCTCAACAAGTTGGCCCATTAGTGGACTAATTCCTCACGGATCAATATCCGTATGGCCCTTTCGTATGGATCAAATCCATAATGTCTCTTGGGCATATCTCCAACAATCTCCCACTTGCACTAGAGACAATCACATAGGCAAGGAATGTTCCAACCCATTAAGTGTGTGACCCGTTAGGTTCACATGTATACGACAATGATGTGAAAACCCTTTTTCAAATCATAAATCAATAGCGGCACCTAGTAGCACATACTGATTCTCGGATACACATAAAGATCATATCGGCTGAACCTTTGACATACGCATTCGACAATCCCTTTGCCTCATGATATCAGTCAAGTTCAAGGCGAGATACGTGCCATCCCTATAATAGCTCGACCATTCACTCGAACGTCTAGTGGATTTATCATGACTAACTCTTAGTTATCGTAATTAACTTTTAATCACATTGGCATGGCCATGCACTTCCAAATCCATCTAACTCGAGGAGCCCAGAGATATCTCTTTTGTTATTAGGAGGGGCAAATTCCATCTTGACCACTCACACCCCATGACATGTTTCATAACATACCCGAAAGCTACCTTTATGACTACCCAGTTATGAAGTAGCGTTTGATAACCCCTAAGTGTGCTACTACGCATTCTGGAAATCAATGACGATCTCAGGTCTAAGGATCTCAAAGGTATATCATTCAAGAAAACGACTGATGGCACAAATATAACATCTTAGTAGAGTCTTTTAGTGGGTTAATCCAACACCATGTTCTCCAACATGTGTTCACATTATTGATTTGATATCTCCATATCAATGATCTATGAAACAAGATCATCAACCAATACATGTGCTAGTCCATTGTTGGTGGTTCTTAAGCCTAATAGGGAAAATCTGCAAGCGTACAGATGCCAACGTAGCTTTCACCCGGGAGTATTCCAGAGTATCGATTTCCATAGGGAACAAGTGAAGTGTCACTCCTAATGTATCAAGTCCTAGTGATGTGGGTGCAGAACAAAGTGTACTCTATAGGGAGAAGAAGTCCCCGAGCTAGGCAATCGAATGCAGTGAACCTTCTCCAAGTAACTTAGTGAGAATTCTATTCCCAAATATCTGCTTCGGGGCACGATAAAGATCCACAGGTAAGGGTTGGTAACTAACCTCATGTACTAGTGGGCACGTTAATGCTAGACAACCCTGCTTGAGACTTCCCGAACATGGTGGAATTCAATATTGGACGGACAGGGCTGTCACCACCTGCCGCCTACCACACAGCCCGTGGGGACGAATGCAATCCCAGGAAAGCTATGTCTAAACACCACGTCTAAACATAGACTTTCATACCAGTTCTAGAATTGGTAAGCATAACAAGATAATGCTACAGAGCAATAAAAAGTCATGCACAAGGATCCCGTAGAATAAAAGGATAGAAATACTCACTTTATTACTTGGGCAAGAATTCTACTAAATGTTACCCGGCCCCGAAGATGAGGGAGATTACTCACGCAGGAGCTTCAATCCCCGAGGCAGAAGTTGAAGCAGCCAGCATTCTAAACTCCTCCTCCTACACCTCTACTCTTCTACTTGGGTAAAACTTGGGACTAATGCTTATTTCTTCTCTATTCTCCACTTCTGCCGAATTCCCCCTCAATTTATAGGTGGCGGAGACTTGGCGGGTACTTCGAGGTGGAGGAGAGTCGGTGGGCGAAATTTCCCCCGCCGGGCAGCGGGCCATGCCGGGCGGCCACGTGTGCCGGGCGGCCGGGCATGCCGGGCGGCATGCACCGCCGGGCGGCAGGCCAGGCCGGGCGGCAACTTGATTTGGTCGGTTTACAACCGACTTTCTTTGGACGGCTCAAATTTGGTCTGGATGGCGGTTCCTTGGTCGGTTCCCATCGAATTCTCTGTTATAGGGTCGATAAGCCTCATGGGCCTCATGGGCTAGCAACCCTGGGTGGCCAACCTAGGCCAGGCGGCAGGACAGGTCGGGTGGCAACCCAGGCTGGGTGGCAGGCCAGGCCGGGCGGCAAGCAAGGCCGGGCGACGGCCTGGGTCGGGTGCCGACCCCTTTGGGTCCCCAAGTGGCTTCTCCCGGTTAGGCCATTTTGTAGACCCTTTTTCCTTAGCCATATTCCATAGCTTTTTTGTCCGGGGGGAGAAATCAGCTTCATGGTGGAGTGTTTTGCAAAGTCAGCTGGGTCGGATGATCAGCCTCATGATGACTTGTTTTGACCCGCCGGGTGGCTGTTTTTAGCTTGATATGACCCTATCGGCTGGATTTCGATTTTAGCCATCACGACCCTGCCGGGCCCTGATTTCAGCCTCACATGACCCTGTCGGCCTGTTGTTTAAGGCAGATTCAGCTGACGGGGCGTTTCTTCATGTTTTAACATAGTTTTGGCCGTTTTGACCCTGCAAACACATATTTCACCAAAACTCATGGAGCTTTATTAGTTTAAACAAATATTCAAGAAACTTTGGTCTTTACCTTGCATTTCTCGACCAGTTGGTGGCCGATATTGGGTTTTAAGGGCCACCAACACCTCCCCAAGCTTAAACCTTTGCTCGTACCGAGCAAATTAAAACTTGGAAGTGATGGATCAAGTGCACAAACATATACTCCTACAACATAGGGGTAATAGTAAACCAGCACAAGTTAATCACTAAGTCTTTCTCATTGTAAGTGGGGCTCTTAGGCATTTTATGACCTTGTCATGAGCAGTTGGAACTCAGAACAACTAGTTTAGATTTTGTCAGTTAACCTCCTACATGATCCTGAGTCCAAAGTTTTTGTAATGTTACATAAGATTGAAAATTTTCCCTCTTGGTGTAATCCTTCACTATGACTCTCATCTCTCAAAAAGTGTATTTCCTCACCAATTGCTCATCATACTTTATAAAATTTAACTTTATATGTGGAGCTTGGTAGGATGGCACATCTAGTATGCATATTTCATTATGTTAAGAGATGGTCCTAGCGAGAAGACTTTGCACTTTCTCATTCCAACCATTTGGAAATAATGTCCAGGGGAGAGGGAGAGAATGGACCCACACGAAGGAGTGGACTAGCACAATAGCAAAGATCTTTATCAAAAGACTGGATTTTTGTGCTAGACTGAAACGATGGTCCTTTATTTTGCTCAAAGGATTTAATGAACCTTGAAACTTGACATTTGTACATCTACGAGAGCTGATAATTTTTTCTCATTTTTCTATTTCTTCCTTTCTTTCTTCTTTTCTTTCTTTCCTTTTCAGCTCTCATAGTGTAGGTAAGTTAGTTCAATGGTTCAAATATTTTTGCAAACTTTTTCTGAGCATTTATTTTGGGAAGACCAAAATCTTTCTTGTAGGATCAAGGTTTTCACAAAGGAGAGATTTTTGGCTAACATGCTTGGTGAAGTGGATGCTTGAATCCAATGTGGAAACCGTATAACCAAGCATGATTATTTGAGAACTCAAAGATAACGCGAAGGAAAATGACTGGCTTTGAAAGTGCAAGTCCCTCATAAGGATCAAATCCTAACCAAACTCAATGCATACATCGATGGCATAAAAGTGGGTTCACAATTAATATCTGGCCTTGGTAGGAATTTTTCTATCATAGGAAAGATATACACCAAGTAGGGGGGTTTTATTACAGCATGGTTTTGAAATAAATCATTAGACTCTAATCATGAGGAGACCATAGACTCATCCAAAACATGCTATATCATGAATTCCAACAACTAGATTTGGTGTTTATTAGCCATTTTGCACCCACTAAAACATAGAGAGACTAGCTTTGTCATCATGCCGGTCTACCATTACCCACCAAAATGAAGTGTAGAGGTTGTATACTTGAGACTCACAGGGAGCTAACAGAGCAACTATTCATCATTTTCATAGGCAAGGTAGGAACTAAGTTCTCAAATTTTATTTGAAAAGGGAAATATTTTTATTCTTTTTGGTTATGCAATTTTTTATGATTTTCTTCAAAAACTGAAAAAAAAGTCTTTTTGGGTTTTCTTAAAACAACTCAACTAGAGAAAGGGGGAGAGAGGATAGAACAAGTGGCGCACCTTGGTTTGGGTACCTCCCCAAGCTTAGGTCTTTGCAAGACTTAAGCTTAGATGACTTTCACTGTGGCAGTTGATACTCGATGTTGAAGTGGCCGAACAGTTGGTCCATCATGGAGAGGTTCGCCTGATTCTGTTCTGATGTTTGTTGCTGCCATTCTTGTCCATCCCTTATGGCTGCTTGTATTTCTTGAGTTCGTTCGTTGGTTTCATAAGCATTGGCAGCCAAGTATTGCATGTCTTCTTCCAACTCCGAAAAGATGTACGATGTGAATCGGGCAGAACGTGAAGTGCCTATGCCTCCATGAGGTTGGTGGTAGCTCCCCGTCCCATAAAGATTGTACGGTTCATACTCTTCATGGGATGAACTAGTGTAGTGTGATGAGCTAGTAAATCCCAGGACTTGTGGTTGCTCCCAATGATATTGCGAGCTTCCCGAAGCGCCTGTTCGAGGTGGTCTTGCCCCTAGCCTATCCCCTAAAACATTGTGTTGTGCACGCATCCGGCCGTGTTGAGTGCGTACTCAAAATTAGCGAGGACACCGATTCGCTCGAGGAAGTTGTGGTCAAACTTGCGCATGGATGTGAACTCTCGGTTCCGAATGGCGGGGAGTTTGCTTCGCTCATCATAGTCATTGAACACCATATTCTCTTCACTCTCAATGAACTTGTCAAACTCTTTGTCTTGCATGCTTTGCACCGTTGGGGCTTCAGATATGGACATTGAGTCTAAGAGGAAGCTCGGGGCATACCCATGTGAAGCTCCCGAGTGCTCAGCTTCTGAGCGCTCACTTGGCGTGCGCCTCGCACGGCTCGAGCTGCTGCTGCTTGGTGTAGAGGCCGCTCCAAATCTTTTCCATTCCTGCAAAAGGGGTTACTTGGACACAATACCCGAAGGACAAAATGATGATAATGGTCAGCGGTTAGTCGCTCGGTAAGTAGTCCAAGTGTTAGTCATTCAAACATGCAAGGGTGACAACAAATTCTCTCTAGTTGGTTTCATTGCAGCACACTTTTATTGCTAAGTGCAAAATGCACTTACTAGAGAGAGCTAGTGAAGTGAGAAGAGGAATGCAAAGGGAGAAAGTTTGTGAGGGAGAGAAAATGTTTTCAGCTGAGGGTGGAGAAGCAAAGGAGAGTGGCTCAAGAGGATCCTTGGGGGGGGGGTGGCCAGGCCGGGTGGTGACCCACGCCGGCTGGCAAGCCAGGCCGGGCGGCGTCCCATGCCAGCTGGCAAGCCAGGCCAGGCGAAGCCCTATGCCGGCCGGCACTCCCTTTTCCTCTATTTGCTCTATTATTGCTCTAGTGGTGATGGGAGATGGCTAGGCCCAAGTGCCATATGATCCACTTGCTCAATTTATCCAGCAATTTGCTAAGAGTGTAGGGAGCAAGGATAGAGTGATGGGATGGCCAAAGTTGTATTTTGCAATGAGTGTTCTGCCACTCATGAGGCCTAGGTGAGTAGGGTGGTAGGTGAGTGTGAGTGGTGAAAGAGTGAGGTGAATGGGTGGCTCTCATTCATTCACTTTCATTCATAGTGGGGCTTTTGATGAGCATTTTTCTTCAAGGTAAGGCTGGTCACACCTTCACCACTCATGGCCATCATCTCTGCATTAAAAGTGCCAAGAATCCGAGAAAAAGTTGTGCCGGGTGGCATGGCTTGCCGGGCGGCAGAAATGACCCAGCCGGGTGGTCGTTTTCATGAAAAATGACCCCCAGGGTGGTAAAACTGGATTGGGTTATTTTAGGTTAGGTGGCTCAAGATTAGTTAGCCGGGTGATCATATTTTGGCAAATATAACCTCCCGGGTGCTAAAATTTTATAAAATTTGACCTCTAAAAATTTTACCCAGCCGGGTGGTCATTTTCATGGAATATGACCTCCCGGTTTGCTAAAATCCAACTAGCCGGGTTGGATGATCAGACCATCACCTGAAGAGTCATTTTTGCTGAAATTTGACCTCCCAGGTACTAATATTTGACTGGTTGGGTTGGATTCTGGGTACTTGAATATTACCTAGCCAGGTGGTCGTTTTCATGAAATACGACCTCCAGGGTGCTAAAAACTGACTGGTTGGACAGGAGCCTCAGATTATCACCCGGGTGGTCATTATTGATGAAATCTGACCTCCCGGCTAGTTAACTTGGCCGATCCATCACCAATAATTTTTTTTTTCAAAATTTCAACTTTAAATTCTTTTCTTTTATAGCCTAATTTAATGGTTAAAGATGAAACTAAAAACAACCTAATTTAGTGGTAGGGTGAAAAACAAAGAAAAACTAACGGACGAGACAGAGTTCGGAATGGCACTGCTACCGTTCCTCGGCAACGGCGCCAGAAAGCTTGTTGGAGGTTCTTAAGCCTAACAGGGAAAATTTGCAAGCGTACAGATGCCGACATAGCTTTCACCTAGGAGTATTCTAGAGTATCAATTTCGACAGGGAACAAGTAAAGTGTCACTCCTAATCTATCAAGTCCTAGTGATGAGGGTGCAGAACAAAGTGTACTCTATAGGGAGAAGAAGTCCCCGGGCCAGGCAATCTAATGCAGTGAACCTTCTCCAAGTAACTTAGTGAGAATTCTATTTCCAAATATCTTCTTCGGGGCATGATAATGATCCAGAGGTAAGGATCGATAACTAACCTCATGTACTAGTGGGCACGTTAATGCTAGACAACCCTGCTTGAGACTTTCCGAACGTGGTGGAATTCAATATTGGATGGACAGGGCTGTCACCACCTGCCGCCTACCACACAGCCCGTGGGGACGAATGCAATCCCAGGAAAGCTATGTCTAAACACCACGTCTAAACATAGACTTTCATACCAGTTCTAGAATTGGTAAGCATAACGAGATAATGCTACAGAGCAATAAAAAGTTATGCATGATGATCCTGCAGAATAAAAGGATAGAAATACTCACTTTACTACTTGGGTAAGAATTCTACTACATGTTACCCGGCCCCGAAGATGAGGGAGATTACTCACACAGGAGCTTCAATTCCCGAGGCACAAGTTGAAGGAGCCAGCATTCTGAACTCTTCCTCCTACACCTCTATTCTTCTACTTGGGTAAAACTTGGGACTAATGCTTATTTCTTCTCTATTCTCCACTTCTGCCGAATTCCCCCTCTATTTATAGGTGGCGGAGACTTGGCGGGTACTTCATGGTGGAGGAGAGTTGGTGGGCAAAATTTCCCCCGTCGGGCGGCAGGCCATGCCGGGCGGCCACGTGTGCCAGGCAGCCGGGCATGCTGGGCGGCATGCAACACCGGGCGGCAAGCCAGGCCGGGCGGCGGCCTGGGTCGGCGACCCCTCCAGGTCGCCTCGTGGCTTCTCCTGGTTAGGCCATTTTGCAGACCCTTTTTCCTTAGCCATATTCCATAGCTTTTTGTCCGAGGGGAGAATATAGCTTCATGGTGGAGTGTTTTGCAAAGTCGGCCGGGTCAGATGATCAGCCTCATGATGACTTGTTTTGACCCGCCGGGTGGCTCTTTTTAGCCTGATATGACCCTGTCGGCTGGGTTCTGATTTTAGCCATCACGACCCTGCCGGGCCCTAATTTCAGCCTCATATGACCCTGTCGGCCTGCTGTTTAAGGAAGATTCAGCCGACAGGGCTTTTCTTCATGTTTTAACACAGTTTTGGCCCTTTTGACCCTGCAAACACATATTTCACCAAAACTCGTGGAGCTTTATTAGTTTAAACAAATATTCAAGAAACTTTGGTCTTTATCTTGCATTTCCCGACCGGTTGGTGGCCGATATTGGGTTTTAAGGGCCACCAACACCCATGAATCATTATTGTCCCACATAATGATAAGAAAATAGGTATCATTTAGGATAATATTATAAAAACAATGAGTTTCACAAACAAGTCACGTACTTGTTAATCAATGCAATAATTATTATCCATGGAATAGAATAACACTTTATTCAATCACACATAAACATAGACATTACATAATCTCTCATACATTAATCATGCAGATATCTAATACCCATGGATTTCATATGTGCCTCATGCTTGGGCTGAGAGAGAGGATTTGTCAACGGATCAGTGATGCTTGAATCCATGTGCACCTTGCATATCTTTACATCACCTCGAGCGATGATGTCCCGGATGAGGTGATAACGCCATAGTACGCGTTTGTTCTTTTGATGCGCTCTAGGCTCCTTGGCTTGCGTAATGCACCACTATTGTCACAATAGAGATCCATTGGACTGGACGCACTTGGAACCACACCCAACTCAGAAACAAATTTTCTGATCCAAACAGCTTCCTTTGCAGCTTCTGAAGCGGCAAGGTACTCGGCCTCCGTTGTTGACTCAGCAACCGTATCTTGCTTGGAACTCTTCTAGCTCACCGGGTCTCCATTGAGGCAAAACACATATCCAGATTGCGATCTCGAATCGTCTTTGTCGGTTTGGAAGCTAGCATCAATGTAACCATTTACAACGAGCTCTTCCTCACCTCCATAGACTAGGAACATACCCATAGTTCTTCTCAAGTACTTTAGGATATTCTTACTAGCCACTCAGTGAGCTTCTCCTAGGTTTGATTGGAATCTGCTTGCAGCGCTTAGAGGAAAAGCTACATCTGGGCGCATACATATCATGGCATACATGATGGATCCGATAGCCGAAGCATACGGGATCACTCTCATCTTCTCAATCTTATCAGGTGTCGAAGGACACTGAGTCTTGCTAAGAGTAATGCCATGCGACATGGGCAAGAAACCTTTCTTGGAATCTTGCATATTGAACCATTTCAATACCTTGTTGATGTACGTGTCTTGGCATAATCCAATTAGCCTTTTTGATCTATCTCTATAGATCTTAATGCCCAAAATGTAAGCTGCCTCTCCTAAGTCCTTCATAGAGAAACTCTTTATCAAAGAAGTCTTAACATCTTCAAGCATTGGAATATCATTACCGATCAGCAATATGTCATCCACATAAAGGACCAGAAAGACATGCGCGCTCCCACTAGCCTTTTTGTAAATACAAGGCTCTTCTTCATTTTTAATGAAGCCAAACCCTTTGACTACCTCATCAAATCAAAGATTCCAACTCCGAGATGCTTGCTTTAGTCCATAAATGGACTTTTGAAGCTTGCATATCTTCCTAGCGTTTTGTGGATCGACAAAACCTTCAGACTGTGTCATGTACACATCCTCACTTAGGTTTCCATTAAGGAAAGCCGTTTTGACATCCATTTACCATAAGTCATAATCATAAAATACGGCAATTGCTAGAAGGACCCCTATAGACTTTAGCATGGCGACGAGCGAGATGGTCTCATCATAATCAACCCCTTGAATTTTCTTAAAACCTTTCGCCGCCAATCGTGCCTTATAGATGTGAACATTTCCATCCATGTCTATCTTTTTCTTAAAAACCCATTTACACTCAATGGTTTTTACACCATCAGGCGGATCTATTAAGTTCCAAACTTGATTTTCTCTCATGGATTCTAATTTTGATCTAATGGCTCCAAGCCATTTCTCAGAGTCCGGTCCCAGCATTGCTTCAATGTAAGTCTTAGGCTCATCATTGTCTAACAATAATATGTCACGCTGCCCTGTGATTAGGAGCGTGAACTTTTCAGGAGCGCAACGTGCCCTTTCTGACCTATACGGGGCTGGTGTTTCCACAATTGGTTCAACAACAATTTGTTCATCCAATTATGATATAGCGGAAGAAGAAACATTTTCTAGAGCTTCTTGAATTTCTTCAAGTTGCACCGTTCTCCCACTTACCCTTTTGGAGAGAAACTCTTTATCTAGAAAAACACCATTACGAGCGACAAACATTTTGCCCTCTTCCCGGTTGTAGAAATAATATAATTTGGTTTCCCTAGGGTATCCTACAAAGAAACATTTATCAGATTTGGAAGAAAGCTTATCAGACGTCATACGTTTTACATAAGCCTCACATCCCCAAATCTTAAGAAAAGACAACCCGAGACGCTTCCAAGTCCATATCTCATATGGTGTCCTTTCCACGGATTTAGATGGAACCCTATTAAGTGTGAAAGTGGCAGTTTCTAGAGCGTATCCCCAGAAGGACAATGGAAGATTACTTTGGCTCATCATAGACCTAACCATGTCTAACAAGGTTCGGTTCCTCCGTTCGGATACTCCATTCCATTGGGGTGTTCCTGGCGGAGTCCATTATGGAACAATTCCACATTGCTTTAGATGTTCACCAAATTCATGGCTCAAATATTCACCACCACAATCAGATTGTAGGAGTTTAATAGTCTTGCCCAATTGATTTTGTACTTCATTTTGAAATTCTTTAAACTTTTCAAAGGATTCAGACTTATGCCTCATTAAGTAGATGTAACCATATCAACTAAAGTCGTCGGTAAAAGTTATAAAGTACTGAAAACCACCTCTGGCCGTGCAACTCATTGGTCCACATACATCCGTATGTACAAGTCCCAATAGTTCACTCGCTCTCTCACTATTTCCTATGAAAGGCGACTTAGTCATTTTGCCAAGCAAACAAGACTCACATGTATCAATTGATTCAAAATCAAAAGAACTTAGAAGATCATCTGTATGGAGCTTCTTTATACGCTTCTTATTTATATGACCTAAACGACAATGCCAAGTATATGTGGGATTCAAATCATTAGGCTTGAGCCTTTTTGCATCAATGTTATAAATAGGCTTATTCTCAAGATCTATGTAATACAATCCATTCACCAATGGGCAATTACCATAGAGAATATCATTCAAATAAATGGAACAACACTTGTTCCTTATTATGACATCATAACCATCATGTTCCTCCAAACACTTTGAAGAAATAATATTTTTACCTAAGGCAGGAATGTAATAACAATTATTTAACTCCAAAACTAATCCTGATGGTAATGAAAGTGGATAAGTTCCGATGGCCAACATAGCAACCTTTGCACCATTGCCGATGCGAGCATCCACCTCGCCCTTTGCACACTTCCTTGCTTCTTTAAGCCCCCACAACGATTTGCAAGTTTGAATCATTGATCCAGTATCAAATTCCCATGAATCATAAGGACGTGTAGCAACATTATTAATTTCAATAACATTGATACTTGAATTAGAAGTGTCTCCATGCTTCTTCTTCAGTTCTTCTAGATAAAACTTGCAATTCCTCTTCCAATGACCCGTTTTCTTATAGTGAAAACAAGGATCACCAGCCGCCAGTTTAGGATTAGGAGCTGCTGCAGGTTTAGGCTTAGTGCTAGAGATCTCATATGTAGCCTTAGCCTTAGCCTTGCGCTTTCGCTTCTTGCTATCCTTTTGAACCAAGTTAACTTGACTTGGACCAGATTTTTTTATGCTTGCCTCAGCTGTCTTAAGCATCCCATGCAACTCAGCCAATGTCTTCTCCATGCTATTCATTTGAAAGTTCAAAATGAAAGGCTCATAGCTCGCGGGAAGCGACTGGAGAATCACATATGTGGCAAAATCAGGTTGTAGAGCAGCACCAAGTTTCTCTAGATTCTCAATGTAACCAATCATCATGATCACATGAGGACTAACAGAACCGTTTTTAGCTAGCCTGCACGCAAACAAGGACTTTGAGATGTTGTAGCTCTTAGACCTCGCTTGGTTCTCAAACATGCCACGGAGTCCCTCAATCATATTGTGGGCATCCACGTTCTCATATTGCATCCGAAGCTCAGAGGACATAGTGGCAAGCATGAGATAGCTAACATCAATGGCATCATTGGTATGCTTCTCATACTCCCTTTTCTGAGCGGCAGTAGCATTATTTGGCAGATCATCAGAATAGGGAAGCTCTAGAACATATTCCTTTTTCTCTTGCTTGAGAACAATTCTCAAGTTATGATACCAATCAATAAAGTTTGTTCCACTAAGCTTTTCTTTTTCAAGAATTGAGTGCAAATTGAAAGTGCTACTAGCGGTTGGTGCCATGATCTATAACAGAAAATATGCGAATATAGGCACTATGTAAATGTAAAACTCTTGTTAAGCATTTTAACAAAAGTTTATAATTCCACTATATGCTTGGAACCGTTTTCCCTCAAAACGACATATAGTGGTTCAAGATCCATATTCAACTTAGATCCTAGTGAGCTTTGGCATCAGCGCTAGAAATCTTGTGACATAGGTAAGCAACACTTTGCTAATCACATCCCAATGTGACTCTTATTTGTTGGGTGGCATCACATACCCCAACGCCAACACCATGCCCCAAAGCCTAAAACCGCTTTGTTAATTAAACCAATACTATGCATGTAAATGTCCGACATTTACCCTAATAATCAAGATAGTTGAGGTATTCTACTTTGGTAGACCTACCATGCAACGATCACAATTTTAATAGGTGCAGCTATTGGAAGGGCATATAATTTAATTTTTCTTGAGGGAACCTATCCTAGCATGTTAATCATATCCAATATAAATAACACATGAAAGAATAGGATGACAGGAACATCATCACAGGCAATCATATTAACTGTGAAATAGCATGGCCCCTTTCAATTGGTGATCTCCATCTCCATTGTCATCGCCATGTCTCCCGTCCCTTCAATCATCATGCTTGAGGACTCCATGAACTAACACTTAGCTACTACAAATAATAGCTAGTAATAAGTTACATGAGAATATCAAACATCACAGGTCGATACGCAGGCCGTTATACAATAATATGACAGCCTCAATCCAGCTGTAATTAATTATAACATGCAGGTCATGCAAATCACATACATACATCACATGCATCTTTTGGGCCATACCATTCACAACATTCTCTGCAAAAACAAGTTAGGCGAGAAGCGAATGCAAACATGTGGCCAAAAAGGGGTGTAACAATCTAGGCAAGAAGCGAATGTCCGTACGGCAGTCCCACAGTTTGCATTAGGTTTTTATGAGTAGACTATGGTACATGATCATAATACTATTGGCTCTTCTACTGGCGCACGTTGTTAGTCCCGATGGTGATTCCAGCCGGTAGGGACAAGTCGCGCGCGCACGGAGAAAGAACACAAATAAATCAATGATGCATGTATCGCTATCCGCCCATTACCTTGTGAACCTCCCTATCACCATTGATCTAATCAACCCGTACACAAAATCATGTAATAGATCACATCTAATACATCAGCATATCAACTATATGCACAAGATCCAGATCACAAACTACACAAGGTCAGCTCTGATATCACTAAAGGGGAACGGGTAGGCTACGATAGCATATAAAATTTCTACCGTTCAACCAGAAAACCTTGCAAGAGGGGATCATGGATCGTTACCACTAGACGCGCAGGCGGAGCGAAAGTGAAGGTTGGAGCAGCTCGTCCAACATAGTCGCGCGTCAATATAGAGGAAGTAGTCGATCACAATCATCTCCTCCTAGTCCAGCCGTCCCAGCAACAGCAGCGCCTCCTCGCGGTATCCACACGTACGGGGTTGGAGCACTGTGCGAGGCGTGCTAGCACCGGCAACATGGCTAGGGTTTGTAGGCGAGAGAGAGGAGCGTGGCGGCTAGGGTTCTAGACTGGTGGTCACGTGCACCCCTTGCCCCGCGTCCACTTATACGTATGGACTAATCCCTCACGGATCAATATCCGTATGACCCTCATATACGGATCAAATCCATGATGTCTCTTGGGCATATCTCCAACAACCTGAATCCAAGCAAAACAATTAGTGAATGCACCAAGGAAATCCTGGCTTCTTGTGTTCTATATGATGTGGGGATGTAATGGATTTAAAAGGATCGACTTCCACTAAACGCAGTGGTATTAATCTGTTTGTGCTATGTCTGCTCCTCATGGGTGTCTTATTCTTCCAGTTCTCATATATTCCTTTGATGTTAATTGGTAAATGCACTTGTATAGTTCCTGTATGAATCACGACTTGCTCTTTTTAGGTTTTGTTGCTGACAAAGAGGCGACTGGGGAACATTGATTCAGACGGCCGATTGAAATCTTTTGGGCTCTTAGATGGTTTTCTCTACATTGTCGATTGATTAAAGGAGTTGCTAAAGTACAATGAATATCAGGTTTCAGAACAGCAATTGAATAGCCTTTGGTGACTTTTTCTTTATTAGTGTATTTATGTTTGCGTGATACTGATGTACATATTATCTCATCTCAGGTGCCTCCAGCTAAATTGGATCATATTCTACATTCTTATCCAGAAACTGTGGATGTCGCATCTAACCCGTAAGTGCCACACATTTAAACTACAATTAGCCAGGGAAAATTCTGAGTGACCATAGATTAATCAAACTGAGTGAAGAGTGGTTCGGTTGAAAAGCTAATGTCTTCTTATCACTGCTCTGGTATCCGCTGCTTTAATTTTCTTTGGTGATTGATTTATATATACTTTTCTATTAAATAACCAGAGCAGGATGCACATTTGTCATACTCAAGTTATTCTGTATATGCATTAGATTGAAAAATAGAAACCATAGGGTGTGATTACCTAATATAAAGATTAAGTGGCATGTTTTGACACACTGGCTGGTGAAATGGTGTATATTGAACTGGCACACGAGCTTTATTACCTTTTTTTTGAGAGTAACAGGTAGCTTCCATTAGTTAAACTGATTGTTACATAAAGAAGACCAGATGAAATCTGGTGCTACATGAAACCAGACTGATTCAGATAACTGATCAGCTGACCCTGTCAATACATGAGCTACCCTATTACAGTTCCTACTGACATGCACCAAGGAGAAAGCAACAGAGGATATACGAGCTTCTTCTTTGATGTCTTGAATAATTATTCCCGTATATGTGACCGGTCTATAGCATTTGGTTGAAGCTTCTGGATCACAGAGAGGCAGTCTGATGCTACAATTGTCTGGGTATACTGGAGTTGTGAACCCACACAGATTGCCCGCCTGAAGGCGATCGCCTCTGCCAACTCGGGATCAGTTATACTATCCACTCCTTGCCTGCACGCAGCTAGAAAAGTACCTCTATGATCCCTGATTACAACACCCAAACCCATGTGATTAGAACTTTGAAAAATTGTTGCAACAACATTAACCATAATCCATCCTTCAGGTTGTGGCTTCCATCGTTTAGTGGGCTCAGACAGGTCCCGCTTTTTTCGATTGATAGGCCCATACAAGTGTTGCATCACCATGTCAACATAAGCAAATATTTTTTTGGCTATGCAGATGGGATGCACTAGAGATTCTCCATTTCGAATAGAGTTTCGGGCCTCCCATATATGCCAGAATGATATTGTTAGGATGGTGGCCTCCTTTTCTGAACAACTAGCTAATATTTCCAATAACCACTATCGAGGAAGTCCCAAGAATTTTACCTTCTTCATGAATCATGTTCTTTTTTTTCATCTTCTTCCAAATTTCTGCCACATATTGACATGTATGGAAAACATGCTCCAAAGTTTCGTCTCTCCCACAGTAACAACAATGTTCATAGGCTGGGATCTTTCTTAATTTGAGTTGTTGTCCGGTTGGAAGACAATTATGCACTAAATGTCAAAGAAATATTTTCATCTTAGAGGGGGGGGGGGGGGGGGGGCTTGATATTGCATTGCACATTTGATCTGATGTTTCTCCTTTCCCGTTTGTACTGGCTTTTAGATGCACACTCTTAGCCATAATGTAAGCTGATTTAACTGTGTATATTCCTGGTTTCAAGCTTTATTACCTGGTAATAGTGAATTCTATGTATAATTTCTCATTCCTTATCTTAGTTAACTGACTGGTGAAATTTGAGAACTCAATTTATGATTTTTCAAATTCAAAATTGATTAAAGTCATAAATTTTTTGCTCAAAACACCTCAACTGCAGATTATAGAAACACTATTGTAATGCTTGTTCTGAATGCAGGTCTGAATTTATTTTCTCGTGAGTCAACAATTCAACTATTGTTATACGCCACTGAACTTTGCTCGTAATTCATTTGATTCTTTATTTCTTCATTTTTCTCAAACTCAAGTGTTGCAAAAGAGTTCTTTTATGCATGCAAATTTTTGTCAAGTTATTTGTACTTAGGAGGCTCACAAGAAATGTTAGTTTATGTTGCTCACTAATATTCCTTAGCTGCCATGGATCCTGAGAAAAACTAAAGGTTACAATGTCAGATACATGATATGATTTTTTTGAGTTATTATGTTATTATTCAGACATACATGTGATAATTTATTTTTGTATAAGAAAAATAATTAAGATAATGTCTCAGTAACATTTTTCTCCAAGTATAACAGTTGTCCGCTGATATGATATCCTTGCCCTTATGAGATATAAAACTGTAGTATTTACATTTATCTGTGCTAGGCACACCACCAGCCTTTTACACGGGTGGTATTTGTGATTCTTTCTTCTAAGGAGTGCTATTTTGTTTGGGATTAAGCACTCTGATTGACAAACATCCCCATCAGTTATGAGCTGCTGACTAAAATGCTCAATGACTAAGCACCAAATCATAATTTGCTGCATGAAATTATAATAACAGAATATTGTGTCTGGTGTTTCAAAAACTTATCTGGTTTGATTTCTTTTGCAGCATAACTGTACTGCTTTCAAATTACCGCCTGAGAAAGACTTGGAAGGAGAAGACCACGCAAGAGAAGCTGAAGGCATATAAGGTGGTAGCAAGGTGTTTCGGGACAATTGGGGAAGAGATGTGCTGAGTGGCTAAAAAATATATAACGAATGCCAATTTGATATTGATTTTGTGTTCAGGTATATTTTTATTTCTTGCATTTGAAACGTGTTGTGGATAATTCTAGGTTTCCTTTTTACTTCTATTTGCGAAGAGAGATACTGCAAGTAACACAATGTATCGTTTTTCATGGTAGAATAGTAGGAACATTATATGATGAGGAGGTGGAATTTGTCATCTTGGTCTAATGTTAAAGGAGATTAACATGAATAATTTATTGAATAGTTGTATGTTTCTCTGTTGGAGGTTTATTTATATTTATACATGAATAATATGTATTGTAAACCACACCCATAGAAGATCGGCGCCGGTGGAGACAGAAGATGGGCGCTGGCGAGCGAGAGAGGGATGCCGGCGGAGGGAGGGAGGGGCGTCGGCGAGGGAGCGGAGAGAGGGGCGCTGGCGAGGGAGTGGAGAGAGGCACTCGCTCAAGGCAAAGGGAGAGAGAGAGACAGGTTGGGGCTATGATTCCAGCGAATATAGAGGCCATCGGCTCCGTATTGAGGGTGAGGGAGGGAGAATAGAATGAACGCCCGTTGGAATTGGAGTTCATTTCCAATTCTGAATTCCATGTCATCCAAACAGTAGGTATTCAGAAACACCAATACCAATTCCGAATTCTGAGGCTCAATATCTAAATCCAAACGTAGCATTACATTTTTCTGGGAGGTTTTAGGAAAGGGTGAACTCATTTCTAACTTTCTGGGAGGATGAACTCATATGCTCCACCCCAATGTGAGTATTTTTCTGGTTTAGTTGTTTTGCAATTTCCCTGAGGTTTTGTTATATCAAAAAAATTAAAGTTGCTCATGCTGTTTCCAGGGAGATGATCCAGTGACTGCCTCAGTAAGTGGCCGTGTCGATGAACTTCATTACCTTTATAGACTGAAGAGAACTGTTGGCTTATTTACTGGTTGTTTTATTTTTTTGCAAAATTAATTATTCACTGCAATATCTGACAGATGATCATCTGACTTATTTATATTTGTTTCAGGACCTGCTGTAGAAAAGTATTGTCCCAAATACTTACACACTAAACAGCGTTCCAATCAAGCGTTTTGTGGGAAAAATATTTTTACCGCAGTGGAGGACACTTTCTTAAGGTATTTGATTTTATAATGCATGAAATTCGTTTTGTATTGCTTTGTGCTTTTTTTTCCTGGATGATGATTCAGCCGCTTCTGATTACTGATTGGATGAACCTAACATTAAAGCATTGTTTTGCTTGTCCATTCGTGTCACTGAAGAAAAGCAGTGACCAAATTATAATTTTAACCTGTTTCTATAATGATTTTGCTAATTAATCTGATTTTGTATTTTTTATGTTGGATTATTTAGAGTAACCTGACACCATCTGGGTATGAATGAGAGAATGAAATGGTACACAATTAACATAGCACCTACTACCTAGATGATGAGACCATTTCCTGCAAAAGAATGAGTGGAGTGGAGGTAGTACGTGTTTAAATTGTTGTAGTTGATAGTTTTTTGTTTATTTCACTATAACTGCATCAGCCTACAATAAATCTTTTATGTTTTATCATTTATTTCCTAAATGGTATTCTAGCTTTCAAAATTTGTTTCTCAAACATATGATAGCTAGACAAAACACCATTGAAGTATCCAACCTGTTAATATCATGTCTTCGTGCTCGTTTATATTAATTTTTCCAGGGCGTTGGACTATGAGATGTATGCTGAAGAGATTTCTGAAGAGAATGTATCTGTTCATCTGAAAGAAATGTTGGAGAAAGGAGTCCCTGATAGGAAGAAAAACTAAACAGAGAAGCGGTCTGAGTTCATTTGATGTTATTAGATTGTGAAGGAACCAAATTTGGCTCGTTGTTTAGTTTTCTCCACGTGGTCTTGCTGGTAGTTAAATTGAAAATTAACTGTACTGTATGAATGTGGTTCGTGGTGATGTCAAACTAAATTTGCTGATTTGAACATTTGATGTAAAAAGATTATAATATGCTTCCTAGGATAAGTTTGGGCTATTTTTCCTTGCATTTGATACAAGTTTAAAGTCAAAATCTTTGTTCCTAATGGTGTTCTATGATGCCTATAGATTATTGTACCATATATGGCTATAGTTTTTTTTGTTTGCCACATATGATGCCATATATTTTTAAGTTCTCTTTGTTTGATAAATTATTTGTTTTATATGTTAAAATTAATAAGATATGCATCACTTATAGTTTTGGCTAATTAATTTTATAGTTTACCTTGACTACCTTTTTCGTAATTTGTAATAGTATTTGTTCAAGAATATTTGATGTTATTGGTCATTGTTATAAGGAACTATTTTCTTTTGAAGGAATATGATAACTATTCATTATTGCATTGAACTATACCAGATCAATTGATCTTGGAGCCAATCTCATGCATAATACCTCATTTCTAAGTGGAGACATTTCATATAAGGGTATTTATATTTGTTTTAATAATATGTATTATAAATTACACCCGTAGAAACGCACGGGCATTATGCTAGTTTATTCTACATGTACCTCATTGTCGCGGACTGCCGTGTTCCTACCATCATTGATATTGGGAGTTGTAACAACTTGGTAGGTTCTGATTTGGTCAGCAAGCTTGGCTTGACCACTCATGCACTACATCTGCCCTACCACATCAAATGGTTCAACAATAGTAGTACGACAAAGGTATCTCGATCAGCACGTATACACTTTTCAGTCGGTTCTTATCAAGACTACTGATTTTTATGCATAAGGACAGGAATATTACTTTGCGTCCGTTATTACCTGCTAATATTAGGAATCATTTTAAACTGCTTGCTGAAAATACTAAAAATAAACATGATAACAAAAAACTTTCTGATATTAAACATAAGGTTATTCAGTTATAGGGAGGTGCTTTTCTTGCTATGACATCTACTGTTGCTAAACTTTATGATAATCATGATGCACCTTGCTATACTATGCCTTGTAGTGATATATCTTCTATCAATGATCATGTATCTTATACTTTGCATTTTGCTGGTACTAACCTTTTGCAGGAGATTGATGATGAGATGGAGTCGAGGGCAACTCCAATTTAAGAAGAGGAGGATGATGAGGACATCACCATGCTGGATACGCACATATCATGGCCTTCCCCAAGTAATTACAAGTCATCACCAACTTGGTCGCCGCGTTCATCTCGGATTCAGCCGATACTCCTTCACGGTTTTGATGATATCTCCCACATCTGACGTCCAAATGAGGCGTTCTTTGATGCGTTGGAAAGGGGATGACGGTGCCGTCATTTTGCTTCTGGTCCTAGCTCCAGAAGGGTCGTGAGTCATGCTGTGTGACCATGACAAGGTGTTGTGCCACCTATTTTGGACAACTTGGCCTTGTATAGTGTCGGGCCTTAAGCCCATGTTGTGAGCACCCCTCTGGTCACCCCCAACCCTAGGATGCCTCTGGTTCCTTCATAAACACAGTAGCCGCCTTTATAGTCTTAGGTTTTATTTAGTTCAGTTTTCTAGAAAGAAACTTGATTGAATTATTGTAACTATGATGACAAGTCCTTTTACAGTAATCCAGGGTCCCTGTTCTTATTCTACACCACTCTGGCAATTAGTCCTTTTGTGTTTAGAGACTTATCCTTTTCTTGTGATTCGCTTCATCCATATTTGCAATTTCAGATTGCAAGATTATCTTTTCTTGCTTGTGTTCTCGATTCGCTTGCAGTAACAATCAAGTTATGCTTGGTGTAACGGTTGCGGGATTGGATCGTGTCTGATTCAAGCCGGTTCGTCGATGCTGAGTCACCAAGTTCGAGTTTATCCCTCTACCTCTCGGAAGATCGGGCCTCATCCACATCACTAAATACTCGAATAAATCATATCTAGTAGAGAAGGTGGTCTTTGGAATGTCTTCTGCTCTGATCTTGATGTGATGATAACTCGAACGAAGGTCAATCTTTGAAAAGACCGTGGCACCAACCAATTGATCAAAAAGGATATCAATTCAAGGTAGCGGGTATTTATTTTTTATTGTAACTTCATTTAGTGGCCGATAATCAACGACAAGGCGTAGAGATTTTTCTTTCTTCTTCACAAAATAGCAGGGCAGCTCCAAGGTGAAGTGCTTGAACGAATGAATCCTTTTTCCAGCAGCTCATTTAATTGCTTTTTCAACTTAGCCAGCTCATTTGGGGCCATTTTATATGGTCGACGGGATATTAGAGAAGTTCCTGGCTGGAGCTCTATCTTAAATTCCACTTCACAATCATGTGGGAGGCCAGAGATGTCTTCAGGAAACACATCCGGATCCTCACAAACCACGGGAATACCTTCGCGTGATTGTCCTTCCATGTGATTGACAACCAGGGCTTTTGATGAATCGATATTTAGAGAAAGTGTGTCTTGGCCATTCAAGGGAGAGTTTATGTGAACGATACGGGGCTTGATGTCTAGCATGTCTCTATGGGTTTTCATCCAGATCATGCCTATGATCAGATCGATTTCCTGATTTTTGAGCATAATGAAATCGGTGGGATAAATCTTTTGATTTATTTCTAGTGGAGCTTTACATAATACTTCGTTAGCAAGAATTTGTCCAGCAGGAGAGCGGATGGTGTAGCATTTATTTATGGTGGTCGTGTGGAGACTATGTTTTTGCACACAAGCCTTGCTAATGAAATTATGCGTAGCACTGGAATCAAAAAGTGCCAGGACAGGCTGGTGATAGAGTGAGAGCGTACTGGTCAGCACTGGTTCGCCCTGAGGGATGTCTTTAGCGTTGGTGTAATTGACTAGAGCACCATGAGACGATGCATTCTTAGACTTGTCCTGGTTTTGACGCTGATTGCTATTGTTGTTGTTGCACCTAGGTGTAGTACAATTCTTAGCAAAGTGGTCGGTACGACCACAGTTGTAGCACGGATAGTTGCTTCCATGATCAACGGACTATGGGATGTGAGCATTCTGATTTCCTTGCTACTGTTATGGTGCACCATATGGATTGTTTTGCGGTTGGTATGGTGCACGGGATGGGAAGTTCTGCTGTTACGGTGGCCTCGAGTAATTCTGAGCATATGGGCACTGAAATTGCTGTTGTGGTGTCGCACGGAAATGCTGTCCAATGGGTGAAGTATAAATCAGATGGTGTTTAGCCTGTGGAGCAGCAGAGACACTAGTAGGGGCCTTCCTTTTATGATCTTCTTCTTCAACTTGGTGCATAGCACCTTCCTGAACAATAGCAGCATTGACTTGATCATTGTAGGTGCCAGTTGTCTGCCAAGTTAGACGTTTCTTGAACGAAGGTCAGTCCTTGAAAAGACCTTGGCACCAACCATTTGATCAAAAAGGATATCAATTCGGGGCAACGGGTATTTATTTTTTATTGTAACTTCATTTAGTGACCGATAATCAACGACAAGGCACAGAGATTTGTCTTTCTTCTTCACAAAATAGCAGGACAACCCAAAGGTGAAGTGCTTGGATGAATGAATCATTTTTCCAGCAGCTCATTTAATTGCTTTTTCAACTCTGCCAACTCATTCGGGGCCATTTTATATGGAAGACGGGATATTGGAGAAGTTCCTGGCTGGAGCTCTATCTTAAATTCCACTTCACGATCAGGTAGGAGGTCAGAAATATCTTTAGGAAACACGTCCGGATACTTACAAATGATGAGAACACCTTCGAGTGATTGTCCTTCCATGTGATGGACAACAAGGGCTTTTGATGAATCGGTATTTAGAGAAGGTGTGTCCTGGCCATGCAAGGGAGAGTTTATGTGAACGATATGGGGCTTGATGTCTAGCATGGTTCTATGATCAGAATGATTACCTGATCTTTGAGCATAATGGAATTGGTGGGGTAGATCCTTTTTATGAGGACATCACTCCTAAGGATACATGCAACACTCCTCCAATTCTGGACTTGCAAGGTCCAATGACTAGAGCTCGTGCACGACGACTAAATTTAGAGGTGAGCTCGTTCCTACGTTCTTCATTATATGTCACTTTTGAGAAAGGTTTGCTACCTAATGATTATATTATAATTAGGAACCATGGAGAGGACCAGGAGATGATGGGAGAAGGACTTGGAGACGTGGAGGACCAGCAAGGACGTGGAAGCCAAGGTGGAGGCCCAACCAAAATCGACTTCGAGTTCGTTTTGGGGTTCAGGACCAGTCTGCACTAAAATGGATGCCCAGGACGCATACGGACTCGGATTTGGACGTTCTACATATGCACGGAAAGATAAGAAGAAGACCTTTCTAATGCCGCCAGTCTCATATCAAAATTCATCCAGAGTCATCGGGAATCGTCGAAATAAAAGAGGATCCAGAATCTGTTTCGGTGCTACATCGCCTGTTTTTGGCCTTTGGGCTTTGTATCTAGTTGAGCCCAATTAGGGGTGCATCCAGAGGGTCTTGCACTACCCTAGGGTCTTCATATACAGCCGCCGCCACACCATTAGGGTTTGGGTTTTGCTTAGATTATTCTGTTCATAACAGTTTCGCCGTCATCACGGTTTGTGAGACCCCAACTTCGTGAGATTCATAATACATTTGCAATTGTGTTGCCTTCTTCTTTGTTCTTGATTTGCAGGCAGGTATTAGCCTTCTCGGCGAGGTCAATCGCTTTAGGATGGTTGATAACCAGAGGAGACGTCATGCTGCGATTGCGGGGTTTAGAACGTGCTGTTCTGAGGCCGGATCGATTTGTGTGTCGCCTCCGACCAAATCAACGTATCCAGAATCTTTCGGAAGATCAGGAACCCTTGTCCACATCAAGTGGTAATCAGAGCTTCAGGTGCACCATCAGGTTCGCACTACCCTTAGTTAATTTTGTTTTCTGTTCATCCTATCATCCACAGAAAAGCCAAAAAAAAAATTTCCCCTCCGCCCATAACCACGTGTTTAGCGTTTGCATATTTCAATTTCAGAGTCCGTAGTGTTGAGTTTGTGCCCTAGTTTTTGTTTAGTCGCTGGTTTAGTTTGTGTTTTTGTCATCAGTAGTGTTTCCCTTGCAACCCTAGCCGCCATCCCCTTCACCATCCTCTGTTCTATCAGCTTTGTGTGCTAGGGTTGATTGATCGATACACCCACCCTAATCCCACCCTCAAATACCTTGGACCAATCCCCACAAATTCCACTTTCCGCTGCATCCACACTGCCAAAAAAAATTTTACACGATTCCAAACTCGACCCCTAACCCGAATCGGTAAAATGGGCATAACTTTTCGCTTGTTTGTCCGTTTTGGATGAAATTTTTACAGGACATTCTTGATTCAAAATTGAGCCCTGTGTTCCCTTGTCAAAAAATTCAAAAAAAATTGGGAACATAAAAAAAATTGATTTAAGTTTAAACCCGACGTTTTTTGCAACTTCAAGATTTTCTGTAGGCCACATCCTACCTCTGTTTGAGCTGAAATTTTCTGTGGATTCTCCTCCATTGTTAGTGAGTTGTAGAAAAATATCAAAAAAATAAAATCAAAAAAAAGAAATTTGGGATTTCTACTAGTGCTACATCTAGACCAGCATCTAGACCCCTGAAATTTCTAGATTTGGCTATTTTGCACTTAGCCCCTTGTTATCGCCTGTTGTTTCTACTTTGTTATCACTACTATTCTAGGACATACTTAGACCAGCAACTAGGGACAAGTTACTTGGGCACTTATTCAGATTTAATATCTGTTTTTGATTTGTGTACCACTCACATATATATATTTGGCCTTCCTAGCTCTACATATTTCTTCTGGACAACACACAGGTTATTTTGTGACCCTTGCAATCATGGAACACATCTCTCTAGTATCCTTTGCTTTGCTTTTCAGAACTTTGTAAGAGCTTTATAAGGAGTCTCCTTTTGTTGTGTTGAGAGGCACCACTGCTTAGCTGTTTTGTAGGGATAACCTTCACTGTTTGTTTCGTGTTTTGGTGTTTGTGATGGCAGGAAGTGATGACGGAGAGATGGCTTCACCCTCACACTTTACTGAGTGTGTGAGCCAAGAGCAGCTCCAGAAGGCTTTGTAGGCTGCTCAGAGTGATTTGGCAGAGACGATCACCAGAGCATTTACTGATGCGGTCAGCAAGCTTCACATTGGAGAAAGCATCGAGCGGTTAGAGAAGCGGGTCTCTAAGTTAACCGAGCAGGTTGTCGCGTTGGAGACTGCTGCTAAAACCAACAATACGAACACCAATAATAACAACAACGACGTTGAAGACGTCCATGATGAAGACACGGTGTATAAGGCTAATGGCACCGTGGATAGGTCAGCTACAAGGACCGCACGATTACGACGTCGTTTGCAACATAATACTCAAGGTATGGGTGGTTTCCATAACTACAATCATCGTCCACACGGTAACTATGCTCCAGATGACCCGTATGCTAAAATTAAGTTTTCAATTCCTTTGTTTTCGGGTCAGTATGATGGTGATGTTTATCTTGATTGGGAGATGACTGTAGAACAAAAATTTAATGCCCACCTTGTTCCTGAACAACATAGAGTTAGACAAGCTACTAGTGAGTTTAAGGACTTTGCTATTGTTTGGTGGAGTGGTCTAGCTGCTGAAACTGATTTGCCTACTACTTGGGAAGAACTTAAGGTAGCAATGCGTGATCATTTTGTTCCCCCTTCTTTTTATAGAGAGATTCGTAATAAACTGCAGCGTTTAGAACAAGGAGATAAAACTGTTCAGGAGTACTTTAGTGAGCTTCAGAAGGGTTTGATTCGTTGTGCTGTAGTTGAAAAAGTAGAGGATCAGATTTGTCGCTTTTATTCTGGTTTAAGAAAAGAAATTCAGGACATCCTTGATTATAAAGAATATTATACCCTCACCCAGTGTTTCCAGTATGCTATGCTTGCAGAGAAAGAATCACAGGGACTTTTCCAGGCTTTTGAGGAGTACAGCAAGTCAAGGAACTCCTACCCCCCACGCTCGACGTGGACTTCGGTGCTGCCCAGGCCATCTTTCCGGCCGCCCCCACCAGCAACTACCAAGGGAACCAGTGTTGTTTCTGCAGCCCCAAGATCAGCCCCTGCACCTTCTATGCGCTCAGGTAAACTTTCTGTGCAGGTACCAGCTAGTAGTGCCTCCTCTGTTGCTTCGACAGGGCGCACTACAGGGATTCAGTGCGACCGCTGCCATGGACTTGGTCATGTGTAGAAAGATTGTCCAAGTAGGCGGGCATATGTGGTGACAGACGATGGCGGTTACATGAGCACCTCCGATGTGGAGGATGAGGAGGAGGACGTCGCTGCTGCCACTAGCAGTGACCTCGTCCTTTGAGGCGGAGACACCATGGGATACATGAACATTATTGTTCAACGTGTCCTTAGCACACAAGTTCATCAGCCCGAGATGATGCAGCGCCACAACTTGTTCCAGATTTTCTTCGTCATGAAGAACCGTCGTGCATGTGTCATCATTGATGGAGGGAGCTGCAATAACTTGGTGAGTTCTGATGTGGTCAACAAGCTTTCTTTGACCACACGTCCACATCCACATCCGTACTACATTTAGTGGTTAAACGACTCTGGCAAAGCTAAGGTAATACAAACTTGTAGAGTTCCTTTTTTGATTGGTTCTTATGTGGATTCTGTTGATTGTGATGTCGTACCCATGCAAGCATGTTCACTTTTATTGGGTAGACCTTGGGAATTTGATAATGATGTTGTACACCATGGTAGAAGTAATAAGTACACTTTTATGCATAAAGGAACTAAAATTACTTTGCTACCAATGACCCCTGCTGAAATTGTACAAGCTGATTTAGAAAGAGCTGCTAGTTTGAAAAATAAAGGTCCTAAAATTCAACAACCTGTTAATTCTAATTCTACACCTAGTAATGTTAATGATTCTTCAAGTTCTAAGGGTGCTGGAATTAAATTACAAGGTCGTTCATGTCTTGCAACAAAATCTGAGCTTGCTGAAATTTCTGATAATGATGATATTTGCTATGCTTTGATATGCAAAGAAGGTTTGTCTTCGCTTGATGATATTGCTTCTAGTGTTGTGTCTCCTGCTATCACTAACCTTTTGCAGGAGTATGAGGATGTTTTTCCAGCTGAGATACCCCCGGGATTGCCACCTTTGAGAGAGATTGAGCATCAAATTGATTTGATTCCGGGTGCTACTTTGCCAAACTATGCTGCTTATAGGACCAACCCTGAGGAGACTAAGGAGATACAACGCCAAGTTCAAGACCTTTTGGATCGTGGGTATGTTCGTCAATCACTTAGTCCTTGTGTTATTCCTGTACTTTTGGTTCCTAAGAAAGATGGTACTTGGCGTATGTGTGTAGATTGTAGAGCCATTAATAACATTACTATTAGGTATCGTCATCCTATTCCTAGGCTAGACAACATGCTTGATGAGTTATGTGGTGCTATAATTTTCCCTAAAATTGATTTGCGTAGTGGCTACCATCAAATTAGAATGAAACTTGGAGACGAATGGAAAACAGCTTTCAAAACCAAATTTGGATTATATGAGTGGTTAGTAATGCCTTTTGGTTTAACTAATGCACCTAGTAATTTCATGCGCTTGATGAATGTGGTTTTAAGAGCTTTCATTGGCAAATTTGTGGTAGTTTACTTTGATGATATCTTGATTTATAGCAAATCTATAGATGAACATATGAATCATTTGCGTGCTATTTTTGATGCTTTATGAGATGCACGTTTATTTGGTAACTTTGAGAAGTGCATCTTTTGCACGGATCGAGTCTCTTTTCTTGGCTATGTTGTGACTCCACAGGGAATTGAGGTGGATGAGGCGAAGATTGAAGCCATAAAGAGCTGGCCTGTACAAAAAACTATCACACAGGTGAGGAGTTTCCTTGGTCTTGCACGTTTCTACCGCCGCTGATGTGGACAAGGGTTCCTGATCTTCCGAAAGGTTCTGGATACGTTGATTTGGTCGGAGGCGACACACAAATCGATCCGGCTTCAGAATAGCACGTTCTAAACCCCGCAATCGCAGCACGACGTCTCCTCTGGTTATCAACCGTCCTAAAATGATTGACCTCACCGAGAAGGCTAATCCCTGCCTGCGAATCAAGAACACAAGCAAGAACAAAGAAGAAAGCAACACAATTGCAGATGTATTATGAATCTCACGAAGTTGGAGTCTCACAAACCGTGATGACGGCGAAACTGTTATGAACAGAATAATCTAAGCAAAAACCCAAAACCCTAATGGTGCGACGGCGGCTGTATATCAAGACCCTAGGGTTGTGCAATACCCTCTGGACGCACCCCTACTTGGGCTCAACTAGATACAAAGCCCAAAGGCCAAAAACAGACGACACAGCACCGAAACAGATTCTGGACTCTCTCTTGTTTCGATGATTCTTGATGACTCCAGACGAATTTTGATATGAGACCAGCGGCATTGGAAAGGTCTTCTTCTTATCTTTCCGTGCATATGTAGAACGTCCAAATCCGAGTCTGTATGCGTCTTGGGCATCCGTTTTAGCGCAGACTGGTCCTGAGCCCCGAAACAGACTAGAAGTCGGTTTTGGTTGGGCCTCCACCTTGGCTTCCACGTCCTTGCTGGTCTTCCACGTCTCCAAGTCCTTCTCCCATTATCTCCTGGTCCTCTCCATGGTTCCTAATTACAATATAATCATTAGGTACCAAACCATTCTCAAAAGTGACATATAATGAAGAATGTAGGAACGAGCTCACCTCTAAATTTAGTCGTCGTGCACGAGCTCTAGTCATTGGATCTTGCAAGTCCAGAATTGGAGGAGTGTTGCATGTATCCTTAGGAGTGATGTCCTCATCAGCCGCTTTGTCAAAGATTTCAGCACCATTGCTGCACCTTTGCATGAGTTGACAAAGAAGGGCATTGATTTCCATTGGGGTAAGGTACATCATGAGTCTTTTGATGCTTTGAAGGATAAACTTAAACATGCACCATTGCTGCAATTACCTAATTTTGATAAGATTTTTGAGCTTGAATGTGATGCTAGTGGTATAGGCATTGGTGGTGTTTTGATGCAAGATAGTAAACCTGTTACATACTTTAGTGAGAAAATTACTGGACCTGTTTTGAATTACTCCAGGTATGATAAGGAATTGTATGCACTTGTACGTTGTTTAAAGAGGTGGTGTCATTATTTGTTGCCCAAAGAATTTGTTATTCATTCTGATCATGAATCACTTAAGTATATTCGTTCCCAATGTAATTTGAACCATAGACATGCTAAATGGATTGAGTTTATTGAGTCTTTTCCTTACATTATTAAACATAAGAAAGGGAAGGATAATGTGATCGCTGATGCTTTATCTAGGCGTATACTTTATTGTCTCAACTTGATTGTAGAATTTTAAGACTTGAGGCAATTAAAGAACAATATGCTGCTGATGTTGATTTTAAGGATATATTGCTACATTGTAAAGAAGGTCGTGCATGGAATAAATTTGTGTTGAATGATGGATTCTTGTTTAGAGCTAAGCGCCTATGCATTCCAGTTGGTTCCGTTCGTCTTTTGTTGTTACAGGAGGCGCATGGAGGTGGATTGATGGGTCATTTTGGTGCCAAGAAGATGGAGGATATTTTGGCCACACACTTCTTTTGGCCAAGGATGAGGAAAGATGTTGAGCGCTTTGTTGCTCGCTGCACTACATGTCAAAAAGCTAAGTCTCGCTTGAATCCACATGGTTTATACATGCCACTTCCTGTTTCTTCTATTCCTTGGGCAGATATTTCTATGGACTTTGTTTTAGGACCGCCTAGGACTAAGAGGGGGAGTGATAGTATTTTTGTTGTTGTGGATAGATTTTCTAAGATGGCACACTTTATACCATGTCATAAGACTGATGACGCTAGTTATATTGCTGATCTTTTTTTTCAAAGAAATTGTACGTTTGCATGATATGCCTTCTACAATTGTTTTAGATCATGATGCAAAATTCTTGAGTCACTTTTGGCGCACGCTTTGGAATAAGTTGGGTACAAAGTTGTTGTTTTCTACAACTTGTCACCCACAAACTGATGGACAAACTGATGTGGTGAACCGCACTTTGGGTACTATGTTGAGAGCTATTTTGAAGAAAAATTTAAAGCAATGGGAAGAATGTTTGCCTCATGTTGAGTTTGCATATGATCGGGCAACACATTCTACTACCAAGGCTAGACCACTCCACTTGATATACTTCCTCTACCTATTCATGAGAGAGTTCATGTTGATGCTAAGGAACGTGCTGAATTTATTTTGAAAATGCATGAGACCACTAGACTTAGCATTGAAAAGATGAATGACAAGTATAAAATTGCTGGTAGTAAAGGTAGAAAAGAAGTAAAACTTGATGTAGGAGATTTAGTATGGTTACACTTGAGAAAAGATAGATTTCCAGATTTGAGAAAGTCTAAATTAATGCCTAGAGCTGATGGTCCTTTCAAAATAATTGAGAAGATTAATGATAATGCATACAAACTTGAGTTGCCTCCCGAGTTCGGGGTTAGTCCTACTTTTAACATTTCAGATTTGAAACCATACTTGGGAGAAGAGAATGAGCTTGAGTCGAGGACGACTCCACTTCAAGATGGGGAGGATGATGAGGACATCAATCCTAAGGATACATGCAACACTCCTCCAATTCAGGACTTGCAAGGTCCAATGACTAGAGCTCATGCACGACGACTAAATTTAGAGGTGAGCTCGTTCCTACGTTCTTCATTATATGTCACTTTTGAGAATGGTTTGCTACCCAATGATTATATTGTAATTATTAACCATGGAGAGGACCAGGAGATGGTGGGAGAAGGACTTGGAGACGTGGAGGACCAGCAAGGACGTGGAAGCCAAGGTGGAGGCCCAACCAAAATCGACTTCGAGTTCGTTTCGGGGTTCAGGATCAGTCTGCACTAAAATGGATGCCCAGGACGCATACGGACTCGGATTTGGACGTTCTACATATGCACGGAAAGATAAGAAGAAGACCTTTCCAGTGCCGCTGGTCTTATATCAAAATTTATCCAGAGTTATCAGGAATCGTCAAAACAAGAGAGGGTTCAGAATCTGTTTCGGTGCTGCATCGCCTGTTTTTGGCCTTTGGGCTTTGTATCTAGTTGAGCCCAATTAGGGGTGCATCCAGAGGGTCTTGCATGACCCTAGGGTGTTCATATACAGCCGCCACCGTACCATTAGGGTTTGGGTTTTGCTTAGATTATTCTGTTCATAACAGTTTTGCCGTCATCACGGTTTGTGAGACCCCAACTTCGTGAGATTCATAATACATCTGCAATTGTGTTGCCTTCTTCTTTGTTCTTACTTGTGTTCTTGATTCGCAGGCAGAGATTAGCCTTCTCGGAGAGGTCAATCGTAGCAGCAGAATCAAAAAGTGCCAGGACAGGCTGGTGAAAGAGTGAGAGCGTACCGGTCAGAACTGGTTCGCCCTGAGGGATGTCTTCAGCATTGGTGTATTTGACTTGACCACCATGAGACTGTGCATTCTTAGACTTGTCCTACTTCTGATGCTGATTGCTATTGCTGTTGTTGCGCCTAGGTACAGTACAATTCTTAGCAAAGTGGCCTGTCGAGAGATATTCTCGATAGTAGATCTAGGTATGCGTATGAGTATGAAAGATCGATGGACACAGGACACAAGGTTTATACAGGTTCGGGCCTCCCGAAGGATAATAACCCCACATCTTGTTTGGTATTTCTGTATTGTTAGGGTTCGCACTAGAATTAGTGTTCCAATACAAGTCTGTCTCTTGCCGAAGGCCCCCTGCCCTCCTTATATATCCGAAGGGCAGGGATTTACATGGTAATCTTTTAGTTAGTTACAACAGATTCTATCTATCCAACATATCTGCTAACCTAACTTGCCGCTTACTCAAACAAGTATCTCGGTAAATATCTTCTGGGCTGAATACACCATACCCGAGCCCCCGGCCCACTCGGCCAGTTATCTGAGTGGTTAAGTATCCCGGGTACATATGTCCCACAGTAGCCCCCAAGCACTTTCCATTTTGAATCACAGTCTTGATTTACCTTGACATCTTATGAAATTCGGAAGTTCTTTTTCTATTACTTCTAATAACTCTTATTCATAAAACCCTAAAAAAGACATAGCCTATGAATATAGCCCCCAACTCAGAAGGTTGTTGAGTCTACACCGAAGCAACTTTTGAGTTATTGAAAAATATCTAATTAATCGTGTCCCTTAACATAAAATGGCATAATGACATCTGAATCTTCCAATTTGTCTAAACAAGCTCCATATTTAGCTGAATTTTCTCACTTGCCGACTGATGCATCACCAAATTAATATTTATATCCATAATGTTGATGTGCCCGTAATCTGAATGATTAACGACAAAATTCAGTTGTCATAGCCCCCAAGATTGGTGATGTATCAATAGTAGTAATATAACACAGAAACACAGCCCCCAAGATTGGTGCCGAGATAATCCGAGTGATTTATCACAAAATCTCGAAAGTTATAAATTCCAAGGTAGAAACCACAACAATCCGAGTGATTTATCACGTAATTTCGAAAGGCATAATTTCCAAGGCTGAAACTTCAACAATCTGAGTGATTTATCACGGAATCTTGAAAGGTACAATTTCCAAGGTTGAAACCGCAACATTCCAAGTGATTTATTACTAAATCTCAAAAGGTACCATTTCCAAGGTTGAAACCGCAACAATCCGAGTGATTTATTACTAAATCTCGAAAGGCACAATTTCCAAGGTTGAAACCGCAACAATCCGAGTGATTTATTACTAATGTTAAGATACACAATATCCAAAATTAACGCTTAAAATGAGTCTCAATAATATAATAAATGCATGTACCAATTAAAAAAACTAGAGTTAACGGATTACGAGAAGCCTCGGCCCAGCAGGTCATCTATCCCTTATAAAAGGGCCTCCAAACAGTCACATCCCTTTGACTTCATTTCGCCGCCGCTGCCATCTTGCGCACACAAACCCTAGATCTCAGACTTCCATTTCCACCCCAAAACTCCACGCAACTGCTTCCCACTGCACTAAACCAAGAGCGATGGCCTTGAAGCGCACCCGCCAAAGCTCTAAGGCACAATCCCAGAAGCAATCTTCTCCTGAGAAGGGCGAGGAAGAAGAGACAATTTTTGACATCCCTACCGCCATCAAGGAGTTCCGTGCGTCAGCCATGGATTCAGAGAAAATCAACAGACTGGTGATTGTCGGCGTGTTGCAGGATCAACAGACCGGAGGATTGATCGAGGCCATAGGTCAGAAATTTCCCCAACCTCCCGTCGACCAAATCACTATTCTCTCCTCATTTTTCTATCATGGATTTGGGATCCCTTGTTGCGACTTCTTTAGGGGTCTTTTTTGCTTCTATGGCATCAATCTTGTCAATCTAAATCCAAATTCCATTTTGCACATCTCCATATTTATTCACCTGTGTGAAGTGTTCTTGGGTATCTATCCCCATTTTGATACCTTCAAAGAACTCTTTGTTTTGAAGTCAAACAATAATAATGTCATAGGGGGGGCTGGATTCCAATTAAGAAATAAATCCAAATATATTGATGTGCCACTTCCATCAACCAACAAGGGGTGGCACGCGGACTAGTTTTACCATGGAAACCATGCTCCACCTTTGTCAGAGACTGCGGCCGGAGCCCCCCAGCCATGACCCGAGTGGTCAGCAAAGGCTCATCCAAACAAAAAGTCTCAGGTTGATGCTATATTAAAGCATATTGCTTATCTCAAGTCTAAAGGATATACCAGCGTACACGTTGCCGCAAGCTTCATATATCACCGCGTACAGCCTATCAAGAAACGCCATGTTCCAGGATGGAAATTTCAATTGGGCTCGGACCCCACAATGGAAGTGCCAGAAATATTGTCAAAGAGGGAATTGACATTGCGTCTGGAGAACATATTTGCATCACTTCTTCATTGGACTCCAGGGAGTGTAAAATCTGGACATCATTCCTTGACTGATAGGAGTACAGTAAGTTATCCACCTCGCCGCTTGAAAAATTAACACCTCTTTCATTATGTTTAGTAACGAATTATACATCACATATGTTGTAGAACCTTGATGTATATGTGTCCAATCCACCATTGCTACCGATGCCACAAAAGAAGTCTCCCACACAACCATCAGCCTCCAAGCACCACAAGGCGCATATTGAAGATTCTGACGAAGAAGAGTCACTAGCTGAAAGATTAGCTAGACTTCAAGAAGAGGCGAAGAAAAAGACTTCAGAGAAAGCCTCCACCACTCGATGGACCATGGATAAAATCGAAAAAGAGCAAAGTTGTCCAAGTGAACCAAGCAAGGCAGGCACGCATGAGGCGGCACCAAACACAACAGGTGCCCCAAGGCCAACCAGCCCCCACCAAGAGTGTCAGGCCTAAAATTCAAATGCCGCTCAAGGTAAATAGAACAATGTAACTTGAAGATCAACTCTCCATTTGAATAAATATGTAATCTCAATCTAATTGATAGGTCGTCCGGGCAATCGTCATTTGAAGAAGTCTCAGCGCAAAGTGCAGTTCCTGAAAAAGATTAGGATACACCACATGCGTGGTCATCCAGAGATGATGTCCCAGGCCACTCGGCAGAGAAACCGATTGATTTAAAGAGTGCACCCGAATCCACTCGGCCAGAAGCTAACCAGGCTAAATCACCCAATATCCCAGACCTGAATACGTCTGAGATGGCAACGGGTGCTGATACTCCTGCCTCCACCGAACCCGAAGAGCCATCCCTGGTTTTTGAAACTATGCCAGAACCAACATATGAGTATCCAATCGGTCCGGAGGAAAATGTCATGCCGAATCCAATTCACCAAGTGGAAAGAGAAGGTGCTCCAGAACAGCCAACGCCGACTATGTCAGTATATCATATTGGCCGATTTGCGATCATCGGATTTGATGAGTCGGCAGAACAAGCAGAGTTGAAAAATTTTGAGGAACATACTGAAAAAGCCTACCATTCCTTCCAGGTATTCCTCCCTTCTTGAAAAATAATATCAACAATAATAATTACTATTCCTGGCTGTGAAGTTTCAACCATATAATTCGCCATCATTGCAGGCTCTGAAAACCCATATGGACAACAAGAGTAAACTTCTGCAACTTGTCGAGAAGCATTGTGCAAAAGCCATAGATTTAGAAGATCAGCTTGCCAAAGAGAGACTGGAAGTCGGGCGCTTATCAGTCGTTCTAAAAGCCCGTTCATCTCAAGTTGATGAACTTCAATTCGAGCTACAAGATATGAGATCCACAAAGCCTTATACCTCACATGCTATCTTTAGAATATGAATATTTGACCCCGTCCATACAGAGGTATCGCAGACGCTGGAATTGAAGCAAAAACAAGATGCCCAGTCGGCCGCTCAAATTGCATGTCTCAAAGGCCGTATAAAGGAATTGGAATCGTCTGCCCAAGCTATTGAAGCTTTGAAAACCGAGAACCACGGATT
Organism: Eleusine coracana subsp. coracana; assembly: GCA_032690845.1. Lineage (NCBI taxonomy): Eukaryota > Viridiplantae > Streptophyta > Magnoliopsida > Poales > Poaceae > Eleusine > Eleusine coracana. Next base: position 40,748,830 of record CM064434.1, read on the forward strand.
AAAAAGGCAGCACCAGGACTCGGAAGAGATCAAGAATAATTTTGAAAAGCTGAAAAATGACTTCAAGACAAAGCAAGAATCCCTAACCTCTTGGAAGAAAAGGGCCGAAGGTAAAAATCAATATACCTATGCATATGGAAATACAACTGTAAACTAACATGTTTATAACTAACAGATGCTGAAGGAACAATAAAAAACCAGAGGGAGAGAAACACAAAGCTCGAAACCGAATTATTCAAGGCTGAAAAGATCTTCAAAAAGGCTGTGGATGAGCTAAACCAATTCCAGAAAGCATTCAAAGAAGTTGAAAAGCTGAAAGAAGAGTATAAGGAAAAGGTTGCCACCCTTGAAGCTGAAAAGGTAGAAGCCGAGAAATGCCTAAGAGGTAAGTGTTTATTCATCTAATACCTTTATATCCAAGTTCATTATACTGGACATATATGATTATTGTACTCCTGTAGGATCAAAGAGGTCCTATGAGCTTTTGCAAAAGAAATTTATAGAGGGTGATGAAAACCTCCGATAGTCTCTTGCAGCTCTTCAGAAGGATGCAGAGGTGGTCGCCCAATACATATATCCTAAAGAAAAACCACCTCGATGTCGAGACCTGATGACTAGGCTACAAGGGGCACCTGGCCGACTAAAAGAACATGCTCGACATGTTGCAGAGCTGGCCAGCACACAAGTCCTGGCAATTGTAAAGTCCCACATCCCCAGCATAGAGTTAGATGTGGTGGCCGAGGATTTCCATAAAGATCTCTCAGACGAGCAATGTGAAGCCCTTGTGGCTGAGGTGCAAAAAACAGCGCATATATTAGCCAACTAGATAGAGCTAGATCCCTTACCCAAAGTGTATGGAATTGTAAAGCTTAAAATACTATATTACAACTCCGTTACTATAATATAACTAAGGTTCAATAGACCGCTAAGGTCTAGATTCATTACCAGTATTGTAATGAATTCTTGGGTCGCGCTGCTTTGTATATGTATTGTATGAACTCGTGTTAAATACTCACAACCAATACACAACTCATGTCAGCCCTCTAAACAATGCTCCCAATAACCGATATGAACCACGGAGACTAAGAACTCACTCGGTCAAGCATATGCGAATTGGGAGAGTTGCCTTGGTCCCTAACAGACGGCGAGAACTCTGGGGACTAAGTAACCTGCTTGGTCGACATGCGTGAGTTAGGGTGATACCAAGTATCAGAATTTGAATCATGACTTAAACAATAACAACAATTATTCATAGAAATCATAAATTGTGAAATCAGATATCATGACCATTATGTATATATATTCAATAATAGAAGTACAATAAACTATAAATACTAGGCATAAAAACAACATAGCTGTGAAACGTTCCAGGAACTTTGAAGGTCCGACACATCCTCATTCATCAATCGATAGGCGCCTGGCCGAGTGATTTCCTTTACAATAAAAGGTCCTTCCCATGGAGTCGACAACTTGTGCTTACCGACCATAGACTGAACTTGCTTCAAAACCAAGTCGCCGACGGAAAAACCCAGTGTTCGAACGTTTTTTTGTCGTGATAACGTCGCAAGCTTTGCTGGTACTTTGCCGACCAAATTAAGGTGGCATCTTGCTGCTCCTCTAACAACAACAATTCATCACACCTATGGTCGTTGGAGATTTTTTCTTCATACGCTGCCACACGGGCGGGAGGCAAAAAGAATCTCGGTTGGTAACATGGCTTCCGAGCCCACCATCGAACCTACTTTTCCAGCCAATCAAATATACGAGGCTTAATTCTAGAATGCAGGAGGCCATTTGCCCTCTCGACTTGGCCATTGCTCTGTGGATGGGCGGCCGAGGCATAGCCAATCTTAAAGCCGACTCGGCCCACAAACTCTTTAAACTCCTTGGCTATGAATTAAGTATCGTTGTTAGTGATAATCTTGTGTGGGGCACCGAACTGAGTGACTATTTTGGTCATGAACTCGATGGCCTTTTTTGCTGAAATCTTGCCGACTGGCTTTGCTTCAATCCATTTAGAGAACTTGTCCACTGCTACGAAAAGGTGAGTAAAACCCCCTTGAGCCTTCATGAAGGGTCCAACAATATCTAAGCCCCATACTGGAAACGGCCAAGTTATTGGGATATTTTGAAGTTCTGTGGTGGGTACGTGCATTTGGCGTGCAAAGAACTGACAGCCTTCATATTTTCGAATGATTTCCTTGGCATCAGCACCCACAGTCGGCCAGTAAAACCCCTGCCTCATTGCTTTGGCCGCAATTGTGGATGGGCCTACGTGATTCCCACAAATACCAGCGTGGATGTTTCCTAATATAGCTCTGCCTTCATCTTGAGATAAACATTTTCATCAGTACCCCGTGTGGGCTTTGCTTGTACAGGTGATGGTCAACTCTACAATAGGAACACGACTTGCGAATAATTCAGAGGGCTTCATCTTTGTCGGTCAGTAGCGTGTCATGATCCAAATACTCAATGAAGGGAGTGCGCCAATCTACCTCAATGACGGCTACATGTGGTGCTGCTCCCGTCTTTAGTGCCGATTGCTCCATAGTTTGCTAGGTTAGTATAGATGGCTTATGCAGATCATCGAGGAATACTCCATCAGGTATTTTAGATCTACTAGACCCAAGTTTGGCCAGTTTGTCCGCCTCTTCATTATACTTGCGCAGGACATGTTTATACTCGATGCCATCAAACTTGTCTTCGAGCTTCCGAACTTCGGTGCAGTAGGCTGTCATGCTTTCATGGGAACAACACCACTCCTTCGTTACTTGATTTATAACTAGCACCGAGTTGCCAGAAACACTTATCCTTTGGACACCAAGTGAGATAGCTGTCCGAAGTCCATGTAATAGCGCCTCATACTCTGCGGCGTTGTTAGAGGCACGGAAGTGCATTCGAAGAACGTATCGCAACTTGGCTCCGTCAGGAGATGTCAATATGACTCCTTCTTCGGCACCTTCCAGTTGTAAGGAACCGTCAAACGCCATTCTCCAATAGCATAATTCTTGTGGGTTGGGAGGTAACTCACATTCTGTCCACTCGGCGACAAAGTCCAACAAAGCTTGACCTTTGATCAAGTCACGTGACTTAAAGGTGATATCATATGATCCGAGCTTGATGGCCCATTTGGCGATTTTCCCAGTGGCCTCTCTGTTGTGCAGCAATTCGCCTAGGCTGAATGATGCGTGGACCTCAATTGGGTGATCCTCAAAGTAATGCTTCAACTTCCGAGATGTCATCAGTAATGCATAAACTAATTTCTGAAGCTGGAAATATCATACCTTGGATTCCGATAAGACCTCACTGATGAAATAAACTGGTCGTTGCACCTTTTGAGCCTTGCCATCTTCCGCTCGTTCCACCACCAGCACAATACTGACAACATGTTTGGTTACGGAAATGTACAGCTACAATGGTTCCTTTGGCTCTGGGGAGTTAAGCCCAGAGGACCGCTAATGTAAGCCTTAAAATCATCCAAGGCCTTCTGTGCGTCATCATTCTAGATAAATGATTCTTGCTTCTTGAGTAAGCGAAAAAAGGGTAACCCTCGAACGCCGAGTCATGATACAAACCGATTGAGGACCGCCATATAGCTAGTGAGCTTTTGAATGTCTTTTTGCGAATGTAGAGGTCCCATTCGTAATATGGCATTTACCTTTTCTGGATTAGCTTGAATCCCTCTGTGTGATACCAAAAAACCGAGTAATTTTCCTGATGGGACCCTAAAGACGCATTTTTTTGTATTTAGCTTCATGTTGTATTTCTGAAGGTTGCCGAATGTTTTGTCTAGGTCGGATATGAAGTCGGTGGAGAGCCAAGTCTTGACTACTACGTCATCTACGTAAGCCTCCACATTCCTGCCTATCTGGTTGTCAAAACTTTGCTGCATAGTCCGCTGGTAGGTGGCACCAGCGTTTTTCAGGCCAAAGGGCATTGTTGTGTAATAGAAGGCTCTGAACGGTGTGATGAACGAGGTTTTGAGCTGGTCGGATTGGTTTAAGGGAATCTGATGGTACCCTGAATAGGCATCTAAGAAGCACAACAAAGCGCATCCAGCCGTCGAATCGACCACTTGATCAATACGTGGGAGGGTGAACGGATCTTTCGGACAGGCTTGGTTAAGGCCGGTGTAATCCACGCACATCCGCCACTCCTTATTCTTCTTCTGCACCAGAACTGGGTTGGCCAACCAGTCGGGGTGGAAAACTTCTTTAATAAAACCAGCTGCCAGCAGTGGGCCGATTTCTTTCCTAATCGCATCTTTTTGATCTTGCAAGAATCATCTAATTCGTTGCCTTACCGGCCTGGCATTTTCGTGGACGTGAAGTTTGTGCTCAGCCTTTTCCCTTAGAACACCTGGCATGTCAGAAGGTTTCCATGCAAATATATCTTTATTATTTCTAAGGAAAAGGATGAGCATGCTTTCCTATTTGTCACCTAAATTGACCCCGATATTGGTGGTCTTGGATACATCACTATCATCTTGGCTAATCTTCTTGGACTCCATGGCGTCCGCCTATACCGTAGTCTTCAATGCCTTCCTGGGAGCAGGGTCAAGCATGGCCTCCTCCGCCGTTGCGATCGCTTCCTTCAACTCGGCCAGCTCCGATGCTGCTACTATCTTCTCGGTCAACTCACAACTGCCGTTGTCGCAGTCGTATGAGGTCTGCACATCCGAGTGGAGTGAGATGACTCCATTTGGTCCTGGCAGCTTCACCATCATATAAGGATAATGAGGTACTGCCATGAATTTGGCGATGGCTGGCCGCCCTATAATGGCGTGATAAGTAGAGTTGAGGTCGGCGACCTTGAAAGTAATGCGCTCCGTCCTGTAGTTCTCCCGAGTGCCAAAAGTCACACGTAGAGTGATTTGTCCTAGAGGGACTGTTTGCATGCCCGGAATCACACTAGGAAATGGTGATCGACTTGGCTTGAGGTCGGTCAAGGGTATGCCAAGCTCCTTGGTGGTTTTCACAAAGAGGATGTCCAAACTGCTACCACCATCTACCAGTACCCGATTTAGCCAGACTCGGTTAACAGTCAGTGTTAGCACTAAGGGATATTTCCCAGGCCTAGGGATGTGATCCGGATGGTCGGACCGATCAAAAGTAATTGGAACCTCTGACCATCGTAGATACTGAGGTACCGCTTGTGAGACCGACTGGACCTCTCTGTAGAGGATCTTCTGCTGGCGCTTCGAGTCTATCATAGATCGGCCACAGATGTAATTGACCTCGCGTTCGGGGTCTTCTAAGTCCTCGTTATCCTCGTCTTGGTTATCCTTATCTAAGTCCTTCCTGCCACCCTTGTGATCTAGGGACGTTCTTTGCAGACCTTCAAGGCGTGATGGGTGAAGTTTTTCAGCTTAAAGCATTCCCTGGCTTTTGTGAGCTCCATCATGTAGCAGGCAAGGGCCATCGAGCATCTTGTCGAAGTCATCCCCAGTGACTGGTTTTCTCCTAGTCAGGCGCTCGGTGTTGGCCATCGTTTGGTCTTGCTTGCACTTCCTATCACCGTCCTTGCTATAATCGGGTGGACCCGACTGGTTCCATGGGGTCGACTCCTTGTACTGGCGAACTTGGAACAGAGCCGAATTGCTGGTAGCATATTTGTCCGTCATAGTGAACAGTTCTTTGGCTGATGGTCTGCCAGCAGCGTCCAACCTCCCAATCTCCTTTATCAGATCGTCGTCGTGGTATTATTCACTCGGCAGAAGTGTTGGATGTACTCCCGAAGTGGCTCCTGGTCCCGCTGCTTGATCCGGCCGACTTCCTAGTGATTCCTTGGCCTGTTGAAGGTGGCTTGAAAGTTGGCCACAAAATGCCGACAGAGATCTGCCTAGGAGCTGATAGAGTTGTCGGGCTGATTAGTGAGCCAGGTTCTTGCCGCTGGGGCTAAGCAAACATGCAAGTAGTTGGCCATGACAAAGCTGTCGCCGCTGAGAGCTCGTATGGTTGTCAAATAGACGTGAAGCCAGTCGCGCGGATCCGTCTTGCTGTCATACTTCTCGATGTCGACTAGCTTGAAGCCGACCGGCCAGCTGACGATTCGAAGTTCCCAAGTGAAGGCTCGGATGCCAGCCTCCTCGTCATAATCGTCGGTGGCCGGGGTCCGTTCTCGTTCACGGCTAGCTTCTCGGCGAGATCTATCATCACAGCGGCCCTCGTCCCGTCGATCATGGTAATGATCGTCTCTATGTGGCTGCCGCCTGTTGTCATGTTCGTAGTCAACATAACCGCACCAGCGCCGTTCATCTTCATACTCTCAGTGGGCCGTGTCGTCGCGCTCCTAGTATCTGTTGTCCAGTCGGACCCGCGCATCATGTGGTGGTATGCCATTGCACAGGTCGACGCTCGGATGCTGATCATGGTACTCTGCAATGAGCCTACGCCTGGGGACAGTAGGCGGGGTTGCCTCTCGGTTGGAGAGCTGTCGGTCTCTTCCATCCTCCCTAGGTACCGAACAGGCGGCCCCAGAAACTGATTTACTCGGCATTGATCATGCCGCATGTATCTCCAGTACAGCCGCGATCCTGATGTGCGCTTTTAATTGGTTCACCTATGGTGTCAACTCTGGGGAGACTTGGAGCAGGGGCTCTATTGTTTGCAGGAGGGTTGCCGCGGCCGTGATGTTGTGTTGTGGGGTCTTGAAGACGTCTTCACCATCAAGCTTTAAGCTGAGGTCTCCCATATCTAGGTTTTGCATGACTCGGGGTCTCTGCTGAGCATCCGGTCATCGAAGCGGAGGAGTGGCGACATCTGGATCACCGTCTTCGAGGTCGGTTTCATGTCCATCTACGCATGGCACGGTACCGCGCGCGGCAGCATCCGCCGATGTTTTGTCGTCTGCTTGCCCCTGGGCAGAAGGTGCCACCTTGAATGCCTCCTAGAAATCCGAGGAACAACTCTCTGAATCACTCGGCCCTTCAATCAAGTCCAGGAGTGACTCGCTTTCAAGGCCGATTGCTGCAACAAATCTTGATTCATCGAAAAATTTGGGATCTTCATCCGACTGATCCATGTGATGAGCCGGGAGATCAACCGTAGTGTAACCCGAGTCGACCAAGGTTGTCAATCAGGGCATTGCGGACAATGTTGAGTTGCCGCCCGAGAGGGTTCCACCTGGAAAGGTGTCGCCGCGTTGTCAAGGCCAAGCGGGAGTCGGCCGGCCGGATTGCTCTAATCGGTCATGGCAGCAACTGAGCGGGCGACGCATTCTTGCTTGACAAGATTCCTGTGCTGATCGGCGATGAGGCTGACAGTGCCAAAGCAGATCTTGTCTCCCGGGCGAAACTTGATGTCGACGAAAGCCATCGATTTTGACGAAGCTACACTCAATGCTGCCCCTTCCTGGCGTGCCAACTGTCGAGAGATATTCTCGATAGTAGATCTATGTATGCGTATGAGTATGAAAGATTGATGGACACAGGACACAAGGTTTATACAGGTTCGGGCCTCCCAAAGGATAATAACCCTACGTCCTGTTTGGTGTTTCTGTATTGCTAGGGTTTGCACTGTAATTAGGGTTCCAATATGAGTCTGTCTCTTGCCGAAGGCCCCCTGCCCTCCTTATATATCCGAAGGGCAGGGATTTACATGGTAATCTTTTAGTCGGTTACAACAGATTCTATCTATCCAACATATCTGCTAACCTAACTTGCCGCTTACTCAAACAAGTATCTCAATAAATATCTTCTGGGCCGAATACACCATACCCGAGCCCCCGGCCCACTCGACCAGTTAGCCGAGTGGTTAAGTATCCCGGGTACATATGTCCCACATCATCGGTACGACTACATTTGTAGCATGGATAGTTGCTTCCACTATCAGCGGACTATGGGATGCGAGCATTCAGAATTCCTTGCTACTGATATGGTGCACGATACTGATTGTTCTTCTATTGGTTTGGTGCAAGGGGTGGGAAGTTCTGCTGTTGCGGTGGCCTCGAGTAATTCTGAGCATATGGGCACTGAAATTGTTGTTGTGGTGACGCACAGAAATGCTGTCCGGTGGGTGAGGTATAAATGAGATGATGTTTAGCCTATGGAGCAGCAGAGGCACTAGCATGGGCCTTCCTTTTATGATCTTCTTCTTCAACTTGGTGCATAGCACCTTCCTGGACAATAGCAGCATTGACTAGATCATTGTAGGTGCTAGTTGTTTGCCAAGTCAGACGTTCCTTGAACGAAGGTCAATCTTTGAAAAGACCTTGGCACCAACCAATTGATCAAAAAGGATATCAATTCAGTGCAGTGGGTCTTTATTTTTATTATAACTTTATTTAGTGGTCGATAATCAATGACAAGGCATAGAGATTTGTCTTTCTTCTTCACAAAAAAAGTAGGACAGCCCCAAGGTGAAGTGCTTGGAGGAATGAATCCTTTTTTCCAGCAGCTCAATTAATTGCTTTTTCAAAGACCTTGGCACCAACCAATTGATCAAAAAGGATATCAATTCGGGGTAGTGGGTATTTATTTTTGATTGTAACTTCATTTAGTGGCCCATAATCAACGACAAGGCGTAGAGATTTGTCTTTCTTCTTCATAAAATAGCAGGACAGCCCCAAGGTGAAGTGCTTGGACGAATGAATCCTTTTTCTAGCAGCTCATTTAATTGCTTTTTCAACTCAACCAGCTCATTCGGGGCCATTTTATATGGTCGATGGGATATTGGAGAAGTTCCTAGCTGGAGCTCTATCTTAAATTCCACTTCACAGTCTGGTGGGAGGCCAGAGAGATCTTCAGGAAACACGTCCGGATACTTACAAACGACAGGAATACCTTTGAGTGATTGTCCTACCATGTGATGGACAACCAGGGCCTTCGATGAATTACTATTTAGAGAAAGTGTGTCTTGGCCATGCAAGGGAGAGTTTATGTGAATGATACGGGGCTCGATATCTAGCATGGCTCAATGGGTTTTCATCTTGATCATGCTTATGATCAGATCAATTTCCTGATTTTTTAGCATAATGAATCGGTGGGATAAATCTTTTGATTTATTTCTAGTGGAGCTTTACATAATACTTCATTAGCAAGAATTTGTCCAGCAGGGGAGTGGATGGTGTAGCATTTATTTATGGTGGTGGTGTGGAGATTATGTTTTCGCACACAAGCATTGCTAATGAAATTATGCGTAGCACCAGAATCAAAATGTGCCAGGACAGGCTAGTGATAGAGTGAGAGCGTACTGGTCCACACTGGTTCACCCCGAGGGATGTCTTCAGCATTGGTGTAATTGACTTGAGCACCATGAGACGGTGCATTCTTAGACTTATCTTGGTTTTGGCGCTGATTGCTATTGTTCTTGTTGCGCCTAGGTGCAGTACAATTCTTAGCAAAGTGGTCGGTACGACCACAGTTCTAGCTTGGATAGTTGCTTCCACGATCAGCGCATTATGGGATGCGAGCATTCTGATTTCCTTGCTGCTGATATGGTGCACGATACTAATTGTTCTGCTGTTGGTATGGTGCACGGGGTGGGAAGTTCTACTGTTGCGGTGGCCTCGAGTAATTCTGAGCATATGGGTGCTGAAATTGCTGTTGTTGGGATTCATGGAAATGTTGTCCGGTGGGTGAAGTATAAATCAGACGGTGTTTAGCCTGTGGAGCAGTAGAGGCACTAGCAGGGCCCTTCCTTTTATGATCTTCTTCTTCAACTTGGCGCATAGCACCTTCCTGGACAATAGCAAAATTGACTAGATCATTGTAGGTGCCAGTTGTCTGCCAAGTCAGACGTTCCATGAGCGTGGCATTCATTCCACGCAAGAATTCATATCTTTTCTTCTCCTCAGTGTGAACATACTTAGTAGCATACTGAGCGAGGTGGTTGAAAGCTTCAGGGTACTGGAGGACACTCCTCCCTCCTTGTTTCAAGTCCATGAACTCCTGGAACTTCCTCTGAATGAGGGAAGCCGGAATGAAATGAGCACAAAATGCAGTCTTGAACTCATTCCACTCCACACGATGACCAACTCACAGAGAAGCTTCTTAATTTGCCCTCTAGGCTCCAACAGGACCCTGGAGTTGTTGGGCAGCGAATAGCACTTTCTGGTGCTCAGTGCAGTCCAGCAGACTGAACTTGGACTCGGTCTGACGTAGCCAGTGATCAGCCTCCAAAGGCTCTCTGGCACGCTCGAATGTTGGCGGATGGGTACCCAGAATGTCCGAGTACATGCACTGATGAGGCTGGTTGTTGTCGTTGCGGTTGCCTCCATGTCCACCCAAGCGGGACGTATTCTCCACCAATTGACGAAGCATATCGGACTCACCTTGCTGACGGTTGAGCACTACAACGATTAAATCAGTCATGGTGGGTTGTGGAGCACCTACCTGCTGTGAGCTCTCGGGCTCATCCTGGTTCCGAGTACGCACCAAGCTTCAATTTATACAGTTGCACATTAGTCACCTCTTAAAATAATCCATAAAATACATATGTGCAAGAATAAAAATTTGCAAGAGGGCACAAATAAAATTTCAGAAGTAACAACCATTTCCATTAGTTCAAGGCTGATTACATGATTGTTAAAAAGCAATGCCACACTAACTCTTACATCAATGTGCCAACGCTAGCTATGGTATTGCGGACATGCTATGCAAGACACATAATCCTACATCCGAAATCAAGATACATATATTACATGAACATAACACATGGTGTAGCGACTCATCTACTCCTGGTCTAACTCTTCCACCTCTTATGGTTCTTCCATTTCCATAGGCTCTTCTGGTTCTTCCAGATCCATCATTTCTACATCATTATTACCAGCAAGTGCCATCTCTATATCCTCTTGTTCTCCATACTCCAAGGTGATCTCAACCCAATTCCCTTCAATAGGAAGATGGTCAGCTTTGAATGCATCCAAATCATCTTGAGCCTGGATCATATCATGCTCAAAACTCTCTGCATCCTTCAAGGCTTGATCACGCTCTTCTATAATCGCGTCCATCTCTTCATTCTTTGCTTGGATTTGTTGGTTCAGTTCTAAAATTTCCACATCCTTAGTTTGTTTTTCAACTTCATAAAGTCAAAATGCAGCATGAAACACGTCCAACCGCTGGCACAAGATTGTGCACAAGGCAAAAGTGGATAGGCCATAATACTCAATTATGGGAAGCATAGGATCATGGTGGCGGTAGTTTGGATCAAAGATGAAGCCCACACACTGATTCCATTCAAAATCCTTCGCATCATTGATGGGCAACAATGCGACGGGAGTTCCAGCAACGTCATGCTTGTGATCTTCACAAGACCGAGTGAGTGTCTTGATTGATACTGGAGTAACCGTCTAGATGGTGGGAACCGCCACATGGATGACACAAGAGGGGACTCCATGCTCCTGAAATTCCTTGCCAACATAAGTGGGAGGTATGTCATAACCAAAGCTACGGAGAACTCTCCAAAACATATGAGTCATCCCGGTGAACTCCAGGTTGTTGGTGATTTCCCAACCCGGTGGTGTTTGGTCGTTGTTTTCAGCCATCTACAAGGAAAGTACTGTGATTGAGTCAAATCTTCCTTACAATAAAGATGCATTTCATGTAAAGTGCTATGAAATACAGAGACAAAGTTTTAGTTTGTATTTTCCAGCCTCAAGGGGCAATAATACGGCAACGGTTTTTAAAACAGATTCTGATTGTACAATAGTTAGAAAAGTGAGTATTTTGACCAGAAAACAAAATCTTTAGATCTGGTGCTTGGCACCAAGTTACGGTAGACTTTCATAGCATTCCATATTGTATTTATACTCCCAAACATTCCAAGCAAAACTGGAGTTATGAATTTTACAAGTTTATGTTAGAAGATTCTATTTCTGGATGACACGGTCTTAGTGTTTGGGCTCTAATGGACTGAGGAAAAATAATTCTTTGGTGAAACCTACTGGAAATGAAAATTTACTTCTAAGGTTTTCCAGATTGGGCTCATACACCTATAAATTATAAGTACAACTGTAGTTATGGAATTTTGAAGTTCAGGGTTCTACTGAAAACAGTGAGTTGGCAGATTGTATTTGCTCTCCGTTTTGGGGTTGTTTCTGTTGTGATCGAAAATTAACTTAAACACTGGGTGACAGAGGGTTTTCATACCTTTCTAAGATCTATTTAAATACCTTATTTGGTTGAGAAAATTAATAATTATGAATTTTTGAAGTTGACAGCTAAAAACAGGACAGATTATTGTTAACCTAACAATTGGACTTGTATTTCAAAATTTTGTACCTGACATGCTTAGGAAATTTTTATTCAGAGGTTGGTGAGCAAGGAGAGAAGAAAATTTTAATTTAGTTATATAGGGATGCATTATGCAAAGTTTTCAATTTATTAACCTATCGTTCCTCACAACACGACACATATTTTTCCAATACTTAGTGGCACGAATATTTGGTGATGACCCGTACTCGAAACGTAAGTCAATCTAAGTATTGTACTAACGGTGTTAGTGCACCTGAGAAGATCCATAGCAAAAACAATACATCAAATTCAAAAGAAACTACAAAAATAAGCACAATTCTACTAGTAATGATCCATGGATAAGGATCGCCCCGTGATAAGTCACGAGCCAATAGTGTCTCGTATCCGTCTGTGAGCACAGACACCGATATCACGCATGTGGGTTAAGCATGCACATACCTTCATTTGAAGAAGCCATAGATGCAAATAATTTAAACAAACATAATCCAGGGTTAGCTTTGTCACCAACTCTATTATCTATATGGGCAATACTAATGTATCCTTACTCGCAAACATCGTAGTTTTTGAAAATATGATTTATTTGTTATATTATCATGGACCATGGCTCTGATCCCAGTTGTGGTGCCCCTTCCTGGAGGATCGAGGTCCCAAAGGTGCTGATAATGCAGATACTTCATAATACAACATTTGTCCAACTAAGTTAAGTTATTACATAAATATAGTACCGAAGTGCAGAGGAATATTACAATTTAAGATAGTTTGAAAACAGTGGAAGCAAAATAACAAAATTTCTATGAGCTATCGATGATACATCAGTAGTAATGATTCATGCCCAGAGAACCATTACCCTAGCAGCACACAACAATCAATGCGGCAGCAAGTCAGACTCCTAGTGGGCAGTCCAACCCTCAGGGACTTGCATGTCCCAAGGCATCACATTGATAAGCAATTATACTTCTTCATTACATGAAAAACAACAATGGCACAAAGCCTGAGTACTAATTACTCAGCAAGACTTACCCGTCAAAAGACCTAGCCATGCATTGGCTCTAATAGGATGGCTTATTTAAGAATACTTGCACTAAGCATCATATTAGTTCTACCAAGTTTTATTTAGCCAAGTTAATTGGGTAGGGCAGAAATATAACTTTAGTGGAGCAACAAATAATGAAATCAACAGATGAAGTAAATACAGTATAAGAGCAGCAGTAATAATAATAAAAAATAACCAAGTAATCAATTTCCATAGTATCATGTGCAACTACGTGATGGCGCAGTGACCAAGTGGTACTCATTACTACGAGCGACAACAATTGCAATTGATTTACACCAGCTAGGAAGAACTTGAGATACACGACACATATGCACCAATTAAGGTTGTATATGGCAACCTTTTGCAAGAAAATAACTTACACCTCAGACCGGGTGTGGTGACATCGAGTAGGCATGTCGTTCTGCCAACAGTACTTCATGGTATGAACCGCCCACTCCAGCAGCAGAAGGGTCAATAACTAATGCATCTTAATCGATCATATTGCAAGAAATTTTTAATGCTACATCGGTTTACTAGTGCCCATAAACTAGCATGCATTCGGTACTGTTCAATACTTGATCAAGGGACCGACCTCGAACGGGTCCTAGGGTGGGCAAGGCAGGGGTACCGCGGTCAACACCCATGTGTGTCTATAACCTATACATGCATCAACCCAGCCCAGCCATAATATCAAAGTAAACTTATTTCATTCAGTTCAGATTTAGTGATCAAGTCTATCCTTAGTAATAATATATAGTGAGACTATTAATCACTAAGCATAGCAATACAATACCGATCCTACTAGGGTTCTACTAACAGTAGCATAGGTCATTTGGGGTAGCATGCAAGGTGGGTATCCAACCAATTCCTATGACCTAATGCAACAATCAAATATCGACCCTAGTAGTGATATAAACTAGCGAACTTTATAAAAGGTGAATGCAAACCGGGGCTTGCATGGATCAACACTAGTGTTAGCAACTACAGTCTCTTGCTCCTGAGAGTCAATATCCTTTAAATTCTCTTCTGGCTCCTGGTTGTCGTTACCTATATGATGAAGAATGTGTTAACGACATTGTCGTAACACCGTTACATGCAATGATATGATGGATGCATAATGCATTAATAATTTAGTGCCAACATTCTTATTAATATGTTCTCGAAGCCATATGCTTCAGAAAAAGCTATTTAGAATTTTGTCATTTTATGTGTGTTATCTATTTAAATAGGGTTATTATAATTCTATGAATAATTAATACAATTAATACAGTAAAAGATGTTACTGGACTTGAGTGATTTACAAGGAACAGAGACACACATGAGGAATATTTTCACCATGTTTCATGGTAAATTATTTATAGATTATTTACTAGCATTATTCTAAGAAAACACACTAAATAAATTACAGAGCATAAAATATTTCATATTTTACCAAACCAAAATTGATGGGGGTAGATAATCATGTGTTTACTAAGCATGCCAAAAACTAGGATTTAATCAGGATCCCAGAATTTCTGGTGATTTATGTGGTCTTTTGGTAATTAAATGCATTATTAAAAATACATGTACAGAAATAGCTTGTTATCATTTTTCTAAAATAAAGCAGATTATTATAAGACTAACAAAATTTGTTTGAGGTCCATTGGATTTTGGGTTCAATTACTATGAGTTTTGGAAGTTTAAGTCAATTTACTGCATTTTTCTGGATGCATCCATTAACAGAATGTGCCACGCAAGCGTTGCGTCATCAACATGTGGGTGACACATCGACACCATGCGGGCTACGTGAGCTGCCATGCAAGGTGCCAGAAGCCGCCAGCTCAACGCCGCCGCAGGGCTCGCCGGAGCGGCTACGGGCTTGCTACGGCCGTCTGCAGGTGGGACCTCACCACGGGTGCTCATTGGAAGGTGGTCGATAGCGGAAGGCGGCAGAAGAGCTTCGTTCGACGATGGTGGGAGCTCCACGTGGTCGATGAAAAACTATGTTGCTTCTTCCTAGAGCTTCAATGGGAGGTGGAGAATGCCCGTGTCGATGATGTCGTTGAGGAACTGGGCTGGAACAGGGAGCTCATAATCGAGGCGGCACGGTAGAGCGGCGCAGTGAAGAGTAGCCGGGGAAACATGAAATTCCGGTGACCTTGCGCACAAAAACAAAAGGAAATAAGGTCAGGCATGATCGACCGTGGGTTGCGCACAGGCGCGAAGAGGAAGGAGGGAACAAGGCTCACAAGTTTGATTATTGAATCATGGCCGATGTGGGAAATTTCATCCGTATGGACAGCCGATGAGTCTTCATGGACTTGAGATGGTCGATATTGATTATATCGCCCTTAGTGGAAAAATATTGACATCACATTCAAGAAAATATTATATTATTGAATATTCTAGCAGTGATGATATTAAGAACATTGCTCATAGAGGAAGTTACAAATAGCCATTTTTACAGGATGAAGATGGATGGATCACTCACAGGTAATCAGTTTCTGAACAAACCTATTCTCCTATTACAGCTAGGGGATGAAGATGTAATTATTATTTCCCCAAATACAAAGAAGGAGATACATAGAGGAAGAAAAACACATTAGCAGCTTCCTCTGCTTCCCTGAAAGAGTGTCGTCTTCACCAGACATCACCCGCTGGACAAGGGGGAGAGAGTGCCACCCCGCTGATGCCATCCTTGACACATGTGCCTCCATCTAAAGGCAACTAGTGAGTTGATTTCTGGGAGGGGGTAGCTATGAACTTTTGATTGAAAGGATCACGTTGGGGCGGAAGAGGCGAAGAGTATTAGCTATAGTAAGCTTGGCAGGTTTGGAGATAGGTGGTATTTTTCAGTCAAAACTCTCAGTAGAAGACCCATGGTTGAAGGTGCGAAGACGAGAGGAAGAGGCTGGCTAGAAGGAACTATTTATAGAATCCGGACTTGACCTTTGAGGAATCCAAACGCCGCTCTACATTGATTGGGAGAATAGGAAGCGATGAAGTTTGGGCGAGAAAGGATAAGAACAAAAAGGTCAAAGGTGAAAAACCCAGTAGTCGAAGCGGTGCAGAAGACGGTGAGATGCAATTATGATGAGGACATCACTCCTAAGGATACATGCAACACTACTCCAATTCTGGACTTGCAAGATCCAATGACTAGAGCTCGTGCACGACGACTAAATTTAGAGGTGAGCTCGTTCCTATGTTCTTTATTATATGTCACTTTTGAGAATGGTTTGCTACCTAATGATTATATTATAATTAGGAACCATGGAGAGGACCAGGAGATGATGGGAGAAGGACTTAGAGACATGGAGGACCAGCAAGGACGTGGAAGCCAAGGTGGAGGCCCAACCAAAATCGACTTCGAGTCTGTTTTGGGGTTCAGGACCAGTCTGCACTAAAACAGATGCCCAGGACGCATACGGACTCGGATTTGGACGTTCTACATATGTATGGAAAGATAAGAAGAATACCTTTCCAATGCCGCCAGTCTCATATCAAAATTATTTGGGAATAATCGGGAATCGTCGAAACAAGAGAGGATCCAGAATCTGTTTTAGTGATGCATCGCCTGTTTTTGGCCTTTGGGCTTTGTATCTAGTTGAGCCCAATTAAGGGTGCGTCCAGAGGGTCTTGCACGACACTAGGGTCTTCATATACAGCCGCCACTGCACCATTAGGGTTTGGGTTTTGCTTAGATTATTCTGTTCATAACAGTTTCGCCGTCATCACGGTTTGTGAGACCCCAACTTCATGAGATTCATAATACATCTGCAATTGTGTTGCCTTCTTCTTTGTTCTTACTTGTGTTCTTGATTCGCAGGCAGGGATTAGCCTTCCCGGCGAGGTCAATCGTTTTAGGACGGTTGATAACCAGAGGAGATGTCGTGCTGCGATTGTGGGGTTTAGAATGTGCTGTTCTGAAGCCGGATCGATTTGTGTGTCACCTCCGACCAAATCAACGTATCCAGAACCTTTCGGAAGATCGGGAACCCTTGAGCACATCAAATTAGGAAGGACATGAATGGTTGGGAAAAGACATATTTTAACAGTGGATTGTTCACGAGTAACTGCGGGCATGAATAAAAGCACTTGGGAAATGGGAAATTAAATCTAGCGCACAAAATTTTGTACACCGGACTCGGGGGGCATGTGTTGGCACCAGAACTTAATCGGGCCCAATGATCAGCCACGTGCAGTCGAAATTGGCCAAGGTTGACGAACCCAACTTCTGAAAAAGAGGAAAATAGACCCTGTGGGCTTAGTTTTATGTTTTCTATATTTTTATTTAGATTTTGTTTAGGAAGAAACCAAGTCGGTTTGTTTAGGTGTCCTGACCGTGTCGGGTCAGAACCTCTTGCATGAGGTTATAAATATGTAATGGGATCTATATGAGAAAAACAACACTTTTGTTCAATAAAATTTGATACATCACCAACCTTTCCTACTCAACAAAATCCTCGTCTCATGCGGGCTGCATCGGCTCTGATCTCGGCAATAGATTTGGATTAGTCAACCTCTGTAATTCTATCAATCTCAACTAGTACTTTCTCATTAATTTAATATTCTAGTTGTTATCATTAGAATTGCTAATTATTCGGTAATTAGACCTTATTGATGCTTTTTTTATCGGCTTTGATTGGAATACTATCTTGGTTGAAGCTAATCTATTGCAATTTTGATTGGTTTTATAAGTATTAGTTAGATCTGTTATTCGAGTCGCTCTATCGGTTTTATCTATAAATAGATTAAATCTAACCCTATTAACCATGTTTGAACACTGTCTCGATTAAGTTCGATCTCTTCAAATCAGTAAATCTGCATTGATTTCAACCTCTTACTGAGTTGATGGGGTTAGGTCAGATCCGCTTATAGGTAGAGTTGATAGGGTTCTACCGGGACGTTTAGACGATAGGTTATCACGGTTCAATTGACTTTCTAGTCTTCAATTGGATTTTATTTATAATGTTGTTAGTCATTTGCCCCCATATTACAATAAGATAGATCAGTGATTTTGAGACATATTTGCAATACTAGCTAATAGATCTATCGACTTAGCACTATCGACAGAACGAGTATCTGTGCATTACTGTAGGCTTCATTGACTCTGTTCTATCGACTTAGTACTGTCAACTAAGCAAGTCTTAGCACACTTATTTTTATCTTATCGACTCTGCTTTATTGACTTAAATTCTTATCGGCATTAATTATGTGTAATATTTCATATATATAATTTGTCGGTAAGCTGATACAATTAGCCAATTAGTTTATATTATGTTAGAATTGCTCATATATTAAGATCAACTGGTTTCACGAACAGTGATTATCGGCTTTCTTTATCGACCTGTTCCAGGCCGGTGACCAATGAAATTTAATCGTTTGTATCTTTGTCAGTTTGCAGGGAAAATTAACTGGCACACGCCGGTTTCTTGTATTGAGCCTACACTGGAGTCAAGCAAATCTCCCAGGTCACGTGTGATGATTTTCGCATCAACAGTTACTAACCATCTTTAAATTTTGAGTGTGAAATTTAAAAAGGTGTACTCCTCATGAGATTTGAAAATACCTACCAGAGCCATATGATTATTATGTTGAGAAACCCTATGCATATACTGCTTGATGTCTTCATTGAACTTTGTCAAATTGTTGTGACCCTAGTGCAGTTGCTCATCCTGCATTATGATCTAAATATGTGCACAAATTTCATTCTGTCATCCGCAAAATGAAAGGCTTAATTACTCTTCGCTCTCCAGAACTAGGGCTATTACAAAATAAAAAGATCCATGCCCCATGAAGGGTGTGGCAAAAATATTCAAGCTCCTTGAAGAGTTTGTAAAAAAAAGATAGCCATGTTCCTCCTAAGAGAAGCATCATAGAGCTTCCATTTTTCATTCTATCATAGTGCACATATTTAGTCATGACTCATGATTTGCTTCTTGCCTCTAGATTCTGTTTTTGACTTAGAAATATCATGAAGCACAAGTATGCCTCTTTTTACCCCTACCTTGAGATACACAAAGGCCTATCTTTAGAAGTAGGAAAAAGAGGGGCATTGCCCTGGTAAGGAAAATGTTCATACGCTTGAGTGATCGTGAAAGGACCGAGTGACCGAGGGGCGGGGGTGAAGTGGGAACTCACACTATGTACAAAATTCACCAATTTCCAAACCCAATCACTCAAACAACTCCGATAACAATTCTAGTGGTGATCACACTAGAAAGATAAAAAGCTCTATATAAGGAACAACAACCTATACATACTAGTGGATGACTAAAGCCAATACAACTCCTATGCAAGCTAGTAATAAAGCAACGCAGAAGCACACCACAAGCAAGCAAAGGAGCCTACTCATGTAATTCTACAAGATAAGGAACTAGTGCACATGAGCATGAGTAGTACAACACATACAAGGGTAAGCAATCAAGCCAATGCAACTCCTATATATGCTAGTGATCAAATGTGGGATCTCAAACTCTAATAGGAAGCAAGAAGATTATTCATGCAAGTCTACAAGATAATCAACTAGAACAAGACAAGCACACAAGCAAGAATAGCACGGTATGTAAATGCGGAAAGTAATGCATCAAAGTAAGGAGTAGAGTAAGAGATGGCTCAAGATTTTTTTTCCCAAGGTCTCGAAAGGATGGCGCTTTCCCCTACTACTCGTTGGACCACTCCCGCCGGAGTTCTGGTCCCTCCCGCCACCAAGTGGAGTGCTCGCCCACGAGCTCGCAATCACTCCCCGAGTGAAGACACGATGTGCGTCACCGCTGCTACCAAAGCACAAGCTCGCCTCCCACGAGAACTTGCCAGACTCCCCAAGCTGACATAGGCACTTACTATTGATGCCCCTTTCACCGGCGGGCTCAAACCGTGTACAAATGTGTGAAGGCCTTCACAACCAATCATGTTAGGCTCGATTACCGACACCAAACCAGTCTAGGTCTCTCAAGATATGTAATATCTCCTCCAAGTGCTCTCCTCTTTTCCTCTTGGACCTTACCAAATGCTCTCAGGTATTCCACTGGCCAAGAGAGGTCACAAAGACCCCAGCAACAAAGTTATATAGGCTCCCAACCTCAAACTAGTCGTTGTTCCATGAAATCAGCTTTTTGGGCCTACTGACCGTACAGTCTGGTCACTCCCTGACTGGACCGTCTGGTCACTACAGCTCGAGCTCCAACGGCTCTGACCCCTGTGCTGAACTCCTATAGATCGGACCGTACAGTCAAATGACTAGACCGTCTGGTCCGTTTCTCTCTCCAGTCCGTTTCTCGCTGCCTAGAGAAATTCATAGTCCGGTTTTTCCTATGGACTCGAAGCCCTAAAAAATAGACAAGTGTTCCCAACACTTGCTCCATAGCTTGACCTCAACTTTGATCCATCTTCATCAACCCTTGGATTACATCAAGCTCATCAAGCCTCCATGCTTGTGGTCTTGTCATTAATGGCCAAGGACGCCATCGATAGTCATCATAAGGTAGAAAAGGTTTCCTACACGGACAATACTCGTGTAGACATTAGTCACATTTCACGTTTATCATTCATCACCAAAACATCATACCTTGGGGTGACCTCAATGGTCATGATCCTTACAATCTCCCCTGTTTTGGTGATGGATGACAACCACTACTTATGATGATCCAAAATGGACGAGCAAGAAAGAACCAAAGGAAAAGATGTTGAGGGAGAACTACCGACTCACTTAGCGCACTTGGATGTTAATATTGATGTTCATGTCGGTGTAGATGTACATTGTCACCGTAGACATTCACCATCTTTGTTCTTCTCCATGTTGGTATTGATGTTCATCTTGATATGATCTTCATGTGTACTTCAAGTGAATCTGCACCTATTTGCCTCATGTTCTGCTCTTTGTCACCTCTTAGCTTGCTTGTATTGTATTTTCATGTTGTTCTTTCCTACTTGGTGATTGCTCTTCATGTTCTTCATTTGATCTTCATGGTCTTCTCCCTTCTCATCTCCCATTGATCATCATGTTCTCCTGAACTTCAACTTGGATTTTGGATCTTCATGTTCCTTCTCCCCCTTTGTCACCTATCACCAAAAACCACACCAAAACTTAACGAAACCAAAAGGAAAAGAATAGTTGGCAAGAGTTAGGAGAACTCCCCCTTTCACGGTGCTCCTCCTTGGTCGTAATGGTGTTCCATTGTAGCTCCCCTAAACCCCATGACTCAACAAAATATTTTCATGGTACTCCTCCTTCATTAGTGAGGTGGGAATGTATGAGCCACTTGTCTTTGAGCCGCGCGAGTAGATTTAACCTCAGAGTGCGTTTGAATATGACTCAATGGGCATGAAGCACAATTATCTCTATTTGATTATCTAGAGAGTCATGTACTCACACTGTAAATGAGAAACTCCCCCTAGATACATGCTTGGGAGCATGTATGGTATCACAATGCAAAGATGCATGAATGCAAAGAGTGCACATGCAACAAGTATACAAATGCATGATGTGATGCTAAAGAAAAGAGAGAGAACCTGATGTCGACAAGGGTTCCCGATCTTCCGAAAGGTTCTTGGTAAGTTGATTTGGTCGGAGGCGACACACAAATCGATCCGGCTTCAGAACAGCATGTTCTAAACCCCGCAATCACAGCACGACGTCTCCTCTGGTTATCAACCGTCCAAAAGACGATTGACCTCGCCGAGAAGGCTAATCCCTTCCTGCGAATCAAGAACACAAGCAAGAACAACGAAGAATGCAACACAATTGCAGATGTATGATTAAACTCTCGAAGTTGGGGTCTCACAAACCGATGAACGGCGAAACTGTTTATGAACAGAATTGATCTAAGCAAAACCCGAACCCTAATGGTGTGGCGGTGGCTGTATATAAAGACCCTAGGGTCGTGCAAGACCCTCTGGACGCGCCCCGAATTGGGCTCAACTAGATACAAGGCCCAAAGACAAAAAATAAGCGACGCAGCACCGACATAGATTCTGGACTCTCTCTTGTTTTGACGATTCCTGATGACTCCGGATGAATTTTGACATGAGGCCGGCGGCATTGGAAAGGTCTTCTCCTTATCTTTCCGTGCATATGTAGAACGTCCAAATCCGAGTCCGTATGCGTCTTGGACGACCGTTTTAGTACAGACTGGTCCTGGGCCCCGAAACAGACTCGAAGTCGGTTTTGATTGGGCCTCCACTTTGGCTTCCAAGCCCTTGCTGGCCCTCCACGTTTCCAAATCCTTCTCCCATCATCTCCTGGTCCTCTCCATGGTTTCTATCATAAAATAATCATTAGGTAGCAAACCATTCTCAAAAGTAACATATAGCGAAGAACGTAGGAACGAGCTCACCTCTAAATTTAGTTGTCGTGTACGAGCTCTAGTCATTGGACCTTGCAAGTCCAGATTTGGAGGAGTGTTGTGTGTATCCATAGGAGTGATGTCCTCATCATCCTCCCCCTCTTGAAGTGGAGTCGTCCTCGACTCAAGCTCATCCTCTTCTCCCAAGTATGGTTTCAAATCTGAAATGTTAAAAATAGGACTAACCCCGAACTCGGGAGGCAACTCAAGTTTGTATGCATTATCATTAATCTTCTCTATTATTTTGAATGGACCATCAGCTCTAGGCATTAGTTTAGACTTTCTCAATTCTGGAAATCTATCCTTCCTTAAGTGTAACCACACTAAATCTCCTACATCAAGCTTTACTTCCTTTCTTCCCTTACTACCAGCAATTTTATACTTTTCATTCATCTTTTCAATGCTAAGTCTAGTGGTCTCATGTATTTGCAAAATAAATTCAGCACGCTCCTTAGCATCAATATGAACTCTCTCATTAATAGGTAGAGGAAGTATATCAAGTGGAGTACGGGGATCAAAACCATACACTACCTTGAATGGACTTACCTTGGTAGTAGAATGTGTTGCCCGATTATAAGCAAACTCAACATGAGGTAAGCATTCTTCCCATTGCTTCAAATTTTTCTTCAAAACAGCTCGCAACATAGTACCCAAAGTGCGGTTCACAACCTCAGTTTGTCCATCAGTTTGTGGATGACAAGTTGTAGAAAATAACAACTTTGTACCCAACTTATTCCAAAGCGTGCGCCAAAAATGACTCAAGAATTTTGCATCACGATCTGAAACAATAGTAGAAGGCATACCATGCAAACGTACAATTTCTTTGAAAAAAAGATCAGCAATATAACTAGCATCATCAGTTTTATGACATGATATAAAGTGTGCCATCTTGGAAAAACGATCCACGACAACAAAAATGCTATCGCTCCCCCTCTTAGTCCTAGGCAGTCCTAAAATAAAGTCCATAGAAATATCCGCCCAAGGAATAGAAGGAACAGGAAGTGGCATGTATAAACCATGTGGATTCAATCGAGACTTAGCTTTTTGACATGTAGTGCAGCGAGCAACAAAACGCTCAACATCTTTCCTCATCCTTGGCCAAAAGAAGTGTGTGGCCAAAATATCCTCTGTCTTCTTAGCACCAAAATGACCCATCAATCCACCTCCATGCGCCTCCTGCAACAACAAAAGACGAACGGAACCAACTGGAATGCATAGGCGGTTAGCTCTAAACAAGAATCCATCATTCAACACAAATTTGTGCCAAGCACGACCTTCTTTACAGTGCAGCAATACATCTTTAAAATCGACATCAACAACATATTGTTCTTTAATTGCCTCAAGTCCAAAAATTCTACAATCAAGTTGAGACAACAAAGTATATCGCCTCGATAAAGCATCAGCAATCACATTATCCTTCCCTTTCTTATGTTTAATAATATAAGGAAAAGACTCAATAAACTCAACCCATTTAGCATGTCTACGGTTCAAATTGCCTTGAGAACGAATATACTTAAGTGATTCATGATCAGAATGAATAACAAATTCTTTGGGCAACAAATAATGACGCCACGTTTCTAAAGAACGTACAAGTGCATATAGTTCCTTATCATACGTGGAATAATTCAAAACAGGCCCAGTAATTTTCTCACTAAAGTATGCAACAGGTTTACCATCTTGCATCAGAACACCACCAATGCCTATACCACTAGCATCACATTCAAGCTCAAAAGTCTTATCAAAATTGGGTAATTGCAGCAATGGTGCATGTGTAAGTTTGTCCTTCAAAGCATCAAAAGACTCATGATGTACCTTACCAAAATGGAAGTCAACGCCCTTCTTTGTCAACTCATGCAATGGTGCAGCAATGGTGCTGAAATCTTTGACAAAGCGGCGGTAGAAACCTGCAAGACCAAGAAAACTCCTCACCTGTGTGATAGTTTTTGGTACAGGCCAGCTCTTTATGGCTTCAATCTTCGCCTCATCCACCTCAATTCCCTGTGGAGTCACAACATAGCCAAGAAAAGAGACTCGATCCGTGCAAAAGGTGCACTTCTCAAGGTTACCAAATAAACGTGCAACTCGCAAAGCATCAAAAATAGCACGCAAATGAATCATATGATCATCCGTGGATTTGCTATAAATCAAGATATCATCAAAGTAAACAACCACAAATTTGCCAATAAAAGGTCTTAAAACCTCATTCATCAAACGCATGAAAGTACTGGGTGCATTAGTTAACCCAAAAGGCATTACTAACCACTCATACAACCCGAATTTGGTTTTGAAAGCTGTTTTCCATTCATCTCCAAGTTTCATTCTAATTTGATGGTAGCCACTACGCAAATCAATTTTAGTGAAAATTATAGCACCATATAACTCATCAAGCATGTCGTCTAGCCTAGGAATAGGATGACGATACCTAATAGTAATGTTATTAATGGCTCTACAATCTACACACATACGCCAAGAACCATCTTTCTTAGGAACCAAAAGTACAGGAACAGCACAAGGACTAAGTGATTGACGAACATACCCACGATCCAAAAGGTCTTGGACTTGTCGTTGTATCTCCTTAGTCTCCTCAGGGTTGGTCCTATAAGCAGCACGGTTTGGTAAAGTAGCACCAGGAATCAAATCAATTTGATGCTCAATCCCTCTCAAAGGTGGCAATCCCGGGGGTATCTCAGCTGGGAAAACATCCTCATACTCCTGCAAAAGGTTAGTGACAGCAGGAGGCAAAGCACTAGAAGCAATATCACCAAGCAAAAACAAGGCTTGTTTGCATATCAAAGCATAGCAAATATCATCAGTAGAAATTTCAGCAAGCTCAGATTTTGTGGCAAGACATGAACGACCTTGTAATTTAATTGCAGCACCCTTAGAACATGAAGAATCATTAACATTACTTGGTGTAGAAGCAGAATTAACAGGTTGCTGAATTTCAGGGCGTTTATTTTTCAAAGTAGCAGCTCGTTCTAAATCAGCTTGTACAATTTCAGCAGGGGTCATTGGTAACAAAGTAATTTTAGTTCCTTGATGCATAAAAGTGTACTTATTACTTTTACCATGGTGTACAGCATCATTATCAAATTCCCAAGGTCTACCCAATAAAAGTGAACAAGCTTGCATGGGTACAACATCACAATCAACAGAATCCACATAGGAACCAATGGAAAAAGGAACTCTGCAAGTTTGTGTTACCTTAGCTTTTCCAGAGTCATTTAACCACTGAATGTAGTATGGATGTGGATGTGGGCGTGTGGTCAAATCAAGCTTCTGAACCACATCAGAACTCACCAAATTGTTGCAGCTTCCTCCATCAATGATGACACGTGCCCGACGGTTCTTGATGACGAAGAAAATCTGGAACAAGTTATGTCGCTGCATCATCTCGGGTTGCTGGACTTGTGTGCTAAGCACACGCTGCACAATAATATTCATATAGCCCGTGGTATCTCCGCCTCCAAGGACGAGGTCACCGCTGGTGGCAGCGACATCCTCCTCCTCATCCTCCACATCGGAGGCGCTCATGTAACCGCCATCATCTGTCGCCACATATGCCCGCCTACTTGGGCAATGTTTCTGCACATGGCCAAGACCATGGCAGCGGTGGCACTGAATCCCTGTAGTGCGTCCCGTCGAAGCAACAAAGGAGGCACTACTAGCCGGTACCTGCACAGAATTTTTACCTGAGCGCGTAGAAGGGGCAGGGGCTGATCTTGGTGCTGCAGAAACAACACTAGCTGGTGGGGGCGGCCGGAAAGATGGCTTGGGCAGCCCCGAAGTCCCCGTCGGCCGTGGTGGGTAGAAATTCCTGGACTTGCTGTACTCCTCAAAAGCCTGGAAAAGTCCCTGTGATTCTTTCTCTGCGAGCATAGCATACTGGAAACACTGGTTGAGGGTATAAAATTCTTTATAATCAAGGATGTCCTGAATTTCTTTTCTCAAACCAGAATAAAAGCGGCAAATCTGATCCTCTACTTTTTCAACCACAGCACAACGAATCAAACCCTTCTGAAGCTCACTAAAATACTCCTGAACAGTTTTATCTCCTTGATCTAAACGCTGCAGTTTATTACGAATTTCTCTATAAAAAGAAGGAGGAACAAAACGATCACGCATTTCTACCTTAAGTTCTTCCCAAGTAGTAGGCAAATCGGTTTCAGCAGCTAGACCACTCCACCAAACAATAGCAAAGTCCTTAAACTCACTAGTGGCTTGTCTAACTCTATGTTGTTCAGGAACAAGGTGGGCATTAAATTTTTGTTCTACCGTCATTTCCCAATCAAGGTAAGCATCACCATCGTATTGACCCGAAAACGAAGGAATTGAAAACATAATTTTAGCATACGGATCATCTGGAGCATAGTTACCTTGTGTGCGACGGGTGTGGTTGTGGAAACCACCCATACCTTGAGGGTTACATTGCAAACGGCGTCGTAACCTTGCGGTCCTTGTAGCTGACCTATCGACGGTGCCATCAGCCTTATACACCGTTGCTTCATCATGATCGCCTTCAACGTTGTTGTTGGTGTTGTTGATGTTGTTGTTGTTGTTGTTGTTGTTGTTGGTCTTGTGAGCGGTCTCCAATTCGACAACCTGATCGGTTAACTTAGAGACTCTCTTATCCAACCGCTCAATGCTTTCTCCCAGGTGAAGCTTGGTGACGGCGTCGGTGACGGCCCTGGTGATCGTTTCTGCCAAATCACTCTGAACCGCCTGCAAAGCCTTCTGTAACTGATTTTGGCTCACGCACTCATCCAATTTTGAGGGTGAAGCACCCTCCCCGTCGCTTCCTGACATCAGAAACACCAAAACAGGAAACAAAAAAGTGAAGGTTATCCCTACAAAACTACTAAGCAGTGGTGCCTCTCAACACAGCAAAAGTAAGCTTCTTGCAAAGCTCTTACAAAGTTCTGAAAACAACAAAGCGAAGGATACCAGGGAGAAGTGTTCCACGATTGCAAGGGTTACCAAATAACCTATGTGCTGTCCAGAAGAAGTATGTAGAGCTAGGAAGGCCAAATATGTATATATGAGTGGCACACAAATCAAAAACAGATAGTAAAGCTGAATAAGTGCCCAAGTAACTTGTCCCTAGTTGCTGGTCTAACTATGTCTTAGAACAGTAGTGATAGCAAAGAAGAAACAAGGAGACAAAGGGACACAGCCGATAACAGGGGGCTTAGTGTAAAACAGCCAAACTCAGAAATTTCAGGGGGCTAGATGGAGCACTAGTAGGAATCCCAAATTTCTTTTTTTTTGATTTTATTTTTTTGATATTTTTTCCAACTGACTAGCAAAGAGGGAGAAACCACAAAAAATTTCAGCTCAAACCGAGCTAGGACGTGGCCTACAGAAAATCTTGAAGTTTCAGAAAACGTCGGGTTTCAACTTGAATGAATTTTTTCTTTATCTTCCCGATTTTTTTTGAATTTTTTGACGTGGGTATGCCTTTTCGTCTAGAATCTCCTGTAAAAATTTCAGCCAAAACGGACAACCGAGCGAAAAGTTATGGCTGTTTTACCGAAGGGGTGTCGGAATCGGTTTTGAAGAACCCGGTGGTTTCAGTGAAATCCGAGTCGGGCTTGGGGTCGGGTAGGGAGTTTTTTTGGCGAGGTGGATACAGCGGAAAGTGGAATTTATGAAAATTGGTCCGAGGTGGTGAGGTTTAGGGTGGGATTAGGGTGGGCGTGTTGATCAATCAACCCTAGCACATAAAGCCGACAAAACCGAGGATGGTGAGGGGGATGGCGGCTAGGGTTGCAAGGGAAACACTACTGACGACAAAAACACAAACTAAACCAGCGACTAAACAAGAACTAGGGCACAAACTCAACACTACGGACTCTGAAATTGAAATATGCAAAGGCTAAACACGTGGTTATGGGCGGGGAAAATTTTTTTTTTGGTATTTTCAGTGGACGATAGGAAGAACAAGAAAACAAAACTAAAGGGTAGTATGAACCTGACGGTGCACCTGAAGCTCTGATTACCACTTTGATGTGGACAAGGGTTCCCGATCTTCCGAAAGGTTCTTGGTAAGTTGATTTGGTCGGAAGCGACACACAAATCGATCCGGCTTCAGAACAGCATGTTCTAAACCCCGCAATCACAGCACGACGTCTCCTCTGGTTATCAACCGTCCAAAAGACGATTGACCTCGCCGAGAAGGCTAATCCCTGCCTGCGAATCAAGAACACAAGCAAGAACAACGAAGAATGCAACACAATTGCAGATGTATGATTAAACTCTCGAAGTTGGGGTCTCACAAACCGATGAACGGCGAAACTGTTTATGAACAGAATTGATCTAAGCAAAACCCGAACCCTAATGGTGCGGCGGTGGCTGTATATAAAGACCCTAGGGTCGTGCAAGACCCTCTGGACGCGCCCCGAATTGGGCTCAACTAGATACAAGGCCCAAAGACAAAAAATAAGCGACGCAGCACCGACATAGATTCTGGACTCTCTCTTGTTTTGACGATTCCTGATGACTCCGGATGAATTTTGACATGAGGCCGGCGGCATTGGAAAGGTCTTCTCCTTATCTTTCCGTGCATATGTAGAACGTCCAAATCCGAGTCCGTATGCGTCTTGGACGACCGTTTTAGTACAGACTGGTCCTGGGCCCCGAAACAGACTCGAAGTCGGTTTTGATTGGGCCTCCACTTTGGCTTCCAAGCCCTTGCTGGCCCTCCACGTTTCCAAATCCTTCTCCCATCATCTCCTGGTCCTCTCCATGGTTTCTATCATAAAATAATCATTAGGTAGCAAACCATTCTCAAAAGTAACATATAGCGAAGAACGTAGGAACGAGCTCACCTCTAAATTTAGTTGTCGTGTACGAGCTCTAGTCATTGGACCTTGCAAGTCCAGATTTGGAGGAGTGTTGTGTGTATCCATAGGAGTGATGTCCTCATCATCCTCCCCCTCTTGAAGTGGAGTCGTCCTCGACTCAAGCTCATCCTCTTCTCCCAAGTATGGTTTCAAATCTGAAATGTTAAAAATAGGACTAACCCCGAACTCGGGAGGCAACTCAAGTTTGTATGCATTATCATTAATCTTCTCTATTATTTTGAATGGACCATCAGCTCTAGGCATTAGTTTAGACTTTCTCAATTCTGGAAATCTATCCTTCCTTAAGTGTAACCACACTAAATCTCCTACATCAAGCTTTACTTCCTTTCTTCCCTTACTACCAGCAATTTTATACTTTTCATTCATCTTTTCAATGCTAAGTCTAGTGGTCTCATGTATTTGCAAAATAAATTCAGCACGCTCCTTAGCATCAATATGAACTCTCTCATTAATAGGTAGAGGAAGTATATCAAGTGGAGTACGGGGATCAAAACCATACACTACCTTGAATGGACTTACCTTGGTAGTAGAATGTGTTGCCCGATTATAAGCAAACTCAACATGAGGTAAGCATTCTTCCCATTGCTTCAAATTTTTCTTCAAAACAGCTCGCAACATAGTACCCAAAGTGCGGTTCACAACCTCAGTTTGTCCATCAGTTTGTGGATGACAAGTTGTAGAAAATAACAACTTTGTACCCAACTTATTCCAAAGCGTGCGCCAAAAATGACTCAAGAATTTTGCATCACGATCTGAAACAATAGTAGAAGGCATACCATGCAAACGTACAATTTCTTTGAAAAAAAGATCAGCAATATAACTAGCATCATCAGTTTTATGACATGATATAAAGTGTGCCATCTTGGAAAAACGATCCACGACAACAAAAATGCTATCGCTCCCCCTCTTAGTCCTAGGCAGTCCTAAAATAAAGTCCATAGAAATATCCGCCCAAGGAATAGAAGGAACAGGAAGTGGCATGTATAAACCATGTGGATTCAATCGAGACTTAGCTTTTTGACATGTAGTGCAGCGAGCAACAAAACGCTCAACATCTTTCCTCATCCTTGGCCAAAAGAAGTGTGTGGCCAAAATATCCTCTGTCTTCTTAGCACCAAAATGACCCATCAATCCACCTCCATGCGCCTCCTGCAACAACAAAAGACGAACGGAACCAACTGGAATGCATAGGCGGTTAGCTCTAAACAAGAATCCATCATTCAACACAAATTTGTGCCAAGCACGACCTTCTTTACAGTGCAGCAATACATCTTTAAAATCGACATCAACAACATATTGTTCTTTAATTGCCTCAAGTCCAAAAATTCTACAATCAAGTTGAGACAACAAAGTATATCGCCTCGATAAAGCATCAGCAATCACATTATCCTTCCCTTTCTTATGTTTAATAATATAAGGAAAAGACTCAATAAACTCAACCCATTTAGCATGTCACGGTTCAAATTGCCTTGAGAACGAATATACTTAAGTGATTCATGATCAGAATGAATAACAAATTCTTTGGGCAACAAATAATGACGCCACGTTTCTAAAGAACGTACAAGTGCATATAGTTCCTTATCATACGTGGAATAATTCAAAACAGGCCCAGTAATTTTCTCACTAAAGTATGCAACAGGTTTACCATCTTGCATCAGAACACCACCAATGCCTATACCACTAGCATCACATTCAAGCTCAAAAGTCTTATCAAAATTGGGTAATTGCAGCAATGGTGCATGTGTAAGTTTGTCCTTCAAAGCATCAAAAGACTCATGATGTACCTTACCAAAATGGAAGTCAACGCCCTTCTTTGTCAACTCATGCAATGGTGCA
Source organism: Eleusine coracana subsp. coracana (assembly GCA_032690845.1). Lineage (NCBI taxonomy): Eukaryota > Viridiplantae > Streptophyta > Magnoliopsida > Poales > Poaceae > Eleusine > Eleusine coracana. The sequence goes on from CM064434.1 coordinate 40,780,081, forward strand.
GCAATGGTGCTGAAATCTTTGACAAAGCGGCGGTAGAAACCTGCAAGACCAAGAAAACTCCTCACCTGTGTGATAGTTTTTGGTACAGGCCAGCTCTTTATGGCTTCAATCTTCGCCTCATCCACCTCAATTCCCTGTGGAGTCACAACATAGCCAAGAAAAGAGACTCGATCCGTGCAAAAGGTGCACTTCTCAAGGTTACCAAATAAACGTGCAACTCGCAAAGCATCAAAAATAGCACGCAAATGAATCATATGATCATCCGTGGATTTGCTATAAATCAAGATATCATCAAAGTAAACAACCACAAATTTGCCAATAAAAGGTCTTAAAACCTCATTCATCAAACGCATGAAAGTACTGGGTGCATTAGTTAACCCAAAAGGCATTACTAACCACTCATACAACCCGAATTTGGTTTTGAAAGCTGTTTTCCATTCATCTCCAAGTTTCATTCTAATTTGATGGTAGCCACTACGCAAATCAATTTTAGTGAAAATTATAGCACCATATAACTCATCAAGCATGTCGTCTAGCCTAGGAATAGGATGACGATACCTAATAGTAATGTTATTAATGGCTCTACAATCTACACACATACGCCAAGAACCATCTTTCTTAGGAACCAAAAGTACAGGAACAGCACAAGGACTAAGTGATTGACGAACATACCCACGATCCAAAAGGTCTTGGACTTGTCGTTGTATCTCCTTAGTCTCCTCAGGGTTGGTCCTATAAGCAGCACGGTTTGGTAAAGTAGCACCAGGAATCAAATCAATTTGATGCTCAATCCCTCTCAAAGGTGGCAATCCCGGGGGTATCTCAGCTGGGAAAACATCCTCATACTCCTGCAAAAGGTTAGTGACAGCAGGAGGCAAAGCACTAGAAGCAATATCACCAAGCAAAAACAAGGCTTGTTTGCATATCAAAGCATAGCAAATATCATCAGTATAAATTTCAGCAAGCTCAGATTTTGTGGCAAGACATGAACGACCTTGTAATTTAATTGCAGCACCCTTAGAACATGAAGAATCATTAACATTACTTGGTGTAGAAGCAGAATTAACAGGTTGCTGAATTTCAGGGCGTTTATTTTTCAAAGTAGCAGCTCGTTCTAAATCAGCTTGTACAATTTCAGCAGGGGTCATTGGTAACAAAGTAATTTTAGTTCCTTGATGCATAAAAGTGTACTTATTACTTTTACCATGGTGTACAGCATCATTATCAAATTCCCAAGGTCTACCCAATAAAAGTGAACAAGCTTGCATGGGTACAACATCACAATCAACAGAATCCACATAGGAACCAATGGAAAAAGGAACTCTGCAAGTTTGTGTTACCTTAGCTTTTCCAGAGTCATTTAACCACTGAATGTAGTATGGATGTGGATGTGGGCGTGTGGTCAAATCAAGCTTCTGAACCACATCAGAACTCACCAAATTGTTGCAGCTTCCTCCATCAATGATGACACGTGCCCGACGGTTCTTGATGACGAAGAAAATCTGGAACAAGTTATGTCGCTGCATCATCTCGGGTTGCTGGACTTGTGTGCTAAGCACACGCTGCACAATAATATTCATATAGCCCGTGGTATCTCCGCCTCCAAGGACGAGGTCACCGCTGGTGGCAGCGACATCCTCCTCCTCATCCTCCACATCGGAGGCGCTCATGTAACCGCCATCATCTGTCGCCACATATGCCCGCCTACTTGGGAAATGTTTCTGCACATGGCCAAGACCATGGCAGCGGTGGCACTGAATCCCTGTAGTGCGTCCCGTCGAAGCAACAAAGGAGGCACTACTAGCCGGTACCTGCACAGAATTTTTACCTGAGCGCGTAGAAGGGGCAGGGGCTGATCTTGGTGCTGCAGAAACAACACTAGCTGGTGGGGGCGGCCGGAAAGATGGCTTGGGCAGCCCCGAAGTCCCCGTCGGCCGTGGTGGGTAGAAATTCCTGGACTTGCTGTACTCCTCAAAAGCCTGGAAAAGTCCCTGTGATTCTTTCTCTGCGAGCATAGCATACTGGAAACACTGGTTGAGGGTATAAAATTCTTTATAATCAAGGATGTCCTGAATTTCTTTTCTCAAACCAGAATAAAAGCGGCAAATCTGATCCTCTACTTTTTCAACCACAGCACAACGAATCAAACCCTTCTGAAGCTCACTAAAATACTCCTGAACAGTTTTATCTCCTTGATCTAAACGCTGCAGTTTATTACGAATTTCTCTATAAAAAGAAGGAGGAACAAAACGATCACGCATTTCTACCTTAAGTTCTTCCCAAGTAGTAGGCAAATCGGTTTCAGCAGCTAGACCACTCCACCAAACAATAGCAAAGTCCTTAAACTCACTAGTGGCTTGTCTAACTCTATGTTGTTCAGGAACAAGGTGGGCATTAAATTTTTGTTCTACCGTCATTTCCCAATCAAGGTAAGCATCACCATCGTATTGACCCGAAAACGAAGGAATTGAAAACATAATTTTAGCATACGGATCATCTGGAGCATAGTTACCTTGTGTGCGACGGGTGTGGTTGTGGAAACCACCCATACCTTGAGGGTTACATTGCAAACGGCGTCGTAACCTTGCGGTCCTTGTAGCTGACCTATCGACGGTGCCATCAGCCTTATACACCGTTGCTTCATCATGATCGCCTTCAACGTTGTTGTTGGTGTTGTTGATGTTGTTGTTGTTGTTGTTGTTGTTGTTGGTCTTGTGAGCGGTCTCCAATTCGACAACCTGATCGGTTAACTTAGAGACTCTCTTATCCAACCGCTCAATGCTTTCTCCCAGGTGAAGCTTGGTGACGGCGTCGGTGACGGCCCTGGTGATCGTTTCTGCCAAATCACTCTGAACCGCCTGCAAAGCCTTCTGTAACTGATTTTGGCTCACGCACTCATCCAATTTTGAGGGTGAAGCACCCTCCCCGTCGCTTCCTGACATCAGAAACACCAAAACAGGAAACAAAAAAGTGAAGGTTATCCCTACAAAACTACTAAGCAGTGGTGCCTCTCAACACAGCAAAAGTAAGCTTCTTGCAAAGCTCTTACAAAGTTCTGAAAACAACAAAGCGAAGGATACCAGGGAGAAGTGTTCCACGATTGCAAGGGTTACCAAATAACCTATGTGCTGTCCAGAAGAAGTATGTAGAGCTAGGAAGGCCAAATATGTATATATGAGTGGCACACAAATCAAAAACAGATAGTAAAGCTGAATAAGTGCCCAAGTAACTTGTCCCTAGTTGCTGGTCTAACTATGTCTTAGAACAGTAGTGATAGCAAAGAAGAAACAAGGAGACAAAGGGACACAGCCGATAACAGGGGGCTTAGTGTAAAACAGCCAAACTCAGAAATTTCAGGGGGCTAGATGGAGCACTAGTAGGAATCCCAAATTTCTTTTTTTTTGATTTTATTTTTTTGATATTTTTTCCAACTGACTAGCAAAGAGGGAGAAACCACAAAAAATTTCAGCTCAAACCGAGCTAGGACGTGGCCTACAGAAAATCTTGAAGTTTCAGAAAACGTCGGGTTTCAACTTGAATGAATTTTTTCTTTATCTTCCCGATTTTTTTTGAATTTTTTGACGTGGGTATGCCTTTTCGTCTAGAATCTCCTGTAAAAATTTCAGCCAAAACGGACAACCGAGCGAAAAGTTATGGCTGTTTTACCGAAGGGGTGTCGGAATCGGTTTTGAAGAACCCGGTGGTTTCAGTGAAATCCGAGTCGGGCTTGGGGTCGGGTAGGGAGTTTTTTTGGCGAGGTGGATACAGCGGAAAGTGGAATTTATGAAAATTGGTCCGAGGTGGTGAGGTTAGGGTGGGATTAGGGTGGGCGTGTTGATCAATCAACCCTAGCACATAAAGCCGACAAAACCGAGGATGGTGAGGGGGATGGCGGCTAGGGTTGCAAGGGAAACACTACTGACGACAAAAACACAAACTAAACCAGCGACTAAACAAGAACTAGGGCACAAACTCAACACTACGGACTCTGAAATTGAAATATGCAAAGGCTAAACACGTGGTTATGGGCGGGGAAAATTTTTTTTTTGGTATTTTCAGTGGACGATAGGAAGAACAAGAAAACAAAACTAAAGGGTAGTATGAACCTGACGGTGCACCTGAAGCTCTGATTACCACTTTGATGTGGACAAGGGTTCCCGATCTTCCGAAAGGTTCTTGGTAAGTTGATTTGGTCGGAAGCGACACACAAATCGATCCGGCTTCAGAACAGCATGTTCTAAACCCCGCAATCACAGCACGACGTCTCCTCTGGTTATCAACCGTCCAAAAGACGATTGACCTCGCCGAGAAGGCTAATCCCTGCCTGCGAATCAAGAACACAAGCAAGAACAACGAAGAATGCAACACAATTGCAGATGTATGATTAAACTCTCGAAGTTGGGGTCTCACAAACCGATGAACGGCGAAACTGTTTATGAACAGAATTGATCTAAGCAAAACCCGAACCCTAATGGTGCGGCGGTGGCTGTATATAAAGACCCTAGGGTCGTGCAAGACCCTCTGGACGCGCCCCGAATTGGGCTCAACTAGATACAAGGCCCAAAGACAAAAAATAAGCGACGCAGCACCGACATAGATTCTGGACTCTCTCTTGTTTTGACGATTCCTGATGACTCCGGATGAATTTTGACATGAGGCCGGCGGCATTGGAAAGGTCTTCTCCTTATCTTTCCGTGCATATGTAGAACGTCCAAATCCGAGTCCGTATGCGTCTTGGACGACCGTTTTAGTACAGACTGGTCCTGGGCCCCGAAACAGACTCGAAGTCGGTTTTGATTGGGCCTCCACTTTGGCTTCCAAGCCCTTGCTGGCCCTCCACGTTTCCAAATCCTTCTCCCATCATCTCCTGGTCCTCTCCATGGTTTCTATCATAAAATAATCATTAGGTAGCAAACCATTCTCAAAAGTAACATATAGCGAAGAACGTAGGAACGAGCTCACCTCTAAATTTAGTTGTCGTGTACGAGCTCTAGTCATTGGACCTTGCAAGTCCAGATTTGGAGGAGTGTTGTGTGTATCCATAGGAGTGATGTCCTCATCAGAACCGCTACAAACCAAAGTGTCAACAATGAGTTGTTCCCTTCTCAAGCTTGCTCATAATGGACCATTTTTCAAAGCCTTAGGTACACCATAAACCACCTTCCCAAGTTTAACCGATGTCCATTGCTATCTCAAGAAGGTCCGAAGTCAACCTACAAAAGAAGAGAAACAAGCACAAAACAAAGACACAAACAACAAAGCAAACAAATACTATACATAGTTACAAAGGACAAGCTCAAGGGTTACTCATGTAAAGTTGGAGAGGTCTAGAACATTGAGTTCTCCCCTTAGCTTGTTGTAGATCTTCTCATCGAGTGGCTTGGTGAAGATATCCGCCAATTGTTCATGAGTTTGCACACTCACCAACTCGATGTACTTCTTCTCAACATGATCCCTTATGTAGTGATGCCTCACTTGAATGTGCTTTTCATGACCATGATCTCTAGTTTTAAGAGCCATCTTGATTGCTGCATCACTATCACAATACAATGGCATTCGAGTGTAATTGAGGCCATAATCCGAGAGCATTTGCCTCATATAGAGAAGTTGGGCACAACATGCTCCCAGTGCCATGTATTCCGCTTTACTGTCGATAGAGCCACCGAGTTTTGCTTCTTTGAGCTCTAAGATACTAGAGATCTTCCAAGAAATTGGCAACCTCCCGATGTACTCTTCCTATTCACTTTGCAACCCGCGAAGTCTGAATCTGAATACCCAAGTAACTCAAAGCTTGTTCCTCTATACCATAAGCCCATGGTAGGTGTGTACTTGAGGTATCTCATTATCCTCTACACGGCCTTCAATTGTGACTCTTTCGGATTTGCTTGGTAGCGTGCACACAAGCACACACTAAGCATGGTGTCCGGTCTCGAAGTAGTGAGATAGAGCAAATAACCAATCATGGATCTATAGAGCTTGGGATTTACTGGTTTCCCTTTCACATCATCATCTAAGGGTTTGCTTGTTGCCATAAGTGTGTGCATGGGCTTGCAATTCTGCATGTTGAATCTCTTGAGAAGATCCTTGGTATACTTTTCTTGATAGATGATGTTTCCTTCTCTCAATTGTTTGACTTGGGAACCAAGGAACACATGCAACTCTCTAATCATTGACATTTGAAATTACTTTGCCATCATTTCCCGAAACTCTTCATTGAACTTCTCATTTGTTGACCCATTGATAATATCATCCACATAGATTTGGCACATAAAGAGATCCTTCCCAACATGTCTTGTGAACAAGTGCTATCCATGCTTCCAATCTTGAAACCATTCTTGAGATGAAAGTTCCTCAAGTGTTCATACAATGCCCTTGGTGCTTTCTTGAGGCCATAGAGAGCTTTCTTCAATTTATATACATGTCTTGGATGTTTTGAGTCCTCAAACCATGGAGGTTGTTCCACATAGACTTTCTCATTGATATCTCTATTCAAGAAAGCACTTTCGACATCCTTTTGAAAGAGCTTGAAGCCATTGTGTGATGCATAAGCATGTAAGATTCGAATAGCTTCAAGACGGGCCACGGGACCAAAGGTTTCTTCAAAGTCAATCCCCGCCACTTGAGAATATCCCTTAGCCACTAGGCGAGCCTTGTTCTTGACAATTGCTCCTTTCTCATCTTGCTTGTTCTTGAAGACCCACTTGGTTCCAACCATATTATGATTCTTGGGCCTCTCAACCAATTTCCATACTTTGCACCTCTTGAAGTTGTTCACTCTTCTTGCATGGCTATAACCCATTTGTGATCATCCATAGCTTCATCAATGGTAGTGGGCTCAATCATAGAGACAAAAGAGAAGTTCTCAATTGCAACATTGGCCTCATCATCATTTTCTTCACTCATATAGTTGGGCTTATATTGATTTCTCCTTGACTTTACTCCTTGAGAAGGACTCCCAATGATCAAGTCACGTGAATGATCCTTGTTGATGGCATTGGGTCTAGGATGGTATTTTTCTTGAGTGTGAGGAGCTCTCGGTGAACTATCTTGTGCATCATGGATTGCTCGCTCTCTTGATATATGAGTGTCTTGGATCCTAAGAGAGGTGGGAGAGTCACTCTTATGCTTTCTTGTTTTGAACTTAGAACTTGAGGTGGATGGAAGGACATCTTGTGAAGAGCTAGGAGAAGTGGTTTATGGAGAAGTATGTGGGGAGGCTTGTGGCTCACTTCTCACTTGGGTTTCATCATCATTTGGTGGGTGACCTCTCAATGAATCTTGTGAGGAGCTTCTGGGCATATTTGTGGCATTATGGTTGGTTCTTGCACCTCAGAGGAAGAGGTCGATTGAGGTGGTGGAGTAGAGGGCTCATCGATATCACCATGATTGGCCTTGTGGGGTAAAACCTCGCCCACGGGCATGTTCCTCAAGGCTTCCCTCATAGGCTCATCTCCAATGCTCACTTCATGAAATTCATCTCCCTTCTGAGAACCATTTGACTCATCAAATTGCACATCATAAGATTCTTCTACACATCTTGTGACTGAGTTGTACACTCGATATGCTTTAGAAGTTACTGAGTACCCAACAAGAATGCCTCATCAGTTCTGCTCTCAAATTTTTTGGGCTTTCTCCTCTTCTTAAGAATGTAACACTTGCAGCCAAAGACTCGGAAATAGGAAACATTGGGTTTTTGTCCCACCAATAGCTTATATGGTGTCTTCTTCAACAACCGATTGAGATAGACACGGTTGGAGGTGTAGCAAGCCGTGTTGATTGCCTCCGCCCAAAACCTCTCATGAGTTCCATACTCATCCAACATGGCACGAGCAAGAGTGATTAGCGTCTTGTTCTTTCTCTCCACTACTCCATTTTGCTCGAGAGTATATGTAGCAGAGAATTCATGCTTGATGCCTTTCTTGTCACAATATTCCTCTACTGCGGTGTTCTTGAACTCAGTCCCATTGTCACTCCTTATCTTCACAATCCTAGCCTTGAATTCATTCTTTCGTCTTCTAGCAAACTTTCTGAAGATACCACTGGCTTGAGATTTATCCACAAGAAAGAAGGTTCAAGTGTATCTCATGAAATCATCAACAATCACCAAGGAATATAGATTACCTCCTAGACTCTTGTAATGTGTTGGCCCAAACAAGTCCAGACGCAAGAGCTCTAGGGGACGAGATATGGACATGAATGACTTGGTGGAATGTGAAGATGCAACCTGTTTTCGCTCCTGACAAGTGCGACATCCCATGTCACAAAAAGATAATTAAGCTAACCCTAATACTAAATTGAGGGCTAATTAAAAATATGAATAATTAATGTGCCCAAGAAAAAATGAGGAAATTAATTAATTAAATCTAGAATTGGCCAAATGATAGCAATTCACAAAAATAAAAAAACTCCATGAAATTGCACCAATGTTTTTGCATATTCATGTTGGCCCTATTGAAGAAGAACTTTGAGGATTTTATCAGAATTTTTGGTAATCATTTAATACCCTTAAAAATTCCTTAAATGTAGAGAAAAGCACCTCTGTTCTAGGATTTTACATTAATTCTCCAGCAAGAATCTCAACTTGACACCAAAAGCAAAGTTGTAGAGTATATTTTGCTGGACTTGTACAAAATTGTGCATTTAAATTTGAGCAACAGAACTTGGAGAAAATTGGAAAGGCAGAGTACTGTTCTAGTCAAGGGGGGGAGTCAAGTTCTTCTTTTCCTAGCCATTCCCAGAATGACAGCGCCGTACCCGCCGCCGGTCACCAATCGCCGCCTCTCTCCTGCCCATGCCGACTCCTGCTCTGCCGCTTCTCCTTGTGCCACCGGCCTGCATTGAAGGCCCCCACTGGCAAGCCACTCGTCGCCCGCCAGCTAACCTCCTTTCCCTCTCTCTGCTCTCCCGGCCGATCGGCGACTTATGGCCGTAGCTGCCCAAAGCTCCTCCCTCCTCCTTTTTTTCTCTCCGCTCGCACGCGCTCCACATGCTACTAAAGCCTCACCACATGACCAGGCACCCGTGCCCGGCTTCCTTCCTCCTCTTCAACTAGAATCGCCAGAATTCCCCTGCTCCGAGCCGCCTTGGCCGCCGCCGCATCCAGCACCACCGAGGCAGCTCCCCCCTCTCCCTTTTTCTTCTCAAGTCGATGCGCAAGACCATCACCTAGCTCCCCTCTAACGCCCTGTCCTCACCGTGCAGCATCCACGCCGGAATCGAAGAAGACAGAGCCACCGTCGTATGCCAAGCAGGGGAGCGCAAGACGACGACCCCTCTCTGGCCTTCCCCAACCTAGACTCGCCCCACACTGAGCACCGCGACATGAAGGTGATGCTCTAACGCCCTTCTCCCAGCCGCTTCGAGCCATGGCCGCACCACCCACCGCTGGCCAGTTTCACCGAGCGCCACTGCTCGCAGCCGGCGGAGCTCTGGCCACCCTAGCGCACCCCACCGCCCCCTACCAAACCACCTCCCCCCCCCCCCATGAGCACGAATCCGAGCACCCTTGGGCGAATCTTTCCACCGATCATCGCCGGCCACTGAGCACCCTTCGAACCCACTTGCATACTCTAGCAAATGACCTTGAATTAGTTTATGATAGTAAGCTATCCCCGTTAGCAAATGCTTTGCTAAAACTAGTGGAGTCAACGGTAGCTTATGGAATCACTTGATTCAACTAGGGTTCACATGAATGACGAACTTGATAAAATGGAGCACCTATCGTTGCAACTCTGCGGACAAATATTGAACAGTAACAAGTACATACCTTTACATGGGAATTGGTAAACCTAGTAACTTGGACGCCGTATTGTTGGATGGCCCTACTCATCAATTCAGAGGTGATGTGAATGGCACGGTGGATGCACGGGTTGGAGGACCGCTGGAGAGTGCACGGGTTAAGCCTCGGATACGAAGTACTGTATCGCGGGGAGGACGTGTACTCAGGATCGATGGCCTTGGATCGACTTTATAGCAATCTCGTGAACGGTGGCCACACATGTTCTTAAATGATGTGTTTGCCGTGTACTTGGGTTAATCCTTGCAGGATGTAAATTGATTCAAATTGCCATCCCTCGCGGTTATGAGTACCTCTTGTTTGAGCAGGGGTAATGATACTTAAGTAGAGAAATTATGGTTATGATTCTGAAATTTACTTATGCTATGGCTACATATTGCTATGATGTATTGTTGTTTACTTATATTCAAGTCTTAGCACTTAGCTAGGTCTACCACAGTTACTTTTCTGCAATAAGGAAAGGAAAGTGCAGCATAGAACTAATAGGAGCTTTTTATGCATTTATCAAATAAGCCCGGTCAGCCCCTACATAATAGGAGTCAGTTTTAGTAAACCGTTTGACGGGTAAGCCTTTCGGAGTATCTTAGATACTCAGGCTTTGCGATTATGTTGTTTTCAGGTTTTCCTCAAGCTACCTATTGTGATTGATGTAACAAAGTTGTGTGGGAAGGTGAGGAGCCCCAAAACTGAACCATTGAATGGGTCCCTAGCTCTCCTGACCAAGATGACTGAGACATTGACATAGGGCCGGCATGGTTTACTTAGGTTATCGACGTCGTGTTTTGCAGTATTTCCGCTTCCGCATATTTATGTAATCTAAACCAAGAACATATGTATTGTAATGTAACTAAATTTTCTTCTGCTATGACTCTTGAACTTGTAATATTATGCACTTAATGATGTATCTTTGTAAATGATGAATGTTTATGTGTGAATGCTATGTATGGTTACTTTGTTAATCATCTCCTAAGGCGATCTTGTACGGCATACTCTATATTTCGGTATAGGGTTGTCACAGGTGGTGTCAGAGCCATCTCAGGATAAGCAACACTGCTATGAACATTTTAAAACGTAAACAAGCCATTTTTATGCCTTACGGTGAGATACAAAGTAGAAGTGCCCGTGTAAGAGTTATTATTAGTTGGTGGCAAAGCTAACCCTGGGTTATGTTTGTTTAAATTACTTGCATCCATGGAATCTTCAACGAAGGTATGTCATTGTGCATGGATGGGTTGCGCTGTAAATACCGAATGCCTTCTTGGTGGGCAAATACCTGGGCTTTGATTGATACGCGGACCAAATGCGTTTAAATGTCGGCTGCCTTCCGGGTGGGCAAATACCTGGGCATAATTGTCATTGTTATTTTGGTTTGTTTCTTTTCCATTTTGATGTAATGTTTCTGAAATGGATCTCTTGCAGGTACAATAACCACGTGTAGTTCGTTAGAAAATGTGTGAGAGGTGTGTGTGCCACCGAAAGGATCGAGCTATATATTCAGTCAAGTTTCTTTATGTGACGATATCGGGAATTGTCATATTGAGCGTTGACATTCATGCATACCATATGCATTCATCCTTACTAAATCAAGTAAAAAGGTCACTAATATTGCAAACATGTGAAATGACCAAGCCTCGAGCAATTTTGAATCCCTATGGCACCTAAACCGAAAGCTTGAACTCAACTGATAAGAACCGAACTTTGCTAGAAAAGTCAGTTGCACTAAAATGAGCATAACTTTCTCAATTTTAATTCAATGAAGGTGAATGAGTACTCGTTGGAAAGATTATGTTTTGCTCTACAAGTTTGGTTTAGGCTGTTTGTCCTAGAAAAATATGGAACTGGGTCGAATGTTGCAAAAATAGTAAGCTTTTTTGGAATGTCAGAAATTGCTTCATTTCTGTCCTCTATCTTTGGATGATCATAACTTCCATAGGGTTTATCAGATGGATCTGTGTGAAATGCGTTGGAAAGATAAAGAAATCCTCCACAACTTTTGTAAAATGTCCAGAGGCTATGTGTTTTTGCTCATCTCTGTGGGTTACTCCGTCAACCGCAGAATTTGTCGTTGTCGGTCGTCAAACGGATCGGGAACCTCGTGTCTTTTCTTTTATCAATCTATCCTTATGCTATTTTGAGCATGTGTTCTTAGTGGGATATTAAGTTTTAACTTACCCTTGGAAAACTTTATTCCGGCAGATGGATGTTGGCAAGCTCATGAAGGACCCTGAGCACCTTGCCGCCCGCAATCTCGAGTTGGAACGAGAGCACGAGGCTCTGCAGTCCACACTTGCTGCCCATGATGCCCAGCTCCCGGAGAGTGATGCTAAAGGTTGCAGTTCTTGAGGACAAGCTGCACACTAGCGAGTTGGAGCAGGCCGATCTTTTCAAACAGCTCCATGATGCTCAGCTCATCATCGAGGGCAATGGAAGCAATCAGTTGCAGGAGCAACTGAACCAACACCATGCCTAACTCACCACTTATCATGAGGAGATTTACTCTCTTCATGGACAGGTTACCGCTCTCTTGGAGGAGTGAAGTGAGCTACAGGCTCAGGCGAAGAAGCTCAAGATGCGTGAGATGTCATGGAAGGGAACCTCAACGACGCTCATGCCATCATCGCGCAGCAAGAGCAAGTCATTGGGCATCTCCAAGCTGCAAATGGCCAGCTACATGCTATCCTTAGTGACCTGCCACCCGTGCCACTTGCAGTGATTCCCCCAGATGACACTGATTTGAGTGAGAACGGTGATTCCGGTGTTGACTACGAAGCAACCCCTGGACCGGATGATATGGACGTGGAGTTCGATGGTGATAGCCATGCCGAGTGACTAAGGAGTAGTACGTGGTGTAGGGTTGAAATCTCATGAGACATCGTGCTTGTATGTGGATAGTGTAAGTGATGCTAAGTGAACTTGTAACCTAAGCTCTTTGAGATCGTGTTGTTGTCATGTTCCGAGTGAGGTAACCTAAGACTTATCATGTATCAAAAGTTGCATCACATGTATCCATGGCTTTTATCCTAATTATGTTGCCTATGGTGTTGGAATTAATGGAATTTAAGTTATCTCTTATGTCCTGCACCGTTTCCTTGTCAATATTTCAAATTATGAGCAATCTGAAATTTTATTTCATCTCTATGTCATAGCCTATTATCATATTATCTCATGTGATGATCGGGCTAACATGCTTATTCCATGGTAGATGGTGCAAACTCGCCGCGGTGGAGAAAACCCCGGTGATGCTCCCGGTGCTTCAAACATCGGTGGAAACCAGCCACCACCCAATGCTCCGTCCATGACGCCGATGGAACAGCTCATACATAACCAGAATGAGATATTCCGCATGTTCATGGAGAAGCCGCAGCAGCCCCATGAATCCTCATACAGCGACTTTTGGGCAACTCATCCGCCCACTTTGGGAGAAGCCGGTGATCCACTGGAAGCGGATAATTTCATTCGCACTTTGGAATCGAAGTTCGCTCTTCTTCACTGCACCGAACATTAGAAGCCCCTCTTCACCGTGCAGCAACTCCGTGGCTCCGCAAGTGCTTGGTGGGCAAGCTACACCGCCGCTCTTGCCGCTGGTCACCAAGTCACTTGGATGGAATTCTGCACTATGTTTCATGCGCACCACATCCCCGCTGGTCTTATGAAGAGCAAGCTGCAAGAGTTCCTTAATCTGAAGCAAGGCTCTGGAACCGTGCAAGAGAATGCGTGGAAGTTCAATTACTTGACTCAGTATGCTTCGTATCATGCTGATACAAATGAGAAGAAGAAAGACTGTTTCCATTTGGGCCTTACCCTAAAGCTGCAAGACCGCTTGGCACAAGTCACCGCTGACACTTTCAATGATCCAATGAGTGCCGCCATCGTTGAAAAAGATGCTATCTACGCCAACCAGGATGATAAGAAGAGGAAGCGTGCTATGGGAAGTTCTTCCGGCTCCGCACCGCCCAAGTATCGTCTAGCAATCACCTCCCCGAATGTTGGGCAGAAGTTCCGGGCTGTGGTACCGTCGGGAGGAGGACCTCGTCCATCATTCTCACAGCAGCACTCTCGCTTCCATGGAGGCAACCAGCAGCCATCCTCTGGTTCCCACCCTTCACAGCAGAGTAATTAAGTGGTGAAGGCCAACTCCTTGCAGTTGTGCAACAACTGCGCCGAACCGGTCACTTTGCCAAGGAGTGCCGTTTTCCGAAGCGCAACCAGGGCAGCAACAACAACTCCAACGCTTCCAGGAACAACAACAACAACAACCACAGCAGCGGCAACAACAATGGAAACAATGTCAATCGTCCCCAGTCTTCTACTCCTACTCATAAGAATGGTCGAATCAACTATACCACGGTCGAAGAAATCTAAGATGGAGAGCCAGTTCTCATAGGTACGTTCTCAATCAACCAACATGCTGCCATGGTTCTTTTTTATTCTGGAGCAACACTTGATTTTATTGGTCAAGCATGTGTGAATCATTTGAAAATCACCCCCACAACTATGGGAACACCATACATCATCACATCTCCCGGTGGAAAAATAAAGGCTCATCTTGAGTTAAGAAAAGTGCCACTTAAGTTAGCAAGCAACATATACCCCACTTCCCTAATCATCTTAGATGGCCAAAGTATTGACATAAGTCTTGGTATGAGATGGATGACCAGACATAAAGTTGTCTTGCACATTGAATCCCGGGAAGTCCATTTGAACTCACCCTTACATGGCCCGTCTATCCTCCGATTGTCATGTCCCAATTTGTCAACTTCTCAAGTGTGTCATGTTGAAGGGAAAAATCTAGAGGATATTATAGTGGTACGTGATTTTCCTGACGTATTTCCAGATGATTTGCTAAGAATGCCTCCGGACAGGGATGTCGAGTTTAAAATCGAACTCTTACCCGGTACGGCGCCTATCTCTCGTAGGGTACACAAAATGGCTCCTAATGAGTTAGCGGAATTAAAAGAGCAATTGCAAGAGCTTATGGACAAGGGTTACATCCGACTGAGTTCATCTCCCTAGGGCTGTCCCGCCCTCTTTGTGAAGAAGAAAGACAAGACCCTGCGTCTGTCTCCTTGTCTAGTCTACAGTTAGATTTATCTCCCATTACTTGACTATACAATAGATGATTCGCACTAGCCACTTAGAGTTGATGATCACTGTTGTTGCTTTGCATATTTGCCTAGTGATCATGTCTTTCATTCAGTGCTAGGGTTTCTATTGCACATTCTCTCCTAGTGGTGCTTTTCTTATAGATTTATATAGGAATCTATGCTTATCCTACCTTTACCTACGTGCGTGCAGTGATAGCAGCAGCAATAGCGAAGGCATGATCAGGTCAAGATAAGGGCAAAGGGAAGATGCCAGAGAAGCCTAAGAGCAAGAAGAGACCGAGACTAGACCTATAGTCAGAGAGATCCAGGAGGTTGGCTCAGCACTTGGATGCCATGGAGCAGTCACGTAGGACACCTGGCTCCCGTCTGAGGATCAGCCAGCCAGCTGAGGACCAGGGCTTGAGGAGGAGCACCAGGTAGAGGACTGCACCTCTAGCGGTTGGAGTGGTGCACCACCATGGCCGCAGCGTACTACGGTTTCCCGTCGGGGGAGATCATCGAGAACTACGGATCAGGGATCCTCCAGGCAGTAGGAGGAGGAGTCCGAGGAGGAGGAGATTGGAGAGGAGACCTCAGAGTCAGAGTCTGAGGAGCTGGTTGAGGAGGAGGAGACAGAGGAAGAGGCTGAGCAAACTGTCCCCCATAGGACAGCTCACCGGGAACGAGACCCGAGGTGCACCTGTGAGGTGTGCACGAGGAGGCTGCAGAGGCTTGTACAGGAAGCCAGAGAGCCAGATATCCTTAAGGTTCCTGCCAAGGACCTTAAGGCGCTTCACTTGGTACCTTTCGAGTAGTGGGCTCCAGTTCCCAGAGACCCCTCTACTGGAGAGAGGTACTGGACTGGCCTCCAGAGGAGGATTGGTGAGGGTCTGAGACATTACCTTGGCCCAAGAGGCAAGGACAGACTCTTTGTGCCGCAGCAGTACACGATGTACAAGGCCATGAGGAGGGCCACCAGAACAGAAATGGAGTAGTACTTCACGTACTTGCCAGGGCTAGCAGAGCTAGTTACTGCTCCACACAGGTTCAGAGAGGACATGGTGCTAGAGTTCCACGCCACACTGTGGGTTGCCAGAGACCGCTCAGAGTTCTGGTTCTTGTTCAGAGGGTAGCCACAGTGTGTGACTAGACAGGATCTGATCTATAACCTAGGACTTCTTTCGTCAGACTTCTTACTATACAGGAGTGCCTATGGTACACTTGCACCACCCCGCAGACCTCAGGGAGGGAAGATGCCGATAGACGAGATGGTGTCGATTGCCTTTCCACCACCTCACACACCAGGCTTTGATAGAAGCCCTGCGAGACTCACTGCAGAGGCTAAGGTGGTGAGAGCGATAGTCACCAGCACTATCATCCCTAGGTCAGGGTATAGAGAGGAGTTCACACTTCTCCATCAGTGGGCTATAGCAGCTATTCTGAGGAGGCAGCCGTTTGACTTGGCAGACCTTCTGTTTGGAGAGATGGAGGAGGTGATCTCTAAGAGGGTTGGAGGACGTCACTTGGTCTACGGGCCCTACATTTGTTATCTCTTGAGGAGGATGGGCCTAGTGATGGAGGAGCAGTACAATGCTTTCCCTGAGGTCACCACGAGCTACTCACCTAGAGTCCCCAGGGGATCCCAGTCTACCTCTAGCCAGCACACAGGAGAGGAGGAGCAGGAGTCACCAGTACTACACGAGCAGGCAGCTCAGCCAGAGACGGTGATTCCTGAGTCCGCCAGTACAGGAGCGCCTCCCCAGCCGACAGGTTCGCAGTCTGAGGACACTGTCATAGTGATAGCACTGGCAGGATGGTTGGGTGAGTTTATACAGAGTGTGTCAGAGGGCAGACGTCAGATGATGGAGCTGATCAGAGGACAGGCAGAGCTTCAGCGTCAGCAGATGGCCCTTGTCTTCGCTCTAGTGACTCAGATGACGGAGCTTACTCAGATGCAGGCCGGTGAGCAGCCAAGACCTTCAGTGATTCCATAGTTTCAGCAGCTGTAGACTCAGCTAGGACCCTTCACTGCACTGATGACAGCACAGTCCAACGGACTGTCACTCTCAGGGGTCTTACCGACAGGGGGAGCAGGACAGACTTTCTCTTCAGCACAGCTCTCTCCCGTGTCAGCCTTCTCTGTGTCTGCGTTGTTTGTCTCACCCTCACACTCTTCTAGCTCACAGATGGCAGGACCCTCTAGTTCCCAGCATGTACCGGTCCGGAGTCTATTCTCAGACATAGTCCACACTACTCGTGCAGACTCCCAGATCGCCCCAGAGACAGCTACAGTTTCAGCTCCACCTCTTACTGCCACAGTTTCCACTCTTACTACTAAGGCAACAGAGGATCTTGTCCATGGAGGTTTCTCTTAGCAGGATGTGGCAGACCTCATACTACTCCAGACTTCAGATCAGGAGACTGCCACAGTCACTATAGCAGCACAGGACAGCGGGTCTGAGTTGCCTATAGACCTTTGTTTCTTTAAGCAGCTGGATGCTCAAGCAGCACAGGCTCAGGGAGCACAGCAGGATCCACCTCAGGAGCAGCTAGGAGCAGAGTCCACAGAGGATGTCGCTGCACCACCTCCTTCAACCATGAGCGTGTAGATGTTCATCATTTCCCGCCTTGTTGGCTTTTTGGTGCTTGTTGCCAAAGCGGGAGAAGATACCAAGTCTAGGGGGAGTGGGAGTGTGATCTTGTTACGATCGAGAGTAGCTTGTATCTAGGGGGAGCTACGAGGTTTTTGGGAGATAGACCTTTTGATCTTATTTTGAGGTGTTATTCGTTGTCCGTGGATTATGATGAGTCATGGTTTTCATTCGCTTGTGTTTGACTCATTTTGATCTCACTTGGTTTATATCCTTTCATATACAATGCTTGTATTTATTGATTATCTTATATGCATGTGTATGATATCATGATGATGGATGCTTGTTCTTAATTCTTATGAATTTTCAAGCTAACTTGTTGTATCTCATCATTTATGCTTTGCATTGCATGTCATTATGCTTTCGTTCAATATATTGCCATGCCATGCATGCATGTTTCATCTAGAGTATGCTCTTCTCTCTTTTCCTTATATCTCTAGATGTTACTTGATTGAGCAAGACCTTATGCGTTTTCTCTCTTATGTTGTCTTGGTTCCTCTTGATCTTTGTATAGTTTGTTTTAGACCGGTTATTACTTAAAGTTTATTTTAAGTAGTGGTTGTCATCAATCACCAAAAAGGGGGAGATTGTAAGCTTCGTGACCACTGAGGATTGGATCCCTGTGGTATAGATGTTTTGGAGATAGATGACAACTATGAAATTGTGGGCTAACATCTGCACGAGTGTTGTCTATGTAGGAATCATCTCTTAACTCTATTACAAATCATATGGATGATGGTGTCCTTGGCAATTGATGACGATGACCGCAAGCATGGAGGCTTGTGAACTTGATGGAGTCCAAGGGTTGCTGGAGATGGATCAAAGTGGAGAACAAGCTTTGGTACAAGTGTTTGATACACTTGAGTAGTTGTTAGGGCTTTGAGTCCATAGGAAAAACCGGACTATCAAGGGGGTCCAGGTCATTCTCTTAGGTCATGTCTAGTTGGTGATGTGCAAGGTTGCTCGATGAAATCACAGGCACTAGGTGACAGTGGAGAAGCCAAGGAGCTGTTCGGAGAAGCCGGGAAACCGAGTCAAGCGAGGATGACAAGTTTCAGCTTCTGGACATAGAGACCGGATAGAGGGGTCAGTGGAGACCGGACTGTACGGTCACTATGGGGAGTTTTCCAGGACTTAGCGTGAGGAGCAGGACTCTGTCAGTAGCAGACTCCATACAGACCGGACGGTCCGGTCTGCTGACCGGACTGTCCGGTCAGTAGGAGTGCAGGGAGGCAGAAGTGGTGCACTTCGCGGAGGCTCCTGGACTGGAGAGAGAAAGTTGACCGGAGGGTCTGGTCCAGTGACCGAACAGTCTGGTCACTACAGCAGGAAGCAGAGGACAGAGAGAAACGGCTCTAGAGGAGCCATCCGGTGGATACCGGACTGTCCGGTCTAGATAGTGACTGGACTATCCGGTCAGTACGTCTAGAGAGGCTGTTTCATGGAGCAATGACTAGTTTGAGGTTGGGAGCCTATATAACTTTGTTGCTAGGGTCTTTGTGACCTCTCCTGGCCAGTGGAATACCTGAGAGCATTTGGTAAGGTCCAAGAGGAAAAGAGGAGAGCACTAGGAGAGGATATTGGATATCTTGAGAGTGCTAGTGAGAGTAACAAGGAGCTACCTTGCACATCTAAAGCTAGGGTGTCCTTGAGGGTGTGATCTAGGTTGTTACTCTTGATCTATGGTGAGACCTAGACTGGTTAGGTGTCGGTGATCGAGCCTATCGTGATTGGTTGTGAAGGCCGTAACAAGTTTGTACACGGTTTGAGCCCGCAGTTGGAAGGGGCATCAATAGTGAGCGCCCGTGCCAGCTCGGGGAGTACGGCAAGTTCTCGAGGGAGGTGAGCTTGTGCTTTGTGCAGCGGTGACGCACACCGTGTCTTCACTCGAGGAGTGATAGCGTGCTCGTGGGCCAGAACTCCACTTGGTGGCAGGAGGGACCGGAACTCCGGCGGGAGTGGTCCAACGAGGACTAGGGGAAGGCGCCATCCTTCCGAGACCTCGGGAAAAAATCATGAGCATTCCTTGACCCTCTCTTTACTATTCCGCAATTGTGTGCTCTAGTGATAGGGTAATTTGTGGCTTGCATAGGCTAGTGTGAATAGCTTCCGCGTATTGCTTTGCATCATGAACACTAGCATGTGTAGGGTCTCGTTCTACTAGAATTGCTTAGGTTGTAATGATTCGTTAGGTTTGAGAAGCGTGAAACTGAAGTTTTCGGATTCGTGCTCGGCTACTGATTCACCCCCCCCCCCCCCCCTCCCTCTCAGTAGGCCTTCGGTCTTTACAATTGGTATCAGAGCCAAGTGCTCAATTTGAGGCTTCACTGCCTTGAGTAAGGATGCCGGGAAAGGTGGGGAGTGTACCCATATTCGTTGGGGAGGACTACACGTATTGGAAGGCTCGTATGCAAACCTACCTTGAGTCCCTTGATCCGGAGATATGGACGGTGACCCATGAGTCCGATGCGAATGCTAACCTTCTTCAGCCTGACTTTGTTAAGAACAACACTAAGGCCAAGAATGCTTCATTTTCATGTATTTCCAAGGATGTGTTTGCTAGATTGGATGCTAGTTCGACAGCACACAGTATCTGGACTGAGATTCAGAGTATCCACGAGGGTACTAGTGATGTCAAAGAGGAAAGATACTATGTGCTGAAGAACAAGTATGATAACTTTGCTAGATTACCACATGAGAGAGCTAATGTTGTTTATTCTCGTTTTCATGTGCTAGTGGAGGAAATCAATCCCCTTGGGGATGATTTCAAGCTCAAGCCCGTGGAAGTCATCAGAAGATTCTTGAGGCTTTTCAAAGACCCCAAGTATGAGTCCATCATCACATACACCTTGCAGAGTGACCTCAAGACCAAGACCATGAAGGATGTACATGGCAAGATCACCGCCTTCGAAAGCTACCAGCTAGGGATGGATGATCCTCAGCCATCCAACCTTGCTCTACAAGCTGACAAGCAAGAATCAAGCAAGAGCAAGAAAGGCAAGAAGAAGGTGGACACCGATGATGTAGATGAAGATGATGATGAGGGTGACTTGACCGAGGACTTGGCTCTTCTCATGAAGAAAATGAAGATCTTCAAGAACAAGTTCACTTCCAAGTCCCAGGGCAAGTGCTTCAATTGTGGCTTGAAGAATCACTTTGTTTGTGAATGCCCAAAGCCCAAGAGAGAAGCATTCAAGTCACAAGATTCCAGTGAAGAAGAAGAAGAAGACCCCAAAGACAAGCAAAAGAAGAAGAGAGTCTTCATCAAAGATAAGTCCAAGGGCAAAGGCAAAGCCCAAGACTACAAGAAGAAGTTCTCTCGCAAGGCCCTTGTAGAGGAGTGGACAAGCGACAACTCAAGTGATCAGTCCACCTCCTCAAGTGATGAACAAGTGGCCGGCCTAGCCATGATCAAGACCACATCACCACGTGCTCTCCTTCCTCCTCCCACATGCCTCATGGCTTCGAGCCAACTTGGAGAGAGTGAGCATGAGAGTAGTGATGACAGCAATGACGAGGAGCACACTTGTGCCGAGTTGTGGAGTATGCTTGAGCAAGCCCATGACATCGCCGTCAAGAAATCCAAAATGTTGGATGTGGTAAGAAAAGGGTGTAAGTTGGCTAAGGACCGTGTTGGTGAGCTTGAGAGTGAGCTCAAGGACCTTATCACATCTCATGATGCCCTAAACAAGAGTTATGACAAACTCAAGGGTGATCATGTAGAGCTTCATGAGAAGTACAAGGCCCTTGAGATCACTTATGAGACAATCAATATTGAGAACTTTGCCTTTCCCTCCTCTAGTTCATCAAAGAGTGATGCTTCTACTATATGTGATGAACTAACCCCCTCGGTTGAGGTTTCTTCTCTTGAGCCACTTGTTTTGAAGCAATATCACAAGCTCAAGGAACAAAGGAAGATGGTGATGGACGGCTTTGAGAGGCTCACACGAGGTAGAGCCATCCACAAGGAGATCCTTGGGAGGAACCTTGTGAACAACATCTCCCACCAGGGACTTGGCTCATATCCCACCACCATCGACATCATTGGGACGAGTGAGTCCATTCCCGAATGGATCCAGCCCCTACTCGTCGACGACTACTATTCTGAGAGTGTTGCAAGAATGGCCATGCCACCAAGGATTGCCCTAGGGTGAGAAGTTCCATTGCTTTACCTAATGCTAACTTGTTCCATGAGAACACCCACTTCAAGCTTTTTAGGAACAAGGATGGCAAGGTGAAAGCCAAGGCTTTGGGACTACCAAACAAGAAGCGAAAGGTCAAGAGCATGTGGGTGCCTAAGTGCATTGTTGATCTTGAGAGATCAGCTACGTACAAGTGGGTGCCCAAGAACAAGACCTAGATGGTGGTGGTGGTGGACCAAGCGCATTCATGAAGATCATGTGAAGTCCACCACAAGTGACATGGACCTCAATGACCTATCTACTCATAAGGGAGGTAACCATGTTTGTTTTTGTTTTTAGTAGTTGTAGTGTGTTTTTCTTTCTCTTGCATTGCATGGTAATTAGGACTCCTTTGTGACTAGTATGCTTTGCATCCATACATGTGTAAATAACTAAAAGAAAAACACATAAAAATTAGCCAATGTCTAACCCAATCAAGATAGCTATAAGCAAGGGGGAGTGCTTGAGATGGTGGTTTAGCTTCTCTCAAGGCAAGGGTATGGCTTATAGTGAGTAAGCTTGAGAGGGGTTCAAACTTGACATTGTTAGGTTTCCTTTGTGTCTTGATTAATATTGCTTGCATTCACATGGCATGTTTACCTTCATTGCATATGTAAAATGCTTGTTGCATGCATCATATAGAAAACACAAAGGAGGCTTGTCACATTAGGAGATATTTGTGCCTCGTGCTCTATATGAGATTACATCTCCACAAGTGTGACCAAAGGAAAGGATTGTGCTTCATGCCCATTGAGCAAGCTCTGATGTACTCCGAGGTTAAATCTACTCGAGCGGATCATGAACTAAGGCTCATACATACCCATTTGATTCTTTATTGCCTTGGTTCTTATTTGCTCGATCTTTTATTTGGCATTTGCGAAAACTATGAGGCCATAGAATGCCACTATTTGAAAAAGAGTGTTTGAGAGCTCCCTCTATATTCCAAGTGCGGTGTTCCTTTGTGTGTTTAGTGAGGGCACTTGGAAAATGGAGAAATTCCTTGACTCAGCATTTTCCTGGTAGTGACCGTACAGTCCGATCTTCGGACCGTACAGTCCGGTCAGTGCCCTCGGGCACAGTGTTTTGGAGAGTCTGGTCGTAGAGACCGTACAGTACGGTCCTAGTGACCGGACCGTCCGGTCTGTATGGTTCGCCAGCACAACCAGAGCAGACCGGACAGTCCGGTCCAGAGACCGTACCATTCGGTCACTATGGTTGATCGCGTGAAGCATCTCCCGATCTATGACCGTTGATTCATTCCTTGTTGAATCTCGACCGTTCATCGATTATTCGAGCTAGGTCAAAATCGTTCAGAGGACCTTTGGCCTTTTCCTCGTTCAAGTCGCCGCCGAGAGCACGCACCCGCCACCGCCGTGCATCCACACCGCCGCGGGCCTGTGCCTCTCCTCCCCGCCGCGCCACCATTGCCGCTCACCCTCGCCGCCTCGCCCTCGTGCACAGAGCAGCCGCCGCTGCCGCCGTGCGCTGCTGCGTTGCCTCATGCCCAGAGCAGCCACCGCGTGCCTCCAGCCGTGCCGCCACTTGCATCGCCATGAGCTGCCACCTCTCCCCCCGCTGATTAGGGTGAATTCCATTCCACCTCCATTGCCAGCAAGACCAAGCCTCAAGCTTTGATCAGCAGTGATTCTCCGGTTGATTTTGGTTTCGGCTCTTCCCCGAGGTATGGCTACTATTCTCCCATTCATCAAATTATACCCCAATTTGAGTAGTTAGCTTTAATTGATGTAATTGAATTATCTGCCCATGATTAGTTGCATTAGTTAGCTAATTGTGTGCTCTAGTGATAGGGTAACTTGTGGCTTGCAAAGGCTAGTGTGAATAGCTTCCGTGCATTGCTCTGCATCATGAACACTAGCATGTGTAGGGTCTTGGCCTACTAGAATTGTTTAGGCTGTAATGATTCGTCAGGTTTGAGAAGCGTGAAACTAAAGTTTTTGGATTCGAGCTCGGCTACCGATTCAACCCCCCCCCCCCTTCAGTAGGCCTTCGGTCCTTACAACAAGTACCCTCTACCTCGAATTGACATTCTATTTGATCAACTTGTTGGTGCTAAGGATTTCTCCAAGATTGACCTCCGATCCGATTATCACCAAATAAAGATCCGAGCCGAAGACATTCAAAAAACTGCAATCTGCAAGCGATATGTTCTTTTCAAATATCTTGTCATGTCTTTTGGTCTCACCAATGCTCCAGCCCACTTCATGTATTTGATGAACTCCATATTCATGTCGGAGTTGGATAAGTTTGTGGTTGTGTTCATTGACGACATCCTTATCTACTCCAAGTCCGAGAAAGAGCAGGCCAAACATCTCCACATTGTTCTTCAACGACTCCGAGATCATCAGCTTTATGCCAAATTTAGCAAGTGTGAATTTTGGCTAAAGCAAGTTCCATTCTTGGATTATATCATTTCAGTGGAAGGAGTAGCCGTGGATCCTAGCAAAGTCGAAGATGTGCTGAAATGGAAAGCTCCAAAATTGGTCAAGCAAATTCGTAGTTTCCTTGGTCTTGCCGGTTATTATCGGAAATTCATCCCCAACTTCTCAAGCATTTCCAAGACAATGACTAGGTTATTAGAGAAATATGCCAAGTTTAAGTGGACTAGTGCATGTGAATAAGTCTTTCAGTCACTCAAGAAGCATTTGACCACCGCTCCGGTTTTGGCTCAACCCGATATTACCAAACTGTTTGATATTTACTGTGATGCATCCGGCACCAGATTGGATTGTGTGCTTATGCAAGAAGGCCGTGTCATTGTCTATGCCTCATGACAACTCTAAAAGCATGAGCAAAATTATCCCACTCATGATTTGGAATTGGCATCCATTGTCCTAGCCTTAAGAACATGGTGCCATTACTTGCTCGGTAACCTTGTCAATCTCTACACCGACCACAAGAGTCTCAAGTATATATTCATGCAGCAAGAATTGAATATGAGGTAGCATAGATGATTAGAATTAATCAAGGATTATGAATTGGAAATTCATTATCACCCCAAAAAAGCCAACGTGGTTGTCGATGCCTTGAGTCAAAGGGACCAATGCAATCACGCAATTGTTTGCTCTATGGAAGCTTGCCCAATTTCAGATTCTAGTGAACCAAGTCTTCGTGTCATTCCATATGTATCCTTGAATAATCTAGCTCTTATTCCTACCCTTCGGGAAGAAATCATGGAAGCACAAAAGAAGGACAAAGGAATGGAACATATCCACCAGAAGATAGGGAAGAAAGAATCTACATGTTTCCGACAAGACGAAGATGGAGTGATATGGTTCAACAACCGCCTTGTTGTTCCAAAGAATGAGGAGATAAGAAAGAAAATTTTGGATGAGGCTCACTTGTCCAGCAACAAGATGTACCGTGGGTTAAGGGAAAAGTTTTGGTGGACGCGTACGAAACGAGAGGTTGCTCATTATGTTTCTGAATGCGATACTTGCCAATGTGTGAATGCCGATCACTTGAGAACAGCCGGTCTTTTGCACCCATTAAAAATCCCCACTTGGAAATGGGAGGATATTGCTATGGATTTCATCGTTGGATTGCCCCTCACACCCAAGAAGCACGATTCCATGTGGGTTATTGTGGATAGGTTGACCAAATCTGCTCATTTTATTCTCGTCCATACAACCTACTCTACCAAGCAGTATGCAGAGCTCTACTTCGCACGAGTCCTATGTTTACATGGTGTGCCCAAAACTATTATCTCTGATCGAGGTCCCCAGTTTATTGCTCGTTTTTGGGAGCAACTACATGCTTGTCTTGGCACCACTCTTATCTGAAGTTCCGCTTATCTTCTGCAAACCAATGGTCAAACCGAGGGGCTAAATTAATATTTGGAGGACCTATTGAGAGCCTATGTTCTGGACAATCATGGAAATTGGGAACATTGTCTTTCGTTCGCCGAATTCTCATACAACAATAGCTACCAAGAGAGTTCGGGAATGTAACCATTTGAAGCCTTGTATGGTCACTCATGTCGAACACCGCTGAATTGGTCGGAATCGGGGGAAAGAATTACCTTTGGTCCAGATCTTGTCACGCAAGCCGAAGAGAAAGTGCGGCAAATCCAAGCCAACATGAAGGCCGCACAATCCCGTCAAATAAGTTATTCCAACAAAAGAAGATGTCCATTGGAGTTCAAAAAGGGAGATCATGTCTATCTTCGAGTCTGTCCCAACATAGGTGTATCTCGCTTTGGAATCAAGGGAAAATCAGCATCCCGCTACATCGGACCCTTTCCGATCACAGAGAAGCATAGTGCCATTGCTTATCAGTTGCAACTACCGGAAAATCTTGAGTGGGTGCACAACGTCTTCCAATATCCCAACACAAGAAGTGTTTAAAACCTCCGATCGACATGGTTATCTCTGACACCGAGCAATTGGAAGAAGATCTCTCCTACCCCAAATACCCGTCTGAATCATTGATCAAAAAGATCGGGTAACGTGCAGTCGCACTATTACCTTCTACAAAGTGCAATGGAGTAACCATACCAAAGACGAAGCTACTTGGGAACAAGAAGAGTTTCTAAAAACCAACTTCTCGGAATTCTTGGCCTCGCAAATCCGGTAACCGCCCACGCCCCCTCTCGTTGTTCTCCTTTTTGCAAATCTCAGGGCGAGAATTCTTTTAAGGGGGGTGTGCTGTGACATCCCATGTCAAAAAAAAGATAATTAAGATAACCCTAATACTAAATTGAGGGCTAATTAAAAATATGAATAATTAAGGTGCCCAAGAAAAAAAGGAGGAAATTAATTAATTAAATCTAGAATTGGCCAAATGTTAGTAATTAACAAACATCACAAAACTCCATGAAAGTGCACCAATGTTTTTGCATATTCATGTTGGCCATATTGAAGAAGAATTTTGAGGATTTTATCAGATTTTTAGTGATCATTTAATAACCTTAAAATTCCCTAAATAAAGAGAAAATCACCTCTATTCTATGATTTTACATTAATTCTCTAGCAAGAATCTCAACTTGACACCAAAAGCAAAGTTGTGGAGTTCATTTGCCTGGACTTGCACAAAATTGTTCATTTAAATTTGAGCACCGAAACTTGGAGAAAATTGCAAAGGTAGAGTATTGTTCTAGTCAAGGGGGGGGGGGTCAAGTTATTCTTTTCCTAACCATTCCCAGAACGACAGCACCGTACCCGCCGCCAGTCACCAATAGCCACCTCTCTCCTCCCCATGCCGACACCTGCTCCACTACTTTTCCCTATGCCACTGGCCGGCATTGAAGCCCCCACTGGCAAGCCACTCGCCGGCCGCCAGCTCACCTCCTTTCCCTCTCACTGCTCTCTCGGCCGATTGGCGACTTAAGGCCGCAGCTGCCCAAAGCTCTTCCCTCCTCCTTTTTCTCTCCACTCGCACGCGCTCCACATGCTCCCAAAGCCTCACCACATGACCAGGCGCCGGTGCCCAGCCTCCTTCCTTGTTGATGAAGTACCCGGTCGGCTACCGACTTAGTCTTGTATGAGGATACCCGTAAGGCAAGTATCCCACATATATGTATCTCCCCCTGTAGACCGAATAGCTGTGTTATATATCTGGAGCCACTCCTTGGGTTGCTCTGACCATCATATTTTTCGATGATGACCGGACAGAGGGGTCAGTGGTGACCTGACTGTACGGTCACTAAGGGGTCAGCGAGCAGCAAGGAAACTATCAATTCTAGAAGAACTTGAGATCGGACGGTACGGTCTAGGGAGCAGACCGTCTGGTCAATAGTCCTGGGACTTGGGCAGCGAGGAAACAGTGCTGGAAATGTTTCTGGACTAGAGAGAGAAATGTATCAGACGGTCCAGTCAACTGACCGCATAGCCTGGTCAGTGGAAGTCAGCAGAGGGGCAGAACCGTTGGTGTTCAGGTTTGTAGTGACCGAACGGTCTGGTCAGGCAGTGACCGGACAGTCCGGTTAGTAGACCTAGAAAGCTGATTTCATGGAGCAACGGCTAGTTGGAGGTTGGAAGCCTATATAACTTCGTTGCTGGGGTCTTGGAGACCTCTCTTGGCCAGTGGAATACCTGAGACCATTTGGTAAGGTCCAAGAGGAAGAAAGGAGAGCACTAGGAGGTGATATTGCAAATCTTGAGAGTGCTAGTTAGAGTATCTTGAGTATTGATACATATCTAAGGCTAGGGTGTCCTTGAGGATGTGATCTAAGTTGTTACTCTTAGTTTATGGTGAGACCTAGACCGGTTAGGTGTCGATGATCGAGGCTATCGTGATTGGTTGTGAAGGTCGTCACACGTTTGTATCCGGTTTGAGCCCGCTGGTGAAAGGGGCATCAATAGAGAGTGCACGTGTCTGCTCGAGGACTCTGGCAAGTTCTAGAGGGAGCCAAGCTTGTGCATGACAGCGGTGATGTGCACTGTATCTTCACTCTGGGATTGATTGCGGGCTCGTGGGCGAGAACTCCACATCGGTGGCGGGAGGGACCAGGACTCCGGTGGGAGTGGTGCAACGAGCCCGCATGAATAGGCTTCTTACTTTAATCCTTACTTTGATGCATTACTTTTTGCATTTACATACCGTGCTATTTATGCTTGTTTGCTTACCGTGCTCTAGTTGATTACTTGTAGACGTGCATGAATAGGCTTCTCTACTTGCTAGTTGTGCTTAGTTTTCACTTGATCACTAGGATGTATAGGAGTTGCTTTGGCTTGATCGATCATCCCAGTATGTATAGTGCTACTCATGCTTGTGTGCTTATCGTGTTCTTGATGATCTAGTAGCTTTGCATGAGTAGGTTCTTTTGCTAGCTTGTTGTGTGCTTTTGTGTGTCTTTATCACTAGCTTGCATAGGAGTTGTAGTGCCTTGTGTGATCCCCTAGTTTGCTTAGTTGTTGTTCCTTTCATAGGTTCATTATCTTGCTAGTGCGATCATCACTAGAATTGTGTAGGAGTTGTTTTGAGTGGTAGGTTTTAGAAATTGGCGAATTTGGTACATAGTGTGAGTTCTCGATTCACCCCCACCCCCTCTCGATCACTTGGTCCTTTCACCCTCCTTGGAAGGCAATAATAATCTGCTGATCTGGGATGTTGGGAATCTCCGTCTTCTTGGTGCAAAAATGTTTGATGTAATCGCGTGGGGATTCATCGGGCTTCTGCTTGAGTCGGGTAAGACTGAAGTGATTGCTCGAACGGTTGTTAGTAGCTTGGAAGTTCTCAATGAGTTGGTTGAGCTCCCTCTAGGAGGTGATTGACCTTTTTGGGAGAGATGTGAGCCAAATTCGAACGGCTGGCTCAAGGCAGACCGACAGATAATTGGCCATAACATATGTATCTCCCCCTATAGACTGAATAGTTGTGCTATATATCTGGAGCCACTCCTTGGGTTGGTTTGACCATCATATTTTTCGATGGTGATTGGCTTGAAATTCTTTCGGAACTTACACATGTGAAGCTCGGGAGAGAAAGCCTTTATTCCATCAAACTCCTCATCTGTCGGTGATGTAGACTTCCGCTGATGATCTGGGGATCATGAAGTTGAGGGTGTGCGGCGCCGGTGACATGGACCCACATCATCATCATGACGGTGATGCTGGTTGTCCTCATTGCAGTCTTCGCGTCGGTCCTGATCATCATTGCGACATTGGTCATCACGATAGTTCCTCCAAGTTGACTCTCAGCATCGCTCGTCCCTACGATCGTTGTGATGGCGGTCATCCCTCCAATCGCGTCATTCTTCCTTGTAACAAAGATTATTGTGAGCTCATTTTTCATGATGTTTGTTAATGATTGTTTGACTATCGTAGACACTAATAGAGTTTCTCAGATATTGACATCCTTAATAACATTCGGCCTAAACTTGCCACCGACATGGGTGGTATCTCTCTAGCTTGGTCTTAGACTGCAGCAGCTTGGAGCATAGCCACCGCTGCTTTCTTCATCCTGGGTGTTCAAAATGCCTCATCTTGAATTAGGCCATCAAGAATTGTCTTCGCCTTGATAATGTTATTCTGTGGGATAGCATAGACTTTCGAGCCCCCTATTTCAATCTCGAAGTCTCCGAGGTCTAATTCTAGCGTGATGTTATAAGCTCCTTGAGATCCTCTCGGTCGGCAATGCCCCAATGATGGAGATTCTCCATCGTCGCGGTTGTCAACCCCATCATTTGCCGGTGGCGCAATCTGTTGGTGCTCTTCCATGTCTGCCATTTATACGGTATGTGGATATGGGCAAGAGGAACCATGCGAGTCCACATCCATGGACTGGATTGACTTTGAGTCATACCTGGTGGGCAGGTTGGTCTCGTCGAGTCCGAGCAATACTAGAGGAAAGATCAGATCGACCAAGCCTGGTGATTGCGCCATGGAGTAGGCTGCGGCCGAGTCAGATCCTTTATTCACCCGACCTAGATTTCTGGCATCGTTCACAAAGAAGTCAAGGGAGCCAAAGGAGATCTTGAAGTCCGATGAGTACTGGATGTTTGGAATCTCTGCCATCAATGTCGACGAAGGATCTCGGTGTGCCTTATCCCCCTCCCTGGTGCACCAACTGTCGAGACTTGATCTCGACAATAAATTTATAGGGCTATGTCGGGATCAAGAACTAGATGGTTAAGACACAAGATGTCGAGTTATATAGGTTTGGGCCCTCTCGATGAGAGTAAAAAACCCTGTGTCCTGTGTTCTATTGATTGAATTGATCTTTAAGTTGTGTCCCTCGATGGGGGTTTCCTGCCGCCTGTTGGTAGCCTTTTTTGACTACCAACTTACCTTAAAAAGGTGGATCTTAACTGACAATGTAATGAAAATAATATTTGTACTCATGGGTTCCACAAGTTTTGGTGAAATATATGGTTGCAGGTGCTGCAGGGTTAAAATATGCAAAAACATGTGATAATACCCCGTCGACTGATCATGGCTTTGAAACAGCCGTTTCTTGATAGCCGATAGGTTCGTTAACAGCCAGAATCAGCACTCGGTCAGGTCATCACGAAGTAAAATTGTCAACCGGTTGGATGATAAGCTATCATCACCCTACAGGGTGAATCAAGTGTTCATTCAATTCCCGGTCATATGACAACACGACCTAGGACCACTGGCCGATTTGGAACTTCAACCCCTTACCCGACCAACAAGCAAATGCCATCGCCATGAAACTGTTTCCTAACTCCGGTCCAAAAGAATTTCAAAGAGACAAAGCGAGGAGGTCGACACATGGCCCAACCAGGAGAGGGGAAGGACAACTAGGCCACTTGTCCATAGGGCTGCTGCAAAAAAATGGGCCGCCGCCCGGCGAGCCTTGTCGCCTAGCGAACCTTGCCGCCCGTCGGACTTGCCACCTGGCCTATCGGGTTGTTGATTTAGATAATCTGGATAGTGATTCTAGGTATGCGTTTGAGTATGCAAGCTGATGGACACATGACATAGGTTTTATACAGGTTCGGGCCTCCCGAAGAATAATAACCATACGTCATGTTTGGTGTTCTTGTATTTCTAGGGTTCGCACTGGGTTAAGATTCCCAATACGAGTTCTGATGCTCTTTAAGGACCCCCTGCACTCCTTATATAGCCGAAGGGCAGTGGTGATGTAGATATGGCCCGATCTTCCGAGAGGTAAGGGGATAAACTCGAATTTGGGGAACTCGGCGTTGATGACCCGGCTTGAATCAGACACGATCCAACCCTGCAACCGTTACACCAAGCACAATTTGATTGTTCCTGCAAGCGAAATCGAGAACACAAGCAAGAGAGGATAAACACGCAATCTGAAATTGCAAATATGGATGAAGCAAATCACAAGAAGAGGTTCAAGCTCTGAACACAAAAGGACTAATCTCCACAGTGATGTAGAACAAGAACAGGGGCCCTGGATTACTGTAAAAGGACTCGTCGCCACAGTTACAATAATTCGATCAAGTTTCTCTCTGGAAAACTGAACCAAACAAAACCCGAAACTAAAAGACGGCGGCTACTAAGTTTATGTATGAACCAGGGACGTCCTAGGGTTGGGGCAACCAGGGGGGCGCCCACAACATGGGCTTAAGGCCCGACACGATACATGGACAAGTTGGCCCAAAATAGGTGGCGCAGCACCTTGTCATGGTCACATATTATGACTCATGACCCTTCTGGAGCTAGGACCAGAAACAAAATGATGGCATCGTCGTCCCCTTTCCAACGCATCAAAGAATGCCTCGTTTGGACGTCGGATGTGGAAGATATCATCAAAACCGTGAAGGGGTGTCGGCTGAATCTGAGACGAACGCGGCAACTGAGTTGGTGATGACTTGTAACGTGGGGAAGGCCATGATATGCGCGTATCCAGCATGGTGATGTCCTCATCATCCTCCCCTTCTTGAATTGGAGTCGCCCTCGACTCCATCTCATCATCAATCTCCTGTAAAAGGTTAGTACTAGCAGAATGCAA
Source organism: Eleusine coracana subsp. coracana (assembly GCA_032690845.1). Classification (NCBI taxonomy): domain Eukaryota; kingdom Viridiplantae; phylum Streptophyta; class Magnoliopsida; order Poales; family Poaceae; genus Eleusine; species Eleusine coracana. Next base: position 40,812,197 of record CM064434.1, read on the forward strand.
AGTACAAGATACATGATCATCGATAGAAGATATATCACGACAAAGCATAGTATAGCAAGGTACATCATGATTATCACAAAGTTCAACAACAGTAGATGTCATAGCAAGAAAAGCACCTCCCTTTAACTGAATAGCCTTTTGTTTAACATCAGAAAGTTGCTTGTTATCATGTTTATTCTCAGTATTTTCAGCAAGCAGTTTAAAATGATTTCTAATATCAGCAGGCAATAACGGACACAAAGTAATATTCCTTTCCTTATGCACAAATGTATATGTATTAGTTCTACCATGGTGGGCAGCATCCGTATCATATTCCCATGGACGGCCTAATAAAAGTGAACATGTTTGCATAGGTACAACATGAAAATCAGCAGAGTCTTGATAAGAACCTACTAAAAAGTGTATGCGTGCTGATCGAGTTACCTGTGTTGTACCACTATTGTTAAACCATTTGATGTGGTAGGGCTGATGTAGTGCATGTGTGGTCAAACCAAGTTTGCTTACCAAATCAGAACTTACCAAGTTGTTACAGCTCCCAGTATCAATGATGGTGAGAACACGACGGTCCGTGACAATGAGGTACATGTAGAATAAATTGTTGTGTTGTTGTTCTTCCTCTTGTCCCACCTGAAGGGTCAACACACACTGTACAATGAGACTAGGAAAGCCCGCGGTGGCAGCAATGGAATCAATGGTGGTAGTCTCCTACTCCTCCATCAAATCTGCAACAAGGTTAGACATATGAGCAAATTCATCTTCAACATCACTACAACTTTCATACCCATCAACAGTAGCGATGAAAGCATGACGACTAGGGCAATCTTTCATGACATGTCCCATGCCCTTGCAGCGGTGGCAAATAATGGTGGTGGAGGATCCACTCCTAGTACCGGAAGTAGTAACCTTCTTCTGGTGTTGGTGCTGCACACTAGACGATTGCGCTTCAGAAGTAGACGCAAGTGAAAGAGTTGTTGCTGGTGGCTCAGCAACATGACTCTTCAAGTTCTCTACTCCAGTACGTTGCTGGAGAGATTGCTCAGTGTTGGACCTGCAAGATTGTTGTGGAAGGCGTCCCTGTACTTCTCGTTCAGCCTTAAGAGCAATATGATACAATTGGCTGAACCTTTTCCACTCTTTATAGTCAACAATATTCTGGATATCACGGTTCAAACCACCAAAAAATCTAGCACTAGTTTTAACATCATCTTCATGTATATCATAATGTGCTAATCCAATAAGCAATTCCTGATAATATTCCTCTACTGTTTTACTACCTTGTGTTAAAGATTGTAATTTCAAACGTAAATCACGTTAGTAATAAGGAGGAACAAAACGAGATTTCATGTGTTGTTTCAAAATAGGCCAAGTGGCAGGTATAGCAGCATTAGTATTGCAAAGATCATTCCACCAAAAGAGAGCAAAACCTATAAACTCACTAGTAGCAAGTCTAATCTATGCTCTGTAGGAACTAAATGAGAATTAAATTTCTGTTCAACAGCAAGTTTCCAATCTAAGTATGCTTCAGGATCAGCACTACCAGCAAAAGGTGGTATGTTAAATTTGGGCTTAACAAAAGTATCAGTATTACCACGATTGTTATTACCTTCCATACCATGTCGATTACGGTGAAGACAGTCTGCATCACGGTCAAAATCATCATCAGCAGCAGCTCGTTGAGGTGGAGGTCATCGTTCAACATCCTCAATGCGATGGGCAACAGTGTTGATGTGACCCATCAACTCGGCAAACTTCATTTTCATGAATGTACGCTGGTCCGCAAGAAGCTTCGTGAGCTCGGCCTTGGACACGCAATCATTGAAGTCTGTAGGGGACTCCAACTCTCCAGGTGTTCCTTTCCCTTTCTCTGACATGGTTAAAAGCAAAAGACAAGACTAAACAAAAAGATTAGCCCTATCAACTAGCAGGCAGTAGAGGGTGTAGAAAGTGGAAAACAATATCAGAATCAATGTATCACAATCTTGCAAGTGTTCTTACCAAAGTCAAACAGGTCGACACAATCTGTAGTTGAGCTTGGGTGTAACAGTTGCAAGGAAGAAACCTGTCTTGCACTATGTATAGCTTGGAAGGCTAATATGTATGTCAATAGAACACAATTCAATAACAGATAGTAGCACTGAATAAATGTCCAAAGCAGTGTCCTAATTGCTGGCAAAAGAATCGTGTTCAAAAACAGTTGTGATAGCAAGAACAATGGCAAAGGCAGCAAGAATCAAAACAGACTTCACAGACTTAGAATTTTCAGGGTGGGGGGGGGGGGGGAGGGGGTGCAAATCAAAATCTTGATTTTTTTTGTATGATTTTTCCACTATTTTTCTGTGATAGAGAAACACAGTGGAAGGAACCACAAGAAGTTTCAACTCAAATAGACGGAAAACAAAGGGTAGGCAAAATCACAAAGTTTCAATGAAAGCGCTATTTTTTACTTCACAATTTTTTTTCTATTTTTTCCTGATTTTTTTTTTAATTTTTTGACGAGGGCACATAGGGCGGAGCAACGAGCGAAAAGTTATGCCTGTTTTACCGAATGTATGTCAAGATAGGGTTTGAGGAGTGAGGGGGGGGGGGGGGGGAATAGAATCGGGTAGGGTTTTTTTTGTTGGCAACGGATTGTGGGTGTGGTGAGTGGGTGACACGATGGTGAATCCAATAGAAAACATGATGGTGATGGTGGTGTGCAGCGGAGATCAAAACACAAACCGAATCAAAACACAAATTCAAACCAGCAACTGAACTCGACTAGGACACAAACTCAACACTACGGACTCTGAAATTAAAATATGCAAAGGCTAAACAATGTCTGGGATGGTGGGGAAATATTTTTTTGTAGGCTTTTTCGTGGACAAAAGGTGATGAACACAAACGAATCTAAAGGGAAGAACACGATAATACCTCACGGGGAACCTAGGAATCTGATACCACTTGATGTAGATATGGCCTGATCTTTCGAGAGGTAAGGGGATAAACTCGAATTTGGAGAACTCGGCGTCGACAACCCGGCTTGAATCAGACACGATCCAACCCCGTAACCGTTACACCAAGCACAACTTGATTGTTCCTGCAAGTGAAATCGAGAACACAAGCAAGAGAGGATAAACACGCAATCTGAAATTGCAAATATGGATGAAGCGAATCACAAGAAAAGGTTCAAGCTCTGAACACAAAAGGACTAATCGCCATAGTGGTGTAGAACAAGAACAGGGACCCTGGATTACTGTAAAAGGACTTGTGACCACAGGTACAATAATTCGATCAAGTTTCTCTCTGGAAAAACTGAACTAAACAAAACCCGAAACTAAAAGACGGTGGCTACTGAGTTTATGTATGAACCAGGGACGTCCTAGGGTTAGGGCGACCAGGGGGCGCCCACAACATGGGCTTAAGGCCCGACACGATACATGGCCAAGTTGGCCCAAAATAGGTGGCGCAGCACCTTGTCATGGTCACATATTATGACTCATGACCCTTCTGGAGCTAGGACCAGAAACAAAATGACGGCGTCGTCGTCCCCTTTCCAACGCATCAAAGAACGCCTCGTTCGGACGTCGGATGTGGAAGATATCATCAAAACCGTGAAGGGGTGTCGGCTGAATCCGAGACGAACACGGCGACCGAGTTGGTGACGACTTGTAACTTGGGGAAGGCCATGATATGCGCGTATCCAGCATGGTGATATCCTCATCAAGTGGTTTACATGGTAATCTATCATTGGTTACATTTGGTTCTATCTATACACTATATCTCTTGACCTAACTTGTAGCCTACCGTAAACAAATATCCGAGTAGTTATCCTCTAGGCCTTAATCTCCAATGGTTCGTAATTGAGCCTCCAGCCTACTCGGGCATATTGCCGAGTGGTTAAGTACCCCATATATATATATATATATATATATATATATATATATATAGACACTATTCTACACCCAGGTGTAGAATAGCTTATTCCACACCCTAGATGTGAATCCTTATATTTAGTTTGGAAATAAATTGGAGAATTTAGTATGTAAGGGTATGGGACCGTAGAATCCAACATATTCTCCTTTGGTGATAGAAATCTACGGCAAACCTAAGAATTTAGTGTGCCAACCAGTTGGAGAATTTAGTGTGTCAACCAGTTGAAAAATTTAGTTTTCAACCATTTGTAGAATTTAGTGTGCCAAGCAGTTGGAGAATTTAGTGTGCCAAGCATTTATATAATTTAGTGTGTCAAGCTTTTATAGAATTTAGAGTTTGGGTTGATATATATGTATATATACGGTAGAACTATTCTACACCCGGGTGTAGAATAGTATATATATACAAATGCTTGGCACACTAAGCGCTACCCAGGGTGTGATAAATTAAGTCACCTTCTAAGCTTAAGTTAGTTGAGCCGCAACAGGTAGCTGCCCACCGACCCTGCATGCATGCATGATGCACTCTTAATCCCTTCTTAATTACTTACAATTTTTAATAGCTTCTTAATTAATTACAATGCGACTTTTCCAAACAGATTGATTCTACATGCACGTGTGCTGGTACATGCTATATTTGGATTGATTCTACATGCACGTGTGCTGGTACATGCTATATTTGGATCCTTCATCGTAGCACAAACTCATAGATTAGGAAGTAATTAGTGCACAAAAATTGGAAAACTAATCGCTAAGACCAGATTTTTCTATATGAGTGGTCATGGCAGATCGCAAAGTTACACAAGTTTTGTGCTCTTAATCCAACAGGACCACAAAGAATTAAAGCGTGAGATCACAAAAGGTTGTGTTTTGGTGACCATAATGTGTTTGATACTTTTGCAATCATAGATCAATATTTATTAGGGAAATATAGATATTTTGTGCTTACACTAATGAATTGTATAGTTAATCTTTAAAATCAAATGTACATTTTGCTATCTGAATTTTTATTTGAAAGAATATTGCGATTACCGGAATATTGATATTGTGATCGTAACCAACAAAATTTATGTGCTCATATAAGCTGGTAAAATACTAGATGGTCTGATCGCATTTTTAGATAAGTCGACATAGGACTCCAATACTTTGTCTTGATACCGTCCATAGGAACCTAGAAGTTTTAAAGCATTTTTTTGTATTATAGAACTAAATCAATCTATAGTAACGCATTATGGACTTGCGTATTGTGTTTGATTATGTATAAGCATAAATAATGATATGGCTGAATGGATGAACGCGAAACGTTGTTTGCACAATAAATCAAGGTATTGATTCGTAATTCTCTCTTGATTGCGTAGAACCAGAAGAAGGTGGCCGTGCATCTCCACTTCTGGAATTCTCTCTTGATTGCGTAGAACCAGAAGAAGGTGGCTCCGACCATGTGTGGCTTATGGTGGATCTAGGAGGCTTGTAGAGGCTGATTGGATTAGATTTGGCTGATATAGCCCATGTGCCCCATCCGCCACTGGCTTCATAATAATCAGCAAATCTGCATGTGAGAAGAGAATCTGCCAAGGCAAAAGTATTGGTTCATACAAAAAAATTGTTGTAGGTATGAACAAAATTATTGACAAAAGATCTATCCTAGGGCCATGATAATCTAGCAGCTTACTAGCTTCAAGGGCGCCTGCTGGTTGCATCGGAACACTAATCGCTAGATTTCATGGCAGCGCATGTACAGCCGGTTGGTGTGACGTTGCTGCCCGCCATCTCCGGATTCACAAGACGGGACTTGCGGCTGCCACCCATCCTCAGCCGCATCTCATCAGGGTGCCATGCGGCGTGGTGATGAACGGAGATGGTAGCTAATCCAATTTTGAGAAGCTTTGTGCGGATTAACCTTGTCCTCCATGCCTCATCATCGGCAATTGCAAATAGCATCTTAAAACAACAATTGAAATTATGAAGAATATATCCTACCACGTCATCAACAGCAATGCGGCTGGAAGAAATTCCTAGCATCCTCATGTTCGGCCGCAATGGACAAGAAACAGGAAAAATAAGGACATCAGAGGAAGGAGACAAAGAATAAATAAATATGGCAGCCTGGCAGCAATTAGGAATAATTAAATCCTACATGCTTTTGTTACGCAATTAGGAACAATTAGCATAGCTATGATACCACTATTCATAAATATTATAATTATGGAGCAAGAATTTATATTTTTGTTTGCTTATTTATATTCAGGATATTATTCAAATTCAGAATTTCTATAGTGCAAGCCCACTAGTACGGTGGAGTCTGCACTCACCTAGTGTTTCGGCACTATTTGAATTACTATTTACTACTATTTAGATTCCTGTGCACTACTATTCGGACAGCGACGTCTTCGATTATATTAAGCGTCTTATTAATATTATTCTTCTTTTAGGATCTTTGCTTAGGCTGGCGAGACCAATCGGACTGCCGGGCGGTATAAGCTCTCAGGTGTAAAAATCCTACTCGGTACATACCATACTTCTCGCTAATTTGTTTCAGAAGTAACGAAGTCTTTCCCCATATTAGCTAGTCACAAGCATATGCAGAAAGTTTTTATCGTCTCCCTAGGCAGTTCCACCCGAAGAGAACACTTCTCTACGGCCACACAGGGTCCTTCCTAACGCCATAATTCTAGGCTAAAATGAGGACTACACCATAGAGGTTTCTCCTATAGGGTACCTAGCATAAAAACTTAATTCATATACAAGAACTAGAGTATATCAAGGGATTTTCAAAGACAACATTACTTCATTTCCACAAACATAGCTTACATATGGTTTTCCCTTTCGGGAACCCCCGAACACTTAAACACAAGAAAGAAAATTACCTTATAGGCGGTATTTTACAGTGGAGTTACACTCTCTATTTTATAAGTGGATTCTACTACTACTTGGTGGTGGAGGCGGAAGAGCGCTCTCGAGGATTGCAGTGGATGGCTTGGTGACTCTACGATGGGTGTCCTTCTTCCGAAGTCAAGGTCCTCCTTTATAGTCGAGCGAGCGGTACTCGCGGTACTCCCTTCCTGTTTATTTAGCACACGTAACCCCCACTGTAATATTATCATGAGTATTATCATTCACTCTCAATATTGAACACTGGAAGATGGAGGTTACGTGTGCTAAATAAACAGGAAGAGAGTACCGCTCGCTCGACTATAAAGGAGGACCTTGGCTTCGGAAGAAGGACACCCATCGCAGAGTCACCAAGCCATCCACTGTAATCCTCGAGAGCGCTCTTCCGCCTCCGCCATTAAGTAGTAGTAGAATCCACTTGTAAAATAGAGAGTGTAACTCCACTGTAAAATACCGCCTATAGGAGAAACCTCTATGGTGTAGTCCTCGTTTTAGCCTAGAATCATGGCGTTAGGGAGAACCCTGTGTAGCCGTAGAGAAGTGTTCCCTTCAGGTGGAACTGCCTGGGGAGACGATTAAAACTTTCTGCATATGCTTGTGACTAGCTAATATGGGGAAAGATTTTGTTACTTCTGAAACAAATTAGCGAGAAGTATGGTGAGTACCGAGTAGGATTTTTATACCTGAGAGCTTATACCGCCCGGCAGTCCGATTGGCCTCGCCAGGCTAAGCAAAGATCCTGAAAGAAGAATAATATTAGCAAGACGCTTAATATAATCGAAAACATCGCTGTCCGAATAGTAGTACACAGGAATCTAAATAGTAGTAAATAGTAATTCAAATAGTGACGAAGCACTAGGTGAGTGCATACTCCATCGAACTAGTGAGTTTGCATTATAGAAATTCTAAATTTGAATAGTATCCTGAATATAAATAAACAAATAAAAATATAAATTCTTGCTCCATAATTATAATATTTATGAATAGACACCCAAATGTAAATAGTTATTCTACACCCTACACCTGCACCCACCTAGGTGCGCCAGGCAGCGACCTGATCAAGCTCGAGTATGGCTGATGAAGCCAGCAAACCCGACTGGCGCACCACCCAGAATTCCGGATCGGATCCAAATCTCGCATACCGAACCCGCTAAACCCAACCTACCCTGCGCGTCCGAGATCATCGGCCTTGTTCATCCGTCCGTCATGAGAGCGCCGCCTGTCGAGGCCGAGCTAATCCCGAGGGATCCCGTCCTTCTTCTCCATCGACCACGGGAGCGGCGATTAATCTGGTCGATCACGGCCTTCATCCCTTTGGAGCAGCGTCCTCCGTGTGCTGAATCCAGGACTCCCGGTCTTCCTCCCCGTCGGCCACTGGAGCGACGGCGAACTCCACGGCGGCTCGTTCCCGTGGATCTCGGCTTCCCCGCATGCGTTGCATCCGGCGAATCCCTTGGCCTTCTTCTGTGTTGGTCGCGGGAGCAGCGACGAGCTCTCCTTCAAAGCCTCCAGATTGATTTGCCGTAGGAGCAGATTCCACCCTCGGTGAAACGCGTGAGTCAATGAGCTCAGCGGCACCATGGAAGGAGGCCCCTATTGCCACCACAGTCGGAGGATCCTCCACTCCGAGCGTCATCCACTGAGTAGGCGCCTCCGAATTATGAAGAATCGCGACATCCCGTCCAAGGATCTGCTCTATATGGCATTATTTTGCCATGAGCTGCACTCATGCCATGTTCTACCTACCGGTCCAAGCTCCATGCCGTTGCGCCGAGTCCAATCGGCCACTCTGACACCCATCATGATTATCTGAGATGTCAGAAAGTAGTAGGGCGATATTAGGCTCCTCCAGGCAATAATCAAAGTGCAGTTCCATGAAAATATAGTCTGGGACCGATCCATTAATCTCATCCCCTACATCTGCAAGCACACTAAGAGGGAAAATTAGTAGCATCCTTCTGCAGGTACACTCAGAAGGCAGATTAGTAGGTGCATTGTAAGTTAAGGATTTCAGTAAATATAAGCAAATACGGAAAGACTATACAAAATCTTGTGATCAAAAGAATGTAAATTCAATCAGAAACTAATAAAGTAATATCAGTTAGTTTTTATTGAAAATTTCTCTTGTGATTATTGTGTTTAAAACGAGATTTTTACTGAAGCCTTTGCCACAAGACAAATTATAGGGCTAAAGTAAAGTGAAATTACTAATGCTAGCTACTGTGGAAATCCAATGAATTCCTAGAAAGAAATAACTGAATTAGTAGTTTAGTATCAAAGAAATTACTGTGAATTATTGAATTTTTAAAAAGAAATCCAAAGAACATGAGTTCTTCACTTCTTGAAAAGTTACTAACACTTGCGTAGAAATTACTGAAAAAATTTACTGATTCTAAAAAGTTACTAACGCTTATATAGAAATTACTGACCGTGGTTATACTGTTACTAATTATAAACAATCACTGAAGGTGTTACTGATTTGAAAAAATTACTACCAAAGAATTACTAACACTTTCTAAAAGAAATTACTGATTCTTCAACTCCTTTGCGCACTATATTCTTCAACTACTTTGCACACTAAATTCTCGAACTCCTTTGCATATTAAATTCTCCAATGAGTTAACAATTTCTATCATCGTAGGAGACGATGTTAGATTCTAGGGCCCAAACCATGTGGCAATAAACACTAAATTCTACAAATGCTTTGTACACTAAATTCTACTAGTATGAAATCTACTATTATTGGGAAGTATCAAATGCAAGTTCTAAAATGATATTGATCCTAAAAAATTACAAAAGTGTTACTGATTCTAAAAAGTTACTAACACTTATATAGAAATTCTCAACTCCTTGACACACTAAATTCTCAACTCCATGGCACAATAAATAAACACTAAAAAATTACTAACAAAGAATTACTGAAACTGTTAAAGAAATTACTAATTCTATAAAAATACTAATAAAAAACTACTAATATTGTTCAAAAGAAATTACTGATTCTATAAAATTACTGATTCCATGTGGTAATAAATTGACCAAATCCTTTGCACACTAAATTCTACACATGCTTTGCATACTAAATTCTACAATTCCATTCCACACTAAATTCTACATATGCTTTGCACACTAAATTCTACAAATGCTTGGCACACTAAATTTTCCAATTAACCGACAATTTTTATCACCGTAGGAGACGATGTTGGATTCTAGGGCATAAACCATGTGGCAATAAATACTAAATTCTCAAACTCTTTGGCACACTAAATTCTTCAACTCCTTGACACACTAAATTCTACAAATGTTTTGCATACTAAATTCTCCAACTCCTTGACACAATAAATTCTCTAAGTCCTTGACACACTAAATTCTCCAACTCCTTGACACACTAAATTCTACAAATGCTTTGCACAATAAATTCTCCAATGAGTCGATAACTTCTATCACCGTAGGAGACAATATTGGATTCTAGCCCCAAACCATGTGGCAACAAACACTAAATTCTACAAATGCTTTGCACACTAAATTCTCCAAATCCTTGACACACTAAATTCTGTAACTCCTTGACACAATAAATTCTCCAAGTTCATGACACACTAAATTCTCCAACTCCTTGATACACTAAATTCTACAAATACTTTGCACACTAAATTCTCCAATCCTTAACAAACTAAATTCTACAAATGCTTGACACACTAAATTCATCAATCCTTGACACACTAAATTCTATAAATGCTTAACATACTAAATTCTCCAACCCCTTGAAACACTAAATTCTCCAAATCCTTGATGCACTAAATTCTCCAACTCCTTGACATACTAAATTATCCGACTTCTTGGCACGATAAATGAAAACTGAGATATTACTAATAAAAAAATTACTGATACATTTGAAAGGAAATTACCAATTCTAAAAAATTACTGAATCCTTATGGCAATAAATACTAAATTATCCAAATCCTTGACAAACTAAATTCTCCAATCCAACTCCTTGGCATGATAAATGAAAACTAAGATATTACTAACAAAAAATTACTGATACATTTGAAAGGAAATTACCGATTCTAAAAAATTACTGAATCCTTGTGGCAATAGACACTAAATTCTCCAAATCCTTGACACACATTTCAAAGGAAATTACTGATTCTAAAAAAGTCTAACACATACTTGCTGACACACTAAATTCTACAAATGCTTGGCACACTAAATTTTACAAATGCATGGCACACTAAATTTTATAAATGCTTCACACACTAAATTCTCCCAGAGCAACCAATTTCTATCATCAAAGGAGAAGATGTTGGATTCTAAGGGCTCAAACCATGTCGCGATAAACACTAAATTCTACAAATGCTTGGCACACTAAATTCTCCATTGAGCAGACAATTTCTATCAGTGTAGGAGATGATGTTGGATTCTAAGGGCACAAACCATGTGGCAATAAACACTAAATTCTACAAATGCTTGGCACACTAAATTCTCCAACTATTTGGTACACTAAATTCTACAAATGCTTGGTACACTAAATTCACAAGTGCTTGGCACACTAAATTCCCTAATGAGTTGCCAATTTCTATCAGCAAAGAAGAAGATGTTGGATTCGAAGGGCATAAACATTATGTCAATAAACACTAAATTCTACAAATGCTTGGTACACTAAATTCTCCAATTGCTTGGCACACTAAATTCTATGAATGCTTGGCACCCTAAATTATAAAAATGCTTTCCACACTAAATTCTCTGATGAGCCACAAATTTCTATCATCAAAGGAGAAGATGTTGGATTCTAAGGGACCAAACCATGTGGCAATAAACACTAAATTCCATAAATGTTTGGTACACTAAATTCTCCAACTGTTTGGCACACTAAATTCTATAGATGCTTGGCACACTAAATTCTTGAACTGCTTGACACACTAAATTCTATAAATGCTTGGTGCACTAAATTTTACAAATGTTTGGCACACTAAATTCTCCGACTACTTGGTACACTAAATTTTACAAATGCTTGGCACACTAAATTCTACAAATACTTGGCACAAACCATGTTGCAATAAACACTAAATTCTCCAACTCCTTTGCACACCAAATTCTAAAACTCCTTAGAACAATAAATAAACATAAAACATTACTGACAAAAAAAATACTGGCACTTTTCAAAAGAAATTATTGATTCTATAAAACTACTGATTTCAAGTGATAATAAACATTAAATTCTCTAACTCTTTTGCATGATAAACAAACCCTAAAAATTACTAACAAAAGAATTACTAACACTTTTCAAAAGCAATTACTGATTTATAAAATTACTGATTGTTGTGTTACATTGACAACAGTTACTAACCATTAGTTACTCACCATTACACAAGGAATTACTGACTGATAACAAAAGAACTGAAATGATTAATAGAATGACTCCAATCCATAATTTGTTCATGTATAATCCATTTACATAAGTATATCACATGAAATATATCCATTACAAACTATTGTATCAAGTAATTTAGCTACATGGACCAAGATACTGTGTTTGTAAATTACTAAATACATTTACAAAATTACTGAAGGATTCTTTAAAATTACTGAACTTATATAAAAAATTGTTGAATGATTTAGCGTGGTTACTAAAAGGCAATACAATTACTGAAGTGTTTGTACATTACCGAGTTACTAAAAGACAATGCAATTACTAAAGTGTTTGTAAATTACTGAATACATTTGCAAAAAATTACTGGTAAGATTTAAAAAAATACTGAAGTGTTCAGAAAATTATTAAAACTTTTGTCAATGTTGCATTGCCACTGAATGATATGCAAAACCAATTATTTCGACTCAGCAAAACTTTCCCACAAAGAAAATAGAATCATAGAACAAGAGGGCATCATAGAAAAAATAATACTAGGCATCAAATTTGCATTTTTAGCTGAAGAAAAATATTTACAAATCAATTGACACACTAACTAGGGGGAAAATAAATGCAAGATACTTGTTCAAACTAGAAAGCTAAGATAGTTACATCCCAAGGTCATTACACATTAACTAGATGAAGCTAGACATCACGCCACGCCGTTGGGTGAGAAGATCTCAGTCTAGGGTGGGCAAGGCTTCTTGTGTAGCTCATTAATGCTATAGAACATCATATACTGAAGAAGCTCCGCCCTGTAGTCGCTCCCCTTGGACTGTGCAGATCAACAAAAGAATGTCAGCTACACATAGTCAGCACCATATCAAATGAATGTGTAAACTGATTTCATTATTAGACAGATCATTTGCCAACTTTACTTTAAAAACTCAATAGACTAGTGAAATATTAAGTGACAAAAAAAGAAAGTAGAATGAACATTAGAAACTACTGAACGAAAGTTGCCAAATGAGATAGAGACAATGCAAAATCCAGATAGATTTGTGAATACTAATACCCCATTGTGAGCTTCAGCTAAATGGAAAACATCATTTACTAATCGTGAATTCACTACATATTGGTTTCTAGAATGTGTAGCACATTCAGTTGGCTTATTCTACAATACGCACCTTTCTAATAAAGTGAGAAACTGGAATTCATAATAGTATATAGAATAGAAGCCGAGGGTACCAGATCAAATTAGATGACATACATCTGACTTACAGACCCTAAAATTATTAATTAGCGATGGCATAGGAGCAGAATCATTGGCATGGTAGGAAAAAAAGAAGGAATCTAGAAGTAATCAGCTGCTTCTTTGCCAGCAGTTCGTTGGCGTTAACTTTCATCCAATCTTTTACATGGGAAATTACTGAGACATAAAAGCTAGGACAATTTATTAAACACATAATTAAAATTACTGAATGAATATTAAACAAATTGAACTAGCAAATAATTATTGAATGATGATTAAACTTTCATGCAATAATAATTTTACACGAGAAATTACTAACCCTTAGGATCGATCACAGATGTGCAATTTTTACTGAATTTAGGAATACAAGATAGAACAAGCAGGTGTAAAAAAAGATATATGGCGTAATTAATATAAACTACTGAACATAAGAGTTACTGAGCAAGTGCATGAAGTAAAACCTGATTGTTGTTACATGAACTAATTTATTGAAGCACGGGGAAGGGGGAAGGGGGGGGAGGGGGGGGGGGGGGGGGGGGGGGTTGACAATTTGCTGTAACCTCAAACTGTTAAATTAGCTAACCGGGGTGATAACAGTCAAGCGGTAGAAAACAGTACAATATTTCATTGCATGCAGTTCAATCAGCTAGCAAGGGACAAGCTGCCCTCACTAAATCAGCACGCTCTGAAGACAAAGGTCACATATCACATCGAGAAGTATCAGATACAGTAGGAGCAAGTTGCCGCTCGTCCTAGTTTGAGAAAACAGAGAATTTCAGAAAAATATAGTTGGACTTCGTTCAGGTCTACACAATCAGAGTTTCAGATCAACCACCATCACCAATTGATTTTTGTATTCATTCTACAACAGACATATCAGGCCAAGTACCAATGGATTTTTATTTAGTACAGATCCACCGCCATGCCATAAACAATGTAAAAAAACTGGGATGGGGATATGCAGTCACAAAGAGCTGTTTCAAACAACCAGCCAGAAAAGTCAAAACGAGCATTAACATGAGCTTAGATACAGGGAGCTACTCCTGCAGTGGGAATTTGCTGAGAAATTAATCAAATAGAAACCAACGACCCACAACCTAGAATGCCGAGCAACCCAAATCCCAAATCACTGCATCATTCACACAATATGCTAGGAAAATGGACAGAACCATTTGTTCATTTAGTCTACCACGAACAGCAACTCAAATTGAACCGTAAAATCCACCTAAAATTGGCATATCAGAGCCAAATCCTAGCGAAAATTGAAGGCGAACTGCAGAGAGGCACACAATTTCAAGTTGCAGGATGGGGGACATTGGAAATAGGAGGGGAAATGCGTGTTCACCTATGAGGTTGCCTTTCTGAGGCTCCATCCAGCCTCTATGGTTGCCATCCCACACCAAGCGTGGCACCAGCACCTCTATCCCCCGCTGTGAAGCAGCCTTGCCTACGGATCCCCGCGCCTCCATGCTGCTTCGCACCGTCAGGAAGGTGGTGTGCCACGCCTTCATGCCATGGATCAGCCGCGGCTTGCCGTAGAATATGCACGGGGACGAATTCCAATGAACATTGAACGGAAGGGAACCGGTGCAGATCCAAGGACACATGGCACCCACACGAGTTTGACCTATAAAGCAAGCAGATCAATGATTGCAATACTACAACACAAATTAAAATCTACCGGGGCCACGCCGACGATTGCCGGCAGCCGCACGACCCGACGCCTGACCTTGGCGTGCCTCCATGCCACCGCATCGCCTGCGCACCTGAAGCCGGGGCTAGGGTTCCAGTCCCTCACGTGGGTTAGGATTCTGCGTGTGCGTTGAAAGCCCACATCGCCTCACCGTACACCTGCCTCGCCTCAGCCGCCCCTGTCGCCGGCCTGCATCGCCTCCGCCCGTAGTGTTCGTCGCCGGCTCACGCCGCCCGCCTGCATCTCCTCCACCCACAGCGTTCGTTGTCGGATGGAACCGCTTCAAGTGGAGAGGGCGGCGGGGTTGGGGATAGAAAATGACTGAATTGTGGGCCCGGGGACGGTGAGATACTATTTGTAGGAACGCTGACCTGTTATCCGGTCCAACCCGACGGGCGCTGCAGGCCTGATAGCACCGGGGCACAGGGGCGCGGTCGCACATAGCGCGCTGGTTGAGTCGGGCTCGGTCCGTTACGTGGCTGGCTGGGTGTTTGGGTTCAGGTGTTCTACACCTAGGGTGTAGAATAGTATATATATATATATATATATATATAAAATAAAGCTCTGAAGAACTTTCCAATTTCGAATATAAATAACTTTTCAATTTCGAATATAAATTATTAACTTATCTTGATACTTCTCAAAATTGAAAAGTGCTTCTTTTGCTATACATAAAAATATTCTTCCTTAACAGGTAATTAAAAAGGCATATTTCATGAGCATAGCCCCCAACTCAGAAGGTACTGAGACTTTTTTTAAAATGTCTTGTAAGTTCGAAATTAGCAATCTCAATTGTCCATCACATATTCTTATCCAATTATAGCCCCCAGTGCAGCAGTTATTTAAAGAAAATAACTTCTGATGTGACACTAAGAGGGAACCGTAGCCCCCAGGATTGAAAATTATCATTTCCTCTGAGTGATATGCCAAAAATTAAGATCATAGCCCCAAAACTGGTGCTACCACTCCCTTCGAGTGATTAGTAGAGCTTAATGCTAAGCAAGTGTACTCTAACCCCTAAGCTTAGAATCATTAGTCATTCGAGTGATTTTAATGATAAATCACAAAACAAAGGCATTATAGCCCAAAGTTATGGGACTTGCCTACTATCCGAGTGATTTCAATATTAAATCACCAGGAACCCAAATTTTAGTATGCAATAAATGTTATAAATAGTATCACCTCTTCCTTTTATCAGGGCGATGACCCGCGAACCATTCCTATCCGCTAGGTCAACCTATTTTATATATATATATATATATATATATATATATATATATATATATATATATATATATATATATATATATATATATATATATATATATATATATATATATACCTTCACCTTCTTCACTCAGTATTTGATGAGAACATCACCATGCTAGATATGCGCATATCATGGCCTTACCCAAGTTACAAATCGTCACCAACACGGTCGTCGCGTTCGTCTCGGATTCAGACGACACCACTTCACGGTTTTGATGATATCTCTCACATCCGACGTCCAAACGAGGTGTTCTTTGATGCGTTGGAAAGGGGACGACGTCGCCGTTGTTTTGTTTCTGGTCCTAGCTCCAGAAGGGTCGTGAGTCATAATATGTGACCATGATAAGGTGTTGCGCCACCTATTTTGGGCCAACTAGGCCATGTATCATGTCGGGCCTTAAGCCCATGTTGTGGGTGCCCCCTCCTGGTCGCCCCCAACCCTAGGACGTCCCTGGTTCCTACATAAACTTAGTAGCCGCCATATTTTAGTTGCGGGTTTTGCTTAGTTCAGTTTTCTAGAGAGAAACTTGATCGAATTATTGTAACTGTGGTGACAAGTCCTTTTACAGTAATCCAGGGCCTCTGTTCTTGTTCTACACCACTGTGGCAATTAGTCCTTTTGTGTTCAGAGCTTGAACCTTTTCTTGTGATTCGCTTCATCCATATTTGTAATTTCAGATTGCGTGTTTATCCTCTCTTGCTTCTGTTCTCGATTTCGCTTGTAGGAACAATCAAGTTGTGCTTGGTGTAACAGTTGCGGGGTTGGATCGTGTCTGATTCAAGCCGGGTCGTCGACGCCGAGTTCCCCAAATTCGAGTTTATCCCCTTACCTCTCGGAAGATCGGGCCATATTCACATCAAGTGGTATCAGATTCCTAAGTTCCCCGTGAGGTATTATCGTGTTCTTCCCTTTAGATTCGTTTGTGTTCATCACCTTTTATCCACGAAAAAGCCTACAAAAAAAATATTTCCCCACCATCCCAGACATTGTTTAGCCTTTGCATAATTTAATTTCAGAGTCCGTAGTGTTGAGTTTGTGTCCTAGTTGAGTTCAGTTGCTGGTTTGAATTTGTGTTTTGATTTGGTTTGTGTTTTGATCTCCGCTGCACACCACCATCACCATCGGTTTTCTAATGGATTCACCATCGTGTCACCCACCCACCAAACCCACAACCCGTTGTCAACAAAAAAACCCTACCCGATTCTGTTTCTCCCCCCCCCCCCCCCCCCCTCACCCCTCAAACCCTATATTGACATACCTTCGGTAAAACAGGCCTAACTTTTCGCTCGTTGCTCCGATTGGGCTAAAATTTTTACAGCAGATTCTTCACTCAAAGTTGAGGTGACCCACACTCGGCTCCGCCCTGTGTGCCCTCGTCAAAAAATTCAAAAAAAATCAGGAAAAATAGGAAAAAAATTGTGAAGTCAAAAATAGCGCTTTCGGTGAAACTTTGTGATTTTGCCTACCCTTTGTTTTCTCTCTGTTTGAGTTGAAACTTCTTGTGGTTCCTTCCTTTGTGTTCCTCTATCACAGACAAATAGTGGAAAAATTATACAAAAAAATCAAGATTTTGATTTGCACCCCCCCCCCCCCCGCCCTGAAAATTCTAAGTCTGTGAAGTTTGTTTTGATCCTTGCTGCCTTTGCCATTGTTCTTTGCCATTGTTCTTGCTGTCACAACTGTTTTTGAACACGATTCTTTTGCCAGCAATTAGGATACTGCTTTGGACATTTATTCAGTGCTACTATCTGTTATTGAATTGTGTTCCATTGACATACATATTAGCCTTCCAAGCTATACATATTGCAGCACAGATTTCTTCCTTGCAACTGTTACACCCAAGCTCAACTACAGATTGTGTTGACCTGTTTGGCTTTGGTAAGAACACTTGCAAGATTGTGATACATTGCTTCTGATATTGTTTTCCACTTTCTACACCCTCTGCTGCCTACTAGTTGATAGGGCTAATCTTTTTGTTTAGTCTTGTCTTTTGCTTTTAACCATGTCAGAGAAAGGGAAAGGAACACCTGGAGAGTTGGAGTCCCCTACAGACTTCAATGATTGTGTGTCCAAGGCCGAGCTCACGAAGCTTCTTGCGGACCAGCGTACATTCATGGAAACGAAGTTTGCCGAGTTGATGGGTCACATCAACACTGTTGCCCACCGCATTGAGGATGTTGAACGACGACCTCCACCTCAACGAGCTGCTGCTGATGATGATTTTGACCATGATGTAGACCGTCTTCACCGTAATCGACACAGTATGGGAGGTAATAACAATCGTGGTAATACTGATACTTTTGTTAAGCCCAAATTTAACATATCACCTTTTGCAGGTAGTGCTGATCCTGAAGCATACTTAGATTGGGAACTTGCTGTTGAACATAAATTTAATTCTTATTTAGTTCCTGCTGCACATAGAGTTAGACTTGCTACTAGTGAGTTTACAGGTTTTGCTCTCTTTTGGTGGAATGATCTTTGCAATACTAATGCTGCTATACCTGCCACTTGGCCTATTTTGAAACAACGCATAAAATCTCGTTTTGTTCCTCCTTATTACCAACATGATTTACGTTTGAAATTACAATCTTTGACACAAGGTAGTAAAACAGTAGAGGAATATTATCAGAAATTGCTTATTGGTTTAGCACGTTGTGACATACATGAAGATGATGTTGAAACTAGTGCTAGATTTTTTGGTGGTTTGAACCGTGATATCCAGAATATTGTTGACTATAAAGAGTGGAATAGGTTCAGCCAATTATATCATATTGCTCTTAAGGCTGAACGAGAAGTACAGGGACGCCTTCCACAACAATTTTGTAGGTCCAACACTGAGCAATCTCTCCAACAACGCACTGGAGTAGAGAACTTGAAGAGTCAGGTTGCTAAGCCACCAGCAACAACTCTTCCACTTGCGCCTACTTCTGAAGCGCAATCGTCTAGTGTGCAGCACCAACACCAGAAGAAGGTTGCTACTTCCGGTGCTAGGAGTGGCTCCTCCACCACCATTATTTGCCACCGCTGCAAGGGCATGGAACATGTCATGAAGGATTGCCCTAGTCATCGTGCTTTCATCGCTAATGCTAATGGGTATGAAAGTTGTAGTGATGTTGAAGATGAATTTGCTCGTATGCCTAACCTTGTTGCAGATTCAACGG
This sequence comes from Eleusine coracana subsp. coracana, assembly GCA_032690845.1. Lineage (NCBI taxonomy): Eukaryota > Viridiplantae > Streptophyta > Magnoliopsida > Poales > Poaceae > Eleusine > Eleusine coracana. Next base: position 40,831,717 of record CM064434.1, read on the forward strand.
AGGAGCAGGAGACTACCGCTATTGATTCCATTGCTGCCACCGTGGGTTTTCTTAGTCTCATTGTACAGCGTGTGTTGACCACTCAGGTGGGACAAGAGGAAGAACAACAACGCAACAATTTATTCTACATATACCTTATTGTCGTGGACCGCCGTGTTCTCACCATCATTGATACTGGGAGCTGTAACAACTTGGTAAGTTCTGATTTGGTAAGCAAACTTGGTTTGACCACGCATGCACTACATTAGCCCTACCACATCAAATGGTTCAACAATAGTGGTACAGCACAGGTAACTCGATCAGCACGCATACACTTTTCAGTAGATTCTTATCAAGACTCTGCTGATTTTCATGTTGTACCTATGCAAGCATGTTCGCTTTTATTAGGCCGTCCATGGGAATATAATACGGATGCTGCCCACCATGGTAGAACTAATACATATACAATCGTGCATAAGGACAGGAATATTACTTTGCGTCCATTATTGCCTGCTGATATTAGAAATTATTTTAAACTGCTTGCTGAAAATACTGAGAATAAACATGATAACAAACAACTTTCTGGTGTTAAACATATGTCTATTCAGTTAAAGGGAGGTGCTTTTCTTGCTATGACATCTACTATTACTGAACTTTGTGATAATCATGATGCACCTTGCTATACTATGCTTTGTCGTGATATATCTTCTATCGATGATCATGTATCTTGTACTTTGCATTCTGCTAGTACTAACCTTTTGCAGGAGATTGCTGATGAGATGGAGTCGAGGGCGACTCCAATTCAAGAAGGGGAGGATGATGAGGACATCACCATGCTGGATACGCGCATATCATGGCCTTCCCCAAGTTACAAGTCGTCACCAACACGGTCGCTGCGTTCATCTCGGATTCAGACGACACCCCTTCACGGTTTTGATGATATCTCCCACATCCGACGTCCAAACGAGGCGTTCTTTGATGCGTTGGAAAGGGGACGACGACGCCATTGTTTTGTCTCTGGTCCTAGCTCCAGAAGGGTCGTGAGTCATAATATGTGACCATGACAAGGTGCTGCGCCACCTATTTTAGGCCAACTTGGCCATGTATCGTGTCGGGCCTTAAGCCCATGTTGTGGGTGCCCCCCCTGGTCGCCCCCAACCCTAGGACGTCCCTGGTTCCTACATAAACTCAGTAGCCGCCGTCTTTTAGTTGCGGGTTTTGTTTAGTTCAGTTTTCTAGAGAGAAACTTGATCGAATTATTGTAACTGTGGCGACAAGTCCTTTTACAGTAATCCAGGGCCCCTGTTCTTGTTCTACACCACTGTGGCGATTAGTCCTTTTGTGTTCAGAGCTTGAACCTTTTCTTGTGATTCGCTTCATCCATATTTGCAATTCCAGATTGCGTGTTTATCCTCTCTTGCTTGTGTTCTCAATTTCGCTTACAGGAACAATCAAGTTGTGCTTGGTGTAACAGTTGTAGGGTTGGACCGTGTCTGATTCAAGTCGGGTCATCGACGCCGAGTTCCCCAAATTCGAGTTTATCCCCTTACCTCTCGGAAGATCAGGCCATATTCATATTAGTATTCCAGCCGCCACCATCGCACCTGCACAAACCCTAGATCTCGGATCCCCATTTCCTCCCGGAGATTTCTGCTCATCTTCATTTCTCCAAACACCGATTTCAATGGCTCCCAAGCGCACTCGCCAAAGCACCAAATCCTAGATAAAGGAGTATGCTTCCCCTAGCAAAACTGAAGATGAGGCAGTCTTTGACATCCCCATGGGAATCAAGGTGTTCCCGATCTCTGCCATGGATGCGGAGAAGATCAATGGGCTCGTGATCGATAGCGTGCTCCAAGATCAACAAACCAGGGATTGGATTGAAGCGATAGGTCAAAAGTTCCTGCAACGCCTAGTAGATCATATCACTATTTTCGCATCCTTTTTCTATCATGGATTTGGGATTCCGTGTTGTGATTTCTTCCGAGGTCTGCTGTTCTTCTTTGGAAACAACCTTGTGAATTTAAATCCAAACTCTATTCTCTATATCTCTATCTTTATTCATCTGTGCGAGGTATTCCTGGGGATCGCCCCCCATTTTGATACATGGAAAGAACTGTTTGTTCTGAAATCAAACAGCAACAATGTGATTGGAGGCGTAGGATTTTAACTAAGGAATAAGTCAAAATATATCCAAGTTCCTCTTCATTCCATGAAAAAGGGTGGCATGCAAAATTGGTTTTACCATGTAAACCATGCATCGCCTTTGTCAGAGTTCACTGCTGAGGCTCCTGTCCCCCGGCCTGAATGGTCTGTGAAGGCATCCCCGAACAAAAAGGCTCAGGTCAATGCAATCTTAGAGCAAATTGTTGTGCTGAAATCAAAGGGATATAGTGGAGTGGATGTTGCTTCGAGCTTCATATATTGCCGAGTCCAACCCATCAAGAAGCGCCATGTCCCAGGTTGGAAGTTCAATCTCAACAGAGATTCCACCATGGAAGTGCCTTAAGAGTTATCAGAACGGGAATTAACACTCTGGCTTGAGAATATTTTTTCATCCTTGTTTGATTGGACCTCGGGGTCTGCAAAAGTGGGACATCATTCCAAGACCACTAGGAACGAAGTACGTAACCACTACCAATCCTGTTAATCCCAATATTTTAGTGAACATAAAAAAAATAATATGTCATATAAATTGCAGAAACTCGACATATATTCCTCAAGCCCCCCATTGCCTCCCATGACACGAGAAAAATCACCAAGTCGACAGCCAGCTTATAAGTGTTGTAGAGATCAGATTGAAGAATCTGATGAAGATGAGTCTTTGGCGGAAAGATCTGCTAGACTTGAAGAAGGGGCAAAGGAAAAAGCTGCAGCCAAATCATCAACCACTCGGTAAGGATCTAGAGGTGATGTAGAAGCCAAGTCTTCAAAAGAGCAAAAGCACCCGAGTGAGCAGAATACGAAGCATGCCTCAACTGAGGACACCCCTGATGCTATGAAGGATGCGTGGCCATCTAATCCTCCACCAAAACTATCAGGATTGAAGTTTAAATGTTAGCCAAGGTAAGCGTGTCGAATGACTAGAATTCTAATATGTTATAAAACAACTCTGCTAATGGTTATATGTCATGAAGATCAACTAATACAACTTCTTTGGGCCACGCGGCACCTTAGAGCACTGTTCCCAATGAAGATCAATCGAAGACGAAGAATGGGACATCCAAGGAGTAATGTTAATGTTGCCCCAACATTACCCCGAACAAGAAAAGAAACCAACAGGTTTGAGACCCCTTTGTGCCAGATCTAAACGTACTAGGAACGACCACAACCCCTGGTAACTCTCCACCAGTCCACGTAGAAGAGCCTACCTTGGTTTTTGAAAAAGATGCCGAAACCAACATATGATTATCCGATCAGCCCCAAAGAAGATGCCACGCCAACTCCAATTCACCGAGTGGTGAATGAAGGAATCTCGAAAGAAACAATCCCCACCAGGACATTGTACCATATTGGTAAATTTTCCATTGCAGGTGTGGCGCCTCTTCCCGGAGGATCGAGGTCCCAACAGTGCTGATAGCGCAGACACTTGATACTACAATATTTGATCGAATTTAAGTTGAATATTACATCATTAAGTCATCAGAGTGCAGCGGAATATTACAAGTTCATAATGTTTTTGAAAAACACAGCGGAAGCAAATAACGATAAGGAGCTACGAGCTCGACGATACAATGTAGTAATGGTTCCTGCCCGAAGAACCATCACTCTAGCAACATACATCAATACTGCGGCGGCGAGTCAGACTCCCAGTGGGTAGTCCAACCCTCAGGGACTTGCATGTCCCAGGGTAGCACATTCTCAGGCAACTCTACCTCTTCATTACCTGAAAACAACAGTGGCACAAAGCCTGAGTACTAATTACTCAACAAGACTTACCTGTCGGACATCTAGGCATGTAATGGCTCTAATAGGTGGCTTGTTCGAAAAGACTCGCGCTAAGAAACCTATTAGTTCTATCAAGTTTTATTCATCAAGTTAATTGGGTAGAGCAGAATGTAACTTTAGTTGCAACAATGAGATAATAAAGCAATGCATAAGGTAAGTACAACATAAGAGCCATAATAGTAACATCGACAATAAGCTTCATAATCAATTCCCAAGTACCATGTGCAACTACATGACGACTCAGTGACCAAGTGGTACTCATTACTACGAGGGACATCAATTGCAATTGATTTACACCAGCTAGGATAACCCGAGATACACGACACATACGCACCAATTAAGGTCGTATATGGCAACCTTTCGCAAGGACGAAAAACAACCCGGTCCGGGTCTAGTCTCAGCGAGTGGGCATGCCGTCTTGCCTACAGTACTTCACGGTATGAACTGCCCACTCCAGCAGCAGAAGGGTCAATGACCACTGTACTAGGTACCATCCTCATTGCCGCGTCAATGCTACATCAATTTACTAGTGCCCATAGACTAGCATGCATTCGGTACTGTTCAATACTTGACCAAGGGGCCGATCACGGACGGGTCCTAGGTTCGACAAGGCAGGGCTACTGTAGTCAACATCCATGTATTGCTGCAAACCTACACATGCATCATCCCTGCCCGGGCATGGCATCAAAATAAACATCTTTTAAAGTGCCGTTCCAGTGGTCAAGTTCATTCTTAGTAATGATATCTATCGCGCCTAGTAGTTACAAAGTGAAGTGACACAGTACCGATACTACCAAGGTTCTAATGACAGTGGTATAGGTCATTGGGGTATCATGCAAGTGGGTTCCAATCAACTCCTCTGACCTAATGCAACAATAATCATAGACACTAGTAATATTCATAACTAGCAACTTTATAAAATGGCGAATGAAAACCGGGGCTTGCCTGGATCGAGGTTAGTACTAGCAACTACCATGTCTTGCTCTAGGGAATCAAGGTCATTCTGAATGTCCTCCTCTTCCTGCTCTTGGTTGTCGTTGCCTATATGATAGAATTGAATTAACGGCATATCAAAATACCGTTGAATGCAATGATATGATACACAATGCTTTTTAGAAGTCGATAAAAATTAATGTTATGTTCTCGAAGCCATATGCTTCAAAGAAACAACTTAAAGTTTCATCATTTTATGTGTGTTATTCATTTATTTAGGTTTGTTATAGTTTTTTAGAACAATCAAGCAATTAAAATGGTAACCAATCGATTCTGGACTTGAGTGATTTATCATGAACTGGGACATAGGTGAATATATTTTTACCAATTTACAGCCTCTGGATATTATTATTCTAATTACTAGCATTTATTAAAGTAAAATAGTGATATGAGCAAATCAATTTAGTTAATTAAGTAAATTTATGTTTCTGGACTTGTGTGTTTTACTGGGTACAGGGGCTTCTAAGAGTGATTTTTGTGCCAAGTGGCAAGGGCCAATTAATTACAGAATAATTACTATAATTAATTTAAGCAAACACACTAAATAAATTCTAGAGCTTAAAATAATTCATATTTTGCCAAACCAAAATTTGTGGTGGTATATAATCATATGTTTACTAAGCATGCCAAAAATCAATATTTAATTCCATACCTAGAATTTTTGATGAATTAATTTATGTTTGGACAATTAAATGTGTTAACAAAAAAAATGTACAGTGATAGTTATTTATTATTTTACTAAAATAGAGCAATTTGAAATAAACCTAACCAATTTTGTTTGAGCTTCATTGGAGTTAAATTTGATTTACTAGGAGTTTTCAAAGTTTTTAGCACTTTCTGGCAATTTCTGGACATATTTCTGGTTTAAGGGGTTTCCACGTCGGAGCCACGTGGGTGCCAGGTCGGATCCACGTAGTGGCCATGTAGGCGCTAGAAGGACGGCCAATAGGCTCGTCAGAGCAGGGTGGCGCGCGGCCGGAGGGCATGCTGCCGGCGGCTACGGACGACGGAAACTCATCACGGGACCATGCGCATGACACGCACATCGAGGCGAACAGGTCTGGGGGGTCGGCGAGGTTAGAAGCTCACCGGAAGGGGGTCGGCGACAAGAGGCGGTGGAACGTGGGTCTTCGGCGGCGTCGCGAAAACGGCTCCGAGCAGCAAATCGTGCGCGACTTGCTCCTACGGCTTCACGGAGTCTTAGCGAAGATCGACATCATGTCAGCGGGCTTCATGAAGGAGCGGAGGGTGTTGTTCATTGGTGAGGTGACTCGAGATTTCCCGCGGAGCAGGGCGGCGGCCGGGGAAAACCGTGGTGCCGGCGATCTTGTGAGAAAAACAAGAGATTGAAGGGTCAAAGAAACCGTGGACGAGATGCGCACGCTTGAGAGGTGGAAAAAGGGGACGAGGCTTACCAAAGACGGAGAATTTGGGGCAGCGGCAGAGGGGGTCACCGGAGGCAATTGCCTCGGTTCTTCCTTCGATTCAGGCGATGTAGGCGAGGGAATGGCCGAGCAAGGGTCGGGGAAGGTAGACAGGGTTTATGCGCTGGATTTGTGCTCTTGGTTTGTCGCGAAAAGTATTGGGGGGAGCAGGGCACAAGATCGGGCTGGAGCTCTGCTCAACAATGGCGGACAGAGGGAAAAGAGGAGGGAGCAGGGGAAATAAGAGCGGAGAGGCTCTGGGCGATGTGTCATGGGTGCGTTTTGAGGTAACGATTTGGTCAGCGGAGTGGTTGGGCGAGTGAGTGCGGCAGGAGGGGGAATTGAAACATGACCGGGTCACACGGTGGTGTGCAGAGGGGAGAAGAGGGAAGGAAAGGAGCCGTTGGGCAACTTTGCGGCGGAGGGAGACAGTGCGGGGCAGAGCGGAGGGCAGGCGACGCTGTAGCGGCGCGAAGACCCGAGGCTGGGAGTGAAAGCTGGCCACATGGTGCGCCGGTGTCGGCAGAAAAATCGGCCGGAAATCGGCTTTGCGCCAGTGAGGAAGAAGGAGGAAAGATTTTATGCTGCACCCCTTCTAGAATTTGTTTTCTTACATATAGATCCCTGGTCAAAGCTGGTTCTTCATAATTAGAAATAAAATAGTTAGGGATTTCCTTAAATGGTGAAATTTGGTGGACTGACTAATTAAATGGTGGAGAACACTCTGGTGAATTTTATTTGAAATTTGCATAAACATATTTTTAGAATTTATTAAATGCATTAATTAGTTACTTAAGAATCAATTAATTAATTAAGGGTCTTGTCAAGCAGATAAAATGCCCAATAAATTCATAATATTCTATTTTATTATTACCAAACTGATGATGGAATTATTTGGCATGAGTTGTATTGAAATTTTTGAATTGCTTCAATAACTTGGTTGCAGGGTTTTTATTTGCCTAGAATTAAATCAATGATTAGGCTCCTATCATTTCATCCTATAATTTCCATGATTTGTGCTCCTCATTTTTGTTGAATTAAGGTGAGACACCTGGGTTGTCACAGCGGGCTTTGATGAATCTGATGAGCAAGAAGAACTGAAAACATTCGAGGGCTTCACTAAAAAAGCTTACCACTCGTTCCAGGTAAAAAGTTGGATGTATGATTTTTTTCGATTATTACTCAAGGAAATGACACACCTCTTTCTCCTATACTTTTTTTGCAGCGCCTGTAGTCACACATGGCTAATAAGAGCAAACTTCTACAACTTGTGGACAAGACTTGTGCATAAGCAATGGAGTGAAGATCAGCTTGCCAAAGAGAGGCTTGAAGTCGGACGTCTATTCCTCGAGTTGAAGACACATTCATCCCAGATGGATGAACCTCAATTTAAATTATCAGGTACGTTGTCAATAATTTACATGAAATAGATGGAGTGACCTGTTATTGCACCACATTTTCCAGATTTCCTTGTCGCAGAGTTATCTCAAGAGCCTGCTTCTAAAGGCAAGAATGAGGCTAACTCGGCAATAATGATTGCTGAGTTGAAAGACCATGTGAAAGCTTTGGAATCGTCCTCCAGTGTTATCGACGATTTGAAGAGTCAAAATCAAGAACTAAAAAAACAATTTCAAACTTCAGGTGAAACCAAAAGCAATTTTGAAAAGCTAAAGGACGACTTCAAAACCATGGAAGAATCCTAGGCTCATTGGAAAAAGAAGGGTGAAGGTATAATTTTACATGCCCTTATATTTTAAAATCTAGCTACCGACCCACTCTTCTTGTGTAATAGATGCTGAAGAAACAATCAACATTCAAAACAAAAGAAACGCTCAGGTAGAAATCGAGTCGGCTGAAGCTGAAACAATATTCAAGAAGGCCGTGGATGAATTAAATTAATTCAGAGGAACCTTCAAAGAGGTGCAAAAGATCAAAGAAGAGTATAGGGCAAAGGCTGCCACTCTTGAAGCGGAAAAGTCCGACACCAAAAAGTGTGTGAGAGGTAAGTTTTTGTTCCTATATTACCTGCGCCACCGAGTCCATACTTGCAGAGAAATGTGTGATAATTGTGTTCCTATAGGGTCAAAAAGGGCTTATGAGATATTACAAAAGAAATTTATTGAAGGTGATGAAAATCTTCGCGGGTCTCTTGCAGCTATGTAAAAAAGACGTGGAGGTGGTTGCTCAATACATCGTGCCGGAAGAAAAACCACCCTAGTGTCGAGATCTTCCCACTCAGCTACAAGAAGCCCCAATCCGAGTGAAAGAGCATGCTCAGCGTATTGCAGGACTGGCAGGCGCTCAAGTATTGGCTATCGCCAAATCCCATATTCTAGAAATTGACTGGATGTGGTTGCTGAAGGTTTCCATGAAGACCTTTTTGATGAACAATGCGAAGCTATGGTAACAGAGGCATTGGAAACTGTGAACATTTTAATTCACCAGACATAACTAGATCCATTACCAAAAGTGTAATGGTTAGTATCATTTTTCTCAAATAGTATTTCACAACCAGTGATGTAATGAAATGTAATTCAGTAGACACTTAGGATCTAGATCCAACACCAGTATTGTGATGAATTCTTGGGCCATGCTACTTTGTTTATGTATTGTATGAACTCGTGTTAAGCAATCACAACAAATACACAACACATGTTAGCATTCTAAACAACGTTCCCAATAACTGGTATGAAGCATGGAGACTAAGAACCCACTCGGTCAAGCATATGTGAATTAAGAAAGTTGCCTTAGTCCACAACAGACGACATGAACCCTGGGACTATGAACCCACTTGGTCAACATGTGCGAGTTGTGGTAACACCAATATTCAAAATTTGAGTCATGACTGTATTTAATTAGGCAAGAGATTATTTCACAGAATCATAAATTGTATGACAAAATATCATGAATGCAAAATATATGTATTTATTAAAAATACTGATGTGTACAAATATAAACAAACTGCTAAAACTAAGCATAGAAATAAAATAGCCGAGATATCTTCCAAGAACTAGGAAGGTCTGACCCATCCTCATGCATCACCCTGATATGCACCTGGCCGAGTGACCTCCTTTACGATAAAAGGTCCTTTCCATGGAGCTGACAGCTTGTGCTTGCCAACCGTAGACTGAATTTGCTTTAAAACGAGATCACCAACTGCAAAATCCTGTGACATGACATTTTTATCGAGATATCACCGCAGGCTTTGCTGATACTTGGCCGACCAAACCAAAGTGGCATCGCGTTTTTCTTCCAACAATAGTAGGTCATCACATCGATGTTCGTTGGAAATCTTTTCTTCATATGCTACCATGCGCTGTAAGGCGAACAATACTTCGGTCAGCAACATTGCTTTCAATCCATAAACCAACGAAAATGGTGAGTGCCCCATGGCTCGAGTGATATTGGTTCAAACCCCCATAGTACTGACGGTAACTCTCGAACCCAATGTTGAGCATACTTCTCAAATTTATCAAATAACGAGGCTTAATTCCAGACAACAAGAGGCCATTCGCCACTCGACCTAGCCATTACTTTGTGGATGGGTGACAGAAGCATAGCCAATCTTGAACCCCACCCTGTCTGTTCTTGGCATTTCTTAACGTCGCATCAAGAATATCACTATCCCTGGTACGACGCCAGAAATGATTTGATGTTTGTTATGCTTTAAGAGAAATATGAATTAATCCGCAAGCGCACAAAACATCTATTGTAGCATTTCACCCAGGAGTATTCCAAGGTATCGTATTTATTTTCCGTGGGGAAGCTTGGCGTAAGAGTATCTTGGTTTAATAAAGATATAACTATAAGAATTATACCAATTGACCAAAGACGGGGGAATGGATGTTCAATAATGATAGTTGGGAGAGCAGTGATACAGGAGAAATCCACACTAAGATAAATAAAGGGATCAGTTAAGCTAGCCGGGAGGACAGCGAGTCTAAGTCTTTCCTAAGATTATATCTTCCTATTTTATCTAAGTCAAGTGTCAAAATTCCTAGTTACTCGGGTTGAGTGCTTACACCAAATTCATGGTACAACCTCGAGTCTTTCACCAATAAGTTTACTTCAGGACACGACAACGATCCACTAATAGGGTCGGTAACTAACCTCGTACACTAGTGGGCACGTTCCCGCTAGACAACCCTGCTTGAGACTTCCCGAACGTGGTGGAATACTAAATGGACGTACAGGGCTGTCACCACCTGCCGCCTACCACACAGCCCGTGGGGACAAATGCAAAACCAGCTAGTGCTAACTTAGGCGGGAAATAACCAAGTCTAAGTTCTATTCAAGAACTAAACTTAATTAAATCCTAGTTGGGAATCCCGTAAACTATACTTCAAAGTTCTTTCTCGATATTTGTAACTTAAGGAAATTGACTAAGTAAAGATAAATACTTGACAAGATAAATAAGAAAATATAATTATATTGATAAGGGATAAGTATTACAAAAAGAGAAAAGATACAAGAGAGCTCATACCAAGACTCCGAGACGACTTCCGGAATCCCGAGCGATGCTCTCGACTAGACTTTAACTCCCGACTAACTAACCTACTCTACTAGTAAGAAAAGTAGTGGGAAATGGACTCCAATGTGTTTCACTTGCTTGATGCTTTGTTTCTACTGAATTCCCCCTGTATTTATAGGTGGCGGATACTTGGCGGGTACTTCAAAGTGGAGGAGAGTCGGTGGGCAAAAAATCCCCCGCCGGGCGGCGGGCCACGCCAGGCGGCCACATGTGCCGGGCGGCCGGGCATGTCAGGTGGCATGCACCACCGAGCGGCCACTAGATTTGGTCGGTTTCGAATTGACTTTCTTTGGACGGCTTAGATCTTGTCCCGATGGCGGTTACTTGGTCGGTTTCCACCGAAATCTCTGTTTTGGGGTCGGTAGATGTTGTGGACCTCATGGGCTGGCAACCCTGGGTGGCCAACCCAGGCCGGGCGGCGGCCCATCTTTGGTGCCGACCCCCCCCCCCCCAGGTCATGTCTTGATTTGTCCATGTCGTGCCACGTGAATTCCTCCTTTATTTCTCCACTTTTTACCCTGCTTAGTCCGGAAATGGAAAATGGCTACATTTTGGAGTGTTTTGCAGGGTCGGCTGGGTTGGATGGTTAGCCTCATGATAACTCTGTTTTGACCTGCCTGGTGGCTGATTTCAGCCTGATATGACCCTGTCGGCTGGGTTCGGATTTCAGCCATCACGACCCTGTCGGGCCCTGATTTCAGCCTGATATGACCCTGTCGGCTGGGTTCGGATTTCAGCCATCACGATCCTGCGGGGCCCTGATTTCAGCCTCATATGACCCTGTCGGCTGGGTTCAGATTTCAGCCATCGCGACCTACCGGGCCCTGATTTCAGCCTCGTATGACCCTGTCGGCCTGCTGTTTTAAGGCAGAATTGGCCGACGGGGTATTTCTTCAGGTTTTTGCATGATTTTAGCCCTTTTTACCCTGCAAACACATATTTCACCAAAACTTGTGGAACTTTATTAGTTTAAACAAATATTCACAAAACTTTGGTCTTTACCTTGTATTTTCGGACCGGTTGGTGGCCAATATAGGGTTTTAAGGGGCACCAACACCTCCACAAGCTTAAACCTTTGCTCGTCCCAAGCAAATTAAAACTTAGAAGTGATGGATCAGGAGTTGCTTCAATATTAGAGCCCTGCAAGGATCAAGTGCACAAACACATACTCCTACAACATAGGGGTAATAGTAAACCAGCACAAATTGATCACTAAGTCTTTCTTATTGCCAGTGGGACTCTTAGGCATTTTATAACCTTGTCATGAGCGGTTGGAACTCAGAACAACTAGTTTAGATTTTTGTCACTCAACCTCCTACATGATCATGAGTCCAAAGTTTTTGTAATGCTGCATAAGATTGAAATTTTCCCTCTTGGGGCAATCTTTCACTATGACTCTCATTTCTCAAAAAGTGTATTTCCTCACCAAGTGCTCATCATACTCTATGAAATTTGGCTTTATATGTGGATCTTGGTAGGATGACACATCTAGTTTGCATATTTTGTTAAGTTAAGAGATGGTCCTAGTGAAAAGACTTTGCACTTTCTCATTCCAACCATTAGGAAATAATGTCCAGGGGAGAGGGAGAAAATGGACTCACACGAAGGAGTGGACTAGCATAATAGCAAAAATCTTTAACAAAGATTGGATTTTTTTTGTGCTAGAGAGAAAGGATGGTCCTTTATTTTGCTCAAAGAATGATCCTTGAAACTTGACATTTGTACATCTATGAGAGCTGATAATTTTTCTCTCTTTTTTTTCAGCTCTCATAGTGTAGGGAAGCTAGTTCAATGGTTCAAATATTTTTGCAAACTTTTTCTGAGCATTTATTTTAGGAGGACCAAAATCTTTCTTGTAGGATCAAGGTTTTCGCAAAGGAGAGATTTTTGGCTAACATGCTTGGTGAAGTGGACGCTTGAATCCAATGTGGAAACCACATAACCAAGCATGATTGTTTGAGAACTCAAAGATAACGTGAAGGAAAATGATTGGCTTTGAAAGTGCAAGTCCCTCATAAGGATCAAATCCTAAACAAACTTAATGCATATATAGATGGCATAAAAGTGGGTTCATAATTAATATCTAGCCTTGGTAGGAATTTTTTTCCTATCATAGGGAAGAACTACACCAAGTAGGAGGTTTTATTGCAGCATGGTTTCGAAAGAATTCATTGGACTCTAATCATTGGGGAGGTCATAGACTCATCAAAACATGCTATATCATGAATTCCAACAACTAGACTTGGTGTTTATTAGCCATTTTGCTCCCACTAAAACATAGAGAGACTAGCGTTATCATCATGCCGGTCTACCATTACCCACCAAAATGAAGAGTAGAGGTTGTGTACTTGAAACTCACAAGGAGCTAACAGAGCAACTATTCATCATTTCCATAGGCAAGGTAGAGACCAAGTTCTCAATTTTATTTGGAAAGGGAAATCTTTTTGTTCTTTTTAGTTTTGCAGAATTTAATGGTTTTCCTTGAAAGTGAAAAATATTTTTGGTTTTCTTAAACTTTATCGAAACTGAAAATCCTTTTGGATTTTTTTAATATATAAAGGAAATAAAACAACTTAACTAAAAAAATAGGAAGAGAGGGTAGGACAATTGGCGTACCTTGCTTCACGTACCTCCCCAAGCTTAGGTCTTTGCAAGACTTAAGCTTGGATGACATTCACTGTGGCGATTGATAGTCGATGCTGAAGTGGCCGAACAGTTGATCCATCATGAAGAGGTTTGTCTAAAGTTGTTCTGATGTTTGTTGCTTCCATTCTTGCCTATCCCTTATGGCTGCTTGTATTTCTTGGGTTTGCATGTTGGTCTCATAAGCGTTTGCAGCCAAGTATTGCATGTCATCTTCGAACTCCGGAAAGTTGTATGATGTGAATCAGGCAGAACACGAAGTTCCTATGCCATCCGGCCGTGTTGAGTGCATACTCGAAATCGGCGAAGATGCCGATTTGCTCGAGGAAGTTGTGGTTGAAGTTGCGCACGGATGTGAACTCCCTGTCCCGAATGGCGGTGAACTTGCTTTGCTCATCGTTATCATTGAACACCATATTTTCTTCACTCTCCATGAATTTGTCAAACTCTTCATTTTGCACACTTTGCTCCGTTGGAGCTTCAGATATGGACATTGAATCCGAGAGATAACTTGGAGTGCTCTGCTTCCGAACGCTCACTCAGTGTGCGCCTCCCACGGCTTGAGCTACTGCTGTTGCTAAACTTGGTGTAGATGCCTCTCCAAATATTTGCCATTCCTGCAAAAGGGTTACATGGACACAATACCCAAAGGACAAAATGATGATAATGGTTAGCGGTTAGTTGTTCAGTTAGTAGTCCAAGTGTTAGTCATTCAAACGTGCAAGGGTGACAACAAATTCTCTCTAGTTGGTTTTAGTGCAGCACACTTTTATTGCTAAGTACAAAGTGCACTAACTAGTTGAGTGAGAAAAGAAGTGCAAAGAAAGAGAGAGTTTGTGAGGGAGAGACGAAGTTTTCAGCCGAATGCTTTGGGTGGAGAAGCAAAGGAGAGTGTGCCCTCTATTTATAAGCTCAAGAGGAGCCTTGGGGGGCAAAGTGGCCAGGCCGGCCGGCGGTCCATGCCGGGCGGTGACCCTTGCCGGCCGGCAGGCATGGCCGGGCGGCATCCCATGCCGGGCGGCGTGCTCTTTTCCTCCACTTGGGTGCATTATTGATGGTCAAATCATTTGTGCAAGCGCCAAGGTGAATGCATGCTCCCATTATTGCAAAAAAAGTAGAGAAGATAGGGAGCAAGGAAGGATTGACGGGATGGCCAAAGTTAGAATTTTGCAATGAGTGTTCTGCCCTCTATAGTGCCTAGGTGAGTAGAGTGGCAGGTGAGAGTGGATGATTAAAGGATGGGATGATTTGTGTGGTTCTCATTCACTTGTTTTTGGCATATAGTGCTCTAGGTGAAAAAAATTTCACAAGTGAAAAAGAGGCCACTCCTCATCCACACATGGCCATCATTTTTGCTGCAAAAGGGCCAAGAATCCGAAGAAAAAATGTGTCGGGCGGCATGGCTTGCCGGGCAGAAGAAATGACCCAGTCGGGGGTCGTTTTTCATGAAAAATGACCTCCCGGGTGCTGAAATCTGGGTTATTTCAAGCTGGGTTACAGCCCTGAATCAGCACCCCGGATGGTTGTTTTGACTCAAAAATGACCTCCCGGCAAGAGACTTGGCTGAAACATTACCAAAATTTTTCAAATTTTCCAATTTTTTTTCTAGTTTAATGGTTAAAGAAAGAGGAATAAAATCAACCTAATCTAATGCTATGAATATCGGTTACCTTCCGACGAGGGTTCGAATTTTACGTCTCGAACAAGACGTCATCCGCGCTCAATTTTGCATGGTGCCCGTCATGGATGGAGAATTTTCCATGATCGGTGCAACTTCTTTCTTCCGCCATACTTGTTTGATATTCTTTGGCTTGGCAGCGACCTTTTTCTTCATTTCTTATGGCTCGTTCTTCTTCTTGGGCGGCAGTGGTATGCTTTGAACTTTAACCGCCGGTGCACCCATTTTTTGTGGGATTGGATACACCTCAATTTTCTGCACCATGTTAGGATTTTTGCCATAAAAGATGCGTACATGATTGCATTGTTCCGTTCGGGGTTTGAAGGCGAACTTTTCATCATATCCATTAATGTTAAGGTGGATTTCTCCAGCCCCAACATCAATGTTAGCATTTGCGGTGCTAAGGAATAGCCTTCCTAGTATAAGAGGTGTCTTTGCATCGGCCTCCATGTCTAGCACCACAAAGTCGACGGGAACAAGAGAGTTCCTTATCCTTATGGGTACGTCCTTCGCGATGCCTGCCGGGTAGCGGACTGATTGGTCGGTGAGCTGCAAGCACACTGTCGTAGGGGACAATGAATTAACATCGAGTTTGTCATACACTACCTTTGGCATGACACTCATGCTCACCCCCAAGTCACAAAGGGCGTTGTTGAATTTCTGCATCCCGATGGAACAAGGGATGGTTGGACATCCCGGATCTCGCTTCTTTTCTGGAAGAGAGTTCAAGATAACGGCACTACATTCCTCCATCAATTTGACGACCTCCGTATATGGCATTGGGCGTTTGTTGTTGAGGATGTCCTTTAGGTACTTGGAGTATGTAGGAACCTGCATAGCATCAAGTAGTGGTATGTTGACATATAATTTCTTTATTAGCTCGACAAACTTCCCAAATTGTTCGTCCACTGTCGGCTTCCTCTGTCGAGGGGGAAATGGCAACACCTGGGTATCATAGAACTCATGTGGCGCCTTCTTGAGAGGTGCCTTTGCCTCTTCAACTTCAATTTCTTCCTCCCCTTCTGACTCTTCATCGGTTTCCCTAGTCTTCCCTGCATTGTTAGGATTTGGCGAATCCTGTGTAGATTTTCCACATCTAGTTGTGACCGCACTAACGTTTTCTTTAGGACTAGCTTCCGGCTGACCGGGGAGCTTGCCTGAGTTAGGCTTACCAAAAGAAGCGGCCAACTGAGCAATTTATGTTTCTAACATTTTATTATGACTAAGCTGGTTTTGTAGAGAGGTATTAAAAGCTTCCATATGGGAATCTATGCTTTCTAGGACTTCATCAGTAGCAATAAATTTCCTACTAATACTTTCATTGATTTTAGATTGCCCTAGAACAAGATCACGAAAGGAGGGTTCATTACGAGTAAAGTTTCTAGAGTTACCCATGTTCTTGTCGAAGGAGAGGTTTGGCTTGGACTCCTATCCGAAGTTGTTCATATGGGGCCTAAACCCGTTGTTGTTGTTGGTGGTGGTGTTGTTGAGGTAGTTCACTTCTTCTTCTTGAGTCTCAGGGCAGTGGCTTCCCATGTGTCCAAGGTTTCCACAGACTTTGCAAGTCATGCGGGAGTCCAAGGATTGGACAGTCCGAGGTCCGTCCATTTTCTTCAAAAGTTGATCCATTTTAATTGTTAACATGTCAGTACCATCAACTTGGTGGACTCCTCTCATCTTGGGTTGTGGCTGGTTCTGTCTCTCACCGTAGCCACTGTAATTGGCGACCATCTTTTCTATGAGGGTTTGAGCTTCTTTGACCTTCAGAGAGAAGAAGGAACCTCCAGCGGCTGCATCTAGGTGCTCGCGAGCGGGGCGGTTGAGCCCATGGTAAAATCTTTGGATCAGCAACCAATCTTGCATTCCGTGATGTCGGCATGCCAGAGTGTATTCTTGGAAATGTTCCCATGCCTCAGGAATGCTCTTGTCAGTTAGCTGTTGAAAACTTGAAATCTTGTTCCGCAGGGCATTGGTTTTGCCTAGCGGGAAGAACTTGGCAAGGAAGGCGTTGGAGCACTTGTCCCATGTGGTGAGCTCTTCTTGATTGCTATAGAACCACTGCTTCGCCTTCCCCAAGAGTGAAAATGGGAATAGGCGAAGGCGAATGGCCTCAGGGGTCACATCCCTCATGGTGAAAGTGTTGCACACTACCAAAAACTATTGGAGGTGGGCGTTTGCGTCTTTCGATGCCTTGCCACAGAAAGGACTGGCCAGAACCATGTTGATTAAGGCCGGTTTCAGCTCATAGCTTCCGTTCCCCATGTTCGGGATCGGAACGGTGCGGATGTTGTCTGCAGACAGGACGGAGTAGTCACGGATCGTCTTCTCAGCCATGATTGGTTGAGCGGATGGAGACGGGACTTGCAGCTGAGCTTGAGTGATCGGAGGTGCTGCAAGAGCATGCACGGGCCGAGGAGGGGTGAGTCTTTGACGCACTCTCCTCAACAAAGCCTCTGAATCGTTGTGGTAGTTGTCTGGTAGGTCGAAACCAGTCATAAAGCGTTCTGTTTACACCACAAATAAACAGAAAAAGGGTAAGCCCGCTAAGGAAAGCGGTAACCTCTTAATAGAAATATCAATGTTAAAATTCCGATATCTTAGCCTATTGCTTCCCTGGCAACGGCGCCAGAAATGCTTGTTGGCATTTTTTAACGTCACATCAAGAATATCACTATCCCTGGTATGACACTAGAAATGATTTGATGTTCGTTATGCTTTAAGAGAAAATATGAATTAATCCGCAAGCGCACGGAACATCTGTTGTAGCATTTCACCTGGGAGTATTCCAAGGTGTCATATTTATTTTCCGCAGGGAAGCTAGGCGTAAGAGTATCTTGGTTTAACAAAGATATAACTATAAGAATTATACCAACTGACCAAAGATGGGGGTAAGGATGTTCGATAATGATAGTTGGGGGAGCTGTGATACAGGAGAAATCCACACTAAGATAAATAAAGAGATCGATTAAGCTAGCCGGGAGGACAACGAGTCTAAGTCTAGAATTCCTAAGATTATATCTTCCTATTTTATCTAAGTCAAGTGTCAAAATTCCTAGTTACTCGGGTTGAGTGCTTACACCAAATTCACCGTACAGTCTCGAGTCTTTCACCAATAAGTTTACTTCGGGGCACAACAACGATCCACTAATAGGGTCGGTAACTAACCTCGTACACTAGTGGGCACGTTCCCGCTAGACAACCCTGATTGAGGCTTCCCGAACATGGTGGAATACTAAATGGATGGACAGTGCTATCACCACATGCCGCCTACCACACAGCCCGTGGGGACAAATGCAAAACCAGCTAGTGCTAACTTAGGCACCATGCCTACGCTTTCACTAGATATTCTTCCGTTGGCCTAGCGGAAGAATAGCCGGGAAATAACCAAGTCTAAGTTCTATTCAAGAACTAAACTTAATTAAATCCTAGTCGGGAATCCCGTAAACTATACTTCAAAGTTCTTTCTCGATATTTGTAACTTAATTGACTAAGTAAAGATAAATACTTGACAAGATAAATAAGAAAATATAATTATATTGATAAGGGATAAGTCTTACAAAAAGAGAAAAGATACAAGAGAGCTCATACCAAGACTCCGAGACGACTTCCGGAATCCCGAGCGATGCTCTTGACTACACTCTAACTCCCGACTAACTAACCTACTCTACTAGTAAGAAAAGTAGTGGGAAATGGACTCCAATGTGTTTCACTTGCTTGATGCATTGTTTTTGCCAAATTCCCCCTCTATTTATAGGTGGCGGATACTTCAAAGTGGAGGAGAGTCGGTGGGGAAACAATCCCCCTCCGGGCGGCGGGCCACGCCGGACGGCCACGTGTGCCGGGCGGCCGGGCATGCCGGGCGGCAGGCCAGGACGGGCGGCCACTGGATTTGGTTGGTTTCGAACCGACTTTCTTTGGATGGCTTAGATCTTGCCCCGATGGCGGTTACTTGAGCGATTTCCACCGAAATCTCTGTTTTGGGGTCAGTAGAAGTTGTGGGCCTCATGGGGGGCGGTAAGCACTGCCAGGCGGCAAGCCAGACCGGGCGACGGCCTGTGCCGGGCAGCGGCCCATCTTTGGTGCCGACCCCCCCGTCCCCCCGGGTCACGTCTTGATTTGTCCATGGCGTGCCACGTGATTTCCTCCTTTATTTCTCCACTTTTTACCCTCCTTAGGCCAGAAATGGAAAACGGCTTCATTTTGGAGTGTTTTGCCGGGTCGGCTGGGTCGGATGGTTAGCCTCATGTCGACTCTGTTTTGACCCGCCGGGTGGCTGATTTCAGCCTGATACGACCCTGTCGGCTGGGTTCGGATTTCAGCCATCACGACCCTGCCGGGCCCTGATTTCAGCCTGATATGACTCTGTCGGCTGGGTTCGGATTTCAGCCATCACGACCCTGCCGGGCTCTGATTTCAGCCTCATATGACCCGGTCGGCTGGGTTCGGATTTCAGCCATCATGACCCTGCCGGGCCCTGATTTCAGCCTTATATGATCCTGTCGGCCTGCTGTTTTAAGGCGGAATCGGCCGACGGGGTGTTTCTTCATGTTTTTGCATGATTTTAGCCCTTTTTACCCTGCAAACACATATTTCAACAAAACTCGTGGAACTTTATTAATTTAAACAAATATTCACAAAACTTTGGTCTTTACCTTGTATTTCCCGACCGGTTGGTGGCCAATATTGGGTTTTAAGGGCCACCAACATCTGCGAAGTCCTTAAACTCTTGTACTGGGAACTGACTACCGTTGTCAGTGATGATCTTTTGCGGAGCACCAAACTGAGTTACGAACTCGACGGCCTATTTTGCAGAAATTTTTCCAACTAGTTTCGCCTCAATCCATTTAGAGAATTTGTCCACTGCCACAAACAGATGAGTGAAACCTCCTTGAGCCTTCTGAAAAGGGCCAATGATATCTAAACCCCAGATTGAGAATGGCCATGTTACCAGGATATTTTGAAGTTCGGTGGCGGGTACGTGCATCTGGCAGGCGAAAAATTGGCAACCTTTGCATTTTCGGACGATATCTTTTGCGTCGACAATTGCTGTGGGCCAATAAAATCCTTGTCTCATTACTTTAATACGATGATGCCCTCCTCCCGCGATAAGCACTTCAATAGTACCACGTATGGGCTTTGTTTGTACAAGAGATTGTCAATGGTGCAATATAGCATTGACTTGCAGATGATTTGAAGGGCTTCTTCTTTGTAGGCAGCTAGTGTTCCACTGTTTAAATACTTGATGAACGGAATTCTCTAGTCTATTTCTACTAAAATGACTTGCGGTGTTGCCTCTTTGCCTGGGACAGACTGCACCACAGTTTGCTGGGTCAGTATAGATGGCTTGTATATCATCGAGACGTACTCCATTGGGTATTTTAGCTCTGCTGGACCGAAGCTTGGCCAGCACATCTACATCCTCGTTGAACTTCCGGAGGACGTGCTTGTACTCGATGCCATCAAACTTCTCTTCTAGCTTCCGAACTTCAGCGTAGTATGCTGTCATGTTTTCAATAGAGCAACAACATTCTTTGGCCACTTGATTGATTACATGCGCCGAGTCACCAGAGATACTTATCCATTTGACGCTGAGTGATATGGCTGTTCGCAACCCATGTAAGAGAGCCCTGTACTCCGCTGCGTTGTTAGATGCGCGAAAATGCATTCAAAGGACATGGCGTGTCATAACTCCTTCTGGGGATACTAGTACTACCCCTGCACCAGCCCCCTCTAGTTGTAAGGAGCCGTCAAATGACATGGTCCAGTAGCATGTTTCCTACGGTGTGGGCAGTAATTCGGACTCAGTCCACTCGGCGAGGAAATTTGACAACGCCTGGCCTTTGATTGTGTCATGAGGCTTGAAGGTAATCTCATATGATCCAAGATCAACAACCCACTTGGCTATTTTCCCGGTTGCACACAGTTGTGTAGCAGTTTGCCCAACCCAAAGGATGTATGAACTTCGATCGGGTGATCCTCAAAATAATGCTTTAACTTACGAGACATCAACAGTAGTGCGTACACTAGCTTTTGGAGCTGAAAGTGCCGTATTTTATAATCTGTTAAGACTTCACTGATGAAATACACTAGACACTGCACCTTTTGAGCATTGCCATCTTGCGCCCGTTCGATCGCCAGCACTATGCTGACAATGTGTGTGGTTGCGTAGATGTATAGCTGCAAAGTTTCCTTTGCTTCAGGGGGGGTGTCAACACCAATGGGCCACTAATGTAGGCCTTGAATTCTTCCAAGGCTTGCTGAGCTTCATCATTCCAGGCAAATGAATCCTGCTTCTTGAGCAGTCGGAAGAAAGGTAGTCCCCTGATGCCGAATCGTGACATGAATCGGCTAAGTGCCTCCATGTAGCCGGTCAACTTCTGGATGTCTTTCTGAGAGTGCGGACGTCTCATCCGCAATATGGCGTCTTTCTCAGAGTGCGGACGTCTCATCCGCAATATGGCGTTTACTTTCTCTGGATTTGCCTCAATTTCTGGGTGTGAGACCAAGAAACCGAGTAACTTTCCTGACATGACACCGAAGACGCATTTCTCGGGGTTCAGCTTCATGTTGTACTTTTGAAGGTTGTCAAATGTCTCGGCCAGGTCTTGTATTCAGTTGTTGGCGAGTCAGATTTTGACCACCACGTCGTCTACGTAGGCCTTGGTGTTCCTTCTGATCTGGCTATCCAAGCATTATTGCATTGTCCCCTGGTACGTGGCGCTCGTGTTTTTTAGCCCAAAAGGCATCATTGTATAATAAAAAGCTCTAATGGGCGTAATGAGCAAAGTTTTCAGCTGGTCGGACTCATTTAGGGGGACCTGATGGTACCCTGAATAGGTGTCTAAGAAGCACAATAAAGCGCAACCAGCCGTTGAGTCGACCACTTGATTGATACGAGGGAGGGTGAATGCATCCTTGGGACAGGCTTGGTCAAGGCCGGTGTAATCCATGCACATTCGCCACTCCTTATTCTTTTTCTGCACCAATACTGGGTTAGCTAGCCAGCCGGGGTGAAACACTTCTTTGATTAAACCGGCCACCAGTAATCGGCCGATTTGTTTTCTAATTATGTCCTTACAATCCCGCGAAAATCATCTAAGATGTTGCCGCACAGGCTTAGCGCTCGGTCGAACATGTAATCTGTGCTCGGCCTTTTCCCTTGGGACACCTGGCATGTCAGAAGGTTTTCATGGAAATATGTCTTTATTACTACGAAGGAAAAGGATGAGTGCACTTTCCTATTTAGCATCTAGATTGACCCTAATATTGGTAATCTTGGATACATCACTATCATCTAGCTGAATCTTTTTTGACGCCATAGTCTCTACCTGAACTGTGGCCTGCAGCACCTTTTTTGGAGGGGGATCGAGGTTGGTCTCTTTCGTGTTTGCAACCACCAGCTTCAACTCTGCGAGCTCCAACACCATCACCATTGTTTCTGCCAACTTGCAGCTCTGGTTGTCACAGTCATAGGAGGTTCGTGTGTCCGAGTACAGCGAGACGACTCCATTTCACCCTGGTAGCTTCATCATCATGTGTGGATAATGTGGCACAGCCATAAATTTGACAATGGCTGGCCACCCAATAATGGCTTGGTAAGTGGAGTCTAGATCCATGAGAAACCATGTGGATATGTGCCATAGTTTACAATATATGTGATGAGTAATTGACTTGAGCGGATTTGTGTTTAGGTTGAAATGCGGGAATCTGGGGATTGCATGAGTTTGTGTATGTCATGGTTTTGACTAACCGAAGTTGGTGGAGGTATTTGTGATATTGCTGGAGATGGGAAATGTGTTTGCTTATCTCATGATATATAGGTCATTGGAGTCAACTTGGCGGTCAACGACGAGAGGATCGGGCACAAGTAGGGGACTTGGGGCCGGGCGATCATGATGCCGGGTGAAGTCAAGGGTGATCTACACCGTACACGTGGAGAGGCAAGAAGCACGGATGGTTTCGCCATTGAGCCTCAAAATCGTGGTGGTGATGAAGACGGCGTGTTGACCAAGTCAAGGCGAGTGGGATACCGGTGCAAGTGACAAGGGGGGCCAATGGACAAGGACAGGGAGAGACTTGCCGGTGGTCAGGATCGTGAGACAAGGTGACACGCGTCAACATCGAGTAGTCATGCTTTGAGAAGCGTGTAAGGCGGTTTCTCGGTTTGGGCCTCAAAATTAGTGATGGTGGTGCACGTGGCACCATCACGGAGCTTGCTTCGAGATGAAGCAAAGACGTGAAGCATCCAATGGCATTCAGGCGATGAGGTGAAAGATGGACTATTATGCCCCGGTAGTAGGTGGGTGTGTTTTGTAGGTCAAGGGTAGAGTGGTCATGTGGACAATACACCCTAGGCCTATATAAGAAAAGGTAGGGCTAGTGAAAGAGGTGCCTCTCTTTGCATTAGCCTTATGTTAGGACTTCATTCAAGTGCAAGGAGAGGACTTCATGTTTTAGAGGAGAGGAAGAGGGTGTCTTCCTAGCCTTGTATCTATGGATCTTGTATGCATGTGTCCATGATATGAGAATGATTTTCGTGCTCAAGATCTTCCTCTCTCCCTAAATCCCGAAATTCTCTTTTTCCTTATTTTCAGAGCTATTTTCATGGGAATTTTTTATCTTCTTTTTGGATGAGTTTTTGGGGCGGATTTCTTGGGGAGCTTCATGCTATGATGAGCTAGACCAATCCTACATAGGTTCATGACCAAATCAAGAGATCTAGCACCTTCAATTTGAAGGATTTCTCAAGCTTTCCCTTTTTGGTGTTCTTGGCACAAGATCTGAAATTCGTGATGACTCCTTGAGCCAATTGAGTTGATCTTCTAGGATTAGGATCGTGATGTGTTGAGGATTCACTGGATCAAAAATCGCATCATTGGGAGTTCATGCGATTAGGTTTTGACCAAGTTTTTGCTTCTTCCCAAAACTTTTTCCTGTTCTATCGGGGTCGATCGGCACTGCCGATGACCAGGACCGGCACTGCCGATGGGTCACAGTATCCCGCACCAGCACAGCCGATGGGGCCAACCAGCAGTGCCGATCGGCACTACCGGTAGTGGTCTAGTAAGGTCTGGTTTTTAGTGAGTCTCTTGACAAGTTCGAGTCCTTGCTGTTTCTTGTTGTTTCTACTGTGTTTCTTTGCTGTGGTTGATCACTCCTAGGGCTAGTACACCAAGAGTTGGTGTGTGTAGTCTTGGTGATCGGTTGGAGGTTGGCTTGGGTTGTTCGTGGGATATAGGCCAAGTTCTCTTGGAGAATTTTGATTGGCTCTCATTCACCCCCCTCTGGTTGTCTTCTTGGTCCTTCAATTGGTATCAGAGCTGGTTTGACCAATAGTTGACCTTCACCGGCTTTGTGATCCGAAGGCGACATGGAGAAGCGTGCGGTCAAGCTCTGGATGTTCGATGGAGAGGACTTTCCCTATTGAAAGTCGCGGACCAAGACTTATCTCCTGAGTCAAGGATGTGCTATCTAGGACATCATTGAGTAAGAATACAACATACCTGCCGACCTCAACACCGCTCTGATAGGTGAGTTGAACAGGTATGAACATAACTCCAAAGCTATCAATATTCTGCTCTCTGCACTTGGTAGGAGTGAACATGATCGCGTTGCACACCTTGACACTGCTCATGCTATTTGGGTTAAACTTTGCTCGTACCATGAGGGTACCAATCAAGTCAAGTATATGCGTAAGGATTCTTACAATAGATAGTACCAATCCTTCGCACAACAACCTGGCGAGTCACTAGATGACACCTTTCATAGGTTTGAGGAAATTGTGTGCAACTTGCGGGCTTGTGGTAACCTTGTGTACAGTGATAATGATAGAGCTAAGCAACTGTTGTACTCACTTGATGAAAATGTTTGGGGGCTTAAAATTGCTGCTCTAGAAGAAACTGCTGACTTCAATATCTTGAACTATGAGCAACTGTATAGCAGGCTGAAATCTCATGAACTGTCTAGAAAATCTCCTCCTAATCATGTTAACCCTGCTTCTAGCATGGCTTTGCATCTAGTTCTCAGAAGGGTAGTCATAGTGATGCTTGTTGTGGAACTAACCCCTCACTTGATGTTGGTGGTTTCTAGCTACCCATTTTATCTACCAAAAAGGGATGTTTTACATCTTAATTTGGTGGAATTGACTAACAATTCACCCTATATTTGCTTATATTTGTAGTTGTTCTGTTTTGGATGTAATTGTAGAAAACAGGTATAAAATAGGGCAATTATGGATAAGGAATCAAAGAGCAACAAAGATGGGCCAGATACAGAGCCGCGTCGATCGGCACAGGAGGGTAAAAGAGCATAATTCGGTCCAAGGATAGAGGCCCAGCCCAATACAAGTCGAAGTCGGTGGAAGTTGACCTAATCGCGCCGGATATAAAAGGAAGACATCCATCAAGAGCCTAAAGGAGAGAGACAGCAATCGCGATATCCAGTTGTTAGAACTAGGGTTTCAGGATATTGGCGGCGATGGTTGGTCAACACCGACGAGAACCACCAGAAGGGAGGTCACGCCGATCGGCGCGACGGTTGCGCCAATCGGCACGTGCGCGTTCCAGCGCTATTTCTCACCCCTCTGTTATGCTTAGCAGCAGGATGAGCGAGTAGTCTCATATTCTCTTCTCTGGTGCGGGGATCTGGTCATGTAACTCTCATACTTGTTGATGCTCTCTTGATGAATTCAATCTATGTGGTGAATTCAATTGTGCATCTATTTCATTAGTGTATCGGCAAGTATACTTCTACCCATTGCATAGTGCAAGAAACCAGTGGGGAGCTAATAACCTCTGTAGTGACAACCGGGGCGAATGAAACCACCATGTCTTATAGAATATTGGAATCATCATCCGAGTTAATAAGAATAAGGTTGCATGCTAGTGAACCAATCCTAAGGAGAGAATCCTTCATTATCCTATTACATCTCTAATAACATTCATCCACCACTCTCTCACCATCATCATTCACACCAACTCAACCATTGCAATCTATTTGTAAGGCTTTAATAGTAACAGTCCTGCTCGTTCCTTGTGGATTCGATAACCTTGGAATACTCTGAGGGAAAAAGAGCTACAACTGTACATCGTCCTCTTGCGGTATATAAGTGGGTGCGTAACTACGACCAGCAAGCTACATTTTCTGGCACCGTTGCCGGGGAACAAGTCAGTTCTTTTACTATTAATATGTTACTAATTTCTAATCCTTTTCTTTTCTAGTTGTTTTTGTTTTGTGTGTTGTGTGAATTTTTAGGATGAGTACGACGGAACCTTCTCTGACGCTCAGGGAGCTTTCTTTGCCATCTCCAGACGTGCTGGTGCCTTAATCCTCAGACAAGAAGGCCACGACCTCCTCGTATGTGTTGAACCCCTTTATCATTAGCATGGCTGAAGCAAACAAATTCTTTGGAGCGAAGGAGGAGAATCCATATACTCACCTATAAGATTTGGAGGCACTTTGCCAAACATTTCATCATGAAGGAGTGCCTCAGGATCTTTACAGATGGCTGCTTTTCCCATTCTATTTGGGAGGAAAAGCCAAAGAGTGGCACAAGGCAGCATCTCAAGATGCGAAAGGTAAGTGGAGTGAATTAGTTGGAAATTTGTGTCTCCACTATTTTCCTTTGCCAAAGGTGCAGAAATTGAGAAGAGAAGTGGTGAACTTCTTACAAAAAGATGAAGAATCTCTCGCGGAAGCCTGGACGCGTTTTAAAACATTGTTGAAACAAGGACCTAACCTCGGCATTGATGAGAATATGTGCGCTCAAACCTTCTACATGGCCATAAATAAGGCATCGAGGATGCATTTGGACAGATCGGCCAAAGGAAGTTTTCTGAGATTGACAGCCAAGGTGGGGATCGAATTGATAGACAAAATTGCTGAGAATGAAGCTTTGCATAAGCACTGGGAAGAATATCTAGAACCAAATCAGCAATGGCCAGAAGTTATGTAGAAGGAAGAGTCACCGGCTGAACAGATCTGTATGTCCGAGAGTAAAGAAATGAGTATTCCAGAGCATAAATTTGAAGAGATAGGGCCCGTCATACCCACTTCCATGGATCTGACGCGCGCGCCGATCGGCGTAGTCTCTGAGCCGATAGGCGCAGTTGCAACAACAGGGAAACTGATCGCCCTGACAACTCCGCCAAGCTGCAAGGAATATACCAAGATAGAAGCTGCGATTCTGGACAACCACTTGAAAGAGTTTGAAGGTAACTTTGCTAAACCAAAGGGGGATAGGACATTGGCGAATGCTAAACCACTTGATGAATTTGAGCCAATGGACTGGATTCCTAGTGACTTTTCGCAAGAGTTGCTCAATATGAGGAGATCCTTCAGCCTGCAAGACGCCTCTAAAGCTGGAATTGAGTATAATTTCCCAAGTAATCACCTCAAGTCAGAAGTTTTCGATCAAGAAATTATTGGAAGAGTCTTAGGGAAGCTTTACAAGGATGATATAGAGCTTGATGGAACAGAGGTGAAACAAGCAAAGAGATTACTAGACAGTTGCTTTCAACCATCTCCATACGAAAGATTATGTGGTGTGTATGATATAGGTCTCACTGAAGAGCAAGAAGAGGAGCCGTACATACCATGTGAGATATCAGGGAAGAATTTCTAAAAGCCTTGTGTGACTTTGGTTCCCATGTTAGCTTGATGACTTACGATGCATTCATGAGCATGCCTTATCAAACTCAACAGCGGCTGATGGGGACTGAACTTCAGCTCGTAATGGCAGATAGAAGGAAGACCAAGCCACTAGGAGTGATCAAGAATGTTGAGGTAGAGATTAGTTCAAAAGCAGTACCAGTGGACTTCTTCGTTCTAAATAATGAGGAAACTGGAGTTGAAAACATCATTCTACGGAGGCCATTTTTGAGATTAGTACAAGTTGTTCTAGATGCTGGGAAATGTCAAATTACTCGACACCTAGGAGGTAAAGAAGTGCAATTTCAATTTAATGATCCGTCTCATCAAGACCCTTCTTGCTATCTAGAATTCTACCCAGAGGAGGATGAGAAGATAGGGATGGATATGGGTGACCCACTAGTCCACCTCATGCGCGGAGCTGACAAGGATACTACCAGCGCCCATCGGTGCAACCAGGAAAATTCTTATTTTGAACCTCTGGGTGAGCTAGATCCAGATGAAGCACTAGAAGTAGAACAGAAAGAACTTCCAAAAGAGCTATGCTATGAATATCTAGGGAAAAATAAAACATATCTAGTTATTGTGAATAACGCCCTAACGAAAGAAGAAACAGAATAACTGCTTGCTATGCTCAAAAGGTATAACAAAGCCATTGGTTACACATTGGATGACATCAAGGGAATCAACCCCGCATTTTGCACCCACAAGATTAACTTGGAAGAGAATACTAAACCAGTGGTTGAAGGAATGCGAAGGTTGAAAGAATCAATGAAGCCAGTGGTCAAAAAGGAGATTTCAAAGCTGCTTAATGCAGGTATGATCTACCCTATTGCTGATAGTGAATGGGTTAGTCCAGTACATTGTGTATCCAAGAAAGGAGGGTTGACAGTAGTGCCTAATGAGAATAATGAGTTGATTCCTCAAAGGACTATAACTGGATGGAGAATGTGCATAGATTACAAAAGTTTGAACAAGGCGATGAAGAAAGATCACTATCCTCTTCCGTTCATTGACGAGATGCTTGAAAGGTTAGCAAGGAATACATACTTTTGTTATTTGGATGGGTATAGTGGTTTCTTTCAGATTCCGGTAAGACCAGAAGATCAGCAGAAAACTACTTTTAGTTGCCCTTTCGGGACATATGCATATAGAAGGATGCCTTTTGGTCTTTGCAACGCACCTACCATATTTCAAAGATGCATGAATGCAATATTTGCTGAATTCATAGAAGATATTATGGAGGTGTTCATGGATGACTTCTCCATACATGGTGCTGATTTTGATAGTTGCTTGGAGAATTTAGAGAAGGTTTTGAAAAGGTGTGTTGAATGTGACTTGGTTCTTAATTGGGAGAAGTGTCACTTCATGGTGACAGAAGGAATAGTACTTGGTCATGTCATATCGAATAGGGGGATAGAGGTTGATAAGGCAAAGGTATCTACAGTTGAGAAATTGCCTCCCCCTACTGATCTTGCAACTTTGAGGAGTTTTCTTGGACATGCCAACTTCTATCGTAGATTTGTTAAGGATTATTTGAGGATTGCTAAACCCTTGACAAAATTGTTGAAGCAAGATACAGAATTCATTATGGACGATGAAAGACTCTTTGCCTTCAGAAAATTAAAGGAAGATCTATGCTCTGCACCCATCATGTAGCCACCTGATTGGAGTTTACCTTTTGAAATTATGCGTGATGCAAGTGCATGCTATTTATTATGCTAGCAAGACTTTGAACGAGGCGTAGATCAATTATACAACAACTGAGAAGGAGATGTTAGCTGTTATATTTTCTTTTGAGAAGTTTAGATCTTACATTCTAAATTCTAAGGTGATTGTATATACTGATCATGCTGCTATAAGATATTTGGTTTCAAAAAAGGAATCTAAGCCTCGGTTAATGCAGTGGGTATTGATGCTGCAAGAATTTGATTTGGAAATAAGAGATAAGAAAGGAGTGGAAAATTCTATAGCAGATCATTTGTCGCGTCTTGAGTCATCATCAACTGAGCCAATAAAAGATGAAATGCAACAAGAGCAGCTGTTCGCCGCATTTGATCATAGAGAGAGTTGGATGACTGATATTATCAAAGGTTCCAAGGGACAAACTGATATGATGAACAAGAATACAAGGAGAAGAGTTAAGAGTGAAATGAAAAAATTTATATGGGCCGACCCGTACTTGTATAGGTATTGTCAGGATGGAGCAGTGAGAAGATGTGTACCCAGAGAAGAAAGAGCGAGCATCTTGTCAAAATGTCATTCTTCAGATTATGGGGGACATTACGGCTATTTCAGAACACAGGCAAAAGTATGGGCGAGTGGATTCTATTGGCCTACTATGCATGAAGATGCAAAAAGGTATGTTGCAACATGTGCTCAATGTCAACGATTAGGAAATGTTAACAGTAGGATTGCAATGCCTCTTAAGTACAATCTGCAAGTCGATATCTTTGATGTATGGGGTATGGATTTTATGGGACCATTTGTGAATTCTCATGGTTGCGAATATATATCAGTTGCCATTGATTATGTTTCCAAGTGGGTCGAAGCAATGGCATGCAAGTTCAATACTACAAGAGAATCAAGGAATTTACTTCAGGATCAAGTTTTCCCAAGGTACGGAATACCAGGGATAATAATTACAGACGGAGGTTCGCATTTCACAGGAGGAGAATTTACTAGGTTTTTAGCAAGATCTAGGGTTAAACAGAGAATTGGAACAGTTTATCATCCTTATACAAATGGACAAGTAGAGACGTCAAATAAGCAATTAAAGGGGATTCTGCAGAAGATAGTTATGAAGGAAGGAAAACATTGGGCTATAAAGCTTAACAGAGCATTATGGGCATATAGGACGACATTCAAGACACAAATTGGTATGACGCCATGTCAATTCGTCTGTGGGAAATCATGTCACCTACCGGTGGAATTGGAACATAAGGCTTATTGGGCTATAAAGGAAATGAATTTGGATCTTAATGCCACCGGTATGAAAAGGAAAATTGAAATAAGCGAATTGGAAGAGATGCGATTACGTGCATATGAAAATGCGACAATATATAAGGAAAAGACAAAGAAGTGGTATGATAAGAAGCTTTTGAAGAAGGAATTCAAGGAAGGAGATCGGGTACTCCTATTTAATTCGCGATTCAAATTATTTGGTAAAGGCAAACTGCAAAGTAAATGGGAAGGACCTTATCTTGTGAATACGGTGTTACCTTCGGGAGCTGTGATTATAATGGATATAAAAAGGAACAAGTACTCGGTGAATGGACAACGTCTAAAGGTATATCTAGAATCTGACACTTTTGAATTAAAATCTTTTGATGTCTACTTCGCTGCTTAGTGCCCTGTGTGGTCGAGCTTAACGACGTAAAACAAAAGCCCTGTATATGTTTTTGATTTTCGTGATTTTTCTGTTTTGATTGGGTAAAAATAGTGTACCATGCCGATCGGCGCGGTGCTGCGGCGATTGGCACAGCCCTGCACCGATCGGCGTGGCAGTGTCTTTTTGGTTTTTGAGTCAGATTTGAACCTTGCCTTGTTCAGAAAGTTGAATTCTGTAAATAAGAGATAGAGTCCTAGTCCAATTGGAAATCAAGGGATATAAATATGAGAGGGCAGCAACCCCACGGATCAACTCACACTACATACACACCAGAACAAAGCCCTAAAGACAGAAGCTATGGAAGGCGGCGTGTCGAGAAGCAATCAAGGTGGCGTCGATCGACTTGACAGTGGAGCCGATCGGCGCGACATTGGAGCCGATCGGCTCGATGGTGAATTTCCACAGCTTTTTGAAATTTGGTCCTGGGACGAAGTTGACAAAGTATTGACGCCAACACGAGATGATCCAGTGGTCTGGTCAGATCTGAGGAAGAAGTTCATGAAGGAAAGTGAAGCTGACACATGGAATGCCGACACGGTAAAGATGGACAATGAACTTCGGCAGAATGAGGAGAGTTTTGGTGCGCAAAGGAAAATCTATAGGACCTATTGGTGGAGAGGCCGTTTCTCAAAGGTACACCATGGAAGGTCTTCTTGATCTTGCTAAGCCTTTGTCATATGAAGATTTCTTGTCTTTTGAAAGATTATTGACTAAGCAAGAGAAAGAGGAACTAGATGAAGAGAGCGCTCTCACAATCCATAAGTGCCGGCTTTATAGCGAACATGATATTGCTGCCAAGTCTGAACTCCAGCTGCACAAGGAAGCCGAAGAAGCCATGTACCAGTTGGATGCGGAAAAGGATCTTCAAGCTAGACAAGATGAAGCCTCTCCCAGGGTTCTTACCGATTGGGAGGGTTTTCAAGAAAACATGATTCATAGGGATAGTTGCATCGAAGGTTGCAAGTGTCTCTTTTGTGCTAAAGATCTTCAACATAAGGTTGAACTCCAATTGGCAGAAGATCCAACCTTCATACCCAGAGAGGTTGTATATGATGATGGCTATCGTGCAGTTCCTGGAGGGAAGACGCCTAAGGAGATTAATGATGAAATTTTACGAAGACAGCAAATCAAGGGGATTCGTGACTATAACCTAGAACAATTGGCAGAAGTCACCAGATATGCCGATCGGCGTAACGATGGAGCCGATCGGCGTGAACTGAAGATGGCTGAATATATTGATCTGATGACTCTGCCAAGTGAAGACGAAGAGCCTGCTGCAAAGAAGTGTAAGACAACACCAGAGGTTCGCAAATCTGCTAGACTATCGGGTAAGCATATTCAAAGGTATTTTGAATTGGATAGCGACTTTGACATGTTAGATTGTCTAGAAAGTTTGGAGAGTGGTCATCCTAGTATGTCTGGATATGCGGGAAATGATTCTGATATGAGGAGAAGCTCTGGAAGTCCTAAGTTTGAAAATTGGGGAACATTTGCAGAATGTAACAATGACGGGGCGGTAGGAACTTTAGCAAGAGTTAATGGTAATGCAGAGGGAAACCGAGACAATCGCAGTGAAGAAAGAACACCACCACGCCGATCGGCTCAGCCATTGCGCCGATCGGCTCAAAGGGGTTTAAATAGTCTCTCCCCCTACAGTGTTGAAAATCATAGTCTACAACCACCAGTTTGTTGTCCTGTCTGCCACCGGAATATTGAAAGATTGTATCAAGACAGGGATCGTGCCTACATGCATCAAAGGGATGTGGATCGGAGAATCCACGATGCAATCGAGATGAATGAAGCGGATTACACTTTTCTCATAAGAAACATAAGACAAATTTTCTGAGTCTTGAACAGGCATGGTCTCCATGATTAGTTGAGTTTCTTCTCTTGCAATGAGGACATTGCAAATTCTGAGTGTGGGGGAAGGGCTTCCATTAGTCTTGGTCTTTAAGTATTTTTTAAGTTTAGTTTTGTTTGTTTTTCTTATTAAGTGTGCTTAAGAGAGTCATGAGTGATGTTGAGAGTTGCTTTAAAAAGTCTTTATGTAGTTTGAATCATTGCATTGTCTTTAATAAAGTTAGTGTCAATTGTCAAATCGAAAGTGCCCCATATTATTTATCTTATCTTTTTGATGATTGATCGGTCGATTACTTGAATTAGTTGGTTACCACTTAACTTTTAAGCTTTGAATTTGTGAAAACTTCTTTTGACTCATTCGAAGCCAAGGCAAAAGCAGGGTCTGATATGCCTACATAAGCCAAGTGAATGAGAGCAAGCTATACTTTTGAATTAATTGAATTGTAAGTAACTTGTCAACTCTTTGCTCATGATTTTGACCGAATTAGGAAAGGATGATCTATTTGTTTACCTCTGTATTTCTAGCCATTCTAATCTATATAAATTCCTTGCTATCCTGAAAACCATACGTCTTTGCTTCTCCCTCCTCCTTGATATAACCTATATTCTCAATAAAGAGAGGATTCATAAAACAGTTGCTGCTGGTACAAGACAGAAATTACCGATCATATTGGGAATAGAATAATGAGGAAGAAAAAGAAGAAAGAAAGAAAATAAATATATAGATTGCACCGATCGGCGCAGCTGTGGAACCGACAGGCGCAGATAAAAAAAAGAAGAAAAAAAGAGACAAAGAGAAAAATTATTCCCTGAGATGTAGCAAGGTTATCAAAGAAAGCAGTTTTCTGATTATCTCTTACTCTTTGCCATTGTTCTCATTGAAACATTTTTCTTTAGATCTCCTTTGTTCCTCTTCTCTGTCATTAAAATTTCTTTTCCTAGAGAATTCTTTCTTAGTGGGCATGATTGAGCACATTGTTGACATGGTTAATTTTATGGTTTAATTAGTTATATAGCCCTCCAAGATCCATATACAATCATTGATTAGATAGGAGAGGGAAGGAAATACACTTGAGAGATTCAGAGAAGACCAATTGCATGATGCTCAATGCTAAGGATGAGTAAAGAAAACTAAAATCATTTTTGAAATGGTTTTGTGGTAATTTGATTAAATTCATGTATGAAGTACCAATTGGTTTGAAAGAGGGTGAGAGAAAATCTTTGTAGGGCAAGTAAAAATGATAATTGATATTGATTGAAGGAGAGGTGATGTGAACATTCTTGCTACATATTTGATTTTGTATTGCTCGAGGACTAGCAATGATCTGAGTGTGGAGGAACTGTTGGTGGTTTCTAGCTACCCATTTTATCTACCAAAAAGGGATGTTTTACGTCTTAATTTGGTGGAATTGACTAACAATTCACCCCATATTTGCATATATTTGTAGTTGTTCTATTTTGGATGTAATTGCAGAAAACAAGTATAAAACAGGGCAATTATGGATAAGGAATCAAAGAGCAACAAGGATGG
This sequence comes from Eleusine coracana subsp. coracana, assembly GCA_032690845.1. NCBI lineage: Eukaryota > Viridiplantae > Streptophyta > Magnoliopsida > Poales > Poaceae > Eleusine > Eleusine coracana. Next base: position 40,866,343 of record CM064434.1, read on the forward strand.
GCCAGATACAGAGCCGCACTGATCGGCACAGGAGGGTAAAAGAGCATAATTCGGTCCAAGGAAAGAGGCCCAGCCCAATACAAGTCGAAGTTAGTGGAAGTTGACCTAATCTCGCCGGATATAAAAGGAAGACATCTATCAAGAGCCTAGAGAAGGAGAGAGACAGCAATCGTGATATCCAGTTGTTAGAACTAGGGTTTCAAGATATTGGCGGTGACGGTTGGTCAACACCGACGAGAACCACCAGAAGGGAGGTCGCGCCGATCGGCACGACGGTTGTGCCGATCGGCACGTGCATGTTCTAGCGCTATTTCTCACCCCTCTGCTATGCTTAGCAGGAGGATGAGCGAGTAGTCTCATATTCTATTCTCTGGTGCGAGGATCTGGTCATGTAACTCTCATACTTGTTGATACTCTCTTGATGAATTCAATCCATGTGGTGAACTCAATTGTGCATCTATTTCATTAGTGTATCAGCCGGTATACTTTTGCCCATTGCATAGTGCAAGAAACCTGTGGGGAGCTAATAACCTCTGTAAAGACAACCGGGGCGAACGAAACCATCATGTTTTGTAGAATATTGGAATCATCATCCGAGTTAATAAGAATAAGGTTGCATGCTAGTGAACCAATCCTAAGGAGAGAATCCTTCATTATCCTGTTACATCTCTAATAACATTCATCCACCACTCTCTCACCGTCATCATTCACACCAACTCAACCATTGCAATCTGTTAGTAAGCCTTTAATAGTAATAGTCCCGCTCGTTCCCTGTGGATACGATAACCTTGGAATACACTGAGGGAAAAAGAGCTACAACTGTACACCATCCTCTTGCGGTATATAAGTGGGTGCGTAACTACAACCAACACTTGACAAGTCTTCTTTGGAGTTTGCTCTGTCTTTTCTTGTTGCAGCTTCCGATGAACAGATGGAGTGCAATCCTGATGAGGAGTTGTCCTTGCTCACAAGGAAGCTCAGGAAGTTCTACAACAATCGGACAGAGAGAAGAGGAGGTGGTTCAAGAACCTGCTTTGAGTGCGGTGACCCGGGACACTTCATTGCTAACTGTCCCAAGAAGAAGAAGAGGGCTGGGTACCGCGACAATAACACTGAAGACTTCAAGCAGAAGAAGAACCGCTTCTAGAAGAAGGGCAAGAACTCCGAGAAGTTTGCCAAGACCATTGCATGCGCCTGTGGTGCCGCCTTGAGTGATGTCGACCTCACATCAAGCGAAGGCCTTACAATCTCGGAGGAAGAGGTTGAAAAGCCACAAGTCAAGAGAAAGGATGACTTCACAGGGCATTGCTTCATGGCAAAGAACGATCATGACACCGACTCTGGATCCGACTCCGACACAAGCGAGGTACCTCCTACTCTTGATGAGCTCTCTTCTGAACTTGATCATTTGCACGATATTATGCTCTTGCAAGATGATAAGCATCATAGTGCTGTTCGTGAGAATAGAGAGTTTAAGTCTAAGTTGGAGAGTGCTGATTTTGAAATTGCTTCGCTTAGGTCTAAGCTTGCTTGTGATGTCACTATTGTAGAGTGTGAGTCATGTCAAGATGTGATGAATGATCTGAGTCAGAGGGAGAGTGTGCATGCTCAAGTTGCCAGACAGCTTGAGAGTACCCTCAAGGAGCTTGATGAATTCAAAGCTAGGCCAACTCTTTTGGGTGCATGTCAGAAGTGCCCCAAGCTCATAAGTGAGTTGGAAGCTCAAACCCTCAAAGTCAAAGAGCTTGAGTCCAAGCTGCTCATTGGGACTCGCTCTAAGGTCCTTCCATGTCACACCCGGTTCCAATGACCGAAACCGAATGCATCTGTATGCGTGCCTAGGAACAAGTTTTCACGCACACAGGACAATTACTGTGATAAAAGAACAATATCTTTATTAAATTAATAAGATTATTACAACGGTGACCCGTAGGTCAAAAGGAAAAGATTACATTGCAGCGGAATAAACTAAGCGTTGGCGTCCTTCAGCTCCCACAGGAAGTCGACCGGAAGACCGCATGCCTAGACTCCTCCATCGTCTTCATAGTTGTACCTTCATTCTCCTATAGCTGAGCAGCAATGTGGTATATAGCAAGGGTGAGCACGTGTCGTACTCAGCAAGTGGAGGAAAAGATGACATGGGGCAAGACAAGGAAGGCTTTAAAGGGGTTTATTGCATGAGCTTTTAATTTCCTATGCATCCTAATTACTAAGTGGGGTCATCCCAACCCTCAATCCATAGGGTATTATCCAAACCAATCTCATCCATCATCCAACCATTCCTAACCATTCGAACCCATAACCAACTAATCTTGTGAGGATTCCAGGCCGCTCTTGACTGTGAGCACGGCTATCATGATAGTTTGATACTCTGCAGAGTTTGTACCACTTTACCCACAAGTTGTGATTTCGTCCCCTGTTGCCAGGTGGACTAGAGTCTCCATGTTGCCATGCCGGCCAAGCACTAGCACACTTCCTTAGGTGTGCGGCCAGGAGATCACTACGAGGCTTTTACAAAGGGTCTCCCAGTACATGCTAGCCACTAAGGTTCCACTCCCGTTCATAGGTGATAGCCCATCAACAAGCAGCTCATCACCCCAGGAGCCCCCTCTTGAGCCATTCAGATACAAGGACAGTCCTCTTGACTTCCATTTCCCGTTCCACCAAAATGCTGCACCGACATTAGGAGAATTCCTGATTAGTCAGCCAAGCTGTTCCATAGCAGCCTTGTGATGGCACTGTTGTCCTGGTTTACCGCTCCAAGAACCGGGTCCTAGGATCTACAACAAGCCTACCACCACCAACCATGTGCCCACGGCACCACATCCATTCCATCCGGCTTGCATAGATCCCTAAGCCATGTTGCTAACATCAATTATCATTCCACCAATGAAGTGACATAGTTCATTAATCAACATTTATATCAACCCAACAATCCCACAAGCAACCTAAGCATTATCTACCCACAACCAACCAACTACTAGTTCAAGGCGACAAGGAAAAGGGATAAAACAATACTAAGGAAACCCTAACAATAGGTAACCATTCATTTGACTCAAGCATGCAATTCTACAAAAAATGTTATAATAGGTACAAGATGCATCAAGGACACTTGCCTGGGAATAGGGGTTGCTGCTCAGGTCTTCAAGTCATGCTCTTGCGATTCCATGAACAACCCGTTCTCTAATTAACGTCACGCGGGCACAACATGCACACAATCATATAAACAAACTAACAAACAATACACCAAGCAATAATAAAGTACTATGAAAGCAATTTCAAAAGATAGTACTCGTTGCTACGATCGCGTGAGCGCAAGAATCATCTAAATCGGAGTTACGAGTAAAAGTTACGAAGGTTTGAAGGTGTAGGGTTAAAATAGTAAATTAGCAAGTTACTGTAAGATGGTATAAATAAATAATATTAGTCACTACGATCGTGTTGGAGCAAGAATTACTTAAATCCGGGCTACGGTTGAAAAGTTATGAAGGTTTGATGTTTTAGGGCTAAAATAGTAAAAAATAGATAGGTTTAATGACCTAAAAGTAATTTTAAAAGAGTATAGGGACTTAATTGTAAAATAACAGGGTGAAAATATAGTTCCTAAAAATTTTAGGGACAACAATGTAATTTGGTGAAGTCTAGGGGTTAAAGTGTAAAAAGACAGGACTTAAAATAATTAAAAACAAGTCCAGGGGTGTTTCTGTAAAATTACATGGCCAAAATAATAATTTTAATAAAGTACAGGGGTGTTTCAATTAAAATACAGTGCTTAAAATAATTATGTGAAAAGTTAGGGCTCTAAATATAATTTTATAAAGGTTTTTTCCAAATTTTTCAGGATTAACTATAATTAAAATAAAGAGGAGGGGCCTAAATATAATTAAATAAAGGTTCTGGATAAAAATTAGGTCTTAAATATAGTTTTAATAAAACTCAGGGGCCTATTTGCAATTCTATAAAATTATAGGGACTAAAGTGTAAAATATTAGGACTAAAAAAATAATTATCAAAAAGTATAAGGTTGTTTTTACAAAATTTTAGGACTTAAACCTAATTTTATTTAAGTACAGGGGCCTAAGTGCAAAAAGGCAGGACTAAAATATAATTAAATATAAGCTTAGGGGTGTTTCTGTAAAATTCTAGGGCCAAAATATTATTTATGAAAAGTTCAGGGGCTAAAATATAATTTACTAGAGGTTCTGCAAAAAGATTGGGGTTAAAATCTAATTTAAACTAAGCGCAGGGATCTAAATGCAAAAAGCTAACATTATCCAGGAATTAAATGAATTAATATTAAACTAAAAACCTATGGACCGGGTCTATGGTCTCTGTTGACCAGGGTTGACCAGGGGGTCTATGGTCCATGGTGGACCAGAAGATACCCCTTCGGGGTGATCTAATCTGGACCCTTGGATCAATATCTAGTGGCCAGGAAGGGGCTCGGCGGGATGGTAGTCGTCGGCGGCCAGAAAGGCGGCGGCGCCATGGGTGGCTCGCCGGAGATAGCTGCCGACGGCGCTCCGGTGGCCGGGCATCGACGGGGGAAGGGGAAAAACGGAGAGGAGGCTACGACGCACTCACCCAGGGGCTCGCGCATAGAGATGAGGGCCGGAGGCGGGTCGGCGACGAGGCGAAGAACGGCGGGGCTCCGGCGACGTCGTGGCGGCCGCTCGGGTGCCGTGGCTCGTCGCGGACGAGTTGGCCGGGGGCGGCTCGGCGTCGGGCTCCTCGGCAGGGAGCCAGTGGGGCTCGAGCCAGCCAGCGGGGCTCGGGCGTGGAGCTCGCCGAGCTTCCATGGCGGGGCGGCAGTGCAGGCGACGACGGGGAGCCGGGGCGGGGTCGCGGCGATGGCGGCGGCAAGGGAAGGCCGAAGGGGGGGGTGGCGCGAGGGGCTGGTCCCGCCCTTTTATAGGGCACGGTGCCCTAGGCGGCCAGGCACGCACGCCGAGGGGCGGCGGCGGCGGCGGCTAGGGTTTCGGCGGGGGAGCGCGCGGGTGGGCTGGCCGAGGTGGCGAGCTGGGCCGGGGGCGCGGCATGGGCCGGGCGGAGAGGAGGAGGTGGGCCGCGCGCTGGTGGGCTGCGGGGCTGGTGGCCCACGCGGGAGGGAAAGGAAGGAGGGGAGAGGGGGAAGTGGGCCTGGGGGGGGGGGATTCGGGCCAAGCCGAGGGAAAAGGGGGGGAAGAGAAGTGGGCTGTAGGAATTTGGCCCAAGGCTGAGAAGGTTATTTCTCTTCTTCTTCTTCTATTTCTTTTTTCCTTTCCTAATTTCTAAATCTAACTAAACTCGATTAAAAACAGATTTTTAAATACTTTTTCTCACAATAAAAACCTAATGCATTTAAGCAGCATGAATGCATCAAACTAAATATTAATAACCTAAATTAATTTATTTAATTTAGAAAAATAGCTCTTTTGCCTAAAATAAATTATAATTATCTAATTAATTTATAATAAAATTTTAATTTATTATAAAAATGTTGAAATTTAGTGGAATTGGGTAATAAACCAAAATTTGAAATTTTGGGGTGTGACATTCCACCACCCTGTGAGGTGTGTGTCTCTCTTAAGGACAAGCTTGTAATCACTAGGGAGGAAAACTAAGTCCTAGTTCAAGAAAATGACTATCTTATTTCTAGGCTCCAAAGAACCTTAGTGAGTGAAGAGAAAATTGAGAGTGACCTAGCAAGAGTCAAAGAGAGTGCGAATAGGTCAACCTACAACTTGGGTTTGGGATTTGAGAGGGTTGACAAAGAGAGTGAAAATGTGGGTAAGTTTGTGCCTAGCTCTAGCTACAAGGATGAGGAACAATCCATCAAACTCACTGACACATACTATCCACCAAACCCTAAACCTTCCTTTAGCCCAAAGCAAACAGAGAAGCCAAAATCCAAACCTCATGTGCAAACAAAGCCTAAACATGAGAGTGTCTACATTTGCACGTTCCGTGGTCGTAAGGGTCACTTGGATAAGTACTGTTATATGCGTAAGAGGAATGAGAGGATGCAAGCTGAGTTAACTAGAAATGTGCATCATGATGATTTTGATGGCTTTCAGCCTTGCTCTTTTTCTCGTGCCTATAGTGGACAGGGTCATCCCCCATATGGCTTTGATTCATGAAACAGAAGCTTTGCGTAGCAGTGTTTTGGCGCCCCACGTTTTCCCCATCATGGTGAGCGTCACTCGCGTGGATTTTGCTTTCACACAGATGGTTCTATCCTCGCAACTCAAGGTTCGAGTCCAGACGCTTTGACAGGCCATGTTTTCCCCCATCGTGGTTCTCATCCCATGTGTTCGAATGATAATGTGCAAAGAACTTTAATGACTACTACCGGTCGTATGGTTAAGTGGTGGATTCCCAAATGCTTTCTGACTAACCCCAGCACTGAGCCATTGACTTTTCCTTCTTGTTCTTTAGGTAGCAGATGGAGGCTTGGAGAACAAATCGTTGATGGACTCCGGGTGTTCATGCCACATGACCGGAGATGCAAAGTGGTTCTCCAGCCTCACTCCCTTGAAGCGGCGGGAGTATGTGATCTTTGGAGATGACAAGAAAGAGAGAGTGAAGGCAAGAGGCGTGGTGAAGGTAAATGAAAAATTCACTCTCCAGGATGTTGGTTTGGTTGAGCATCTCAAGTACAATCTCCTCTCTGTTTCTCAGCTGCTTGATGTTGGGTTGGAAGTGCACTGTAAGTCGAATGCTTCTTGTGTTCTTGATTCGAGTGGTTCCTTGGTTTGTGGGATTTCTCTCATTGGCAGATTTTTTCAGGCTGATTTTCCTAGTTCTCATAGTTCTCACAAGTGTTTATTTGCTCAATCTTCTTCTGAGCTCTGAAAATGGCATAGGAGACTGGGTCACATGAGCTTTGACTTGTTATGTCACTTGAGTGGCCTAGGATTGATCTGAGGATTGCCTAAACTCAAATTTTATAAGGATTTGGTTTGTGCTCCTTGTCGTTATAGGAAAATGATTGCCACTTATCATCCACCAATCAATTTGGTGATGACTGAACGCCCTGGAGAGTTGCTTCATATGGACATTGTTGGTCCTTCTCGGGTTCGTTCGACGGGTGGGAAGTGGTATGTTCTTGTGATTGTTGACGACTACTCTCGCTACTCTTGGGTTTACTTTCTTGAGAGCAAGGATGAAGTGTTTCATCACTTTTGGAGCTTAGCTTTGAGGTTGTTCAAGGAACTCCATGGTGCATTATGAGCAATCCACAGTGGTAATGGCACCAAGTTCAAAAACTCCTCCTTTGATGCTTTCTGTCTTGAGCATGGTATTGAGCATCAGTTTCCAGCACCTTGTGTTCCCCAGCAGAATTGTGTGGTAAAAAAAAGAACAGAACCTTGGTGGAAATGGTCTGGACGATGCTCGATGAGCATAGGACACCGAGGCAATTTTGGGCTGAGGCCATTAGCACTGCTTGTTATGTTTCCAATCGGATTTTCTTGCGCTCAATTCTTAATGTAACTTCTTATGAGCTACGTTTTGGGAGAAAGCCCTCGGTTTCTCATTTGTGTGCCTTTGGTTACAAGAGCTTTATTCTCAAGCGTGGCAATCTTGATAAGTTTGAGTCGAGGTCTTCTAATGGCATCTTTCTTGGTTACTCTTTTCATCGTCATTCCTACAAAGTATTGAATTTGGAAACAAACACCATCGTAGAATCCTCCAATGTAACCTTTGATGAATCAAACTCTTGTGCAAGGAATATGATTGAGTCTGCAAGTGATAAGGAGCTGAAGGAAAGCATCTTTGTAGAAGAGGACTTATAGGGCTTTGATGATGATAACGATGATTCACTTCATCTCTCATCTGAGCTTGTTCCAGCTGCTACCACCACTCTAGCAGAGGGTCCAGAAGCTTCTACATCAACTTCAGTGGCTATCGATTGAGCTCCAGCTGTGGTTGAGGGGGAGGTACACTCTGAGAGAGAGGCCCCTAGCCACATTCAGCATCAACATCCACCTCAACAAATGATGGGTAATCTCTATGAGAGGACAACAAGGTCAAGGTCTACACATCTCGCCTGCTTTACCAATTTTCTCTTTGTGGAAACCTTTGAACCCCGAAATGTTGGACACGCACTATCTGATGAACATTGGGTTAATGTCATGTATGAGGAGTTGGAGAACTTGGAGAGAAACAAAGTATGGACCCTAGTAGAGCCTCCTGTTCGTGTCAATGTCATAGGAACCAAATGGGTGTTTAAAAACAAGCATGGGGAAGAGGTGAGGTTGTTAGAAACAAGGCTAGGCTTGTTGCTCGGGGTTTCAGTCAAGTGGAGGGCTTAGACTATGTGGAAACCTTTGCTCCTATCGCACGCATACAAGCCATTAGGATCTTGCTTGCATTTGCTGCCTCTAAGGGCATTACACTCTATCAAATGGATGTCAAGAGTGCCTTCCTAAATGGTTTCATAGAGGAAGAGGTTTACGTAAAACAACCACTTGGCTTTGAGCATCACAAATATCCAAACCGTGTGTACAAGCTTTAGAAGGCATTCTAGAGCATGGTATGCTAGGCTTAAGAGTTCCTTGCTAGAGCACGGGTATGTCATGGGGTGTGTTGACAAAACCTTGTTCACTCTCAGGCATGGCAATGACTTTTTAATGGTTCATATATACATGGATGATATCATCTTTGGTGGTTCCTCTAATGCTCTTGTGTCCAGATTTCAGGAAGCCATGGAAAGTAAATTTCAGATGTCGATGATGGGCGAGCTCACCTTCTTTCTTGGGCTTCAAATCAAGCAGTGCAAGCAAGGCACTTTCATACATCAAGCCAAGTACATGAAGGATCTCCTAAAGAAGTTCGACATGGTCAATGTGAAGCCGCTGTCTACACCAATGTCCACTACAACGGCACTTGACCCTAATGAAGACTGTGAAGCGGTGGACCAAAGGGAGTACAGGAGCATGATTGGCTCCCTCTTGTACCTGACGGTGATAAGACCTGACATACAGTTTGCGGTGTGTCTTTGTGCTCGCTTTCAAGCTTTCCCAAGGGTGACTCATCGCAAGGCTGTCAAGCGCATCTTCAGGATCTCAAATACACCCTTGAGTTTGGTCTTTGGTACTCTGCATCTTCATCTCTTGATCTTATTGGGTATTCGGATGCGGACTTTGCTGGGTATAGAATTGATAGGAAGAGCACTTCCGGTACTTGCCATTTCTTAGGTACTTCTTTGATCTGTTGGTTTCTCGTAAGCAGTCGAGTGTAGCCTAATCCACCTCAGAGGTTGAGTATGTAGCTGCTGCTCACAAATCCTATGGGTTGTATCTACCATGAGGGACTATGTGTTAACCTTTAAGAGTGTTCCACTCGTGTGTGATAACTCCAGTGCCATATGCTTAGCCAAAAACCCAATCCAACATGGTAAGGTCAAACACATCAATGTGCGATTCCACTTCCTAAGAGACAATGTTGAGAAGGGAGATGATGAGCTCAAATACATCGACACCAGAAACCAACTAGCTGATATCCTCACCAAGCCCCTAGATGCTACTAAAAGTGCCTTTCTTCGGGGGGAACTTGGTGTGTGTCATCCTTATGACATCATTTGAGGGGGAGTTGGTGCTCACTTGTATATATGTATCTTACCTTTTATGCATTGCATCCCATATGTAATATATGTATTGGTAGATGAGCTTTGATTCTTATGCTTTCTTGCATTTCTCCTTGCTATGATTGAGCTTGAGCTAAGTTTTGTGGATGTGATGGTAATCTCTCATGCTTACATTTTCTTGATGGCCTATTATAAACTCATGTGAGCAACTTGCTAATCTTAAAGGTAAACTAAGCTTCTTGTGAATGCTATGAGCTAATCCTGCAAAAACTTGCTCACCATGTGTATAATTGCTTTTATCCTTGTTGAAACTTGCATTGAGGCTAGTCTAGAGGATATCTTGGTGGCACCTTGTGTTTGTGAAATGGAAGGCTTTGCAAATGTTTAGCTCATGATGGGATATTGTGGGAACGTGTGTTCCTTTTGCCACAAAGGCATGCTCTTTTGTCTTGTGAATAAACCATGGATAATCTGCTAAGTGCTTTTGATCAAGAATAATTCTAAAATGCTAAATCCAAACATTGTGACTTGAGGCCTCGGGGTGTTTGCCGTACCCACTTGTGCGACCCTCCGTATAAATAATAGGACACACGAGGATAAACAATAAACACTTGATCAAATGAGTCTCTGTTGCATATGCGAGCATTTGTAAAGCTCATTTTTTGCTAATGCTTGTTGCCCTAGATGATATTGAAACTGGCTAGATTCTTATGATTCACTAGATGCTTGTTTTGCCTGGGATGGGAGTACTTACACATGTGGTGGCAGATTTTCTTATGATAAGAAAATTTTGATTCTATCTAAGCTAGTCAATCTTTCTCCTTAGCTTGTACAACTCTTGGTGTTTATGCCTTGCTATCTATTTTTTATCTTTGTATGATTGTGATCTATTGCTTTTACACTTCATGGCTCTATATTTATGGTTAGCAAAGTTAAATGCCTGTTTGCATAATTGTTGAAGCTCCTTAGGTTTGCGTTTTCATGCATTGCATGTTTGCTTGTTCTTTTGCCTCTTTGATGAGTTCATTGCCAAAGGGGGAGAAAATATTGGATCATGCACAAATAATGCTAAGAAAACTAAGATGATCCATTTTGCACTACATGAGACCTATCACAAGTTGAGGGGGAGCATATCATGATCTTGAGCGTTTTCTTGTCCTTTTCACATTCTTTGCGTCTCAAGTCGCTTTCTTCACCAACTCTTGGTTTTGTGATCAATACTTGCTAGATGGCTTGTTTTCACCTTTTCTTTGGGTTTGGCCTTGGATGAGCTTATTCAGTTTCGCATTTCAATCTCTAATCTTTTGCAATTGAGGTTGTCAATGTACTCATCAAAGGGGAGACTGAGAAACCATGTGGATATGTGCCATGGTTTGAAATATATGTGATGAGTAATTGACTTGAGCGGATTTGTGTTTGAGTTGAAATGCGGGAATCTGGGGATTGCATGAGTTTGTGCATGTCATGGTTTTGACTAACTGGAGTTGGTGGAGGTATTTTTGATATTGTAGGAGATGGGGAATGTGTTTGCTTGTCTCATGATGTGTAGGTCACTCGAGTCAACTTGGTGGTCAATGGCGAGAGGATCGGTCACAAGTAGGGGACTTGGGGCCGGACGATCGGGATGTCGGGTGAAGTCAAGAGTGATCCACACCATACACGTGGTGAGGAAAGAAGCACGGATGGTTTTGTGGTTGAGCCTCAAAACTGTGGTGGTGATGAAGACGGCGTGTTGACCAAGTCAAGGCGAGCGGGATGCCGGTGCAAGTGACAAGGGGGCCCGATGGACAGGGACTGGGAGAGACTTGCCAGTGGTCAGGATTGCGAGACAAGGTGACACGTGTCGACATTGAGAAGTCGCGCTTTGAGAAGCATGCAAGGCGGTTTCCCGGTTTGGGCCTCAAAACCGGTGGCAGTTGATGTTGGTGCAAGTGGCACCATCACAGAGCTTGCTTTGAGACGAAGCAAAGACATGAAGCGTCCAAAGGCATTTGGGCGATGAGGCGAAAGATGGACGATTACACCCCTAGTGGTAGGTGGGTGTGTTATGTAGGTCAAGGGTAGAGTGGTTATGTGGACAATAGACCCTAGGCCTATATAAGAAGAGGTAGGGCTAGTGGAAGAGGTGCCTCTCTTTCCATTAGCCTTATGTTAGGACTTCATTCAAGTGCAAGGAGAGGACTTCATGTTTTAGAGGAGAGGAAGAGGGTGGCTTCCTAGCCTTGTATCTATGGATCTTGTATGCATGTGTCTATGATATGAGAATTATTTTCGTGCTCAAGAGCTTCCTCTCTCCCTAAATTCCAAAATTCTCTTTTTCCTTAATTTCGGAGCTATTTTTGTGGGAATTTTCGATCTTCTTTTTGGATGAGTTTTTGGGGAGGATTTCTTGGGGAACTTTGTTCTATGATGAGCTATATCAATCCTACATAGGTTCATTACCAAATCAAGAGCTCTAGCACCTTCGATTTGAAGGATTTCTCAAGTTTTCCCTTTTTGGTGTTCCTGGCACCAAATCTGAAATTCGTGATGACTCCTTGGGCCAATTGAGTTGATCTTCTAGGATTAGGGTCGTGATGTGTTGAGGATTCGCTGGTCTAAAAATCACATCAGTTGGAGTTCATTTGATCAGGTTTTGACCAAGTTTTTGCTTCTTCCCGAAACTTTTTCCTATTCTATCGGGGTTGATCGGCATTGCCGACGACCAGGACCGGCACTGCATGTGGGTCATAGTATCCCGCACCAGCACTGCAGATGGGTCATATCAGCACTGCTGATGGGGCCAACTGGCACTGCTGATGGCCCTGATCGGCACTGTCGGTAGTGATCCAGTAAGGTATGGTTTTTGGTGAGTCTCTTGACTAGATCGAGTCATTGGTATTTCTTGTTGTTTCAGCTATGTTTCTTTGCTATGGTTGATCACTCCTAGAGCTAGTACACCATGAGTTGGTGTGTGTAGTCTTGGTGATCGGTTGGGAGATTGGCTTGGGTTGTTCATGGGATATAGGCCAAGTTCTCTTGGACAATTTTGATTGGATCCCATTCACCCCCCCTCTGGTCGCCTTCTCGATCCTTCAAGCCGCACACTCAAAGGTGATGCACTCCATCCTGTAGTTCTCCCCAGTGCCAAATGTTACTGGGACTGTCTGCATGCCAAGGATCACACCATGAAAGGGTGACCTACTGGGCTTGAGGTCAGTCAAGGGTATGCCAAGCTCCTGGAAGGTATTCACGAAAAGGATGTCCAGACTGCTTCCACCATCCTCTAGTATTCTGTGGAGCCAAACTCTGTTAACAGTCAGTGACAGTACTAGCGGGTACCTTCCCGGTCTGGGGATGTGATCCGAATGGTCTGACCAATCAAAATTTTTTGGGACCTCAGACCACCAAAGGTAGTGCGGGATTGCTGGTGATACCGAGTAAACATCTCGATAAAGGATCTTCTGCTGGCGCTTTGAGTCAGCCGTTCACAGCTGTAGTTGACCTCGCACTAGTGGTCTTGAAACTCTTCCTTCTCTTCATCTTCCTTGCCCGCATCCTTTAGTCGCCTTTGGGAATCCAGGGACGCTCTTTGCAGACCTTCAGAGCATGGTGCGCGAAGCTCTTTAGCTTGAAGCATTCTTTGGCCTTGTGGGTGCCATCATGAAGCAAATAAGGGCCTTCAAGGATTTTGTCAAAGTCAACCTAACTCACCTGTCTTTTCTAGTTGGGAGCTCGATGGTGGAAACTGTTCTATCCTATTTTTGCTTCCTGTCACCGTCCTTATTGTAATTGGATAGGCCCGACTGACTGCAATTTCGTGGCACCTCCTCCTTGTATTGACAAACATGGAAGAGGGCTAAATTGCCGGCTGCATACTTATCTACCATGGTGAACAGCTCCATGGCTATCAGAGTTCCGGCAGCATCCAATCTCTTGATCTTCTTGATCAAGTCATCATCGTGAAGCCCGCTCTGGAAGGCAGCGACGACCTGAGCATCTGAGATGTTGGGGATGGATTTCTTCACTTGGCAGAAGCGCTAGATGTATTCCAACAATGGCTCCTGGTCCCGCTACTTGATCCTGGCAAGCTCCCAGTGATTCCTAGGCCAATTAAACGTTGCCTGAAAGTTGGTCGTGAACTACCTTTGCAACTCCGGCCAGAAACTGATGAAATTGGCAGACAGGTTAGTGAGCCAAGTTCTGGCTACTAGGGCCAAACATACATGCAAATAATTGGCCATAACAAGGCTGTCTCCACCGAGTGCTTGGGTGGCCATCACGTAGACATGGAGCCAATCGCGCGGGTCTATCTTGCCATCGTATTTCTCAATGCCGACTGGATTAAAGCCAACCGGCCAGTTGATAGTTCACAATTTTTGGGTGAAGGCCCTGATGCCGACCTTATTGTTGTAATCCTCGAAGATGGGGGTTCACTCCCGGTCGCGACCAGCTTCTTGGTGATGTCTCTCCTCGCGCCACCCATTGTTCCATCGATTGTAATATCGATTGTCTTGGGGCGGCTCTCTCCTGTCGTTGCGCTTGTAGTACAGGTCGTCAATGAAGCCATGGTGACACACTTGATGCCTATTGTCTAGCCGGACCCGGGTGATGCGATGGTATGCTGCTACGAAGATCAGCATGTGGGTTCCAGTCATGGTAGTCCATGATAAGCCACAGCCGTAGTTCAGTCGGTGGGGTCGCTTGCCAATTGGTTCGTTGCAGATCTCTCCTTTCCTAACTGGGCAACGAGCTAGCAGCATCTGACGCTGATTTACTCAACGTGGAACACGCGTTGTGCATCTCTAGTATAGCTGCCGCCTTAATGTGCGCTTTCAGCTTGTTGACCTGTGGTGTCAACTCTGGGCTTACTTGGAGCACAGGCTCTAACGAGTTCAGCAGGCCCTCTACATCTAAGATGTCATGCTGTGGGGTCTTGAAGACCTCCTCACCATCTAGTTGTAAGGTAAGGTCACCCATGTCTAAGTTCTGCATGATCCAATATCCATTTTGACGAGCGTCCGGTCATGGAAGCGGAGGAGTCTCGGCTTCTTGGTCATCATCTTCAAGCTTAGTCTCCTATCCATCCTGAGGGTTTGCATCAGCTGCTGCCTCTTGTGACAACCCTACTCCGAAAAGTAGAGTATGTTGCACAGGATCGTATCGGGAGATGGTCAACGAAGTAACCATACATAGCATTCACACATGAACATTCATCATTTACAAAGATACATCACTTAGATGAGTAATATTACAAGTCCGGTGTTCAAATTAAGCTGAGTTCAGATCTGATACATAATATGAGTCCTTGGTACATATTACATAATTTAGCGGAAGCGGTGAAACGACAAAACACGACGTTGCCTACGTGAACCATGCCAGCCCTATGGCGATGGCTCACTCACCCTGGTTAGGAGAACTGGGGACCCATACGATGGTCCAGTTTTGAGGCTCCTCACCTTCCCACACAACCTTATTACAACAATCACAATAGGTCGCTTGAGGAAGACCTGAAAAACAACATCAACGCAAAGCCTGAGTATCTAACATACTCCGCAAGACTTACCCGTCAACCGGTTTGCTAAAACCGACTCCTAGTATGCAGGGGGCTGACCGGGTTTATTTGATAATTGCATAAAAAGCTCCTATTAGTTCTATGCTGCACTTTCAATTTCCTTATACAAGATTTTACTTTGCTTATTATAGAACACAGCTACGGTGAGTCTAGCTAGCTGCTAAGACATGAATATAGCTAAAGAGCAATACATCATAGCAACATGTATCCATAGCATAAATAAATTTCAGAAACTTAACCACAACTTTACTACTTAACATATCATTGCCGCTGCTTGAACAAGAGGTACTCATAACCGCGAGGGATGACAATTTGAATTGATTTACATCCTGCAGGGAAAACCCAAATACACGACATACGCATCATTTAAGAACACGTATGGCCACCGTTCACAAGATTGCTATAAAGTCGATCCGGGGCCATCGATCCCGAGTACACATCCTCCCCGCGATACAGTACTTCGTATCCGAGGCTTAACCCATGCACTCTCCAGCGGTCCTCAAACCCGTGCATCCACCGTGCTGTTCACATCACCTCTGGATCGATGAGTATGGCCGTCCAACAATACGGCACCCAAGTTACTAGGTTTACCAATTCCCATATTAAAGTTATGCACTTGGTACAGTTCAATACTTGTTCGCGGAGTTGCAATGATAGGTGCTCCATTTTTATCAAGTTCATTAACCAATTGAATCATAGTTGAATGTATAACCTACCGTTGACTCCACTTGTTTAAGCATAACATTTGCTAACGGAAAAGCTTACTAACATACTAATCATAGGTCAGTGCTGGAGTATGCAAGTGTGTTTCATCCAAGTCCTACACTTAATGCACAATACAATATTCCTAACTTGTGATAAAGAAAAAGGACTCGAGTGATAAAATGGGTTATGCACCGGGGCTTGCGTTGGGTGTGATCGTAGTTAGAGTCTTCACCAAGGTGCACTTCAGCTCCTTGCTGGTCCGGTGTGGTCTCCTCGGTCTCGATCCCTATATGGAATGGACATGCATTAATGCCAAGGAATACATAAGGTTTCATGGAGTTTTCTTAATTAAAGATGGAATGCATGGCATGAAGATTCATGGCACTTCCTCAGCAAGTAAAAATTTATGACTAATCATTTATTCATGAATGGGTGCACACCTAAGTATGACATGGTAACTACTGAATTTTTGAAGGGGCCAAACTCCTAATTACTAGAATGCAACTTTTACTTATCACAATGTTAGTGTAAGTCTACTTTAACATGAGCATGGCCTAGGTGTTGCTTAAGTGACCTCACATGCTGAGGAGGATATGACAATGTAGTACTTAGGGTCAAATTTTTAGAAAGTTCATGTTTGAGCCACTTAGCTAAAGTGACCATGTGCAAACTAACACTAGACCTAGACATGGCATTTTTAATTTCATTACTAGTTCTAGCTCATATAGTTAATCAAGAACCAAAGCATAGAACTGAAACATGAGAATTTCTACTGAAATGTGAAGTTGGGGTATTTCCCATGGACTTTCAGAAATTAATTTATTCCTACTTTCATTAAATACACACATAAAGTAACATTTATATGAAGAAATTCCTAGTTTCTTAGCAAATGATCAATTTCGACAGCAAATTTGTACATAGGTAACTTCACATTTTTCATGGGATTTTTTGTAAGTGTACAAGTGCATAAGGAACAGAAATGCTAAATTTCATGACTAAATTCCTAGCCAATAATTTATATAAATTCAATTACTGAAAATGAGGATTATGCAATAATACTAAAAATATGCATGAAAATGGAAATGTGCTTTTGCAGAAAGTTTAGAGATGCCATGAAATGCTTACTGAGGAAATTTCATGAATTTACCATTTACACACAATTACTTATGAATTTATTAAGCAAATTAGGATTGTGACTTTGATGGATTAAATAAATTAATCTACTGAATAAACTTGGACTTGTTCCTGTTTTTCTGGTAGAGCAAGATTTTAGGAGTTGAACAAAATTAATTTCACAATTTTTGGCCTTGTATTTCTCGAGATATTGAATTTTGAAGTTTATTCAAAGTTCACTCCTATTTACAAATCTGCCACTGGGTTCAAATCCTATCAGACGCGCGCGCGCGGCGGCCGGCGACGGTGAGCTCGGGCCAGCGGCTGATTGGCGGCATGGCGGGGGCTCACGTGCGACTCGGATGGTCTCCATGCCGAGGGGAGCTCGTGGAGGGGGTCGGAGGGGAGATAGTCTCACCGGAGGTGGCCGGCGACGACGTGCGGCGGCAGAGGCAACTCCGACGAGGTCCACGCGACGGTGCCGAGGGAGAGGGAGGCCGGGGTTCGGTCGATGAGCATTGCGGTGGCTCGGGGACGGTCGGCATCGATGAACTCCTCGAGGGGGAAGGTCGGAGGGGGGCTCTCATCGGCGGGGGGGGGGGGGGGGGGGGGGAAGAAGATCCTGATGGCGGTGGCTCGGGCTTCGCGAAATCCGATGAGCAAACTGCATGAGGGAGGAAGCGAGTCAGAGGGGAGGGAGGTGGTGACCTTGCGTGTCGATTTGCGAAAGAAAGAGGGAGTGGGAAGCCACCTAGTCGGAGCTAGACACGGCGGCGGTCATGGCGGCGAAGAATAGAGCACTGGCACGGTTTTCACCGAGGAGAGGGAGGAGGAGAGGGTGCCGGCGCTCGGGGGTTGATCTGGGGTGTGGGAGAACTGGTTGCATGTTGAGAGAGTGAGAGAGATGAGGCTGGGTGCTGCTGCTGCTGCTGCTGCCTTTTTGACCCGGTCGGCGGAGGAGAGAACCGAGGGAGGGAGAGAGAGCGGGCGGCGAGCTGTCGGGCAGGGAGTGGCTCCTCCGGTGGGGCTTCAATGCTGGCCGGTGGCACAAGCGTGGTTTGGCGGAGCAGTGGCCGGGATGGATCTACAGGAACCGACGGTGGCTTGTACGGTGCCATCGGTGTCGAACGGAGACTGGCCGGAGAGAGAAGAAGAGAGAAGGGGCATGTTGACCCGGCTTGACTTGAACCAGGACTCGGGTTCGATACAATTCTCCACGTTACCTTGCTCCAAACTGGAGACCAATTTTTGTGTGGACTCCGGGAAACATGTGCTCCAACTTTAATTTTGGGAGCACTAGCTGAAATGGCTTTAATAAATTATGAAAATTCCAAACCCGAAATACACTTTTCTGACCTTGGGGGAATTTTTAATGGTACCAATTTGTTACCAAAAATTCTGGAATAATTCTCAGAATTCTATTTTATTATGGCCATTCATAATATGCAAAAATATTGGGGTACTTCCATGGGTTTTGGTAATATTTGTGAATGACCCCTTTTTGAATATTATGGACTTAATTAAGTAGGTTTCCTCTTTTTATTCTTTGGCACAAGGATTAATTATACTTTTGCTTAGCCCTTAATTGATGTTAGGTTTTGTCAACTTCATTTTGTGACATGGGATGTCACAGCACACCCCCCTTAAGGAAATCTCGTCCCGAGATTTGCAAAAGAACGAACAAGAGGGAGGGGTGCGGATGGTTACCGGTTTTGGGAGGCCAAGAATTCCGGAAAATTGGTCCTCAGAAACTCCTCTTGTTCCCATGTGGCTTCCTCTTCGGTATGGTTACTCCATTGCACTTTGTAGAAGGTGATAGTGCGGCTGCGAGTTACCCGGTCCTTTTGATCGAGGATGCGAACATGGTATTCGGGGTAGGAGAGGTCTTCTTCCAATTGCTCGATGTCAGAGATAACCACGTCGATCGGGGGCTTCAAACATCTCTTGAGTTGGGAAACATGGAAGACGTTGTGCACCCGCTCAAGATTTTCCGGTAGTTGCAACCGATAAGCAACGGCGCTATGCTTTTCCGTGATCGGAAAAGGTCCGATATAGCGGGGTGCTAATTTCCCTTTGATTCCGAAATGATATACACCTTTGTTGGGAGAAACCCGAAGATAGACATGATCTCCCTTTTCGAACTCCAATGGACGTCTCCTTTTATTAGAGTAACTCATTTGGCGGGATTGCGCGGCCTTCATGTTAGCTTGGATTTGTCGCACCTTCTCTTCGGCTTGCGTGACCAGATCGGGACCAAAAGTAATTCTTTCTCCCGACTCTGACCAATTCAGCGGGGTTCGACACGAGTGACCATACAAAGCTTCAAATGGCAACGTTCCCAAACTTTCTTGATAACTATTGTTGTAGGAGAGCTCAGCGAACGGGAGGCAAGATTCCCAATTTCCACGATTGTCTAGCACACAAGCTCTAAATAAATCTTCCAAATATTGATTTAGTCTCTCGGTTTGTCCATCGGTTTGTGGATGATAAGCGAAACTGCGGATGAGAGTGGTGCCAAGACAAGCGTGCAATTGCTCCCAAAAACGAGCAATAAATTGGGGGCCTCGATCGGAGATGATCGTCTTGGGCACACCGTGCGAGCATAGAATCCGCACAATGTAGAGCTTGGCATATTGCTTAGAAGAGTAGGTTGTATGGACGGGGATAAAATGAGCAGATTTGGTCAACCTATCCACAATAACCCATATGGAATCGTGCTTCTTGGGTGTGAGGGGTAGTCCAACGATGAAGTCCATAGCAATGTCTTCCCATTTCCAAGCGGGGATTTTCAATGGGTGCAAAAGCCCAGCTGTTCTCAAATGATCAGCCTTCACATGTTGGCAAGTGTCACATTCGGAGACATAACAAGCCACCTCGCATTTCATGCGTGTCCACCAAAACTTTTCCCTTAACCCGCGATACATTTTGTTGCTGCCGGGGTGTATGGAGTATTTGGACATGTGAGCCTCATCCAAAATTTTCTTTCTTAGCTCCTCATTCTTCGGAACAATAAGGCGATTGTTGAACCAAAGTACTCCATCTTCATCTTGTCGGAAACATGTAGCTTCTTCCTTCCCGATTTTCTGGCGGATATACTCCATTCCTTTGTCCTGCTTCTGGGCTTCCACGATTTCTTCCCGAAGAGTAGGAATGAGAGCCAAATTATATAAGGATCCGTGTGGAATGACACGAAGACTTGGTTCGCTTGGATCTGAAATCGGGCGAGCTTCCAGAGAGCAAACAATCGCGTGATTGCATTGGTCCCTTCGACTCAAGGCGTCGGCAACCACGTTTGCTTTTCCGGGGTGATAATGAATTTCCAACTCATAATCCTTGATCAGTTCCAACCATCTACGTTGCCGCATATTCAGTTCTTGTTGAGTGAAGATATATTTGAGACTTTTGTGGTTGGTGTAGAGATTGACAAGATTACCGAGTAGGTAGTGGCGCCAAGTTTTCAAGGCTAGAACAACGGAGGCCAATTCTAAGTCATGAGTGGGATAATTTTGCTCGTGCTTCCAGAGCTGTCGTGAGGCATAGGCAATGACACGACCTTCTTGCATAAGCACACAACCCAATCCGGTGCCGGAGGCATCGCAATAAATATCAAATGGTTTGGTGATCAGGTTGAGCTAAAATCAGAGCGGTTGTCAGATGCTTCTTGAGCGATTGAAAAACTTCTTCACATGCACCACTCCACTTGAACTTAGACTCCTTTTCTAGCAGCTTGGTCATAGGCTTGGCAATACTTGAGAAGTTGGAAATGAATTTCCGATAATAGCCGGCAAGACCAAGGAAGCTGCGAATTTGTCTGACCGATTTTAGAGCCTTCCAATTCAGCACATCCTCTGCTTTGTTAGGGTCCACGGCTACTCCTTCTACTGATATGATGTGGCCCAAGAATGGAACTTGCTTTAGCCAAAATTCACATTTACTAAATTTGGCGTAAAGTTGGTGATCTCAGAGTCGTTGTAGAACAATGCGAAGGTGTTCGGCGTGTTCTTCTTCGGACTTAGAGTAGATCAGAATATCGTCGATGAATACCACTACGAACTTATCCAATTTGGGCATGAATACGGAATTCATCAAATACATGAAATGGGCTGGAGCATTGGTGAGACCGAAAGACATGACAAGATATTCGAAAAGACCATATCGGGTGGAGAATGCTGTTTTTGGAATATCTTCGGCTCGGATTTTTATTTGATGGTAACCGGATCGGAGATCAATCTTGGAGAAGACTTTAGCACCTACTAGCTGATCAAAAAGGATATCGATTTGAGGTAGAGGGTACTTGTTCTTGATGGTTACCGCGTTTAACGGTCTATAGTCGACACATAGGCGTAGGGTTTTGTCTTTCTTCTTCACAAAGAGAGCGGGACAACCCCACGGAGATGAACTTGGTCGGATATAGCCCTTGTCCATAAGCTCTTGTAACTGATCTTTCAACTCCGCTAATTCATTAGGAGCCATTTTGTACGGCCTACGAGCGATAGGCGCCGTACCGGGTACGAGTTCAATCTTAAATTCAACATCCCTGTCCGGAGGCATGCCCGACAAATCGTCTGGAAAGACATCGGGAAAATCGCAAACCACTGAAATATTTGCTAGCTCCTTCCCTTCCACATGACATACTTGAGAGGTGGACAACTTGAGATACGGCAATCGGAGAATAGAAGGGCCGTGTAATGGTGAGTTCAAATGGACTTCTCGGTCCTCAAGGTGCAATACAGCTTTGTGACTAGTCATCCATTTCATACCGAGAATTATGTCGATGCTTTGGCCATTTAAGACGATTAGGGAAGTGGGATATATGTTGTTGGCTAGCTTAAGTGGCACTTTCCTTAACTCGAGATGAACCCTTATTTTTCCACCGGGAGACGTAATAACGTACGGGGTTCCCATAGTGGTGGGGGTAATTTTCAGATGATTTGGACATGCTTGACTAATGAAATCATGCGTTGATCCTGAATCAAAAAGAACCATGACAGCATGTTGGTTGATCGAGAACGTACCCGCGAGAACGGGTTCTCCAGCTTGGGTCTCTTTGACCGTGGTATAGTTGACTCGGCCATTCTTGTGAGTGGGGGTAGACGACTGAGGACGACTCCCATTGCTGCCATTATTGTTGTTGCCGCTGTTGTGGTTGTTGTTGTGGTTCCCGGAAGTGTTGAAGTTGCTGTTGTTACTCGGGTTGTGCTTCGGAAATCGACATTCTTTACTAAAGTGACCGGTACGGTCACAGTTGTAGCATGGCTATGAGGAGTTGGTCTTCACCACTTGATTGCTTTGCTGCGGTGGTCGAGAACTAGAAGATTGCTGCTGGTTTCCCCCATGGAATCGCGAGTGCTGCTGCGAGAATGACGGGCGAGGTCCTCCTCCCGACGGTACCGCAGCCCGGAATTTCTGTCTGGTCGGGGAAGTGATTGCTAGCTTGTACTTGGGCGGTGCAGAGCCGGATGAACTTCCCATAGCACGTTTCCTCTTCTTGTCTCTTAATTGGCACGGATGGCATCCTCTTGCACAATGGCGGCACTCATCAAGTCATTGAATGTGCCGGCGGTGACTTGTGCCAATCGGTCTTGTAGCTTCGAGGTAAGCCCCGAACGAAAGCAGTCTTTCTTTTTCTCGTCCGTATCGGCGTGATACGACGCGTACTGGGCCAAGTAGTTGAACTTTCGTGCATACTCTTGCACTGTTCCGAAGCCTTGCTTCAAGTTGAGGAACTCCTGCAACTTGCGCTTCATGAGTCCAGCGGGTATGTGGTGTGCACGGAAATCAGTGCAGAACTCCGCCCAAGTAACTTGGTGACCCGCGGCGAGAGCGGCGGTGAAGCTGGCCCACCAAGCACTTGCGGAGCCACGGAGCTGCTGCGCGGCGAAGAGGGGCTTCTGCTGCTCGGTGCAGTGGAGGAGTGCGAACTTCGACTCCAACGTGCGAATGAAGTTGTCTGCTTCCAGAGGATCACCGGCTTCTCCGAAGGTGGGCGGGTGAGTCGCCCAGAAGTCGGCGTAAGAGGATTCCCGCTGCTGCTGTGGTGGTGGTCCGTGAGCTCCCTGACGGTTCATGTTCTCCATGAACATGCGGAACATCTCGTTCTGATTGTGGATGAGCTGCTCCATAGCCGTCAGAGGTGGCGGGTTGGGCAGCGGCCAAGTTCCGCCAATGTTCGAGGTGCCGGGAGCATCACCGACGTTCTCTCCACCACGGCGAGTTTGCACCATCTGACATATGAACAATATGTTAGCCCGATCATCATATGAGACAACATGATAACAAGGCCACAATATGGCGACGAAATAAAATTTCAGATTGCTCAAATTGAAATGCTGGACAATTAAACGGTGCAGACATAAGAGATAACTTAAATTCCATAATTTCCACACCATAAGCAACATACTCATGACGAAGCCATAGATACATGTGATGCAACTTTCGATACATCGCAAGTCTTCGGTTACATCACTCGGAACACTACCCCCTACAATCTCGGAGAGCTTAGGTTACAACTTAGCATAACACTACCACACCATGTACGCATGACTACGATGTCTCACGAGATTTCACCCTACGTACATAAGGCTACTTGGTCACCCGGCGTGGCTGTCACCATCGGACTCCACGTCCATAGCTGCTGGTCCCGTGGGTGCTTCAAAGTCGGTGCCGGAATCACCGTTCTCACTCAGATCGACATCATCGGGGGGAATCATCGTGAGTGGGATGGGTGGCTCATCGTTAAGGATGGCGTTCAGCTGGGCATTAGCAGCTTGGAGCTGTCCAATGAGCTGCTCTTGCTGTGCGATGATCGCGCGAGTGTCATTGAGGTTCCCTTCCATGACATCACGCTCATCTTGAGCTTCTTCGCGTTGGGCCTGCAGCTCGCTTCGCTCCTCCAAGAGAGCGGTTACCTGACCATGAAGAGAGTAAATCTCTCCTTGGGCAGTGGTGAGCTGGGCGTTGCGTTGGCGCAGCTTATCCTGCAACACACCGCTTGCATCATCCTCGATGATGAGCCAAGCATCATGGAGCTGCTCAAAATGGTCGGCCCGCTCCAACTCGCTAGTGTGCAGCTTGCCCACAAGGGCTGCAACCTTAGCATCACGCTCCGCGAGCTGGGCATCATGGGCAACAAGCATGGACTGTAGCGCCTCGCGCTCTCGCTCCAACTCGAGGACGCGAGCGGCAAGGTACTCCGGGTCCATCATGCGCTTGCCGTCATCCATCTGCCGGAATAAAGTTTTGCAAGGGTGAGTCAAAACTTAATATTCCAAAGCACACATGCTCAGAATAGCATAAGGGATGATTGGTAAAAGAAAATACACGAGGTTCCCGATCCGTTCAACGACCGGTAACAACGAATTTCTGCAGTCGACGGAGTGAACCGCGGTAACGGGCAAAAACGCTTAGTTTCTGGACAATATTAAAATTTTTGGGCTTTACTACTGTTGTGGAGAATTTCATCCTCTTTGCAACGCATACTCACACATCTCCATCCAATAAAGTCTCTGGGAGTTATGATCATCCAAAGACATGGGACCGAAATGAGGCAGTTTCTGATTTCCAGAAAAAGGCTACTGTTTTTGCAAAATTCGACCTAGTTCCCGATTTTTCTGAGACAAACTTTCTAAACCAAACATGTAGAGAAAAACCTTATGTTTCCAACGAGTACTTACTCACCTATATTGAATTATAACTGAGAAAGTTATGCTCATTTTAGTGAAACTGACTTTTCTGGTAAGGTGGGACACTTACCGGTTAGGTTCAAATTTCTGGTTTAGGTGCAAAAAGGGGTTCAATTTCGTCCAACACTTAGTCATTTCGCATGTTCACAGTATCAATGATATTTTTACAGGTTTTGGTAAGGTTTAATGCATATGATGTGCATGGATGCCAATGCTCAATATGACGGTTCCCTACATCCTCACAAAAAGCAAAAACTTGATCGATTATATAACTCGATCCATCCGGTGGCACACACACCTCTCACACGTTCGTCTAACGAACTACACGTGGTTAGTGTACCTGCAAGAGATTCATCTCAGAAACAATACATCAAATTCAAAAGATACAAGCCAAAATAACAATGACAGTTTATGCCCAGGTATTCGCCCACTCGGAAGGCAGCCGACGTTTAAGCGTATTCGGTCCACGCATCAATCAAAGCCTAGGTCTTTGCCCACCCGGAAGGCGTTCGGTATTTACAGCATAACTGATCCATGCACAATGACATACCTTCGTTGAATAGTCCGTAGTTGCAAGTAATTTAAACAAACATAACTCAGGGTTAGCTTTGCCACCTACAAGACTCTTATATGGGCACTACTAGTTCGTACCTCACCGTAACGCGTAAAAACGGTTTGTTTACGTTTTAAAATGCTCATTTGAGTGTAGCTTATCCCAAGACGGCTCTGATACCAGCTGTGACAACCCTACTCCAAAAAGTAGAGTATGTCGCACAGGATCGTCTCGGGAGATGGTCAACGAAGTAACCATACATAGCATTCACACATGAACATTCATCATTTACAAAGATACATCACTTAGAGGAGTAATATTACAAGTCCGATGTTCAAATTAAGCTGAGTTCAGATCTGATACATAATATGAGTCCTTGGTACATATTACATAATTTAGCGGAAGTGGCGAAACGACAAAACACGACGTTGCCTACGTGAACCATGCCAGCCCTATGGCGATGGCTCACTCACCCTGGTTAGGAGAACTGGGGACCCATACGATGGTCCAGTTTTGAGGCTCCTCACCTTCCCACACAACCTTATTACAACAATCACAATAGGTCGCTTGAGGAAGACCTGAAAAACAACATCAACGCAAAGCCTGAGTATCTAACATACTCCGCAAGACTTACCCGTCAACCGGTTTGCTAAAACCGACTCCTGGTATGCAGGGGGCTGACCGGGTTTATTTGATAATTGCATAAAAATCTCCTATTAGTTCTATGCTGCACTTTCAATTTCCTTAAACAAGATTTTACTTTGCTTATTATAGAACACAGCTACGGTGAGTCTAGCTAGCTGCTAAGACATGAATATAGCTAAAGAGCAATACATCATAGCAACATGTATCCATAGCATAAATAAATTTCAGAAACTTAACCACAACTTTACTACTTAACATATCATTGCCGCTGCTTGAACAAGAGGTACTCATAACCGCGAGGGACGACAATTTGAATTGATTTACATCCTGCAGGAAAAACCCAAATACACGACATACGCATCATTTAAGAACACGTATGGCCACCGTTCACAAGATTGCTATAAAGTCGATCCGGGGCCATCGATCCCGAGTACACATCCTCCCCGCGATACAGTACTTCGTATCCGAGGCTTAACCCATGCACTCTCCAGCGGTCCTCAAACCCGTGCATCCACCGTGCTGTTCACATCACCTCTGGATCGATGAGTATGGCCGTCCAACAATACGGCACCCAAGTTACTAGGTTTACCAATTCCCATATTAAAGTTATGCACTTGGTACAGTTCAATACTTGTTCGCGGAGTTGCAATGATAGGTGCTCCATTTTTATCAAGTTCATTAACCAATTGAATCATAGTTGAATGTATAACCTACCGTTGACTCCACTTGTTTAAGCATAGCATTTGCTAACGGAAAAGCTTACTAACATACTAATCATAGGTCAGTGCTGGAGTATGCAAGTGTGTTTCATCCAAGTCTACACTTAATGCACAATACAATATTCCTAACTTGTGATAAAGAAAAAGGACTCGAGTGATAAAATGGGTTATGCACCGGGGCTTGCGTTGGGTGTGATCGTAGTTAGAGTCTTCACCAAGGTGCACTTCAGCTCCTTGCTGGTCCGGTGTGGTCTCCTCGGTCTCGATCCCTATATGGAATGGACATGCATTAATGCCAAGGAATACATAAGGTTTCATGGAGTTTTCTTAATTAAAGATGGAATGCATGGCATGAAGATTCATGGCACTTCCTCAGCAAGTAAAAATTTATTCTTCAAGATTTTTTCTTGATGGAATGCATGGCATGAAGATTTTTTCTTGATGGAATGCATGACATGAAAAAAAATCGGGAAGATAAAGAAAAAATTCATTCAAGTAAAAATTTATTCTTCAAGATTTATCCTCAGCAAGTAAAACTCATCAATCTTCTCTTGATGGAATGCATGCTATGCCCTGTGTGCCCTCGTCCAACAATACGGTGCCCAAGTTACTAGGTTTACCAATTCCCATATTAAAGGTATGCACTTGGTACAGTTCAAAACTTGTTCGCGGAGTTGCAACGATAGTTAATCAAGAACCAAAGCATAGAACTGAAACATGAGAATTTCTACTGAAATGTGAAGTTGGGGTATTTCCCATGGACTTTCAGAAATTAATTTATTCCTACTTTCATTAAACACACACATAAAGTAACATTTATATGAAGAAATTCCTAGTTTCTTAGCAAATGATCAATTTCGACAGCAAATTTTTACATAGGTAACTTCAAATTTTTCATGGGATTTTTCATAAGTGTACAAGTGCATAAAGAACAGAAATGCCAAATTTCATGAATAAATTCCTGGCCAATAATTTATATAAATTCAATTACTGAAAATGAGGATTATGCAATAATACCAAAAATATGCATGAAAATGGAAATGTGCTTTTGCAGAAAGTTTAGAGATGCCATGAAATGCTTACTGAGGTAATTTCATGAATTTACCATTTACACACAACCACTTATGAATTTATTAAGCAAATTAGGGTTGTGACTTTCATGGATTAAATAAATTAATCTACTGAATAAACTTGGACTTGATCCTACTTTTCTGGTAGAGCAAGATTTTAGGAGTTGAAAAAAATTAATTTCACAATTTTTGGCCTTGTATTTCTCGAGATATTGAATTTTGAAGTTTATTCAAAGTTCACTCCTATTTACAAATCTGCCACTGGGTTCAAAAATTGTGAGCTCGGGCCAGCGGCTGATCGGCGGCACGGCGGGGGCTCACGTGCGACTCGGATGGTCTCCATGCCGAGGGGAGCTCCTGGAGGGGGTCGAAGGGGAGATGGTCTCACTGGAGGTGGCCGGCGACGACGTGCGGCGGCAGAGGCAACTCCGGCGAGGTCCACGCGACGGTGCCGAGGGAGAGGGAGGCCGGGGTTCAGTCGACGAGCTTCACGGTGGCTCAGGGACGGTCGGCGTCGATGAACTCGTCGAGGGGGAAGGCCGGAGGGGGGCTCTCGTCGGCGGGGGGGAAGAAGATCTCGACGGCGGTGGCTCAGGCTTCACGAAATCCGGTGAGCACACTGCACGAGGGTGGAAGCGGGTCAGAGGGGAGGGAGGTGGTGACCTTGCGCGTCGATTTGCGAAAGAAAGAGGGAGTGGGAAGCCACCTAGTCGGAGCTGGACACGGCGGCGGTCATGGCGGGGAAGAACAGAGCACTGGCACGGTTTTCGCCGGGGAGAGGGAGGAGGAGAGGGTGCCGGCACTCGGGGGTTGATCTGGGGTGTGGGAGAACTGGTTGCGAGTTGAGAGAGTGAGAGAGATGAGGCTGGGTGCTGCTGCTGCTGCTGCTGCCTTTTTGACCCGGCCGGTGGAGTAGAGAACCGAGGGAGGGAGAGAGAGCGGGCGGCGAGCTGTCGGGCAGGGAGTGGCTCCTCCGGCGGGGCTTCAATGCTGGCTCGTGGCACAAGCTTGGTTCAGCGGAGCAGTGGCCGGGATGGGTCTACAGGAACCAACGGTGGCTTGTACGGTGCCATCGGTGTCGAACGGAGACTGGCCGGAGAGAGAAGAAGAGAGAAGGGGCGGGTTGACCCGGCTTGACTTGAACCAGGACTCGGGTTTGATACAATTCTCCACGTTAACTTGCTCCAAACTGGACCCCAATTTTTGTGTGGACTCCAGAAATCATGTGATCCAACATTTCTTTTGGGAGTACCAGCTGAAATGGCTTTGATAAATTATGAAAATTCCAATCCCGAAATACACTTTTCTGACCTTGGGGGAATTTTTAAGGGTATCAATTTGTTACCAAAAATTCCGAAAAAATTCTCAAAATTCTATTTTATTATGGCCATTCAGAATATGCAAAAATATTGGGGTACTTCCATGGGTTTTGGTAATGTTTGTGAATGACCCCTTTTTGAATATTATGGACTTAATTAAGTAGGTTTCCTCTTTTTATTCTTTGGCACATGGATTAATTATACTTTTTCTTTAGCCCTTAATTGATGTTAGGTTTTGTCAACTTCATTTTGTGACATGGGATGTCACACCCCTCGTGCGGCGCCTGCCACGGATGTCTCTCCGACAGCGCCTCCTCCTGGGGCAGCCGGTGCTACCATGAAGACCTCGTAGTAATCCGATGAGAAGCTTTTAGAATCACTCGGATCTTTGATCAAGTCCAGAATTGACTCATGGTTCATGCCGATTGTAGCTACTAACCTTGACCCGAGAAAAAAAATTGGGATCTTCATCTGACTCTTCTGTGTGAGGAGTCGGGAGATCGACCGCAGTCGGATTCGAGTTGGCCAAACTTGCCGATCGGTCCATTGTGGGCAACGCTGAGAGGGAGCCCAGGAGGGTTTCCGCCTGGAGAACCGCCGCTACATTGTTGAGGCCGTGCGGGAGCCAGGAGATCGGGCTAATCTCGCGATCGGCCAATGGAGCTTCGTCGGCACCTGGATCTGTGGGGCATGGCTGCTACCGGAAGGTCTGCCAAGGATTGCTTAACGAGGCTCCCGTTCTCATTAGCAACGAAGCTGAAGGCGTCGAAGTGGATCTTGTCTCCTGGGTGGAACTTGACGTTGAAGAAAGCCATCAATTTCAACGAAGTTAAACTCAATGCTACCCCTTCCTAGCGCCCCAAGTGTTGAGAGATAATCTCGATAGTGATTCTAGGTATACGTATGAGTATGAAAGCCGATGGACATAGAACATAGTGTTTATACAAGTTTGGGCCTCCCGAAGCATAATAGCCTTACGTTCTATTTGGTGTTCTTGTATTTCTAGGGTTTGCAACGGATTAAGATTCCCAATACGAGTTCTGATGCTCTTTAAGGATCCCCTGCCCTCTTTATATAGCCAAAGGGCAGTGGTTTACATGGTAATCTATCATTCGGTTATATTTGATTCTATCTATACACCATATCTCTTGACCTAACTTGTAGCCAACTCTAAATAAATATCCGAGTAGTTATCCTCTGGGCCTTAATATCCAATGCTTCATACCCGAGCCTCTGGCCCACTCAGCCATATTGCTGAGTGGTTAACTATCTCATATATATATATATATATATATATATATATATATATATATATATATATATATATATATATATATACCACACAGGCCATTCGGCCCATTAAGCCTACCACTCAGCCTGCCATGCCTACCGACATAAAACCAAAGGAAAATGGCCAACTGACTCTCAAAACCAACCTCAGACCATCATTACGGCCGTCCAAAATGAGTCGGTTGGAAAACCGACCAAATCGGGTGGCTGCCCGACTGACCCATACGCCCGACATCCAAGGCCGCCCGACCAATGGTTTTTCACCATTTTTGGCCACCGACTTCCCACCATCCTACAAGTACTACTCCTCCATAACCTTTTAATGCTTTATAGCATTAAATTGTTATGCATACCAATTCTAGAGCTAGTATCAAAGTCTAAGTGTAAATGCGGTGTTTAGACTTAGTTTTCCTGGTATTGCATTCATCCCCACATGCTATGTGGTACGCGGCAGGTGGTGACATCCCTGTCCATCCAATATTGTGATCCACCACGTTCGGAAAAGTCTCAAGCAGGGTTGTGTAGTGATAGTGTACCCACTAGAACATGAGGTTTGTTACTGACCCTTATTAATGGATCATTTTCGTGCCTTGAAGCAGATAAATTGAAATAGGATCTCATTAAATAACTTAGGAGGAGTTTATTATATTAGAATACCTGGCTCGAGGACCTCTTCTCTCTATAGAACCCATTCTCCTCTCAACCATTGTTGTTCCTCTCCTTTGTTTACTTGAGTTGGATTAGGATAGAGTTTCACTTCTCGTTTCTCGTAGATTTGATACCTTGGAATACTCCCAGGTGAAAGCTACATCGGCATTCGTACGCTTGCGGATTTCTGTATTAGGCTTAAGGATCACCAACAAGCTTTCTGGCGCCATTACCGGGGAACAGTAGCTGACATTTATCTACACCTAATTCTTTTTACCTTTTCTTTTTATTTTCTTCTCTTATTTTATTTTTTTCCATACATTCCCCATCTATCCACGACTTCTCAACCCCCAGGAGCAAATTTCTAGAACTCGTACCCTCATCACTCTCGATCATAGCCTCGAGCTATGAGATTCATCCAAATCTCATACTTTTGATTCAGAAGACACCATTTATAGGGGCAGAAAATGAAAATACATATGCTCAACTACAACAGTTTGAGTTCTGTTGCTCCACTCTTACCATTGAAGGGTTTCCTCAAGAAACCATGAAATGGAAGTTGTTCCCTTTTTCATTAAGCGGGGCAGCAAATACATGGTATTAACCATGTAGGTCAAGTAGATGGAGTTTGGTCCACCATAAGAGAATATTTTTTGTGGAAATATTTTCTTCTCTGTAAGATTGTGGAAATATTTTTAGGAAAGACCATGAGCCATACTTTGCTTCATCAGCCAATACTACCCCAATCCTTGAACCACATAGGCCTTGACATCCCACACCAATCTTCTGAAATCCCCCAAGGGTTCATGTTCTACCTAATGGAGGCACCTCAAGGTTATCATCTACTAATGGAAAAGAGGTACCAAAGCAACCAAAAAATGATCTACAAAAGCCAAACTTTGAACATGATCAATCCATGAAGCATGAAGGGCAATACAAAGTTTGGTCCAAAGAAATTCGTGAGGCCTCAAATTTATTGTCAAATGGGAATTCTCCCACCATACCAAGGAATCATTCTTTAGAATATCCACATACTCCTCACTCACACAAAAGTTTTCCCACCACCACAACAAAGATTTATGATGATGGTAGACAAGAGGCCTACAACGACTCTACCCTTTGTGGATATAATAATTCCAAAAGGGCGGCTGTAGATACATTTGTTTATCACAAACATTGCAAATTCCATGGTCCTAGTCATACGCCTTAGTTGTGCTATCATTCACATGCGTTTGGTGATGGAGGGAGCCAAATTACCAACCCCAGCTGCGAAATGAACTAGTGCTCCCATCGTCAAACTTATGACCTTAAATAAGTACTAATGGGAGGTAATGCGATTTGTTTCCCTTTACTAGGCTTTGTCAGTTTCTCATTTGAAACTTCAAAAAGAAATTGTATTTTTCCTTCTCAATAATAAAGTATACTCGACAAAAATAATGGCACAACTTTGGGCTCGTTCCTTCAGGTATTGTGTTAGCTAACCTCTACAGGTTAATATCAAAAGGAACAAGAGGACAAGATATGAATGAACAACAACCATTGTAGTATTCCTCGTATCACCTACCCCTTGCTGTTTTCATGTCTATGTATGAACTAATTTATAAGGATTGTTCCTTCTATTCTTTCATCGCCCATGGGAAATACACACTGCATAGGAAAACCTTGTCTAAATTGTTGGTATATGTGATATGACCATAAAGAGCACAACCTTTCTTGGAACCAAGTGAACTTCCTTGATTTTGAATTTTCAAAAGCTTATAAATGAGAAGTCCAGATTCACAATCTTCTCAATGATGAGTTTATTCCTACCAAAGCTAGATGATTATTGTGGCGCCCCTTCCCGGAGGATCGAGGTCCCGACGGTGCTTATAACGTAGACAGTTGATAATACAACATTGGTCCAAATTTAAGTTGAATATTACATGAATACGATGATTTAGAGTGCAGCGGAATAATATGAGTTCATGAATGTTTTGAAAACAGCGGAAGCAATAACGTTAAGGACTACGAGCTCGACGATACAGCATAGTAAAAGTTCATGCCCGAAGTACCATCACTCTAGCAACACACAACATCACTGCGGCGGCAAGTCGGACTCCCAGTGGGCAGTCCAACCCTCAGGGACCTGCATGTCCCAAGGGAACTCTATTTCTTCATTACCTGAAAAACACAATGGCACAAAGCCTGAGTACTAATTACTCAGCAAGACTTGCCCGTCGGACACCTAGGCATGCACAGGCTCTAATAGGTGGCTTGTTTGAAAGGACTCGCACTAAG
This sequence comes from Eleusine coracana subsp. coracana, assembly GCA_032690845.1. Classification (NCBI taxonomy): domain Eukaryota; kingdom Viridiplantae; phylum Streptophyta; class Magnoliopsida; order Poales; family Poaceae; genus Eleusine; species Eleusine coracana. The sequence continues at coordinate 40,899,486 of CM064434.1, forward strand.
CAACCTATTAGTTCTATCAAGTTTTATTTGTCAATTTAATGGGTTGAACTGAAATGTAACTTTAGTGGCAACAATAAGATAATAGAACAATACATAAAGTAAGTACAACAGAAGAGTAGCAATAATCATAATCAATAATAAACATCATAATCAATTTCCGAGTATCAAGTGCGACTACGTGATTGGCGCGGTGACCAAGCGGTACTCATTACTACGAGGGACAACAATTGCAATCGATTTATACCACCCGAGATGCCCGACACATACACACCAATTAAGGTCATATATGGCAACCTTTTGCAAGAAAAGCACCTACACCTCAGTCCGGGTGTGGTGACGTCGAGTGGGCATGCCGTTCTGCCAACAGTACTTCATGGTCTGAACCGCCCACTCCAGTAGCAGGAGGGTCAATGACCAACGCACCTTAACCGTCCTCAATGCAAGTGACCTTTAATGCTACATTGGTTTACTAGTGCCCATAAGCTAGCATGCATTCGGTACTGTTCAATACTTGATCAAGGGGCCGACCACGGACGGGTCATAGGTTCGACAAGAGAGGGCTACCACAGTCAACACCCATGTGTTGCTGTCAACCTACACATGCATTATCCCTGCCCGGTCGTAACATAAAATAAACTTCTTTTAATAATTCCCGTTCCAATGGTCAAGTTCATTCCTTAGTAATAATAATACCTTCTTAACGAGACTAGCAATTACTAAGCATAGCGTAACAGTACCGATTCTACCAAGTTCTAAGACAATAGAGTAGGTCATTTGGATATCCTACAAGGTGGGTTTCAATCAACTCCTATGACCTAATGAACAACAACCATTGTAGTATTCCTCGTATCACCTACCCCTTGCTGTTTTCATGTCTATGTATGAACTAATTTATAAGGATTGTTCCTTCTATTCTTTCATCGCCCATGGGAAATACACACTGCATAGGAAAACCTTGTCTAAATTGTTGGTATATGTGATATGACCATAAAGAGCACAACCTTTCTTGGAACCAAGTGAACTTCCTTGATTTTGAATTTTCAAAAGCTTATAAATGAGAAGTCCAGATTCACAATCTTCTCAATGATGAGTTTATTCCTACCAAAGCTAGATGATTATTGTGGCGCCCCTTCCCGGAGGATCGAGGTCCCGACGGTGCTTATAACGTAGACAGTTGATAATACAACATTGGTCCAAATTTAAGTTGAATATTACATGAATACGATGATTTAGAGTGCAGCGGAATAATATGAGTTCATGAATGTTTTGAAAACAGCGGAAGCAATAACGTTAAGGACTACGAGCTCGACGATACAGCATAGTAAAAGTTCATGCCCGAAGTACCATCACTCTAGCAACACACAACATCACTGCGGCGGCAAGTCGGACTCCCAGTGGGCAGTCCAACCCTCAGGGACCTGCATGTCCCAAGGGAACTCTATTTCTTCATTACCTGAAAAACACAATGGCACAAAGCCTGAGTACTAATTACTCAGCAAGACTTGCCCGTCGGACACCTAGGCATGCACAGGCTCTAATAGGTGGCTTGTTTGAAAGGACTCGCACTAAGCAACCTATTAGTTCTATCAAGTTTTATTTGTCAATTTAATGGGTTGAACTGAAATGTAACTTTAGTGGCAACAATAAGATAATAGAACAATACATAAAGTAAGTACAACAGAAGAGTAGCAATAATCATAATCAATAATAAACATCATAATCAATTTCCGAGTATCAAGTGCGACTACGTGATTGGCGCGGTGACCAAGCGGTACTCATTACTACGAGGGACAACAATTGCAATCGATTTATACCACCCGAGATGCCCGACACATACACACCAATTAAGGTCATATATGGCAACCTTTTGCAAGAAAAGCACCTACACCTCAGTCCGGGTGTGGTGACGTCGAGTGGGCATGCCGTTCTGCCAACAGTACTTCATGGTCTGAACCGCCCACTCCAGTAGCAGGAGGGTCAATGACCAACGCACCTTAACCGTCCTCAATGCAAGTGACCTTTAATGCTACATTGGTTTACTAGTGCCCATAAGCTAGCATGCATTCGGTACTGTTCAATACTTGATCAAGGGGCCGACCACGGACGGGTCATAGGTTCGACAAGAGAGGGCTACCACAGTCAACACCCATGTGTTGCTGTCAACCTACACATGCATTATCCCTGCCCGGTCGTAACATAAAATAAACTTCTTTTAATAATTCCCGTTCCAATGGTCAAGTTCATTCCTTAGTAATAATAATACCTTCTTAACGAGACTAGCAATTACTAAGCATAGCGTAACAGTACCGATTCTACCAAGTTCTAAGACAATAGAGTAGGTCATTTGGATATCCTACAAGGTGGGTTTCAATCAACTCCTATGACCTAATGCAACAATAAGTATAGACACTAGTATTATTGTAAACTAGCAAAATTTGTAAAGAGGCGAATGTAAACCGGGGCTTGTTTGGATCGATGTTAGTGCTAGCAACTACAACTTCCTGCTCTTGAGGGTCAACGTCCTTCTGAAAATCCTCTTCTTACTCCTGGTTGTTGTTGCCTATATGATAGAATTGTATTAGCGGCGTTAGCGAAATACCGTTGAATGCAATGACATGATGTTTGCAAGCACATAGTATTTTAATGTCAATTAAAATTATTATAATGTTCTCCAAGCCATATGCTTCAGAGAAGTGAAGTTGTTATTTAAGATTTTAGGTCTATATATTATTTATGCAATTAAATAAGGTAAATGAGTGTTATGAGCAAATAAATTAATTAATTGAGTAAATTTATGTTTCTGGACATGTGTGATATACTGTGTGAGAGACTTATATGAGTAATTTTTTGGTCAAGTGGCATGGGCAGATAATTTACAAAATAATTACTAGAATTAATTTAAGCAAACACACTAAATAAATTCCAGAGCCTAAAATAATTCATCTTTTTACCAACCAAAATTTGGGGTTGTAGATAATCATGTTTTTACTAAACATGCCAAAAATCAGGATTTAATTTTATTCCTAGAATTTCTGGTGAATTATTTAGTGTTTTGACAGTTTAATATATTAATAAAAATACATGTACAGAGATAGTGATTTATCATTTGACTAAAATAGAGCTCTTTAAGATGAACCTAATAAAATTTGTTTGAGCTTTATTGGACTTGAATTCGATTTACTATGATTTTCCAAAGTGTTTAGCAATTTCTGGGATTTTCTTGGTATTTTTTGGGATAAGGGATTGCCACGTATGCGCCACATTAGCGACACATCAGCGGACATGTCGGTGACACATCAGTTGCCAGTAGCCGCCAGTGTGCAGGGGGGTCAGCCACGCTGGGGACTCACCGGAGAGCGGTCAAAGCTCACCACCGACGGTTGCGCGTGAGGAAAGCTCACCGTGGGACTACGCATATGACACGCACATCAAGGCGAACATGTCTGGGGGATTGGCGAGGACAGAGGCTCACCGGGAGGGGGTCGGCGACAAGAGACGGCGGAGTGAAGGTCTTCGGCTGTGTCGCGGGATTGGTAGGGAGCACGAAACTGGACTCCGTCATCTCCTACAGCTTCACGGGGATGAGGCGGTCACCGGCATCGAGTTGGAGTGTGATGGGGAGGGCCAGAGATGGGAGCTCGTCGTGAAGCAGCTTTGGTTTCCGGTGGCGAAGAGAGAGGTCCGGGGGAAAAGCAAACCGCTGGCGACTTCATGCGCAAAAACAAAGGGGAAAAGGGTCAGGCGAGGTCGGCTGGGGGTTAAGTTTGTGCGAGGGCAGAAGGGAGAAGTCGAGCCTCACTAGAAACTGGGAATTTTGGCCAGTGGCGGAGATGTTCACCGGAGTGATGTGTCTCGGTTTTCTTCAAATTTGTTGGAGCTCACGCGGAGATTGACCGAGCAATGAACAGGGAAGCGGGAGGGGAGTTGTGTGCAGCTGCTAATGCTTATGGCTTAGCTCGGGAGGTAGCGGGAGTAGTGGCAATGCAAGCTTGATCTTGGTTCGGTAATGGCGGGGAGGAGCAGAGCACAGAGAGGAGAAAATGGGGAGAGCAGAGAGCAGCGGCTGGTTAAAGCAATGCGTGAGAGGCTTGCAGGTGCGCCTTGATACCGTGTGAAGGCCTGCGAGGTTGTTGGGGTTGGGGAGCGGGAAGAGGGGGTGGAATTGAAGGTTGTCGGCCAGTCTGGTTGATGGCGCAGAGGGAGAAGGGGCAGCCAATGGGCAGCGACCGCGGCGCGGTGATGGACAGGATGGCACAGGCGAGGCAGAGGGGTGGCAGGCGCGCTGTAACGTGAGGAGTTCCGAGGTGGTGTGGCGTGTGGGGGAGAGGTGAGCAGGGCATTTGCATCGGCCTGGGGAGGAAATAGTGCGGCACCGGCCCAATGGAGAAGAAAGGAAAAAGATTTTCCTCTGAACCCCCCTGGAGATTTAGATCCTTACAAAAAGGTCCCTGGTTAATGGAAATTCCAAAACAAATAGCTAGGGGCCTTCAATTTAGTTGGGATTTTACACAATGGTCCTCAGTGATATTCCTGGTGCTCTGGTGGGACCCATTTGGTCAGAAATGTTCTGGAGATTTTTGTATTTAAATTCAAATTTGAAAGGTTCCTAGGTTTCAATTAATTATCTGGGGTATTTCCAAACATGGTAAAATACGCATTAAATTCATTAAATTCTATTTTAATATTACTAATATGATTATGAATTTATTTGGCATATGTTATATAATAAAATTTTTATTTTGCTCACAATTGGTTTGCAGGGTCTTTAATTGCCTGGAATTAAGTAAATATGGGAATGAGTCTTTATTATTTCATGCTATCATATTCATGATCTGTGCTCTTCATGTTTGTTAAATAGAAATGAGACACCTGGGGTGTCACAACCCTCCCTCCTTAAAGAAATCTTGTCCCGAGATTGAGAACAAGGCGAACTAGAGGGAAGTACGGTGGTCATAGTATACCTGTGTATGACGACCAAAATCCCGGGTAAAGAGTACTCAGAAATTCTCTAGATTCCCAAGTGGACTCGTCTTCCGAGTGATTACTCCATTGAACTATATAGAATTTGAGGGTTCTTTTACGAGTTGTGTGCTCTTTCTCATCGAGGATCTTTATTGGTTGTTCGGAGTATGTGAGGACTGGTTGAAGTTGGTCGTATTCTTCCAAGATTTTGTCGATGGGTGGTCTGAGACACCGCTTCAACTGAGAGACATGGAAGGTATTATGAACTCTAGATAGATTAGCGGGTAACTCCAGCTTGTAGGCTACTTTTCCACGTCATTCCAAAATTTGGAATGGTCCAATATATCGGGGAGCTAACTTTCCCTTTACTCCGAACCGTTGTATACCATTCATAGGCAACACTCGTAGATAGACGTAGTCACCTTTATTGAAATATAAGGGCCTACATCATCTGTTGGCATACTTCTCTTGACGGCATTTAGCAGTTTTAAGATTTTCCTGAATGGTACGAAATTTTTCTTCTACATCCTTGACAAGGTCAGGACCAAATGTTACTCTTTCTACAGATTCAGACCAGTTTATCGGTGTTCTACAACTGCAACCTTAGAGTGCTTCAAATGGTGACATTTTTAGACTCTCCTAGTAACTGTTGTTATACGAGAATTCAGCATAGAATAGATACTCATCCCAGTTACCACCATGTGTTAAAACACATGACCTAAGCATATCGTCCAAAATTTGGTTGAGACGCTCTGTCTGTCCATCGGTGGCGGGATGGTAAGCAGAATTATGAATTAGGCCTGTACCCAAAGATGCATGCAGTTGTTCCCAGAAACGAGCGACAAACTGCGTATCTCAATCTGAGGTGATGGTCTTGGGTACTTCATGACGACACAGAATTCTTGCAATGTATAGCTCCGCGTATTGCCGTATGCTGTATCTATTGTTGACCGACAAGAAGTGAGCAGATTTGGTGAGTCGGTCCACAATGACCCAAATAGAATCATGCTTACGCGAAGTGAGAGGTAGGCCAACAATAAAGTCCATGCTGATGTCCTCCCATTTCCATGCGGGAATACTCGATGGTTGAAGCAATCCGGCTTGTTTCAAATGGTCAGCCTTAACTCTCTAACAAATATCACATTCTGCAACATATCAAGCCACTTCTCGCTTCATTCTTGTCCACCAAAAATTCTTCTTCAGATCTTGGTACATTTTATTACTACCTGGATGGATGGAGTACTTGGAATGATGTGCTTCGTCCAAGATTTTCTGCCGAAGTTCAAAGTCTTTTGGTACTACCAAATGGTTATTGAAGAATAGGGTACCGTAGGAGTCTTGAGTGAAGCATTTTGCTTTACCCTTCTTAATGTTTTGACGGATATGATTCATACCAATGTCATTTTTCTGTGCAGCAATGATTTCTTCATGAATAATTGAATGTACACTAAGGTTGCTAATCACTATGGCAGGCAAAACGTGAAGGCTGGGTTCTGAAGCAATGACATGGTTGTCGTTGTTCTGTTATTCCAGTACTAGGTGATGGTAGTGTACCTTCCTACTTAACGCATCGGTGACCACATTGGCCTTGCCCGGATGATAATGAATCTCCAGGTTATAATCCTTAATCAGCTCTAGCCACCGATGTTGTCTCATGTTCAGATCAGTCTGGGTAAAGATATATTTTAAGCTCTTATGATCCATGTAGACGTGCACTAAGTTTCCGAGCAAGTAATGCCTCCATATTTTTAGTGCAAGTACAACTGCAGCTAGATCCAAATCATGAGTTGGATAGTGCTCTTCATGCTTTTGTAATTGTCGAGATGCATAGGCAATGACACGACCTTCCTGCATGAGCACACATCCAAGTCCTGTCCCAGATGCATCACAATACACGTTAAACGGCTTGGTGATGTCTGGTTGGGCCAATACTGGGGCAGTGGTCAATAATTTCTTCAATGCTTGAAATGCTTCTTCACAACTATTGTTCCAATTGAATTTCTTATCCTTTATCAGCAGCTCCGTGATGGGTTTGGTCAGTCGAGAAATATTTGGGTTGAACCTACGATAATATCCAGCTAGCCCGAGGAAACTGAGTACTTGATGAACCATCTTTGGTGACTTCCAATCTAGCACATCTTGAACTTTGCTAGGATCCACCGAGATACCTTCCGCAGAGACTATGTGACCAAGAAATGGCATGCGGTCCAACCAAAATTCACACTTGCTGAATTTTGCATACAGATTGTGATCTCAGAGGCGTTGAAGAACAATGCGAAGATGTTCAGCATGCTCTTCCCTGGACATAGAATAGATGAGGATGTCATCAATGAATACTACCACAAATTTGTCCAACTCAGGCATGAATACCAAATTCATGAGGAACATGAAATGGGCAAGGGCATTTGTCAATCCGAATGACATTACTAGATACTCAAACAATCCATATCTAGTAGAGAAGGTGGTCTTTGGAATGTCTTCGGCTCTAATTTTGATTTGATTATATCCCGAATGGAGGTCAATCTTTGAAAAGACCTTAGCACCAACCAATTGGTCAAAGAGGATATCTATATGGGGTAATGGGTATTTGTTCTTGATGGTAACTTCGTTAAGAGGCCGATAGTCAATGACAAGGCGCAAGGGCTTGTCCTTCTTCTTCACAAAAATAGCAGGGCAGCCCCAGGGTGAAGTGCTTGGGCGAATGAATCCTTTTTCCAATAACTCATTCAGTTGCTTTTTCAACTCAGCCAGCTCATTCGGGGCCATTTTATACGGGCGACAGGATATCAAAGAAGTTCCTGGCTGTAGCTCTATCTTAAATTCCACATCATGGTCAGGCGATAGACCAGAGATGTCCTCGGGAAACACGTCCGGATACTCACGAATGACGGGAATACTCTCGAGTGATTGCCCTTCCAAGTGATGGACAACAAAGGCTTTCATTGAATTGGCATTTAGAGAAAGTGTGTCCTTTCCATGCAAGGGAGAGTTGATGTGCATGATGCGAGGCTCAATATCTAGCATGGCTCTATGGGTTTTCATCCAGATCATACCTATGTTCAGGTCGATCTCTTGGTCTTTGAGCATGATAAAATCAGTGGGGTAGATCTTTTGATTAATTTCTAGTGGAGCCTTACACACTACCTCGTTAGCAAAAATTTGTCCAGCAGGAGAGCGGACGGTGTAGCATCTATTTATGACGGTGGTGTGGAGTTTATGTTTTTGCACACAAGCTTTGCTAATGAAGTTACGCGTAGCACTAGAATAAAAAAGTGCAAGGACAAGCTGGTGATAGAGCAAGAGTGTACCGGTTAGCACGGGTTCGCCCTGAGGAATATCTTCAGCATTGGTGTAGTTCACTTGGGCACCACGAACCAGTGCATTCATATTCCTGCTCTGGTTCTGACGCTGGTTGCTGTTGTGGCTGTTGTTATTGCGCCTCGGTGTGGTCCTGTTCTTGGCAAAGTGGCCGGTACGATCGTAGTTGTAGCACAGATAACTGCTTCCACGATCAACAGGTTATAGGGCACGGGCAGTCTGATTTCCCTGCTGCTGCTATGGTGCACGGTACTGAGTGTTCTGCTGTTGGTATAGTGCACGAGGTGGGAAGTTCTGCTGCTAGGGTGGCCTCGAGTAGTTCTGACCATATCGCCACTGATACTGCTACTGCGGAGATGCTCGGAAACGCTGTTCGATAGGTGAAGTGTAAATCAGGCGGTGCTTTCCTTGTAGGGCAATAGAGGCACTAGCAGGGGCCTTTCTTTTGCAATCTTCTTCTTCAACTTGGCGCATAGCGCCTTCCTGGACAATAGCAGCATTGACCAAGTAGTTGTATGTGCTGGTTCTTTGCCAAGTCAGACGCTGCTTAAGGGTGGCATTCATACCATGCAGAAATGCAAATCTCTTTTTATCCTCAGTATTGACATACTCAGTAGCATACTGAGCCAGATGATTAAAAGCTTCAGAATATTGGAGGACATTCCTCCCTCCTTGTTTCAGATCCATAAATTCCTGGAATTTCCTCTACATTAGGCCGGCTGGGATGAAATGAGCATGAAATGCAGTCTTAAACTCATTCCATTCAATGCGGCGTCTAGCAGGCAGAGAAGCTTCATAGTTTGCCCACCAAGCGCTAGCAGAGCCCTGGAGTTGTTGGGCGGCGAATAGCACCTTCTGGTGCTTGGTGCATTCCAGCAGACTGAACTTTGACTCGGTCTGGTGCAGCTAGTGATCGGCATCCAGAGGTTCTCTGGCGCGCTCGAAGGTTGGTGGATGAGTACCTAGAAAATCTGAGTAGGTGCTCTGTCGAGGCTGATTGTTGTTGTTATGGTGGCCTCCCTGTCCAGCTAGATGGGATGTGATATCCACTAGCCGACAAAGAATCTCAGAGTCATTTTGCTGTCGGTTGAGTGCAGTAGCCAATACCTCAGTTAGTGAAGGCTCAACATTAGCTCCTTGCTGAGAGCTTTCAGGCTCATCCTGATTCCGAGTACGCACCATGCTGCAATTTATATGGTTGCACATGAGCAAGAATAATCCATAAAAACACATGAGCAAGAATATAAATTTGCAAGAGGCACTGATAAATTTCACAAGTAATAACCATCTTCATTTATTCAATTCAGACTACATGGTTGTTAAAAGGACACCATCACACGACTTCTTACACATATGTGCCAACGGGAAACACGTCCGGATACTCACGAACAACGGGAATACTTTTGAGTGATTGCCCTTCAAGTGATGGACAACCAAGGCTTTCGATGAATCGGCATTTAGAGAAAGTGTGTCTTTTCCATGCAAGGGAGAGTTGATGTGAATGATGTGAGGCTCAATGTCTAGCATGGCTCTATGGATTTTCATCTAGATCATACCTATGATCAGATCGATCTCTTGATCTTTGAGCATGATGAAATCGGTGGGGTAAATCTTCTGATTAATTTCTAGTGGAGCCTTACACACTACTTCGTTAGCAAAAATTTGTCCAGCAGCAGCGTGGGTGGTGTAGCATCTATTTATGATAGTGGTGTGGAGGTTATGTTTTTGCACACAAGCTTTGCTAATGAAGTTATGCACCAGAATCAAAAAGTGCAAGGACAGCCTGGCGATAGAGCGAGAGCGTACCGGTTAGCACGGGTTCGCCCTGAGGAATATCTTCAGCATTGGTGTAGTTCACTTGGGCACCACGAGACGGTGCATTCACATTCCTGCTCTGGTTCTGACGCTGGTTGTTGTTGTTGCGCCTCGGTGTAGTGCAGTTCTTGGCAAAGTGGCCGGGACGACTGTAGTTGTAGCATGGATAACTGCTTCCACGATCAACAGGCTGTGGGGCACGAGCATTCTAATTCCCTTGCTGCTGGTATGGTGCACGGTACCGAGTGTTCTACTGTTGGTACGGTGCACGGGGCGGAAAGTTTTGTTGCTGTGGTGGCCTCGAGTAGTTCTGACTATACCGTCGTTGATACTGCTGCTGTGGAGATTCCCAGAAACACTGTCCGGTAGATGAAGTGTAAATCAGGCGGTGCTTCGCCTGTGGGGCAGCAGAGGCACTAACAGGGGCCTTTCTATTGCGATCTTCTTCTTCAACTTGGCGCATAGCGCCTTTTTGGACAATAGCAGCATTGACCAGGTCATTGTATGTGCCGGTTGTCTGCCAAGTCAGACGCTCCTTAAGGGTGGCATTCATACCACGCAAAAATACATATCTCTTCTTACCCTCAGTATTGACATACTCAGTTGCATACTGAGCCAGGTGATTAAAAGCTTCAGAATATTGGAGGACATTCCTCCCTCCTTGTTTCAGATCCATAAATTCCTGGAATTTCCTCTGTATAAGACCAGCTGGGATGAAATGAGCACAAAATGTAGTCTTGAACTCATTCCATTCAACATGGCATCCAGCGGGTAGAGAAGTGTCATAGTTTGCCCACCAGGCACTACCAGAGCCCTGGAGTTGTTGGGTAGCGAATAGCACCTTCTGGTGCTCGGTGCACTCCAGCAGACCGAACTTTAACTCGGTCTGATATAGCCAATAATCGGCATCTAGAGGTTCTCTGGCACGCTCGAAGGTTGGCAGATGAGTACCTAGAAAATCTGAGTAGGTGCTCTATCGAGGCTGATTGTTGTTGTTGCGGTGGCCTCCCTGTCCAGCTAGATGGGACATAATATCTACTAGCCGACAAAGAATCTCAAAGTCATTTTGCTGCCGGTTGAGTGCAGCAGCCAATACCTCAGCTAGTGATGGCTCAGCATTAGCTCCTTGCTGAGAGCTTTCAGGATCATCCTGATTCCGAGTACGCACCATGCTGCAATTTATATGGTTGCACATGAGCAAGAATAATCCATAAAAACACATGAGCAAGAATATAAATTTGCAAGAGGCACTGATAAATTTCACAAGTAATAACCATCTTCATTAATTCAATTCAGACTACATGGTTGTTAAAAGGACACCATCACACGACTTCTTACACATATGTGCCAACGCCTAGCGACGGTATTGCGGACACATAATGCAAGATTCACACTCCTACATCGAACTAGGAATTCTTATTTTACATGATCATACATCGGGGTGTAGCGATCCAACTACTCCTGGCCTATGTCTTCCGGCTCTTCTGGTTCTTCTGGTTCCATAGGCTCTTCTGGTTCATCCAGATCCATCATTTCCACATCATTAATACTGACTGGTGCCATCTCTACATCCTCTTGTTCTCCATACTCCATAATGATCTTGTCCCAATTTCCTTCAATAGGAAGGTGGGCAGCCTTGAATGCGTCCAAGTCATCTTGAGCCTCAATCATGTCATGCTCAAAATCTGCTGCATCCAGCAAGACTTGGTCACATTCTTCTATAATCACATCCATCTCTTCATTCTTTGCTTCAATTTGTTGGTTCAGTTCTGCAATTTCCTCATCCTTAGCTTGTTTTTTGACTTTAGAAACTCGAAGTGCAGCATGAAACACATCCAGACGCCATAATACTCTATTATGGTTAGCATAGGATCATGGTGGCGATGGTTTGGATCAAAGATGAAATCCACACGCCTAATCCACTCGAAGTCTGTCACATCATTAATGGGCAGCAAGGCAACGGGTGTTCCAGCAACATCATGCTTGTGGTCTTCACAGAACTGAGTAATTGCCTTGAATGCAGCTACATTCCAGGTGGAAGGCAAATCTGTCCCGATGACGCTAATGGTCCAAGATTCCTATGCAGGAATGACCTAGTAATTGGTGGGAACCGCCACATGGATGACACATGAGGGGACTCCATGCTCCTGAAATTCCTTGCCAACATAGGTGGGAGGAATGGAATATCTGAATCTCTGGAGAACACTCCAAAACAGGTGAACCATCCCTGTGAACTCCAGGCCATCGGCGATCTCCCATCCTGGTGGCGGTTGATTGGTGTTTTTAGCCATCTACAAGGAAAGTACTTCGATTGAGTCAAAGAGTATGATCAAGCTGGAATTCTTATGAAACTCTGGTGCAACAACAGTAGCTGAAAAGGGTACAACCAATACATATCATAAGTCAACATAGTCTTAAGTACATGAACTTGGGATATGCGACCATGGAGTTACAAAAGCATCTCACACAGTGATCCCCCAAAATACCCTAAGTCCTGCCTACATGATCTAGTCCGGTCTATCATGATCCCCTAAGTCCTGTCTCTAGCTGGTGCCTCGTAGTCCATGTCAGACTCCTCGTCCATGTCCTTGTCCGGATCCTCCTCCTCGGGTGCTGCTGGTGGCGCCAGGACCGTCTGTAGCTGCTGCTGCAGGCCCTGGTTCTCGTGAGCCAGGGTCTCTAGATCCTCTCCCATGAGCTCCATCTCGTGTTGTGCAGCCGTCAACTGATACTGCAGGTGCTCGTTGTGGTTGGCGTGCTGCTGCATAATCACGCCGCGCCTGTCAACCTCCTGCGCGAGGGTGTTGCGCTGTCCAGTGACCACAGTAACGCGAGTCTCACTCGCCTCAAGAGCAGCGGTCAGCCACTGAATCTCCCTCTATTGTGTGTCAACCTGTGTCTATAGATCATTTCTCTGCACCCAGGCCTGCTCAGCGTCAGCGCGTAAAATCCTGCTTTGGCTGCTAGCCTCCTCATCCAAGTTGAGGAGGTACTCGGAGTAGTGGGACACACGGTGGTACCCCACGTGATATGTCGGGTAGTCATCGCGGGCGATGCGCCTCACGCGCCTCTGCCAGACCGGGTTGGCCTGGTGCCAGATGGGAATCATCTCAAACGGAGTCCTAGAGAGCACTGCTGTGTGGCACCCGCAGAAGTGACTGAGGGCCCTGTGAGCAACTCTCTCCAAGCCGTCACAGAGGCTCCCACAAGTCATCGTGCTCTCCGTCCCCGCCATGTCGAGGCTGCGCGGGTGAGTGGGCACGCTAATGTGCACCTCAGCAAGGGTCACGCCGTGGCGGCGGATCTCACAGCCCTTGTAGGAGGGCGACTCGTCGTAGCCCAACAAGTGTAGCAGATCCCACAAAAGTGTAGGAAAGCCATGGTAGTGGAGACCGGTGGTGTAGCGCCACCCGTTGTGCGAGAGCTCCTCAAAACTGTGGTCACCCATTTGGAACAAAAACCCAATGGTGAGTACAGTGTTCAATGGGTAAAATGCACATCACTAACAACTGTCATGGTGCTGGTAATGATAGCAAAACTACATCACAACAATTTGATTGAGTCAAACTTTGCCTACAGTTAAGATGCATCTCATATAAAGTGCTATGAAATACAGAGACCAAGTTTTTAGTTCACATTTTCCAGCCTCAAGGGGCAATAATATGGCGATGGGTTTTTAAAAACGGATGTTGTCTTGACTATACCACAGTCAGAAAAGTGGGTATTTTGAACAGAAAACAAGGCCTTAAAATTTGGGGTTGGAACTAGGTTATACCTCACTTTCATAGCTTTCCAAATTATATTTATATTCTCAAAAATTCCAAGGAAATCTGGACTTATGAATTTTGCAAGTTCAGGTTGGCAGATTCTGTTTCAAGATGACAGAGGCTGAGTGTTTTGGCTCTACTGGACAGAGGGAAAACAACAATATTATGAAACCTATTGGAGATGAAAATAGACTTCAAGGGATTTCCAGATTGGGTTTAAACTCTTGCAAATTCGAAGTACAACTTTAGTTATGAAAAATTTTAAGTTCAGGGTCATGTTGAAAGCAGTGAGTTGACAGATTGTACTTGTTCTCTGTTTCTGAGATTGTTACTGTAATGATCAAATTTTAATTTAAATTCTAGGTGACAGGGGATGTTGAGACCTTTCCGAAAAGTGTTTGTAGGCCTTATTTGGTTGAGTAAATTAATAGTTATGAATATTTTTATTTAGAGGTTGGTGAGCAAGGGGAGAACAAGTTTTAGTTTAGTTATAATGGGATGCATGATGCAAAACTTTCATTTTATTAACCTATCGTTCCTCACAACACAACGCCTATCTTTGCCAATACTTAGCGGCACGAATACTTGGTGACGACCCTCACTCACTCGACACGTAAGTCAATCTAAATGTTATACTAACGGCGTTAGTGTACCTGTAGAAAATCCATTCCACAAACAATACATCAAATTCAAAAGAAACTATGAAAAGAACCACATTTCTACTAGTAACGATCGATGGAAAAGGATCGCCCTGTGATAAGTGAGCCAACAGTGTCTTGTATCCGCCTGCGAGCACAGACACCGATATCACGCGTGTCAGTTAAGTACGCACGTACCTTCATTGAAGAAGTCGTAGATGCAAGTAATATAAATAACAATTTCAATCGATTTACACCAGCTGGGAAAACCCGAGATGCACGACACATACGCACCAATTAAGGTCGTATATGGCAACCTTTCGCAAGAAAAGCACCTACACCTCAGCACGGGTGTGGTGACGTCGAGTGGGCATGTCGTTCTGCCAACAGTACTTCGTGGTCTGAACCGCCCACTCCAGCAGTAGGAGGGTCAATGACCAACACACCTTAACCGTCCTCAATGCAAGTGACCTTTAATGCTACATCAGTTTACTAGTGGCCATAAGCTAGCATGCATTCGGTACTATTCAATACTTGATCAAGGGGCCGACCATGGATGGGTCCTAGGTTTGACAAGACAGGACTACCACTTTCAACACACATGTGTTGCTGTCAACCTACACATTCATTATCCCTGCCCGGTCGTAACATAAAATAAACTTCTTTTAATAATTCCCGTTCCAAAGGTGAAGTTCATTCCTTAGTAATAATAATACCTTCTTCACGAGACTAGCAGTTACTAAGCATAGGTAACAGTACCGATTCTACCAAGTTCTAAGACAATAGCATATGTCATTTGGATATCATGGAAGGTGGGTTTGAATCAACTCATATGACCTAATGCAACAATAAATATAGACACTAGTATTATTGTAAACTAGCAAAATCTGTAAAGAGGTGAATGTAAACCGGGGCTTGCCTGGATTGATGTTAGTGCTAGCAACTACAACTTCCTGCTCTTGAGGGTCAACGTCCTTCTGAAAATCCTCTTCTTGCTCCTGGTTGTCGTTGCCTATGTGATAGAATTGTATTAACGGCATTAGCGAAATACCATTGAATACAATGACATGATGCATGCAAGCACATAGTGTTTTAATGTCAATTAAAATTATTATATTGTTCTCGAAGCCATATGCTTTAGAGAAGTGAAGTTGTTATTTAAGATTTTAGGTCTATTTATTCTTTGTGCAACTAAATAAGGTAAATGAGTGTTATGAGCAAAGAAATTAATTAATTGAGTAAATTTATGTTTCTGGACATGTGTAATTTACTATGTACAGAGACTTACATGAGTAATTGTTAGGCCAAGTGGCATGGGCAGATAATTTACAGAATAATTACTAGAATTAATTTAAGCAAACATGCTAAATAAATTCCAGAGCCTAAAGTGATTAATATTTTTACCAACCAAAATTTGGGGTTGTAGATAATCATGTTTTTACTAAGCATGCCAAAAATCAGGATTTAATTTTATTCCTAGAATTTCTGGTGAATTATTTAGTGTTTTGATAGTTTAATATATTAATAAAAATACATGTACAAAGACAGTGATTTATCATTTTACTAAAATAGAGCTCTTTAAGATGAACCTAACAATATTTGTTTGAGCTTCATTGGTATTTTTTGGGTTAAGGGATTGCCACGTATGCGCCACATCAGCGACACATCAGTAGACACATCGGCGACACATCAGCTGCGAGTAGACGCCAGTGTGCAGGGGGGTCAGCTGCGCTGGGGACTCGCCGGAGAGCGGTCAAAGCTCACCGCCGACGGTTGCGCGCGAGGAAAGCTCGCCGCGGGACTACGCACATGATGCACACGTCGAGGCGAACACATCTAGGGGGTTGGTGAGGACGAAGGCTCACCGGGAGGGGGTCGACGATGAGAGACGGCGGAGCGGAGGTCTTCGGCTGTGTCGCAGGATCGGTAGGGAGCACCAAACTGATCTCCATCTTCTCCTATAGCTTCACGGGGACAAGGCGGTCACTGGCATCGAGTTGGAGTGTGACGGGGAGGGCCAGAGATGGGAGCTCGTCATGGAGCGGCTTTGGTTTCCGACGACGCAGAGAGAGGTCCGGGGGAAAAGCAAACCGCCGGCGACTTCACGTGCAAAAACAAAGGGGAAAAAGGTTAGGCGAGGTCGGTTGGGGGTTAAGTTCGCGAGAGAGTAGAAGGGAGAAGTCGAGGCTCACCAGAAACTGGGAATTTTAGCCAGCGGCGGAGAAGTTCACCTGAGTGATGTGTCTCGGTTTTCTTCAAATTGGTTCGAGCTCACGCGGAGATTGACCGAGTGATGAACGAGGAAGTGGGAGGGGAGTTGTGCGCAGCTGCTAATGCTTATGGCTTAGCTCGGGAGGTAGCGGGAGTAGTAGCAATGCAAGCTTGATCTTGGTTCGGTAATGGCTGGGAGGAGCAGAGCACAGAGAGGAGAAAATGGGGAGAGCAGAGAGCAGCGGCTGGTTAAAGCGATGCGTGAGAGGCTTGCGGGTGTGCCTTGATACCGTGTGAAGGCCTGCGAGGTTGTTGGGGTTGGGGAGCGGGAAGAGGGGGTGGAATTGAAGGTTGTCAACCGATCTGGTTGATGGCGCAGAGGGAGAAGGGGCAGCCAATGGGCAGCGACCGCAGCGCGGTGATGGACGGGACGGCACAAGCGAGGCAGAGGGGTGGCAGGCGCGCTGTAGCGCGAGGAGTTCCGAGGCGGGGTGGCGTGTGGGGGAGAGGTGAGCAGGGGGTTTGCGTCGGCCGGGGGAGGAAACAGTGCGGCGCCGGCCCAATGGAGAAGAAAGAAAAAATATTTTCCTCTGAACCCCCTTGGAGATTTAGATCCTTACTAAAAGGTCCCTGGTCAATGGAAATTCCAAAACAAATAGCTAGGGGCCTTCAATTTATTTGGGATTTTGCACAATGGTCCTCTGTGATATTCCTGGTGCTCTGGTAGGACCCATTTGGTCAGAAATGTTCTAGAGATTTTTGTATTTAAATTCAAATTTGAAAGGTTCCTAGGTTTCAATTAATTATCTGAGGTATTTCCAAACATGGTAAAATACTCATTAAATTCATAAAATTCTATTTTAATTTTACTAACATGATTATGAATTTATTTGGCATATGTTATATAATAAAATTTTTATTTTTCTCACAATTGGGTTGCAGGGTTTTTAATTGCCTGGAATTAAGTAAATATGGGAATGAGTCTTTATTATTTCATGCTATCATATTCATGATCCGTGATCTTCATGTTTGTTAAATAGAAATGAGACCCTTGTGTCACAATTATCTCAATGAAAACCAATTGCATTTGCTACTTGTATTTTCATTGAACTTTGTCAAATTGTTGTGACCCTTATGAGATGCTTGCTATGTGTTATTGATCAAGTTAATGTGGATACCCGACCACCCCATATGTTGAAACTTCTACATTGGATGTTTGCATCCATCATCCCCATAATCCATTCATTGAATAAAATGCTCCACCATATATGCCAATCCCTCTCCAAGAATCATTTCAAAAGAGATATTGGCTACTAGAAAAGAATAGAAAGAACAAAAAAAAGAATCATGAGTGATAAAGTAGCCCATGTTGTCAAATATAAATGAAATAGAAGAGAGAGAGAGAGAGAGAGAGAGAGAGAGAGATCACTTCAAAAGGAGCATCCGCCATCCTTCACCCATCCATATCATAATTGTGCAGATGGCTTGATCAAAATTCATGACTTGTTTTTTCTTTGGATCCGGTTTTTGACTTAGTGATTTATGAAATACAATTATGCGGCCTTAATATTACCTACCTTGAGCTCCACATAAGCCTTAGTGTATATGGAAATTTTGTCCACTAGCCAAAGAGAGGAATCAAAACCACATTGAGCAATTTGAGAGCATCAATTTGAGAGCTCTATTTTTATTGAAAAGAGCAAACAAATTGAAGTTCCTTGGGAAAAAAGGAAGGTAAGACTTCTCTATGTTGTTCGATCTCTCAACTTTTCAATACAAGGTATTTAGCCACCTAAAACCCAATGGCATAAGGAGTCATGGAGTAGTCTTTATATGTGACATCCCCTCCGGGATAAGCAGGATCATGTACAGGAGGACACTTGACGAAGCGAGTTACAACAGCACATACATTCATACAAGTCCAGAATATATTACATCATAATATAATACAACCAAGTTTTAAAACAACTAATGTTTTGCGGTGGAAAAACATTTATTACAACAATGAGTTTGAAACTCGAAACAGAAATTTGTCCAATAACTGAGAGCTTTATTTTACTCACTCGACTACGCTCCCTAAGCACGACTGTTTTCTATTCTTTAGAAGACGGGATGTGCTCCCACTGGATAGAACCTCCCTCTGGATGTTGTCCTTCTCCAGGCATGCTCTTGGACCAGCCATAAGGATATGGCTCACCACCTAAAAGGATTATGGACAAAGCCCTGAGTATCTAATATACTCTGCAAGACTGACCCATCAACATGACTCGCTAAGGCTGACACCTAGAATGCATAGGCCTTTGGCTGGTGGGTTGACTCGGACTTGCGAAAATAGTACTACTGGTAAATCCCTACTTCCAAATTTTAGCTCAAAAGTAAGTTCAATAATAATGAGGTTTGCATCCTGCAACTATTCCAATCATGTTTTGCAAGCAAGAATCATTTATCTCATCCAACTCTTCTCTTCTCATTACTCTCGATTATCTCCGTTGTGACGTGCGATCAAGCGATACTCATTGCTGCAAGGGACAATGATTCGAATCAATTTCACCAGCTGGGTAAAACCCAACTACACGACACATACGCACCGCATTGGTCATATATGACAACTTATCCCACTAACCCCAACCTAAGGTCGATCTGTTTCCATCTACCCCGGGAATATGGAGACCCCACTGAATACCCGTCCCAGACGTTATCCATGGGCGACCACCATTTCCCTCCCGTGAGACTTCAAACTCACTAACAGCCACAAAAAGAAAGTTGGCTATGTCCTACCACTGAGGTAGTTAGGGTACATCAGCTTACTGGGTCCCATATACCAGTATGTAGACCCGTACTATTCAATGCTTGGTCCCTAGGCCACAACGTGGTCATAATCTGGCACGGACAGGGCTACCATCTTGCAAGACCCAGTCTTTTCCCTTTCCACTATGGGGCCTATCCGATCTCATCATCATCATCATCAACTTCCATTTAAATTCTCAATGCTCTCAATCAACTTAAAGCCTCTATGCTTTAAGATCATCCTGTCCAGTGCTACCGATATTCCTACGACATAAGCATAGCGCCTATCGAGCTACCCGTACCTGTATAGTATAAAGGCATAATAGGAATTGGTATTGATGTAGGTGGGTGTCAATCAATTACTAGAATCTAATGCACAATCATGACTCGACTGACTATGTAAAAGTAGGAATTTAAAAACATAGGTAGGATGCACCAGGGCTTGCCTTGACCTTTGTCCGGATACGACGGTGCGGACGCGGAGTCAGACTTGACAATCACCACTTCGGTCCACCCTCGATAAGCTTCTCGACGATCTCAGGTCCTATACGATTCGTCGATATGTCATGAGTTAGTACTAGTGATGCATGCATGCAAAATGCAATGCTTGAGATGAAGGTTCGATAAAACATTTATTAAGAATTAATTATCTTGTCTGAAGTATTTCTTCAAATTAAGAGTGACTAAGTCTATTAATGAAAAGGGAGTGACATGCTTGCTTAAAATTAATTACCCTTAATTACCCCATTTAATCTTAAACTTAACATATTAGTTCATAAAATACTAATTTAATTAATAATTACAAGAAGTATTTCATATACTTAATTAAATGACTAGAAAATTATGGAAAATAATTATTTATTCTTATTTCATAAAGTGGTAGAGAATAATAATTGGAACCTAACAAAATTAATCCCATAATTTTAGGAGATTTAAACATTTGTTATAAATTTTCAAACCTTTGGAATTATTTTTAAATGAAAATCCCGGAAATTGCCACGAGCTGCTTTAACTCGGCCTCATGGGCCACTTAGCAGCCTAGCTGCTACTGGGCTTGGCGCAGTCACAATGTGGCCCAGGGTCCTAGTGTAGCTGCATGGGCACAACCCAGCAGCCCAGCTCCAGGGAACTCCCGGGCTCGCTCCTACATAGACAACACTCGTGTAGATATTAGCCAACAATTTCATAGTCGTCATCGATCACCAAAATATTCATACCTTAGGGATCCCATCAATGTAGATGAAGCTTACAATCTCCCCCATTTTGGTGATTGATGACAACCACTACTTATCATAATCTCATCAATGAACAATGAGGCTAATAGAGCTACACTACGATCAAGAGGAACCTCAAAAGCATAAGAGAGAAACGCACAAGGTCCTACTCAAATAAGCATCATCAAGAGCTAAGAGAAATAAGGAAGAAAGGCACACTGTAGATGATATGCATGCATGTCATGTGAAGATATTTAATAAAAGCATATGTACATGCAATGCAAAACATAAATGATGATATGCAACAAATTAGCAGGACAATGCATAGGGATTAAGAGCAAGCAATCCTCATCATGGAATCATACACAGACATATATGATAAGTAAGGAATACAAAGAACTGCATGAGAATAAACCAAGTGAGATCAAGATGAGTGAAGCACAAATGAATGAAAGCCATGACTCATCAAAATCCACGAACATCGAATAACTCCATCAAAATGAGATCCAAATGTATATACTCCCAAAACCAATGTAGACGTATGCTCCCCTAGATACAAGCTACTCTCGATCGTACAGGATAAAACTCCAACTCCCGCTAGACCTAACTACTTCTCCCCCTTTGGGAACAAGAACCGAAAAGCAAAAAAGTGAACATCTACTCGCTCATGGTCAAAGGAAGTGGTGCAACAACGTCCTATGAGGGCTCTACTCCTGGCGGCTCCTGTGTTGGATCCTGCTATGCTCCCTGAGCCCGTGCTGCCTGAGCATCCATCTGCTTGAAGAAGTCAAGGTCTATAGGCAACTCAGACCCTCTATCCTTCCCTGCTGATGGGACCGTGGATTTCTCCTCGTCACCTAGAGAAGAGCAAGGTCATCCACATCCTCTTGAGTGTAGCCTCGGTGTAAGGGTGCTGACTGTAGTAGTGGAAGGTGGAGCTATTGCTATCTCTGGGGCTGGCTGGGAGTCTGCACAAGAGGTGTGCACTATGTCTGAGAACAGACTCCTAACTGGCAGCTGGGAGGTGGAAGGTCCTGCCATCTGCGAGGTCGAAGAGTGTGTTAGTAAGGTGAACAACACAGACACTAAGAAGGCGGACATGGGGCAGAGCTGAGTTAATGGAGAGAACGTCTGACCTGCTCCCCCTGTCGGCAACACCCCTGAGTGTGACAACCCACTGGACTGAGCTGTCAACAAAGCAGTGAAGGGTCCAAGTGGGTCCATAGCAGCTGAAACTGTGGATGTGAAGATTGTCCCTGCTGCTGACTGGCCTACCTTCGAGTCATCTCTGCCATCTGAGTCATCAGGGTGGTCAAGATCGTCATCTGCTGTCTCAGAAGCTCTGCCTGTCCCTGATGACCTCCATGATCTAACATCTATCCTCAGCTGTGCTTTGAATGAACTCACTCAGTCGTCCTACTAGTGCTTCCACTGTGATAGAGTCCTCTGACTATGATCCCGTAGGCTGGGGAGGCTCTCCAGTGCTAGCTGACTCAGGATCCACCGTCTCTGGATGAGCTGCCTGCTCGTGAGAGACCAGTGGTGACACCTACTCCTCCTCTCCCGTTTGCTGACTAGAGGCAGACTACGATGCCATGGGGACTCGAGGTGCGTAGCTGGTGCTCACCTCAAGTAATGCGTCATACTGCTCCTCTGTCACTAGGCCCATCCTCCTTAGGAGATAACAAATGTAGGGAGCATAGATGAAGTGACGTCCTCCTACCCTCTCAGAAATAACTTCCTCCATCTCTCCAATAAGTAAGTTTGCCAAGTCAAACTGATGCCGCCTCAAAATAGCTGCTACAGCCCACTAGTGAAGTAGAGTGAACTCCTGTCTGTAGCCAGACCTGGGGATGGTAGTCCTGGTGACTATCGCTCTAACTACCTTGGCCTCTACGGTGAGTCTCGTATGGCCTCTCGCAAAGCCTGGAGTGTGTGGTGGTGGATAAGCAATCGACACCATGTCGTCTGAAGGTAGCTTTCCTCCTTGTGGTCTACAAGGTGGCTCGAGGGATGGGTAGGCACTCCTGTAGAGCTAAAGGTCTGAACAAAGAAAACAAAAACTGGCAATGAGATCCCCCCTAGTCACATGCTGTGGCTGCCCTCTGAAGAAGAACCAGAACTCTTAGCAGTCTCTGGCATTCCACAGTGTAGCGTAGAACTCTAGAACAATGTCCTCTCTGAACCTATAGGACAGTGTGACCAGCTCTGCAAGACTAGGCAACTATGTGAAATATTGCTCCATGTCTATCCCAGTGGCCCTCCTCATGGCCTGGTAGGTAGTATATTGTTGTGACACAAACACCTTATCCTTGCCCTTCAGGGAGAGGTAGCGTCTCAACCCCTCTCCAATCCTCCTCTGGAGGCCTGTCCTGTACCTCTCTCCTGCAGCGGGATCCCTAGGGACAGGAACCCACTGCTCGAAGGAGACAAGACAAAGAGCTTCAGATTCTTTGTAGGAACCTTATGTATGTTTGTCTCCCCGGCTGCCTGAACTAGTCTCTGTAGCCTCCTGATGCATACTGCACAGGTGCACTACGGGTTTCCAGGCCGATGAGCTGACCTCTGGGGTCCTGTCTGCTCTAGTTGTGCTGGCTCCTTAGTCTCCTCAAGCTCCACCTCCTCTGACTCCTAAGACCCCTCAGACTCTGAGGTCTCCTCCTCCTCCGACTCCTCCTGCTGCCTGGAGTATCCCTGCTCCGCAGGTCTCGACGACCTCCCCTAATAGGAAGTCAGAGTACCTTGTGCCCACAGTGGTAATCTGATCCCTGTGTATGGCTCTGGCCCTGTGGTCCTCTTCCTGGTGCTCCTCCTACGACCCTGGTCATCTATCTGAGTACCTGTGATCAACAGTGATCCATGCATCCTACATGAAGCCTCCATGGCCTCCATGTGCGGGGCCAACCTCCTGGCTCTCTGTGACTCTGGGTCCAGCATGATCCTCTTCTTGCTCTTGGGCTTCTTAAGCATCTTACCCTTGCCCTTGTCCTGACCTGAACCTACCATCTCTGCTACTGACTGCTATCACTACACGCACGTAGGTAAAGACAGGATAACTATAGATCGTATATATAACTACAAGCAAAGCACCGCTAGGTAAGAATGTGCAACTAGAAATCCTAGCACTGAATGAAGGACATGATCACTAGACAAATAAGGCAATGTGACAATAGTGATCATCGACTATATGTGGTTGGTGCGAGTCATCTAATGTACCGTCAAATAATTTGCAATAAATCTAACTGTAGACTAGATGCAACCCAAACCCTAGACTAGCAATTAATAGATAGGCATGGAATTAATTGCAGCTCTGTTGAGCCAATTAACTAATTAATGCAAATAATAATGAGAATTGATCTAATTGCATCAATCAACCAAATTGCTCGAAAATACGACATAAGACGGAGAAATTGAGGAAGTTGCACAATAGCCTAGGGATGGAGATGACGAACACCGAGAATAATAGAACTGATCGCTGAAAAAGCTTGGAACTTTGACTTGCCAGTAATGGGGGTGGAGGAAGGGGCAAACTTTGCCCTAATCAATGAAGGGAACTCAGCTTTGGGTGCGCGTGGAAGTGAGGGAGAGCAGGGCGACGACGGCGTCGTCGGCGAGGCACGCAGTGGCGAGCTGCTCGGCGGCAAGCAATGTGCAAGCGGCGGCGGCGTCTCGGGTGTGACATCCCATGTCACAATATGGAATTTAACTAAACCCAATGTTAATTGAGGGCTAATTGAAAATATAATTAATCAAGGTGCCAAAGAATATAGGGAGAAGATTAATTAATTAAATCCAGAATATCCATCTGAGGGGCATTCTCAAACATCACAAAAGCCCAGGGGAATGCACCAATGTTTTTGCATATTCTGAATGGACACATTAAAAGAGAATTTTGAGAATTTTACCAGAATTTTTGGTAACCATTTCGTACCCTTAAAAATTCCCCTAAAGTCAAAGAAGAGCATTTCTGTCCTGGAATTTTAAAAATTTATCTAAGCCGAATTGGATCATGCCTCCAAACACAAAGTGGGAGCATATGATTCCTTGGGCATACAAAAAAATCAGCGTGAAGTTTTGAGCATTGGATCTTGGTAAATTTTGGCCAAACCCGAGCACTGTTCAGAGTCAAGGCAAGTCAATCTTTCTCTTTCTCCCTGGCAAACCCCTGCTCGACACCAGAGAGTACCCGATCCCCTGTGCCACCACCGATCACTGCTGCTCCCCTATGCCGGCTGCTGCACCACCATATCCTCTCCTGTGCCACCGGCCAAATTGAACCCCCAGCGCCGGTGAGCCACTCCCCTACCGACAGCGCGACCCCGCCTCTCCCTCTGCTCTCTCTCGCTATCTTACTCCGATTGGGACAAAAGGGGCAGCCCTCTCAGTGCGCCTCTCCCAGCTCTCTCAATACTCACACTCACCACGCACCTCCCAGGAGAACTTCCCGCGAAGCTAGGTACCTCTGCCCGGCCTCTCCCTCTCTCTCCCTGGCGAACCCGAGACCAGAGATCTGTTTCCGCCGCCATGGCCGCCGCCGCGCCCAGCTCTGCCTAGGCAACTCCTCCTCTACAGTTTTCTCCTCAAATCGGCATGCAAGACCATCACCTCGCAGCCCCCTGACCCTCTCCCTCCCTCGTGCAGTGTCCTCACCGGAATTCACGAAGTCCGGAGCCGCCACCGTCGGGATTCGGCCACCCCGCCGGCGAGAACCCCCCCTTCGGCCCTCCTCCTCGACATTTTCCTCGATGCCGACCCTCCCCAACCTACGATGAAGCTCTCCGACCAAGCCGCAGCCTCCCTCTTCCTCGGCATCATCACGTGAACCTCGCCGGAGTTTCCCTGCCGCCACCCCCTCGTCGCCGGCAGTCTTCGGTCAACACCTCTGCCCTCTGACCCCAGCCTCGGGACCCTCGCAGTGTTGGGAACATTTTGGGGTGCGTGCTGGCCCTGGCCATGCCGCCGATCAGCCGCTAGGCCGTGCTCGCTGTCGCCGGCCGCCGCGCGGGCGCGCGCGCGCCTGGGTTGAATTCAAATGCTGATGGGAGTTCTACAATTAAGTTGGAACTTTGCTTCAAACTTTGAAATTCAATAACTCGTGAAATAAAAGTCCAAACATTATGAAATCAATTTTGTTCGACTCATAAAATCCCCCTCTACCAAAAAAATAAGTTGAAGTCCAAGGTTATGCAGTGAATTAATTTATTTAATTCCCTAAATTTAAATCCTAATGTGCTTAATAAATTCATAAGTAAATAAATATAAGTGGTAAATTCATGAAACTTGCTCAGTGATAATTTCATGGCATCCCTAAACTTTCTGCAAAAGCACATTTCCATGTACATGCATATTTTTAGTATTATTGCATAATCTTCATTTTCAGTAAATGAATTTATATAAATTATCTACTAGGAATTGATCTTTGAAATTTGGTATTTCTGTTGCTTATGTATTTTTACATCCCTTTAAAATTCCATGTAAAATTTTGAGCACCATCAGTATACTTTTTGCTGTCAGATTAGTCACTTAATAGTTAACTTAGAAATTTCCATATGGTTATTGCCTTGTATGTGCATTTAGTTAAAATTAGGAATAAATTTGTCTCTGGAATATTTATGCAGAAGAATTAATCTTGGTTTACAGTATAAATTCTCATTTCCAATTATATGCTCATGGTCCCAATTAGTTATATATATACACCTAGAGCTATTCCATCTAGATCAACCTTGTTAATCTCATATCTTATGACGATCAATTGCATAGTGGTCACTTTAGATGCTTTGCTCAAAAATAAACTTTCTAAAGTATAGGACCAGTACTACATTTTCATGTCGCCATCATCATGTAATGCCATGAGATTCTCCTCTATGCTATGCTCATGTTTAGGGTAGACATACACTAAGTTTTGATGCATGAAACCCATGTTCTGTTAATTAGAAGTTTGTCCCCTTCAAATTCAGTGGTTGCCATGTCATCCATATGTGTGCATACACATTCATTCATGAGTATCAGTTTCATTAATTTTATTTGTTAAGGAAGTGCCGTGAATCATCATGCCATTCATTTCATCTTTAGTTAAGGAACTCCATGAAACCTTGTGTATCCCTTCGTATTTATGCATGATTCATTTCATATAGGGACCGAGGTCGAGGAGATCACACCGGATCAGCCGGGATCTGAAGTGAATTTTGGTGAAGACGCTAACTACGATCACTCCCAAGGCAAGGCCCGGTGCATACCCAAATAATTTTTGGGTCCTTTATACTTAGTCACAAGTTAGGAATATTGTATTATGCATTACGTGTAGGACTTGGATGAAACCCACTTGCATACTCCAGCAATGACCTATAATTAGTTTATGTTAGTAAGCTTTTTCGTTAGCGAATGCTATGCTTAAACTAGTGGAGTCAACGGTAGGTTATAGATTCAACTATGGTTCACATGATTAATGAACTTGATAAAATGGAGCACCTATCGTTGCAACTCCGCGGACAAGTATTGAACCATACCAAGTACATACCTTTATATGGGAATTGGTAAACCTAGTAACTTGGGCGCCGTATTGTTGGACGGCCATACTCATCGATCCAGAGGTCATGTGAACAGCACGGTGGTTGCACAGGTTTGAGGACCGCTGAAGAGTGCATGGGTTAAGCCTCGGATATGAAGTACTGTATCACGGGGAGGATGTGTACTCGGGATCGATGGCCCTGTATCGACTTTATAGCAATCTTGTGAACGGTGGCCATACGTGTTCTTAAGTGATGCGTATGTCGTGTATTTGGGTTTTCTCCTACAAGATGTAAATCAATTCGAATTGCCGTCCCTCGCGGTTATGAGTACCTCTTGTTCGAGAAGCGACAATGATATGTTAAGTAGTAAAGTATGGTTATGTTTCTGAAATTTACTTGTGCTATGGATACATATTGCTATGATGTATTGCTCTTTACTTATGTTCAAGTGTTAGCAGCTAGCTAGACTCACCGTAGCTGTTTTATGCAATAAGCAAAGTAAAATCTTGATTGAGGAAATGAAAGTGCAGCATAGAACTAATAAGGGATTTTGATGCACTTATCAAATAAACCTGGTTAGTCCCCTGCATACTAGGAGTCGGTTTTAGTAAACCTTTTGACGGGTAAGTCTTGCGGAGTATGTTAGATACTCAGGCTTTGCGATGATGTTGTTTTTTATGTTTTCCTCAGGCCACATATTATGATTGTTGTAACAAGGTTGTGTGGGAAGGTGAGGAGCCTCAGAATTGGACCATTGAATGGGTCCCTAGCTCTCCTAACCATGATGAGTGAGCCATCGCCATAAGGGCTGGCATGGTTCACGTAGGTGATCGACGTCGTGTTTTGTCGCTTTATCGCTTCTGCATATTTATGTAATATAATTCAAGGACTTATGTATTGTAATGAATCTGAACTTGCTTCCGCTTGACCTTTGAACTTGTAATATTATGCACTTAAGTGATGTAACTTTGTAAATGATGAATATTCATGTGTGAATGCTATGCATGGTTACTTCATTAATCATCTCCCGAGGCGATCCTGTGCGACATACTCTATTTTCTAGAATAGGGTTGTCACAGCTAGTATCAGAGCCATCTCGGGATAAGCTACACACAAATGAGCATTTTAAAATGTAAACAAGCCATTTTTATGCCTTACGGTGAGGTACGAACTTGTAGTGCCCATATAAGAGTCTTGTAGGTGGTAAAGCTAACCCTGGGTTATATTTGTTTAAATTACTTGCAACTACGGATTCTCTAATGAAGGTACCTCATTTTGCACTGATCGGTTGCGCTGTAAATAGCGAAAGCCTTCTGGGTGGGCAAAGACCTGGGCTTTGATTGATGCGCGGACCGAATGCGTTTAAATGTTGGCTGCCTTCCGGGTGGGCGAATACCTGGTCATAAACTATCATTGTTATTTTGGCTTGTTTTTTTTAAATTTGATGTATTGTTTCTGAAATGGATCTCTTGTAGGTACACTAACCATGTGTAGTTCGTTAGACAAACGTGTGAGAGGTGTGTGTGCCACCGAAAAGATCGAGCTATATAATCGGTCAAGTTTTTCTTTTTGTGAGGATGTAGGAAACCGTCATGTTGAGCATTTACATTCATACATGCCATATGCATTCATCCTCACTAAATCATGTAAAGACTTCACTAAGATTGCAAACTAGTGAAATGACCAAGTTTTGGGCGAATTCGAAACCCTATGGCAGCTAAGTCGAAAACTTGAACTCACCGAGATAAATGCAACTTTGCCAGAAAAGTCAGTTTCAATAAAATGAGCATAACTTCCTCAATTTTAATTCAATGAAGGTGAATAAGTACTCATTGGAAAGCTGAGGTTTTGTTCTACATGTTTGTTTTAGGAAGATTTTCCTAGAAAAATCTGGAATTGGGTCAAATTTTGCAAAAAACAAAACAGTAACCTTTCTGGAAGTTCAGAAATTGCTTCATTTCTGTCCCCTGTCTTTGGATGATCATAACACCCAGAGACTTTATTGGATGGATATGTGTGAGTATGCGTTGGAAAGGTGATGAAATTCTACACAACATTTGTAAAATACAGAAATTTTAAATTTGTCCAAAAGCTAGGTTTTTTTGCTCATCTCTGCGGGTTACTCCGTCAACCGCTGGAATTGTCGTTACCGGTCATTGAATGGATCGGGAACCTCGTGTCTTTTCTTTTACCAATCATTCCTTATGCTACTTTGAGCATGTATGCTTAGTGGGATATTAAGTTTTGACTCACCCTTGCAAAACTTTATTCCGGAAGATGGATGTTGGCAAACTTATGAAGGACCCCGAGTACCTTGCTGCCCGCATTCTCGAGTTGGAACGAGAGCGCGAGGCGCTGCAGTCCATGCTTGTTGCCCATGAAACCCAACTCACGGAATGGGCCAACCTTTTCGAGCAACTCCATGATGCTCAACTCATCATCGAGGGCGATGCAAGCGATCAGTTGCAGGAGCAACTGAACCAACGCAATACCCAGCTCACCGCCGCCCAAGAGGAGATTTACTCTCTTCATGGTCAGGTCACCGCTCTCTTGGAGGAGCGAAGTGAGCTACAGGCTCAGCGCAAAGAAGCTCAAGATGCGCGTGATGTCATAGAAGGGAACCTCAATGATGCTCATGCCATCATCGCTCAGTAAGAGCAGCTCATTGGACATCTCCAAGCTGCTAATGGCCAGCTGAACGCCATCCTTAATGATCAGCCACCCATTCCACTCGCAGTGATTCCCCCCGATGACGCTGATTTCAGTGAGAACGGTGATTCCGGTGTTGACTACGAAGCACCCCCTAGACCGGGTGATATGGACGTGGAGTCCGATGGTGGTAGCCATGCCGAGTGACTGAGTAGTAGTACTTGTGTAGGGTGAATGATCTCGTGAGACACCGTGCTTGTATGTGGATAGTGTTAGTAATGCTAAGTGTAGTGTAACCTAGCTCTCCGAGATCGTGTGGTGTCATGTTCCGAGTGATGTAACCTAAGACTTGCCATGTATCAAAGTTGCATCACATGTATCTATGTTTTTTATCATAAGTATGTTGCCTGTGGTGTTGGAAATTATGGAATTTAAGTATATCTTATGTCTACACCGTTTACTTGTCAACATTTCAATTTATGAACAATCTGAGATTTTATTTCGTCGTCATGCCATAGCCTTGTTATCATATTGTCTCATGTGATGATTGGGCTAACATGCTTGTTCATATGGTAGATGGTGCAAACTCGCCGTAGTGGAGAGCACGTCGGTGATGCTCCCGGTGCCTCGAACGTTGGTGGAAACGGGCCGTTGCCCAACGCGCCACCCATGACGGCTATGGAGCAGCTCATCCACAATCAAAATGAGATGTTCCGCATATTCATGGAGAATATGAACCACCAAGGAGCTACCGGACCACCACTGTTGTAGCCTCGTGAATCCTCCTACAGTGACTTCTGGGCAACTCATCCGCCCACCTTCGAAGAAGCCGGTGATCCGCTTGAAGAGGATAATTTTATTCGCACTCTGGAGTCGAAGTTCTCTCTCCTCCACTGCACCGAACTGCAGAAGCCTCTCTTCGCCGCTTAGCAGATCTGTGGCTCCGCAAGTGCTTGGTGGGCCAACTTCACTGCCGCTCTCGCCGCTGGTCACCAAGTCACATGGGTGGAATCTGCATAGCTTTCCGTGCGCACCACATCCCCGCTGGACTCATGAAGCGCAAGTTGCAGGAGTTCCTCAACTTGAAGCAAGGCTCCGGAACCGTGCAAGAATATGCACGGAAATTTAATTACCTGGCTTAGTACGCATCGTATCACGCTAATTCGGACGAGAAGAAGAAGGAATGTTTTCGTTCGGGTCTTACCCTGAAGCTGCAAGACTGCTTGGCACAAGTCACCGCCGGCACGTTCAATGATTTGATGAGTACCGCCATCGTGCAAGAAGACACCATCCGTGCCAACCAGGAGGACAAGAAGAGGAAACGTGCTATGGGAAGTTCATCCGGCCCCGCACCGCCCAAGTACAAGCTAGCAATCCAGGCTGTGAAGCATCGGGAGGAGGATCTCATCCATCATTCCCACAGCAGCACTCTCGATTCCATGGAGGCAACCACCAGCAATCTTGTGGTTCTCGCCCTCCGCAGCAGAGTAACCAAGTGGTGATGACCAACTCCTTGCAGCCTTGTTACAACTGCGGCCGCACTGGTCATTTTGCTAAGGAGTGTCGGTTTTCGAAGCGCAACCCGAACAACCACAACAACAACAACACTCCCGGGAATAACAACAACAACCACAGCAGCGGCAACAACAATAGCAGCAATGGAAGTCATCCCCAGTCTTCTATCCCCACGCACAGGAATGGCCGAGTCAACTATACCACGGTTGAAGAGACCCAAGTTGGAGAACCCATTCTCGCGGGTACGTTCTCAATCAACCAACATGTTGCCATGGTTCTTTTTGATTCAGGAGCAACACATGATTTTATTAGTCAAGCATGTGTAAATCATTTGAAAATCACCCCCACCACCATGGGAACACCATACATCATCACATCTCCCGGTGAAAAAATAAGTCCTCATCTGGAGTTAAGAAAAGTGCCACTTAAGTTAGCAAGCAGCGTATACCCCATGTGCCTAATCATCTTAGATGGCCAAAGCATCGACATAATTCTTGGTATGAAATGGATGACTAGTCATAAAGCCGTATTGCACATTAAGAACCGGGAGATCCATTTGAACTCACCCTTACATGGCCCATCTATTCTCCGATTGCCATATCCCAAGTTGGCCACTTCTCAAGTGTGTCATGTTGAAGGAAAAGAGCTAGAATATTCCAGTGGTATGTGATTTCTCCTACGTATTTCCAGATGATTTGCCATGAATGCCTCCGGACAGGGATGTCGAGTTTAAGATTGAACTTATACCCGGTACAACACCTATGTCACACCCCAAAATTTCAAATTTTGGTTTGTGACCCAATTCCACTGAATTTCAACATTTTTATAAAAATTAAAATTTTATTATAAATTAATTATAGAATTATAATTTAGTTTAGGCGAAAGAGCTATTTTTTAAATTAAATAAATTAATTTAGGTTATTAATATTTTGTATGTTGCATTCATGCCGAATTAGATGCACTAGGTTTTTATTGTGTGCAAAATGTATTTTTAAAGTCAAATAGGAAATTATTTTTGCTTTGGATAGGAAATAGAATTAGAAGTGGGAAAGAAAAGAGAGAAAGAGAGAAAACCACAAACTGGGCCAGAATCAGGCCAGCCAGGCCCACCCCGCTCTCCCCTGTCCTCCCCCCCTCCTTTCAGCCAGCACCAGAGCTGAAAGCGTCTTCTACCAAATACGACAACACCCCTCCTTCCCCTCTACCCCGGCCATGGGCCAAAATCTTCCCAACGCGCAGCCCAGCTCCCCTTCCCTCCCTTCTCTCGGCTTGCCAGCCCACCCGCGCCCCGCCTCGCCTGCTCGGCCCACCCCGCACACGCCCCAGCCCGCTCCCACGCCCCGGCCCACGCCGCGCCCCCAGCACCCCCGATACACTAGCCCCGGCCACCACCGCCACCTCCTTGGCGTGCGTGCCTGACCATCGTAGGGCTGTGCGCCCATATAAAATGGGACCCGCCCCTCTACCCGCCCCCTTCAGCCTCCCCTACCGCCGCCCTGCGCCGCCGCCGCCTCGCTATTGGAGCTTGGCAAGCTCCCCGCCGACACGCCGCACGGCCTCCTCAAGCCTCGCTGACTTGCTGCTGTCCATCGCGAGGCCACGCCGCCCCCGGCCAACCCCTCCCTGGCAAGGCTCGTCGCTTGGAGCCCCACCCCATCATGGCCGATTTTCCGGACCCGTCCACCATCGCCGACGCGCCTCCTCGGCCACCCCTGGCCCCGCGCGATGCACTGGTGAGCCTCCCGTCGCTCCCCTCTCCCTCCTCATCCAGTCGGCGCCCGATCACCGGAGCGCCCAGACTGCCAACTCCGGCGAGGCCGTCCGATCCCGACCCAACGGGACGCTGGCGGCTGCCACACCACCGGAACCCCTCTCGGCCGCCCGATCCCGACCCAACGGCCGGGAAAAGATCCCATTGAAGGGGTATGAGTCAGGTCTATGGACCCATGGACCCGTGTCAAACCCCGGTCAATGACTGCTGTAGACTCGGTCCACCACTTTATGAATTAATTTAATTCTCAAAACTCCAGAAAATGGCAATTTCACACCTAGGCCTCTTATCTTTCTCCTAATTAGAATTTAATGCAAATTTTTCTACAGAACCTCTAGTAATTTATGTTTTAGCCCCTGGACTTTTGATAAATATTATTTTAGCCCTGGAATTTTACAGAAACCCCCCTGAACTTATTTTTAATTATAATTTCAACCCTGTCTTTTTACACTTAGGCCCATGTACTTAAATAAAATGACGTTTAAGTCCTAAAATTTTGTAAAAACAACCTTTTACTTT
This sequence comes from Eleusine coracana subsp. coracana, assembly GCA_032690845.1. Classification (NCBI taxonomy): domain Eukaryota; kingdom Viridiplantae; phylum Streptophyta; class Magnoliopsida; order Poales; family Poaceae; genus Eleusine; species Eleusine coracana. Next base: position 40,933,161 of record CM064434.1, read on the forward strand.
TTGGTAATTATTTTTTAGTCCTAATATTTTACACTTTAGTCCCTATAATTTTATAGAATTGCAAATAGGCCCCTGAGTTTTATTAAAACTAAATTTAAGACATAATTTTTATCCAGAACCTTTATTTAAATAATTTTAGGCCCTTGAAATTGTTTTAGCACTGTAATTTTTCTAGAAAGGCCCCTCTACCTGTCTGAATTAATATTTTAGCCCCTGAATTTTTTGTAGAAACACCCCTACACTTATTTTTAATTATATTTTAGTCCTATCTTTTTTCACTTTAGTCCCTGAGCTTATTATAAATTACATTTTAGTCCCTAAAGTTTTTATAAACTATATTTCACCCTATTATTTTACAATTTAGTCCTTGTACTTTTCTAAAATTACTTTCAGGTCCCTAAACCTATCAATTTTTACTGTTTTAGCCCTAAAACTTCAAACCTTCATAACTTTTTAACTGTAACCCGAATTTAAGTAATTCTTACGCCAACGCGATCATAGTGATTAATATTATTTATTTATACTGTCTTATAGTAATTTGCTAATTTTACTATTTGAACCCTGCACCTTCAAACCTTCGTAACTTTTTACTCGTAATTCCGATTTTGATGATTCTTGTGCTCACGCGATCGTAGCAATGAGTACTATCTTTTGAAATTGCTTTTATAGTACTTTATTATTGTTTGGTGTACTGTTTCTTAGTTTGTTAATATGATTGTGTGTATGTTGTGCCTGTGTGACGTTAATTAGAGAACGGGTTGTTCCTGGAATCGCAAGAGCATGACTTGAAGACCTGAGCAGCAACACCTATTTCGAGGCATGTGTCCTTGACACATCTTGTACCTATTATAACATTTATTGTAGAATTGTATGCTTGAGTCAAATTCATGGGTACCTATTGTTAGGGTTTCCCTAGTATTGCTTTATCCTTTCCCTTGTCGCCTTGAACTAGTTGGTTGGATGGTTGTGGGTAGATAATGCTTAGGTTGCTTATAGGATGTTTGGTTTAACATTAATCTTGATTAATGAACAATATCATGTGAGAAAATGATTGATAATTCTGTTAGCAACATGGACTTAGGGATCTATGCAAGCCAGATGGAACGTATGTGGCGCCGTGGGCACATGGTTTGTGGTGGTAGGCTTGTTGTAGATCCTAGGACCCAGTTCTTGGAGCGGTAACCCAGGACAACAGTGCCATCATTAGGCTGCTATGGAATAGCTTGGCTAATTAATTAGGAGTTCTCCCAGTGTTAGTGCAGCATTTTGGTGGAGCGGGGAATGGAAGTCAAGAGGACTATCCTTGTATCCGAATGGCTCAAGAGGGGGCTCCTCAGGTGATGAGCTGCTTGTTGATGGGCTATCACTTACGGACGGGAGTGGAACCTTAGTGGCTTGCATGTACTGGGAGACCCTTTGTAAAAGCCTCGTAGTGATCTCCTGGCCGCACACCTAAGGAAGTGTGCTAGTGCTTGGCCGGCATGGCAACATGGAGACTCTAGTCCACCTAGCAACAGGGGACAAAATCACGACTTGTGGGTAAAGTGGTACAAACTCTGCAGAGTATCAAACTATCATGATAGCTATGCTCACGGTCAAGAGCGGCCTGGAATCCTCACAAGATTAGTTGGTTATGGGTTGTGGCTTGGAATGTTTGGAATGGTTGGGAATGGTTGGTTGGTGGATGGGATTGGACTTGACTCGGATAACACCCTGTGGATCAATGGTTGGGATGACCCCACTTAGTAATTAGGTTGCATAGGACATTAAAAGCTCATGCTATAAACCCCGTTAACCTTTCCTTATCTTTAGCCCCATCTCATCTTTTCCCCCACTTGTTGAGTACAACACGTACTCACCCTTTCTATATACCACATTGCTGCTCAGCTACTAGAGAAGGATGTTGCAATGAAGAAGACGATGGAGGAGTCTAGGCATACGGTCTTCCGGTCGACTTCCTGTGGGAGCTAAAGGACGCCAACGCTTAGTTTATTCCGCTGCAATGTAATTTTGCTTGTTTTGACCTACGGGCACCTTTGTAATAATATTATCGATTAATAAAGATATTATTCTTTTATCACATATATTGTCATGTGTGCGTGAAAACTTGTTCCTGGGCACGCATACAGATGCATTCGGTTTTAGTCATTGGAACCGGGTGTGACAAGTGGTATCAGAGCTATATTGACCGCCGGACACGAGCCTAGATAGAATGACCATGCCATAGGTTCTATTTTCAAAACTATTTTTTGGAAAAAAAAACTTCTATCTCTATAAAACTCTTCTGTCTTTTATCCTCTCTTCTTATTTTCTCTTCACTTGTCTACTCTCAAATCATTGACAAAATATTATTTCTTCTATTCCTTTTCCCATTCAAAATATTAGTTTGGTCGACTTATACTAGCATGAACAAGATGGACGACATTGAAGATTTTAAAAGCTGGTTCTGCTCAATATGAAGATGAAGATTGGACAGTCAAACTTGAAGACTCTTTACAACACCAAAGACATTGGCCAGCACTCCGCATCAAGCCTGAAGAAAGACCTTACGCATAATCATGATTTGGGATCCTTCCCACCTTAGGATAATAATCGCTAGATACAACGACGTGGCTAACTCTATGTCTTGTGTTGCTTGTGGTGTGCTATGTTTGAGTTGGTTCTTTGATTCAGTGTTGGTGTGCTTACAAAGCGTTTAGCCTTGTTATCACATCATTAGTTATATCTAGGTTAGTATAGTTGGGGTAATGTTTCCCTCTATTCTTTGCTATCTTACCTTCACTCTATTCTATTCTAGCCCCTTATGGCCTAACCAAAACCAGGAGCTATTGAACTCAACCATTATAGACTTTGGATGTAGAACCGACAAGAGGACGCCAAGACCCGAGAAAGTTCACCCTTACCCTTACTCTAGTCAACAATCATAACTTCATGATATCCTCATGGAGAAAGGGCAACACACGACTGCTAGATTCAAGCAAACAACTCTAGAGGTGACGTCTATGGAAGAGTAAAATAAAGGGATGTACTAAAAGGCGGACGTCAAGATTTGCTTTCGACAAGTTGCAAGAGTAAACACACCAGGTCAATCAAGTGAATTGAGTTCAAAATGTAGAATGACGAGTGAACCTACCTATAACCTTTCTTGCTAGCCACGCAGAATCTCGGGGAGAGATTCCTGTTAAGAGGGGTAGTATTGTCACACCCCAAAATTTCAAATTTTGGTTTGTGACCCAATTCCACTGAATTTCAACATTTTTATAACAATTAAAATTATATTATAAATTAATTATAGAATTATAATTTAGTTTAGGCGAAAGAGCTATTTTTTAAATTAAATAAATTAATTTAGGTTATTAATATTTTGTATGTTGCATTCATGCCGAATTAGATGCACTAGGTTTTTATTGTGTGCAAAATGTATTTTTAAAGTCAAATAGGAAATTATTTTTGGTTTGGATAGGAAATAGAATTAGAAGTGGGAAAGAAACGAGAGAAAGAGAGAACCACAAACTGGGCCAAAATCCGGCCAGCCAGGCCCACCTCGCACACCCCTCTCCTCCCCCCCTTTCCCCCTGCTCGGCCCATTCGGCCCATGCAGCCAGCACCATCGCTGAAAGCGCCTTCTACCAAACCCGCCAACACCCCTCCTTCCCCTCTACCCCGCCCATGGGCCAAAATCTTCCCAACGCGCGGCCCAGCTCCCCTTCCCTCCCTTCTCTCGGCCTGCCAGCCCACCCGCGCCCCGCGTCACCCTCTCGGCCCACCCCGCACGCACCCCGGGTCGCTCCCACGCCCCGTGATGTGGACAAGGGTTCCCGATCTTTCGAAAGGTTCTGGATACGTTGATTTGGTCGGAGGCGACACACAAATCGATCCGGCTTCAGAACAACACGTTATAAACCCCGAAATCGCTGCACGACGTCTCCTCTGTGTATCAACCGTCCTAAAAAGATTGATCTCGCCGAGACGGCTAATCCCTGCCTGCGAATCAAGAACACAAGCAAGAACAAAGAAGAAAGCAACACAATTGCAGATGTATTATGAATCTCACAAAGTTGGGGTCTCACAAACCGTGATGACGGCGAAACTGTTATGAACAGAATAATCAAAGCAAAACCCAAACCCTAATGGTGCGACAGCGGCTGTATATGAAGACCCTAGGGTCGTGCAAGACCCTCTGGACGCACCCCTACTTGGGCTCAACTAGATACAAAGCCCAAAGGCCAAAAACAGGCGACACAACACAGAAATAGATTCTGGACTCTCTCTTGTTTCGACGATTCCCGATGATGCCGGAGGAATTTTGATATGAGACCGGCGGCAATTGGAAAGGTCTTCTTCTTATCTTTCCGTGCATATGTAGAACGTCCAAATCCGAGTCCGTATGTGTCTTGGGCATCCGTTTTAGTGCAAACTAGTCCCGAGCCCCAAAACAGACTCGAAGTCGGTTTTGGTTGGGCCTCCACCTTGGCTTCCACGTCCTTGTTGGTCCTCCACATCTCCAAGTCCTTCTCCCATCATCTCCTGGTCCTCTCCATGGTTCCTAATTGTAATATAATCATTAGGTAGCAAACCATTCTCAAAAGTGACATATAATGAAGAATGTAGGAACGAGCTCACCTCTAAATTTAGTCGTCGTGCACGAGCTCTAGTCATTGGACCTTACAAGTCCAAAATAGGAGGAGTGTTGCATATATCCTTAGCAGTGATGTCCTTGACTCAAGCTCATTCTCTTCTCCCAAGTATGGTTTCAAATATGAAATGTTAAAAGTAGGACCAACCCCGAACTCGGGAGGCAACTCAAGTTTGTATGCATTATCATTAATCTTCTCAATTATTTTGAAAGGACCATCAGCTCTAGGCATTAATTTAGACTTTCTCAAATCTGGAAATCTATCTTTTCTCAAGTGTAACCATACTAAATCTCCTACATCAAGTTTTACTTCTTTTCTACCTTTACTACCAGGAATTTTATACTTGTCATTCATCTTTTCAATGCTAAGTCTAGTGGTCTCATGCATTTTTAAAATAACTTCAGCACGTTCCTTAGCATCAACATGAACTCACTCATGAATAGGTAGAGGAAGTATATCAAGTGGAGTACGGGGATCAAAACCATACACTACTTTGAAAGGACTTACCTTGGTAGTAGAATGTGTTGCCCGATTATATGCAAACTCAACATGAGGCAAACATTCCTCTCATTGCTTCAAATTTTTCTTCAAAATAGCTCTCAACATAGTACCCAAAGTGCGGTTCACCACCTCAGTTTGTCCACCAGTTTGTGGGTGACAAGTTGTAGAAAACAACAACTTTGTACCCAACTTATTCCAAAGCGTGCGCCAAAAGTGACTCAATAATTTTGTATCACGATCTGAAACAATAGTAGAAGGCATACCATGCAAACGAACAATTTCTTTGAAAAAGAGATCAACAATATAACTAGCATCATCAGTCTTATGACATGGTATAAAGTGTGCCATCTTAGAAAATCTATCCACAACAACAAAAATACTATCACTCCCCCTCTTAGTCCTAGGCAGTCCTAAAACAAAGTCCATAGAAATATCCGCCCAAGGAATAGAAGGAACAGGAAGTGGCATGTATAAACCATGTGGATTCAAGCGAGACTTAGCTTTTTGACATGTAGTGCAGCGAGCAACAAAGCGCTCAACATCTTTCCTCATCCATGGCCAAAAGAAGTGTGTGGCCAAAATATCCTCCGTCTTCTTGGCACCAAAATGACTCATCAATCCACCTCCATGCGCCTCCTGTAACAATAAAAGACGAACGGAACAAACTGGAATGCATAGGCGGTTAGCTCTAAACAAGAATCCATCATTCAACACAAATTTATTCCATGCACGACCTTCTTTACAATGCAGCAATACATCCTTAAAATCAACATCAGCAGCATATTGTTCGTTAATTGCCTCAAGTCCAAAAATTCTACAATCAAGTTGAGACAATAAAGTATAGCGCCTAGATAAAGCATCAGCGATCACATTATCCTTCCCTTTCTTATGTTTAATAATGTAAGGAAAAGACTCAATAAATTCAATCCATTTAGCATGTCTACGGTTCAAATTACATTATGAACGAATATACTTAAGTGATTCATGATCAGAATGAATAACAAATTCTTTGGGCAACAAATAATGACGCCACGTCTCTAAACAACATACAAGTGCATACAATTCCTTATCATACGTGGAGTAATTCAAAACAGGCCCAGTAATTTTCTCACTAAAGTATGCAATAGGTTTACTATCTTGCATCAAAACACCACCAATGCCTATACCACTAGCATCACATTCAAGCTCAAAAATCTTATCAAAATTAGGTAATTGCAGCAATGGTGCATGTGTAAGTTTATCCTTCAAAGCATCAAAAGACTCATGATGTGGCTTACCCCAATGGAAATCAATGCCCTTCTTTGTCAACTCATGTAAAGGTGCAGCAATGGTGCTGAAATCTTTGACAAAGCGGCGGTAGAAACCTGCAAGACCAAGAAAACTCCTCACCTGTGTGATAGTTTTTGGTACAGGCCAGCTCTTTATGGCTTCAATCTTCGCCTCATCCACCTCAATTCCCTGTGGAGTCACAACATAGCCAAGAAAAGAGACTCGATCTGTGCAAAAGATGCACTTCTCAAGGTTACCAAATAAACGTGCATCTCGTAAAGCGTCAAAAACAGCACGCAAATGATTCATATGTTCATCTATAGATTTGCTATAAATCAAGATATCATCAAAGTAAACTACCAAAAATTTGCCAATGAAAGCTCTTAAAACCTCATTCATCAAGCGCATGAAAGTACTAGGTGCATTAGTTAACCCAAAAGACATTACTAACCACTCATATAATCCAAATTTGGTTTTGAAAGTTGTTTTCCATTCGTCTCCAAGTTTCATTCTAATTTGATGGTAGCCACTACGCAAATCAATTTAGTGAAAATTATAGCACCACATAACTCATCAAGCATGTCGTCTAGCCTAGGAATAGGATGACGATACCTAATAGTAATATTATTAATGGCTCTACAATCTACACACATACGCCAAGTACCATCTTTCTTAGGAACCAAAAGTACAGGAACAACACAAGGACTAAGTGATTGACGAACATACCCACGATCCAAAAGGTCTTGAACTTGTCGTTGTATCTCCTTAGTCTCCTCAGGGTTTTTCCTATAAGCAGCACGGTTTGGCAAAGTAGCACCCGGAATCAAATCAATTTGATGCTCAATCCCTCTCAAAGGTGGCAATCCTGGGGGTATCTCAGCTGGAAAAACATCCTCATACTCCTGCAAAAGGTTAGTGATAGCAGGAGACACAGCACTAGAAGCAATATAATCAAGCGAAAACAAAGCTTCTTTGCATATCAAAGCATAGCAAATATCATCATTATCAGAAATTTCAGCAAGCTCAGATTTTGTTGCAAGACATGAATGACCTTGTAATTTAATTCCAGCACCCTTAGAACTTGAAGAATCATTAACATTACTAGGTGTAGAATTAGAATTAACAGGTTGCTGAATTTCAGGACCTTTATTTTTCAAACTAGCAGCTCTTTCTAAATCAGCTTGTACAATTTCAGCAGGGGTCATTGGTAACAAAGTAATTTTAGTTCCTTTATGCATAAAAGTGTACTTATTACTTCTACCATGGTGTACAACATCATTATCAAATTCCCAAGGTCTACCTAATAAAAGTGAAAATGCTTGCATGGGTACGACATCACAATCAACAGAATCCACATAAGAACCAATGGAAAAAGGAACTCTACAAGTTTGTATTACCTTAGCTTTGCCAGAGTCGTTTAACCATTGAATGTAGTACGGATGTGGATGTGAACGTGTGGTCAAAGCAAGCTTGTTGACCACATCAGAACTCACCAAGTTATTGCAGCTCCCTCCATCAATGATGACACGTGCTCGGTGGTTCTAGATGACGAAGAAAATCTGGAACAAGTTGTGGCGCTGCATTGTCTCAGGCTGATGAACTTGTGTGCTAAGGACACGTTGAACAATAATGTTCATGTATCCTGTGGTGTCTCCGCCTCCAAGGACGAGGTCACTGCCGGTGGCAGTGATGTCCTCCTCCTCATCCTCCACATCGGAGGTGCTCATGTAACCGCCATCGTCCGTCGCCACATATGCCCGCCTACTTGGACAATATTTCTACACATGACCAAGTCCATGGCAGCGGTGGCACTGAATCCATGTAGTGCACCCTGTCGAAGCAACAGAGGAGGCACTACTAGTTGGTACCTGCACAGAAAGTTTACCTGAGCGTATAGAAGGTGCAGGGGCTGATCTTGGGGCTGCAGAAACAACACTGGTTCCCTTGGTAGCTGCTGGTGGGGGCGGCCGGAAAGATGGCCTGGGCAGCCCCGAAGTCCCCGTCGAGCGTGGGGGAAAGGAGTTCCTTGACTTGCTGTACTCCTCAAAAGCCTGGAAAAGTCCCTGTGATTCTTTCTCTGCAAGCATAGCATACTGGAAACACTGGGTGAGGGTATCATATTCTTTATAATCAAGGATGTCCTGAATTTCTTTTCTTAAACCAGAATAAAAGCGACAAATTTGATCCTCTACTTTTTCAACTACAGCACAACGAATCAAACCCTTCTGAAGCTCACTAAAATACTCCTGAACAGTTTTATCTCCTTGGTCTAAATGTTGCAATTTATTACGAATCTCTCTATAAAAAGATGGGGGAACAAAACGATCACGCATTGCTACCTTAAGTTCTTCCCAAGTAGTAGGCAAATCAGTCTCAGCAGCTAGACCACTCCACCAAACAATAGCGAAGTCCTTAAACTCACTAGTAGCTTGTCTAACTCTATGTTGTTCAGGAACAAGGTGGGCATTAGATTTTTGTTCTAAAGTCATCTCCCAATCAAGATAAACATCACCATCACACTGACCCGAAAACGAAGGAATTGAAAACTTAATTTTAGCATACGGGTCATCTGGAGCATAGTTACCGTGTGGACGACGGTTGTAGTTATGGAAACCACCCATACCTTGAGTATTATGTTGCAAACGACGTCGTAATCGTGCGGTCCTTGTAGCTGACCTATCCACGGTGCCATCAGCCTTATACACCGTGTCTTCATCATGGACGTCTTCAACATCGTTGTTGTTGTTATTGGTGTTTGTATTATTGGGTTTAGGAGCGGTCTCCAACGCAACAACCCGGTTAACTTAGAGACCCGCTTCTCTAACCGCTCGATGCTTTCTCCAATGTGAAGCTTGCTGACCGCATCAGTAACGGCTCTGGTGATCGTCTCTGCCAAATCACTCTGAGCAGCCTGCAAAGCCTTCTGGAGCTGCTCTTGGCTCACGCACTCAGCAAATTGGGAGGGTGAAGCCATCTCTCCATCGTCACTTCCTACCATCACAAACACCAAAACAGGAAACAAACAGTGAAGGTTATCCCTATAAAACAACTAAGTAGTGGTGCCTCTCAACACAACAAAAGGAAACTCCTTACAAAGCTCTTACAAAGTTCTGAAAAGAAAAGCAAAGGATATCAGAGAGATGTGTTCCACGATTGCAAGGGTCACAAAATAACCTGTGTGCTGTCCAGAAGAAATATGTAGAGCTAGGAAGGCCAAATATATATATATATATGTGAGTGGCACACAAATCAAAAATAGATAGTAAAGCTGAATAAGTGCCTAAGTAACTTGTCCCTAGTTGCTAGTCTAAGTATGTCCTAGAATAGTAGTGATAGCAAAGTAGAAACAAGGAGACAAAGGCACAACAGGCGATAACAGGGGGCTAAGTGCAAAACAGCCAAATCCAGAAATTTCAGGGGGCTAGATGTAGCACTAGTAGAAATCCCAAATTTCTTTTTTTATTATTTTATTTTTTTGATATTTTTCTCCAACTCACTAACAATGGAGGAGAATCCACAAAAAATTTCAGCTCAAACAGAGGTAGGATTTTTTTCAGCTCAAACAGTCAAGAATCTCCTGTAAAAATTTCAGCCAAAACGGACAACCGAGTAAAAAGTTATGCCCGTTTTACCGAAGGGGGGTCGAAGTCGGTTTTCCAGAAACCCGAGTCGGTTAGGGGTCGAGTTTGGAATCGGGTAAGATTTTTTTTTGGCGGCGTGGATGCAGCGAAAAGTGGAAATTGTGGGGATTGGTTCGGGGTGTTGATGGTGTGTTCAGGGTGGGATTAGGGTGGGACTAGGCTAGGTGTGTCGATCAATCAATCCTAGCACAAAAAGCCAACAAAGCAGAGGATGGTGAAGGGGATGGCAGCTAGGGTTGCAAGGGAAACACTACTAACGACAAAAACACAAACTAAACCAGCGACTAAACAAGAATTAGGGCACAAACTCAACACTACGGACTCTGAAATTGAAATATGCAAAGGCTAAACATGTGGTTATGGGCGGAGGGAAAAAATTTTTTGGGCTTTCTGTGGACGATAGAATGAACGCAAAACAAAATTAACTAAGGGTAGTATGAACCTGACGGTGCACCTGAAGCTCTGATTACCATTTGATGTGGACAAGGGTTCCCGATCTTCCGAAAGGTTCTGGATACGTTGATTTGGTCGGAGGCGACATACAAATCGATCCGGCTTCAGAACAGCACGTTCTAAACCCCGCAATCGCAGCACGACGTCTCCTCTGGTTATCAACCGTCCTAAAACGATTGACCTCGCCGAGAAGGCTAATCCCTGCCTGCGAATCAAGAACACAAGAAAGAACAAAGAAGAAAGCAACACAATTGCAGATGTATTATGAATCTCACAAAGTTGGGGTCTCACAAACCGTGATGACGGCGAAACTGTTATGAACAGAATAATCTAAGCAAAACCCAAACCCTAATGGTGCGACAGCGGCTGTATATGAAGACCCTAGGGTCGTGCAAGACCCTCTGGACGCAGCCCTACTTGGGCTCAACTAGATACAAAGCCCAAAGGCCAAAAATAGGCGACACAGCACCAAAATAGATTCTGGACTCTCTCTTGTTTCGACGATTCCCGATTATTCCGGACGAATTTTGATATGAGACCGGCGGCATTGGAAAGGTCTTCTTCTTATCTTTCCGTGCATATGTAGAACGTCCAAATCGGAGTCCGTATGTGTCTTGGGCATCCGTTTTAGAGCAGACTAGTCCCGAGCCCCAAAACAGACTCGAAGTCGGTTTTGGTTGGGCCTCCACCTTGGCTTCCATGTCCTTGTTGGTCCTCCACATCTCCAAGTCCTTCTCCCATCATCTCCTGGTCCTCTCCATGGTTCCTAATTATAATATAATCATTAGGTAGCAAACAATTCTCAAAAGTGACATATAATGAAGAATGTAGGAACGAGCTCACCTCTAAATTTAGTCGTCGTGCACGAGCTCTAGTCATTGGACCTTGCAAGTCCAAAATTGGAGGAGTGTTGCATATATCCTTAGGAGTGATGTCCTCATCACCCCGGCCCATGTCGTGGCCCAGCACCCCCAAAACCCTAGCCGCGGCCGCCGTCACCACCTCCTTGGCATGTGTGCCTGACCATCCTAGGGCTACGCGCCCATATAAAACAGGATCCGCCCCTCCGTCCTGCCCCTTCGGCCTCCCTGCCGTCGTCGCCCGCACGCCGTTGGAGCTCGGCGAGTTCTCCCCGACACGCCGCACGGCCTCCTCGAGCCTCGCCGACCTGCTGCCGTCCATCGCGAGGCCTCGCCGCCCCCGGCCAACCCCTCCACAGCAAGGTTCGTCACTTGGAGGCCCTCCCTGTCATGGCCGAGTTTCCGGACCCGTCCGCCGTTGCCAACGCTCCTCCTCGGCCACCCCTGGCCTCGCACGATGCACTGGTGAGCCTCCCCTTGCTCCCCTCTCCCTCCTCGTCCAACTCCAGTGAGGCCGTCCATGGCGCTGCCGTCTCCCCGGTCGCTGACGGCTGCCACCCCACCGGAACCACTCTCGGCCGCCCGATCCCGATCCAACGGCCGAGAAAAGATCCCAGTGAAAGGGTATGAGCCAGGTCTATGGACCCATGGACCCGGGTTAAACTCTGATCAACGACTGCTGTAGACTCGGTCCACCAATTTATTAATTAATTTAATTCTCAAAATTCCAGAAAAATGGCATTTTCACACCTAGGCCCCTAATCTTTCTCCTAATTAGAATTTAATGCAAATTTTTCTACAGAACCTCTAGTAATTTATGTTCTAGGCCCTGGACTTTGGATAAATATTATTTTAGCCCTGGAATTTTATTGAAACCCCCCTGAACTTTTTTTTAATTATAATTTCAACCCTGTCTTTTTACACTTAGGCCCTTGTACTTAAATAAAATTTTGTTTAAGTCCTAAAATTTTGTAAAAACAACCTTATACTTTTTGGTAATTATTTTTTAGTCCTAATATTTTACACTTTAGTCCCTATAATTTTATAGAATTGCAAATAGGCCCCTATGTTTTATTAAAACTAAATTTAAGACCTAATTTTTATCTAGAACCTTTATTTAATTATTTTTAGGCCCCTGAAATTGTTTTAGCACTGTAATTTTTATAGAAAGGCCCCTGTACCTTTTTGAATTAATATTTTAGCCCCTGAATTTTTTGTAGAAACACCCCTGCACTTATTTTTAATTATATTTTAGTCCTATCTTTTTCACTTTAGTCCCTGAGCTTATTATAAATTACATTTTTGTCCCTAAAGTATTTATAAACTATATTTCACCCTATTATTTTACAATTTAGTCCTTGTACTTTTCTAAAATTACTTTCAGGTCCCTAAACCTATCAAGTTTTTCTGTTTTAGCCCTAAAATTTCAAACCTTCATAACTTTTCAACCGTAACCCGGATTTAAGTAATTCTTGCGCCAACGCGATCATAGTGATTAATATTATTTATTTGTACTGTCTTATAGTAATTTGCTAATTTTACTATTTTAACCCTGCACCTTCAAACCTTCGTAACTTTTTACTCGTAACTCCGATTTAGATGATTCTTGTGCTCACACGATCGTAGCAACGAGTACTATCTTTTGAAATTGCTTTTATAGTACTTTATTATTGTTTGGTGTACTATTTCTTAGTTTGTTTATATGATTGTGTGCATGTTGTGCCTGTGTGACGTTAATTAGAGAATGGGTTGTTCCTGGAATCGCAAGAGCATGACTTGAAGACCTGAGCAGCAACACCTATTTCCAGGCAAGTGTCCTTGACGCATCTTTTACCTATTATAACATTTATTGTAGAATTGCATGCTTGAGTCAAATGAATGGGTACCTATTGTTAGGGTTTCTCTAGTATTGCTTTATCCTTCCCCTTGTTGCCTTGAACTAGTTGGTTGGATGGTTGTGGGTAGATAATGCTTAGGTTGCTTGTGGAATGTTTGAGTTAATATTAATCTTGATTAATGAACAATATCATGTGAGAAAATGATTGGTAATTCTGTTAGCAACATGGACTTAGGGATCTATGCAAGCCGGATGGAACAGATGTGGTGTCGTGGGCACATGGTTGGTGGTGGTAGGCTTGTTGTAGATTCTAGGACCCGGTTCTTGGAGCGGTAACCTAGGACAACAGTGCCATCACAAGGCTGCTATGGAATAGCTTTGCTGATTAATTAGGAGTTCTCCCAGTGTTGGTGCAGCATTTTGGTGGAGCGGGGAATGGAAGTCAAGAGGACTGTCCTTGTATCCGAATGGCTCAAGAGGGGGCTCCTGGGGTGATGAGCTGCTTGTTGATGGGCTATCACTTACGGACGGGAGTGGAACCTTAGTGGCTAGCATGTACTGGGAGACCCTTTGTGAAAACCTCGTAGTGATCTCCTAGCCGCACACCTAAGGAAGTGTGCTAGTGCTTGGCCGGCATGGCAACATGGAGACTCTAGTCCACCTGGCAACAGGGGACGAAATCACGACTTGTGGGTAAATTGGTACAAACTCTGCAGAGTATCAAACTATCATGATAGTCGTGCTCACGGTCAAGAGCGGCCTGGAATCCTCACAAGATTAGTTGGTTATGGGTTGTGGTTTGGAATGTTTGGAATGGTTGGGAATGGTTGGTTGGTGGATGGGATTGGACTTGACTTGGATAACACCCTATGGATCAATGGTTGGGATGACCCCACTTAGTAATTAGGTTGCATAGGACATTAAAAGCTCCTGCTATAAACCCCGTTAAGCTTTCCTTATCTTTAGCCCCATGTCATCTTTTTCCCCACTTGCTGAGTACGACACGTACTCACCCTTGCTATATACCACATTGCTGCTCAGCTATAGGAGAAGGATGGTGCAACGAAGAAGACGATGGAGGAGTCTAGGCATGCGGTCTTTCGGTTGACTTCCTGTGGGAGCTGAAGGACGCCAATGCTTAGTTTATTCCGCTGCAATGTTATTTTGCTTCTTTTGACCTACGGGTCACCTTTGTAATAATATTATTAATTAATAAAGATATTGTTCTTTTATCACATATATTGTCATGTGTGGGTGAAAACTTGTTCCTGGGCACGCATACAGATGCATTCGGTTTCGATCGTTGGAACCAGGTGTGACAGCCTATCTTTCGTGGGCCATACAAAATGGCTTCGAATGAGTTAGCGGACTTAAAGGAGCAGTTGCAAGAGCTTATGGACAAGGGTTACATCCGACCAAGTTCATCTCCTTGGGGCTGTCCCGCTCTCTTTGTGAAGAACAAAGACAAGACCCTACGCCTATGTGTTGAGTATAGGCCGTTGAATGCCGTAACCATCAAGAACAAGTACCCCTTCCTCGAATTGATATTCTCTTTGATCAATTAGTGGGTGCTGAAGTCTTCTCCAAGATTGATCTCCAATCAGGTTATCATCAAATAAAGATCCGAGCCGAAGATATTCCAAAAACAGCTTTCTCCACTCGTTATGGTCTTTTCGAATATCTTGTCATGTCCTTTGGTCTCACCAATGCTCCAGCCCACTTCATGTATTTGATGAATTATGTGTTCATGCCCGAGTTGGATAAGTTTGTGGTTGTGTTCATTGACGACATCCTTATCTACTCCAAGTCCGAGGAAGAACACGCCGAGCATCTCCGCATTGTTCTACAACGACTCCGAGATCATCAACTTTATGCCAAATTTAGAAAATATGAATTTTGGCTAAAGAAAGTTCCATTCTTGGGTCACGTCATATCAGCAGAAGGAGTAGCACTTGATCCTAGCAAAGTAGTGGATGTGCTGAATTGGAAAGCTCCAAAATTGGTCAAGCAAATTCGCAGTTTCCTTGGTCTTGTCGGTTATTATCAGAAATTCATTCCCTACTTCTCAAGCATTGCCAAGCCTATGACCAAGTTGCTGGAAAAGGATGCTAAGTTCAAGTGGAGTAGTGCATGTGAAGAAGCTTTCCAATCACTCAAGAAGCATTTGACAACCGCTCCGGTTTTGGCTCAACCCGATATTACCAAACTGTTCGATGTTTACTGCAATGCATGTGGCACCGGACTAGGTGGCGTGCTTATTCAAGAAGGCCGTGTCATTGCCTATGCATCACGACAGCTCCAGAAGCATGAGCAAAATTATCCCACTCACGATTTGGAATTGGCCTCTGTTGTCCTAGCCTTAAAAACCTGGCGCCACTACTTGCTCGGTAATCTTGTTAATCTCTACACCGACCACAAAAGCCTCAAATACATCTTCATGCAACAAGAACTAAACATGAGGCAACGCAGATGGTTAGAATTAATCAAGGACTATGAATTGGATATTCATTATCACCCTGGAAAAGCCAACATGGTCGCCGACGCCTTGAGTCGAAGGAACTAATGCAATCACGCAATCGTTTGCTCTATGGAAGCTTGCACAATTTCAGATTCTAGTGAACCATGTCTTCGTGTCATTCCCTTTGGATCCTTGTATAATTTGGCTCTTATCCCTACCCTTCGGGAAGAAATCGTGGATGAGGCTCACATGTCCAAATACTCCATACATCCCGGTAGCAACAAGATGTATCACGGGTTAAGAGAAAAGTTTTGGTGGACGCGTATGAAATGAGAGGTTGCTCATTATGTCTCCAAATGTGACACTTGCCAACGTGTGAAGGCTGATCACTAGAGAACAGCCGGTCTTTTGCACCCATTGAAAATCCTCGCTTGGAAATAGGAGGACATTGCTATGGATTTTATTGTTGGGTTGCCCCTCATGCCCAAGAAGCATGATTCGATATGGGTTATTGTCGATAGGTTGACCAAATCTGCTCATTTTATTCCCATCAATACAACCTACTCTACCAAACAATATGCCGAACTCTACATCGTACGAGTCCTATGTTTGCACGGTGTGCCCAAGACGATCATCTCTGATCGAGGTCCATAGTTTATTGCTTGTTTTTGGGAGCAACTACATGCTTGTCTTGGCACCACTCTTATCCGAAGTTCTGCTTATCATCCGCAAACCAACGGTCAAACTGAGAGGCTAAATCAATATTTGGAGGATTTATTGAGAGCATGTGTTCTAGACAATCATAGAAATTGGGAATCTTGTCTCCCGTTCACCGAATTCTCCTACAACAATAGCTACCAAGAGAGTTCCGGAATGTCGCCATTTGAAGCCATGAATGGTCACTCGTATCGAACCCTTCTGAACTGGTCGGAATCGGGAGAAAGAATTACCTTTGGCCCAGATCTGGTCACACAACCCGAAGAAAAGGTGCGGCAAATCCAAGTTAACATGAAGGCCGCACAATCACGTCAAATAAGTTATTTCAACAAAAGAAGACGTCCATTGGAGTTCGAAAAGGGAGATCATGTCTATCTCCGGGTTTCTCCCGACAAAGGTGTATCTCGCTTTGGGATCAAGGGAAAATTACCACCCCGCTACATCGGACCTTTTTCGATCACGGAGAAGCATAGCGTCGTTGCTTATCGGTTGCAGCTACCGGAAAACCTTGAGCGGGTGCACAACGTCTTTCATGTATCCCAACTCAAGAAGTGTTTAAAGCCTCCGATCGACGTGGCTATCTCCGACACCGAGCAATTGGAAGAAGACCTCTCCTATCCCGAATACCCCGTTCGAATCATTGATCAAAAAGACCGGGTAACTCGTAGCCGCACTATCACCTTCTACAAAGTGCAATGGAGTAACCATACCAAAGATGAAGCTACATGGGAACAAGAAGAGTTTCTGAAAACCAACTTTCCAGAATTCTTGGCCTCGCAAAACCGGTAACCACCCACGCCCCTCCCTTTTGTTCATCCATTTGCAAATCTCAGGGCGAGATTTCTTTTAAGGGAGGTGTGCTGTGACATCCCATGTCACAAAATGGAATATAACTAAACCCAATGTTAATTGAGGGCTAATCAAAAATATAATTAATCAAGGTGCCAAAGAATAAAGGGAGAAGATTAATTAATTAAATCTAGAATATCCAAATGAGGGCCATTCTCAAACAACACAAAAACCCATAGGAGTGCACCAAAGTTTTTGCATATTCTGAATAGCCACATTAAAAGAGAATTTTGAGAATTTTACCAGAATTTTTGGTAATTTTTGGTAACCATTTCATACCCTTAAAAATTCCCCTAAAGTCAAAGAAGAGCATTTCTGTCCTGGAATTTTAAAAATTTATCTAAGCCGAATTGGATCATGCCCCCAAACACAAAGTGGGAGCACATGAGTCCCTGAGCATACACAAAAATCAGCGTGATGTTTGGAGTACCAGAACTTGGTAAATTTTGGCCAAACCCAAGCACTATTTAGAGTCAAGGCAAGTCAATCTTTCTCTTTCTCCCTAGCCAACCCCAGCTCGACACCGGAGAGTACCCGATCCCCTATGCCACCGCTGATCACTGCCGCTCCCCCATGCCGGCCACTACACCGCCATCTCCTCTATTGTGCCACCGGCCGAATTGAACCCCCAGCGCTGGTGAGCCACTCCCCTGCCGACAGCGCGACCCCGCCTCTCCCTCTGCTCTCTCTCGCTCTCTTACTCCGATCGGGACAAAAGGGGCAGCTCGCTCAGCGCACCTCTCCCAGCTCTCTCTCTACTCACACTCACCACGCACCTCCCAGGAGAACTTCCCGCGAAGCCAGGCGCCTCTGCCCCACCTCTCCCTCTCTCTCCTTGGCGAACCCAAGCCCAGAGCTCTGTTTTCGCCGCCATGGCCGCCGCCGCGCCTAGCTCTGCCTAGGCAACTCCTCCTCTCCGGTTTTCTCCTCAAATCGGCATGCAAGACCATCACCTCGCAGCCCCCTGACCCTCTCCCTCCCTCGTGCAGTGTCCTCGTCGGAATTTGCGAAGTCTGGAGCCGACGCCATCGGGATTCGGCCACCCCGCCGGGGAGAACCCCCATCCAACCCTCCTCCTTGATGTTTTCCTCGATGCTGATCCTCCCCAACCTGCGGTGAAGCTCTCCGACCAAGCCCCGGCCTCCCTCTTCCTCGGCATCGTCGCACGAACCTCGCGGGAGTTTCCCCGCCACTACCCCCTCGTCGCCGGCAGTCTCTGGTGAGCCCCTCTCCCCTCCGACCCCAGCCTCGGGACCCTCGCAGTGTTGGGAACATTTTGGGGTGCGTGTTGGCTCCGGCTGTGCCGCCGATCAGCCGCTGGGTCGAGCTCGCCATCATCGGCCGTCGCGCGGGCGCGCGTGCCTGGGTTGAATTCAAATGCTGATGGCAGTTCTATAATTAAGTTGGAACTTTGCTTCAAACTTTGAAATTCAATAACTCGTGAAATAAAAGTCCAAAAATTATGAAACAAATTTTGTTCGACTCATAAAATCCCCCTCTACAAGAAAAATAAGTTGAAGTCGAAGGTTATGCAGTGAATTAATTTATTTAATTCCCTAAATTTACATCCCTAATGTTATTAATAAATTCATAAGTAAATAAATATAATTGGTAAATTCATGAAACTTGCTCAGTGTTCATTTCATGGCATCCCTAAACTTTTTGCAAAAGCACATTTCCATTTATATGCATATTTTAGTATTATTGCATAATCTTCATTTTCAGTAAATGAATTTATATAAGTTATCTACTAGGAATTGATCTTTGAAATTTGGTATTTCTATTCCTTATGTATTTGTACATCCCTATGAAATTCCATGTAAAATGTTGAGCAACATCAGTATGCTTTTTGCTGTCGGATTAGTCACTTAATAGTTAACTTAGAAATTTTCATATGGTTATTGCCTTGTATGTGCATTTAGTTAAAATTAGGAATAAATTTGTCTCTGGAATATTTATGCAGAAGAATTCATCTTGGCTTACAGTAGAAATTCTCATTTCCAATTATATGCTCATGGTCCCAATTAGTTATATATATACATCTAAAGCTATTCCATCTAGATCAACCTTGTTAATCTCATATCTTATGACGATCAATTGCATAGTGGTCATTTTAGATACTTTGCTCAAAAAAAAACTTTCTAAAGTATAGGACCAGTACTACATTTTCATGTCGCCATCATCATGTAATACCATGGGATTCTCCTCTATGCTATGCTCATGTTTAGGGTGGACATACACTAACTTTCGATGCATGAAACCCATGTTCTGTTAATTAGAAGTTTCTCCCCTTCAAATTCAGTGGTTGCAATGTCATCCATGTGTGCGCATACACATTCATTCATGAGTATCAGTTTCATTACTTTTATTTGTTGAGGAAGTGTCGTGAATCATCATGCCATTCATTTCATCTTTAGTTAAGGAACTCCATGAAACCTTGTGTATCCCTTCGTATTTATGCATGATTCATTTCATATAGGGACCGAGATCAAGGAGATCACACCGGATCAGCAGGGATCTAAAGTGAATTTTGGTGAAGACGCTAACTACGATCAATCCCAAGGCAAGCCCCGGTGCATACCCAATTAATTTTTGAGTCCTTTATACTTTGTCACAAGTTAGGAATATTTGATTGTGCATTACGTGTAGGACTTGGATGAAACTCACTTGCATACTCCAGCAATGACCTATAATTAGTTTATGTTAGTAAGCTTTTCCGTTAGCGAATGCTATGCTTAAACTAGTGGAGTCAACGGTAGGTTATAGATTCAACTATGGTTCACATGATTAATGATCATGATAAAATGGAGCACCTATCGTTGCAACTCTGTGGACAAGTATTGAACCGTACCAAGTACATACCTTTATATAGGAATTGGTAAACCTAGTAATTTGGGCGCCGTATTGTTGGATGGCCATACTCATCGATCTTGAGGTTATGTGAACAACACGGTGGTTGCACGGGTTTGAGGACCGCTGAAGAGTGCATGGGTTAAGCCTCGGATACGAAGTACTGTATCGCGGGGAGGACGTGTACTCGGGATTGATGGCCCCGGATCGACTTTATAGCAATCTTGTGAACGGTGGCCATACGTGTTCTTAAGTGATGCGTATGTCGTGTATTTTGGTTTTCTCCTACAGGATGTAAATCAATTCGAATTGCTGTCCATTACGGTTATGAGTACCTCTTGTTCGAGCAGTGGCAATGATATGTTAAGTAGTAAAGTATGGTTATGTTTCTGAAATTTACTTGTGCTATGGACACATATTGCTATGATGTATTGCTCTTTACTTATGTTCAAGTGTTAGCAGCTAGCTAGACTCACCGTAGCTATTTTATGCAATAAGCAAAGTAAAATCTTGATTGAGGAAATGAAAGTGCAGCATAGAACTAATAAGGGATTTTGATGCAATTATCAAATAAACCTGGTCAGCCCCCTGCATACTATGAGTCGGTTTTAGTAAACCTTTTGATGGATAAGTTTTGCGGAGTATGTTAGATACTCAGGCTTTGTGATGATGTTGTTTTTCAGGTTTTCCTCAGGCCACATATTGTGATTGTTGTAACAAGGTTGTGTGGGAAGGTGAGGAGTCTCAGAATTGGACCATTGAATGGGTCCCTAGCTCTCCTAACCGTGATGAGTGAGCCATCGCCATAAGGGCTGGCATGGTTCACGTAGGTGATCGATGTCGTGTTTTGTCGCTTTATCGCTTCCGCATATTTATGTAATATAATTCAAGGACATATGTATTGTAATGAATCTGAACTTGCTTCCGCTTGACCTTTGAACATGTAATATTATGCACTTAAGTGATGTAACTTTGTAAATGATGAATGTTCATGTGTAAATGCTATGCATGGTTACTTTGTTAATCATCTCTCGAGGCGATCCTGTGCGACATACTCTCTTTTTCGGAATAGGGTTGTCACATCGGGCATGCGAGGTTGCTGCCGGAGTAGGGCGAGGTGGCGCGGCAGAGAGCACGGCGACGGCGAGGTCGACAGGGGCGGCGTCTTGGTCATGCTCTCGGCTTTGGTCAATTGGAACAGAAACGGATTCAAAGGGATTTCACCTAGGTCAATATATCAACAAACGACCAAGATATAAACAAGTTGAGATCAACGGACAAAGAAGAAAGCGATTTTCACGTTGCAACCATACTGACCGGACCATCCGATCAGTTTAGGGTCTACCGGCCATCGTGCAGATCGGACGGTACGGTCTCTAGGACCGTTGTGTCTGATCTCTACATCCAGACTCCCCTCAGGCTCTGAGCACAGAGCCACTGACCGGACTGTAAGGTCCAGTGATCAAACTGTACGGTCACTACTGAAAAACTTACTAAGTCAATGAATTTCTCCATTTTCCAAGTGCCCTTACTAAACGCTCAAATAAACATTGCACCTTAAATATGAAGGGAACTTTCAAACACTCCTTTTCAAATAGTGGCTCTTTATGGCCTTATAATTTTCATAAATGCCAAATGGAAGATCGAGCAAATAAGAACCAAGGAAAATAAGGGCCAAATGGGTATGTATGAACTTTAGTCCATGAACGGTGCGAGTGGGTTTAACCTCGGAGTTCATAAGAGCTTGCTCAATGGGCATGAAGCACAATCCTTTCCTTTGGTCACACTTATGGGACAAATATATCGAAGTGGGACAAGCCTCCTCTGTGTTTCCTATATGATGCATGCAACAAGCATTTTACATATGCATTGAAAGTAAACATGCCATGTGAATGCAAGCAAAGTTAAACAAGACACAAGAGAAACCTAACAATGTCAAGTTTGAACCCCTCCCAAGCTTACTCACTATAAGCCATACCCTTGCCTTGAGAGAAGCCAAACCACCATCTAAAGCACTCCCCCTTGCTTATAGCTATCTTGGATGGGTTAGACATTGACTAATTTTATTGTGTTTTTCATTTAGTTATTTACACATGCATGGATGCAAAGCATACTAGTCACATAGGAGTCCTAATTACCATGCAATGCAAGAGAAAGAAAAACACACAACAACTACCAAGAACAAACACGGTTACCTCCCTCATGAGTAGATATGATGTTGAGGTCCATGTCATTTGTGGTGGACTTTACTTGATCATCATGTAAGCTTATGGTCCACCACAACCACTACCTTCTAGGTCTTGTTCTTGGGCACCCACTTGTACTTCGTTAACCTCTCAAGATCAACAATGCACTTAGGCACCCATATGCTCTTGACCTTTTTTTTCTTGTTTGGTGGTCCCAAAGCCTTAGCATTCACCTTGCCATCCTTGTTCCTAAAAAGCTTGAAATGTGTGTTCTCATGGAACAAGTTAGCGTTAGGCAAAACAATGGAACTTCTCACCATAGGACAATCCTTGATGGTGTGACCATCCTTGCAACACCTCTCGCAATAGTAGTCATCGAAGATAAAAGGTTTGATCCATGCGGGTATGGAATCATTCATCTTGATGAGGTTGATGATTGCGGGATATGAGCCAAGTCCCCTATGGGAGACATTGTACACATGGTTTCTCTCAAGAATCTCCTTGTGGATGGCTCTACCACGTGTGTGTGACACCCTGGTGTCTCACTTCTATTTGAATTGCATGCTAAGAAAAGTTGGAAGCTAAGTGAAGCATAAAATCTTAAGTTGAAACTTAATTTGAATTTAATCATAGTTAATCATAAACCCTGCAAATAAGGTTGTGAAGCACTTTAAAATTTTTATACACAACATGTGCCAAGTAATTACATCTCTATGATGGGAATATAAAACTAGAATTTTAGACCAAAATTCAGAATTTTATCTTATTTGAAAGTACACCAAATAATTAAATTGAACCAAGAAATGATTCAAATTTAAATTTTATTTCCAAATAAATTATCTCAATTCTGCTCAAATGAAGTCCTCTATTAAATTCTACACGTCCTGAGGAGCCCAAATGTAAAATACTATCTCATTTGGAGGCTTGTAGCATTGGAGAATTAAATAAAACACCAAAAGAACTTTTCTGCAAACTTTTCAAAAGGTGGAGGACCTCTGGGTAAAACTGTTGTCTTCTTCTTCCTGGAGACCAGCGGCAGAACGCACCCGAGCTCGCCCTTTTTCTCCTTTCCCGGGACTTGCTCCCGCACTAGATGTGCTCGGCGACGTTGCATCACAACACCGCCACGACAGAGCTACAGGAGCTCGAAAACCATGGCACCCGTTGTCCCCGGTCGCCCTGACCACGCGTGCTCCCCTTTACGTGACACTGGAACGCCTGTGAGCCGCGCTGACCGAGCCTCCCCCCTTAAACTCGCGCCTGCCCTTCCTTCTCCTCCTCACCCCGCCATTGTTGTGCACATGGTCGAGTCACAGGTTTTCTAGCGCCTCCCTGGCTCAAATAAACCCACAATTTAGTGGCAAGAACACACCTCATCTCTACATGGCCTTGAATACCATTCTCCCTCGTTAGCCATGGAGATTGAAGTCAAATTCTCATCACTCACCAAAACTAACCACCGCCCACTCTTTTCTCCAATTTGCCTTACGTAGTGAGTAAATTCAAAATTAGTTGGGCATGATGGTACCTGCACTCCTGGTGCATCCGTCTAGTCCATTTGCTCCTAACTTGGTGGTGCAAGACGAGAGCAGTTTCTTTTTCCCCCGCCGCCGCCGCTAGTGTCCGCCACCTCCACGGCGAGCCCCCTGTTTTAGCCATCCTTGATGCAATACAACTTGATGCCGCTCTTCTCCATGACGCCATGAAGCCGCAGCAACAGACGGCATCTAATTTGGTACTTTATGCCACTCGCATGACAATGCCGAACGTCGAGCTTTCCGCCACTCTTGACGTCGGCCATCCTCCGGTGTGTGCCCGACCCCTCCAAGCTGTCCAACCTGTGCGCCTCGACCTGCCCTCCACCATGGTAAGCACGGAGTCGAGTTTCGCCGCACGGCGAGCCCGACAGCGAGCTCTTTGCTCGGCTCCGGCGAGCTCCGGCGAGGCTGACTGGCCGCTGACTGGCGCTTATGTGGCAGCTGATGTGTCGCTTAGCTGTCAATTGCTTTAATGCCCAGAAAATTTTAGAAATGAGCAAAATCTTGTAAAAAACATAGTAATTAAACTACAAATCCAATGGACCTCAAATTAATGTTGTTAGTATCATAAAAATGTGCTTTAGTTTATAAAAATAATAGCAAACTATTTCTGTGAAGCTATTTTTTAATAATTAAATAACTTGTACAAACACTAATTAATTCTTTATTAATTCTAGGAATAAAAATTAATTCTAATCTTTTGCATGCACTGTTATTTCATGTTAATGTATCACCCTGATTTTTGGTTAAGTTAATTTTGCAATATTTCATACGCTATAATTATGTAATGCTTTAACTTGTATAAATGCTAGTAATTCAAATATTAATGTCCAGAAGCTATAATTTGGTAAAAATGAAGTTCATACATGTCTCTGTTCATGATGAATGACTCAAGTCCAAAGTCACTTGTTTACTACAGTAATTGCAACAACCCTATCTAAATAGTTAACACACTCTAAGGTTCATGACCATTGAGGTCACCCCAAGGTATGATGCTTTGGTGATGAATGACGAACATGAAATGTGACTAATGTCCACACGAGTGTTATTCGTATAGAAAATCTCTTCTATCTTATGATGATTGTCAATGGCATCCTTGGCGATTGATGACGATGACCACAAGCATGGAGGCTCGTGAACTTGATAGAGTCCAAGGGTTGATGGAGATGGATCAAAGTTAAGAACATGCTATGGTGCAAGTGTTTGGTACACTTGTCTAGGTGTTAGGGCTTTGTGTCCATAGGAAAAACCGGACTATCAGGGGGGTCTAGATCATTCTCTTAGGTAATGTCTAGTCGGTGATGTGCAAGGTTGCTCGATGAAATCACAAGCACAAGGTGACAGTAGAGAAGCCAAGGAGCTATTTAGAGAAGCTGGGAAACACCAAAAAGAGGGGTCAGAGGTGACCAGACTATACGGTCACTATAGGGAGTTGTCTAGGACTTTTAGCTTCTGGACATAGACACCGGACAGAGGGGTCAGAGGTGACCAGACTTTATGGTCACTATGGGGAGTTGTCTGGGACTTTCAGCGAGAAGCGAGGAATCTGTCTATGCCAGAAGTCTGTACAGACCGGACGGTCCGGTCAGTAGGACTTGCATAGGGTAGAGAGAAAGCAGCTGCGCGAAGGCTCCTAGAGTGGAGAGAGAAACGGACCGGACGGTCTGGTCAGTACAGGTTTTCAGCAGGGCAAAGCTGTTGGAGCTCGGGATTGCATTGACCGGATGGTCCGGTCAGGTAGTGACCGTATGGTCCGGACAGTAGGCCCATAAAGCTGATTTCATGGAGCAACGGCTAGTTTGAGGTTGGGAGCCTATAAAACTTTGTTGCTGGGGTCTTTGGGACCTCTCTTGGCCAGTGGAATACCTAAGATCATTTGGTAAGGTCCAAGAGGAAAAGAGGAGAGCACTTGGAGGAGATATTACATATCTTGAGAGTGCTAGTGGAGAGTAACTTGAACATCTTGCACATCTAAGGCTAGGATGTCCTTGAGGGTGTGATCTAGATTGTTACTCTTGGTCTGTGGTGAGACCTAGACCGGGTTGGGTGTCAGTGATCGAGCCTATCATGATTGGTTGCAAAGGCCATCACACATTTGTACACGGTTTAAGCCCGTCGGTGAAAGGGGCATTGCTAGTGAGTGCCTGTTTCGGCTCAGGAAGTCCGGCAAGATCTTGAGGGATGCGAGCTTGTGCTTTGTGCAGCGGTGACGCACACTGTGTCTTTACTCTAGGAGTGATTGCGGGCTCGTGGGCGAGAACTCCACTTGGTGGCGGGAGGGACTGGAACTCCGGTAGGAGTGGTCCAATAAGGAGTAGGGGAAGGCGCCATACTTCTGAGACCTCGGGAAAAAATCATGAGACATCTCTTACTCTACTCCTTGCTTTGATGCATTACTTTCCACACTTACATATCGTGCTATTCATGCTTGTCTTGTTCTAGTTGATTACCTTGTAGATTTGCATTAATAGGCTCTTTACTTGTTAGTAGTGTTTGAGCTTCCGCATTTCATCACTAACATGTTTAGGAGTTGCATTTCCTTTGAGTGATTCACTAGTATGCTTAGGTTGTTGTTCCTTTCATAGGTTCATTATCTTGCTAGTGTGATCAACACTAGAATTGTGTAGGAGTTGATTTAAGTGGTCGGTTTTAGGGATTGGCAAATTTGGTACATAGTTCAAGTTCCCGATTTACACCCCCCCTCTCGGTCACTCGGTCCTTTCAAGTGGTATCAGAGCCAAGTGCTCATCATAAGGCTTAACCGCCTTGAGTAGTGATCGAATTGAGTTCGGATGTCATCCCATTCGGGGCCGGGTCATGGCTCATGAAAGGATTGCTTTAAAAGCTACCTAAATGCCATGATTCCAGATGAATTGATGGATACTCTTATGGACTTTGCCAATACCTTTACCGATGATCATGTGTATGATGATGATGATTGTGTTGATGTGCCTAGTTCTAGTGAGTGCCTAGATTTTTCTAATGTTGACTTGATAGGTTGCTCCACTAGTGTGCCTAATGTGTTGATTGATGGTGTGTCTCTTGATCTTGCTTGCTCCAATAGCATGACTAGTATTGATGATGATTGCGACTCTCTTATTGATCATACTAGTAGTTCCCTTGTTGAGGAGTTATTTGCCTTTCATGCTAATGACAATGAGGACTTACTTGATTCTCTTATTCGCTTGCGAGGTTTGGTGGACAAAATTGCAGAAACTTATTTTGAGCTCCCCAATATTGTGATAGTTGAGAAGATCCTCTCCTTGCTTCCGAGTAGCAAGCTCTTCTGCATCACCCTTGATCTTCTAATGGAGAAGAGTCTCTCCGTCGAGGACATGATTGAGCTTCTCTTCAAGGATGAGGAGATCACCGTGAACATGGCGAACAAGAAGACATCCAAGGCAAACCATGAAGCATCTTCAACAAAGAGAAAGAAGTAGCTTCAAGCTCAAACTTTTTTGATTCCTCCACAAGATTGTCTTGCAACAGCTTCTACAACACGTTCGGAGCAAGACATTCATCGGGCGCTTCGTCAAGCTCTACCTCAAGTGTCATCCCAAGTTCTACTCCAAGCACCTTGGGTGGACCGACTTTGGCACATGCGTCGAGCTCAACAACAGGAGCTTTTCTTTGAACTTGAAGAAATAGTGAGAAGCTCAAATATTGATCATTGCGAGACTTTCTTGAGGATTTATGATCTTGTGTGCAGGATAAACTCTTTCAGGGGCCTTCGAAAGATAACATCAATCGAAGTAATTGAGAGCTCCTCCGACTGATCATAGCTCTAGAGGCTTTCTACTCGAGGAGTGAAGGTGCATCTAGGCCCCTAATTTTATTTTGGTGATTGGCGCTAATACAATTAAGAATGGACTAATGTTTCAATGAGCATGTGTGTAGAAGATGGTTCAATTATTGATGACAAAGTGCATAGAAGCTCAAATACTCAAAGAAAAGGAGAAAACAAAGTGGCCAAGAAATTTCAAGATGATACTCAAAAATTTGCTCAAATATGAAGCGCATGGAGTTTTTACTTTATTTTTGAGTATAGGAAAAACCGTACTATTAA
The DNA here is from genome assembly GCA_032690845.1 of Eleusine coracana subsp. coracana. Lineage (NCBI taxonomy): Eukaryota > Viridiplantae > Streptophyta > Magnoliopsida > Poales > Poaceae > Eleusine > Eleusine coracana. The sequence continues at coordinate 40,961,023 of CM064434.1, forward strand.
GAGGGACACAAAAGTGTGAAGCAATGATGAACTAAGAGCAAAATCCAAAATTCCATAGCCAAAACATTTTTCCAGGGCAAAATCATCGGACTTGTCCGACCCATTGGACAAGTCCATCGGACTCCAGAACCTTTGCCACTCTGGGTCGTCGGACTTGTCCGATGGTAATCGGACATGTCCGATGACCAGCAAGTCTGACCTATCGGACTTCACTGTCAGACTACAGTACCTGTGTCAAACCCTAGCCATCGGACTTGTCCGATGGTCAACTTGTCCGAGGCATCGGGCAAGTCCCTCGGACTCCAGAACCGATGCCAACTTACCTGTGTCAAACCCTAGCCATCGGACTTGTCCGATGGTCAACTTGTCCGAGGCATCGGGCAAGTCCCTCGGACTCCAGAACTGACGCCAACCATCGGACTTGTCCGATGGAGATCTGAGAGATACCCATCCAAACGGCTCCTTCTCTTCTTGAGCTATAAATAGAACCCCAATCCGTCCCTTGTCCAAGGTGTCCCTCATTCCACTCAAAAACACTCTCAAGCTCACTTTGCTCTCCAAATCTCTCCTCCCTTACTTCCAACCTTGATTTGTGAAGGGATTGAGAGAAGATTCAAGAGCTCCATCGACTTCAAGCTTCCATTCTCTCAAGCTCTTGGTTCATCCTCACCGCCGACCACGTTTGTGTTTGTTACTCTTGGGGATTCATCCCCTAGACGGTTAGAGGTACCCGTAGAGCTGCCAACTTGTGTGGTGACGCCTCGGAAAGTTTGTATTGACCCCTCCTTCGTGGAGTTTACTAGTGGAAAGACAAGTTTGATCTTTGTGGTCACTTGGAGACGTTAGGGTTGAAAGAAACCCGGTCCTTTGTGGATCCCACAATGGAGACGTAGGCTTCTTTGTGGAGCTGAACTTCAGTGAACAAATGTTGTGTCTCCCCTTGTCTTCTTTTGCATACTTGTTACTTACTTGCTCTTGCTCATATCTCGCTAGCTCGGGTTTGCCTCGTTTCTCTTAAATTAACTTGTGTAGGTTGATTGCTAGTTGTTCCTCTTATTTCTACAACTTCCTCTAGCTTATAATTACTAGATCCTAGCTTGCCTTGCACTAATATAAAGTTTTAATCGGCCGATCTACTTTTCTAACTCGTGCCATCGGACAAGTCCATCGGACTTTCCTCACTACCGTCGGACAAGTCCAACACTGCGCATTTGACTTTTATTATTAAGTGATTTTCAGGGACAATTGCCTATTCATCGCCCCCCCTCTAGGCACTTTCAATTGGTATCAGAGCGAGGATCTTCTAAAAAGCTTAACTGCTTGAAGATTAAAGATGTCAAATCCGGGAGAAGAACCAACTACCGCTCTCCCAAACAAAGATGGTGCTAGTGGTAGTCAAGATGGAGATGATACAGTTGGAAGACATGATGCTCAACCAAGAACCTGCAACAATGTCATGTTTGATTATGAAGATCTCAAAGAGGATCGTATTGGGCAAGGGTTCGGTAGGCTTCCGTACTTTGATGGACAATTCTATGACCATTGGAAATGCAAGATGATGATGTACTTAGAATCAATGAGTCCGCATGTTGCAAGCATAACCAAGAATGGTTTCTTGTGGGAAAATAGAGATAATCCAACTCGAAAGGATCAACTCAACATCCATCACAATGCCGTGGCGGCTAGTGCAATTGTTTCCGCACTTAGTGCCACCGATTATGACAAAGTAGCCGGAATCAAGAATGCCAATCAATTATGGAGAAAGCTTGAGGTTATCTATGAGGGTATTGATTCCGTGAATGATGCAAGGCTTGAAGAATTGCAAAATGAGTTCAACTTGTTCATCATGGGTCCGGGAGAAGGCCCAAAAGAAGTTCATGATAGACTCATGAGAATTGTGAATCAAAGAAGAGCACTTGGAGCTAGAATGTCCGACTTGGATATCAACAAGAGACTATTACAAGCATTGAGACCATGGTATTGCAACATTTGCTCAAACATTATAGAGAAGGACAATTTCAAAACCTTCTCCACCGATGAGGTACATAGGAAGCTTCTATCCCAAAAACAACAAAACGATCATGCGAACAAGATAAATGCGTTGATCAAGCAAATTGCAGAAGCCAATGGTGATAAGAATGATGTGGCACTCAATGCCACAAGTGAAAAGAAGCAAGAGAAGAAGAAGAACAAAGTAGATGATTCTAGTAGTGAAAATAGTGACTCCGTGAACCTGAAGGACCAAGCCGCGCACGATTTGTTGCTCGGAGCCATCTTCGCGACGCCGCCAAAGACCCTCGTGTCGCCACCTCTCGTCGCCGACCCCTCCTGGTGAGCTACCGACCTCGCCAACCCCCCAGACGATTTTGCCTCAACGTTCGCGTCATGCTCATGGTTCTGCGGCGAGGTTTGCTCGCATGCAGCTGCCGGCATCGAGCTTGACCGAGCTCCGGCGAGTCCTCGGCAGCCGCTGACCCGGCGCTGACTGGCATCCTATTGGCAGCCTACGTGTTGCTGAGCTGGCGTCTATGTGTCGCCTGCGTGGCACCCTTTAACCAGAAAATACCCAGAAAATTACCAGAAAATGCTAAAACTTTAGAAACTCATATTAAATTGAATTCAAATCCTTTGAGGCTCAAACAAATTTTGTTGGATTCATATATCCGTACTCTATTTTAGTAAAATGAGAAATCTTAGTCTCTGAACATGTATTTTTATTAATTCATTTAATTGTCAAAACACTAATTAATTCACCAGAAATTCTAGGAATAAAATTAAACACTGATTTTTGGCATGCTTTGTAAAAACATGATTATCTACCACCACAAATTTTTGTTTGGTAAAATATGAATTACTTTAGGCCCTGGATTTTATTTAGTGTGATTGTTTAAATTAATTATAGTAATTATTCTATAAATAATTTGCCCCTCCCACTTGGCATAAAAATCATTCATATAAGTTTCTGTTCTTAGTAAATCACACATGTCCAGAAACATAAGTTTGCTTTATTAATTAATTTAATTGCTCATATCACTTATTTACCTTGTTTAATTGCATAAAGAACATATATACCCAAAATCTTAATTAACAACCCAACTTCTCTGAAGCATATGGCTTCTTAAACATAATAATAATTTTAATTGACATTAAAACACAATGTGCTTGCATGCATCATATCATTGCATTCAACGGTATTCCGATAATGTCGTTAATTCAATTCCGTCATATAGGTAACGACAACCAGGAGTAAGAGGAAGACTTATAGAAGGACATTGACCCTCAAGAGCAAGAAGTTGTAGTTGCTAGCACTAACATCGATCCAGGCAAGCCTCGGTTTACATTCACCTTTTTACAAAATTTTGCTAGTTTATATTAATACTAGTGTCTATAATTAGTGTTGCATTAGGTCATAGGAGTTGATTGAAACCGACCTTGCATGATATCCAACTGACCTATGCTATTGTCTTTAGAACTTGGTAGAATCGGTACTGTTATGCTATGCTCAGTAATCACTAAGTCTTGTTAGAAAGTATTATTACTAAGGGATGAACTTGACCACTGAAACGGGAATTGTTAAAAGAAGTTTATTTTTATGTTATGACCGGACAGGGATAATGCACGTGTAGGTTTGCAACAACACATGGGTTTTGACTGTGGTAGCCCTGCATTGTCGAACCTAGGACCCGTCCGTGGTCGGACCCTTGATCAAGTATTGAACAGTACCAAATGCATGCTAGCTTATGGGTACTAGTAAACCGATGTAGCATTAAAGGTCACTTGCATTGAGTATAGTTAAGGTGCGTTGATCATTGACCCTCCTGCTACTGGAGTAGGCGGTTCAGACCATGAAGTACAGTCGGTAGAACGGCGTGCCCACTCGACGTCACCACACCCGGGCTGAGGTGTAGGTGCTTTTCTTGTGAAAGGTTGCCATATACGACCTTAATTGGTGCGTATGTGTCGTGCATCTCGGGTTTTCCCAGCTGGTGTAAATCGATTGCAATCGCTGTCCCTCGCAGTAATGAGTACCACATGGTCATCGCACCGCCAATCGCGTAGTTGCACCTAATATCATGGAATGGATCATGTTGCTTATTGATGATGATGATCATTATTATTATTATTGCTCTTATATCGTATTAACTTTATATATTGTTATGTTATCCTTTAGTTGCAACTAAAGTTACATTTTGGCTCAACCCATTTAAATTGACAATTAAAAACATGACAGAACTAATAGGTTGCTTAGTGCGAGTCCTTTTAAACAAGCCACCTATTAGAGCCTTTGCATGAGTAGGTGTCCAACGGGTAAGTCTTGCTGAGTAATTAGTACTCAGGCTTTGTGCCATTGTGTTTTTCAGGTAATGAAGAAATAGAATTGCCTGTAGATGTGATACCCTAGGACATGCAAGTCCCTAAGGGTTGGACCGCCCACTGGGAGTCCGACTCGCCGCCGCAGTGATGTTGCTTGTTGCTAGGGTGATGGTCCTTCGGGCATGGATCACCACCAGGCAGTACCGTCGAGCGTAGTTCCTTTACGTATTTGCTTCCACTGTTTCAAAACATTTATGAACTTGTATTAATTCCGCTGCACTCTGAATCATCGTATTAATGTAATATTCAACTGAAAATTTGACCAATGTTGTATTATCAAGTGTCTGGGCTATCAGCACCGTCGGGACCTCGATCCTCCTGAAAGGGGCGCCACAACTGGTATCAGAGCCGTGGTCCATGATAATACAAAAAATAAATCATATTTTCAAAAACCACGACATGTGCGAGTAAGGATACGTTACTATTGCCCATGTACATAATAGGGTGGTGACAAAGCTAACCTGGGCTATGATTGTTTATATTACTTGCATCTACGGCTTCTTCAAATGAAGGTATGGACATGCTTAACTAACACGCAAGATATCAGTGTCTATGCTGGCAGGCGGATATGAGACACTGTTGGCTCGTGACTTATCACGGGGCGATCCTTTCCATGGATCGTTACTAGTAGAATTGTGCTTATTTTTATAGTTTCTTTTGAATTTGATATATTGTTTCTGCAATGGATCTTCTGCAGGTACACTAACGCCGTTAGTATAACACTTAGATTGACTTACATGTTGAGTGCGGGTCGTCATCAAATATCCGTGCCGCTAAGTAACGGCAAAATATGCGTTGTGTTGTGAGGAACGCTTGGATTATAAAATGAAAATTTTGCATCATGCATCCCAATGTAACTAAACTAAAAAATTGGTTCTCTCCTTGCTCACAACCTCTGAATAAAATTTTTTCTAAGTATGATAAGTATAAAGTTCTAAATTACAAGGTTAACAAGAATCTGTCCTGTTTTAGCTGCCAACTTCAAAAATTCATAACTATTAATTTACTCAACCAAATAAGGCATACAAATACTTTTCATAAAGGTCACAACATCCCCTGTCACCTAGAATTTAAATTAAAATTTGATCATAAAATTAACAACCTCAGAAATAGAGAACAAGTACAATCTGTCAACTCACTATTTTCAGCATGACCCTGAAATTAAAAATTTCATAACTAAAGTTGTACTTCGAATTTGCAAGTGTTTAAACCCAATCTGGAAAGCCCTTGAAGTATATTTTCATCTCCAATAGGTTTCATAATTTTGTTGTCTTCCCTCTGTCCAGTAGAGCCAAAACACTCAGCCTCTATTATCCTGAAACAGAATCTGCCAACCTGCAACAACAACAACAACAACAAAGCCTTTTTATCCCAAGCAAGTTGGGGTAGGCTAGAGATGAAACCCATGGGAACCCAAAAAAGAAGAGACAAATGAACAAAAGCCAAAAGAAAGAGAAGAAAAAGGGAAAAAAAGAAAAAAAAGAGACAAAAACAAAAGGAACAAAAGCCAAAGGAAAGAAGAAACGAGTAAGCAAGAAGGAAGGGGAAAAAAAGATCATGGTTCCGACACATCTATTGCTAGTCTCCAAGCGCTCCTATCCATACCTAGCTCCTTAGGGATATCCCACGCCTTCAGATCTCTCTTAACCGACTCGTCCCAAGTCAAGTTTGGTCGGCCTCTACCTCTCTTAACATTAGCATCTCTCTTTAGAACCCCACTACGCACCGGCGCCTCTAGAGGCCTCCGTTGGACATGTCCGAACCATCTTAGCCAATGTTGAACCAATTTCTCCTCGATAGGTGCCACTCCTATCCTGTCTCGGATATCTTCATTCCGTATTCGGTCTTTTCTTGTATGCGCGCAAAACCAACACAACATACGCATCTCTGCTACACTCAATTGTTGAACATGTCATCTTTTTGTAGGCCAGCACTCAGCACCGTATAACATCGCCGGACGAATTGCCGTCCTATAGAATTTACCTTCTAGATTTTGTGGCACCCTCTTGTCGCATAAGATGCCGGATGCTTAACGCCATTTCAACCAGCTGGCTGAAATTCTATGCCTAACATCTTCATCGATGTCACCGTCCTTTTGCAACATCGATCCTAAATAACGCAATGTATCCTTCTTGGCCACCAATTGTCCATAAAGGCTAACGTCTCCAACCTCATGTCTAATCGTGCTAAACTCACACATCATATACTCGGTCTTGGCCCTACTAAGTCTGAATCCGCTGCACTCTAAGGTGTGCCTCCATAGCTCCAACTTCCTTCTAACCCCATCCCAACTCTTGTCAACTAACACCACATCATCAGCAAAGAGCATACACCAAGGGACATCACTCTGTATTTCTCGTGTGACTTCGTCCATTACTAGAGCAAATAAATAAGGGTTCAATGCTGATCCTTGGTGTTGTCCTATTTTAATCGGAAAGTCATTGGTGTCGCCATCACATGTCCGAACACACGTCCTCGCGTCCCTGTACATGTCCTTGATGAGGGTAATGTACTTAGTTGAGACTTTGTGCTTCTCCAAGGCCCACCACATGACATTTCTTGGCACTTTTTCATACGCCTTCTCGAGGTCAATAAAGACCATGTGTAAGTCCTTCTTTTGCTCCCGATATCTCTCCATCAATTGTCGCATTAAGAAAATTGCCTCCATGGTCGATCTTCCAGGCATAAACCCAAACTGGTTTTGCGTCACACTTGTCACTCTTCTTGGGCGATGCTCGATAACTCTCTCCTAGAGCTTCATCGTATGGCTCATCAACTTAATCCCACGATAGTTAGTACAACTTTGAACATCTCCCTTGTTCTTGAAGATCAGTACTACTATACTTCTCCTCCATTCTTCCGGCATCTTGTTTGATCGAAAGATGAGGTTAAAAAGCTTAGTTAACCATACTATGGCTCTGGCACCCAAGCATCTCCATACTTTGATGGGGATACCATCAGGGCCCATTGCTTTACCACTCTTCATCCTCTTTAAAACTTACTCTATCTCTGCCTCCTGAATTCTCCTCACAAAGCGTCTATTGTTATCATCAAATGAGTCATCCAACTCAAGTATAGAACCCTCCTCCTCACCATTAAAAAACTTATCAAAGTACTCTCGCTATTTGTCCTTGATCTCCTCATCTCTCACCAGGAGTCGATCTACCCCGTCCTTGATACATTTGATTTGGTTGATGTCCCTCGTCTTCCGCTCATGGATCCTAGCCATCTGATAGATGTCCTTCTCCCCTTCCTTCGTGCCTAGCCGCTGATAAAGGTTATCATATGCCTGACCCTTTGCTACACTCACTGCTCGCTTTGAAACCCTCTTGGCTATTTTATGGCCTTCTATGTTGGCTGCACACTTGTCAAGATGTAGGCATTTGAAAAACTCCTTCTCCTTGATAGCCCTTTGCACCTCATCATTCCACCACCAGGTGTCTTTTGCTTCTTGTTTGCCTCCCCTACTCACGCCAAACACTTCTAAAGCTACCTTTCGCACACATGTTGCCATCTTTAGCCACATGTCATCTGGTCCTTCTCCTTCCTCCCAGGGTCCCTCTCCTAGCATCCTCTCCTTAAAAGTTTGTGTCAGCTCCCCTCTAAACTTCCACCACTTCGTTCTCACGGTCTTGGTACGTTTGTCCCTGTATACAAGTACCCAAAAGCGAAAATCCGCCACCACAAGCTTATGTTGAGTGACGACACACTCCCCAGGTATCACCCTACAGTCCAAGCAAGCACGTCTGTCCTCCCTCCTTGCAAGGATAAAGTCGATTTGGCTTGAGTGTTGTGCACTTCTAAAGGTCACTAGATGGGATTCCCTCTTCCTAAAGAGGGTATTCGCTACCAACAAGTCATAAGCTAACGCCCAATTAAGTATATCCTCCCCCTCCTGATTCCTACTACCATACTCAAACCCCCCATGGATCCGCTCGAACCCTACATTAGACGTCCCCACATGGCCATTAAGGTCTCCTCCTATGAAAAGCTTCTCACTAATAGGTATGGCACTAACCATGCTATCTAGATCTTCCCAAAACTAACTCTTGGTGCTCTCACTAAGACCTACATGAGGGGCAAAGGCACTAATCACATTTAGAGCCGAATCTCTAACTGTCAGTCGAACTAGGATAATCCAGTCACCGTGCCTCCTAACATCTATGACTCTATCCTTAAGGCTCCTATCGATCAAGATGCCTACACCATTTCTACCCGATGTTGTACCTGTGTACCTAAGCTTGAAGCTAGTATCCTCCACCTCCTTCGCCTTCTGGCCCTTCCATTTAGTCTCTTGGATGCATAAGATATTTACACGCCTCCTAGTTGCCACATCGACTAGCTCTCGTAACTTGCCAGTTAGGGACCCTATGTTCCAACTCCCTAGACGAATCCTAGTTGGCTTGGCTAACTTCCTTACGCTTCGCACCCGTCGAGGAAAGTGCGAAGACCCTTGCTCATTTTTCACCACACCCGGGCATAGATGTAGAGCGCCACTAAGGTTGTGATGACCTGACCCTTGCTCACTATTCATTGTACCCAGGTCACGATACGACGCGCCACCAAAGGGATGACGACCCAGCCCTTGCTCATTTGACACCACACCCGGGTTCCGATGTAGCGCGTCGCTAAGAGGGTTACGCCCCAACGAATTTCTTATGGGTTTCATATCCATTTGAGTGGCTTGGTTTTTGACGTTGGTTCGACAAACCTAACACAACCCTCCTCCTTTACCCAGGCTTGGGACTGGCTATGTTGAGACCGAATCTGCCAACCTGAACTTGCAAAATTCATAAGTCTAGATTTACTTGGAATTTTTGAGAAAATAAATACAATCTGGAAAGCTATGAAAGTGAGGTATAACCTGGGTCCAACCCCAAATTTTTAAGACCTTGTTTTCTATTCAAAATACCAACTTTTTTGACTGTGGTACAGTCAAGATAGAATCCATTTTAAAACACATCGCCATATTATTGCCCCTTGAGGCTGGAAAATGTGAACTAAAAACTTGGTTTCTGTATTTCATAGCACTTTATATGAAATGCATCTTTACTGTAGGGAAAGTTTGACTCAATCAAATTGTTGTGATATAGTTTTGCTATCATTACCAGCACCATGACAGTTGTTAGTGATATGCATTTTGCCCATGGAACACTGTACTCTCCACCACCGTGGCTTTCCTACACTTTTGTGGGATCTGCTACACTCGCTAGGCTACGACGAGTCGCCCTCCTACAAGGGCCGCGAGATTCGATGCCACGGGGAGACTCTTAATGAGGTACACATCAGCGTGCCCACTCACCCGCGCAACCTTGACATGGTGGCGATGGAGAGCACGGCAATTTGTGGGAGCCTCCACGAGGGCTTGGAGAGAGTCGCCCACAGGGCTCTCACTCACTTCTGCAGGCGCAACGCAGCAGCGCTCTCTGGGACTCCATTTGAGCTGATTCCCATCTGGCACTAGGCCAACCCGGTCTGGCAGAGGTGCGGGAGGCGCATCGCCCGCGACGACTACCCGGCGTATCATGCAGGGTACCACCGTGTGTCCCACTACTCCGAGTACCTCCACAACTAGGATGAGGAGGCTAGCAGCCACAACAGGATTCTACTGGCTGACGCTGAGCAGGCCTAGGTGCAGAGGAATGATCTGTAGACACAGGTTGATGCACAGCAGAGGGAGATTCAGCGGCTGACCACTGCTCTTGAGGCGAGTGAGACTCGCGTTACTGAGGTCACTAGACAGTGCGACACCCTCGCGCAGGAGGTTGACAGACGTGGCGTGCTTATGCAGTAGTGCGCCAACCACAACGAGCATTTGCAGCATCAGTTGACGGCTACACAGCATGAGATGGAGCTCATGGGAGAGGATCTAGAGACCCTGGCTCACGAGAACCAGGGCCTACAGCAGTAGCTGGAGGCGGTCCTGGCACCACCGGCAGCACCAGAGGAGGAGGATCCGGACAAGGACATGGACGAGGAGTCTGACATGGACTACGAGGCACCAGCCAGAGACAGGACTTAGGGGATCATGATAGACCGGACTAGGTCATGTAGGCAGGACAAGTTGGGTAGGTAGCTTTTGTCGACCACGCGAGGTTGTGGTATTTTGGGGGATCACTATGTGAGATGCTTTTGTAACTCAATGGTCACATATTCCGAGTTCCATACTTCAGACGATGTTGACTTATGTTATGTATTGGTTGTACCCTTTCCGCTACTATTGTTGCAATAGAGTTTCATAAGAATCCTAGCTTGATCATACTCTTTGACTCAATCGAAGTACTTTACTTGTAGATGGCTGAAAACACCAATCAACCGCCACCAGGTTGGGAGATCACCGATGGCCTGGAGTTCACAGGGATGGTTCACCTGTTTTGGAGAGTTCTCCAGAGATTCGGATATTCCATTCCTCCCACGTATGTTGGCAAGGACTTTCAGGAGCATGGAGTCCCCTCATGTGTCATCCATGTGGCAATTCCCGCCAATTACTCGGTCATTCCCGTATGGGAATCTTGGACCATTAGCGTCATCGGGACAGGTCTGCCTTCCACCTCGAATGTGGCTGCATTCAAGGCACTTACTCGATTATGTGAAGACCACAAGCATGATGTTGCTGGAACACCTGTGGATTTCATCTTTGATACAAACCATCGCCACCATGATCCTATGCTGCCCATAATAGAGTATTATGGCTTATCCACTTTCACCTTATGCACAAATTTGTGTCGGTGTCTAGATGTGTTTCATGCTGCACTTCGACTTTCTGAAGTCAAAAAACAAGCTAAGGATGAGAAAATTGTAGAACTGAACCAACAAATTCGAGCTAAGAATGAAGAGATGGATGCAATTATAGAAGAACGTGACCAAGCCTTGCTGGATGCTGTAGATTTTGAGCATGACATGATTGAGGCTCAAGATGACTTGGACGCATTCAAGGCTGTCCACCTTCCTATTGAAGGAAATTGGGACGAGGTCATCATGGAGTATGGAGAACAAGAGGATGTAGAGATGGCGCCGATCGGTATTAATGATGTGGAAATGATGGATCCAGAGGAACTAGAAGAGCCTATGGAACCAGAAGAACCAGAAGAACCGGAAGAGATAGACCAAGAGTAGATGGATCGCTATACCCCGGTGTATGGTCGTGTAATATAAGTATTCCTAGTTCGATGTAGGAGTGTGAATCTTGCATTATGTGTCCGCAATACTGTAGCTAGCCGTTGGCACATATGTGTAAGAAGTCATTTAATGGTGTCCTTTTAACAACCATGTAGTCTAAATCAAATTAATGAAGATGGTTGTTACTTATGAAATTTATCCGTGCCTCTTGCAAATTTATATTCTTGCACATGTGTTTTTATGGATTATTCTGAGGAATAACTAATGTGCAACCGTATAAATTGCAGCATGGTGCGTACTCGGAATCAGGTTGACCCTGAAAGCTCTCAGCAAGGAGCTAATGTTGAGCCCTCACTAGCTGAGGTATTGGCTGCTGCACTCAACCAGCAACAAAATGAGTCTGAGATTCTTCGTCGGCTAGTAGATATTACGTCCCAACTAGCTGGACAGGGAGGCCACCGTAACAACAACAATCAGCCTCGATAGAGCCCCTACTCAAATTTCCTAGGTACACATCCGCCAACCTTCGAGTGCGTTAGAGAACCTCTGGATGCTGATCACTGGCTGCGCCAGACTGAGTTGAAGTTTGGTCTGCTGGAATGCACCGAGCACCAGAAGGTGCTATTCGCCGCCAAACAACTCCAGGGCTCTGCTAGCGCCTGGTGGGCAAACTATGAAGCTTCTCTACCAGTTGGACGTCGTGTTCAAAGGAATGAGTTCAAGACTGCATTTTGTGCTCATTTCATCCCACCTGGCCTCATGCAAAGGAAATTCCAGGAATTTATGGATCTGAAACAAGGAGGGAGGAATGTCCTTCAATATTCTGAAGCTTTTAATCATCTAGCTTAGTATGCTACTAAGTATGTTAATACTGAGGATAAAAAGAGATATGCATTTCTGCATGGTATGAATGCCACCCTTAAGCAGCGTCTGACTTGGCAAAGAACCAGCACATACAACTACTTGGTCAATGCTGCTATTGTCCAGGAAGGCTATGCGCCAAGTTGAAGAAGAAGATCGCAAAAGAAAGGCCCCTACTAGTGCCTCTGCTGCCCCACAGGCGAAGCACCGCCTGGTTTATACTTCATCTACCAGACAACATTTCCGGGCATCTCCGCAGTAGCAGTATGAGCGACGATATGGTTGGAACTACTCGAGGCCACCACAACAGCAGAACTTTCCGCCCCGTGCACCGTACCAACAATAGAACACTCAGTACCGTGCACCATACCAATAGCAAGGGAATCAGACTGCTCGTGCCCCACAGCCTACTGATCATGGAAGCAGTTATCCGTGCTACAACTATGATCGTACCGGCCACTTTGCCAAGAACTCCACTGCACCGAGGCGCAACAACAACAACAACCACAACAGCAACCAGCGTCAGAACCAGGGCAGGAATGTGAATGCACCGTCTCATGGTGCCCAAGTGAACTACACCAATGCTGAAGATATTTCTCAGAGCAAACCCGTGCTAACCGGTACACTCTCGCTCTATCGCCAGCCTGTCCTTGCACTTTTTGATTTTTGTGCTACGCATAACTTCATTAGCAAAGCTTGTGTGCAAAAACAGAAACTTTACACCACCGTCATAAATAGATGCTACACCGTCCGCTCTCCTGCTGGACAAATTTTTGCTAACGAGGTAGTATGTAAGGCCCCACTAGAAATTAATCGAAAGATCTACCCCACTGATTTCATCATGCTCAAGGACCAAGAGATCGACCTGATCATAGGTATGATCTGGATTAAAACCATAGAGTCATGCTAGACATTGAGCCTCGCATCGTTCACATCCACTCTTCCTTGCATGGAAAGGACACACTTTCTCTAAATGCCAATTCATCGAAAGCCTTGGTTGTCCATCACTTGGAAGGGCAATCACTTGAGAGTATTCCCGTTGTTCGTGAGTATCCGGACATGTTTCCCGAGGACATCTCTGGTCTACTGCCTGACCGTGACGTGGAATTTTAGATAGAGCTACAGCTAGGAACTTCTCCGATATCCCATCGCTCGAATAAAATGGCCCCGAACGAGCTGGCTGAGTTGAAAAAGCAATTGAATGAGTTACTGGAGAAGGGATTCATTTGCCCAAGCACTTCACCTTGGGGCTGCCCTACTATTTTTGTGAAGAAGAAGGACAAGTCCTTGCGGCTTGTTGTTGACTATCGGCCTCTTAACAAAGTTACCATCAGGAACAAATACCCGTTACCCCGTATAGATATCCGCTTCAACCAATTGGTTGGTGCTAAGGTCTTTTCAAAGATTGACCTCCGTTCGGGATATCATCAAATCAAGATCAGAGCCGAAGACATTCCGAAGACCGCCTTCTCTACAAGATATGGATTATTTGAGTATCTAGTAATGTCATTCGGATTGACAAATGCCCCTGCCCATTTCATGTACCTCATGAATTCGGTATTCATGCCCGAGTTGGACAAATTTGTGGTAGTATTCATTGATGACATCCTCATCTATTCTAAGTCTAGGGAAGAGCATGCTGAACATCTTCGCATTGTTCTTCAACGCCTCCGAGATCACAAGTTGTATGCAAAATTCAGCAAGTGTGAATTTTGGTTGGACCGTGTGCCATTTCTTGGTCACATAATCTCTGCGGAAGGTATCTCGGTGGATCCTAGCAAAGTTCAAGATGTGCTAGATTGGAAGTCACCAAAGACGGTTCATCAAGTATGTAGTTTCCTCAGGCTAGCTGGATATTTTCGTAGGTTCAACCCAAATTTTTCTCGGCTGACCAAACCCATCACGGAGCTGCTGAAAAAGGATAAGAAATTCAACTGGAACAACAGTTGTGAAGAAGCATTTCAAGCATTGAAGAAATTATTGACCACTGCCCCAGTATTGGCCCAACCAGACATCACCAAGTCGTTCGACGTGTATTGTGATGCATCTGGGACAGGACTTGGTTGTGTGCTCATGCAGGAAGGTTGTGTCATTGCCTATGCATCTCGACAATTACAAAAGCATGAAGAGCACTATCCAACTCATGATTTGGAACTAGCTGCAGTTGTACTTGCACTAAAAATAAGGAGGCATTATTTGCTCGGAAACTTAGTGCACATCTACATGGATCATAAGAGCTTGAAATATATCTTCACTCAAACCAATCTGAACATGAGGCAACGCCGGTGGCTATAACTAATAAAGAATTATAACCTGGAGATTCATCATCATCCGGGCAAGGCCAATGTAGTCGCCGATGCGTTGAGCAGGAAGGTACATTGCCATCACTTAGTACTAGAATATCAGAACAACGGCAACCACGTCACTGCTTTAGAACCCAGTCTTCACGTTTTGCCTGCTATAGTGATTAGCAACCTTAGTATACATTCTACTATTCATGAAGAAATCATTGCTGCACAGAAAAATGACGTTGGTATGAATCATATCCGTCAAAACATTAAGAAGGGTAAAGAAAAATGTTTCACTCAAGACTCCGACGGTACCCTGTGGTTCAATAACTGTTTGGTAGTACCAAAAGACTTTGAACTTAGACAGAAAATCTTGGATGAAGCACATCACTCCATGTACTCCATCCATCCGGGTAGAAATAAAATGTACCAAGATCTGACAAAGAATTTTTGGTGGACAAGAATGAAGCAAGAAGTGGCTCAATATGTTGCAGAATGTGATACTTGTTAGAGAGTTAAGGCTGACCATTTGACACAAGCGGGATTGCTTCAACCACTGAGTATTCCCGCCTGGAATTGGGAGGACATCAGCATGGACTTTATTGTTGGCCTACCTCTCACTTCGCATAAGCATGATTCTGTTTGGGTCATTGTGGACCGACTCACCAAATCTGCTCACTTCTTACCGGTCAACAATAGATATAGCACATGGCAATACGCAGAGCTATACATTGCAAGAATTATGTGTCGTCATGGAGTACCCAAGACAATCATCTCAGATCGTGGTTTGTAGTTTGTCGCTCATTTCTGGGAACAGTTGCATGCATCTTTGGGTACATGTTTAATTCATAGTTCCGCTTACCATCCCACTACCAATGGACAAACAGAGCGTGTCAACCAAATTTTGGAAGATATGCTTTGAGCATGTGTTTTAACGCATGGTGGTAATTGGGATGAGTACTTACCATATACGGAATTCTCGTATGACAACAGTTACCAGGAGAGTGTGAAAATGTCACTATTTGAAGCACTCTATGGTCGTAGTTGTAGAACACCAATAGACTGGTCTGAATCTGCAGAAAGGGTAACCTTTCGTCTTGATCTTGTCAAGGATGCAGAAGAAAAAGTTCGTACCATTTAGGCAAATCTTAAAGCTGCTAAATGCCATCAAGAGAAGTACGCAAACAGACGACATAGACCACTGTATTTCAGTAAGGGTAACTACGTCTATCTTCGAGTGTCACCTATGAAGGGTATCCAACGGTTTGGAGTTAAAGGAAAGTTAGCTCCCCGTTATATTGGGCCATTCCAAATTTTGGAATGATGTGGAAAAGTAGCCTACAAGATGGTGTTACCCGCCAATCTATCTGGAGTTCATAATACCTTCCATGTCTCTCAGTTGAAGTGGTGTCTCAGACCACCCATCGACAAAATCTTGGAAGAATACGACCAACTTCAACCAGACCTCACGTACTCTAAACAACCGATAAAGATCCTCGATGAGAAAGAGCGCACAACCCGTAAGTGAACACTCAAATTCTATAAAGTTCAATGGAGTAATCACTCGGAAGATGAATCCACTTGGGAATCTGAAGAATTTCTGAGTACTCATTACCCGGGATTTTGGTCGTCATACACAGGTATACTATGATCACCGTACTTCCCTCTAGTTTGCCTTGTTCATAATCTCGGGACGAGATTTCTTTAAGGAGGGAGGGCTGTGACACCCCAGGTGTCTCACTTCTGTTTAACAAGCATGATAAGCACAAATCATGAATTATGTAACATAAAATGATAGAGCCCTTTTATTGAATTAGTTCCAGGTAATTAAAAACCCTGCAAACAGATTGTGAGCCAAATGAAACTTTACAATATAACTTATGCCAAATAAATCAATAATCAGATTAGTAATGATAAATTAAGATTTTACAAATTTATTGAGTGTTTTATCTGATTAGCAAGAACCACAATTAATTAATTAGTTCTTAAGTACCTAATTTTTGCAATTATTAAATTTTAAAATATTCTTAATGAAAACTTCAAATGGACTTCACCAGTGTGTTCTCCACTATTTAAATAACCACTTCACCAATTTTCACCATTTTTGGGAATTCCTAGCTATTTTATTTCGAATTACTGAAAATACCTTTGACCAAGGACCTTTTTGCGAGGATCTGGAAAGATCAGGGGGGTCAGAGGGAAATCTCCCTCTTCTTCCTCCATTGGCCGACGCAGCCCTGCTCTCCTCCTTTGCCAACGCCGGCGCCCTGTTCTCCTCGGAACCGCGCGCGTAATAGTGCGTCAATGCTGGCCACCCCTCTACCACCGTCTGTCCCTTTGCCCTCCTAGTCGTGCGCGCCAACGGCTCTCTCCCTCTTTCCTTTTCTTCTCTCTGCACGCCACCGAGCGACCCGGAGATCTTCAATTCCTCCCCCTCTTCTCGCTCCCAACGTCCCAACCACCCCCCATTCCTCTGCGCAACTAGACCCCGCACCGTGAGCTCACAGCGCCGCACCCTCTCACTCTCTGCTCACTCTACTCTCTATTTCCCTTCCTCTCCGCCATTTCGCCATCACCAAACCCAACTCGAGCTCAACCGCCACTGCTCCCGCTATCTCCCGAGCTGAACCAAGGACACAGATAGCTGCGCACAATTCCACTTCTCCTCCCCACGCACTTGTCCAGCTGAAATCGCGTGTGCGTGGGCCGAATCTAAGAACTTCCGAATCAAGCGCCTCCGGTGAGCTTTTCCGCTGCGGCCAAAAATTCGACACTCTCGGTGAGCCTCATCACCTATCCTCTTCCTTTCACACGCGCAAACCAACTACACGCTTCCGTGACCCATTCTTCTTTGATTCCCTCGCTAAAGCGCCGACAATCATTTTCTTCTCTGACTCTGCTTCGACGCCTGCATAGATCGAACCGCCTCACCAACGAGCACCATCTTCCGCTTATCCTCGACGCACGCCAACATGATGCCGATCTTCGCCATGAATCCATGAACCTGAAGGACCAAGTCGCGCATGATTTGCTACTCGGAGCCATCTTTGCGACACCGCCGAAGACCCTCGTTCTACCGCCTCTCGTCGTCGACCCCTCCTGGTGAGCTACCGACCTCGCCAACCCCCGAGACAATTTCGCCTCAAAGTGCGTGTCACGTGCATGGTTCCACGGCGAGGTTTCCTCGCGCGCAGCCGCCGGTGTCGAGCTTGACCGAGCTCCGGCGAGTCCCCGGCAGCTGCTGACCCGGCGCTGACTAGCATCCGATTGGTAGCCTCCGTGTCGCTGAACTAGCGTCTACGAATCGCCTACGTGGCACACTTTAACTAGAAAATACCCGGAAAATTACCAGAAAATGCTAAAACTTTGGAAACTCATATTAAATCGAATTCAAATCCTTTGAGGCTCAAACAATTTTGTTGGATTCATATATCCGTACTCTATTTTAGTAAAATGAGAAATCTTAATCTCTAAACATGTATTTTTATCAATTCATTTAATTGTCAAAACACTAATTAATTCTCTAGAAATTCTAGGAATAAAATTAAACCCTGATTTTTGGCATGCTTAGTAAACACATGATTATCTACCATCACAACTTTTTGTTTTGTAAAATATGAATTACTTTTGGCCCTGGAATTTATTTAGTGTGATTGTTTAAATTAATTCTAGTAATTATTCTATAAATAATTTGCCCCTGCCACTTGGCACAAAAATCATTCATATAAGTCTCTATTCTCAGTAAATCACACATGTCCAGAAACATAAGTTTGCTTTATTAATGAATTTAATTGCTCATATCACTTATTTACCTTGTTTAATTGCATAAAGAATATATATACCTAAAATATTAATTAAAAACCCAACTTCTCTGAAGCATATGACTTCGAGAACATAAGAGTAATTTTAATTGACATTAAAACACTAAGTGATTGCATGCATCATATCATTGCATTCAACGGTATTCCGATAATGCTGTTAATTCAATTCCGTCATATAGGTAACGACAACCAGGAGCAAGAGGAAGACTTCCAGAAGGACAATGATCCTCAAGAGCAAGAAGTTGTAGTTGCTAGCACTAACATCGATCCAAGCAAGCCCCGGTTTACATTCGCCTTTTTACAAAATTTTGCTAGTTTATATTAATGCTAGTGTCTATAATTAGTGTTGCATTAGGTCATAGGAGTTGATTGAAACCGACCTTGCATGATATCCAACTGACCTATGCTATTGTCTTTAGAACTTGGTAGAATCGGTACTGTTATGCTATGCTCAGTAATCACTAAGTCTTGTTAGAAAGTATTATTACTAAGGGATGAACTTGACCACTGAAACGGGAATTGTTAAAAGAAGTTTATTTTTATGTTATGACCGGACAGGGATAATGCACGTGTAGGTTTGCAACAACACATGGGTTTTTACTGTGGTAGCCCTGCCTTGTCGAACCTAGGACCCGTCCGTGGTCGGACCCTTGATCAAGTATTGAACAGTACCAAATGCATGCTAGCTTATGGGTACTAGTAAACCGATGTAGCATTAAAGGTCACTTGCATTGAGTATAGTTAAGGTGCGTTGATCATTGACCCTCCTGTTACTGGAGTAGGCGGTTCAGACCATGAAGTACAGTCGGTAGAACGGCGTGCCCACTCAACGTCACCACACCCGGGCTGAGGTGTAGGTGCTTTTCTTGTGAAAGGTTGCCATATACGACCTTAATTGGTCTGTATGTGTTGTGCATCTCGGGTATTCCCAGCTGGTGTAAATCAATTGCAATCGTTGTCCCTCGCAGTAATGAGTACCACTTGGTCACTGCGCCAATCGCGTAGTTGCACCTAATATCATAGAATGGATCATGTTGCTTATTGATGATGATGATCATTATTATTATTATTGCTCTTATGTCATATTAACTTTATATATTGTTACATTATCCTTTTGTTGCAACTAAAGTTACATTTTGGCTCAACCCATTTAAATTGACAATTTAAAACTTGATAGAACTAATAGGTTGCTTAGTGCGAGTCCTTTTACACAAGCCACCTATTAGAGCCTCTGCATGAGTAGGTGTGTGACGGGTAAGTGTTGCAGAGTAATTAGTACTCAGGCTTTGCACCATTGTGTTTTTCAGGTAATGAAGAAATAGAATTACCTGTAGATGTGATGCCCTGGGACATGGAAGTCCCTGAGGGTTGGACCGCCCACTGGGAGTCTGACTCGCCGCCACAGTGATGTTGCTTGTTGCTAGGGTGATGGTCCTTCGGGCATGGATCACCACCAGGCTGTACCATCGAGCGTAGTTCCTTTACGTATTTTCTTCCGCTGTTTCAAAACATTTATGAACTTGTATTAATTTTGCTGACTTAAATTTTGATCAATGTTGTATTATCAAGTGTCTGCACTATCAGCATCGTCGGGACCTCGATCCTCCGGGAAGGGGCGCCACAGACTTCAAGTCAAGCAAGCTACCAAACACTTTCCTATTCACTAAGACATCCAAAGGATGGTTGTGGCAAAGAAGATTGAGACATGTTGGAATGAATCAGCTCAAGAAGATTGTCAAGAGGAATCAGCTCAAGCGCTTGTCAGGCAGGAAAACAAGTTGCATCTTCAAATCCCACCAAGTCATTCATGTCTACTTCTCGTCCTCTAGAGCTCTTACATATGGACTTGTTTGGGCCAACACATTAGACAATCTCTATTGCTTGGTGATTTTTAATGATTTCACTAGATACACTTGTACTTTCTTTCTTGTGGACAAATCTCAAGCCAGTGGTATCTTTAGAAAGTTTGCAAAGAGAGCAAAGAATGAACTCGATGCTAGCATTGTGAAGATAAGGAGTGACAATGAGACTGAGTTCAAGAACACCACAGTAGAGGAATACTGTGACAAGCAAGGAATCAAGCATGAATTCTCTTCTACATATACTCCCGAGCAGAATGGAGTAGTGGAGAGGAAAAACAAGACACTCATCATTCTTGCTCGTGCCATGTTGGATGAGTATGGAACTCATGAGAGGTTTTGGGCGGAGGCGATTAACACAGCTTGCTACACCTCCAACCGTGTCTATCTCGACCGGTTGTTGAAGAAGACGCCATATGAGTTATTGGTGGGACGGAACCCCAATGTTCCATATTTCCGAGTCTTTGGCTGCAAGTGTTATGTTCTCAAGAAGAGGAGAAAGCCCGGGAAGTTTGAGAGCAGAACTGATGAAAGCATTCTTGTTGGGTACTCTGGAACTTCTAAAGCATATAGGGTCTACAACTCAGTCACAGGTTGTGTGGAAGAATCCTATGATGTGCAATTTGATGAGTCAAATGGTTCTCAAAAGGAAGACAAATTTCAAGAAGTGAACATTGAGGATGAGCCTATGAGGGAAGCTTTGAGGAACATGCCTGTGGGCATGGTTTTACCCCATGAGGCCAATGATGGTGATATTGATGAGTCCTCTACTACACCACCTCAACCAACCTCCTCCTCTGAGGTGCAACAACCAACCCAAGATGCCACAAATACACCCACAAGCTCCTACCAAGATTCTTTGAGAGTTCACTCACCAAATGATGAGCAAACCCAAGTGAGAAGTGAGCCACAAACCTCCCCACATACCTCACCACAAGCCACTTCTCCTAGCTCTTTATAAGATACCCTCCCATCCACCTCAAGCTCAAAGTCCAAATCAACGAAGCATAAAAGTGACTCTTCCACCTCTTTTAAGATCCAAGACACTCATATATCAAGAGAGCAAATAATTCATGATGCACAAGATACTTCACCTAGAGCTCCTCCCACTCAAGGAAAATGCCATCCTAGACCCAAGGCCATCAACAAGAATCATTCACAAGACTTGATCATTGGGAGTCCATCTCAAGGAATAAAGACAAGGAGAAATTAATATAAGCCCAACTATGTGAGTGTAGAGAATGATGATGAGGCCAATGTTGCAATTGAGAACTTCTCTTTCGTCTCTATGATTGAGCTCACTACCATTGATGAAGCTATGGATGATCACAAGTGGGTTATTACCATGCAAGAAGAGTTGAACAACTTCAAGAGGTGCAAAGTATGGAAATTGGTTGAGAGGCCCAAGAATCGTAATGTGGTTGGCACCAAGTGGGTCTTCAAGAACAAGCAAGATGAGAAAGGAGCAATTGTCAAGAACAAGGCTCGCCTAGTGGCCAAGGCATATTCTCAAGTGGCGGGGATTGACTTTGAAGAAAGATCTGCTCCCGTGTCCCGTCTTGAAGCTATTCAGATCTTACTTGCCTATGCATCACATAATGGCTTCAAACTCTTTCAAATGGATGTCAAAAGTGCCTTCTTGAATGGAGAGATCAATGAGAAGGTCTATGTGGAACAACCTCCGGGGTTTGAGGACCCAAAACATCCAAGACATGTATACAAATCGAAGAAAGCTCTCTATGGCCTCAAGCAAGCACCAAGGGCATGGTATGAACACTTGAGAAACTTCCTACTCAAAAATAGATTCACCATTGTGACCCCACCGTTGGTTCACGTTTGGCGATGCCGACCCTCGTGTCCCTGCTCGATGCAAGAGGATCAGTCAATAGGTCGTTTCGGCTTTTTTGTTTTCTCCATCTGCGTCCCGCTCATGGGATAGAGGATAGAGCCGGGCCATGCTTTCGCCTCGGTGGCTGAAGCATGGTTTCTCGGTGCACTGCTATCGGGTTTGTTCGAGTGAGACCCCCGGTTCCCCATCGGTGGAGTTCCAGTGGACCAGCTGATGGTCGATCTCATAAATCCGTTTTTCTGACTTGGCTTATTGTCGCGACCATTTGGTAGGTCGTGATGGCTAGCTGCCTCTCTTCGGGGAGATACCAAGATATCAGTCGGAACGGGACTCAAATGCTACTCCGTGATGCCCATGACCCTCTGGGGTCATGGTACTGGCTGCTTGGTGTGCCCATCGCTCATGTCCCTCGCTCTGTCTTGCGTCTTCGGCGGCGGAGGAATCCCTGGGCGGGACCAGCCTTAGAACCGTAATGCTACTACTGGTGGTTCCTAAGTACCCGTTTTATATGCCAATAACCACCAATATCATACCATATTCTTATCATAATCATGTGTTTTACCTCTAATATTGATGATTTCCACATGTAGTATCCTTTTAGTGCTTTATTGCAGAACCAGGTAAAAAAGACGACAAAATGGCTCTTATATGAGAAGTACCGATATGAAGCCCGACTCGCCATACAAGGAGGGCTTCCCACTAGCCCATGAAGTTTACAAGACACACCTGGACGTGTATGAGGTCCAATGTGCAAGCCCAAGGTTGAGGCCCAACGCCTAAGGATTTCTAGAAGGTTCATCCGGAAGGAAAGTTCAATTCCCGGAGTCCAGAAACAGTACTGTATTGTCATGCGATTTTGGAGCCCAAGACGTGGTCAAATAGGAAATCACAGAATACCAAAGTTAAAGATCTCATCAAGGGATTTCCGAAACATATATGATTTGCATTTATTGGACTACAGAGCTGGTAGATATGGGCCCCGCAAGGTAGGCTGCGCAGATGAATCCGAATCAGGACAGATATTTTGGCATCGCAATTTTGGTTATCTAAACGTCTGAATCTGAGGATCCAAATAATACCGAAGTTGTATATCTTTTAAAGGGCTACGAGATATAGTCCAGGCTTGCTTCATTTGGACTCCGGAAGCATCGGTTATGATTAAAGTAAGTTGGCTCATTTTATGGAAGGTACGAAACTAATTTGGATCCAATCTCTATGAGCTAAACTTGGAGGCTAAGCAAGGGAGGACGTGACCAAAGGCTATATAAACACCCACATGACGTCAAAGATGAGGGGACACGAAGGAGAAGTTGGAGAATTAGGCTATAGGAGCCACTGCACATTGCCAAGAGGCCGTCGGGGTTAAAGAGCCACCAAATTGAAGAGATGTAGTCTAGTCGGGTAGGGACCCTGCGTGGTGCACTACGCCGGAGCTAGGAGAAGTAGAGCCATGTACCATGGGAGTTGTTAACGATGCATGAAGGTGGCGCCGATCAGCACAGCAATTGAGCTGATTGGCGCGCCCTTGACAATGATGAGTTTTGGTATAAGTTATCGATCTTTATGTTGTCTATCTTAATTCTATCCTTGGTCTGGATTGATTGATCTTACATGTGCTTATTCAATTGCTTAGTTCTAGTCTGGTGAGGACATCACTCCTAAGGATACATGCAACACTCCTCCAATTCTGGACTTGCAAGGTCCAATGACTAGAGCTCGTGCACGGCGACTAAATTTAGAGGTGAGCTCGTTCCTACATTCTTCATTATATGTCACTTTTGAGAATGGTTTGCTACCTAATGATTATATTATAATTAGGAACCGTGGAGAGCACCAGGAGATGATGTGAGAAGGACTTGGAGACGTGGAGGACCAGCAAGGACATGGAAGCCAAGGTGGAGGCCCAACCAAAACCGACTTTGAGTCTGTTTCGGGGCTCAGAACCAGTCTGCACTAAAACGGATGCCCAAGACGCATACAGACTCGGATTTGGACGTTCTACAGATGCACGGAAAGATAAGAAGAAGACCTTTCCAATGCCGCTGGTCTCATATCAAAATTCGTCCGGAGTCATCGGGAATCGTCGAAACAAGAGAGAGTCCAGAATCTGTATCAGTGCTGTGTCGCCTGTTTTTGGCCTTTGGGCTTTGTATCTAGTTGAGCCCAAGTAGGGGTGCGTCCAGAGGGTCTTGCACGATCCTAGGGTCTTCATATACAGCTGCCATCGCACCATTAGGGTTTTGGGTTTTGCTTAGATTATTCTGTTCATAACAGTTTCGCCGTCATCACGATTTGTGAGACCCCAACTTCGTGAGATTCATAATACATCTGCAATTGTGTTGCTTTCTTTTTTGTTCTTGCTTGTGTTCTTGATTCGCAGGCAGGGATTAGCCTTCTCGGCGAGGTCAATCGTTTTAGGACGGTTGATAACCAGAGGAGACGTCGTGCTGCGATTGCGGGGTTTAGAACATGCTGTTCTGAAGCCGGATCGATTTGTGTGTCGCCTCCGACCAAATCAACGTATCCAGAACCTTTCGTAAGATCGGGAACCCTTGTCCACATCAAGTGGTAATCGGAGCTTCAGGTGCACTGTCAGGTTCATACTACCCTTAGTTAATTTCGTTTTGTGTTCATCCTATCATCCACAGAAAAGCCCAAAAAATTTTTTTTCCCTCCGCCCATAACCACGTGTTTAGCCTTTGTAGTGTTGAGTTTGTGCCCTAGTTCTTGTTTAGTCGCTGGTTCAGTTTGTATTTTTGTCGTCAGTAGTGTTTCCCTTGCAACCCTAGCCGCCATCCCCTTCACCATCCTCTGCTTTGTTGGCTTTTTGTGCTAGGGTTGATTGATCGACACACCTAGCCTAGTCCCACCCTAATCCCACCCTGAACACACCATCAACACCCCAGACCAATTCCCACAATTTCCACTTTCCACTGCATCCATGCCGCCAAAAAAAATCTTACCCGATTACAAACTCGACCCCTAACCGACTCCGACCCCCTTCGTTAAAACGGGCATAACTTTTCGCTCGGTTGTCCGTTTTGGCTGAATTTTTTACAGGAGATTCTTGACTCAAAGTTTGGCATACCCACACTCAGCTACGCCCTGTGTGCCCTTGTCAAAAAATTCAAAAAAATCGGATTTGGCTGTCAGAAAAATATCAAAAAAATAAAATAAAAAAAAAGAAATTTGGGATTTCTACTAGTGCTACATCTAGCCCCCTGAAATTTCTGGATTTGGCTGTTTTGCACTTAGCCCCCTGTTATCGCCTGTTGTGCCTTTGTCTCCTTGTTTCTACTTTGCTATCACTACTGTTCTAGGACATACTTAGACCAGCAACTAGGGACAAGTTACTTGGGCACTTATTCAGCTTTACTATCTGTTTTTGATTTGTGTGCCACTCACATATATATATTTGGCCTTCCTAGCTCTACATATTTCTTCTGGACAGCACACAGGTTATTTTGTGACCCTTGCAATCGTGGAACACATCTCTCTGGTATCCTTTGCTTTGCTTTTCAGAACTTTGTATGAGCTTTGTAAGGAGTTTCCTTTTGTTGTGTTGAGAGGCACCACTGCTTAGCTGTTTTATAGGAATAACCTTCACTGTTTGTTTCCTGTTTTGGTGTTTGTGATGGCAGGAAGTGACGACGGAGAGATGGCTTCACCCTCACAATTTGCTGAGTGCGTGAGCCAAGAGCAGCTCCAGAAGGCTTTGCAGGCTGCTCAGAGTGATTTGGCAGAGACGATCACCAGAGCCATCACTGATGCGGTTAGCAAGCTTCACATTGGAGAAAGCATCGAGCGGTTAGAGAAGCGGGTCTATAAGTTAACCGATCAGGTTGTTGCGTTGGAGACCGCTCCTAAAACCAATAATACGAACACCAATAACAACAACAACGATTTTGAAGACGTCCATGATGAAGACACGGTGTATAAGGCTGATGGCACCGTGGATAGGTCAGCTACAAGGACCGCACGATTACGACGTCGTTTGCAACATAATACTCAAGGTATGGGTGGTTTCCATAACTACAATCGTCGTCCACACGGTAACTATGTTCTAGATGACCCGTATGCTAAAATTAAGTTTTCAATTCCTTCATTTTCGGGTCAGTATGATGGTGATGTTTATCTTGATTGGGAGATGACTGTAGAACAAAAATTTAATGCCCACCTTGTTCCTGAACAACATAGAGTTAGACAAGCTACTAGTGAGTTTAAGGACTTTGCTATTGTTTGGTGGAGTGGTCTAGCTGCTGAAACTGATTTGCCTACTACATGGGAAGAACTTAAGGTAGCAATGCGTGATCGTTTTGTTCCCCCTTCTTTTTATAGAGAGATTCGTAATAAACTGCAACGTTTAGACCAAGGAGATAAAACTGTTCAGGAGTATTTTAGTGAGCTTCAGAAGAGTTTGATTCATTGTGCTGTAGTTGAAAAAGTAGAGGATCAGATTTGTCTCTTTTATTCTGGTTTAAGAAAAGAAATTCAGGACATCCTTGATTATAAATAATATTATACCCTCACCCAGTGTTTCCAGTATGTTATGCTTGCAGAGAAAGAATCACAGGGACTTTTCCAGGCTTTTGAGGAGTACAGCAAGTCAAGGAACTCCTACCCCCCACGCTCGACGGGGACTTCGGGGCTGCCCAGGCCATCTTTCCGGCCGCCTCCACCAGCAGCTACCAAGGGAACCAGTGTTGTTTCTGCAGCTCCAACATCAGCCCCTGCACCTTCTATGCGCTCAGGTAAACTTTCTGTGCAGGTACCAGCTAGTAGTGCCTCCTCTGTTGCTTCGACAGGGCGCACTACAGGGATTCAGTGCCACCGCTGCCATGGACTTGGTCATGTGCAGAAAGATTGTCCAAGTAGGCGGGCATATGTGGCGACAGACGATGGCGGTTACATGAGCACCTCCGATGTGGAGGATGAGGAGGAGGACATCGATGCCACCGGCAGTGACCTCGTCCTTGGAGGCGGAGACACCACAGGATACATGAACATTATTGTTCAACGTGTCCTTAGCACACAAGTTCATCAGCCCGAGACGATGCAGCGCCACAACTTGTTCCAGATTTTCTTCGTCATCAAGAACCGCCGTGCACGTGTCATCATTGATGGAGGGAGATGCAATAACTTGATGAGTTCTGATGTGGTAAACAAGCTTGCTTTGACCACACGTCCACATCCACATCCGTACTATATTCAGTGGTTAAACGACTCTAGCAAAGCTAAGGTAATACAAACTTGTAGAGTTCCTTTTTCCATTGGTTCTTATGTGGATTCTGTTGATTGTGATGTCGTACCCATGCAAGCATGTTCACTTTTATTGGGTAGACCTTGGAAATTTGATAATGATGCTGTACACCATGGTAGAAGTAATAAGTACACTTTTATGCATAAAGGAACTAAAATTACTTTGTTACCAATGACCCTTGCTGAAATTGTACAAGCTGATTTAGAAAGAGCTGCTAGTTTAAAAAATAAAGGTCCTAAGATTCAACAACCTGTTAATTCTAATTCTACACCTAGTAATGTTAATGATTCTTCAAGTTCTAAGGGTGCTGGAATTAAATTACAAGGTCGTTCATGTCTTGCAACAAAATCTGAGCTTGCTGAAATTTCTGATAATGATGATATTTGCTATGCTTTGATATGCAAAGAAGCTTTGTTTTCGCTTGATGATATTGCTTCCAGTGCTGTGTCTCCTGCTATCACTAACCTTTTGCAGGAGTTTGAGGATGTTTTTCCAGCTGAGATACCCCCGGGATTGCCACCTTTGAGAGGGATTGAGCATCAAATTGATTTGATTCCGGGTGCTACTTGGCCAAACTGTGGTGCTTATAGGACCAACCCTGAGGAGACTAAGGAGATACAACGACAAGTTCAAGACCTTTTGGATCGTGGGTATATTCGTCAATCACTTAGTCCTTGTGCTGTTCCTGTACTTTTGGTTCCTAAGAAAGATGGTACTTGACGTATGTGTGTAGATTGTAGAGCCATTAATAATATTACTATTAGGTATCATCATCCTATTCCTAGGCTAGACGACATGCTTGATGAGTTATGTGGTGCTATAATTTTCACTAAAATTGATTTGCGTAGTGGCTACCATCAAATTAGAATGAAACTTGGAGACGAATGGAAAACAGCTTTCAAAACCAAATTTGGATTATATGAGTGGTTAGTAATGCCTTTTGGGTTAACTAATGCACCTAGTACTTTCATGCGCTTGATGAATGACGTTTTAAGAGCTTTCATTGGCAAATTTGTGGTAGTTTACTTTGATGATATCTTGATTTATAGCAAATCTATAGATGAACATATGAATCATTTGCGTGCTGTTTTTGATGCTTTACGAGATGCACGTTTATTTGGTAACCTTGAGAAGTGCATCTTTTGCACGGATCGAGTCTCTTTTCTTGGCTATGTTGTGATTCCATAGGGAATTGAGGTGGATGAGGCGAAGATTGAAGCCATAAAGAGCTGGCCTGTACCAAAAACTATCACACAGGTGAGGAGTTTTCTTGGTCTTGCAGGTTTCTACCGCCGCTCTGTCAAAGATTTCAGCACCATTGCTGCACCTTTGCATGAGTTGACAAAGAAGAGCATTGATTTCCATTGGGGTAAGGTACATCATGAGTCTTTTGATGCTTTGAAGGATAAACTTACACATGCACCATTGCTGCAATTACCTAATTTTGATAAGATTTTTGAGCTTGAATGTGGTGCTAGTGGTATAGGCATTGGTGGTGTTTTGATGCAAGATAGTAAACCTATTGCATACTTTAGTGAGAAAATTACTGGGCCTGTTTTGAATTACTCCACGTATGATAAGGAATTGTATGCACTCGTACGTTGTTTAGAGACGTGGCGTCATTATTTGTTGCCCAAAGAATTTGTTATTCATTCTGATCATGAATCACTTAAGTATATTCGTTCTCAATGTAATTTGAACCGTAGACATGATAAATGGATTGAATTTATTGAGTCTTTTCCTTACATTATTAAACATAATAAAGGGAAGGATAATGTGATCGTTGATGCTTTATCTAGGCGCTATACTTTATTGTCTCAACTTAATTGTAGAATTTTTGGACTTGAGGCAATTAAAGAACAATATGCTGCTGATGTTGATTTTAAGGATGTATTGCTGCATTGTAAAGAAGGTCGTGCATGGAATAAATTTGTGTTGAATGATGGATTCTTGTTTAGAGCTAACCTCCTATGCATTCCAGTTGGTTTCCTTCGTCTTTTGTTGTTACAGGAGGCGCATGCAGGTGGATTGATGGGTCATTTTGGTGCCAAGAAGACGAAGGATATTTTGGCCACACACTTCTTTTGGCCAAGGATGAGGAAAGATGTTGAGCGCTTTGTTGCTCGCTGCACTACATGTCAAAAAGCTAAGTCTCGCTTGAATCCACATGGTTTATACATGCCACTTCCTGTTCCTTCTATTCCTTGGGCGGATATTTCTATGGACTTTGTTTTAGGACTGCCTAGGACTAAGAGGGGGAGTGATAGTATTTTTGTTGTTGTGGATAGATTTTTCTAAGATGGCACACTTTATACCATGTCATAAGACTGATGATGCTAGTTATATTGCTGATCTCTTTTTCAAAGAAATTGTTCGTTTGCATGGTATGCCTTCTACTATTGTTTCAGATCGTGATGTAAAATTCTTGAGTCACTTTTGGCGCACGCTTTGGAATAAGTTGGGTACAAAGTTGTTGTTTTCTACAACTTGTCACCCACAAACTAATGGACAAACTAAGGTGGTGAAACGCACTTTGGGTACTATGTTGAGAGCTATTTTGAAGAAAATTTTGAAGCAATGGGAAGAATGTTTGCCTCATGTTGAGTTTGCATATAATCGGGCAACACATTCTACTACCAAGGTAAGTCCTTTCAAAGTAGTGTATGGTTTTGATCCCCGTACTCCACTTGATATACTTCCTCTACCTATTCATGAGAGAGTTCATATTGATGCTAAGGAACGTGCTGAATTTATTTTAAAAATGCATGAGACCACTAGACTTAGCATTGAAAAGATGAATGACAAGTATAAAATTGCTGGTAGTAAAGATAGAAAAGAAGTAAAACTTGATGTAGGAGATTTAGTATGGTTACACTTGAGAAAAGATAGATTTTCAGATTTGACAAAGTCTAAATTAATGCCTAGAGCTGATGGTCCTTTCAAAATAATTGAGAAGATTAATGATAATGCATGCAAACTTGAGTTGCCTCCCAAGTTCGGGGTTAGTCCTACTTTTAACATTTCAGATTTGAAACCATACTTGGGAGAAGAGAATGAGCTTGAGTCGAGGACGACTCCACTTCAAGAGGGGGAGGATGATGAGGACATCACTCCTAAGGATACATGCAACACTCCTCCAATTCTGGACTTGCAAGGTCCAATGACTAGAGCTCGTGCACGATGACTAAATTTAGAGGTGAGCTCGTTCCTACATTCTTCATTATATGTCACTTTTGAGAATGGTTTGCTACCTAATGATTATATTGTAATTAGGAACCATGGAGAGGACCAGGATATGATGGGAGAAGGACTTGGAGATGTGGAGGACCAGCAAGGACGTGGAAGCCAAGGTGGAGGCCCAACCAAAATCGACTTCGAGTCTATTTCGGGGCTCAGGACCAGTCTGCACTAAAACGGATGCCCAAAACGCATACAGACTCGGATTTGGACGTTCTACATATGCACGGAACGATAAGAAGAAGACCTTTCCAATGCCGCCGGTCTCATATCAAAATTCGTCCGGAGTCATCGGGAATCGTCAAAACAAGAGAGAGTCCAGAATCTGTTTTGGTGCTGTGTCGCCTGTTTTTGGCCTTTGGGCTTTGTATCTAGTTGAGCCCAAGTAGGGGTGCGTCCAGAGGGTCTTGCACGACCCTAGGGTCTTCATATACAGCCGCCGTTGCACCATTAGGGTTTTGGGTTTTGCTTAGATTATTCTGTTCGTAACAGTTTTGCCGTCATCACGGTTTGTGAGACCCCAACTTCGTGAGATTCATAATACATCTGCAATTGTGTTGCTTTCTTCTTTGTTCTTGCTTGTGTTCTCCATTCGCAGGCTGGGATTAGCCTTCTCGGCGAGGTCAATCATTTTAGGACGGTTGATAACCAGAGGAGACGTCGTGCTGCGATTACGGGGTTTAGAACGTGCTGTTCTGAAGCCGGATCGATTTGTGTATCGTCTCCGACCAAATCAACGTATCCATTTCGGAATATCGGGAACCCTTGTCCATATCACTACTAAGTCTGAAACCCTTGCACTCTAATGCGTGCCTCCACAGCTCCAACTTCCTATTAACCCCATCCCTACTCTCGTCAACTAACACCACATCATCAGCAAAGAGCATACACCATGGGACATCACTCTGTATTTCTCGTGTGACCTCGTCCATCACTAAAGCAAATAAATAAGGGCTCAATGCTGATCCTTGGTGTAGTCCTATTTTAATCGGAAAGTCATTGGTGTCGCCATCACATGTCCGAACACACGTCCTCGCGTCCCTGTACATATCCTTGATGAGGGTAATGTACTTAGTTGGGACTTTGTGCTTCTCCAAGGCCCACCACATGACACTTCTTGGCACTTTGTCATATGCCTTCTAGAGGTCAATAAAGACCATGTGTAAGTCCTTCTTTTGCTCCCGATATCTCTCTATCAATTGTCGCATTAAGAAAATCGCCTCCATGGTCGATCTTCCAGGCATGAACCCAAACTGGTTTGCGTCACACTTGTCACTCTTCTTAGGCGATGCTCGATGACTCTCTCCCAGAGCTTCATCGTATGGCTCATCAACTTAATCTCACGATAGTTAGTACAACTTTGAACATCTCCCTTGTTCTTGAAGATGGGTACTACTATACTCCTCCTCCATTCTTTCGGCATCTTGTTTGACCAAAAGATGAGGTTAAAAAGCTTAGTTAACCATACTATGGCTCTAGCACCTAAGCATCTCCATACTTTGATGGGGATACCATTAGGGCCCATCGCTTTACCACTCTTCATCCTCTTCAAAGCTTCCTCTATCTCTGTCTCCTGAATTCTCCTCACAAATCATCTGTTGTTATCATCAAATGAGTCATCCAACTCAAGTATAGGACCTTCCTCCTCTCTGTTAAACAGCTTATCAAAGTACTCTCGCCATCTGTCCTTGATCTCCTCATCTCTCACCAGGAGTCGGTCTACCCCATCCTTGATACATTTGATTTGGTTGATGTCCCTCTTCTTCTGCTCACGGATCCTAGCCATCCGATATATGTCCTTCTCCCCTTCCTTCGTGCCTAGTCGCTGATAAAGGTTATCATATGCTTGACCCTTTGCTA
Organism: Eleusine coracana subsp. coracana; assembly: GCA_032690845.1. Classification (NCBI taxonomy): domain Eukaryota; kingdom Viridiplantae; phylum Streptophyta; class Magnoliopsida; order Poales; family Poaceae; genus Eleusine; species Eleusine coracana. Next base: position 40,993,551 of record CM064434.1, read on the forward strand.
CACTCACTACTTGCTTTGCAACCCTCTTGGCTATTTTATAGCCTTCTATATTGGTTGCACTCTTGTCAAGATGTAGGTGCTTGAAACACTCCTTCTTCTCCTTGATAGCCCTTTGCACCTCATCATTCCACCACCAGGTGTCTTTTGCTTCTTGTTTGCCTCCTCTACTCATGCCAAACGCTTCTGAAGCTACCTTCCGAACACATGTTGCCATTTTTAGCCACATGTCATCTAGTCCTTCTCCTTCCTCCCAGGGTCCCTCTGCTAGCATCCTCTCCTTAAAAGTTTGCGCCAGCTCCCCTCTAAACTTCCACCACTTCGTTCTCGCGGTCTTGGTATGTTTGTCCCTGTATACACGTACCCAAAAACGAAAATCCACCACCACAAGCTTATGTTGAGTGATGACACACTCCCCAGGTGTCACCCTACAGTCCAAGCAAGCACGCCTATCCTCCCTCCTGGCAAGGATAAAGTCGATTTGGCTCGAGTGTTGTGCACTTCTAAACGTCACTAGATGGGATTCCCTCTTCCTAAATAGGGTATTCACTACCAACAAGTCATAAGCTAGCGCCCAATTAAGTATATCCTCCCCCTCCTGATTCCTACTACCATACCCGAACCCCCCATGGACTCGCTCGAACCCTACATTAGACGTCCCCACATGGCCGTTATGGTCTCCTCCTATGAAAAGCTTCTCACTGATAGGTATGGCACTAACTATGCTATCTAGATCTTCCCAAAACTGACTCTTGATGCTCTCACTAAGACCTACCTGAGGGGCATATGCACTAATCACATTTAAAGCCGAATCTCCAACTTTCAGCCGAACAAGGATAATCCGGTCCCTGTGCCTCCTAACATCTACGACTCCATCCTTAAGGCTCCTGTCGATCAAGATGCCTACACCATTTCTACCCGATGTTGTACCCATGTACCAAAGCTTGTAGCCAGTATTCTCCACCTCCTTCGCCTTCTGGCCCTTCCATTTAGTCTCTTGAACGCATAGGATATTTACACGCCTCCTAGTTGCCACATCGACTAGCTCTCGTAACTTGCCTGTTAGGGACCCTACGTTCCAACTCCCTAGACGAATCCTAGTTGGCTCGGCTAACTTTCTTACCCTTCGCACCTATCGAGGAAAGTGCGAAGACCCTTGCTCATTTTTCACCACGCCCGGGCGTAGATGTAGTGCGCCACTAAGGTTGCGACGACCCGACCCTTGCTCATATTCATCGTACCCAGGTCACGATACGACGCGCCACTAAGGTTGTGACGACCCGACCCTTGCCCATTTGACACCACACTCGGGTTCCGATGTAGCGTGTCGCTAAGAGGGTTACGCCCCAACGAATTTCTTATGGGTTTCACATCCATTTGAGTGGCTGGATTTTTTACGTTGGTTTGCCAAACCTAACACAACCCTCCTCTTTTACCCAGGCATAAACAAAATAGTGATAGCAGTTTTTTATTAACCATTTCCACGAGTTTTGGTGAGACATGTGTTTGCAGGTATAAAAGAGCCAAAATAAGCTAAAAACATGAAGAAATGCCCCGTCGGCCGATTCTACCTTAAAATAGCAGGCCAATAGGGTCATATGAGGCTAAAAACAGGGTCCGGCAGGGTCGTGATGACTGAAATCAGAACCCAGCCGACAGGGTCATATCAGGCTGAAATCAGCCACTCGGTAGGTCAAAACAGAGTCGTCATGAGGCTGATCACCTGACCCTGCCTACCCTAAAAAACACTCCAAAACAAGGCCGTTTTCCATTCCCTGACTAAGAAGGGTAAAAGTGGAGAAATAAAGGAGGCTTGCCGCCCGGCCTGGGTTGGCCACCCAGGGTTACCAGCCCGTGAGGCCCATTAGGCTTACCAACCCCAAAATGGAGATTTTGGGGGAAAACGACCAAGGAACCGCCATCAAGACAAGATCTGAGCCGTCCGAAGTGAGTCGGTTGGAAACCGACCAATTCCCGTGGCTGCCCGGCCTGGGCTGCCGCACGGCGGTGCATGCCGCCCGGCATGCCCGGCCGCCCGGCACACGTGGCCGCCTAGCGTGTCCCGCCGCCCGACGGGGGAACTTTTGCCCACCGACTCTCCTCCACTTTGAAGTACCCGCCAAGTATCTGCCACCTATAAATAGAAGGGGAATTCGGTAGAAAAAAGGTTTCAGCACTACCAAAGTGCTTAGAAAATAGGGAGAGAGTGAGGGAGAGTTAAGAGGAGGTCCGGGCTTGTTGGCGCCTTCTCCACACTTGTACCTCAACGGATGCTTGCCTTTCTTAGTTAGTATTCGTGATCTTCCAATTGTATTTAAGTTTCCTTTTTAAGTAAGTTCTTTCCTTAGTTGCTTACGGGATCATCGCTCTACTTAGTTAGAGTATCATAGTCTTCTATAAGTTTGACGTCGACACTTTGATAGTAATTAATAGCATAGACATGGTGTCTAGGCTAGAGGTTACCTTTGTTTGCCGCGTGCCCCATGGTTTATAGATGTAGTCGGTAGGTTGTGACAGCCCTATCCGGCCTTAGTAATCCTCCACGTTTGAGTACGTCATAGAGCTGTTGGCCGGAGTCGCCTATGGATGCAGGGGTAAGCAGGTGCCTGAAGTAAGCATTTATAGACTGAACCTATCTTATTATAGGATCCTTGACCATAGGAATCCTCTCTACCCTCTGCCTACCATATTCTTGTTGTCCTTGGATGGATTAGTTTAGAAGAATAGTACACACATGTTCCCTGTGATTCGATAGCCTGGAATACTCCTAGGTGAAGTGCTACATCGATATCCATGCACTTGCGATTTATCTGTGAACGTAGAAAATACCAACAAGCATTTCTGGCGCCGTTGCCAGGGATAGTAATATTTCTGGTGCAATGCTATGAAGTGTCAATAGACATCCATGCAAGATGAGCTGCTAGACGAGGCATGATCCCGAAAAGAGCTTGGACTGCCGCTTGAAATTTTGATAGGCTCTGCCTTCGGCGCTGGTGGCTGAATAAGGGGTTCAATCGCAATGCTTCCACTCGCTCTTCGAGCGTCGCGAGCTACGCATTGTTGGAGTAGCTCCTCCGGGGATACACGCTAGCATGCCGCTTTGATGCGTTCGTTGTCCTCATCCACGAATGACAGGAACTCTGCAAACCCTACACGTCATGGATCAAATAATCGCCAGGTGCTTCCCTGACCCCCGGCACCTTGATAGATACGGGAGTTATGTACAGTATCATGGTGTTCGACAGAATGGGTGACGCGTGTTTGGAAGGTCCGCTCTAGAGAAAAGGAGTGTCATAAATTATATATGACATAGAAGACAGCACACTAACTAGTAAGATAATTCAACTTTCAAAATAAATGCCTAAGTTACAAAAGCAGGGCTGTCAGAGTGCTAGATGCTTACGACAGCAACACAGTATTCTATTCCTAAGTACCAGTTAGCCGAAGAAGCTGCGGGTTCTGGTGAGAAAGCGAGCTCACACCTGCGTCTCCGGAAGTGCCGATGAAGGCTGCTCAGGGCCATGTGGGTCGGCAGCAGCATCGGAGTCGGGGGTAGCAGTGCCGGAGGTGCTGACGGCGGTCTCTTCAGTTTCACTGACTTCAGCAGCGGCGGGATGGCATGAATCACCAAGGGCTCCGGAGGCGGTTGTGTGGGTATCAGGCACCGTTGAGGTAGGCTCCCTTCGGCCGCCGGAGGCAACAGTGTTATCAGCAGCAGAGGTAGAGGTGGATATTTGATTAGCCATGTCTCGGGCAAGGGCTTCGGCAATCTCGGTGCCGAAGGGCCGCCAGAATTCTCGGTCCAGGATATTGTTAATGGGGCTCAGTCGTTCTTGCATCTGGGTGTGCTCCGTGGTATTCCCCTGGCAATTGGATAGGAGTTGACAGGCCGCGTCATGGATGTCACTGCGCTGAGGGGTAGCCAGCGACTCTAGTGTAGAGTAGGCCGTCATCCAGCCTTTCCGAGCGCAGATTGTGCCATAAGAATGGAGACTGTCTTTGGCTCGGTTGACGCCCTTGGATAGCTAGCTGATACTCTTTATGCCTTCCCCCTCGGCATGCCTAGGCTCCCGGGACGCTAGTCCCATCCCAGCGAAGAAGTGTCGCAGTTGCCCTATCAGACCGAACAGGCCCTGGCTCATCGTCTCGGATTCATCAATATAGATGGAGGCCTGTTCTAGAGCCTTTGTCAAGTTTTGGCTATCGTTGTGAAGCATCAAGTTGTCGGCCCCCAGTGTCCGATTGTCTTCGGCAGCTTCTCTAGTTGCATTCCTAGGTCCTTGGTAGACTTTTTTGCCTCTTCGATCAGCTGTTGGATTTTCTTTTTGGCCTCCGAGAACGCGTCCTGGGCTTTCTTTAGATCTACGGCAAATGACTAGGCTGGCGCTCCTGGCTCTCGGCTAGCTGCTCCTTTAGCTCCACAAGGGCGTCCTCCGGGGACAACTTGGCTTCGAGATGCCGGGATAGCAAGGCGGTATGCACAAGTGCATAGAAATTTAGAAACTTGTGGTCAAATTTTTAGCGAAAGCAATGAGGCTAAGGATGTAGCATACCTGTGCGGCAAGATGAGCCAAGTAGCTGATGGTCGTGGCCGCATCCACACCCTCTAGGGCCTTTTGCCGTTGCAGAGATCGAGCATCCGTGAGGCGTACCCCAGCGACGTTGAAGCTTCGGGGCGGCCGCTGAAATCGGTTGCACACAGGTTTCCCCCGACATCCTCCGGTTGCACGCCCGAAGGGAGCACACCCATGAAACTCTTGCCGCCACCAGATTTCCGCATTTGCATCTAGGGAAGCTCCTCGGACTCCTCTTCCTTGTCACTGCTGATGTTCTCGACCTGTTGGTGCTCCCCCTCCACAAAGACTTGGCTGCCTTCGGTCGAGTTGCCGCTTCGGTTGCTCGATCCGGAGCCTTGGCCCCCGGATTTTGACTCGGAGCATGCACTGACGACCGCTATTCGGTCTGCTGCTGTTCGGGGGCATCTTCGGTACCACCCTCATGTTGCCCTGCTAAAACCAAGAAAACAGATCGTTAAAACACTAGATCAAGCACTCGGCAACATAACAAATAGTTAGAAGGATCGGAGCACCTGTGCAGACCGATGGACTATCTACGCCGAAGTCTAGCGACGGCATCTGGATGCCGGGCGAGTGGGGTAGGGGTGACGCTGTGCCTCCCAAGCCCCCCTCGTGTCTTCCACCGGACCTGTCCGGGATGACGCCCACCAGCACACTCAGGAGAGGTGCGCCTGCTGAGCCAGGTGTTAGGGTCATCGGGGGCGTTCGAGTCGACGTAGCAGCAATAACCTCAAGGTCGACTGTCACCTCACTAGGGGTCGCCAGCCTCCGAGGGGTGTCCTCAAACTGCTTCTGGAGGAGCCGACGCTTGGACTGCTTCGGTGCGGGCGAGGGTTTGGCTGAGGGTGTCACAGAGCGTTTCTTCTTCTTCCTTCGGCCAGAAGTACCCTCATCTGGTGTAACGCTACCCCTCATGCTTAAGGTCCACTTCACCCCTTGCTTTGATTGCCGCAACGCCGGCGTGGCAGCCTCTACGTCCACCTTCTGAGCCGCAGGCCGCTTGACAACAACCTTCACCTGCCTCTGTGGCACAACAGATGTGGAAATCTCCTCCTTCTCCTCATCATCATCCGCGTCTTTGTCCGCCTCGCCTCCAGGTTGTCGACCCTCGGCGCTATGCAGCTCGTGTGGCGGCAAAACTGCTTCTGTATTGTACAGTTGCACAATGTGGTTCGTTCAGTTCTGGTGCCCCATCTCCCCTAGCAGTTCCCATTCCTTTTGGATTAAAGGGCCGAGGTAGTGGTTTGCCTGTTGCTATATCTCGACGACATTGATCTTCGGCAGTAGCTCTCGGGCAACCCATAGATCCCTGCTTACGGGGTCTTGGGTGATGAACCGCACGTGCTAGTTGGCCTGAAGGAGATCGATACCCGCAGCAGAAAATTCGTCCACCAAGTCATGCATACTTAGTCGCCCGGTGATCCGGGACAACAACTAAACGTGGGTGGTAAGTCCACTATCCTCCGGGATCACAGGCTTCGGTATGTATAAAATCTCTGTGTTTTGGCTGCGCAGGTTGCTCTTGGTGGCCACGTTGTAGTAGAACCAGCCGGCGGAGATCCATTTCCCCGAGTGTTGCCTTGACCCCTTGGTGGGCACGTCGCGTTCGCGGCGCGGCCGGAGGGTGATCGTCAGATAATTCGATACCAGGCTAGCGTCCCTGGGACAAGCGTGTTCCCGTTGGGAAACCAAATGCGTGGCAGCGAACGCCCCGGCATGTGGCTCGGTGCCTTCCATTCTGAAGGCCCACTCAAAGCAGGCCAGCTGGGTAATGCTGTTCGGAAGGACCTGTTATATCTCGTGCTCGTAGAGAGCCAGGACGTCTCTGACAAATCGGGAACAAGGAAATCAGAGCCTTGCTTCCAAGAACCACTCGAAGACTATAATGGTGCCAGGCCGAGGTTGGGTCACGGTTTCGCCGTCCTTCGGTGCTGATGCTCGGGACCTCTCGGACCATTGCTTCGGTTCGGCAGCCCATGTGTCTAGTAGCTCTTCGATGACGAAGCACGGCGCCAGATACGCACTTTCGGCCTTCTTGTTGTTTACACGTTTCGGCTCAGATCCGGGCATGGGCTTAGCTTTTCGAGGGGCCATCAGCTGCCGAGGGGTGTGATCGAGTAGTTCAAAGAACGGATGTCGAGCAGCCTCCGGTGCGAGCGAGTGCGCACTAAGCGATGCGCAAGAAAGGGTTAGCAGTGAGGCGCTTGGGTTTCACAAGCAGTGGAAAACTCGAAGTGAAAGTAAAAAGAGAGGGGGGTGAACACCTGACTTAAATAGCCGGTGGAGCGCGGGTCACGCGATGATCTCTCGCGTCCGATCGCACGCTCGCTGGCCCGATGGCCGACACGTGGTATGAAGGCAGCATTTATGCCGGCGTGCCCATTTGGGGAGTGCGCCGGGTAACCACGTGGGGTGCATTTATAACAGATCAGCGTGTGGAATGAATTTATGACAACACGGTTTGTCGTGTTTTGAAGGATGTCGTGCGGTGCGGCTAACGAGGGTAGGAAATCCGAAGGCTGTTCGGGCCGGTGGCAAATAACATGGTGACTACGGTCAGCATGCCTTACTCTTGGTGGTTAACTAACTTCGAGGAATATGGTGATGTTTGGCAATTTCAGGTTCCCGGAATAAGCACGGCCTCCGGACAGGCCCGAAAAGGGGGGGAGACTAGGGGTGGTCATTTCACATGATCACTGTTTCGGTTCTGCCGAAGGCGGACCTCACCCATAAGGGGCTACTGTTGGGGGAAAGCCCACCCCTGAGTCTCCCCAAGGCCACAAGGCAGCCCATCAACAAGAAACAAGGCCTAGGTAGACCAATGGCCCAAAGGACCTTTGGCCCAATAGGCGACCAAAGGCCGGTATGGCCAAGGGTCGTACGGCGCCGCGGGTCCCAGGCGCAGACTTCAGAGCATGACAGCCGGGGGCATGTACCGGATGAAGATTGAAGTACTAGAATGCCCTTAGGTCAAGCAGTAGGATGTGTAATATAAGGCTTGGGGCAAATCTATAAAGAGACCCTGGGGGCAGTGAGCATAGATCTATAAATACTCACCTACGGCTCTGACCGGGACGAGACATCTCTCTGCCACTAGAACTTTCGTGTACTATTCTGACCAGATAATACAAAGTTTATTAGCCGAGGGGCGCCACTCCAAGCCCTTTGGCGTAGCGTTATTGTTTAGTCTTATTCACTCCCATAAAAGCTTGTCCGAGGGGCCTTCGGTCTTACTAGCCCTCGGCTCGCCCACTACGTGTTTGTTCTGAACTTGTAACCACAACAAAAGGTTATGAACCCAGTCCACCGCGGACCATTGAACCCAACATAGACTCGATCCATAGACCCGTGAAACCAATATTTAGGTTTTATTCTAATTTTTGTAATTTCTGATAAATGCATATTTTGCGCATAAGCCCCTAAGCTTTGACCTAATTAGTTTCTAATCCAAATTTTTAGCAGAGCCTTTTTACACTTAGACCCCTGTACTCAATTAAAATTATGTTTAGGTCCTAAATTATTGCAAAAATAACCTTATACTTTTTATTATTTATTTTCAGACCTAATAATTTACACTGTAGTCCTGCTAATTTTATCAAAATTACAAATAGGTCCCTAAACCTTGCAATTTTTACCTTTTAGCCCCTAGAACTTCAAACCAGCATAACTTTTCAACCGTAACCCTGATTTAAGTGATTTTTACACTCACGGAATCGTAGGAACACGTACTATCTCTTAGAACTGTTTTCATAGTCATTAGGAAATGTTTGGGGTACTGTTTCTTATTTGTTTGTGTTTTACTTTTCAGGTATTTATCGATATTAGACGAGGAGCAGCTCCAGAATTTCCAAGACCTTGAGTTTGAGCAGCAGCTAGCGGGAGAACAAGGCAAGTGTCCTTGACCATATTGCACCTATTAAGGATTAGTTTATTTCCACGCATGCTTGTCTAAATTTGAATCCCGTGTCATTTATGCTTCCTGATTGTTCCTTGTCGCCTAGGTTATGGTTTAGTGTACAGGTTTTTGCGTATGTCATGCTAGTGCAGTACTTCGGGGAATTAAAATTGAATAGTAATAAACTTGACTAATATTCACTTGAACCTAATTATCATTTGGGTAATTTAGATGATCCAAGCAGGAGGATGTTGAGGATGGTGCGGGTATGCACAAGTACAGGTAATGTACTGTTTGGTTTGTGGTGGTGCCTGCTTGTGGTCATAGAAACCAAATTCATGGAGCAGCCACCCAGGAAAACTGCGCAAAACATAGGGCTGATATGGGTAGGTGTGGTTTAGTATTAGATGTGTTCCCTATTTTGCGGGCGTTCGAGGAAGGAGGACGAGAGGGTTACTTTTGGCCTCAGGTGATGAAGGGTTACTTCTAGCCACGGCGCCAGAGGGGGCTTCTGTAGGGATGGTTAATCCCGCGGTGGTGAAACCTTAGCATGAACATGTTGCAAGCTGGGGAGCGCTTTGAAAGACCATGTGGTGATCTCTTCGCCTCACACCTACAGTAGTGTGTTGGCAACAGGGAGACTTTAGTCACTAAATAGTGATGAAATCACCAACCTGTGGGTAAAGTTGTGAAACCTGTGCAGAGTGTAAAACTGTTATAACAGCCGTGCTCACTGTCAAGAGCGGCCTAGATCCTCACATGATTAGAAGGATACTTGGGGTGGATCTGGTGGGTAACCAGATTTGGGTGGTAGCTGCAGGTGGGTAACCTAAAGTGTTCTGATATGACTGGGTAACTTGTAGTTCTGCTATCGATGGGCAACCGATAGTGTTGGACAGGTGGTTGTCCTGTTGGGCTACTTTTCACCTAGTAAATACGATGCTTGTATAATTGAGTCATAGGATGCATAGTGCAGTAAACCCGTGTCAAGCCCATTTCTTGTATTAGCCTGCATGTCATTACTTTCCCCCACATTGGTTATTTACTGTTACTTCGATCCTGGGCACGTATACAGAAGCATTCGGTTTTGACCATAAAACCGAGTGTGACACTTGGTTCGCATCGTTGCCTCCAAATTCAATTATTACTTGAGCCGATCTTGAATAGAAATTGTACAAGTACTTCTTTGCTGAAATTAGAGAGTTAAGATTATTGGATTTGATTGATGTGAGGTAGAGAGCTAGGGAGTCTGTACATGATTACGTGCAGAGATTTGGAGATGTGCGCAGCAAGTGTATCAGCCTACAGTTAACTGATAATTAGATGGCAGAGATAGCATTCAATGGTTTAGTTGCCCCTCAAAGAGAGAAGTTTCCTTCTACTGAATTTGAAAGCTTGTCACAGTTAGTGCAGAAGGTATCTATTCAAGAGAATCTGACTCGGGCGGGGGGGGGGGGGGCACATTCAAGGCCGATTCAAATTAATTATAATGATTATGAATCTGAATCTGATGAAGAAACTGCTGAAGTCGATATGGCCGAATGGACTAGGAATAAGAATGTATTGTTGTGCCCATGGGTGAACTAGAAGGAACATGAGGAAAGATATGATTTTGACATCACCAAGGCCGACAAGATATTTGACATGTTATTACAAGAGAAGCACTTTCAGTTGGCATCCAATCATGTGATTTCTCCTGCTGAAGAATTGAAGAAGACGAGGTACTGCAAATGGCATAACTCTCCCTCTCAAGAGGCAGATTCAGATGATGATTGAGCAGGGCAAGATCAAATTCACTAAAGGTACTATAAAAACTGATGGACATCCTTTCCCTGTAAATGTCAACATGGCTGGTATTGATAATGTAGAGGCATTCATAAAAAGATATCAAAGGAAGATAGACAGGGAAGTGAAAGAGTCATAGTTTGATCCACATTAGGAGTGCTCGTTCTTTCAAAATTGCTGGGATAATGATATGAAACTGCCATCAATCGAAAATTACCCTGAATGTAGTAAGCGTGCAGATCATATGTATAGAGAAGCTACAGGAGGTCATCAGCACCAACATCGTGTGAATGACTCTAGAGAGTCGATGGTGGGATCAGCTGATCGACAACAAAGGGGTTCTGTGTTTGATTGACTCGGAACCAAGAAGACAAGTGACAAAGCTAAATTTCATAAGGATGTCGATAAGGAGATGCAGGAGGGACAAGAACAGGCTAATCAATGGTGCCCATCTGGTATTTTCTCTAGGAGTCAAAAACGCAGGATACAGAGAATGCATTACAGGTAGGTAAGAGCTGGCCAATATTATGATGAAGAAGATCAGCCGCCAAAGAAGGTCTGGAGGCTAAAGGTGAAATCGCAAGAACAGACGCCAAGTACCTCTGTGAATATGGTGATGATATTGCCTCAAGAATTCATGGTTGCAGAAGAAGAGTTATTAGCTGATAGGGAGGATGAATCACAGCTCATATTTGATTCCCAGCAAGCAGTTTTTTGGTAAACCAGATGAGTCTAAACATCGGCACTTGAAGGCTCTGTATTTAAGAGGTTTTGTTAATGGATGCCGATGGGAAAGATGATGGTCGATGGAGGTGCTACAGTAAATATCATGTCGATCACTAGTGTCAGAAAATTGGGAAAGACTGAAGAAGATGTGATTGATACAAATATTATTCTACGGGATTATGGTGGTCGCACTGCAGTAGCTAAGGCAATTTTAAATGTAGAACTCACAATCGGTAGCAAAACCTTGCTGGTTACATGTGATTGATGGAAAGGGAACCTACAGCCTTATGTTGGGACATGATTGGATACATGCTAATTGTTGTGTTCCTTCTATGATGCACCAATCTCTGGCCCAATGAAATGGTGATCAAGTTGAGGTGATCCCGGCCAATGAAACCATCAATGTCGCATCAGCCGATTTAGTTCCATGGCATGCGCATGATATGGAGTGTTTGTCTGGCAAGATCAGGGATGGGGATTACATCAAGATTACTACACAGGGTTTTTAAGTAGTGGACCAATCAAATTCTAAATTGTTTCTCTGACAGGCACCCTAATGGAATTTGCAGGCACACCAATGGAATTTGTGGAAGATGGGAAGTTGGGAAAAGGATTCATGTCGGCCAATGAGTTACAGGAAGTTGACATAGGAGATGGTGATAAACCAAGGCCGACATTTATCAGCAAAAAGTTGGATGTAGATTTGCTTTGCTTGGGATTATTTTGAGATGCCCGGTCTGAGATGATCTATAGTTGAACATCAGTTGCCCATTAAGCCTGGATATCGTCCCTACATGCATCCTTCAAGAAGAATTGATCCGAAGATATATGATGATGTCAATGCCGAGATTACTAAATTATATGATGCTAAATTCATTAGGCCTTGCCGATATCCAGAATGGGTTTCAAATATTGTGCCTGTTTTCAAGAAGTGTGGCAAATTGAGAATTTGTATCGATTTTCACCCATTAAATAAAGCTACTCTGAAAGATGATTATCCAATGTTGATAGCAGATTTTCTGGTTGATGCAGGACACAAAATTGTTAGTTTTATGGATGGTACTGCTGGGTAATATCAGATTTTCATGGAGGATGAAGATATACCAAAGACTGCTTTCAGGTGTCCCGGTGCATTAGGGTTGTATGAATGGATGGTTATGATGTTTGGATTGAAGAATGTTGGAGCTACATATCAGAGGGCTATGCATTATATATTCCATGATCTGATGGGTAGGGTGGTGGAAATTTATATTGATGATGTAGTGGTTAAATCTAAAAGAGTACAAGATCATATAGCCGATTTATGGGAAGTGCTTGAGAGAACCAGGAAGTATGGTTCGAAAATGAACCCAAAGAAATGTGCTTTCGGTGTATCAGCTGGTCAGTTTTTGGGTTTCATTATGCATGAAAGGGGGATTGAAGTTGGGCCGAAGAGCATGAAGGCTATTAATGACATTGAGCCACCGGTTAACAAGACAGAACTTCAATCTTTAATTGGCAAAGTGAATTTCACAGGAGGTTTATTTCAAATCTCTCTGGGAAGCTCAATGTATTTACCCCATTGTTGAAGTTGAAAATTAATCAAAGGTTTTTGTGGGAAGAAGAACATCAAAAAGCTTTGGATGATATTAAACAACATTTGGTTTCCCCACCAGTGTTGGTACCACCGAGACAAGGATTGCCTTTCAACCTTTATCTTGCGGCAGATAAGAAATCAATCGGATCAACTTTAATCCAAGAACAAGATGGCAAAGAAAGGGTGGTGTTTTATCTAAGTTGGAGATTGATTGATGCTGAAACCAGGTACACAGAGATTGAGAAGTTATGTTTATGTTTATAATTCTCATGTGTGAGGTTGAGGCATTATTTGTAGTCGACCGAGTGTGTGGTGGTTTGCAAAGCCGATGTCATCAAATATATGCTATCGGCTCCTATTCTAAAAGGGAGAATTGACAAATGGATGCTTGCTCTAGCCGAATATGATCTTACTTATGAATCTGCTAAAGCTATTAAGGGTCAGGTGCTGGCTGATTTGGATGTTGAGCATTGCGGGTCTGAAGTGTCGATGATGGAGCTAGTGCCATGGCTATTATTCTTTGACGGTTCTGTTTGCAAGAGCGGCTGTGGTATCGGGCTCATAATCATATCGCCTCAGAGGGCAAGATTTGAGTTTGCATTCGCTGTTGAAGTATCGACTAATAATCAGACTAAATATAGAGTTGTGCTTAAGGTGTTGCGGATGATGAAAGAAGCTGGAGTCGATTGTGTCAAAATTATAGGAGATTCATTATTGGTACTCGGGCAACTTGCAGGAGAATTCGAATGCAAGGATGATATATTAAGATATTTCATGCTGAGTGTCAAAGTATATTGCACCCTTTAAGATAGTAAGATTCAAGCATGTCCTAAGAGAGCAGAATATGGAGGCAAATGATCTAGCATAAAAGGCATTGGGTTATCAAATGAACGATGGAGAGGTTATTATTGATGTAGCGGATGTCGATGAAGAAGATTGGAGAGTTGAGATTATTCAGTATCTTAGAGATCCAACTCAACGGGTACCTTGGAAGATTCGGTACATGGCATTGAGGTATGTTTCATTACAAGAAAAACTTTATTATTAAACAATTGATGGTGTTCTATTGAGATGTTTGAATCAAGAAGAGGCCAAAGTTGTTATGTGTGAAGTTCACGAAGGTATATGTGGTACATATCAATCGGCTCATAAGATGAGGTGGTTGTTAAAAAGGACCGGATACTATTGGCCAACTATGTTGGAAGATTGCTTCAAATATTATAAAGGATGTCAGAATTGTCAGAAGATTGGGGTAATACAGAGAGCACCGGCATCGGCTATGAATGCAATCATCAAGTTGTGGCCTTTTAGAGGTTGGGGCATGGATACGATTGGCCAAATTTATCCAGCATCAAGCAAGGGTCATAAGTATAATTGGCAGCTATAGATTACTTTACAAAGTGTGTTGAAGCAGTGCCTATGAAGAATGTTACTACTGGATATGTGATCAACTTTGTGAAGGAACATACTGTATATCGATTTGGTGTGCCACAAACTATTACTACCGACCAGGGTTCTGTGTTTACTTCAGAAGAGTTTCTAAGCTTTGCTGATAGTATGGGAATCAGGCTTTTGAATTCATCACCATATTACGGTCAAGCCAATGGTCAAGCAGAAGCATCCAATAAGAGTTTGATTAAGTTGATTATGAGGAAGATAGATGAACAGCCTAAGAACTGGCATATGACATTGGCTAAATTATTATGGGCATACAGGATGGCTTGTCATGGGTCGATTAAAGTACCCCCTTATCAGTTGGTTTATGGGCATGAGGCAGTTTTACCATGGGTAATGAATCTCGGATCCAGAAGGGTGGAGATGCAAGATCAGTTATCAGCCGATGACTACAGGCAAGGTATGTTGGATGAAGTAGAAGATGTCGTACAACATAGGATGAAGGCCCTAGAAAAGATTCAAGAGAATAAGGCCTAGATGGCTAAGTTTTATAACAGAAAGGTGGTGCCTAAGTGTTTTTCGGATAGAGATATTGTTTGGAAATTAATCATGCCTATCGACTCTAGAGATAGTCGTTTTGGAAAATGGTCACCAACTTGGGAAGGTCCATTCAAAGTGAGCTGAAGTGCACCTGGCAATGCATATTGTTGGTCGTTACTACGCACCCACTTATATACCGCAAGAGGATGGTGTACATTGTAGCACTTTTTCCCTTAGAGTATTCCAAGGTTTAATCAAATCCACAGGGATCGGAACAGAACCGTGTTTAGAGTTTACTATTTCATCTAGCAAATCAATCCTATCATGAAGTACATATTGCACATACGTGAGCATGAAAAGAAGATGGAAATTGGAGGTTGTGCCGATCGGCTCAACTGTTGCGCCGATCGGCGTGAAGTCTTACCTGAGCCAAAGTGTGCCTGATCCAAAGCTTGGGGAGTAGGAGCAGACACATCAACCAAGGAGTATCACCTGGAGTTAGCCTATATGCATCTAGCAGTCGGAGAAAGGCTGTGCCGATCGGCGCAACTGGTGTGCTGATCAACATTGAAGCAGTAGTCGTTATCATCTTAATCCTAGCTTACTTGGCACTTTAAACAATCGGTAAATATCAAAGATGAGCAAGACCATCCTGCTTTCCAAGCGGCTCCCGATTTATCACTGCCGAGAGGAAACCCTTAATCACGCGAGTATCTTAACCCTACTTGACTATCTAAAAGTGTTGCGCAAGCTTAGATCTGTCACAACTAAACCACACCCTAGCATCATCAAGCAATCATGATTCATATAAGATCCGGATACTAGTCTAATCACCATGATTAAGAGAGCATATAAATACTTAGATGTACCTCTAAGCAATTAAATAAGCGCATGTAAGATCAATCAATCCAGACGAACACAAATTGCAGCCAAGGATAGAATCAAGATAGATAACACGAATTGATAACTGTACCAATATTCATCACCATCAGGACGCGCCGATCGGCGCAGCCATGATGCATCGTTGACGACTCCTAAGGTACATGGCTCTACTTCTCCTAGCTCCGGTGTAGTGCACCACGCAGGGTCCCTACCCGACTAGACTACATCTCTTCAATTTGGTGGCTCTTCAACTCCGGTGGCCTCCTAGCGATGTGCAGCGGCTCCTATAGCCTAATTCTCCCCTCTTGTCTCATCATGCCCCCAGCCTTGGACGTCATATGGGTGTTTATATAGCCTCTGGTCACATCCTCCCTTGCTTGGCCTCCAAGTTTAGCTCATAGAGATTGAATCCAAGTCGGTTTTGTATCTTCCATAAACTATGCCAAATTACTTCAATCATAACTGATGCTTTCGGAGTCCAAATGAGGCAAACATGGACTCTATCGCGTATTCCTCAAAAAGATTTACAACTTTTGTATTATTTGGATCCTTAGATTCGGACGTTTAGATACCCAAAATTGCGATACCGAAATATCTGTCCTGATTCAGATTCCTCTGTATAGCCTGCCTTGCGGGGCCAATATCTCCCAGCTCCGTAGTTCAATAAATGTAAATAATATATGTTTTGGAAATCCCTCGACGA
Organism: Eleusine coracana subsp. coracana; assembly: GCA_032690845.1. NCBI lineage: Eukaryota > Viridiplantae > Streptophyta > Magnoliopsida > Poales > Poaceae > Eleusine > Eleusine coracana. The sequence goes on from CM064434.1 coordinate 41,009,627, forward strand.
GATCTTCAACTTTTGTATTCTGAGGTTTCCCATTTGATCACGTTTTGGGCTCTGAAATCGTGTGACAATACAGTGTTGTTTCTGGACTCCGCGAATTGAACTTTCCTTCTGGATAAACTTTCTAGAAATCCATAGGCATTTTGGGCCACAACCTTGGGCTTGCACATTGGACCTCATGGATGTCCAGATGTGTCTTGTAAGCTTCATGGGCTAGTAGGAAGCCCTCCTTGTATGGGGAGTCAGGCTTTATGTCGGTAATTCTCATATAAGAGTTATTTTGTCGTCTTTTCACCTGTTTCTACAATAAAGCACTGAAACGACACTACATATGGAAATCGTCAATATTAGAGGTAAAACATATGATTATGATGATAATATGGTACAATGTTGGTGGTTATTGGCATATAAAACGGGTACATAGGAACCACCAACACATATTTCCAACAAGGGTTGGATGGAGAAGAGTTCGGCAAAGCGATTAGTGGTAAATATTTGAAGTATTATCATCCGAGTGTTTGGGTGGATTCATGATTTCATCATTAATTAATAGCCGATATATTTATGTATCACGCTTGAGTGATAAGAGCCGATGGTGATACATCGACTTAAGATGGCCGATATTCGAATATCGCCCTTAGCAGAAAAAATATATCATCACTGAGCATGAAGTATAGATAATATATATTCATTCAATGATGATATGAAAAGTTACAAGTGGTTGCCAGTATAAGGTGCAAGTGAACTGATTGCTCGAAGGTAATAGATTTTTAAAGAGACCTATTCTCCTATTACAGCTAAGGAATGAAGATGTAATTATTAGTATCCCAAGTACAAGAAAAGGAGCACATGATTAAGAAAAAAGGTGGTTCAGCAGCTTCCTCTTCTTCCCCGGAAGAACAGCACTGTCATCAGACATTGCACGATGGACAAGGGGAAGAGAGGGTTGCCTCGCTGATGCCATTCTTCATGATTGTGTAGCCCTAAGGCAACTAGTAAGTTGATTTTTGGCGCAGAGGCGGCTGTGGATTTTGGATTGAAAGGATCACTCTGGGGATTGAAGAAGCGAAGAGTATTCACTATGATGAACTTAGCAGATTTGAAGATAGGTGATATTTTTCTATTAGAGCTCTCGGAAGAAGACCCATGGTCGAAGGTGTCGAGATGAAAGGGAACTGGTCGAAGGAGCTATTTATAGGATCTGCACGTGACCTTTGAAGAACCCAGACGCCGCTCCACATTAATTAGGGAGGATAGGAAGTGGAGAGGTTTGAGTAGTCGAGACGGTGCAGGAAGACGGTGAGCTGCAATAAGAAGAACATGAGTGGTTGGGAAGTGTACCATTAAGACAAAGTTTTATGGTGGGTGCTTCACTAGTAAATATGCATGGTAAACAAGGAGATAAAATCTGACGCACGATGTACTTCATACCCCGGACTCGGGGGGGGGGGGGGGGCATGTCTTGGCACCAAAATTTAACCGGTCCCATTGATTAGAGGCAGGAAATTAAAATTGGCAGAAGTTAATGAAGTTTAAATGGCCGAAGGAAGTTTAGTGGGCCAGATAGAGTTATTTTATCACTTTTGTTTTTTAAGTTTAGATTTTATTTTAAACATAGTTGGTTTGTTTGGGAGTCCTGACCAAATCGGACAAAACCTCTTGCATGAAGTTATAAATATGTAATAGGATCTGTACAAAAAAACAACACTTCCGTTCAATACAATTCGGCACATGACCAACCTTTCCTACTCGATGAAGCCATCATCTCGCGCGGGCTGCATCGGCTCCGATCTCGACGAGAGACTTGGATTAGTCACCCTCGGTAATTCTATCAATCTCAAATAGTACTTTCTTATAAATTTGATATTCTAGTTGCTATCGTTAGAATTGCTAGTTATCCGATAATTAGATCTGTTTAATGCTTATTCTATCGACTCCGATGGCAATATTGTCTTGGTTGAAGCCGATCTATTGTAATCTTTGTAGATTTTATAGTTATTATTTAGGTTCGAGTCACTTTATTGATTTGATCTATAAATAGGTTAAGTCTAGTTCTATCTACCGTGTTTGAATACTGTCTTGATTAAGTTCGATCTATTCGAATTAGTTAGGCTGCATCAGTTTTGATCTCTTACTGGGTAGATAGGGTTAGATCTGACCAGTTTATAGGTAGAGTCGATAGGGTTCTATCAGGGCGTTTAGCCGATAGGTTATCCCGGTTCAATCGACTCTCTGGTACTGCATTAATTATATCATTTTATTTTGATGGTCGTTTGCTCCCCTATTTAAATAAGATAGATTTATGATTTCGAGTCATATTTGCAATGCTAGCTAATTGAATCTATCAATCTAATGCCATCGATAGAGCGAGTTCATGTGTACTTACTATAAATCTATCGACTAAGCTCTATCAACTGTGGCACTTTTCATTGACTTGGCCAGCTACTACAGGAAAATTGTAGCTTTATCGGCTTTCATCAGTCGATTCAATCTTCTATCGACATTTATGATTTTAAACTCTTTATTGAATTAAGTTGTGCTGATAAGCCGATACAATCAGTTGATTAGTTTAATTTCTTTTATTTTCTTTACTCACGTAATAGCCTCAGCTGACTTCACGAATACTGACTATCAGCTTTCTTCATCGACCTGTCCTAGGCTGGAGACCCGCGTCTTCTAACCGTTTATCTCTTTGTCGATTTTGAGATGACGTGCTACTGAAGGTGATAGATTCCAACCCCTAGTATGTAGACATTGTGAATTTCATTGTTACAGGGTATGTACCACTAGGGGAGAACAAGAAGAAGCTCATCTATGAGAGTCGACGTCACGTGTGGGACGACCAATACCTCTATAGAGTATGTTCTGACGAGTTGCTAAGGAGATGTGTCCCAAGAATCGAAGGCACCTAGATAATCGAGAAATGTCATGCATCTCCATTTGGAGGCCACTTTGGTGCATTCCGCACCCAAGCAAAAATCTGGCAGAGTGGATTCTTCTGGCCATCAATGCATGAAGACACAAAAGAATTCATCCAAAGATGTTGGAATTGCCAGAAGCATGGAGGAATAATTGCCTGCAACGCAATGCCACTAACATACAACCTACAAGTGGAATTATTCGATGTATGAGGCATTGACTTCGTGGGACCATTTCCAAAGCCCTATGATTGCGAGTACATCTTGGTGGCCGTTGAGTATGTATCCAAATGGGTAGAAGCAATGCCATGCAAAGCTGCCGATGCCAAGCATGCTCGAAGAATGCTCCATGAGATAATCTTTCCTTGTTTTGGAACACCACGGATGGTGATAAGTGACGGAGGGTCTCATTTCATTGATAAGACGTTCCAGAACTTCTTAAGAGAGCTTGGAGTAAAGCACAACATTGCAACTCCATACCACCCTCAGACAAGTGGGTAGGTAGAAACTTCAAATAAACAAATTAAGAACATCCTGCAGAAGACCGTGAATGAGATGGGGAGTGGATGGAAGATGAAGCTACCAGATGCACTTTGGGCATACAGGACAGCATACAAAACACCGATTGGCATGTCTCCCTTCCAGCTTATATATGGAAAAACATGTCATCTACTAGTCGAGCTGGAACATAGAGCACATTGGGCCATCCAAAAATGGAACATGGACTTTAGGGAGGCCGGGAGACATAGAAAAGTACAGTTGTCTGAGGTAGAGGAATGGAGAGAGAAGGCTTATCATAGTGCCAAGATCTATAAGGATAGAACCAAAAGATGGCATGACCGAAGGATCAAGTCTAAGGAGTTCAAGCTTGGCGACAAGGTGTTGCTCTTCAACTCCGGAGTCAAGTTGTTTGGTCATGGGAAGCTTCGGAGTAAATGGGAAGGACCATTCATTGTCATTAATGTTGCATCACATGGAGCAATCACACTCCAAGATGATGGATGGAACCAGTTTAAGGTAATTGGTCATCGTTTAAAAGTCTTCCTAGAGCCAGATGACAACTAAGGTAAGAAGGTAGATGTGATCAATTTAATTGATTTCAATGCTCTACTCTAGCATTCCGCTCTACATTTTCTCTCATTCAAATAAATTTAGACTCCCCGGTCCCAGACCTGGTAGAGTCCTTTTTGTTTCCACAAACCTTTGTTTGTTTTGAATAAAAAGCAGCTAGGTACAAGAACAAGTGTGGGGGAGGCTTCTCAGGCTTTTCAATGAGCAAACAACAGAAGTCAACATCATGAGAAAGAGCGTGGCGTCCAGGCACATCCCAGCTTTCACCCTCTTCAATACGACGGTTTGCACACTCAATTCCTTCACCTCCTTGTTTTGCGAGTTAAAATTATTTTCTCTTGAATCAATCATAAAAATTTAACTTGAAAAAAATTAAAATGAACCTTGTGGAACCCTCATTTTATTTCATGCTTCTATTTGGTGGGCTTGCATGCTCCTTATTCCTAGTTCATAAACCTATTGCTTATGAACTATATCTTTAGGAAAGCATGTCACCTTGGTAGTTGATGCATGAGATATGGTTTGACGAAATGAATCTTTCTCTTATGCTTGATGTGCTTGGAAATGTTTCTTAAAACAAATAAAAAATACCTTGACTCCTCAATGATTATATCTTCCTACCAAAGCCATATGATGAACTCATTGAAAATCTTAGGCATATGCTACTTGTTGTTTCATTGAACTTTGTCAAATTGTTGTGACCCTTCTGAGTTACTATTTATGACATCTTGATCAAGATTTTGTGCACACCACTTTGCTAATACTTCTTCACTGGAAGTTAGCACCACCATATCCATCATCCATGTGCTCTTTCTTCTACACTGGAAGATAGCATTTCCATGTCATCATCCATCCATTAAATAAAGTACTCCATTATATTCTGATGAACTCCCTCTCCAAATATCCTTGTAAAAGAGACATGGGCTATTCATGATAAAAAAAAAGAGAGAAAAAAAGAAAAAAAGATAGAGAAAGAATTGGCCCACGTTCTCAAATGCCTATCCAATAGAAGGGAGGGAACATCTTAAAAAAAAGGGAGTATTCACAATCATTCATTTTCCATTCACATATCCACATGTGCACATGCTTGATCAAAAGTTCATCAATTGTTCTCCACGGATCTGGTTTTTGACTTAGTAATATATGAGACACAAGTATGCCTCTCTATTATCCCTACCTTGAGCTCCAGATAAAGCCATTTTAGAAGTAGGATGAAAAGAGGTAATGCTCTGGTGAGGAACCATACACATTGAGTGATTTGAGAGAATCGTTTGAGGAGTACAGCTATTATTTGTTTTGAAAATATTTTCAAAAACCCAAGCTACATAGCAGAATGAGTGAAGATGATTAGAGTCAGGACCATTACATTCTTCAACCACCCAAGGTGACATGATAGACACTTTAAAAGTTCATAGGTAGAGGTATGACATGGAATAATTTGCATGCTAGCATCATACCAATTGAAGTTATGATCCACTTTAGTCTTCAACCTTTACTCAAGGATGAGCAAAGGCTAAGTGTGGGGGAGTTTGTTGACGGTCCGTAAGTGCAAAATCCGACCATCAAATCCTTGCATAAAAAACATAAAAGGAATAAACAAAATAGTGATAGCAGTTTATTATTAACCATTTACATGAGTTTTGGTGAGACATGTGTTTACAGGTATAAAAGAGGCAGAATATGCAAAAACATGAAGAACGCCCCATCGGCCGATACTGCCGTAAAACAGCCGACCGACAGGGTCGTATGAGGCTGAAATCAGGGTCCGGCAGCGTCATGATGGCTGAAATCAGAACTCAGCCGACAGGGTCATATCAGGCTGAAATCAGCCACTCGGCGGGTTAAAACAAAGTGTCATCAGGCTGAACCATCTGACCTAGCTGACCCTGAAAAATACTCCACCATGAGGCTGTTTTCCATCCGCGGACTAAGGAGGGTAAAAAGTGGAGAAGTAAAGGAGGCACCCACGCGACACAGCTTGGGCAAGTGAAGAAATGACCCAGAGGGGGTCAGCACCAAAAATGGGCCGCCGCCCGGCCTACCCCGCCGCCCGGCCTGGGAACTTCCTCCCGAGGTGTCCAGCCCACACGACCCATCATGCGAACCGACGCCAAGTGGATAAGGCGGTTGAAAACCGACTCGACAACCATTATCCGGACCAAATCTGAGACGTCCAAAGGAAGTCGGTCGGAAACCGACCTCATCCGACGGCCGCCTGTTGACGGTCCTTAAGTGCTAAATCCGACCATCAAATCCTTGCATAAACAACATAAAAGGAATAAACCAAATAGTGATAGCAGTTTATTATTAACCATTTCCATGAGTTTTGGTGAGACATGTGTTTGCAGGTATAAAAGAGCCAAAATATGCAAAAAAAAACATGAAGAAACGCCCCATCGGCCGATACTGCCGTAAAACAGCCGACCGACAGGGTCGTATGAGGCTGAAATCAGGGCCCGGCAGGGTCGTGATGGCTGAAATCAGAACACAGCCGACAGGGTCATATCAGGCTGAAATCAGCCACCCGACGGGTTAAAACAGAGTCTCATTAGGCTGAACCATCCGACCTGGCCGACCCTGAAAAACACTCCACCATGAGGCCGTTTCCCATCCCTGGACGAAGAAGGGTAAAAAGTAAAGAAGTAAAGGAGGCATCCACGTGGCACAACTTGGACAAGTGAAAACATGACCTAGAGGGGGTCGACACCAAAAATGGGCCGCCGCCCCGCCTGGGAATTTCCTCCCAGGGTGTCCAGCCCACTTGGCCCATCATGCCAACTGATGCGAAGTGGATAAGGCTGTTGAAAACCGACTCAACAACCGTCATCCGGGCCAAATCTAAGACGTCCAAAGAAAGTCGGTCGGAAACCAACCTCATCCAACGGCCGCCCGGCCTGGGTTGCCGCTCGACGCTGCATGGCGCTCGGCATGCCCCGCCGCCTGGCGGGGGAACTTTTGCCCACCGACCCTACTTCACCTACAAATACCCGACAACACTTCGCCACCTATAAATAGAGGGGAAATTTAGTAGAAAAGAGAACACACAAGAAGAAGAGTATAGAGCTCCACTTCGAAAGGCTTTAGCACTGCCAAAGTGCTTAGAAAATAGGGAGAGAGTGAGGGAGAGTTCGGGGAAGCACCGGGCTTGTCGGCGATCTTCCCCAGGCTTGTACCTCGATGGATGCTTTCCTTTTCAAGTAAGTGTTCGTGTTTCCTCTTTGGTATTTAAGTTTCCTATTTAAGTAAGTTCTTTCTTTATTACTTACGGGATCATCGCTCTATTTAATTAGAGTATCTTAGTCTTCTATAAGCATGGATCCGAGACTAGGATAGTAATTGATAGCATAAACACGGTGTCTAGGCTAGAGGTTACCTTTGTTTGTCGCGTGCCCCATGGTTTGTAGAGGTAGTCGGTAGATGGTGACAGCCCTATCCGGCCTTAGTAATCCTCCATGTTTGGGTACGTCGTAGAGCTGTTTGCTGGAGTCGCCTGTGGATGCAAGGGTAAGCCGGTGCCCGAAGTAAGTGGTAATAGACCAGACCTATCTTATTATAGGATCCTTGACCATAGAAATCCTCTCTAACCTCTGCCTACCATATTCTTGTTGTCCTTGGATGGATTAGTTTAGAAGAATAATACACACATGTTCCCCGAGATTCAATAACCTGGAATACTCCTTGGTGAAGTACTACATCGGTATCCGTGCGCTTGCGGATTTATCTGTGATCGTAAGAAATACCAACATGCATTTCTGGCACTGCTGGCAGGGATAGTAATATTTGTGGTGCGACGTTAAGAAGTGTCAACAAGCATTTCTGGCGCCGTTGCCGGAGAATGGTTGTTGTATCATCTTTGAACCTTGTTCGTCCTTGTATCGTTTCTTTTTTTTCCTTTTCCTTTTATTTATTTTGTTTTTCCACCATGGAGCAAACTTCTATCCTATCATTTTCTGCTGTGAAGGGCGAGTTCTTTGAGCCACCACTGTCTGCAGACCCAATTCGCACATCCGGTTATGAACCCCACCAAGTGGCGCTTTAGTTTATTTCCCCTTTTTATTTCTATTCAATTCAATTTTATAGTGCGCCTAGAAAAGAAAAAATAATAATAAATAAAGTTGTGACTCTATTTGGCCCATAAAGCCAGTAGAGTCCCTTTTTCTTTTCACCCTTTTTGCTTTTGTTTTTGTTCTTCTTCAAATAAAGCAGCCAGGTACAAGATAAAGTGTGGGGGAGGCCTTCAAGATTCTCAACGCACAAACAATACAAGTCCTCCCATCGACACATTGCGCATCGTCACTTAAGCCAACATGACATAGGGCGAGGCGATCGGGCTCCAAGCAACATCGACCAACCTACAAGGGCAATCGACCAGGCCATGGTTCCCATTGACCTCTACCTCTTCAAGAGCGGTGGTTTGCACACTCTATCCCTTTCCCCCTAGTTTCCAAGTTAAACCAAACTTATCTTGAATCAATCATAAAAATTTAACTTGAAAACTAAAATGAACCTTGTGGAAGCCTCATGTTATTTCATGCTTCTATTTGGTTGGCTTGCATGCTCCGTATTCCTAGTTCATAGACTTGTTGCTTATGAACTACATCTTTAGGAAAGAATGTCACCTAGGTAGTTGATGCATGAGATATGGTTTGACAAAATGAATCTTTCTCTTACGCTTGATGTGCTTGGGAATTTTTCATATTAAAAAAATCAAAAAATTAAAATCAATAGCTTGACTCCTCAATGATTATATCTTCCTACCAAAGCCATATGATGAACTCATTGAAAATCTTATGCATATGCTACTTGTTGTTTCATTGAACTTTGTCAAATTATTGTGACCCTTGTGGGTAACTATTTATGACTTTTTGATCAAGATTTTGTGCACACCAGTTTGCTAATACTTCTTCACTGGAAGTTAGCACCACCATATCCATCATCCATGTGCTATTTCTTCTACACTGGAAGATAGCAATTCTATGTCATCATCCATCCATTAAATAAAGTACTCCATCATGTTCTGATAGACTCCCTCTCCAAATATCCTTGTAAAAGTGACATGGGCTATTCATGATTCAAAAAAAAAAGGTGAAAAAAATAGAGAAAGAATTAGCCCATGTTCTAAAACGCCTATCCAATAGAAGGGAGGGAGCATCTTAAAAGAAAAGGGAGTATTCACATTCAGTCATTTTCCATCCACATATCCACATGTGCACATGCTTGATCAAAAGTTCATGAATTGTTCTCCATGGATCCAGTTTTTGACTTAGTAATATATGAGACACAAGTATGCATCCCTTTTATCCCTATCTTGAGCTTCACATAAAGCCATATTTAGAAGTAGGATGAAAAGAGGCAATGTCCTGGTGAGGAACCATACACATTGAGTGAATTGAGAGAATCATTTGAGGGGTACAACCATGATTTGTTTTGAAAATATTTTCAAAAACCCAAGCTACATAGCAGAATGAGTGAAGATGATTAGAGTCAGGACCATTCCATCCTTCAACCACCCAAGGTAACATGATAGACACTTTAAAAGTTCATAGGTACAAGTATGACTTGGAATAATTTGCATGCTACCATCATACCAATTGAAGTTATGATTCACCTTAGTCTCTATTCCCTTACTTGAGGACAAGCAAAGACTAAATGTGGGGGTGTTGTTGACGGTCCTTAAATGCTAAATCTGACCATCAAATCCTTGCATAAACAACATAAAAGGAATAAACAAAATAGTGATAGCAGTTTATTATTAACCATTTCTACGAGTTTTGGTGAGACATGTGTTTGCAGGTATAAAAGAGCCAAATATGCAAAAAAAACATGAAGAAACACCCCATCGGCTGATACTGCCGTAAAATAGCTGGCTGACAGGGTGGTATGAGGCTGGCTGCCGTAAAACAACCGTCATCTAGACCAAATCTGAGACGTCCAAAGGAAGTCAGTCGGAAATTGACCTCATCCAACGGCCGCCCGGCCTAGGTTGCTGCCCGGTGCTGCATGCCGCCTGGCATGCCCGGCCGCCCGGCGTGGCCCGCCGCCCGGTGGGGGAACTTTTGCCCACCGACCCTCCTTCACCTACAAACACCCGCCAGCACTTCGCCACCTATAAATAGAGGGGAAATTCGATAGAAAAGAGAACACACAAGAAGAAGAGTATAGAGCTCCACTTCAAAAGGCTATAGCACTACCAAAGTGCTTAAAATATAGGGAGAGAGTGAGGGAGAGTTTGGGGAAGCGCCGGGCTTGTCAGCGATCTTCCCTACGCTTGTACCTCGATGGATGTTTTCCTTTTCAAGTAAGTGTTCGTGTTTCCTCTTTGGTATTTAAGTTTCCTATTTAAGTAAGTTCTTTCTTTATTACTTACGGGATCATCGCTCTATTTAATTAGAGTATCTTAGTCTTCTATAAGCGTGGATCCGAGACTAGTATAGTAATTGATAGCGTAGATGCAGTGTCTAGGCTAGAGGTTACCTTTGTTTGCCGCGTGCCCTATGGTTTGTAGAGGTAGTCGGTAGGTGGTGACAGCCCTGTCCGCCCTTAGTAATCCTCCACGTTCGGGTATTTCATAGAGCTGTTGGCCGGAGTCGCCTGTGGATGCAGGGGTAAGCCGGTGCCCGAAGTAAGTAGTAATAGACTGGACCTATCTTATTATAGGATCCTTGTCCATAGGAATCCTCTCTACCCTCTACCTACCATATTCTTGTTGTCCTTGGATGGATTAGTTTAGAAGAATAATACACACATGTTCCCCAAGATTCGATAACCTGGAATTCTCCTAGGTGAAGTGCTACATTGGTATCCATGCGCTTGCGGATTTATCTGTGATCGTAAGAAATACCAGCATGCCTTTCTGGCGCTGCTGCCAGGGATAGTAATATTTTTGGTGCGATGATAAGAAGTGTCAACACCGCCCGGCCTAGGTTGCCACCTGGCATGCCCGGCCGCCTGGCGTGTCCCGCCGCCCGGCACGGGAACTTTTGCCCACCGACCCTCCTTCACCTACAAATACCCGCCAGCACTTCGCCACCTATAGATAGAGGGGGAATTCGGCAGAAAAGAACAACACAAGAAGAAGTTATTAGAGCTCCACTCAAAAGGCCTTAGCACTGCCAAAGTGCTTAGAAAATAGGGAGAGAGTGAGGGAGAGTTAGGAGGAGGTCCGGACTTGTCGCCGCCTTCTCCACACTTGTACCTCAGCGGATGCTTTTCTTTCTTAGTAAGTATTCATGATCTTCCATTGGTATTTAAGTTTCCTTTTTAAGTTCTTTCCTTAATTGCTTACGGGATCATCGTTCAATTTTGTTAGAGTATCATAGTCTTCTATAAGTGTGATGTTGAGACTTTGATAGTAATTAATAGCGTAGACGTGGTGTCTAGGCTAGAGGTTACCTTTGTTTGCCGCGTGCCCCATGGTTTGTAGAGGTAGTTGGTAGGTGGTAACAGCCCTATCTGGCCTTAGTAATCCTCCACGTTCGGGTACATCGTAGAGCTGTTGACCGGAGTCGCCTGTGGATGCAGGGGTAAGCCGGTGCCCGAAGTAAGCAGTTTTAGACTGAACCTATCTTACTATAGAATCCTTGACCATAGGAATCCTCTCTATCCTCTACCTAACTTATTCTTGTTGTCCTTGGATGAATTAAGATAGAAGATTAGACACACACGTTCCTTCTGAATTTGATACCTTGGAATACTCTTAGGTGAAGTGTTATAGCTGTATCCGTGGGCTTGCGGATTTATCTGTGACCGTAAGAAATACCAACAAGAATTTCTGGCATCGTTTCCGGGGATAGTATTATTTCTGGTGCGATGTTAAGAAGTGTCAACACTCATTCGCGAGCTGGGTCGAAAGGGCCCGTGCACGGCGCGCGAGCTCCTGGACATCACCACGAGTTTTGCCTCCGGGGAGGAGTGCGTTGGGGTGTTCCTCCAGTGAACGCCGCAGAGCAAAGGCAAGGGCAAATGGGAGGAAGAGGCCAATGACGATGCCTCAGACCACTCGAAGAAAAAGAAAAACAAGTCTCGGGGTGCACGTGGCCATGTCGTGGCCGCCACCGACCGTAAGACGCCGAGGCCTGCGACGGGGGAGGCTCCGAACCACTTCAAGAAGAAGTGGAATGGCCCGTGCCCAAATCACGGTTTCCCTATCAAACACCTCCTTAAGGATTGCTCCACCATGAAGAAATTCCTCCAAGAGGAAATCAAAAAAGGAGACATGGGGAAGATGCTAGGGCCCAAGATGTGAGATCCAATGGGCGACGACGACAACAACAAGCAAGGGGGTCGGTCTTCCCTGCTTCGAAGGCCTGCCACACGATCTTCATGGGACCCGAGTCCTAGGGAAGCCGTTGAACCTCGAAGCTTGAGCGGCGTGCAGTCTTCACGGTAGAACCCGCCACCCTGACATTCCTTAAATGGTCAGACTCACCGATCACTTTTGATCGGTCGGACCATCCCCCACACGTGCCACGTCCGGGTTGATAACCGCTCGTGGTTGACCCCATCATCACCGAGGTTTGGCTCACCAAGGTGATGATGGTCGGGGGCAGCTGCATCAACATTCTCTATGGCTACATGCTCGACCTGCTGAGCATCAACCAATCACGCCTCCAGCCGCCTAGGGCACTATTCCATGGGATCTTCCCGAGCGACTGGCCATGCCTCTAGGGCGAATCAGTTTACCAGTTACATTTGGGACCCGATCGAACTTTCGGACCAAGGACCTCATGTTCGAGGTCGTTGACTTCCTAGGAGTTTACCACGCCTTCTTGGGACGTCCGTGCTACGCCAAGTTCATGGCTATCCCCAACTACACCTACCTCAAGCTCTAGATGCCGAGACCCAAAGGGGTCATCACCGTCAACCCATCACTCTAGCATGCCTTCCAATGCGAAATGGAGAACGGTGATTTCACGGCGGCAGCAGTGGCCTCCGAGGAGCTCGAGGCCATACGAACCCACCTTGACAAAGGGGCCCCCGACGCCAACAACAAGAAGGCTTCCTTCAGGCCCGTGGAGGACACCAAAGAAGTGTGGATCGATCGCGAGGGCGACAAGGACAAGACGGTGAGGGTAGGGGCCTCCCTCACTCCGAAATAGGAAAGCGCACTTGTTGACTTCCTCCACGCCAATGCTGACATTTTCATGTGGATGCCCTCGAATATGCCTGGAATACAGAGGGAAGTCGCCGAGCACTCCTTGAACGTCAGGCCAGGCTCCAGACCTGTGAAGCAGTGTCTGTGTCGCTTCGATGAGGAGAAGCGTAGAGCAATCGGCGAGGAGATCGCCAAGTTAAAAGCGGCCGACTTCATCCAGGAGGTGTACCACCCTGAATGGTTAGCTAATCCTGTCCTTGTTAAAAAAAGAACGGGAAATGGAGAATTTGTGTCGACTATACAAGCCTGAACAAGGCGTGTCCGAAGGATCCTTTTCCTTTGCCATGCATAGACCAGATAGTTGACTCTACGGCAGGGTGTGAAACCCTTTGTTTCTTGTACGCTTACTCTGGGTACCACCAGATCATGATGAAAGAATCTGACCAGCTCGCGACATCTTTCATCACTCCATTTGGTTCTTACTGGTACGTAACAATGCCTTTTGGACTCAAAAACGCCGGCGCGACCTTCCAGCGCTGCATGTAGAGGTGCTTTGATCACCTGATCGGCCACACGGTTGAAGCCTACGTGGATGATATCGTCATCAAGACACAAAAGGCGGACACCCTCATGGCCGACCTCGAGCGAGTCTTTGTGAAGCTTCGCGAGAATGAGGTCAAGTTGAACCCTGAGAAATGCGTCTTCGGGGTCCCGAGAGGGATGCTCCTCAGATTCATCGTCTTCGACCGGGGAATCAAGGCCAATCTCAAAAAGATCTCTGCAATCGAGTGGATGGGCCCGGTTCAAAACCTTAAAGGGTTACAATGCCTCACGGGATGCCTGGCAGCGCTTAGTCGTTTCATCTCCTGCCTCGGCGAGAGAGTGCTTCCGTTGTACAGGCTCCTGAAGAAGTCCGACCGCTTCGAATGGACGCCCGAGGCGTAGTTGGCCCATGATGATGTCAATAGTATACTGAGAGATGCCTAGGTGCTAACACCCCCGACTCCAGGCGAGGCGTTGTTACTGTATATAGCGGTAACGACCCAAGTCGTGAGCTCGGCGCTAGAAGTCAAGCGAGAAAGAGAAGGCCATGCTCTCAGAGTTCAACATCCCGTCTACTACGTGAGTGAAGTCCTATCAGATTCAAAGACTCGATACCCCCAAATCCTCTATGTGGTCATGGTGGCCCGACGCATGCTCCATCACTACATCGACTCCCACCCGATTCACATTGTAAGTTCCTTTCCCCTCCGAGAAATTATTCATAACAGGGACTCGAAGGGCAAGGTCGCCTAGTGGGAGCTTGAGTTCATGGGGCACAACGTCACATACCAACCTCAAGCGGCGATCAAATCCAAGGTACTGGTGGACATCATGGCAGAGTGGACCGAAGGGCAACTCCCGCCAACCCCAGTTTGATCAAGAATACTGGGTCATGTACTTTGACGTGTTGCTCATGCACACAGGAGCAGGGGTCAGCCTCGTCTTCATCTCTCCACTCAGGGTACGTATGCAATACGCCATTCGTTTACATTTCTCTGCTTCAAACAATGTTGTCGAGTACGACGCGCTAGTCAACGGGCTCAAGATCACCGTCGAGCTGGGTATCCGGGGGTTGGAGATCCGGGGCGACTCCCAGCTCATGGTTGACCAGATCATGAAAGAGTCCAGCTGTCGGACGGATACCATGGTGCTCTACTGCTAGGAAGTTCATAATCTTGAGGGCCGTTTTGATAGGCTGGAGCTGAAACACATCCCGCGACACCTCAACGAGGCGGCCGACGCGTTGGCCAAAATGGCGTCTAGCCGAGGGCAGATAGCGCCTGGCGTATTCGCGAATGACCAACACCACCCCTCCATCCAAGATACCCCAAGGAGTCCATGATACCCCAAGGACAACCAATGACTCACCCCCAGAGACTCCGCCGCTCATGGACGTCATGGAGATCGACGGGCCCGATGACTCGCATGAGTCGGACAACTCGAGGGTCGAGCAAATCGACCCCCAGGTCAAGCGGGACGAGCCTCCTCATGACTGGCGCATCTCGTACATTGAGTTCCTGGCTCACGGCATGCTCCCCACTAATAGGACCGAAGCAAAGCGGCTCTATCGCCGCGCCAAATCATTCACTCTAATCAACAGAGAGGTGTACAAGCACAGCGTTACCAAAGTCATGCAGCAGTGCATCCCCATCAACGAGGGCATCCGGCTTCTCGTCGACATCCATGGAGGGGGGGGGGGGTCTGCGGTCACCACACGGCACCTCGAACCCTCATGGGCAACGCCTTCCGCCAAGGCTTCTACTAGCCGACTGCCATGGGTGACACGACCCGCCTAGTCAAAACCTGCAGGGGTTGCCAATATTACGCTCGTCAAGCACACCTTCTGGCTCATGCCCTTTAAACGACCCCCCTCGCGTGGCCCTTCATAGTCTGGGGTTTGGATCTGGTTGGGCCGCTCAAGAAAGCGCCCGGGGGCTACACCCACTTGCTTGTTGCTGTCGACAAGTTCTCAAAGTGGATCGAGGCATGCCCGTTAGTGAAAATCTGATCAGAGAAGGCGGTCGAGTTTTTCCTCGACATCGTCCATCGGTTTGGGGTCCCAAACTCCATAATCACTAACAATGGGATGCAGTTTGCCGTGAATTAATTCCTGATGTTTTAGGATGAGTACCACATCCGCGTGGATTGGGCCGCTGTTGCACCCCGAGACAAATGGCCAAGTCGAGCGGGCAAACGACATGATACTCCATGGGCTGAAGCCATGAATCTTCAACCCCACCATCGTCTTCAACCGTCTAAAGCAGTTTAGTGGATAATGGGCAGCCGAGCTGCATGCCGTGCTATGGAGTCTACGCACGACCAAGAGCCGTGCAACGGGCTTCATGCCCTTCCTCATGGTTTACGGGTCGGAAGCGATTTTGCCTACCAATTTGGACTATGGGGCGCCACGAGTGTGCTCGTACATCGATCAAGGAAACGAAGAGACACTCCAAGACGCGCTGGACCAAATAGAGGAGGCGCGAGACATCACACTCCTCCACTTAGCCATGTACCAGCAAGCATCCTGATGCTACCACGACTGCAATGTAAGGAACAGAGGACTGCTCGTGGATGATCTCATTTTGTACAAGGTTCAAACAATAGGGGTCAGCACAAGCTGTCCCTGACTTGGGAAGAACTGTATGTCGTCTCTCGACTCCTGTGGCCCGACACTTACAAGCTGAAGACCATGGATGGCGGCAAGCTCAAGAACGCATGGAACTTCATAGCTACATAAATTCTACCCTTAAGCTTTCCGTTTCGTGCACCTTCGCACGCCTTACTCGCTCTCAAGCGACACCCGACCCCTCCAAAAGGAGTCGGGCATCACTCAAGGGCTACAGAGTGCATGGCATCTCACCTTCTTTTTCTTTTTTGAAAAGAAAAAGTTATAACTACGTAGGGTCCTAAGGCTCACTATGGCGATAAGCAACGTAAGCCGTGAGCCATGCTGGTTCACGGTCGGGTCAGTCCAACGGTGCAACGTCGTGCTAGCCCCATCGGCCACGACAACGGCGATCACCGACGAGACCAAACCTCAAAGGGCTCGTTGGCTCAGACTTTGTGAATCAAAATAGGAGAGGCAAAGGGCCAACACTTCATTTAAACCAAATACGAATTAAAACTGTTTAAGGCCACCATGAGCCAACAAAACCAAGCAACAACAAGTTCAAACCTAGATTATTACATGGGCACGACAACCCAACAAAATGATCAAAACAACTAAAAACGACCACTGACTAGTTCTCCTCTCCTCTAGGAAGTGCCTCCTCCTCATGTACACGGGCTAGGGCGTCGGCGTGGGCAGCGGTGCGCACCCGCATGGCCTCCATCTGCTCAGGCATTGTTGGCACTCCTTAAGTACCCCTTTTATATGACAATCTGATCCCAATTAGAGCATAATTAATGCAAATTTAGGCCATTTACCTGTGATTTTGCCTATATATTTGTTTATGCAGTGTTTTGGAGCTATATTGCAGAAACAGGTAAAACTGGTGATTAAAGTGATGCTGGAAGAGGGCAGGAGTCCAGAAGCAATGAAAAGCACTAAAGAAGCCCAGTGCACCGATCGGTGCAACCCATGAGCCGATCGTGAGAAACCATGTGGATATGTGCCATGGTTTGCTATATTTGTGATGAGTAATTGACTTGAGCGGTTTTGGTGTTTGAGATGAAATGCGAGAATCCAGGGATTGCATGGGTTTGCATATCATGGTTATGACTAACCGGAGTTGGTGGAGATATTGGTGATATTGCAGGAGATGGGAAATGTGTTTGCTTGTCTCATGATGTGTAGGTCACTAGAGTCGACTTGGCGGTCAACGACGAGAGGATCGGGCACAAGTAGGGGACTTGGGGCCAGACGATTGGGATGCCGGGTGAAGTCAAGGGTGATCCACACCGTACACATGGAGAGGCAAGAAGCACGGACGGTTTCGCGGTTGAGCCTCAAAACCGTGGTGGTGATGAAGACGGCGTGTTGACCAAGTCAAGGCAAACGGGATGCCGGTGCAAGTGACAAGGGGGCCCGATGGACAGGGACTGGGAGAGACTTGCCGGTGGTCACGATCGCGGGACAAGGTGACATGCGTCAACATCGAGAAGTCGTGCTTTGAGAGGCATGCAAGGTGGTTTCCCGGTTTAGGCCTCAAAACTGGTGGAGGTGGTTGGTGGTGCACGTGGCACCATCACAGAGCTTGCTTCGAGATGAAGCAAAGACGTGAAGCGTCCGATTTCATTTGGGTGATAAGGTGAAAGATGGACGGTTATGCCCCCGGTGGTAGGTGGGTGTGTTATGTAGGTCAAGGGTACAGTGGTCATGTGGACAATAGACCCTAGGCCTATATAAAGAGAGGTGTGGCTAGTGGGAGAGGGGCCTATCTTCCATTAGCCTTGTGTTAGGACTCTATTCAAAGTGCTAGGAGAGGACTTCATGTTTGAGAGGAGAGTAGTGGGTGTGTGAGAGACATCTCTTGCTCTTCCAAATAGTGGGAGGAAGAGGGTGGCTTCCTAGCCTTGTAGCTATGAATCTTGTAAGCACCTTTCTTTGATATGAGAAGTATTTTCGTGCTCAAGATTTCCCTCTTCACTTGAATCCTGAAATTCCCTTTTTCCTATTTTTGGAAGCATTTTCGTGGTGATTTTCGATCTCACTTTTGGACGAGTTTTTGGCCCAGATTTCTTGAGAAACATGTTGCTAGGATGAGCTAGGATAATCCTCTATGGATGCTTGATGGAATTATTGGCTCTAGCACCTTCGATTTGAAGGATTTCTCAAGTTTCTCCTTTTTGGTGTTCTTGGCACGAGATCTGAAATTCGTGATGATTTGTTGAGCCAATTGAGTTGATCTCCTAGGATAAGGGTCATGATGTATTGAGGATCATCTGGTCCAAATTTCGTGATTTTTGGAGTTCGTTTGATAAGGTTTTGCAATTTTTCTTTGCGGTTTGCTGTTGCTGTTCTGAGTCTGTCCGACTTCCCCGTCGGACTTGTCCGATGACCATAGGACTTGTCCGATGGTCAATTTGTCCAAGGCATCGGGCAAGTCCCTCGGACTCCAGAGCCTGCGCCAACTTGATCCATCGGACATGTCCGATGACCATCAGACTTGTCCGATGAAGATCTGAGAAATACCCATCCGAATGGCTCTTTTTCTTTTTGGGATATAGGCCAAGTTCTCTAGGAGAATTTTGATTGGCTCCCATTCACCCCCCCTCTGGTCACCTTCTCGGTTCTTCAATTGGTATCAGAGCCGGTTTGATCACTAGTTGACCTTCACCGGCTTTGTGATCTGAAGGCGACATGGAGAAGCGCGCTGTCAAGCTGTGGATGTTCGACGGAGAGGACTTCCCCTACTGGGAGTCACGGACCAAGGCGTATCTACTGAGTCAAGGATGTGCAATTTGGGAGATTGTTGATCAAGAGTATGCTATACCACAAGACCTGAACACTGCATCTGCAGGTGAGTTACTCAGGTATAAGAACAACTCCAAAGTTGTCAATATTCTACTTTCTGCACTTGGTAGGAGCGAACATGATAGAGTGGCACACCTTGATACTGCTCATGCTATTTGGGATAAGCTCTGCACTTACCATGAGGGTACCAACGTGGTCATGTCTATGCATAAGGATTCTTACGATAGATAGTACCAAACCTTTGCACAGAAACTGGGCGAGTCACTAGATGACACTTTTCGTAGGTTTGAGGCAATTGTGTGCAACTTGCGGGCTTGTGGTACCCTTGTGTACAATGACAATGATAGAGCTAAGCAACTGCTATACTCACTTGATGAAAATGTTTGGGGAGTTAAAATTGCTGCTCTAGAAGAAACTGCTGAATTCAATACCCTGAACTGTGAGCAACTGTATAGCAAGCTGAAATCTCATGAACTGTCTAGGAAATCTTGTCCTAATCTTGCTATTCCTGCTTCTAGCATGGCTTTGCTTTCTAGTTCTCAGAAGGGTGATCACAGTTGTGCTTCTCATCGAACTAACCCCTCACTTGACAAGTCTTCCTTGGAGTTTACTTTGTCTTCTCTTGTTGTAGTTTCCGATGAACAGATGGAGTGCATTCCTGACGAGGAGTTGTCCTTGCTCACTAGAAAGTTCAGGAAGTTCTATAACAACCAGAAGGAGAGAAGAGGAGGTGGTTCAAGAACCTGCTTCGAGTGCGGTGACCCGGGACACTTCATTGCTGATTGTCCCAATAAGAAGAAGAAGGCCGGGTACCACGACAACAACACTGAAGACTTCAAGTAGAAGAAGAATCGCTTCTACAAGAAGGGAAAGAACTCCAAGAAGTTCACCAAGGCCATTCCACGCGCCTGCGTTGCCACCTTGAGCGATGTCGACCTCACATCAAGCGAAGGTCTTTCAAGCTCGAAGGAGGAGGTTGAAAAGCCACGAGTCAAGAGGAAGGATGACTTCACCGGACTTTGCTTCATGGCAAAGAACAACCAGGACACCGACTCTGGATCCGACTCTAACACAAGCGAGGTACCTCCCACTCTCGATGAGCTCTCTTCTGAACTTGATCATTTGCGCGATGTTTTGCTCATGCAAGATGATAAGCGTCGCAGTGCTGTTCGTGAGAGTAGAGAGCTTAAGTCTAAGTTGGAGAGTGCTGATTTTGAAATTGCTTCGCTTAGGTCCAAGCTTGCTCGTGAGGACATTGTTGTTGAGTGTGAGTCTTGTCAAGTTGTGCTGAGTGATTTTGCACAGAGGGAGAGTGTGCATGCTCAAGTTGCCAGTCAGCTTGAGAGTGCCCTCAAGGAGCTTGATGAGTTCAAAGCTAGACCAACTCTTTTGGGTGCATGTCAGAAGTGCCCCAAGCTCACAGATGAGTTGGAAGCTCAGTCCCTCAAAGTCAAAGAGTTTGAGTCCAAGTTGCTTCATGAGACTCGCTCTAAGGTCCTTCCACCACCTTGTGAGGTGTGTGTCTCTCTTAAGGACAAGCTTGTAATCACTAGGGAGGAAAACAAAGCCCTAGTCCAAGAAAATGACTATCTTGTGTCTAGGCTCCAGAGAACCCTAGTGAGTGAAGAGAAGATTGAGAGTGATTTGGCAAGAGTGAAGGAGAGTGCTTCTAGATCAACCTACAACTTGGGTTTGGGATTTGAGAGGTGTGACAAGGAGAGTGAGAATGTGGGTAAGTTTGTACCTAGCTCTAGCTACTAGGATGAGGAAAACACCATCAAACCCACTGACACATACTATCCACCCAATCCAAAACCCTCCTTCAACCCAAAGCAGACAGAGAAGCCAAAATCCAAACCTGCAATGCAAGCCAAGCCTAATACTAAAAGTGTCTACATTTGCAAGTTCTGTGGTCGCAAGGGCCACTTGGATGAATTCTGTTTTAGGTGTAAGAGGATTCAAAGGAAGCAAGCTGAGTTGACTAGGGATCCTTTTTATGATGATTTTGTTGACTTTCAGCCTCGATCTTTTTCTCGTGCCTATCGTGGACAGGGTCATTGCTCATATGGCTTTGATTCATGAAACAGAGGCCTTGCGCAGCAGCGCTTTGGTGCCCCACATTTTCCCCATCGTGATGAGCGACACTCGCGTGGATTTGGCTTTCACACAGATGATTTCTATCCTCACAACTCAAGGTTTGAGTCGAGACGCTTTGACAGGCCACGTTTTCCCCCTCGTGGTTCTCGTCCTATGTGTTCGAATGATAAAGTGCAAGGAATTGTGATGACTACTACCGGTCGTATGATTAAGTGCTGGATTCCCAAATGCTTATTGACTAACCCCAACACTGAGCCATCGACTTTCACTTCGTGTTCTTTGTAGGCAGCAAGTGGAGGCTTGGAGAACAAGTGGTTGATGGATTTCGGGTCTTCACACCACATGACCGAAAATGCAAAGTAGTTCTCCAGCCTCACTCCCTTGAAGCGTCGGGAGTATGTGACCTTTGGAGATGACAAGAGAAGAAGAGTGAAGGGAAGAGGCGCGATAAAGGTAAATGAGAACTTCACTCTCAATGATGTTGGTTTGGTTGAGTTTCTCAAGTACAATCTCCTCTCTGTCTCTCAGCTTCTTGATGTTGGCTTGGAAGTGCGCTTTAAGTCGAATGCTTCTTGTGTTCTTGATTCGAGCGGTTCCTTGGTTTGTGGAATTTCTCACATTGGCAGAGTTTTTCAGGCTGATTTGGCTGGTTCTCCTGGTTCTCACAAGTGCTTGTTTGCTCAATCTTCTTCTGAGCTCTGGAAATGGCATAGGAGACTGGGTCACATAAGCTTTGACTTGTTATGTCGCTTGAGTGGCCTAGGTTTGATCCGAGGATTGCCTAAGCTCAAATTTGATAAGGATTTGGTTTGTGCTCCTTATCGTCATGGGAAAATGATTGTCGCTTCTCATCCACCAATCAATTTGGTGATGACTGAACGCCCTGGAGAGTTGCTTCACATGGACACTGTTGGTCCTTCTCGGGTTTGTTCGACGGGTGGGAAGTGGTATGTTCTTGTGATTGTTGACGACTACTCTCGCTGCTCTTGGGTCTACTTTCTTGAGAGCAAGGATGAAGTGTTTCATCACTTTCGGAGCTTAGCTTTGAGGTTGTTCAAGGAACTCCCTGGTGCATTACGAGCAATTCATAGTGATAATGGCACCGAGTTCAAGAACTCCTCCTTTGATGCTTTCTGTCTTGAGCATGGTATTGAGCATGAGTTTTCAGCACCTTGGGTTCCCCAGCAGAATGGTGTGGTTGAAAGAAAGAACAGAACCTTAGTGGAGATAGCCCGGACGATGCTCGATGAGCATAGGACTCTGAGGCGGTTCTGGGCTGAGGCCATTAGCACTACTTCCTATGTTTCCAATCGGATTTTCTTGCACTCAATTCTTAATGTGACTTCTTATGAGCTACGTTTTGGGAGAAAGCCCTCGGTTTCTCATTTGCGTGCCTTTGGTTGCAAGTGCTTTATTCTCAAGCGTGGCAATCTTGATAAGTTTGAGTCGAGATCTTCCGATGGCATCTTTCTTGTTACTCTCTTCATGGTCATTCCTACAGAGTTTTGAATTTGGAGACTAACACCATCGTAGAGTCCTACGATGTAACCTTTGATGAATCAAACTCTTGTGCAAGGAATGTGATTGAGTCTGCAGGTACCAAGGAGATGGAGGAGAGCATCTTTGTAGAAGAGGACCTACAGGGCTTGGATGATGACGATGATGACTCATTCCGTCTCACATCCGAGCTTGTTCCTGCTGCCACTACCACTCTAGCAGAGGGTCCTAAAGCTTCTACATCTGCTTCAGCAGCTATAGAGCAAGCTCCAGCTATGGTTGAGGGGGAGGTACTCTCTGAGAGAGAAGCTCCTCACCACATTCAGCGCCGACATCCACCTCAACAAATGATAGGCAATCTCTATGATAGGACAACAAGGTCAAGGTCTGCACATCTCACTTGCTTTACCAACTCTCTCTTTGTTGCAACCTTTGAACCCCGGGATGTTGGACACGCACTATTTGATGAACATTGGGTTAATGCCATGCATAAGGAGTTGGAAAACTTTGAGAGAAATAAAGTCTGGACCCTTGTAGAGCCTCCCAAAAATGTCAATGTCATAGGAACCAAGTGGGTGTTCAAAAATAAACATGGGGACGATGGTGAGGTCGTGAGAAACAAGGCTAGGCTAGTTGCTCAAGGTTTTAGCCAAGTGGAGGGCTTAGATTATGGTGAAGCCTTTGCTCCTGTTGCTCGCATAGAAGCCATTAGGATCTTGCTTGCATTTGCTACCTCCAAGGGCATTAGACTCTATCAAATGGATGTCAAGAGTGCTTTCCTAACTGGTTTCATAGAGGAAGAAGTGTATGTGTGGCAACCCCCTGGCTTTGAGCACCACAAATACCCAAACCGTGTGTACAAGCTTCAGAAGGCTTTGTACGGGCTAAAGGAAGCACCTAGGGCATGGTATGCTAGGCTTAAGACCTACTTGCTAGAGAGTGGGTATGTCATGGGGTTTGTTGATAAAACCTTGTTCACTCTCAAGCATGGCAATGACTTTCTAATGGTTCAGATTTACGTGGATGATATCATCTGTGGTGGTTCCTCTCATGCTCTTGTGTCCAGGTTTCAGTATGGAAAGTGAATTTCAAGTGTCGATGATGGGAGAGCTCACCTTCTTTCTTTGGCTTCAAATCAAGCAGTGCAAGCAAGGCACTTTCATACATCAAGCCATGTACACGAAGGATCTCCTGAAGAAGTTCAACATGGTCAATGTGAAGTCGTTGTGTACACCAATGTCCACTACAACGGCTCTTGACCCTGATGAAGACTGTGAAGCGGTGGATCAAAGGGAGTACAGGAGCATGATTGGCTCCCTCTTGTACCTAACAGCGACAAGACCCGACATACACTTTGTGGTGTGTCTTTGTGCTCGCTTTCAAGCTTCCCCAAGGGTGACTCATCGCAAGGCTGTCAAGCGCATCTTCAGGTATCTCAAATACACCCTTGAGTTTGGTCTTTGGTACTCTACATCTTCATCTCTTGATCTCATTGGGTATTCGGATGCGGACTTTGTTGGGTGTACAATTGATAGGAAGAGCAATTTTGGTACTTGCCATTTCTTGGGTACTTCTTTGATCTGTTGGTCTTCTCATAAGCAATCGAGTGTTGCCCAATCCACCACAGAGGCTGAGTATGTAGCTGCTGCTAGCTGCTGCTCACAAATCCTATGGATTGTATCTACCATGGGAGACTATGGGTTGACTTTGAAGGGTGTTCCACTCATGTGTGATAACTCAAGTGCCATATGCTTAGCCAAAAACCCAGTCCAACATGGTAAGGTCAAACACATCAATGTGCGATTCCACTTCCTGAGAGACATTGTTGAGAAGGGGGATGTTGAGCTCCAATACATTGATACCAAAAACTAACTAGCTGATATCCTCACCAAGCCCCTAGATTCTTCGAGACATGCTTTTCTTCAGGGGGAGCTTGGTATTTGTCATCCCTATGGCATCATTTGAGGGGGGGTTGATTTTCTCTTGTATATATGTATCTTACCATTTTCGCATTGCATCTCACATGTAATATACGCATTGGTAGATGAGCTTTGATTCTTATGCTTTCTTGCATTTCTCTTTGCTATGATTGAGCTTGAGCTAAGTTGTGTGGATGTGATGGTAATCTCTCATGCTTAGATTTTCAAGATGGCTTGTTATAAACACATGTGAGCAACTTGCTAATCTTAAAGGTAAACTGAGCTTCTTGTGAACCTTATGATCTAATATTGTGAAAACTTGTTCACCATGTGTATAATTGCTTTTATCCTTGTTGAAGCTTGCATTAAGGCTAGTCTAGAGGATGTCTTGGCTTTGGCACCTTGTGTTTGCGAAATGGAAGGCTTTGCAAATGTTTAGCTCATGATGAAACATTGTGGGAACGTGTGTTCCATTTGCTGCAAAGGCATGCTCTTTTGTCTTGTGCATAATCTTGAAAAATCTGCTAAGTGCTTTGATCAAGAACTACTCAATAATGCTAGATCCAAACATTGTGACTTGAAGCCTCGGGGTGTTTGTCATACCCAGTCATGCGACCCTCCGCATGGATAAGAGGACACATGAGGATAAACTATAATCACTTGATCAACTGAGTCTCTATTTCATATGTGAGCGTTTGTAGAGCTCATTTTATGCGAGTGCCTGTTGCCCTTGTTGAGATTGAAACTGGCTAGATTCTTATGATTCACTTGGTGCTTGTTTTGCCTTGGATGAGAGTACTTACACATGTGGTGGCAGATTTTCTCATGATGAGCAAAATTTGATTCTATCTAAGCTAGTCAATCTTTCTGCTTAGCCTGTATAGCTCATGGTGTTTATGCCTTGCTATATATTTTTGATCTTTGCATGATTGAGAGCTATTGCCTTTACACTTCATGGCACTATGGTTATGGTTAGCAAAGATAAATGCTTGTTTGCATAATTGTTGAAGCTCCTTAGGTTTCCATTTTCATGCATTGCATGTTTGCTTGTTCTTTTGCCTCTTTGATGAGTTCATTGCCAAAGGGGGAGAAAATTTTAGGGTCATGCACAAATAATGCTAAGAAACTCATATGATCCATTTTGCACTACATGAAACCTACCACAACTTGAGGGGGAGCATATCATGATCTTGAGCAGTTTCTTGCGCTTTTCACATTCTTTGCGTCTCAATTCGGCTTTGTTTGTCAACTCTTGGTTTTGTGATCCCTACTTGCTAGATGGCTTGTTTTCACCTCTTCTTTGGGTTTGGCCATTTGGATGTGCTTATTCGGCTTCGCATTTCAATCTCTAATCTTTGTGCATTTGGTGTTGTTAATGTACTCATCAAGGGGGAGATTGAGAAACCATGTGGATATGTGCCATGGTTTGCTATATTTGTGATGAGTAATTGACTTGAGCAGTTTTGGTGTTTGAGTTGAAATGCGGGAATCCAGGGATTGCATGGGTTTGCATATCATGGTTATGACTAACTGGAGTTGGTGGAGATATTGGTGACATTGTAGGAGATGGGAAATGTGTTTGCTAGTCTCATGATGTGTAGGTCAATGGAGTCGACTTGGTGGTCAACGGCGAGAGGATCGGGCACAAGTAGGGGACATGGGGCCAGACGATCGGGATGCCGGGTGAAGTCAAGGATGATCCACACCGTACACATGGAGAGGCAAGAAGCACGGACGGTTTTGCGGTTGAGCCTCAAAACCGTGGTGGTGATGAAGACGGCGTGTTGACCAAGTCAAGGTGAACGGGATGCCGGTGCAGGTGACAAGGGGGCCCGATGGACAGGGACTGGGAGAGACTTGCCGGTGGTCAGGATCGCGGGACAAGGTGACACGCGTCAACATCGAGAAGTCACGCTTTGAGAGGCATGCAAGGCGGTTTCCCGGTTTAAGCCTCAAAACTGGTGGAGGTGGTTGGTGGTGCACGTGGCACCATCACAGAGCTTGCTTCAAGATGAAGCAAAGACGTGAAGCGTCCGATTGCATTTGGGCGATGAGGTGAAAGATGGACGGTTATGCCCCCGGTGGTAGGTGGGTGTGTTATGTAGGTCAAAGGTAGAGTCGTCATGTGGACAATAGACCCTAGGCCTATATAAAGAGAGGTGTGGCAAGTGGGAGAGGGGCCTCTCTTCCATTAGCCTTGTGTTTGAGAGGAGAGTAGTGGGTGTGTGAGAGACATCTCTTGCTCTTCCAAATAGTGGGAGGAAGAGGGTGGCTTCCTAGCCTTGTTGTACCTATGAATCTTGTAAGCACCTTTCTACGATATGAGAAGTATTTTCGTGCTCAAGATTTCCCTCTTCACTTGAATCCCGAAATTCCCTTTTTCCAATTTTCGAAAGCATTTTCATGGTGATTTTCGATCTCACTTTTGGACGAGTTTTTGGCCTGGATTTCTTGAGAAACTTGTTGCTAGGATGAGCTAGGATAATCCTCTATGCATCCTTGATGGAATTATTGGCTCTAGCACCTTCGATTTGAAGGATTTCTCAAGTTTCCCCTTTTTGGTGTTCTTGGCACGAGATCTGAAATTCGTGATGATTTCTTGATCCAATTGAGTTGATCTCCGAGAATAAGGGTCATGATGTATTTAGGATCATCTGGTCCAAATTTCATGATTTTTGGAGTTCGTTTGATAAGGTTTTGCAATTTTTCTTTGCGGTTCACTGTTGCTGTTCTGAGTCTGTCGGACTTCCCCGTCGGACTTGTCCGTTGACCATAGGACTTGTCCGATATTCAATTTGTCCGAGGCATCGGGCAAGTCCCTCGGACTCCAGAGCCTGCGCCAACTTGATCCATCGGACATGTACGATGACCATCGGACTTGTCCGATGAAGATCTGAGAAATACCCATCCGAATGGCTCTTTTTCTTTTTGGGATATAGGCCAAGTTCTCTTGGAGAATTATGATTGGCTCCCATTCACCCCCCCCCCCCTCTGGTCGCCTTCTCGGTCCTTCAGATCGGTGCAAGGGTGTTTTGGCCCACAGAAGAGACCGAGGCCCATTCCACATGGTTATGGAAGTTTATCAGCACAAGACACTTGAAGATATTTGCCTGGAAGATTTATGGAACTTTGAGATCTTGACTTGCAGTACAAGACTTTATCTTGAAGGAAAAGGCCCACATGACAGCTGTGGAGGACAAAGGAACTGACTCGGAGCAAAAACCAGAGGAGACACGGCTTGCGCCGATTGGCGCAATCCTATGCCGATCGGCACAACCGACTTATTTGCTAGAAAGTGAGTCCTTTATGAGTAGAATCCTTATAAATACTTGTAAACCCCTGGTCGCGAAAGAAGAGGCGTCAGAGGGTCAACAGATCCGTGAGTTAGAGCCACCGGGGTTCGCCCCGTTAGAATAGATCTCTAGTTGAGTTTCAAGAACCATTGGAGTAAGAGTTGATCCATCAAGGTAGGCCATCTCGGTGGTGGTGAATCTCACTATATGTATCTCAAGGATAATCTAATATGTTGATGATGGTTCTTGGCTAATTAGGTTGATATTATTGCAATTGCTTAGTTCTAGGCTAAGTAGGTTGATATTATTTTGATCGTGGTGATTAGGGTAGTATTCGGACATTGTATTGATTATGGTTGCTTGATGATGCTAGTAGTGTGGTTTAGCGGTGACAGCACTAAACCTGTGCAGCACTATTGGATAGTTGAGTAGGGTAAGATACCTACGCGTTTAAGGGTCTCCTCTCGGCAGCGATAAATCGAGAGACACTCGGAAAGGTGGGTGGTCTTATTCATTATAGGTTTTTATTGATAAATGTAATTACCATTATGATGCTATTTGATTAGATTATCTAGTTATGATCTCACTAATAGATATCTGGCTACTCACTTAATAGCTTAGGCTTACGTGGTGTCTGGCGCACTTTGGCTTAGATTCGTTTGTGTGCCGATTGGCTCAACTCCAGCACCAATCGGTGCGATCACAGATTTGGTAGTGTGCCAATCGGCTCAACTTCTGTGCCGATCGGCGCAAATGGCAGATTTTCTATCTGGTGCACCTTTGCGCTAGCCAGTCTCCTCTCATGCAACTAGAACTCGACAGTAGCCTTGACTAGATCCCCTAATGTTAACTTTGTTTAATAATGCCTAAGGTCCCAGTGGATACGATAAACCTTGGAATACTCAAATCAAGGGAAAAAGTGCTACAATCATACACCGTCCTTTTTCTGGCGCCGTTGCCGGGGACCAACAAGCTACCTTTTTCTGGCGCCGTTGCCGGGGACCATAGCAGGTTTTTAAACATTGTTTGATGTATTAGTGTTTAGTCATTGTGCTTTACTTGTCTCTTTAGTAGATATATTCCGTTAAGTGAAACTAACAGGTATGGACGGTCCTAAGTAGAGCAAACAATCTAATTACACTAATGATCCAGAAAGGCTCTACGCAACAAGAGAACAGCAGAGAAGAGAAGCAAGTAACTTGGAGATTTAGCTGGAGAAGCAGTCCGTGCCAACCCTCAAGTATTATTCACAATCATAGATCCAGAAGTAGAGGAGATGGCAAAATTACCCTTGGTTAATCGTTTCAAGCCTCAACTGACTAATGTTGTCAAGACAGATTTCCACGAAGCTCAAGATTAGAATCCATATCAACTCGAGAGAGATGTTGGATTAGTGGTGCAACAACTGTTCATAGGTTCGGAAGATCCCAATCACCATTTGCAGCACTTCCTTGAAGTTTGCAGTACATTCAAGATAAATGGATTGACCGGAGATCAAGCATGTGTGCGGCTGTTCCCCTTCTCTCTAGTTGGACGCCCCAAGCAGTGGTACAATGGATTGGAAAACGCAGTAAAAAATGTGTGGGACACTTTAGCAGCTGCATTCTTAGCCAAATATTTCCCTCCTGGTAAGACACAAGCTTTGAAGAATAAGATTCTTGGATTTACGTAGAATGTTGATGAGAGCATTGGAGAAGCATGGGAAAGATACAACGAATATACTGATGCATGCCCTCATCATGGTCTAACGGTTGGAGAAATTATTGAGAGATTCTACATGGGATTGAATTTTGAATCTCGTCAACACTTAGATGCTTCAGACGCGGGTTCATTCATGGCAAAGACTCCCAACCAAGCTAAGGAATTGATCATGTTGTTAGTTGAAAATTAATGATGGGATAGTGAGAGAAGTTCAAGGAATATACAGTCTTCAAAAGGAGTGGCAAAAAGTGTGATTGAGAGGACTCATGAAGACTTAGTTATGGATCGCCTTGATGCCATTCAAAGAAGGTTGGACAATAATCATCATATCCCTAACGAAGAGTCGCTCAAGCTACCGGATTCACGCTCCACTTGTAGCGAGTGTGGGAAATTTGGTCATGTGCAGAAAGATTGCCCTGAAGAGATGAAGATGCTAGAATATATGAAGAATAGTGGATGGAAGCCTCAATTTCAGCAGCAAAGGAGTTCTTTCTCTCCTAGTTTGTCCAGGCAAAACTCTATCCCACTTCATCTCCAATGTCATGAGTTCTTCCAAGCTCAAGAGAAGATCAATAAGGACAACCGAGCTAAATTCAAGGAGATTGATCATTTCCTTAGGGGGATCAATGACAAGGTGATGAGATTGGGAGCTCCAATGAGCAGATTTTGAAGCATACCAAGACTATGGAGCAATAGATGGGACAGTTATCACAAGCCATTCAAAGTAACAAGGGGGCTATTCCTGGCAATACGATGTCTGCAGAACAGTTGAAGGCAATAGCTACACGGTCAGGAAAGCAAACAGAAGATCCAGAGCATTCTGTGGGAGTAAGGAAGACCCGTGCCTATTGGCTCACACCAAGCACCGATCGGCGCAAAGGTATTATAGGCACCGATCAGCTCAGTGAGAGCGCCGATCGGCGCGAGGAGGATATTGACCTCTCTGGTCTGGAAAAGGGCATGGAAACAGAGGAGCATGGCCCTGCCACATTCTTGGATACTCAACTGCTGACCAAGATAGAAAGAGCGCGGCAACACGACGAGCAGTTCACAAGGTTCGTCGATATTACGAAGAAGCTTTACATCAATGTCCCTTTTGTTGATGCTCTTCAAGTGCCTATCTATGCCAAGTACATCAAGGACACGATGCAAAACAAGAAATCACTGGTTTCTAAGGAAGTTGTGAGGGCTACAAAGGAACTTACGGTGGCAATCAATGATGTTGCACTAGAGAAGAAACCCGACCCTGGATCACCAAGCATCAAATGCATGATTGGAACAAGGATATTTGATAGGTGTTTGTGCGATCTTGGAGCAAGTGTAAGTGTTATGCCCCATCATATATTCACAAGTCTCAGTTTGCCTGAGTTGGAGCCTACGGGTACGTCTTTGGAGTTAGCTGTTCAATCAATACGCTTCCTTGATGGAATTGCTGAGGATGTGCCTGTTCAAATTAGAGATCACATCATCCCTGTTGACTTCATTGTGCTTGATATGGATAAGAGGACGAGGACTCCGTTGATCTTAGGAAGACCCTTCTTGAGGATATTAAAGGCAAGTACTGATGTTGGAAGTGGTGAGATATGCTTTCATATAAGTGGGACTCCCTACTCTTTCTAATTATGGCCAAATGGAGAAGAGTGTCGTGCTGTTGATGAAGTGAAAAGATACAAGACACTATGGCAACGTGGCATCGAGAGTAATTGGAGGGAATGTATGGATGGGACGTCCAAGGTATATGAGCCATAGAGATGAGAAAACCTTGTAGTGTCGCGGTTTCACATCCCGCACTGCTACACTAAATAACTAGAGTGCTCTTTGGAGGCAACCCAATGATTGGGGGATTTAGAAGTTGCTTAGTGCTTATGGGAGGGCAACCCACATTATTTAGTTAATGCTAGCCGGGAGGGCAACCCGGTATCATTAATTTGCTTGCTTGTAATAAAAACAATCTCCCGAATAAAAGAATTAGAAAAAGTGTGTGCTTAATTTTTGTGTGCTCTTGTGTTATCTGTTTATGAGTGCAAAATTGTGTATATACATATTGTCAACTAACAACATAGGAGTATAAAAAGAAAAAGACCAAAAACAGGAATGAACAGAGCTCGTGCCGATCGGCACACTCTGGAGCCGATCGGCGCACTATTGCCTAGTTTGGGATAGAAGGCTGACAACACCTACAAAGGGGTGCTAGAAGACAACCACTACAGAAGGAAGGACAACATCTAGCGAAGAAGCGAGGGGCCAGGAGCAAAAATGGACGACGCACTGATCGGCGCAGGACAACACTGATTGGCACGGCTACCAGATGGGTCCCTCTACGTGTGTCAATGCTACAGGAACAATGGGAAAGTGGAAATTAGGTGAAGGAGATGAACACGAGGCATCAGGATTAGTACTGGACCCCAAGGCGAGATGCAGGGGACTGGCGTTGTTCGGTGCACCACTACGCCGACCAGCGTGGGTACCTGTACGGTTCCTAAATGGGCGACAAAAGCAGCAAGTGCTAATTTCAAGGAATAGGTATGATTTCTATGCAGATGTTAAGTGCAGGGGAGACAAGGAATTGACCAAAAACTAGAAAAGAGATGGCACGCCGATCAGCGCAGGACTGAGCCGATTGGCGCAGTCAATCAAGACATCGGGATTCCATGTTGTTCCCCTGCCAACCAGCATGATGTACCTAGAAATGACATAAAGGATGGGAATCAGGAACCGTAATTTAGAAGACTCAAAATTTTAGTTGCACCGATCGGCTAGGCCCTGAGCCGATAGGCGCGGTCAAATTTTGAAATGTCAAGGCGGGTACTTCTCTAGGAAGTTATCCATGCTACAAAAGGGAGGCCGGACACCCCCACTTTGGCACACCATCCAGGTAATCTCTCCACCTTCCCCACTACGCACGATCTCACACACGTTCCGCATTCCTTGCAGATGGATCGTCTCTGTTCCTTCGTTGGCAAGTTGGGCAAGAGGCTGCGTCGGGGAAGCGGTTCTGGCGGCGGTAGCGAGTTGAGCGGTGACTCCTCGGCGAGGGGGAACTACGGCACTCATGATGACATGTCGGTGGGTGATGCATCCACCGGCTCAGCGGCAGCAATCCACGCCTGCCACTCCGTCTCTGGTGCGGCCCTTCCGGTGGGACGTGCAACAAGGAGCCAAACGGCGGCAAGCCATGGGGTTCCCAGATCACCACCACCGCCGGCATTCGCGCTGCGCACGGTGGAGGAGGGCTTCACCCTCCTGAGCACGGAAGAATAAGGGCACTACCTCGCATTGAGGGGAAGGTTCGTCCCCAACTTTGACTTGGATGAGACCTTCCTCACCTCGATCGGCATGTGGGAGGACATGAAGAGGATGCTCATCAACCTCGACTGGGTCGACTTCCAACAACTTCCCATGGACTGCAACCTCGACATCGTCACCTAGGTTGCCTCTATGATGAGGATTGGCACCAATGACTACAGCGATAAGGCCTTCAACTTCCGCGTCTGCGATGTCAGCTACACAGTGACCATGGAGGCGACGGCTCAAGCCTTCAGCTTCAATGCCGACACTGAGGTCACCGGCATATTAGGACGTGAGGAGTTGGACTCCTTTTGGAGGCAGCTCTCACCCATGGAGGAGATGAAGCACGACAACATCCGTAACCCGACTATCCAAGTCTTCCACCGGTGGTTGGCGGTGCGCACATGCGACAAGGTCGACTCCAGCAATGTCACCGATGTGGACTTGCATGGCTCTCCAACGCCATCGTGAGCCCGTCTCACTGCAACCCCATGATGGTGATGGTGCGCGGTTGGTGGGAAGAGCGGCAAGAAGAGCGAGAAATTGGCCTTCAGGGCCTATCTTCAGTGCCTAGCAGCCCTCGTCTGTGACGGTGACGGGCCGGGAGGGCGCGACAACAAGTGGGAGTTCACGACGGAGATCGGCAAGAATATGACTCGTGGCAATATTGTCACGAGAAGTGTTCGCACCGGCTTCCATGTCGGCGGCACCAACATTAGGCTCCCGTGTGCGGAGCTAGGAATTTTTCTCCCTCGCAACCTGGAGGGAGGAAATTGGCTTGAAGAAGGTCCCCTAGAGGGGGGCCGAATTTCCAAGGACCACCGTGGGCAGGTTTGACAATCGGCGACATTTGCAGCGGCCGGCAGTGAGTGGGGTTCTTGGGAGTCACGCCAAGAGCCTCAACAGTACCAGTCAGGGTGGAGCGACCCAGCGGGTGGTTCCCAGCCCTCTGCGCCGGTCGACGCAGGCAGCATGCCATTCGGCGCCACCTACTTCAGTGCGGGTGTTGACTATAGGTACCAAGGACGGGTACCTATGGTGCCTCCAGTGCCCGGTGCAAATTTCTTCGTGCCCATGCAGGGGTACCTCGACAACAACATGCATCACATCGAGCATGTGGAGGACGTCGCGTCCCAATGGAGGAACAACCATCAAGCGATGGTGGAGGAGTTTGAGCGACTCAAGGCACGGTGCTATGGCTACGATCAGCCACCGTCTCCAGCTCTGCTTGACTAGAAGTGCCTAGGAGATGGCACATGTATCGGTTTCCCGGTTTGTGTTTTCTTTTATCTTTTGCAATCTTTTTCTTTATTTGATTATGTGTGTGTGAGCGGGTTGGGAAACCATGTATCGGATGTGTTTATTTTCATGCAAGTGTGTTAGTAGTAGTTAATAGTGTGTTTACATTCATGCAAGTGTGATAGTAGTAGTTTTATTTTCATGGAATTGTGTGCAAAAATCATCACCATGTATTCGAGTTTCGATCTTAATATAATGGTGGCGGTTATGCTCTTTTAGGAGAATTGACGTACTTATCCTTTCTTGAAAAATGTCGATGAAGACCAAATAATGTTGAGCATTGAATAAAATTAGAACTTACATTTAACAATTATTCGACAAATATGTTTTATGTGGAGCAATTATGAGTACCCATGTGCTTTATTGCATTGTCCAATTCGTGATGATAACTTAGTACCAATCTTTTTATAAATAAATTTTCATGTTGTGAACTATAGAATTTATTGTTTTCATGATCCTTACCTATCAATGCCATATTTTGGGCAATACTCATGAGCCTTTTGATATATAGATAAACATTAAACTGATGGTTGAGTTCGGTTAGGATTTAATTCTTGTTGGTATGAACTTTACTAAGATGACCAAATCTTTGTGTATCTTTTTTGAAGCCTTTAATTACTCATGCAAAAATTCAATTCTGCTGAGTATTCCACCATAAACCCAAAATATCTTGTTGAATATCATTCCTTGACCACATCCTATATTTCTGGCTATATTTAATTCTAGAATAAATGTTGAAGCCAAACGAATCAAATACCGAGAAGTGATTGGTGTTAGGATTGAGAACCGATCAGCGCACTACAGGCGCCGATCGGCACAGCAGAGTTAAAAAAAAAAAGAGAGACAGAGGAAAAGCTCTGCTGTTTGCTAAGGGACTAGCAAAATTTTAAGTGTAGGGCATGGTATATGACATATTCTCAAAATTCATTCTAATATAGCCATAAATCATTCCAATCATGTGCAATCTGATAATGGGAGTTCTTTTTTCTTCCAAGATCAAAGTTTTTCTATGCACATGTCCACATATCCAAAGTTTGAGTCCATTCTTAAATTTTTCTTTCTAAAATGGCCATCTCGTTAAGCTTCTGTCATTCCAGTAAAGAATAATCTCCTAGCTTTACAATATATTGT
Source organism: Eleusine coracana subsp. coracana (assembly GCA_032690845.1). Taxonomy (NCBI): domain Eukaryota; kingdom Viridiplantae; phylum Streptophyta; class Magnoliopsida; order Poales; family Poaceae; genus Eleusine; species Eleusine coracana. Next base: position 41,044,891 of record CM064434.1, read on the forward strand.
TGGTTTATGTTTGTAATCCTTGAATTACCTCACCAAGCTACTCATATAAGCCTTACACAAATATTATTTGATCATTATGATGTAGATATGGGTTGAGTGATTTGAAAGATGAGTTGTTGCTATGGATTATTTGGAAGATACATTCTTTATGTTCACAACAATCTTTTAAGTGATTTTCATGTGTGGAAAAGTTGTATTTTGCGAGTTGGACATGATCCTTTGCTTTGGGGAGAAACTTTAAAGCTTTATGCCCATATTTGAACTATTTTGCTGAATACCAATATGAAATACACCACAATAGAACAATGCTCAACACTTGCTGATTTGAGATATCTTTTATGATAGAGAGAGTAGGTTCTTTAATTTTTCTTTGTTGTACTTTACTCTGGACGAGGAAAGGTTTAATTTTGGGGGAACTGTTGGCATCGGAGGAACAACAGATCAATGAGTTAGAGCCATCGGGGTTCGCCCCGTTAGAATAGATCTCTAGTTGAGTTTCAAGAACCATTGGAGTAAGAGTTGATGCGTCAAGGTAGGCCATCTCGGCGGCGATGAATCTCACTCTATGTATATCAAGGATAATCTATTATTTGATGATGGTTTTGGTGATTTGTCTATCCTGATTCTATAATCATGCATGTGCTTATTCCAAGGCTTAGTGTTGGGGGAATGCCCACCCCTTAGTCTCCCCAAGCCCAGAAGACAGCCCAGCAACAAGAAGCAAGGTCCAGCTGGACTGGCGGCTCAGAAGGCCTTTGGCCCAGTAGGCGTTCGAAGGCCGGTACGGCCGAAGGTCGTACGGCGTGGCGGGCCCCGGGCGCAGACGCTAGAGAATGACAGCCGGGGGGCGTGTACCAGATGAAGATTGAAGTACTCGAATACCCTTAGGTCAAGTAGTAAGATGTGTAATGTAAGGTCCGGGGCAAATCTATAAACATGCCCGGAGGGTAGGTGAGCGTAGATCTATAAATGCTCACCTGCACCTCTGAGCGAGACAGGACGTGCCCCTGCCACCAGAACCTTCCTATGCGATTCTGACCAGATAATATAGAGTTTGTTAGCCGAAGGGCACCAGTATGAGCCCTTCGGCATAAGTGTTGTAGCTTGGCTTTGTTCCTTCCTGTCGTAGCTTGTCTGAGGGACCTTCAGCCAATCCAGCCCTTGGACAGCCCATCACTTCTTTGTTCTGGACTCGTAACCACAACAGCTGGCGCCGTCCGTGGGGATCCTTGAACAACAAAGTGCGTAGGCATGGCAGGGGGAAAGAGACCACCCACTTCGGGACTGTCGCAACAGGCAACAACCCGGAGTAGGGCGGCAGTGGAGGTCGCCCGCCCAGAAACGTCGGTTGCGGCTGGGGCGCGCCCGCTTCGGGAAGGAGCTGAAGGCCTTGTTGAAGAGGCATCTGATGAGGTCAACGAAGGTGGGCAAGAGGTTGTGGCCGAGGGAGAGACTACCGGTGGGCAGCTCACGCAGGAGGAGGCAGAATATGCTAGTCAGATAGCGAAGGAGCGTATCAGAAAGAAGCAAGAGGATGCACTGCGGGAGGAGGAGAATGTGAGGTTGATGGAACAGGAAGTTGAGAGGCAGAAAAGGGCAGCCGAAGAGCAGATGCTGCAGACACAGGCTCTCCAAAATCTAGCGCATCAGGAGGCTGGTTATAACCAGAGAATTGAAGCGGCCAAGAGGCGACAGGAGCAGCTGAGCAGACAGTTGGAGATCATTCGGAGAGGTGGGATCCCTACGGAGCAGGCTCCAGGGTATGAGGAATTTCGTGAGGAAGGAGTAATGGCACATTCCACTAGAAGCCATCATCCAGCGCAGCTAGCGGATCCTAACTCTCCCTAGGCGGCCGAATTATAGGCAGTGCAGTGGCCCGTGAGATTGGCTTCGGTCAAGCTTCCAATGATTGCTGGGACTTCATATGCTAAAGAGTTTTTCATGAGGTATGAGACGGCTGTGGAGTCAGCCGGAGGGAATGACGTAGTAAAGGCAAAGGCTTTCCCGTTAGCATTGGAAGGAATAGCAGGTACCTGGTACACTAAGCTGTCGCCGGGGAGCATTCAGTCATGGGCGCAACTTAAAGAGGGAGTCTCGATGCACTTCAGGGGAAATCATGCCAAGCCTATGGGAGCTCGGCATCTGGCTGCTTGTGTGCAGAGAGATGGTGAAATGCTGGCCAACTATACTCGGAGGTTCATACATTTGAAATGCCAGGTATCCGACATACATGACGCCACGGTGATCGAGTATGTTGCAAAGGGGCTCCGAATGGGAGCAGCCAGAAGTGCTATCTAGGTAAAGCAACCCCAGACCCTGGATCAGTTACTGAGCATCTTGGAAGGGCAGGTACGGGTAGAGGAGGATGAAAAGGAAGAGCATCGAAAGGTGCGCTCGGGTGTGATGATAGGGCGGGGGCAAAATCTGAATACCGGAGGTTGGCGTCCAAATCAAGGTGGAGTAGGTCGCAACTTTACACGACGCGAGGTCTTCAATGTCTAGCAAGGGGGGGGGGGGGCTCGAGGTCCGCACCCAGATGCCCTCGGCCGCCACTGCCGCGTCCGGGACCGAGGCAGCCCCGGCCGGGTCAACTTTTCTACTGCGCATTTCATGGCCCAGGGTGCACCCACAGCTCCAATTACTGCCCTGATATCAAAGCGTTGTCCGATGCTAGAGTGCGGCGAGAGGCTGAGGAAACTAAGCCAGTGATGGATACTCAATACACACGTGCCGCTGCCTTCTACCCCCCTCCCCCGCATTTTCGCCATGCGCCATTTCCGCAGTACCACCATCCCGCCCCACCGCCGTAAGTAGTTGCGTTACCAACCCCTCCGCCCCAGCTCGTGCTTCCGGCTCCTCCGGTGGAGCAATTACCGCTTCCACCACAGCTGATGCCGGACGACCATCCCGAAAGAGCGCAACCCATACAACACATTCAAAATCCAGGGGCATCTCATGGCATGATCTTTGCTATCACTGGTGGTTCAGGGCATGAGTTCCCCTCTAAGAGGCAGTGCCGAGAGTACTTGCGGCAAGTGAACCATGTGGCTGCATACCCTCCGATTCGGGTTACTCGTTGGATGGGCACGCCGATTTCTTTCTCAGCTTCTGATTTGAGACCGATGATATTTCCACATGACGATGCCTTCGTAATGGCGGTCAAGATCAATGGTTTTGATGTACGCAATGTATTGCTTGATAGAGGGAGTTCGGCCGATGTCTTTCTCTACAGTACTCTTGAAAAAATAGGATATGGAAGGTCTGACCTATAGGCTTCTTCAGTTCCGCTACAAGGGTTTGGAGGAGAACCCATTCATGTGATAGGCAGTATTGTGCTCAAAGTGTCGTTCTCTGGCTTAGGGGGGCACCGGACGGAGGACATTCGGTTTGACGTGGTAGAGATGAACTATACATATAATGATCTATTGGGCCGAAGGGTTATCAATAAATTCCTGGTAGTACTTTATCATGGATACCTGTGTATGAAGATGCCCCGACCAGAGGGTGTCATCACGGTGTATGGGGATCAAGTTGAGGCCCGGAGGCTGGAGTTTGGGTCACCGCCGGGACAGCATCACATCCATGTTATAGCTGAAGAGTGTCAGGACAAGAGTCTTGCAGTGGAACCACCGGCAGCACCCAAGTGGGTACCCAAGGTCACACCGGTTGAAGGCACCAAAGAAGTTGTGTTGAGTGCCGATCGACCAGATGAAACGGTTCAGATTGGCAGGGAGTTATCATAGGATGTGGAGGCACAGCTGATGCAATTCTTTAGATACAATACGGATGTATTCGCATGGTCGCCAAAAGATCTCCCCGGTATCGACAGGTCAATTGCTAAGCATCGGTTGGACGTCAATTCGAAGGTGCGTCCGATCAAGTAGTGAATAAGAGTTTGGACAGAGGAGAAGGCCAACATCTTGAGGGCTGAGGTGCCGAAATTGCTGGATTCAAATGTCATTCGGCCCATTGACAGAACTACCTGGCTCGCGAACCTTGTGTTGGTCAAGAAGCCGAATGTCCAGTGGTGCATGTGCATTGACTTCACAACGTTGAACAAACATTGCTCGAATGATGACTTCCTGCTAGCTCGTATAGACTAGTTGGTGGATGAAACGGCAGGTTGTGCATTGATGAGTTTTCTGGATGGTTACTCAGGGTTTCATCAAGTCTGGTTGGCAACAGAGGATCAACCTTTGATACCATTTCAGATACCAGGGGGGACTTATTCTTACAACCAAATACCTTTCAGGTTGAAGAATGCCGGGGCTACTTTCTCGCGTACTGTTAAAGCTATGTTGGGGACAGAGATAGGCCACAATGCAGCAGCTTATATTGACGATATTGTTGTCAAGAGCGTCTAAGAGGCGAGCCACATGAAAGACCTAGCAGAGAGATTTGCCAACCTACGGAGGGTAGGGATGCGACTAAACCCGACGAAGTGCATGTTCGAGGTCCATTCGAGAAAGTTACTGGGGTATCTGGTGTCGAAGGAGGGAATTAATCCGAACCCAGTCAAAATCAAGGCCATCATGGATATACAGCCTCCGGCATCTATTCGGGAGTTGCAGAAATTCACTGGCCGTGTTGTAGCATTGAGCAGGTTTTTCTCTCGATTGGCTGAAAAGAGCTTACCTTTCTTTGAAGCGCTTCGTGGTCCCCGGGTATTCACATGGGGCGAGGAGCAATAGTTGGCATTCGAGGTGCTCAAAAAGTACCTTGTTGAACTCACCACTCTCAAACCGCCCACGCCGAAGGCTCCTCTATTGGTATATATTGCTGCGGCGCCGAAGGCAGTGAGTGTAGTTTTGGTCTATGAAGCACCAAAGGGCAATGGTACTTTTCAGCAGTTGCCAGTGTACTATGTATCAGAAATGCTAACAGCATCATGATGTAACTACACTGTGGTGGACAAGATGTTGTATGCTATGGTCATGGCTTCACGTAAATTGAGTCAGTACTTTGATGATCACCATATCGCCATACCTACCAGATATCCACTGCGAGATGTGTTGACAAATAACAAGGCCTCTAGCGCGGTGTTGAAATGGGCGGCTGAGTTAGCTCAATATAACATCACCTTTGTTGCTCGCAAGGCCATCAAATCTGAAGTGTTGGCGGAATTTGTGGCCGAATGGACCCCTCACGGTGAAGCTGAAGACCTAGCTCAGGATGTTCCAGAGGATCCAGTTTGGACAGTTCACACTGATGGTGCTTGGGGGCCTCCGGAGCAGGGTGTGCCACAGTCATAATATCTCCCGGGGGGCAAACCATGCGGTTCTCTGCTACGTTGGCTTTCCAAACAACAAACAATGTCGCGGAATACGAAGGCATATTGCTGGGCCTTCGGCAAGCTCGAGCCTTGGGGGCTAGGAGGTTGGTCACCTACTGCGATTCTTAGTTGGCCTCAGCCTAGCTGGCAAAAGGGTATCAGGCTAGGGATTCGAAGATGGCTCGGTACATCAGTAAGTAAGAGAGATGGATAAGTACTTCTTGGGCTTCGAGGTTCATAATATCCACCGCACTGAAAATGGAGAAGCAGATGCATTGGCTAAGGCTACGGCTGGACAACGTCTGGTGGCTGGTGATGTGCTTCATGAGGTTATGAGTGAATCAGCAACTGCTCCGGAGGTGAAAGGTCGAAGGGTGTTGGCCATCACAGCCGAAGATTGGAGGGCTCCCACTCGAGCATGTCTTGAAGGACGATATGTTACGGATGATAAGGAGGAGCGGCAGAGAATGTTGTATCGGTGTCGGGGATACACTATTGTTGATAACATTCTGTACAAGGGGGGTGTTTGCACTCCTCTACTTCATGGTCTCAGCCGGTCGGAGGGATAGAAGTTGTTACAAGAAATCCATGAGGGGCTGTGTTCGTTACATCTGGCTCTGAGGGCCTTGGTGGCTAAAGCATTTCGCCAGGGGTTCTATTGGCCTACAGCTGTTCGTGATGCCGAAGACCTAGTTCGGGTGTGTGCGGTGTGTCAGTGGATGGGCCGACAATCTCACCTACCGGCCATAGCCTTGCAACCAATTCCTCCGATTTGGCCCCTCGCCCGTTGGGGGATTGATATTGTTGGACCATTACCTACTGCTCCGGGGGGCTATCGGTTTGCCGTGGTAGCTATAGATTATTTTTCCAAATGGGTGGAGGCCGAGCCACTGGTTTAGATAACAGCTAGAAACATCAAGAAATTTTTCTGGAAGAATGTAGTCTGTCGCTTTGGGGTTCCATTGGAGCTCACTATGGACAATGGTAAGCAGTTCGAGGGGCTTGAGTTCAAAGAATACTGCCTTAGCCCGGGAGTAAAGAAGTGCGAAGTTTCCGTCGTTAATCCGAGGGCCAATGGAGCGATGGAATGAATGAATGGTAACTTGTTCTCCGGGATTTCTCGTTCTCTGATCTGCTTGCCAAAGGGAAAGTGGGTCGAAGTGATGCCGAATATTCTCTGGTCCATCAGAACAACTGTTACAAGGTCCACTGGTTTCTCTCCCTTTCGGCTATTGTATGGTGCCGAAGCGGTCACGCCGGAGGAAATTCGGGCTGGATCACTATGCACAATCAGGCCTCATGCCAATAAAGATGATGTGGCAAAGGACATGTTGGAAGAAGTACGCATGCAAGCAGTCGCCAACCTTCACAAATACATCGCATCCTTCGAGAAGACATACAATCGCAAGGTTCACGCGAGGGAGTTTGCACCAGGTGATCTAGTCCTTCGGCGCAACCCTAACCCAGTCAGCGTTGGCAAACTGTGTAGCAAGTGGCTGGGTCCCTTCATTGTAGACCGATCAAACAGGCCGAGGGTCTATCATTTGTTGGAATTGGACGGCTCCCCAATGCAACACACCTACAATGCCAATGCTTTGAAGCGTTTCTATATGTGAGGAGCAGCTGGTCGTTCCCATAGTCGTCATACCAGTTTTGGTGTATCTAAAGCTGGAATAGAGCATATATGTTCCTAGTATCATGCTTCACCAAGTTAGTGTGTTCCAGGATATGTCCCGAGGAGCCGTTCGGGCTGCGTCTTAAAAACTCGTTCCGGGATATGTCCCGAGGAGCCGTTTGGGCTGTGTCTTAAAAAGTCGTTCTGGGATATGTCCCGAGGAGCCATTCAGGCTACGTCTTAAAAAGTCATTCCAGGATATGTCCCGAGGAGCCATTTGGGCTGCGTCTTAAAAAGTCATTTCGGGATATGTCCCGAGGAGCCATTCGGGCTGCGTCTTAAAAAGTCGTGACTGGTTACGTCCCATGGAGTCCGTCGGCCTGTGTCCCGATTGCTCTGCTCTGTGTCTGCAGCTACCCGGTGGTGGCGCACAGTTCGGTTCAATGTTCGATAGGTCAGTAGAGCAGGCATATAAAAACATTATGTGCTCAGTGAGGTAAGATGATGCTACTTTAGTTAATTCTTGTCCTTTTAAACGGCAACTATGGCCACTAACTGAACAACTACGGTTCGATGCCGGACAACTACGGTCCGATGCTCCAGAAGGGCAAGTCTGGAAAGCCGGGCGCTACACGGGTCCGATGCCGAACAACTACGGTTCGAAGCTTGCCAAGGCCTGACGAGGCACTTGGCACGTAGAGTAGCAACTAGTATATAATTTGCCATTGCCGGACATTTCAGCGTAAGTTTGAATTCTAACTGGTATGCCATTTTCTTTATTACAACGCAAGCCCGAGGGCAGGGGGATACAGAATCTGCCTGAAGGCGTGAGGTTTACTGGAGCCCGAGGGCATTAAATATACAACAGCCCGAGGGCCCAACACGCTAAGGGGTTCAAGGTCCCTGAACTAGGTACATCTCTTCATGGCAACCGCTTCAGTTCATTGAGCATTTCTGATAACTCGCGGTGTTGCTCGGCCAAATCACTAAGGTGCTCGATTCTTCTATCTGGTGATGGCCTTGCGCTATGCTCCGTCGGCACCGTTCCAAGTCGGCAATAATTTGCAAGCGGCCAAAGGGTGTCTGCGTCGCTTGCCGAAGAGCCTCCAGGTCCAGGTCAGACGAACTGCTAGATGAAGCATCGTGTAACACCCATTTTAAGAAACAAAATGGGTGTAGCCATACATGTGCCCAGGATCAAGTTACACACACACACGGTACATCATCAATGGTAAACAGAATAATTATCCACATCCTTTATTTATTACATCATATCTTTATTACAAAAGGACCCGTGGGTCTAGAAGAAAAGTACATCAATGCAGCGGAAAGTAGCTAGCGTAGACATCCCAAACTCCACAGGCATCGACTGGTGGATAATCGCCTAGTACTCGCTTCGTTCATCTTCGTAGTGGCTCCAATCTTCTCCTTGGGCTGAATGTCAACGGCGTATAGCAAGGGTGAGTACATGTCGTACTCAGCAAGTGGGGGAAAAGATGACATGGGGCTATAGTCAAGAGAAGGCTTTATAGAGTGGGTTGCATGAGCTTTTAATTAACCTAAGCATCCTATTTACTAAGTGGGGTCATCCCAACCCTACTTTCACAAGGTGTTGTACTAACCAAGTCTCAATCCATCCCACCTTTCCAACCATACCAACCCATCCCCAACTAATCTTGTGAGGATTCCAAGCCGCTCTTGACCGTGAGCACGGCTATCACGACAGTTTGATACTCTGCAGAGTTTGTACCACTTTACCCACAAGTCATGATTCCCTTGGTGCCCGTGGACGCGACCCACATTACACACTTCCTTTGGTGTGTGGCAGGGTTTCACTACGGGGCTTTTCAAAAGGGTCTCCCAGTACATGCTAGCCACTAAGGTTCCACTCCCGTCCACAAGTGATAGCCCTTCAACAAGCAGCTCATCACCCCGGAAGCCCCCTCTTGAGCCATTCGGATACAAGGATAGTCCTCTTGACTTCCATTCCCCGCTCCACCAAATGCTGCACCGACACTGGGAGAACATCTAATTACTAGGCCAAGCCTTATCCATGTATGTCTTGTGTTGGCACTGTTTTCCTGGGTTGTCACTCCAAGAACCGGTTCCTAGGATCTACAACAAGCCTACCACCACACGCATGTGCCCACGGCACCACATCCTTTCCACCTGGCTTGCATAGATCCCTAAGCCATGTTACTAAAAGATTTACCAAACATATCCCACGTGACATTGTTCATTATTCAAAATTAATATTAACCCACATCCCATAAGCCATCTTAAGCATTTTCTACCCACAATTCACCCATTGGTTCAAGGTGACAAGGAACAGGGTAAAAACAATTACTAAGGAAAACCCTAACAATAGGTTCCCAATAAATTGACACAAGCATGCATTTCTATAGTAATATTTCAATAGGTGTAATATGCACCAAGGACACTTGCCTCCGTCCTGTGCAGAAGGCTGCTCTAACCCTTCAAATTCCTGCTCTTGAAAATCCTCGTAGGGTGGTCCTTGTGTATGCTCGCCTTTATGTAATGACATACCAATACAAGCAAGACATACAAAATCAATACACTATATGCAACAGAGGAAAAACAGTATGTAGATGCAAGAGATGCAAAGGTTATGCTCCTACGAGAATTTTGGCGCAAGAATCACCTAAATTGGAGTTATGAGTAAAAAGTTATGCTAGTTTGAAGTTTTAGGGGCAAAAGGGTAAAAACAGAGGCTTTTAAGGACCTATGTGTAATTTTATAAAATTACAGGGACTAAAGTGTAAATTATTAGGGCTGAAAAGTAGTTATTAAAAGTATAAGGTTGTTTTTGCAAAAATTCTAGGACTCAAACATAATTAATACTAAGTGCAGGGGTTTAAGTATAAAAAGACAGGGCCAAAATCTAATTAAAATTAAGTACAGGGATGTTCCTGTAAAAAATTTAAGGCTAAAATAATATTTATACAATTAATAAGGATTAAGGTATAATTTTAAAATAATTCTGGGGACTAAAACATAATTAAAATCAGTCCAGGGGTGTTTTATAAAATTACAAGGTCAAATAATAATTTAAATAATGCATAGGGGTGTTTCTGTAAATTTTTAGGGCTAAAATAATATTTATACCACTAATAATATAAAAAGACTGGATTAAAATATAATTTAAAACAATTCCAGGGGTTTTCTACAATTTATAGGGCAAAAATATAATTTCTTAAAGGTATAGGGGCTTTTTGTAAAAATGTAGTGCAAAAAATAATTATTATAAAGTTCAAGGGCCTAAAAACAAATTTTTATTTGTTCTGCACAAAAAAAGGGACCTAAACCTAATTTAAACTAAGCACAGGGGCTAAAATGCAAAACTGCCATAATATCCAGGAATTAATTGAATTAATTTTAAACTAGAAATGCGTGGACCGGGTCTATAGGTTCTGTGGACCATTGGTAACTGGTTCACGGTGGACCGATTACATAACCTGAAGGGGTATGTAATCTGGACGGTTGGATCAAGATCCAACGGCCAGAATTAAAGGGCGGGGGAAGGTCGTCGCCGGTGGCCGGTTAGGCGGTGGCGCGCGGCGGGGCTCACCGGGGACCGGCCGGAATGGCGCTCCGGTCGGCCATTCCTCGCCGCGAGAATCCCAGGAGAGAGAGGGGAGGGAGGGGAGTCTTACCGGCAGGTCGCGCGGGTGCGGGAAGGCCGGGAGGGGGTCGGCGGCGCGGCTCGGTGGCGGCGGTGGTCGGAGCTCGGTGCGGGAGGTCGTCTGATGGTCGCGAGCGAGCAGGAGAGAGCGGAGGAGTGGCGGCGGAGCAGGGCAGTGCCGAGAGGGTGCTATATAGGCGCGGAGGCGGGCGAATTGAGCCGGCGCGGAGGCGGGCGAATTGAGCCGGCACGGGGCTCTCCGGCCATCAATGGCCACTAGCGCCATTGATGCGCGCGGGGGTTCGTAACGACCGAAACGGCCGAAAGTTAGGGGGGGAAGGGAAGTGGAGGCGGTCACGCACGCGCGGGCGCCGGTTTCTGGAGCTGGGGAGGTCGGGGGAGGGAGATCGACGGCAGCGGCGGCGGCGGTTTCCGGCGGCGGGAGAGAGAGAGGCGGAGGGGATGACAGGCGGGGCCTGCGTGTCAGTGAGAGAGAGAGAGAGAGCGCGGGAGGAGCGGGCCGCGCGCGCTGGGCCGGCCGGGAAGGTGGGCCGCGGGGGAGAGAATGAAAGGGAGGGGAGGCGGCCTGGCCGGCTGGGACGAAAGGAGGAGGTGGGGAGAGGGGAGGGGTGGGCTGAATGGTGGGTTTCGGCCCACTGTTCTAGTTCCTCCTTTTCTTTTCTTTTTCTTTCTCAATTCTTTTCCTTGTCTAATTTCTATTCTAATTCTATTCCTAATATTCCTGGTAAATAAATAATAATTAAACTAAATGCATAATGCAATGAAAATCTATATGAATATGACATGTTATGCAAATGTAATAATTTAATTTAATTTATTATAAAAACAATTTGTCCTAGGTTATTTAATTAAACTCCTAAATGCTAATAGTTGGCATTTTTAGAATTTGCAAAAGTAGGGTGTTACAAACCTACCCCCCTTAAAATGAATCTCGCCCTCGAGATTCGGAAAGATTGATGAAGTGGTGGGGAAACTCGGCTTTTAATTCTTCTTCACGCTCCCAGGTGGCTTCTTCTTCCGTGTGATGATTCCAGAGCACCTTGCACATCCGGATCACCTTATTTTTGGTAACTCTCTCAACAACTTCTAGGATCTTGACTGGTTGTTCCGTATATGTGAGGTCTTTCCGAAGGTCTATTTCCTCAACAGGGAGTTGTTCTTCAGGCACTCTTAAGCACTTCTTTAACTGGGACACATGGAACACGTCATGCACATCCGTGAGATGTGAGGGTAGCTCCAACTGATATGCGACTTCTCCTCTTCTATCAAGAATCTTGAAAGGGCCGATGTAACGTGGTGCTAACTTTCCTTTTACTTTGAAGCGTCTAACACCCCTCATGGGTGATACCTTGAGATATACGAAGTCTCCAATCTCGAAGGATAGGTCTCTTCGCCTACGATCGGCGTAGCTTTTTTGCCTTGACTGTGCAACCTTTAGGTTCTCACGTACAATCTTAACTTGTCTTTCTGCTTCTTGTAGTATCTCAGGTCCGAAGACTTGGTTCTCTCCAGTCTCATTCCAGAACAGAGGTGTCCTACACTTTCTTCCATATAAGAACTCGAAAGGCGCCATCCCTATACTTGCTTGATAACTGTTGTTATAGGAAAATTCTGCGTAGGGTAGACTCTTGTCCCAACTCTTGCCATATTTCAAAGCACAAGCTCTCAACATGTCTTCTAGTATTTGGTTCGTCCTCTCGGTCTGTCCATCAGTCTAAGGGTGATACGCAGAGCTGAAGTTCAACTTGGTGCCAAGAGATTCATGTACCTTCTCCCAAAACCTCGAGGTGAACTGAGAGCCTCTGTCAGATACTATATTCTTAGGGACTCCATGTAAACACACTATCCTTGACATGTATAGTTCTGCCAGCTTCGCACCACTATAAGTTGTCTTGACAGGAATAAAGTGTGCCACCTTGGTTAAACGATCAATTATAACCCATATAGAATCATATCCCGACTGTGTACGGGGTAATCCAACGATGAAGTCCATACCGACTTGTTCCCACTTCCACTCAGGAATCTTTAGAGGTTGAAGTAGTCCAGCGGGTCGTTGGTGTTCTGCCTTGACACGTTGACATGTGTCACACACCACAACATACTCTGCGACATCACGCTTCATGCCATGCCACCAATAACGAGTCTTCAAGTCTTGATACATCTTGGTACTTCCTGGATGAATGGAGTATGCAGAATCGTGTGCTTCCCGTAGTATTATGTCACGAAGGGGCTTTTTGTTTGGCACACATATTCTTTTACCTATCCATATAATACCCTTCTTATCTTCTGTGAAGTCGGTAGCTTTTCCTTCCTTAATGAGCTTTATGATCTCACTTAACTTCTCATCTTCTAGTTGTCCTTTGCGAATTTCTTCATTGAGAGTTGGTTCTACTTCCATTGCGACGGCCTCCAACTCATTCACAAACCCAAGGTTTAGTCGTTCAAACTCCTTGCAGAGTGCTGGTGGTAGCCTTTCCACGATTCACTGACTGCAATAGGCCTTTCTACTCAGGGCATCTGCAACAACATTCACCTTCCCTGGATGATAGTTAATACCCACATCATAGTCCTTAATCAACTCTAATCAACGTCGTTGTCTTAGGTTCAACTCCGTCTGAGTGAATATGTACTTGAGACTCTTGTGATCCGTATAGATCTCACAACGATGACCAAGAATGTAGTGCCTCCAAATTTTTAGAGCATGTACTACTGCCGCTAATTCCAAATCATGTGATGGGTACTTCTCTTCATGCTTCCGTAACTGCCTAGAGGCATATGCCACAACGTGACCTTCCTGCATGAGCACACATCCTAGTCCTTGCCTGGATGCGTCACAGTATATGTCAAAACTCTTACTGATGTCAGGTAAGATTAAGACAGGGGCTGACGTTAATCTCTTCTTCAATTCTTCAAAGCTGATTTGACAACGCTGAGTCCATTCGAAACTCTTGTCCTTCCCTAACAGTGTCGTCATTGGCTTTGCTATTTTGGAGGAGTCCTTTATGAATCGTCAATAGTATCCAGCTAATCCAAGAAAACTTCTAATCACCTTTACTGTTTGTGGTGGTTTCCAATCTAGAACGTCCTTTACCTTGCCTGGATCGACTGACACTCCTCCAGCAGAGATCACATGACCAAGAAATGCTACCTCCTTCAGCCAGAATTCGCACTTACTTAATTTGGCATACAGCTGGTGTTCACGTAGCTTCTCTAGAACTAGCCTTAGGTGTCCCTCATGCTCTTCTTCATTCTTTGAAAACACCAAGATGTCGTCAATGAAAACCACAACAAACTTATCCAAGTACTCCATGAACACCTTATTCATAAGGTACATGAAGTAAGCCGGTGCATTGGTTAACCCAAATGACATTACCGTATACTCATATAACCCATATCTTGTTCGAAAAGCCGTCTTGGGTATGTTTGATGGTCTGATTTTTAACTGGTGATACCCGGATCGTAGATCAATCTTGGAGAATACACAAGATCCTTTCATCTGATCGAACAAGTCTTCAATCCGTGGTAGTGGATACTTATTCTTGATGGTTACATCATTAAGAGAACGATAGTCCACACACATCTTCTGAGTCTTATCCTTCTTCTCGACAAAGAGTACTGGAGCTCCCCAAGGTGAGGAACTAGTGCGAATGAAACCTTTCTCTAGCATCACATGTAATTGCTTCTTTAGTTCTACCAACTCATTAACTGGCATCCTATAGGGCCTCTTAGATATAGGAGCAGTTCCTGGTATTAAGTCGATAACAAACTCTATGTCACGGTCTGGTGGGATACCTGAAAGTTCTTCAGGAAAGACATTAGGGAATTCACATACCACTCGTATCTCTTCTATGGGTGTGCCGGTGGTTTGGTTTAGTATGACTTCCTTGGTAGTAGAGTTGGCTGCTATGAATTCAACCTTGGTACCCTCTGCACTGGTCAGTTGTACTGATTGCTTGGCGCACTGTATCACTCCATCATACTTGCGTAACCAATCCATTCCAAGTATTATATCTATCCCCTTGGAGTCTAGGATTATGAGATTAGCTGAGAAGTCCACCCCCCCTTATTTTAAGGGCGAACTTTGGGCATATTTGATTGGTTCTCATTTCTCCACCAGGAGAGCTAACTAGCATGGTACACTTCATAAGAGCAATCGGTAAGTTGTGCTTTGCCACATATGTGGATGTTATGAATGAATGCGATGCTCCCGAATCAAACAAAATGGTTGCAGGTTGAGAGTTAGCTAAGAACATACCGAGCACCACATCTGTAGCTTGCTCAGCTTCTTCCGTAGTGACATGATTGACGCGCCCTCGAGCGTAATTCTGTTGTCCTCGATTCCTGAAGGCAGGTTAGTTGAAGCTTGCCTTGGTGCATTGTTCCGTTGAGGACACTGTCCCATGAAGTGACCTTCCTGTCCACAGTGATAACATCCGCGCTTCACACCATTAGTGTTTCCAGTGGTGGGGCGGTTCTGGTTTTGTGGAGCTGTTAGGGCTGTGGGGCGGGGTGCTTGCTGATAGGTGGGATGAGGTGCCTGCTGCTGGCTAGGGCGGGGTGCCTGGTAGTTGGAGCGTTGCATTGGAAAGTTTGGGCGTGGAGCTTGCATGGGTGGCCTGACAGTGCTGGGAGCACGGTAGTATAAGTTAGAAGATGGCATCATGCGGGGGCGAGTGTTGCTACCATATGATTGTCCTTGGAATGGCATCTTCCTCTTGCCTTCCCTCTCAATCTCATTGCGCTTATTCTCCACCACAATGGCCTTGTCCACCAGTTTCTGGAAATTGACATAGTCATTGTTTATCAACTGAAACTGGATGTCATTCTGCAGTCCCCTCATGAACATGTATTGCTTCTTCCCATCGGTGTTCACATCCTCTGGAGCATACCTGGACAGCTGGATGAACCTATTCAAGTATTCACTTACTGACATGTTCCCCTGTCTCAGGTCCTGAAATTCCTGTCTTTTCAGCAATTTGATGCCCATAGGAATATAGTGGGAGCGGAAATTATCCTTAAACTCAATCCAAGTGATGCTTTCCACATCAGCATTCGCATTGCAATAAGCTTCCCACCAGTCTGCGGCTACACCATACAGCTGATGAGCTGCAAAGAGAACCTTCTCTCGATCATTGCATTGAGCGATTATAAACTTCTTTTCGATTGCCTTGAGCCAATCGTCAGCTTCCATCGGATCCTTAGATTGGGAAAAGGTAGGTGGCTTAGTCCTTAGGAACTCCCCCAATCTATTCTGGGGTGGAGGTGGAGGTGCATTGTGGTTCTGCTGGTTGTTGTGGTTCTGCTGTATAGCGCCCAAAGTTTGGATCATTGTTTGCATGAGCTGAGTCTATACGGCCAAGAATTGCTCAAGGTTCGAAGCATTATTGCCCTCCTCGTTGTTCTTATTGCTACCTACAGCGTGTCCTCTAGTGCGAACCATCTGATTAGAATAGGTGGTGGAAGTAGTGTGAGACAAGGTGTGGTAATACAAAAAGAAAGATCCCCATCTAAATGTATCAAGGAGTGATAAGTAAAAGATAGTTTATTTTAATAAGCAAACAAACGATGAGGTTGTGGACAAGGTGCCAAGGCATCCTACAACTCACATCAAGCACACATATTAACCAAGCCAACGAGTTCATTACATCACACCATGAAAGTAAATCGATGTAAGCGTTTGATTATTACAATCTTTATTCACGGTTAAGGGAATCTCCTAGGCATGGGAGTTCACTTCGTCGGAGATCGAAGGTAGGGAACTTGCGCGCTTCGGGGAGTTTGCAGTCCAAGTGCGGATACCCGATGAGTAGAGGTCACTTTGCTCGCCCATCTTGACTCGCTGGTCTCGCTTCATGTAATCCTCAGTATCGCGCAGCCTCTTCCGAAGGGTGTGGTTCTCCCCCTGTAGTGCCTCTATAGTGCGGCTTAAGTCCACCGCTATTCCCTGAGTCTCGTCCATCTCCCTGGTGCTCACATACCATTCTGTAGGAGCGACGGTGTACTTCTCCGTGCCTGGCTTCCGACGGGGGATGTGTGCAAAACTTGTCCTTGCTATTCCATGGCGGTGAGTGTAGCAGAGGCTAGTGAGAGCCCTCCAAGCAGAGTCATCTATTGCAGCCCCACGAGTAGCCCTAGGGGTGCGGCCACGGTGCGTAGATATGACGCGGTCGCCGTCGTAGATGTTGACCTCCGCTGTCCATTCCTCACGAGAAGGACGATCCACTTTCTTGATGAAGTACTGAGGCTTGTTGGTGATGCCAATCTTCTCAAGTAGCTTTCGCAGAGTCTTGGAGAAGGTCTCACCCTCTAGTCCAAAAGAGCGATACTTCTCGGCCATACGGACGGCTAGGTCTTCGTCCTCATCCGAGTAATCACCATTCTTAGGCTCTTCGAGATCTTCGGGCTCTTCTGGGTCTCCTTCCTCTTGTGGTTCCTCAGGGTCCTCTTCTTGCTCATATTCTTCTGGTTCTTCTTCTTCTTCAGGTTCCTCAGGGTCCTCTTGTGGTTCCTCTGAAAGTGTCTCATCCTTTACTGGGGTCTTCTCGCGTTCAGGTTGATTTTCTTCTTCACTTTCTTCCCTTTGAACACGCCTAGAGGCAAGGAGTCCATAGTGGCGTCTAGTCCTACTCTTACGAGCGGTTTGCTTGGTGCGGGCCATCTATATTTTAAAATCACAAGGCATGAATAAGCAATGGTTAAAGAAATCTGAAATTCAACAAAAGCAACAAAATGAGAAACGACAAGGATTAGTATTTTGTTAAAATAGTTTGTATTGATGTAAGACAAAATAGGGTCCCTAAATGCGTCCATGGCTAACTAGGCTGACGTCCTGCAGTCGATATGGCTCTGATACCACTTCTGTAACACCCATTTTAAGAAACAAAATGGGTGTAGCCGTACATGTGCCCAGGATCAAGTTACACACACATACGGTACATCATCAATGGTAAACAGAATAATTATCCACATCCTTTATTTATTACATCATATCTTTATTACAAAAGGACCCGTGGGTCTAGAAGAAAAGTACATCAATGCAGCGGAAAGTAGCTAGCGTAGACATCCCAAACTCCACAGGCATCGACTGGTGGATAATCGCCTAGTACTCGCTTCCTTCATCTTCGTAGTGGCTCCAATCTTCTCCTTGGGCTGAATGTCAACGGGGTATAGCAAGGGTGAGTACATGTCGTACTCAGCAAGTGGGGGAAAAGATGACATGGGGCTATAGTCAAGAGAAGGCTTTATAGAGTGGGTTGCATGAGCTTTTAATTAACCTAAGCATCCTATTTACTAAGTGGGGTCATCCCAACCCTACTTTCACAAGGTGCTGTACTAACCAAGTCTCAATCCATCCCACCTTTCCAACCATACCAACCCATCCCCAACTAATCTTGTGAGGATTCCAAGCTGCTCTTGACCGTGAGCACGGCTATCACGATAGTTTGATACTCTGCAGAGTTTGTACCACTTTACCCACAAGTCATGATTCCCTTGGTGCCCGTGGACGCGACCCACATTACACACTTCCTTTGGTGTGTGGCAGGGTTTCACTACGGGGCTTTTCAAAAGGGTCTCCCAGTACATGCTAGCCACTAAGGTTCCACTCCCGTCCATAAGTGATAGCCCTTCAACAAGCAGCTCATCACCCTGGAAGCCCCCTCTTGAGCCATTCGGATACAAGGATAGTCCTCTCGACTTCCATTCCCCGCTCCACCAAATGCTGCACCGACACTGGGAGAACATCTAATTACTAGGCCAAGCCTTACCCATGTCGGTCTTGTGTTGGCACTATTTTCCTGGGTTGTCACTCCAAGAACCGGTTCCTAGGATCTACAACAAGCCTACCACCACAAGCATGTGCCCACGGCACCACATCCTTTCCACCTGGCTTGCATAGATCCCTAAGCCATGTTACTAAAAGATTTACCAAACATATCCCACGTGACATTGTTCATTAATCAAAATTAATATTAACCCACATCCCATAAGCCATCTTAAGCATTTTCTACCCACAATTCACCCATTGGTTCAAGGCGACAAGGAACAGGGTAAAAATAATTACTAAGGAAAACCCTAACAATAGGTTCCCAATAAATTGATACAAGCATGCAATTCTATAGTAACATTTCAATAGGTGTAATATGCATCAAGGACACTTGCCTTCGTCCTGCGCAGAAGGCTGCTCTAACCCTTCAAATTCCTGCTCTTGAAAATCCTCGTAGGGTGGTCCTTGTGTATGCTCGCCTTTATGTAACGACATACCAATACAAGCAAAACATACAAAATCAATACACTATATGCAACAGAGGAAAAACAGTATGTAGATGCAAGAGATGCAAAGGTTATGCTCCTACGAGAATTTTGGCGCAAGAATCACCTAAATTGGAGTTATGAGTAAAAAGTTATGCTAGTTTGAAGTTTTAGGGGCAAAAGGGTAAAAACAGAGGCTTTTAAGGACCTATGTGTAATTTTATAAAATTACAGGGACTAAAGTGTAAATTATTAGGGCTGAAAAGTAGTTATTAAAAGTATAAGGTTGTTTTTGCAAAAATTCTAGGACTCAAACATAATTAATACTAAGTGCAGGGGTTTAAGTGTAAAAAGACAAGGCCAAAATCTAATTAAAATTAAGTACAGGGATGTTCCTGTAAAAAATTTAAGGCTAAAATAATATTTATACAATTAATAAGGATTAAGGTATAATTTTAAAATAATTCTGGGGACTAAAACATAATTAAAATCAGTCCAGGGGTGTTTTATAAAATTACAAGGTCAAATAATAATTTAAATAATGCATAGGGGTGTTTCTGTAAATTTTTAGGGCTAAAATAATATTTATACCACTAATAATATAAAAAGACTGGATTAAAATATAATTTAAAACAATTCCAGGGGTTTTCTATAATTTATAGGGCAAAAATATAATTTCTTAAAGGTATAGGGGCTTTTTGTAAAAATGTAGTGCTAAAAATAATTATTATAAAGTTCAGGGGCCTAAAAACAAATTTTTATTTGTTCTGCACAAAAACAGGGACCTAAACCTAATTTAAACTAAGCACAGGGGCTAAAATGCAAAACTGCCATAATATCCAGGAATTAATTGAATTAATTTTAAACTAGAAATGCGTGGACCGGGTCTATAGGTTCTGTGGACCATTGGTCGACTGGTTCACGGTGGACCGATTACATAACCCGAAGGGGTATGTAATCTGGACGGTTGGATCATGATCCAACGGCCAAAATTAAAGGGCGGGGGAAGGTCGTCGCCGGCGGCCAGTTAGGCGGCGGCGCGCGGCGGGGCTCACTGGAGACCGGCCGGAATGGCGCTCCGGTCGGCCATTCCTCGCCGCGAGAGTCCCGGGAGAGAGAGGGGAGGGAGGGGAGTCTCACCGGCAGGTCGCGCGGGTGCGGGAAGGCCGGGAGGGGGTCGGCGGCACGGCTCGATGGCGGCGGTGGTCGGAGCTCGGTGGGGGAGGTCGTCCGATGGTCGCGAGCGAGCAGGAGAGAGCGGAGGAGTAGCGGCGGAGCAGGGCGGTGCCGAGAGGGTGCTTTATAGGCGCGGAGGCGGGCGAATTGAGCCGGCGCGGGGCTCTCCGGCCATCAATGGCCACTAGCGCCATTGATGCGCGCGGGGGTTCGTAACAGCCGAAACGGCCGAAAGTTAGGGGGGGAAGGGAAGTGGAGGCGGTCGCGCACGCTGGGGCGCCGGTTTCGGGAGCCGGGGAGGTCGGGGGAGGGAGATCGGCGACGGCGGTTTTCGGCGGCGGGAAAGAGAGAGGCGGAGGAGGGGATGATAGGCGGGGCCCGTGTGTCAGTGAGAGAGAGAGAGCGCGCGGGAGGAGCGGGCCGCGCGCGCTAGGCCGGTCGGGAAGGTGGGCCGCGGGGGAGAGAATGAAAGGGAGGGGAGGCGGCCTGGCCGGCTAGGCCGAAAGGAGGAGGTGGGGAGAGGGGAGGGGTGGGCTGAATGGTGGGTTTCGGCCCACTGTTCTAGTTCCTCCTTTTCTTTTCTTTTTCTTTCTCAATTCTTTTCCTTGTCTAATTTCTATTCTAATTCTATTCCTAATATTCCTGGTAAATAAATAATAATTAAACTAAATGCATAATGCAATGAAAATCTATATGAATATGACATGTTATGCAAATGCAATAATTTAATTTAATTTATTATAAAAACAATTTGTCCTATGTTATTTAATTAAACTCCTAAATGCTAATAGTTGGCATTTTTAGAATTTGCAAAAGTAGGGTGTTACACATCGCCATGAGACGGACTAGGGCTGCCACTGGAAATCTCATTTGGCTTTGCCTTCGGTGCTGGCAACACAAAAAGGGGTTCAGCCGCAGTGCCGCCGCTCGCCCTTCGGGCGTCACGGCTTATGCGCCGACGAAGTAGCACTTCCGAGGAAACACGCACGAATGCCGCTTTAATGCGCTCATTCTCCTCATCGATGGAAGACAGGAATTCTATAAAATTCCCTTCAGGGTGCTCACGCTTCCAACGCCGCCAGTGCACACGAAAATCAAGTAATCACCAGGGGCTTCCCCAACCCCCGGCACTTTGATAGGTACTGGAGCTATGTCCAGTATCATGGTGTCCGGCGGAACCGAGGAGGCATCCTCGGGAGGTATGTTCTAGAGAAAAGTAACAAGGACAATATTAGGGAAAATGCAATAGGCAATTTAGGTAAATAATGAACAGAGTTTCATTCCAAAAGATGCCTAAGTTACAAGGAGAGAGCCATCAGAGCGCTAGACGCTTACGACCGCCGTACAAAAATCACAATCCATGGAGTGCTAGCTAACCTAGAAGGTGTGGTGGCCTTAGATAAGGGCGAACTCATACCTGGGTTTCCGGAGCGGCCGTGGAAGGTGCCTTGGGGTCGTGGGGCTCTCCGGTGCCGGAGCCCAGAACAACAGAGGTGGCGATAGCAGCAGGCGAACTGGCGCCGTGGCCTGAAGTGCCAGGGGCTGTGTTGGTGATGCCGTCCGCACCACCAGTCGGCGGGCTGGTTTCCCTTCGTCCACCGGAAACTGGGTTGTTACCAGTGGGGGCGGATGCAGCATGGTGAGCAGCTGCCTCGCGAGCAAGGGCTTCGGAAAGGTCATTGCCGAGGGGCTGCAAAAACTCCCGCCCCAAGATGTTACCAAGGGGGCTTAGCCATTCTTGTAGTTGCCTGTACATGGCGCGGTCACCCCGGTACTGGGATAGCAGCTGGCCAGTGATTCCATTGTAGAGTAAGCCGCTGTCCAGCCTATCTGGGCGCAGATGGTGCCTTATGACCGAAGACCATCTCTAGCACGTTCAAGGCCCTTGCTCAGCCAGGTGATGCTTTTCATACCCTCCCCCTCAGCATGCCCTGGCTCCCGAGAGGCGAGTCCCATTCCAGCGAAGAAGAGGCGCACCTGGGAGATTAAGCTGAACAGGCCTCGGCTCATTTGCTCAGATTCCTCGATATACACAGAGGCCTATTCTAGAGCTCTGGATAGCTTCTGATCGTCGTTATGCAGGTCCACATTCTTGGCTCCTAGTGCCTGGTTCTCTTTCTGCAGAACCTCCAACAGCTTTCCTAGGTCCTTGGCACTCTTCTTCGCCACCTCGGTGACCTACTGCACTTTCCTTTCAACCTCTATGAGCGCGTCTTGGGCTTTTTTCAGGTCGCTGGCAGCTGACTGGTCTTGTGTTTAACTCTCGACCAGTTGTTTCTTCAGCTCCGCAAGGGTGGCCTCCGGGGACAGTTTGGCCTTGAGATGCCGGGACAGCAACGCGGTCTACGCTAATACACGAAGAATTACAAGCCAATAGTAGTATTTTTGACCGAACACGTTAAGCCTTAGAATGTCACATACCTATGCGGTTAAGCGAGATAAGTAGCTGATAGCAGTCATTGTGTCGACGTCCTCGAGTGCCTTTCCGTTGTCGCAAAGGTCCTGTGGGATACTAGCTTTACGGGTATCCTCATACAAGGCTAAGTCGGTGGCCGACCGGGTACTTCATCAACAAGGAAGCCGACCGACTCGGCTTGGAGTGCAAGACAAGAAAGATTAGACTTGCCATATAGAATCCTTGTAGAGTACGACTAGGACTCTGCCTGAACCCCCCTACCGACCGGATATATAAGGCGGCAAGGTACCCCCCATCAGGGAGGGACACAACATCTCATGACAATCAATACAATACAAAACATAGGACGTAGGGTTTTTACTCTCATTGAGAGGGCCCGAACCTGTATAATTCGGCGTATTGTGTAACCATCGTAGTTTCTGGTCTCGATGTAGCCCTATATATTTACTGCCGGTCTTGAGCATCGACAGTTGGCGCGCTAGGTAGGGACAAGGCTCGCCGGGATTCTCCGTCGACTACGATGGCCGAACTTCCCATCATCCAATACTCGCCGGAATTCAAGATCTCCTTTGGATCGCTCAACTTCACGATCGGCAACAATGGAGCCCTAGGTCTGAATGACTTCAGATCAGACTCGATCGCAGCCAGTCCCATGGTGCAATCACTGAGTTTGTCTGACATTATCCCTACATTGATCCCACTCGGATCCGAGCAGGAAGACTCTTCCTTCGGATATGACTCGATGTCAGATCGATCTTTTATTGAGGACACGGTCGGACCGACCTACTCATATCCCCATACAGTCAACATGGTGGATATAGTAGATCCTGCTACTGGAAACCAGGAGGATCCAGATGCCGAAGAAGAAGGGAATCCAGCCGGTGGTTGCCAAAACCAGCCGGTCGAAGGAGGCCGATAGGATGATAACCCGCCAGCTAATGAATTATCGGTCGGTCACCGTCGTCGACCAAGAGGGTCGCGCGGATCGTGCAACGCACGCCAACTGGATCTCGGCCCTGACCTTGAAGTGGATGGTGGTAAGGTCTACCACACCCCACAGAACAATATCACCAGGGCCAAAACGTTGCTTGACACTTTAATGGTTGACGCCCACTATCAGACTCCTGCTATGCAGAAGGCGGTGGCTATGCTCAATACTGCAGCAGCGCACGATGCTGCAAAGTATCAGTCGGTCACAAGTTCCAGCGATGCATCAACTCAGGGTTGGCGTAGGTCTAAAGACCTGAGAAATTCTCTTAGCATCCATGATGGACGAGACACCATCAACTCTCACCATGAGGAGCACGCTCGGGACAACCGACGCTATGAGGAAGAACGTCGTGAATGAAGGATGGATGCCCGACGGGAAGACCGATGGGACGACCGACGAGAAGACTGACGAGATGATCGACGGGAGGATCACCAAGATCCCCCTTCCAGGGAAAACCACCAGGAAGACCGATGGGACAACCAACGGGACGATCATCAGAATCCTCCTCCAAGAGACAACCGCGACGACCGACTTCGACATGACGATCGGGATCGACGTGATAATGACGGCAATCGACAACATCGTCATGATGAGGATGTCGGCCCACGCCACCGTCGTTGCCCAACTACGTCCCCAGACCGGCAAAGGCGGTCACCAATCCCGACTGATGACGAGATCGATGGCGTCAAGGCTTACATCCCTCAGCTTTGCATTGCTCGATGGCCGAAAGGATTCAAGCCGGTTCCCATCAAAAAATACGATGGACAAACCAACCCTCGAGAGTGGCTACAACTCTATAGCATGGCGATCCGGTCGGCTGGAGGTGATTCCTACGTAATGGCTAATTAACTTCTGGTCTGCTTAGATCCTATTGTTCGGATATGGCTCACATCTCTACCTGAGTCAGTCACATCTTGGGGGGACCTCAACAGGAAACTCATAGAAAGTTTCCAAGCAACTTGCAACCGACCGGGCAACCATGTCGACCTCACTTGGATCAAGCAGAAGGGTGATGAGCCTCTTTGCGACTACATCAAGTGGTTTTGCGCTAAGAAGACTGAGATCCCCAACGTCCCCGATCAGCAAATCATTACTACCTTCTTGGGTGGAATTCGCAGTGACGATCTGGTCCGGGAAATTGGTCGGAGGAACCATGATCTCAAGCTCACCGCTCAAGAGTGCTTCGAGATTGCTGATAAGTATGCATCAGGAGAGTCTGCACTTGATGATATCCGAGGAAAGGGCAAGGAGAAGCGGTCGGACAAGCCTGAGTCCTCCAAGAAGGACAAGAAGAGAAAACCTGACAATGCTATCAACACAGTGGACCGGTTTCGGAAGAATCCTCGGACGAACCAGCCGTCTACTAATGAGTTGTTGAGTGGCCTTTGCCCTTGGCACCCCAAGGGAAACCACAAAGCAAAGAATTGCTATTATCTGAAGGTTTTTGTAACAGCTGCGCTCAAGGTGGCCAAAGATCCCCCGAGGCGCAACAACAGCAACAAAGACAAGCCCAAGGATGATAATGACACGGATGATTCAGGAGAGTTCCAGGAGCCCTGTATAGAAGTAAACTTCATCTTCGGAGGCCCGGATGCCTATACGTCCAAGCGCAAGCAAAAGTTAGAGCTTCGAGATATTAACTCGGTGGAGCCAGCTATGCCTAAGTACATGAGGTGGTCTGAGATGCCAATCACCTTTGATCGGTCGGACCATCCAAAACATCTACCAAAACTAGGTCGCTACCCATTGGTGCTTGCTGCAACTATGAAGGAGGTGAATTTCAATAGAGTACTCTTCTATGGAGGAAGCAATTTGGACCTAATCTTCACTAGAACTCTTCAAGAGCTCCAACCAAGTTCTTCACCCTTCCATGGGATTGTGCCTGGCAAGACTTCAGTCCCAATTGGACAAATCAGTCTGCCAGTCACCTTTGGCACCCGCGATAATTTTAGGACAGAGCATATCCTCTTCCAGGTGGCAGACTTCGAGTCAGCATACCATGCTATCATCGGTTGACCGACGATGGCTAGGTTTATGGCTGTTCTGCACTATCCGTATCTCACCCTCAAGATGCCAGGCCCGAACGGAATAATCTCCCTCCACTCTGATCTTCGGAATTCTTTTGATTACGATGTGTGGAGTTGTGAGATGGCTACCGAATAGTTGATGCTGTCAGACCAAAAGGAGATCTAGAAGGCAGTCGGTATAGAGGAGCAGACTGAAGTGGAGGTTCCGACAAAGAAACCTGCCAAGGACAAGATCTAGATCGATGACATCCAAACCAAGGAACCTAAGGACCCTGATAAGGTGACTTATGCTGGGGTCAACCTTGATGAAAAAAAGGAACTCGCACTCACTCTTTTCCTCCAGGAAAATAGGGATATCTTTGCATGGAAACAATTTGCATGTGTTAAGGGTACCTCTAGGGGCTACCCCCATTCTCCAAAGACTTAGAAGATTTGCACAAGACCGCAAGGATGCTATGAAGAAGGAGATAGTTAGATTGTTAGAAGCTAAGTTTATAAAGGAGGTGTATCATCCCGACTGGTTAGCAAATCCAGTCTTTGTATCTAAAAAGAATAAAGAGTGGAGGATGTGTGTTGATTATACCGATCTCAACAAGGTCTGCCCAAAAGACCCCTGCGCTCTTCCTAGATTAGATTGTAGATTCAACAGCCGGGTGTGAGCTTTTAAGCTTCCTGGATGCCTATTTAGGCTATCACCAGATCCCACTGAGAGTCGAAGATCAGATCAAGACCTCCTTTATAACACCCTTCGGCGCCTATTGCTATATCACTATGCCGTTCAGTCTTAAAAATGCTGGCGCGACTTACCAACGAGGTATTCAACGCTGCCTTGCCACTCAGATTGGTCAGAACGCTGAAGCGTATGT
The DNA here is from genome assembly GCA_032690845.1 of Eleusine coracana subsp. coracana. Taxonomy (NCBI): domain Eukaryota; kingdom Viridiplantae; phylum Streptophyta; class Magnoliopsida; order Poales; family Poaceae; genus Eleusine; species Eleusine coracana. The sequence goes on from CM064434.1 coordinate 41,071,168, forward strand.
TGACGACATCGTTGTCAAGACTCGGAAAGTCAAAGAACTTCTCTCTGACCTGGCAGAAACCTTTGATAATCTAAGACATTATTCAATGAAGCTGAATCCTAAAAAGTGTGTTTTTGGGGTTCCATCGGGAAAGTTACTCGGTTACATCATTTCGAAACGAGGTATAGAGGCTAACCTAGATAAAATCAAGGCAATCTTTGATATGAAGCCGCCTAATTCTCAAAGGGACGTTCAGAAGATGACCGGATGCATGGCATCATTGAGTCGCTTTATTTCCCAATTGGGGGTTAGGGGGTTACCACTCTTCCGATTGCTTAAAAAGCAGGACGACTTTGTTTGGACTGAGGAGGCGCAGTCGGCACTGGACGAATTAAAGATTCATCTTAGTAGTATTCCAATGTTGGTGCCTCCAGAGCCAGAAGAAAAACTTCAGCTTTACATCTCGGCCATAACCCAGGTTGTGAGTACTGTTTTGATAGTCGACCGAGTAGAAGAGGGACACGTGCAAAAAGTACAACATCAGGTCTACATTGTGAGTGAGGTTCTCAGCACCTGTAAGACAAGGTACCAGTAGATCTTGAAGTTGTTATATGCATTATTGATCACCTCGAGGAAGTTGAAGCACTATTTCCAAGCTCATCCAATTGAAGTTCAAACTTCTTTTGCACTCGGGATGGTGTTACATAACCGAGAAGTTGAAGGAAAAATTGCCAAGTGGGCAGTTGAACTTGGTCAGTATACTATTACGTTCACACCTTGGTCGGCTATAAAGGGACAAGCGTTAGCTGAATTCATTGCCGAGTGGACAGAGAATCAAAATCCTCCTACTGCCCAAGATATCGAGTACTGAAAATGTACTTTGATGGTTCCCTTCAATTACAAGGGGCAGGTGCGGGAGTTGTATTTATCTGGCCTACTGGAGAAAGGCTTCGATACGTCCTTCAAATCATGTTTCGCGCGTCTAATAATGCTACAGAATATGAAGCTCTCCTACACGGTCTATGCATTGATGTGTCACTCGGCATAAAGTACATCGACATATTTGGTGATTCGGCCTTGGTCATTAATCAGGTCACCAAGGATTGGAATTGTGTAGATGATAACATGAGTGCTTATTGCCAAGAAGTGCGAAAACTCAAAGACAAGTTTGATGGATTGAAGTTCACACATGTTCTCCGAGATAATAACCAGGCGGCTGATGAGTTAGCCAAGATAGGATCATCTCGGTCTACAGTACCGCCGGGTATTTCCCTACATATTCTGGATTCCCCAACATTTTCTCCCCGGTCGGACGTGTTGATGAGTATTGTTGTTGATCTTGTTGGCGATGACGTCTCCAAGACCGACTAGCGTGACCCACTCATCCAGTATTTGGATAAGGGAACGCTGCCCTCGGATCCTAATGAGCAACAAAGGTTGAAGATCCGATCTCGAGGATACTTGTTGGTGGGGGACCAACTTTACAAAAGGGGTGGTTCCAACATTTTGATGCAATGCATCTCAATTCCTAAAGGCCAGAAGTTGGTAGAAGAGATTCATTCGGGAATATGCGGCAATCATGCAGCTTCCAGGACTTTGGTGGGCAAAGCTTTCCGGCAAGGGTTTTATTGGCCCACGACGGTCGAAGATGCACACCAAGTTGTTCGGAAGTGTGAGGGTTGTCAATTCTTCGCTCAACAAACACATGTGCCTTCACAACAACTTCACATGATACTATTGACATGGCCTTTTGCTGTTTGGGGGTTTGATATTGTCCGTCCTTTCGAGAAAGCGCCAGGCGGGTTTACTCCTTTGTTTGTTGCTATCGACAAATTCACCAAGTGGATTGAAGCGAAGCCGATCGGCAAGATTACATCCAAGAAGGTGATCGAGTTTGTCAAAGATATATTCACTCGGTTTGGAGTTCCTCATGATATCATTACCGATAATGGCACTCAATTCACTTCAGAGGAGTTCAGGGACTTTGCCGATTAGATGGGAATAAAGATCTACTTTGCATCAGTGGCTCATCCGAAAAGCAATGGGCAGGTCGAACGGGCCAATGGTATGATTCTTCAAGGATTAAAGCCGCGGATATTTGACAGACTCAAACCTTATGCCGGTCGGTGGGTCAAAGAGTTGCCTTCAGTCCTTTGGGGGCTTCGAACAAACACCAGTTGGGCTACTGGACAGTCACCTTTTTCATTGGTCTATGGCTCATAAGCTATGTTGCCGACTGAGGTCAGTCTTGTCTCTACACGAGTTCAAGCATACGATGAAAAGCTTTTTGAGGAGAACCGAGAGATTGATTTGATTGCGGCAGAGCAGTTGCATTATCGCGCTGTGTTTCGATCGGCACTCTACCAACAAGGCTTGCGTCGTTATTATGATAAGAACGTCCGCAGTCGCCACTTTCAAGTTGGATACCTAGTGCTTGACCGAGTGCAATTGACAAAGAATTAGCATAAGATCTCTCCGATGTGGGAAGGACCATACGTAGTGAAGGAAGTCACTCGCCCGGGGGCTTACCGACTGATGTATGAAGACGGCGATGATATTCCAAACTCCTGGAACATAAATCAGCTACGTCGTTTCTATACTTAGCTATTATTTTGTGTCTTTATACATTATTTGTGAATGAAACTTCGGTCTTTTTTGATGAAAGATTTTCTGATGATTTTCATTCTATATTTGTCTCGATTCCTTAATTTATACTATTAAACAATCGAGTCAGGGGGCTAGCAATAATGTCCCATCTCGGTCTAACCATATTTTGGTTTTGGCCTATTTTTTGACCGACTTATTATCATGAGATCTTGAGATCTTGAGTTTTGGTCTTTATTATTTTGGTCTTATGCTTATACATCATGGCTAAATACTTTGTGCTGCACATCAGACTACCACTACACTAAACCCAGAGCCAAAAGTGTGAGAGGTCATGTGTCGATTGGTCGATTCTATTTCTTACGCGGTTACGGGTTACAACCTAATATGTTATGGCAGACCGATGCAATCTTTGTTTCTCTTGATAGAAACATGTCAATGATATCTTTGTCAAACTTCTAAAGCTATAAAAGCATAAGATTAGTTTATACACAAGTATCATTACTAGAACACTACTAATGTTTTACACTATTACAAGATTATATCTCCTTTGAAGGAGAGGAAGAGTCAGCCCAAAGTTTGACCTCTGGAGTTGCTAGGGGGAGTCGGCACGGTCAGATTGATTTCTATATTTTCGACCAAGGCTTGGGAAGTCTCTAGCATGGAATCCAGGAGCAGCTGACATTGGTCATTGGTCAGGTCGGGGTTAAAGCCCTCTTCGATCTTGTCCAATGGCAGAGCAGGAGACCAGGATTGGCAAATCGCCAGCACTTGACTCCCGGCTTCGGTCACCACTTGCCGAGTGTTATAAGCAATGGCTTCCGATGCATGCTCCAACAAGTAGTCCGGAGAATGACCGGTCTGCTCTACTCGGTTAGCATGAACAAGTAGTCCGGATAGTTCATTGCTTTTCGAGCGGTATAAGATAGAGCTACAAATAATAATTATTGGTCAGTATGATCAACAGAAGAATCAAGCAGAAGGAAGAAGTCAAAGGCTTACTGGCAAGTTTACATTTGAAGGATTTGGAGACAGTCTTAGCCTCCTCTATCTTCGCTTCAGTCCCCTTCAGCTCCTCCTGCAGCCGAGTGATCTCGGTCTTTTGGTCTTCAACCAATTTGGAGAGGCCTTCCTTCTCAACCTTCAAGGCGTCAACGAACCTCTACTGGTTGGAAGTCAATTTAGAGTGGTCAGCAGATTGCTTAAATATGGATGGTAGGAAAACTTACCAGCCAGATCTGCACGAACTTGGTCTAAGACCTTGTTTATCTCTTGTCGGTCAGCCAACAGCTTCTTGTTTTCCTCTAGGGCCTTGGAGAGTTGCCGACCGGTGACTAGCAAAACAATGAATATGAAGTTAGTCTAAAACATAAAGACAAGAAGATTAGGTGACCAAGGACATACCGAAAGTTTTGGCTTCAAGATATTCCACTCTAGCCTGCTTTTGCTCCACAAGAGCATACACATTCTAATATACAGAAGATAAATGAGCTTAAAGATGAGAGTGAAGCAAGGTAAAAGCATAATGTTGAGTTACCTTGCTGGACTCTCGGTGTTGGTGCAAAATCTCCTCATCCTCCACCTCAGGCGGACCAAGCATATCTGCAGGAAGAGTCGTTTTACCTTTGTCAAGAGGCAAAGAGACATCAGTTGGAGTGGTCTGAGGCAGAGTCTCAGGAGTGGAGGCAGGAACCGTCTTTTCAAATGGTTTATCTACTTTGGTCGGCGTGTTTGAAGACTTGCCAACCGAATGGGCCACACCAGTCGAACGAGGTCGGAGCTCAGACCGAGTATCCTCAGATCCCTAAGCACTCTGAGAATCACTACCGAGAAAAAAAAACATAGAAGGAAGAGATCAGGAAATGTTGAGATCAGCAATAAGAGGCAAGGAGTATAGGGTTTAAAGATTAAACCTGGGAGCCTTCTTGAGCTTGATCTGGCATAGCCTCTTCTTTGAAGAAGTCGACTGAAAACCAGTCTCCTTCCTCTTTTGAGAGGGCTGGTCAGTCTTGCCAGTCTGCACCACCTCTTCTATTGACCTCTGAGCTGGGCTCGGGGGCTCCGGTCGGTCTAAAGGTCAGCTGGAGGTTGTAGGAGCTGGTTGACCAGCATCTACGGCAGTTATTTCTTCATCATCGTCCTGGTCCCCCACATATTGGCGTCGGTGCCCGATAGTCCGCTTCTAGAGCTTGTCGGGGGAGGCCAGAGTAACGATAGGAGAAACACTGACTGGCCGAGCGCCTACGGAGGAGCATGACCCCCCAGCGCCAGTAAGCGGTGTCCTTTTGACATAATTAGGTCCCTCAGTATCGGTCTGAGGGAGCGGGGGATGAGATACATAAGTATCCAGCACCTGCATGAAGATCAAAACATTGAGTACAACATCAAGAAAGGATAACAAGGGATAGCTAAAGGCAGACTGAGGCTTACTCGGGCTCGCATTGTGCCCTTGTTATACGCCTTTTTGACCAAAGAATGGTCCTGAAGGATATCCCCTTCAAACATCTTCAACAAGCGTCTTCGGCGGAGTTCACCATTCGATGGGTCCGGCACCTCCCTGGTCTCATCCTCATCAACATAGTCCCATGTCGGGTGACATTGAAGCTTCAGGAGCTGAACTCATCCGATGATAAAACTTTTGGCGACTGTGATGCCATCGACGCCTTCAGCCTTTAGACTGGCAATTTTCTTAAACAGAGCGACCACTTGAGGATCGGTCGAATTGGGCCTCTCTATCCAATGCGCTTAGGGAATAGCCTTCGCACCAGTGAAGTCGGCAAGAACAGGGGGAGGGTTGTCACAATAGAATCACTCATCCTTCCAATTCTTGTTTCTGGTCTTCAATGGGACATTGATGTAGGCCTCCTTCTTGCGTAACTGGACACCGACTCCGCCTATGGCCACTTGGTTATCCTTGGTTGGCAGCGGTCGGAGGACAAACAGATGGCGGAAGAGATTGAAAGGGGAGAGTGCCAAGAAAAGCTTCGCACAAATGTACGAAGATGGCAATATGAAGAATGGAGTTGGGATTGAGGTTGACAAGCTCAATCCCATAGAAAAAAAGGAGCCCGCGCAAAAAACTACAATAGGGAACTCCAAAGCCATGCTTAAAGAATGAGCAAAACACTACGTTCTGCTGGTGAATGGGGATGGGGCAAGACTCGTGAGGTACCTTCCAGTCGATCCGAGCCTGCTCTTGAAGGACGCCATCCACCACCATATTGTTCATGTCAGCCTGTGAAAGGCTGCCCTTCGAGAACTCCCGAAGTTGCTCCGGGATGTCGACCTCCGACGAGGATGACGCAGCGGCGGCGGCGGCGGAAGAAGCTGGGATTGAAATGGAAGTCCTCTTGTGACCCATCACAAACAGGATTGGACGCGGTTGAGAAGTTTGAGAAACTTCGCCAAAGCTCAGGGGCTAAACGTGGCGCGATCTGTGGTGGTCGGAAGCGAGAAAGGTAACCCTAGCCGGAAAAACAGAGGAGTCGCGAGAGCAGAGAAGGCGCAATAAAGACGAAGAGTTCGCGTGCAAATGCGGCGTGGACTGAGGGTCAACCTGGTGCAGCCTTTTGTACCCTTGCCTTTTTTGACCTAAGGGTCCCATGGGCCAGGGTGGGCCATACTGTAGTGCGACCCTAATATTAACTTAAAGGTTAATTAAGGGCTTAAGCCTATTAGGGTTACAAACCAAGAAAAATGAGTCTCGGGGGCTTCTTTGAGGTGAAGTACCCGAGAATTATTTCACCATATCTATGTGATTTGATGATCATGTGGCAAAGGACTTGATGGTCATATGGTTACAAGTTCAAAGGTTATGGTACTGACTAAAGTCAAATAACCAGAATTACTAGGACTTAAACGGGTGATTAGAATTGGGGAAAAGCTATATTATGACTAAAGTCATTTAGCTTAATACTAAATATGACTATAGTCATAAAATTCTGACCGACCCATCACTCGGAAATAATATGTACCACTCGGCCGGTTTGATGATCATCGGCAAAGTGGTCACTTAGTAATAGGACCCAAGGTTTTGATGACCAAAGGTCTGAAAGATTCAAACTTGATGGTTTGAATATCTATAAACAAATTAATAAGAGCTGTGCACCAGATCTATCAGAAACTTCGATAACGAGGTCTTCCTCATTTATGATCTTTAGATCATTCGGAGAATTAAAGATCATAATTAGAAAGCACTCGGGGGCTGTTGTGGGATACTAGCTTTATGGGTATCCTCATACAAGGCTAAGTCGGTGGTCGACCGGGTACTTCATCAACAAGGAAGCCGACCGACTCAGCTTGGAGTGCAAGACAAGAAAGATTAGACTTGCCATATAGAATCCTTGTAGAGTACAACTAGGACTCTGCCTGAACCCCCCTGCCGACTGGATATATAAGGTGGTAGGGTACCCCCCATCGGGGAGGAACACAACATCTCATGAAAATCAATACACTACAGAACACAGGACGTAGGTTTTTTACTCTCATTGAGAGGGCCCGAACCTGTATAATTCGGTGTCTTGTGTAACCATCGTAGTTCTTGGTCTCAACATAGCCGTATATATTTACTGCCAGTCTTGAGCATCGATAGGTCCAGCATCTGCGACGCGTACCCCAGTGCGGTGGCGGCTTCGGGACGACCACTGAAGTCGCTTGCGCGTAGAGATGTTCCGACATCACTCGGCTGCACACCCGAAGGAAGGACGCCCATGAAACCTTTGCCTCGTTCGGCTCTCCGTGTGTGCATCAGGGCAAGCTCTTCTTCTTCCTCTTCATCGCTGTGGATGTCTTCAACTTGGTGCTCCTCCCCTTCCACCTCTTCTTCCTCCCCAAAGGCCTTGCTGCCTTCAGTCGAGCTACTGCTCGAACTAGCCGGTCCAGAGCTCTCACCACCGGGTTGAGAACTAGAGCGGGCGCTGACCATCGCTTCTTTGGTCTGGCGAGGGTCGGCGGCGTCTTTGGCGCCACCCTCATGTTGTTCTGTCGAAGATAACAAAGTGGGTTGTTAGAACATTAGATCTTAGTGCATAAAAGCACAATGAATAATTTGGCAGCCTTGGATACCTGTATAGGCCGAAGGACTGTCGGCGCCAAAATCCAGAGACGGCATCAGAATGCCGGGAGACCGGGGTAGAGGTGACGCAAAGCCTTCGGAACCTCCCTCTGGCCGCTCCCCGAATCTATCAGGAACAACGTCTACCAACACATTCAGCAGATTATCGAAGTCCATCGTTCTCGGGTGTGGCAACGCCGGTGGTGTTTGGTTAGGAGGGGTGGCCACCACGTCCTCATCAGCCGCCGCTTCGCTCGGGGTCGCCGGTCTCATGATGGTCCCCCCGTACTTTTTGCGGAGGCGTCGGTGCTTGGATGGCTGCGGTGCGGGCGAGGATCCGCCTTCAGCGGCCCCAGAACGCTTCTTCTTCTGCTTCCCCCAGCCGGAGGTATCCTCGTCAAGCCGAATGCTGCCCCTCATACCCCTGGCACGCTGCGCCACTTGCTTCGTGCACCGCGGAGCGGAGGTCGCGCCTTCAGCATCACCCTTTTGGGTTGCAGGGCGCTTCATAACCACCTTTACTTGCCTTTGCGACGCAGTAGGGGTCGCTTCCTCCTCTCCTTCCTCCTCTGTCTCTTCTTCCTCCTCTTCGTCAGGGCCTTTAGCCTCCTTGCCTCCGGTCTGTCGAGCATTGGCCCAGTGTGGCTCCGCAGGGGGGGGGGGTAGAACGGCTTCCTCATTATATAGCTGCACAATGCGGTTGGTCCGCCCACGGTGTCCCATCTCTCCAAGCAACTCCCATTCTTTCTGGATCAGAGGGCTGAGATAGTGGATGGCTCGCGGCTCTATCTCAGTGAAGTTGATCTTTGGGAGCCGCTCTTGGTCAAACTGCAAAGCCCCACTTACGGGGTCCTGGGTGATGAGTTGCACATGCCAGTCGGCCCAAAGGGGGTCGATGCCGGTGGCGCAGAATTCTTCCACCAAATCCCACATGCTTAGTCGCTTGGCCATTCGGCTAGTGAGAAGGCTATCCTCCGGGACCTCGGGCTTCGGCGTGTATATGATCTCAGCATTTCGAGTGTGAAGATTGCTGTCTGGGCCCACGTCATAGTAGAATCAGCCGGCGGCGATCTTCTTCCCCCAGTGCTACCTTGACCCCTTCGTGGGCACGTCGCGTTCACGACATGGCCAAAGGGTGATGGTTAGGTAGTTAGACAGCAGCGTGGGGTCTCCGGGGCAAGGGTGCTCTTGTTGAGACGCCAGGTGCGGTACAGCGAAGGTACCGGCGTGCGGCTCGGCGGCCTCCATTCGGAAAGCCCATTCAAAGCAGGCCAGCCGGGCAATGGTGTTCGGCAACACCTTCTGTATTTCAAGCCCGTAGAAGGCCAGAACATCGCCGACAGACTGGGAGCAGGGGAACCGGAGCCCAACCTCGAAGAATCGCTCAAAGACCACTATTGTGCCAGGGCGAGGTTGGGGTACGGTTTCGCTGTCCTTCAGCACCGACGCACAGGACCTCTCAAACCATCATTTTGGTTCGGCAGCCCATGTGTCCAGTAGCGCTTCGGTGACTGTACTTGGGCCTAGGTAAGGACTCTTGGCCTTCTTGTTGTTAACCAGCTTTGGCTCAGATCCGAGAGGGGGCTTAGCTTTCCGAGGGCCCATCGCTCGCCGAATGCTGTAGTTGGCTATCTGAAGGAAGAAGAATGAGCAGCCTCCGGTGTGAGCGCGCTTATAATAAGTATGACACAGTGAAGGGGTACTCACAAGAGCACTCAGTTTTCATGGAGCGGTCGAGAAATCAGAGTTAAAATGAGAAGAGAGGGGGTGAGGGACTGACTTATATAGCCAGCGGAGCGCGCGACACGTGATGATTGCCCGCATCCGATCGTGCACTCGCTGATCCGATGGCTGACACGTGGTGCAGGGGCTGAATTTATGACAGCGCGCTCGCCGGGGAACTGCGCTGAGTAACCGTGTTGGGCGCATTTATAAGCAAAGTGACACGTGGACTGCATTTATGACAACAAGTTTGTTGCATCTTCAGGAATGTTACACGGTCCGGTGGCTAAGGGCCGGGAGCCCGAAGGTAGTTCAGGTTCGGGACACAATAACATGTTGCCTCTGGTAGCATGCTTCGCTTTTGTCAACTCACTAACTTTTTCAAATACGATTGCGTGTGCCAACTGCAGGTAACCAAAGGAAAGGATGGCCTCCGGACAGGCCCGAAAAGGGGGGGGGGGGAGACTAGGGGTGGTCATTTTGCATGATCACGATTTCGGTCCTGCCGAAGACGGATCTCACCCATGAGGGGCTACTGTTGGGGGAATGTCCACCCCTTAGTCTCCCCAAGCCTAGAAGACAGCCTAGCAACAAGAAGCAAGGTCCAGCTGGACTAGCGGCCCAGAAGGCCTTCGGCCCAGCAGGCGTCCGAAGGCTGTACGGCGTGGCGGGCCCCGGGCGTAGACGCTAGAGGATGACAGTCGGGGAGTGTGTACCAGATGAAGATTGAAGTACTAGAATACCCTTAGGTCAAGTAGTAAGATGTGTAATGTAAGGTCTAAGGCAAATCTGCAAACACACCCGGAGGATAGGTGAGGGTAGATCTATAAATGCTCACCTGCACCTCTGAGCGAGACAGGACGTGCCCCTGCCACCAGAACCTTCCTGTACAATTCTGACCAGATAATACAGAGTTCGTTAGCTGAAGGGCACCAGTATGAGCCCTTTGCCATAAGTGTCGTAGCTTGTCCGAGGGACCTTCGGCCAATCCAGCCCTCGGACAGCCCATCACTTGTTTGTTCTGGACTCGTAACCACAACACTTAGTTCTAGGCTAAGTAGGTTGATATTATCTTGATCATGGTGATCAAGATAGTATTCGGATATTGTATTGATTATGGTTGCTTGATGATGCTAGTAGTGTAGTTTAGCGGTGACAGCACTAATCCTGCGCAGAACTATTGGATAGTTGAGTAGGGTAAGATACCTAAGCGATTAAGGGTCTCCTCTCGATAGCGATAAATCGAGAGATGCTCGGAAAGGTGGGTGGTCTTATTCATTATAGGTTTTCATTGATCCATGTAATTACCATTATGATGTTATTTGATTAGACTATCTGGTTACGATCTCACTAGTAGATATCTGGCTACTCACTTAACAGCTTAGGCTTATGAAGTGTCTGGCGCACTTTGGCTTAGACTCATTTGTGTGCCGATCGGCTCAACTCTAGCACCGATCAGCATAATCACAGATTTGGTGGTGTGCCAATCGGCTCAACTTCTACGTCGATCGACGCAAACGGTAGATTTGTTGTCTGGCGCACCTTTGCGTTGGCCAGTCTCCTATCATGCAACTAGAACTCGACAGTAGCCTTAACTAGATCCTCTACTGTTAACTTTGTTTAATAATCCCTAAGGTCCTAGTGGATACGATAAACCTTGGAATACTCAAATAAAGGGAAAAGTGCTACAATCATACACCATCCTCTTGCAGTATATAAGTGGGTGCGTAGTTATGACAAACAGGTGTGTGGCCATCAGCCTGGCCCGAGCTCAGAGCTTCAAAATCTGCTTCGACCAGGTCGAAGTGAGTGGCCTGCACGCTGAAAGCTAGGTGCACGCCAAAGCGCACACCCCGCCGGATCCACCCGCGTCCCGCCTCCATCAACCCCCCGACCAGATCGACAGGCGCAACATCAAGGGCGAGATTGACTTGGAGCTCTCATGCAGGCCAACCCATCAGAGTGCGGAGGGCGCCTCCCGCCTGGACCTCCTAACGGAGCGAGTCCTCGACCGCCACCAACCTGGATCCGAGGTCTGCATGAGCCTACCGAGTTCAACAAAGCAAACAAAAGTGGGACAAGGGAAGGTAAGGAAACACAAAAAGAAATCTCACCTTCCTCCCTCTTGCGAGAGTTCTGCAGCTGTGATAGTTGATCAGTTGCGGCCACGGCCAAGTCCTACGCCGTCTTCTCCGCCCCCTCGTCGCCCTGCTTCTCCTGCTGCAGCTCTCGCTGCAGCCTGCTGATCTCCTCGGCGCCGGACGTAGCTCGTCCTGCCACCTTGTCCCGCTCCCTCGGAGTGAGAGTAAGGTCATCCACGGCCTTACTGGCCTACTCCAGAGTGGCCTCCAGCTCATACACTCTTGGCCCAAGGTCCCGCCCGAGCCGAAGCTGCACCTCAAGCTCCTCGCTCAGGGCCTGCCGGGACAACGCAGCTGAGGACTTGCACTCGATCCGCAACGCCCTGTAGGCGGCAAGGACGCGGAGTTCGACAGGGCTGCACAGGTCCTCCATCGACCGGAGCTCACCCTCGAGCAACACACGCTCCTCGGCCGAAAGGGGTGAGGCCCCGTGACCAAGGGCATCAGCGGCGAGCCCCACGCCAATGAGAGCGAAGTCCCTCACGTCAGTACGGGCTAGAGCAGTAACCTCCTCGCTACCACCCGTCGCCGCACCCATGGGAGTTGCTCCATGGGCCGCCTCAATCGCCGCGGAAGCCGCCGTGTCCGTCGCAGCCGCAGCGACATCATGTGCCCGCGCCCCCTCAGCGACAGCTATGGCGTCACGCGCCCGCACCTCCTCCACGGTAGCAGCGGCAGCCTCCCGTGCCCGCACCTCCTCCACAGCGGCGATCGCGCCTCTCGTGCCCACATCTCCTCGGCGGCACGGCAGCCGCATCAGGAACCCGCGCCTCCTCCATGGCATCCACCCTCAACTGCTTCGTGATAGTCAGCTTCAGGCGGCGAGGTTCCTAGCCCACGGCACGGTGCTTCTCGGCGGGCATGTCATCACCTCCCTGCTCCTCTCAAGGATGCTTTTCCACAGCGCCACCCGTCGCGGACCGTGCCTCGACTCGTATCGGCTCCACCGCCCGTGGGATGGGAGAGTCGGCCTTCGGGACCGTCATGACAGCCGCATGCCCGACCGATACCTGTGTCTGTAGGATCTCCACTGACCAGGACCGGCTCAGTGCACCCGAGCCGGCGGAGGCCAACGAGACCAGAGACGAACCCATTGCTAGGGTCGGCGGCTAGAAAGGCACATAGCCAAGGCCGGCTGCCGGGTCGGCATCAAAGTTGTCATCATCGTCATCATTGCCATAGCCGTCACCTGTGTACTCCTCTTCGTCAGCGTAACCACCTCCAGCGTAGTCCTCGAATCCGCTCAGATACTCCGAGTCATCAGAGTCCTCCTCCTCCTCCATCGAGTGTCCGAGTTCTCACCCCAACGCTCCTTCTCCTCCCGTAGTGCCTGGCATCGTCGCTGTGACATCCCATGTCACAAAAATGAAGTTAACTAAACCTAACATCAATTAAGGGCTCAGCAAAAGTATAATTAATCCATGTGCCAAAGAATAAAAAGAGGAAACATACATAATGAAGTCCATAATATTCAAAAAGGGGTCATTCACAAACATTACCAAAACCCATGGAAATACCCCAATATTTTTGCATATTCTGAATGGCCATAATAAAATAGAATTTTGAGAATTTTTCTAGAATTTGTGGTAACCAATTGATGCCCTTAAAAATTCCCCCAAAGTCAGAAAAGTGTATTTCGGGTTTGGAATTTTCATAATTTCTTAAAGCGAATCTAGCTGGTGCACCCAAAAGCAAAGTTGGAGCACACGTTCTTCTGAGGCTACACAAAAATTTGGGTTCAATTTGGAGCAAGGTAACGTGGCAAAACAGAGCAAACCCGAGTGAAGGTCCAGGGTCAAAACCGGATCAATCTTCCTCTTCTCCCCGGCCAATTCTAACCCGACACCGGGTTGTACCCGGGCACTGTTGCACCCGCCGATTTCCTGTCGCCCCATGCCGGCCACTGCGCTGCCAACTCGCCGCCCTGTGCCACTGGCCGGGAATTGAAGCCGCCCACCGCCGGCAGCCAGTCCCCTGCCGACAGCGCGACCCTCCCTCCCTCTCTCTTCCTCTCTCACCCGCTCTCGGCCATCACTCCGCCGGCTGAGTCAAAAGGGGAGCAGTGGCAGCAGCAGCACACCAGCCTCATTTCTCTCACTCTCTCAACTCGCAACCGGCTCTCACACCCTCCCGAGCACCCCCGAGCGCCGGCACTCACTTCCCCTTCCACTCCCCGGCGAAAAACCGAGCCAGTGCCCTGTTCTAGCCGCCATGGCCGCCGCCGCCCCTCTGCCTAGGCCAGCTCTCCATCCCCTCTTTCTTCGCAAATCAACGTGCAAGGACTCCACCCCACTCCCCTCCAACTCCCTCCCTCCCCTGTACAGTGCCCTCACCGGAATCTGAGGAGAAAAGACCGCCGCCGCCGAAACCGCCCCACCTCGTCGATGGGAACCCTGCTCCGGCCTTACCCCTCGACGAGTTCCTCGACGCCGACCGTCCCCGGACCACCGCGAAGCTCGTCGACCAAACCCCGGCCTCCCTCTCTCTCGGCACCGTCGCGTGGACCTCGCCGGAGTTGCCTCTGCCGCCGCACGTCATCGCCGGCCACCTCCGGTGAGACCCTCTCCCCTCCGACCCCCTCCACGAGATCCCCTCGGCATGGAGATCATGCGAGTAGCTCGCGAGCCCCGGCCGTGCCGCCGATCGGCCGTTGGGCCGAGCTCGCCGTCGCCGGCCGCCGCGCGGGTGCGCGCGCGTGCCTGGAAAAAATTTGAACCCAGTGGCAAAACTGTAAATAACAGTAAACTTTGAATAAACTTCAAAATTCAATATCTCGAGAAATACAAGGCCAAAAATTGTGAAATTAATTTTGTTCAACTCCTAAAATCTTGCTCTACCAGAAAAACAGGATCAAGTCCAAGTTTATTCAGTAAATTAATTTATTTAATCCATCAAAGTCACAACCCTAATTTGCTTAATAAATTCATAGGTAATTATGTGTAAATAGTAAATTCATGAAATTTGCTCAGTAAGCATTTCAGGGCATCCTTAAACTTTATGCAAAAGCACATTCCCATTTACATGCATATTTTTAGTATTATTGCATAAATCCTCTTTTTTAGTAATTGAATTTATGTAAATTATTGGCTAGGAATTTAATTATGAAATTTGGCATTCCTGTTCCTTATGCACTTGTAAACTTATGAAAAATCCCATGAAAAATTGGAAGTTACCTAAGTACAAATTTGCTATCAAAATTGATCATTTGCTAAGTAACTAGGAATTTCTTCATATAAATGTTACTTTATGTGTGTATTTAAGGAAAGTAGGAATAAATTAATTTCTGAAAGTCCATGGAAAATAACTCAGCTTCACATTACAGTAGAAATTCTCATGTTTCAATTCGATGCTTTGGTTCTTGATTAACTATATGAGCTAGAACTAGTGATGAAATTAAAAATGCCATGTCTAGGTATAGTGTTAGTTTGCACATGGTCACTTTAGGTAAGTGGCTCAAAAATGAACTTTCTGAAATTTGACCCTAAGTACTACATTGTCATATCCTCATCAGCATGTGAGGTCATTTAATCAACATTTAGGCCATGCTCATGTTAAAGTAGACTTACACTAAGATTGTGATAATTAAAAGTTGCATTCTAGTAATTAGAAGTTTGTCCCCTTCAAAAATTCAGTAGTTACCATGTCATACTTAGGTGTGCACACATTCATGAATAAATGATTAGTCATTAATTTTTATTTGCTGAGGATGTGCCATGAATTGTCATGCCATGCATTCCATCTTTAGTTAAGGACACTCCATGAAACCTTGTGTATTCCTTGGCATTAATGCATGTCCATTCCATATAGGGATCGAGACCGAGGAGATCACGCCGGACCAGCAAGGAGCTGAAGTGCACCTTGGTGAAGAGGCTAACTACGATCACACCCAAGGGAAGCCCCGGTGCATAACCCGGTTTTGTCATTCGAGTCCTTTTACTTTATCACAAGTAGGAGTATTGTATTGTGCATTAAGTGTAGGACTTGGATGAAACACACTTCCATACTCCAGCAAGGACCTATGATTAGTATGTTAGTAAGCTTTTCTGTTAGCAAATGCTATGCTTAAACTAGTGGAGTCAACGGTAGGTTCTAGATTCAACTATGGTTCACTTGGATAATGAACTTGATAATATGGAGCACCTATCGTTGCAACTCCGCGGACAAGTATTGAACAGTACCAAGTACATACCTCTAATATGGGAATTGGTAAACCTAGTAGCTTGGGCGCCGTATTGTTGGACGGCCATACTCATCGATCCAGAGGTGATGTGAACAGCATGGTGGTTGCACGGGTTTGAGGACCGCTGGAGAGTGCATGGGTTAAACCTCGGATACGAAGTACTGTATCGCGGGGAGGACGTGTACTCGGGATCGATGGCCCCGGATCGACTTTATAGCAATCTTGTGAACGGTGGCCATACGTGTTCTTAAATGATGCGTATGTCGTGTATTTGGGTTTTCCCTGCAGGATGTAAATCAATTCGAATTGCCGTCCCTCGCGGTTATGAGTACCTCTTGTTCGAGCAGCGGCAATGATGTGTTAAGTAGTAAAGTTGTGGTTAAGTTTCTGAAATTTACTTATGCTATGGATACATGTTGCTATGATGTATTGCTCTTCAGCTATATTCATGTCTTAGCAGCTAGCTAGACTCACCATAGCTGGGTTCTACAATAAGCAAAGTAAAATCTTGTTTAAGGATATTGAAAGTGCAGCATAGAACTAATAGGAGCTTTTTATGCAATTGTCAAATAAACCCGGTCGGCCCCCTGCATGCTAGGAGTTGGTTTTAGTAAACCTTTTGATGGGTAAGTCCTGCGGAGTATGTTAGATACTCAGGCTTTGCGTTGATGTTGTTTTCCGGTTTTCCTCAAGCGACCTATTGTAATTGTTGTAATAAGGTTGTGTGGGAAGGCGAGGAGCCTTAGAACTGGACCATCGAATGGGTCCCCAGTTCTCCTAACCTGGATGAGTGAGCCATCGCCATAGGGCCGGCATGGTTCACGTAGGATTAAACATCGTGTTTTGTCGTTTCACCGCTTCCGGAAATTTGTGTAATATGTACTAAGGACATATGTATTCAGATCTGAACTTAATTATATTTTACCTCCGGACT
Source organism: Eleusine coracana subsp. coracana (assembly GCA_032690845.1). Lineage (NCBI taxonomy): Eukaryota > Viridiplantae > Streptophyta > Magnoliopsida > Poales > Poaceae > Eleusine > Eleusine coracana. The sequence goes on from CM064434.1 coordinate 41,087,781, forward strand.
TGTAATATTATGCACCTAAGTGATGTAATGTTGTAAATGATGAATGTTCATGTGTGAATGTTGTGTATGGTTACTTCGTTAACCATCTCCCGAGGCGATCCTGTATGATGTACTCTACTTTTTGGAGTAGGGTTGTCACAGCTGGTATCAGAGCCGTCTCGGGATAAGCTACACACAAATGAGCATTTTAAAACATAAACAAACAATTTTTACGTGTTACGGTAAGGTACGAACTAGTAGTGCCCATATAAGAGTCTTGTAGGTGGCAAAGCTAACCCTGGATTATGTTTGTTTAAATTACTTGCAACTACAGATTCTTCAACGAAGGTATGTCTTTGTGCGCGGATCGGTTGCGCTGTAAATACCGAACGCATTCCGGGTGGGCAAAGACCTGGGCTTTGATTGATGCGCGGACCGAATGCGCTTAAACGTCGGTTGCCTTCCGGGTGGGTGAATACCTGGGCATAAACTGCCATTATTATTTTGGCTTGTTTCTTTTGAATTTGATGTATTGTTTCTGAAATGGATCTCTTGCAGGTACACTAACCACGTGTAGTTCGCTTAGAAGCGTGTGAGCGGTGTGTGTGCCACTGAAAAGATCGTGTTATATAATCGGTCATGTTTTCTTTTTGTGAGGATGTAGGAATTCGTCATATTGAGCATTAGCATCCATGCACATCATATGCATTAAACTTTACCAAAACCTGTAAAAATGTCATTGATACTGCAAACATGCAAAATGACTAAGTTTTGGACGAAATTGAACCCCTTTTGCACCTAAACCAGAAATTTGAACCTAACCGGTAAGTGTCCCACCTTACCAGAAAAGTCAGTTTCACTAAAACGAGCATAAGTTCCTCAATGTTAATTCAATTGAGGTGAGTAAGTACTCGTTGGAAAGCTGATGTTTTTATCTACATGTTTGGTTTAGGAAGTTTGTCCTGGAAAAATCTGTAACTAGGTCGAATATTGCAAAAACAGAAGCCTTTTTCTGAAAATCAGAAACTGCCTCATTTCTGTCCCCTGTCTTTGGATGATCATAACTCCCAGAGACTTTATTGGATGGATATGTGTGAGTATGCATTGGAAATATGAAGAAATTCTCTACAACAATTGTAAAACACAAAAATTTTAAGGTTGTCCAGAAACTAAGCGTTTTTTTGCCCGTTACTGCGGTTCACTCCGTCGACCGCAGAAATTCGTCGTTACCGGTCATTGAACGGATTGGGAACCTCGTGTCTTTTCTTTTATCAATCATCCCTTATGCTATTTTGAGCATGTGTGCTTAGTGGAATATTAAGTTTTGACTCACCCTTGCAAAACTTTATTCCGGCAGATGGATGATGGCAAGTGCATGTTGGACCCGGAGTACCTTGCCGCTCGCGTCCTCGAGTTGGAGCGAGAGCGCGAGGCGCTGCAGTCCACGCTTGTTGCCCGTGATGCCCAGCTCGCGGAGCGTGACGCTAAGGTTGCAGCCCTTGTGGGCAAGCTGCACACTAGCGAGTTGGAGCGGGCCGACCTTTTCGAGCAGCTACATGATGCTCGGCTCATCATCGAGGATGATGCAAGCGGCATGTTGCAGGAGCAGCTGCACCAACGCAACGCCCAGCTCACCGCTGCCCAAGGAGAGATTTACTCTCTTCATGGTCAGGTTACCGCTCTCTTGGAGGAGCGAAGCGAGCTGCAAGCCCAACGCGAAGAAGCTCAAGATGAGCGTGATGTCATGGAAGGGAACCTCAACGACGCTCACGCGATCATCGCACAGCAAGAGCAGCTCATTGGACAGCTCCAAGCTGCTAATGCCCAGCTGAACGCCATCCTTAACAATGAGCCACCCATCCCACTCGTGGTGATTCCCCCCGATGACGCTGATCTGAGTGAGAACGGTGATTCCGGCACCGACTTCGAAGCACCCACGGGACCAGCAGCTATGGACGTGGAGTCCGATGGTGACAGCCACGCCGGGTGACCGAGTAGCCTTATGTATGTAGGGTGAAATCTCGTGAGACATCGTAGTCATGTGTACATGGTGTGGTAGTGTTATGCTAAGTGGTAACCTAAGCTCTCCGAGATCGTAGGGTGTAGTGTTCTGAATGATGTAACCGAACACTTGCTATATATCAAAAGTTGCATCACATGTATCTATGGCTTTACCATGAGTATGTTTCTTATGGTGTGGAAATTATGGAATTTAAGTTATCTCTTATGTCCGCACCGTTTAATTGTCCAGCATTTCAATTTGAGCAATCTGAAATTTTATTTTGTCACCATATTGTAGCCTTGTTATCATGTTGTCTCATATGATGATCGGGCTAACATATTGTTCATATGTCAGATGGTGCAAACTCGCCGTGGTGGAGAGAACGTTGGTGATGCTCCCGGCACCTCGAACGTTGGCGGAACTGGGCCGCTGCCCAACGCGCCACCTCTGACGGCTATGGAGCAGCTCATCCACAATCAGAACAAGATGTTCCGCATGTTCATGGAGATCATGAACCATCAGGGAGCTCACGGACCACCACCACAACAGCAGCGGGAATCCTCTTACGCCGACTTCTGGGCGACTCACCCGCCCACCTTCGGAGAAGCCGGTGATCCTCTAGAAGCGGACAACTTCATTCGCACGTTGGAGTCGAAGTTCGCACTCCTCCACTGCACCGAGCAGCAGAAGCCCCTCTTCGCTGCGTAGCAGCTCCGTGGCTCCGCAAGTGCTTGGTGGGCCAGCTTCACCGCCGCTCTCACCGCGGGTCACCAAGTTACTTGGGCGGAGTTCTGCACTGCTTTCCGTGCACACCACATACCTGCTGGACTTATGAAGCCAACTTGAAGCAAGGCTCCGGAACCGTGCAAGTGTATGCACGGAAGTTCAACTACCTGGCCCAGTACGCATCGTATCACGCCAATACGGACGAGAAAAAGAAAGACTGCTTTCGTTCGGGACTTACCCCGAAGCTGCAAGACCGATTGGCGCAAGTCATCGCCGGCACATTCAATGACTTGATGAGTGCTGTGACAACCCTACTCCGAGAAGTAGAGTATGTCGCACAGGATCGTCTCGGGAGATGGTTAACGAAGTAACCATACACAACATTCACACATGAACATTCATCATTTACAACATTACATCACTTAAGTGCATAATATTACAAGTCCAGGGGTGAAATATGATTAAGTTCAGATCCGAGTACATATGTCCTTAGTACATATTACACAATTTTTGCGAAGCGGTGAAACGACAAAACACGACGTTTAGTCCTATGTGAACCATGCCGGCCCTATGGCTATGGCTCACCCATCCAGATTAGGAGAGCTGGGGACCCATTCGATGGTCCAGTTCTGAGGCTCCTCGCCTTCCCACACAACCTTATTACAAGAATCACAATAGGTCGCTTGAGGAAGACCTGAAAAACAACATCAACGCAAACCCTGAGTATCTAACATACTCCACAAGACTTACCCGTCAACCGGTTTGCTAAAATCGACTCCTAGTATGCAGGGGGCTGACCGGTTTTATTTGATGTTTGCATAAAAAGCTCCTATTAGTTGTATGCTGCACTTTCAACCTCTTTAATCAAAGTTTTACTTTGCTTATTGGAGAACACAGCTACGGTGAGGGTAGCTGGCTACTAAGACACGAATAAAGCTAAAGAGCAATACACCATAGCAATAGGTATCCATAGCATAAGTAAAATTTTAGAAAAACTTAACCACAACTTTACTACTTAACATATCATTGCCGCTGCTTGAACAAGAGGTACTCATAACCGCGAGGGATGGCAATTCAAATTGATTTACATCCTATAGGGAGAACCCAAATACACGACATACGCATCATTTAAGAACACGTATGGCCACCGTTCACAAGGTTGCTATAAAGTCGATCCGGGGCCATCGATCCCGAGTACACGTCCTCCCCGTGATACAGTACTTCATATCCGAGGCTTAACCCATGCACTCTCCAGCGGTCCTCAAACCCGTGCAACCACCGTGCTGTTCACATCACCTCTGGATCGATGAGTATGGCCGTCCAACAATACGGCGCCCAAGTTACTAGGTTTACCAATTCCCATATTAAAGGTATGCACTTGGTACAGTTCAATACTTGTTCGCAGAGTTGCAACGATAGGTGCTCCATTTTTACCGAGTTCATCAACCCCTCGAACCATAGTTGCATCTCTAACCTACCGATGACTCCACTAGTTTAAGCATAGCATTTGCTAACGGAAGGGCTTACTAACATACTAATCATGGGTCATTGCGGGAGTATGCAAGTGTGTTGCATCCAAGTCCTACACTTAATGCACAATACAGTATTCCTAACTTGTGATAAAGAAAAGGACTCGAGTGATAAAATGGGTTATGCACCGGGGCTTGCCTTGGGTGTGATCGTAGTTAGCGTCGTCACAAAAGTGCACTTCAGCTCCTTGCTGGTCCGGTGTGATCTCCTCGGTCTCGATCCCTATATGGAATGGATATGCATTAATGCCAAGGAATGCACGAGGTTTCATGGAGTTTTCTTGATTAAAGATGGAATGCATGGCATGGCAATTCATGGCACTTCCTCCGCAAATAAACATTAGTGCCTAGTCATTTATTTGTGAATGTGTGTACAGCTAAGTATGACATGGTAGTTATTGAATTTTTGAAGGGACAAACTTCTTGCTACAAAAATGCAATTTCTTAATCATCACACTCTTAGTGTAAGTCTACTTTAACTTGAGCATGGCCTAAATGTTGATTAATTGACACCATGGTTGATGATCACATGACAATGTAGTACTTAGGGTTAAATTTCAGAAAGTTCCTTTTTGAGCCACTTAGCTAAAGTGACCATATGTAAATTAACACTATACCTAAAATGGCCCTTTAATTTGCATTACTAGTTCTAGTTCATATAATTAATAAAGAACCAAAGCATATAGCTGCACAATGAGACATCCTACTGTAATGTGAAGATGAGTTATTTTCCATGGATTTCCAGAAATTAGTTGATTCTTACTTTCCTTAAATACACACATCAAGTAATATTTATATGAAGAATTTCTTAGTTACTTAACACTTGATCAATTTCGACAGGCAATTTATACCTAGGTAGCTTCAAATTTTTCATGAGATTTTACACAAGTGTACAAGTGCATAAAGAACAGGAATGCCAAATTTCATGAATAAATTCCCAGCCAATGATTTATATAAATTCAATTACTGAAAATGAGGATTATGCAATAATATTGAAAATATGCATAAAAATGGAAAAGTTCTTCTGCAGAAAGTTTAGATATGCCATGAACTGCTTACTGAGCAAATTTCATGAATTTACCATTTACACATAATTACTTATGAATTTATTAAGCAAATTAGGGATGTGACTTTGATGGATTAAATAAATAAATTTACTGAATAACCATGGATTTGATCCTGTTTTTCTGGTAGAGCAAGATTTTAGGAGTCTAACAAAATTAATTTCACATTTTTAGGCCTTTTATTTCTCGAGTTATTGAATTTTCAAGTTTAATCGAAGTTCACCCTTATTTACAAATCTGCCACTAGGTTCAAATCCTTCAAACGCGCGCGCGGGGCGTCCGGCGACGGCGAGCTCGGCCCAGCGGCCGATCGGCTGCACGGCCGGGGCTCGCGCGTGACTCGGAGAGTCTCCATGCCGAGGGGAGCTCGTGTAGGGGGTCAAAGGGAGATGTGGCTCACTGGAGAGCGCCGGCGATGACGCGCGGCGGCAGAGGCAGCTCCGGCGACGTCCACGCGACGGTGCCACGGAAGAGGGAGGCCGGGGTTCGATCGACGAGCGTCACGGTGGTCCGGGGATGGCCGGCGTCGAGGAACTCGTCGAGGGGAAAGGCCAGTGGGGGGTTCTCGTCGGCGAGGGTGTCGGGTCCCGGCGGTGGTGGCTCGGGCTTCGTGAAATCCGGTGAGCACACTGCACGAGGGAGGAAGCGGGTTAGAGGGGAGTGAGGTGATGACCTTGCGCATCGATTTGCGAAGGAAGGAGGGAGTGGGAGGCCACCTAGTCGGAGCTGGACACGGCGGCGGTCATGGCGGGCAAGAACAGAGCACTGGCACGGTTTTCACCGGGGAGAGGGAGGAGAAGAGGGTGCCGACGCTCGGGGGCTGATCTGGAGTGTGGGAGAACTGGTTGCGATCTGAGAGAGAGTGAGAGGGATGAGTCTGGGTGTTGCTGCTGCTTTTTGACCCGGCCGGCGGAGGAGAGAACCGAGGGAGGGGGAGAGAGGGAGAGAAGGTCGCGCTGTCGGCAGGGGAGTGACTGCGAGCGGTGGGCGACTTCAATTTTCGGCCGGTGGCAGAGGGTGGAGGTTTGGCAGTGCAGTGGTCGGCATGGGGCGCCAGTGATCGGCGGTGGCGGCCGTACCCGGGTACAACCCGTGTCGTGTTAGAACTGGCCGGAGGAGAGGGAAGGGAGAAGGGGCGGTTGACTCGGCTTGACTCAGAACTTGGACTCGGATTTGGTAAATATCGACACGTTCCCTTGCTCCAAATTGGACACAAATATTTGTGTGGGTTCAGTGAAACGTGTGCACTAACTTTGCTTTTGGGTGCACCTGCTAGTATTGCTTTGATAAATTAGGAAAATTCCAAACCCGAAATACACTCTTATGACTTTAGGGGAATTTTTAAGGGTATTAAATGGTTACCAAAAATTCTGGAAAAATTCTCAAAATTATATTTTATTATGGATATTCAGAATATGTAAAAATATTGGGGTACTTCCATTGGTTTTGGTAATGTTTGTGAATGACCCCTTTTTTTTTGAATATTATGGGCTTAATTAAGTAGGTTTCTTCTTTTTATTCTTTGGCACCTGGATTGATTATACTTTTGCTTATCCCTAATTGATGTTTGGTTTTGTTAACCTCCTTTTGTGACATGGGATGTCACAAGTGCCGCCATTGTGCAAGAAGATGCCATCCGTGCCAATCAAGAGGACAAGAAGAGGAAACGTGCCATGGGAAGTTCATCCGGCTCCGCACCTCCCAAGTACAAGCTAGCAATCACTTCCCCGACCGGACAGAAATTCCGGGCTGCAGTACCGTCGGGAGGATGACCTCGCCCGTCAATCTCACAGCAGCACTCGCGATTCCATGGGGGAAACCAGCAGCAATCTTCTGGTTCTCGCCCACCGCAGCAAAGAAATCAAGTGGTGAAGACCAACTCCTCACAGCCGTGCTACAATTGTGGCCGCACCGGTCACATTGCTAAGGAATGTCGGTTCCTGAAGCGCAACCCGAGCACCAACAACAACTCCAACACTTCCGGGAACAACAACAACAACCACAACAGCGGCAACAACAATAATGGCAGCAATGGGAGTCGTCCTCAGTCGTCTACCCCCACTCATAAGAATGGCCGAGTCAACTATACCACGGTCGAAGAGACCCAAGCTGGAGAACCCGTTCTCGCGGGTACGTTCTCGATCAACCAACATGCTGCCATGGTTCTTTTTTATTCAGGAGCAACGCATGATTTCATTAGTCAAGCAGGTGCAAATCATCTGAAAATTACCCCCACCACTATGGGAACCCCGTACGATATTACATCTCCCGGTGGAATAATAAGGGCTCATCTCGAGATAAGGAAAGTGCCACTTAAGCTAGCCAATAACATATATTCCACTTCCCTAATCATCTTAAACGGCTAAAGCATCGACATAATTCTCGGTATGAAATGGATGACTAGTCACAAAGTTGTATTGCACCTTGAGGGCCGGGAAGTCCATTTGAACTCACCATTACACGACCCTTCTATTCTCTGATTGTCATATCCCAAGTCGTCCACCTCTCAAGTATGTCATGTGGAAGGAAAGGAGCTAGCAAATATTCCAGTGGTTTGTGATTTTCCCGATGTCTTTCCAGACGATTTGCCGGGCATGCCTCCGGACAGGGATGTTGAGTTTAAGATTGAACTCGTACCCGGTACGGCGCCTATCGTTCGTAGGCCGTACAAAATGGCTCCTAATGAATTAGCGGAGTTGAAAGATCAGTTACAAGAGCTTATGGACAAGGGCTATATCCGACCAAGTTCATCTCCCTGGGGTTGTCCCGCTCTCTTTGTGAAGAAGAAAGATAAAACCCTACCCCTATGTGTCGACTATAGACCGTTAAACGCGGTAACTATCAAGAACAAGTACCCTCTACCTCGAATCGATATCCGTTTTGATCAGCTAGTAGGTGCTAAAGTCTTCTCCAAGATTGATCTCCGATCCGGTTACCATCAAATAAAAATCCGCGCCGAAGATATTCCAAAAACAGCATTCTCCACCCGATATGGTCTTTTCGAATATCTTGTCATGTCTTTCGGTCTCACCAATGCTCCAGCCCATTTCATGTATTTGATGAATTCCGTATTCATGCCCGAGTTGGATAAGTTCATAGTGGTATTCATCGACGATATTATGATCTACTCTAAGTCCATAGAAGAACACGCTGAACACCTTCGCATTGTTCTACAACGACTCCGAGATCGCCAACTTTACGCCAAATTTAGTAAATGTGAATTTTGGCTAAAGCAAGTTCCATTCTTGGGCCACATCATATCAGCAAAAGGAGTAGCCGTGGACCCTAGCAAAGTAGAGGATGTGCTGAATTGGAAGGCTCCAAAATTGGTCAGACAAAATTCACAGTTTCCTTGGTCTTGCCAGTTATTATCGGAAATTCATTCCCAACTTCTCAAGTATTGCCAAGCCTATGACCAAGCTGCTGGAAAAGGATTCTAAGTTCAAGTGGAGTAGTGCATGTGAAGAAGCTTTTCAGTCACTCAAGGTGCATCTGACAACCGCTCCGGTTTTAGCTCAACCTGATATCACCAAACCATTCGATGTTCATTGCGATGCCTCCAGCACCGGATTGGGTTGTGTGCTTATGCAAGAAGGTCGTGTCATTGCCTATGCCTCACGACAGCTCCGGAAGCACGAGCAAAATTATCCCACTCATGACTTAGAATTGGCCTCTGTTGTTCTAGCCTTGAAAACTTGGTGCCACTACCTGCTCGGTAATCTTGTCAACCTCTACACCGACCACAAAAGTCTCAAATATATCTTCACTCAACAAGAACTGAATATGCGGCAACGTAGATGGTTGGAACTGATCAAGGATTATGAGTTGGAAATTCATTACCACCCCAGAAAAGCAAACGTGGATGCCGACGCCTTGAGTCGAAGGGACCAATGCAATCACGCGATTGTTTGCTCTGTGGAAGCTCGCCCGATTTCAGATCCGAGCGAACCAAGTCCTCGTGTCATTCCACACGGATCCTTATATAATTTGGCTCTCATTCCTACTCTTCGGGAAGAAATCGTGGAAGCCCAGAAGCAGGACAAAGGAATGGAGTATATCCACCAGAAAATCGAGAAGAAAGAAGCTACATGTTTCCGACAAGATGAAGATGGAGTACTTTGGTTCAACAATCGCCTTGTTGTTCTGAAGAATGAGGAGCTAAGAAAGAAAATTTTGGATGAGGCTCACTTGTCCAAATACTCCATACACTCCGGCAGCAACAAAATGTATCGCGGGTTAAGGGAAAAGTTTTGGTGGACACGCATGAAACGAGAGGTTGCTCGTTATGTCTCCGAATGTGACACTTGCCAATCTGTGAAGGCCGATCATTTGAGAAAAGCCGGTCTTTTACACCCATTGAAAATCCCCGCTTGGAAATGGGAAGACATTGCTATGGACTTCATGGTTGGACTACCCCTCACACCCAAGAAGCACGTTTCCATATGGGTTATTGTGGATAGGTTGACCAAATCTGCTCATTTTATCCCCGTCCATACAACCTACTCTACTAAGCAATATGCCGAGCTCTACATTGTGCGGATTCTATGTTCGCACGGTGTGCCCAAGACGATCATCTCCGATCGAGGCCCCCAATTTATTGCTCGTTTTTGGGAGCAATTGCACGCTTGTCTTGGCACCACTCTCATCCGCAGTTCCGCTTATCATCCACAAACCGATGGACAAAACAAGAGACTAAATCAATATTTGGAAGATTTATTAAGAGCTTGTGTGCTAGACAATTGTGGAAATTGGAAATCTTGCCTCCCGTTCGCTGAATTCTCCTACAACAATAGTTATCAAGAATTACTTTCGGTCCCGATCTGGTCACGCAAGCCGAAGAGAAGGTGCGACAAATCCAAGCTAACATGAAGGCCGCGCAATCCCGCCAAATGAGTTACTCTAATAAAAGGAGACGTCCATTGGAGTTAGAAAAGGGAGATCATGTCTATCTTCGGGTTTCTCCCAATAAAGGTGTATCTCGTTTCGGAATCAAAGGGAAATTAGCACCCCGCTATATCGGACCTTTTCTAATCACGGAAAAGCATAGCGCCGTTGCTTATCGGTTGCAACTACCGGAAAATCTTGAGCGGGTGCACAATGTCTTCCATGTCTCCCAACACAAGAGATGTTTGAAGCCTCCGATCGACGTGGTTATCTCTGACACTGAGCAATTGGAAGAAGACCTCTCCTACCCCGAATACCCCGTTCGCATCCTCGATCAAAAGGACCGGGTAACTCGCAGCCGCTCTATCACCTTCTACAAGGTGCAATGGAGTAACCGTACTAAAGATGAAGCTACGTGGGAACAAGTAGAGTTTCTGAGGACCAATTTTCCGGAATTCTTGGCCTCCCAAAACCGGTAACCACCCGCAACCCTCCCTCTCGTTTGTTCTTTTGCAAATCTCGGGACGAGATTTCCTTAAGGGGGGTGTGCTGTGACATACCATGTCACAAAAATGAAGTTAACTAGACCTAGCATCAATTAAGGGCTAAGCAAAAGTATAATTAATCCATGTGCCAAAGAATAAAAAGAGGAAACCTACTTAATTAAGTCCATAATATTCAAAAAGGGGTCATTCACAAACATTACCAAAAACCATGGAAGTACCCCAATATTTTTCCATATTCTGAATGGCTATAATAAAATAGAATTTTGAGAATTTTTCCAGAATTTTTGGTAACCAATTGATACCCTTACAAATTCCCCCAAAGTCAGAAAAGTGTATTTCGGGTTTGGAATTTTCATAATTTCTCAAAGCGAATCTAGCTGGTGAACCCAAATGCAAAGTTGGAGCACACGTTCTCCTAAGGCTACACAAAAATTTGGGTCCCATTTGGAGCAAGGTAACGTGGCAAAACAGAGCAAACCCGAGTGAAGGTCCAGGGTCAAAACCGGGTCAATCTTCCTCTACTTCCCAGCCAATTCTAACCCGACACCGGGTTGTACCCAGGCACTGTCGCCACCGCCGATTTACTGTCGCCCCATGCCAGCCACTGTGCTGCCAACTCACCGCCCTGTGCCACCGGTTGGGAATTGAAGTCGCCCACCACCGGCAGCCACTCCCCTGCCGACAGCGCGACCCTCCCTCCCTCTCTCTTCCTCTCTCACCCGCTCTCGGCCATCACTCCGCCGGCCGAGTCAAAAGGGGAGAAGCGGTAGCAGCAGCACACCAGCCTCATTTCTCTCACTCTCTCAACTCGCAACCGGCTCTCACACCCTCCCGAGCACCCCTGAGCACCGGCACTCACTTCCCCTTCCTATCTCCGGCGAAAAACCGAGCCAGTGCCCTGTTCTGGCCGCCGCCGCCCCAAGCTCTGCCTAGGCCAGCTCTCCGTCCCTCTTTCTTCGCAAATCGACACGCAAGGACTCCACCCCACTCCCCTCTGACTCCCTCCCTCCCCTGTGTAGTGCCCTCGCCGGAATTTGAGGAGAAAAGACCGCCGCCGCCAAAACCGCCCCATCTCGCCAACGGGAACCTTGCTGCGGCCTTCCCCCTCGACGAGTTCCTCGATGCCGACCGTCCCTGGACCACCACGAAGCTCGTTGACCGAACCCCGGCCTCCATCTCCCTCGGCACCATCGCGTGGACCTCGCCGGAGTTGCCTCTGCCGCCGCGCGTCGTCGCCGGCCACCTCCGGTGAGACCCTCTCCCCTCCGACCCGCTCCACGAGATCCCCTCGGCATGGAGATCATGCGAGTAGCTCGCGAGCCCCGGCCGTGCCACGGATCAGCCGCTGGGCTGAGCTTGCCATCACCGGCCGCCACGCGGGTGCTCGCGCGCGCCTGGAAAAAATTTGAACCCAGTGCCAAAACTGTAAATAACAGTGAACTTTGAATAAACTTCAAAATTCAATATCTCGAGAAATACAAGGCCAAAAATTGTGAAATTAATTTTGTTCAACTCCTAAAATCTTGCTCTACCAGAAAAACAGGATCAAGTCCAAGTTTATTCAGTAAATTAATTTATTTAATCCATCAAAGTCACAACCCTAATTTGCTTAATAAATTCATAAGTAATTATGTGTAAATGGTAAATTCATGAAATTTTCTCAGTAAGCATTTCAGGGCACATTCGCATTTATATGCATATTTTTAGTATTATTGCATAAATCCTCATTTTCAGTAATTGAATTTATGTAAATTATTGGCTAGGAATTTAATTATGAAATTTGGCATTCCTGTTCCTTATGCACTTGTACACTTATGAAAACTCCCATGAAAAATTTGAAGTTATCTCAGTACAAATTTGCTGTCGAAATTGATCATTTGCTAAGTAACTAGGAATTTCTTCATATAAATGTTACTTTATGTGTGTATTTAAGGAAAGTAGGAATAAATTAATTTCTGGAAGTCCATGGAAAATAACTCAGCTTCACATTACAGTAGAAATTCTCATGTTTCAGTTCTATACTTTGGTTCTTGATTAACTATATGAGCTAGAACTAGTGATGAAATTAAAAATGCCATGTCTAGGTATAGTGTTAGTTTGCACATGGTCACTTTAGCTAAGTGGCTCAAAAATGAACATTCTGAAATTTGACCCTAAGTACTTACACTAAGATTGTGATAATTAAAAGTTGCATTCTAGTAATTAGAAGTTTGTCCCCTTCAAAAATTCAGTAGTTACCATGTCATACTAAGATGTGCACACATTCATGAATAAATGATTAGTCATTAATTTTTATTTGCTGAAAAAGTGCCATGAATTGTCATGCCATGCATTCCATCTTTAGTTAAGGAAACTCCATGAAACCTTGTGTATTCCTTGGCATTAATGCATGTCCATTCCATATAGGGATCAAGACCGAGGAGATCACACCGGACCAGCAAGGAGCTGAAGTGCACCTTGGTGAAGACGCTAACTACGATCACACCCAAGGCAAGCCCCGGTGCATAACCTAGTTTTCTCATTCGAGTGTAGGACTTGAAGACGCTAACTACGATCACAAGTAGGAGTATTGTATTGTGCATTAAGTGTAGGACTTGGATGAAACACACTTGCATACTCCAGCAAGGACCTATGATTAGTATGTTAGTAAGCTTTTCCGTTAGCAAATGCTATGCTTAAACTAGTGGAGTCAACGGTAGGTTCTAGATTAAACTATGGTTCACTTGGACAATGAACTTGATAAAATGGAGCACCTATCGTTGCAACTCCGCGGACAAGTATTGAACAGTACCAAGTACATACCTCTAATATGGGAATTGGTAAACCTAGTAGCTTGGGCGCCGTATTGTTGGACGGCCATACTCATCGATCCAGAGGTGATGTGAACAGCACGGTGGTTGCACGGGTTTGAGGACCGCTGGAGAGTGCATAGGTTAAGCCTCGGATACGAAGTACTGTATCGCGGGGAGGACGTGTACTCGGGATCGATGGCCCCGGATCGACTTTATAGCAATCTTGTGAACGGTGGCCATACGTATTCTTAAATGATGCGTATGTCGTGTATTTGGGTTTTCCCAGCAGGATGTAAATCAATTCGAATTGCCGTCCCTCGCGGTTATGAGTACCTCTTGTTCGAGCAGCGGCAATGATGTGTTCAGTAGTAAAGTTGTGGTTAAGTTTCTGAAATTTAATTATGCTATGGATACATGTTGCTATGATGTATTGCTCTTTAGCTATATTCATGTCTTAGCAGCTAGCTAGACTCACCATAGCTGTGTTCTACAATAAGCAAAGTAAAATTTTGTTTAAGGATATTGAAAGTGCAGCATAGAACTAATAGGAGCTTTTTATGCAATTGTCAAATAAATCCGGTCGGCCCCCTTCATGCTAGGAGTCGGTTTTAGTAAACCTTTTGACGGGTAAGTCTTGCGGAGTATGTTAGATACTCAGGCTTTGCGTTGATGTTGTTTTCAGGTTTTCCTCAAACGACCTATTGTAATTGTTGTAATAAGGTTGTGTGGGAAGGCGAGGAGCCTTAGAACTGGACCATCAAATGGGTCCCCAGTTCTCCTAACCTGGATGAGTGAGCCATCGCCATAGGGCCGGCATGGTTCACGTAGGACTAAACGTCGTGTTTTGTCATTTTACCGCTTCCGCAAATTTGTGTAATATGTACTAAGGACATATGTATTCAGATCTGAACTTAATTATATTTTACCTCTGGACTGGTAATATTATGCACCTAAGTGATGTAATGTTGTAAATGATGAATGTTCATGTGTGAATGCTGTGTATGGTTACTTCATTAACCATCTCCTGAGGCGATCCTGTACGACATACTCTACTTTTCGGAGTAGGGTTGTCACAGTCGCTGCCTCTCCTCCTTCCCGAGCTGGGCGCGGAAGACAGCATCCTTCTTCCTTCTGACCTCCATCTTCGTTGTTCGCTGCCCCACGTCCCCGAAATGGTTGGCGGTCCACCCTGCGATCCCCTCTGGCAGCCAAAAGGCGAACATCCGGATCAGGCTCGTCCAATGGGACTGAGCACAAGGAAATGGGAGGAGGAAAGAAATTCATTCACCAGGACCAAATGCAAACCATAATAAAGATCAACGAAAGGAAAGAGAGCATGAATTCTTACCACGTCAACCGCCAATGGGTTGGGGTGCATCGGCGGGGCACCTGGAATGAGCCAAGTTGCCGCAGATGACCATAAGGCCGCCTTCACCCTCTTCCCGACCTCGGCAAAGGGCAGCAGCTCCTCCGCCGTCATGTTGCCCGACACCTTACGACTGACGTCGTCAATGAGGAACATCGGGAGGTGGCGGTGACCTAGCGGTGCGAACCGCCTTTGGTGATACCAACCGACAACCCCCGTGGCGTCGAGCCCCAGCTCCTTCAGGTGGGTGATAGTGGCAAGCGCGCTGTGGATCCATTTCCTCCCATCCTTCGACATCCCCCACTTCCAGCAACCTGGGACAACGGCGATGTCACACCCGGTGAACCCGGGAAGGGGATGTAATTCCTCATTGCGCAGGTAGAACCACCTCCTATGCCACCCAGAGTGGGTGGTCGGGGTGGGTATGTCAATGTACTAGCCCGCCCGGTCGTTGCGGAGGCGAATCCCAACGCACCCAATGGTGCAAGGGAGCGAGGGGGCTCTGGCAGCCGTGCGCCGAATGCAAAAGGCGTGGAAGAAGTAGCACCACAAGTCAAAATTGGGCGTGATGCCAAGGAACCCCTGGCATAGGGCCATGAAGGCCGAAATATCCTGGACCCCATTGGGGTTCAAGTGTTGCAGCTTTGCCTCCATAGTAGTAGAGCAGAGCCCTGAGGAAGTCGTGCGCTGGCCTCCCCAATCCCCGCTCGTGGAAGGGGATGAACGAGACCATGTAGCCGCTCGGGGGCTCCAGCCATGGCTCATCCCCCAGCATGATCCACTCCACTGCTGCAGTGAGCGGGGCAAGGAGCCCGACACGGACGAGCCCCTCGAGCTCCCTCTTCATCACTATGGATCGCGAAAAGACTGACATGGCGGCAGTGGAACAAGGGCAGGAGAAAGCGAGAGGGGAAGATGAAGAAGAGATGAAAGTGTGGAACTGAAGCGAGCGGAAGGAAGAGCAGAGGACTCGACGTCAGAGGGCTTAAATAGGAGATTCACAGCGAGCGCACGATCAGAACTGGCTGCGAGAAGTCCGCCCGTTGCCCACCAGTTAGAGTGCCCCTTGACTTCCCCCTCCACACCACGCGGGGGCGTGGCCTCCCACACGTCTCCTTAACTGCATCCACCCACCAAAAACTCCTCGTTTCTTGTGAATGACTCCGTGCATCATGGGTCCCACCACTACATCCGCAACAGCGTAAAAGGCGCCTCCTCGACTGCCATGACCTGAGGGGATGGAACGGCCGCGCGATTCATCCAGGACCACCACGACGCAAGGTAAATCATTCTTCAACCAACCACTTCCTCTCTCCACGCGGAGTGAGGCTGGCCATGCATGGCTTGTCTAAGCCCTATGCCGTGGTCCAAGTTCTAAAATAGGCAGGACGCATGGGTCACACCAACCGGGCCACATCGAATCAAGCTTCCCGGTGAACGAGGACAAGGGAGGCGCGAGGTGAGCCGCATGGTCCTGCCGCAGGCCGAGCGAGTTGGGATAAAGGGCTGAAAACTGCCCCGACGGCCCAGTAGCTGTTGGTCGTTACTACGCACCCACTTATATACTGCAAGAGGACGATGTACATTGTAGCACTTTTTCTCTTAGAGTATTCCAAGGTTTAATCGAATCTATGGGGATCGGAAGAGAACGATATTTAGAGTTTACTATTTCGTCTAACAAATCAATGCTAGCATAAAGTACATATCGCACATACGTGAGCATGAAAAGAAGTGAAGATTGAAGGTTGTGCAGATCGGCGTGAAGGCTTACCTGGGCCAAAGTGCACCTGATGCTTAGTTAGCCAAGGCTTGTGGGAGTAGGAGCATACACATCGGCCAAGGCTTACCGAGCGTCCTCTGATTTATCGCTGGCGAGAGGAAACCCTTAATTGCGCGAGTATCTTAACCCTACTTGACTATCTAAAAGTGATGCGCAAGCTTAGCTCTGTCACAACTAAACCACACCCTAGCATCATCAAGCAATCATGATTCATACAAGATCCCAATACTAGCCTAATCACCATGATTAAGAGAGCATCTAAATAATTAGACTAGAACTAAGCAATGGAATAAGCACATATAAGATCAATCAATCCAGACGAACACAAATTGCAGCCAAGGATAGAATTAAGATAGACAATATAAAGATCGATAACTTATACCAGTATTCATCATCGTCAAGGGCATGCCGATCGGCTCAACTGGTGCACCGATCAGTGCCACCTTGATGCATCATCGATGACTCCCAAGGTACATGGCTCTACTTCTCCTAGCTCCGGTGTAGTGCAACATGCAGGGTCCCTACCCGACTAAACTATATCTCTTCAATTTGGTGGCTCTTTAACTCCGGTGGCCTCCTGGCGATGTGCAACGGCTCCTATAGCCTAGTTCTCCCACTTCTCCTTGCTGTCCCCTCATCTTAGACGTCATGTGGGTGTTTATATAGCCTCTAGTCATGCCCTCCCTTGCTTGGCCTCCATGTTTAGCTCATAGAGATTGAATCCAAGTTGGTTTTGTATCTTTCATAAACTATGCCGACTTACTTTAATCATAATCGATGCTTCCGGAGTCCAAATGAAGCAAACTTGGACTCTATCTCGTAGCTCTTGAAAAGATCTACAACTGTTGTATTATTTGGATCCTAAGATTCGGACACTTATATAAGCAAAATTGCAATGCCAAAATATCTATCCTGATTCGGATTCCTCTGTGCAGCCTGCCTTGTGGGGCCCATATCTCCGAGCTCTGTAGACCAATAAATGCAAATCATATATGTTTCGGAAATCTCTCAACGAGATCTTCAACTTTAATATTCTGAGATTTCCTATTTGACCACGTCTTGGTCTCCGAAATTACGTGACAATACAGTGCTGTTTCTGGACTCCGGGAATTAAACTTTCCTTCCGGATCAACCTTCTAGAAATGATTAGGCATTGGGCCTCGATCTTGGGCTTGATGGACGTCCAGGTGTGTCTCGTAAGCTTCATGGGCTAGTGGGAAGCCCTCCTTGCATGGCGAGTTGGGCTTCATAGTGGTACTTCTCATATTAGAGCCATTTTGTCATCTTTTTTACCTGTTTCTGCAATAAAGCACTAAAACGACACTACATGTGGAAATCATCAATATTAGAGGTAAAAAGCATATGATTATGACAAGAATATGGTACAATATTGGTGGTTATTGGCATATAAAATGGGTACTTAAGGACCACCAACAGTTCCCCCATGCTCAAACCTTTGCTAGTCCTCGAGCAAATAAGTTACCCTCAAGAAGAGATCAGCGTTGCAATCATGTTATCTTCACTTGCATTCATCAAGGCTCAAGCATATCTAACCCACATTAAGAGTGTAGCACAAAAAGTTTTCTGTTGCACCAATTCTACTACTCAAAGATACAAGTGGGGAATAGATTATGATTAAGAACCGACCACAATGATCAAATAAAGTAGCTTCAACTCTCAAATCAGATTACTCCTCAAACTAGGCCTTAAATAATAAAGTTTTCCAAAAATTTAGTCTTATTTATCCAAACAAAACACATGAACAAAATGAGAAATTATAAATAACCTTTCGCATGAACAAAATGAGAAGGGTATCACAGAAGAAAAAGAGAGAAAAGACCCAAGTTGGAAGCAGACAACAAGTACAGGTTTGAGAAGAAAATAAGATTAGGAGAAGTGAAGAATCAAAGGGATGTTACCACATTTTAATCAATTAAAGCGCAACGTGTGCCTCCCCCATGCTTAAAATCTTGCTAGATTGCATGAGAGAAGGGCGATAGCAGGGGCAGCGAGGGAGCGTCGATCGGCACAAGGTTGCACCGATCGACGCAGATGGTTGTGCCTCTCGTCACCTCCATCTGTAGCCTTGATGTGTTGTTCCAATGCTCCCTCTTGTATATTCGGCTGTTGTCACCTTGTTTTGTTTGACTGTCCTTGTTCAAGAGTACTTCTTTCATTCCTGCAAAACATTGAAATGCACATACTACCCCCCGATATGATGGTCGGGGATAGAATAATATCTACCATCTAGCAACAACCTCAAAAGTTCAACTTGTGACATTTTAATTCTAGTAGCAACAAGAAAACAAAATCCTAATGGGTGTACGTGTGTGCACAAGTGTGGATGCATGGAGTTAATATCACAATGTTAGCAAAGAAACAAGACTATAACAATGTTGTTCCACAATTTCGTCTAAACACCACGTTCACATAAAATTGCTAAATGAATGTGTCATGTACACAATTCTAGGATCAAAATGTTTTCATCATTTAGTCTTGAAGCAAAGCAAACGAGCATGTTAGCAACGAAAGTTAGCGGCATAGAAGCTAAACAACAACAATGTTTACACCTAGCTCTGAGCACCATGCTTACACCTAGATTGCTAGCAATCTAAACAAAACTCGTTAACAATCAAAGTCTAAATACCATGTTTATATGACTTAGCTATTGTAGAACCCTATTGGACTAGAGAGATAGCGCATTGAAAAATATTAGCAACCAACCAATGCAAATGATACAAAACAGAGCAAGGCAAATGAACTATCCAATGATGTTCAATAAATAAGCATAAACACCACATTTACACATAAATTTGTTAAAGATATTGCATGCAAGCCAATTAAGTGCTCATTATCAAGTTCAAACCAAGCCATTATGAATGAAAAGTGAATATGATCATGCAAAGTTAGAGGTTTGGGCGAATCAAAACAAAAATATGTTAGGTGGTAGTGAAGGAATGCTTAGAAAAGCATTTGGGTGTTGCGCCGATCAGTAGTGTGCTTGCGCTGATCGGCACAGTAGGAATTGGCTCTGGAATGCGATGAAAATGATGGGTGGGAGGCTTAGGTGGTCTAAAGTTAGATGATTAAGATGCATGCAAGTGAAAATATTATGCAAAAACAAAAAAACAAAGCAAGTCCTCACAAATTATGCATGCGGTGGATGATTTTCACAAACAAAATACAAAATGATGGTGGTGGAGGTCTAAAAATAAAAAGTTAATCTAGAACTAATTTTCCACAAGTGAATCAATTGAGTTGGGTTATTCTCACGACACAAAAATTCTAGGTTGCCCTCCTAGTAGCACTAATCAATCCAAACAAAACAAAAACACAAAAACATGGGTTGCCTCCCAAAAAGTGCTTCGATTAAACTCATGTAGCTAGACTTCTTACATACCTTATTGTCGCGAAGCTATGGTCCTTGGTGTAAGGTCCAAAGATTTCCATGCAGCTTGTACTTATGCAAACTTCATCATGGTTCGTTCATTGCCCATCTTCATTGTGTTGCATAATGCTCAATGTGTGTGGATGGTATAATGCTCTGGAGTCTTCAATCTTTTCAACTTCCAATCATTTGCTTGTGGGAGAATTGCTCGAGCTATCTTTGTTGTCATCTTCATCTTCACATGGAAAATCTTGAGGACTTCATCTTTTAAGCATTGGAGCATATGCCGGCTTGTACTATGACATAGGAATCTTGATATTTGTTGCACCAGAAAGTCTTGATGATGAAGAGTAGATGCAACTTATCAATTCATGCACAATGATCCATCAAGTCGACGGTGAAGAAATCCGAAGAAATCTATTGTCATTTTCTGAACCGACGTATTATTTCTGACATTGCGTCCTGACCAGAAGGAATTAGAGGCTGAAACCTGTGGCATTGTGTCAGGTATCAAATTATCTTTCCAAGAAGTACTGATGTGTCCAAATCGGACTCTGTATAAGGGAGATATGACCTTTTTCTAAAGGAATGTCAGGCCATCTCGCGACGAATCCGAATTGAATTTAAACTTTCCAAATATTCAAACTCCATGTTTGGAACGACTTGAATCCATATCAATCACCAAAAGGAAGTCTTCTAAATGTATGGAAACCCATAGATCACGTGGATGTAGAACTTTATTTCCATATTTGGCTCAAACTTCCAATTGTTTGCAACTCTCGTGAAATATTCAAACAGACTGTGCAACATCTCGTGTTTTGGCCATAAATCCTTGTAGCAAATCTAATTGATGTGAGGTTTAAACCGTTGGAAACTAGACTTGATGCTCTTCCACAATATCAAATTTGTAGGTCTTTCAATCCTCTGTAGAATTTTGCACACCTTCTTTTGCTCAGCGGATAGACCATCCTCTCAATCATCTATTTCTGTGACCAAGATAGAATCCTTGCAAAGTATTAGTTAAAAAAAAATATTGACACAAGGAGCATACCTCTCTTTTCATGGAGTGGTGAGGTGCCGATCGGCATGGGCATTGCGCCGATCGGCACAAGCAAGTCTTTGATGAACATGGACTTCGCAGCAGATGATGGGCCACAAACAAAGTTAGAACCTACTGCTGCAGAGCAAGAGAATCGACAAAGTGGTGAGGTTGTCGGCGTCGGCATCGATGCGGCACCGATCGGCACAGGGTTGAGCCGATCGGCACAAGCAGCTATGTCGCCGTGCTCCAGTCGAGGTTGTGTGCCTAACTTTGTACCTGTTTTTCAATGGACACACAAACAAAGAAAAATAGGGTATGTGCAATAAAAAGATAAAGGATTACTTCAATAAACTAGATAGATCCCCCTAAACTGGTTCGAGTTGCCGATCTCCGGCAACGGTGTCAGAAAAAGAGCTTGTTGGTCGTTACTACGCAACCACTTATATACCGCAAGAGGACGGTGTAGATTATAGCACTTTTTCCCTTAGAGTATTCCAAGGTTTACTCGAATCCAAAGGGATCGGAAGAGAATGATGCTTAGAGTTTACTATTTCGTCTAACAAATTAATCCTAGCATAAAGTACATATTGCACATACGTGAGCATGAAAAGAAGTGAAGATTGAAGGTTGCGCCGATCGGCACAAAGGCTTACCTGTGCCAAAGTGTGCCTGATGCTTAGTTAGCCAAGATTTGTGGGAGTAGGAGCATACACATCGACCAAGGAGTATCACCTGGAGTTAGCCTATATGCATCTAGCGGTCGGAGAAAGGCTGTGCCAATCGGCGCAACTGGTGTGCCGATCGGCACTGAAGCAGTAGTCGTTATCATCTTAATCCTAGCTTACTTGGTACTTTAAACAATCGGTAAACACTGAAGATGAGCAAGACCACCCGTCTTTCCGAGCGTCTCCCGATTTATCACTGCCGAGAGGAAACCCTTAATCGCGCGAGTATCTTAACCCTACTTGACTATGTAAAAGTGTTGCGCAAGCTTAGCTCTATCACAACTAAACCACACCCTAGCATCATTTAGCAATCATGATTCATACAAGATCCGAATACTAGCCTAATCACCATGATTAAGAGAGCATCTAAATAATTAGACTATGATGTGGACAAGGGTTCCCGATCTTCCAAAAGGTTCTGGATACGTTGATTTGGTTGGAGGCGACACACAAATCGATCCGACTTTAGAACAGCACGTTCTAAACCCCGCAATCGCAGCACGATGTCCCCTCTGGTTATCAACCATCTTAAAATGATTGACCTCGCCGAGAAGGCTAATCCCTGCATGTGAATCAAGAACACAAGCAAGAACAAAGAAGAAAGCAACACAATTGCAGATGTATTATGAATCTCACGAAGTTGGGGTCTCTCAAACTATGATGACGGCGAAACTGTTATGAACAGAATAATCTAAGCAAAACATAAAACCCTAATGGTGCAACGACGGCTGTATATGAAGACTGTAGGGTCGTGCAAGACCCTCTGGACGCACCCCTACTTAGGATCAACTAGATACAAAGCTCAAAGGCCAAAAAACAGGCGACACAGCACCGAAACAGATTCTGGACTCTCTCTTGTTTCAACGATTCCCGATGACTCCGGACGAATTTTGATATGAGACCGGTGGCATTGGAAAGGTCTTCTTCTTATCTTTCCGTGCATATGTAGAACGTCCAAATCCGAGTCGGTATGCATCTTGGGTATCCATTTTAGTGTAGACTGGTCCTGAGCTCCGAAACAGACTCGAAGTCGGTTTTGGTTGGGCCTCCACCTTGGCTTCCACGTCCTTGCTGGTCCTCCACGTCTCCAAGTCCTTCTCCCATCATCTCCTGGTCCTCTCCATGGTTCCTAATTACAATATAATCATTAGGTAGAAAACCATTCTCAAAAGTGACATATAATGAAGAATGTAGGAACGAGCTCACCTCTATATTTAGTCGTCGTGCACGAGCTCTAGTCATTGGACCTTGCAAGTCCAGAATTGGAGGAGTGTTGCATGTATCCTTAGGAGTGATGTCCTCATCATCCTCTCCCTCTTGAAGTGGAGTCATCCTCGACTCAAGCTCATTCTCTTCTCCCAAGTATGGTTTCAAATCTGAAATGTTAAAAGTAGGACTAACCCCGAACTCGGGAGGCAACTCAAGTTTGTATGCATTATCATTAATATTCTCAATTATTTTGAAAGGACCATCAGCTCTAGGCATTAATTTAGACTTTCTCAAATCTGGAAATCTATCTTTTCTCAAGTGTAACCATACTAAATCTCCTACATCAAGTTTTACTTCTTTTCTACCTTTACTACCAGCAATTTTATACTTGTCATTCATCTTTTCAATGCTAAGTCTAGTGGTCTCATGCATTTTCAAAATAAATTCAGCACGTTCCTTAGCATGAACATGAACTCTCTCATGAATAGGTAGAGGAAGTATATCAAGTGGAGTACGGGGATCAAAACCATACACTACTTTGAAAGGACTTACCTTGGTAGTAGAATGTGTTGCCTGATTATATGCAAACTCAACATGAGGCAAACATTCTTCCCATTGCTTCAAATTTTTCTTTAAAATAGCTCTCAACATAGTAACCAAAGTGCGGTTCACCACCTCAGTTTGTCCATCAGTTTGTGGGTGACAAGTTGTAGAAAACAACAACTTTGTACCCAACTTATTCCAAAGCGTGCGCCAAAAGTGACTCAAGAATTTTGCATCACGATCTGAAACAATAGTAGAAGGCATACCATGCAAACAAACAATTTTTTTGAAAAAGAGATCAGCAATATAACTAGCATCATCAGTCTTATGACATGGTATAAAGTGTGCCATCTTAGAAAATCTATCCACAACAACAAAAATACTATCACTCCCCCTCTTAGTCCTAGGCAGTCCTAAAACAAAGTCCATAGAAATATCCGCCCAAGGAATAGAAGGAACAGGAAGTGGCATGTATAAACCATGTGGATTCAAGCGAGACTTAGCTTTTTGACATGTAGTGCAGCGAGCAACAAAGCGCTCAACATCTTTCCTCATCCTTGGCCAAAAGAAGTGTGTGGCCAAAATATCCTCCGTCTTCTTGGCACCAAAATGACCCATCAATCCACCTCCATGCGCCTCCTGTAACAACAAAAGACGAACGGAACCAACTGGAATGCATAGGCGGTTAGCTCTAAACAAGAATCCATCATTCAACAAAAATTTATTCCATGCACGACCTTCTTTACAATACAGCAATACATCCTTAAAATCAACATCAGCAGCATATTGTTCTTTAATTGCCTCAAGTCCAAAAATTCTACAATCAAGTTGAGACAATAAAGTATAGTGTCTAGATAAAGCATCAGTGATCACATTATCCTTCCCATTCTTATGTTTAATAATGTAAGGAAAAGACTCAACAAATTCAATCCATTTAGCATGTCTACGGTTCAAATTACATTGAGAACGAATATACTTAAGTGATTCATGATCAGAATGAGTAACAAATTCTTTGGGCAACAAATAATGACGCCACGTCTCTAAACAACGTACAAGTGCATACAATTTCTTATCATACGTGGAGTAATTCAAAACAGGCCCAGTAATTTTCTCACTAAAGTATGCAACAGGTTTACTATCTTGCATCAAAACATCACCAATGCCTATACCACTAGCATCACATTCAAGCTCAAAAATCTTATCAAAATTAGGTAATTGTAGCAATGGTGCATGTGTAAGTTTATCCTTCAAAGCATCAAAAGACTCATGATGTACCTTACCCCAATGGAAATCAATGCCCTTCTTTGTCAACTCATGCAAAGGTGCAGCAATGGTGCTGAAATCTTTGACAAAGCAGCGGTAGAAACCTGCAAGACCAAGAAAACTCCTCACCTGTGTGATAGTTTTTGGTACAGGCCAGCTCTTTATGGCTTCAATCTTTGCCTCATCCACCTCAATTCCCTGTGGAGTCACAACATAGCCAAGAAAAGAGACTCGATCCGTGCAAAAGATGCACTTCTCAAGGTTACCAAATAAACGTGCATCTCGAAAAGCATCAAAAACAGCACACAAATGATTCATATGTTCATCTATAGATTTGCTATAAATCAAGATATCATCAAAGTAAACTACCACAAATTTGCCAATGAAAGCTCTTAAAACCTCATTCATCAAGCGCATGAAAGTACTAGGTGCATTAGTTAACCCAAAAGGCATTACTAACCATTCATATAATCCAAATTTGGTTTTGAAAGCTGTTTTCCATTCGTCTCCAAGTTTCATTCTAATTTGATGGTAGCCACTACACAAATCAATTTTAGTGAAAATTATAGCACCACATAACTCATCAAGCATGTCGTCTAGCCTAGGAATAGGATGACGATACCTAATAGTAATATTATTAATGGCTCTACAATCTACACACATACGCCAAGTACCATCTTTCTTAGGAACCAAAAGTACAGGAACAGCACAAGGACTAAGTGATTGACGAACATACCCACGATCCAAAAGGTCTTGAACTTGTCGTTGTATCTCCTTAGTCTCCACAGGGTTGGTCCTATAAGCACCACGGTTTGGCAAAGTAGCACCCGAAATCAAATCAATTTGATGCTCAATCCCTCTCAAAGGTGGCAATCCCGGGGGTATCTCAGCTGGAAAAACATCCTCATACTCCTGCAAAAGGTTAGTGACAGTAGGAGACACGGCACTAGAAGCAATATCATCAAGCGAAAACAAAGCTTCTTTGCATATCAAAGCATAGCAAATATCATCATTATCAGAAATTTCAGCAAGCTCAGATTTTGTTGCAAGACATGAATGACCTTGTAATTTAATTCCAGCACCCTTAGAACTTGAAGAATCATTAATATTACTAGGTGTAGAATTAGAATTAACAGGTTGTTGAATTTCAGGACCTTTATTTTTCAAACTAGCAGCTCTTTCTAAATCAGCTTGTACAATTTCAGCGGGGGTCATTGGTAACAAAGTAATTTTAGTTCCTTTATGCATAAAAGTGTACTTATTACTTCTACCATGGTGTACAGCATCATTATCAAATTCCCAAGGTCTACCCAATAAAAGTGAACATGCTTGCATGGGTACGACATCACAATCAACAGAATCCACATAAGAACCAATGGAAAAAGGAACTCTACAAGTTTGTATTACCTTAGCTTTGCCAGAGTCGTTTAACCACTGAATGTAGTACGGATGTGGATGTGGACGTGTGGTCAAAGCAAGCTTGTTGACCACATCAGAACTCACCAAGTTATTGCAGCTCCCTCCATCAATGATGACACGTGCACGGCGGTTCTTGATGACAAAGAAAATCTAGAACAAGTTGTGGCGCTGCATCATCTCGGGCTGATGAACGTGTGTGCTAAGGACATGTTGAACAATAATGTTCATGTATCCTGTGGTGTCTCCGCCTCCAAGGACGAGGTCACTGCCGGTGGCAGTGATGTCCTCCTCCTCATCCTCCACATCGGAGGTGCTCATGTAACCACCATCGTCTCTCGCCACATATGCCCGCCTACTTGGACAATCTTTCTGCACATGACCAAGTCCATGGCAGCGGTGGCACTAAATCCCTGTAGTGCGCCCTGTCGAAGCAACAGACGAGGCACTACTAGCTGGTACCTGCACAGAAAGTTTACTTGAGCGCGTAGAAGGTGCAGGGGCTGATCTTGGAGCTGCAGAAACAACACTGGTTCCCTTGGTAGCTGCTGGTGGAGGCGGCCGGAAAGATGGCCTGGGCAGCCCCGAAGTCCCCATCGAGCGTGGGGGGTAGGAGTTCCTTGACTTGCTGTACTCCTCAAAAGCCTGGAAAAGTCCCTGTGATTCTTTCTCTGCAAGCATAGCATACTAGAAACACTAGGTGAGGGTATAATATTCTTTATAATCAAGGATGTCCTGAATTTCTTTTCTTAAACCAGAATAAAAGCGACAAATCTGATCCTCTACTTTTTCAACTACAGCACAACGAATCAAACCCTTCTGAAGCTCACTAAAATACTCCTGAACAGTTTTATCTCCTTGGTCTAAATGTTGCAGTTTATTATGAATCTCTCTATAAAAAGAAGTGGGAACAAAACGATCACGCATTGCTACCTTAAGTTCTTCCCAAGTAGTAGGCAAATCAGTTTCAGCAGCTAGATCACTCCACCAAACAATAGCAAAGTCCTTAAACTCACTAGTAGCTTGTCTAACTCTATGTTGTTTAGGAACAAGGTGGGCATTAAATTTTTGTTCTACAGTCATCTCCCAATCAAGATAAACATCACCATCATACTGACCCAAAAATGAAGGAATTGAAAACTTAATTTTAGCATACGGGTCATCTGGAGCATAGTTACCATGTGGACGACGGTTGTAGTTATGGAAACCACCCATACCTTGAGTATTATGTTGCAAACGACGTCGTAATCGTGCGGTCCTTGTAGCTGACCTATCCATGGTACCATCAGCCTTATACACCGTGTCTTCATCATGGACGTCTTCAACATTGTTGTTGTTGTTATTGGTGTTCGTATTATTGGGTTTAGGAGCGGTCTCCAACGCAACAACCTGATCGGTTAACTTAGAGACCCGCTTCTCTAACCGCTCGATGCTTTCTCCAATGTGTAGCTTGCTGACCGCATCAGTAACGGCTCTGGTGATCGTCTCTGCCAAATCACTCTGAGCAGCCTGCAAAGCCTTCTGGAGCTGCTCTTGGCTCACGCACTCAGCAAATTGTGAGGGTGAAGCCATCTCTCCGTCGTCACTTCCTGCCATCACAAACACCAAAACAGGAAACAAACAGTGAAGGTTATCCCTATAAAACAGGTAAGCAGTGGTGCCTCTCAACATAACAAAAGGAAACTCCTTACAAAGCTCTTACAAAGTTCTGAAAAGCAAAGCAAAGGATACCAGAGAGATGTGTTCCACGATTGCAAGGGTCACAAAATAACCTGTGTGCTATCCAGAAGAAATATGTAGAGCTAGGAAGGCCAAATATATATATGTGAGTGGCACACAAATCAAAAACAGATAGTAAAGCTGAATAAGTGCCCAAATAACTTGTCCCTAGTTGCTGGTCTAAGTATGTCCTAGAACAGTAGTGATAGCAATGTAGAAACAAGGAGACAAAGGCACAACAGGCGATAACAGGGGGCTAAGTGCAAAACAGCCAAATCCAGAAATTTCAGGGGGCTAGATGTAGCACTAGTAGAAATCCTAAATTTCTTTTTTTTTGATTTTATTTTTTGGATATTTTTCTCCAACTCACTAACAATGGATGAGAATCCACAAAAAATTTCAGCTCAAACAGAGGTAGGATGTGGACAAGGGTTCCCGATCTTCCGAAAGGTTCTGGATACGTTGATTTGGTCGGAGGCGACACACAAATCGATCCGGCTTCAGAACAACACGTTCTAAACCCCGCAATCGCAGCACGACGTCTCCTCTGGTTATCAACCGTCCTAAAATGATTGACCTCGCCGAGAAGGCTAATCCCTGCCTGCGAATGAAGAACACAAGCAAGAACAAAGAAGAAAGCAACACAATTGCAGATGTATTATGAATCTCACGAAGTTGTGGTCTCACAAACCATGATGACGGCAAAACTGTTATGAACAAAATAATCAAAGCAAAACCCAAAACCCAAATGGTGCGACGGTGGCTGTATATGAAGACCCTAGGGTCGTGCAAGACCCTCTGGACGCACCCCTACTTGGGCTCAACTAGATACAAAGCCCAAAGGCCAAAAACAGGCGACACAGTACCGAAACAGATTCTGGACTCTCTCTTGCTTTGATGATTTCTGATGACTCCGGACGAATTTTGATATGAGACTGGCGGCATTGGAAAGGTCTTATTCTTATCTTTCCGTGCATATGTAGAACGTCCAAATCCGAGTCTGTATGCGTCTTGGGCATCCGTTTTAGTGTAGACTGGTCCTGAGCCCCGAAACAGACTCGAAGTCGGTTTTGGTTGGGCCTTCACCTTTGCTTCCACGTCCTTGCTGGTCCTCCATGTCTCCAAGTCCTTCTCCCATCATCTCCTGATCCTCTCCATGGTTCCTAATTACAATATAATCATTAGTTAGCAAACCATTCTCAAAAGTGACATATAATGAAGAATGTAGGAAGGAGCTCACCTCTAAATTTAGTCGTCGTGCACGAGCTCTAGTCATTGGACCTTGCAAGTCCAGAATTGGAGGAGTGTTGCATGTATCCTTAGGAGTGATGTCCTCGTCAAGTAGGGCCAAGACCGAGTATATGATGTGTGAGTTTAGTGTGACTAGACATGAGGATGAAGACATTAGCCTTGATGGACAATTGGTGGCCAAGAAGGATACATTTCGTTATTTAGGATCGATGTTGCAAAAGGACGGTGACATCGATGAAGATGTTAGGCATAGAATTTCAGCCGGCTGGTTGAAATGGCGTCAAGCATCCGGCGTCTTATGCGACAAGAGGGTGCCACAAAAGCTAAAAGGTAAATTCTATAGGACGGCAATTCGTCCGGCGATGTTATACGGTGCTGAGTGCTGGCCTATGAAAAGACGACATGTTCAACAACTAAGTGTAGCAGAGATGCGTATGTTGCGTTGGTTTTGCGGGCATACAAGAAGAGACCGAATACGGAATGAAGATATCCGGGACAGGATAGGAGTGGCACCTATCGAGGAGAAATTGGTTCAACATCGGTTGAGATGGTTCGGACATGTCCAACGGAGACCTCCGGAGGCGCCGGTACGTAGTGGGGTTCTAAAGAGAGATGCTAATGTTAAGAGAGGTAGAGGTCGACCTAACTTGACTTGGGACGAGTCGGTTAAGAGAGACCTGAAGGCGTGGGATATCCCTAAGGAGCTAGCTATGGATAGGAGCGCTTGGAGACTAGCAATAGACATGCCGGAACCGTGATCTTTTTTCCTTCCTTCTTGCTTACTCGTTTTTGGCTTTTGTTCTTTTTGTTTTTGTCCTTTTTTTTCTCTCTCTCTTTCTTTTGGCTTTTGTTTCTTTGTCTCTTCTTTTTTGGGTTCCCATGGGTTTCATGTCTAGCCTACCCCAACTTGCTTGGGATAAAAAGGCTTTGTTGTTGTTGTTGTTGTTGTTTGTTGTTGCTCTTATATTGTTTATGAAAGGATTTGATGGTCAGATTTAGCATTTAAGGACCGTCAACAACACCCCCACACTTAGTGTTTGGTCGTCCTCGAGTAAAGGAATAGAGACTAAGGTGAATCATAACTTCAATTGGTATGATGGTAGCATGCAAATTATTCCAAGTCATACTTGTACCTATGAACTTTTAAACTGTCTATCATGTCACCTTGGGTGGTTGAAGAATGGAATGGTCCTCACTCTAATCATCTTCACTCATTTTGCTATGTACCTTGGGTTTTTGAAAAGATTTTCAAAACAAATAATAGCTGTACTCCTCAAACGATTCTCTCAAATCGCTCAATGTGTATGGTTCCTCACCAGGGCATTACCTCTTTTCATCCTACTTCCAAATATGGCTTCATGTGGAGCTCAAGGTTGGGGTAAAAGAGAGGCACACTTGTGTCTCATATATCACTAAGTCAAAAACCGGATCCATGGAGAACAATTCATGAACTTTTGATCAAGCATGTGCACATGTGGATATATGGACGGAAAATGACTGAATGTGCATACTCCCTTTTCTTTTAAGATGCTCCCTCCCTTCTATTGTATAGGCATTTGAGAACGTGGGCTAATTCTTTCTCTATCTTTTTTTTCTCTCTTTTTTTGTTTTATGAATAGCCCATGTCTCTTTTACAAGGATATTTGGAGAGGGAGTTCATCAGAATATGATGGAGTACTTTATTTAATGGATGGATGATGACATGGAAGTGCTATCTTCCAGTGCAGAAGATTTAGCACATGGATGATGGATATGGTGGTGCTAACTTCCAGTGAAGAAGTATTAGCAAAGTGGTGTGCACAAAATCTTGATCAAAAAGTCATAAATAGTAACTCACAAGGGTCACAACAATTTGACAAAGTTCAATGAAACAGCAAGTAGCATATGCATAAGATTTTCAATGAGTTCATCATATGGCTTTGGTAGGAAGATATAATCATTGAGGAGTCAAGCTATTGATTTTAGTTTTTTTTGTAAGAAAAATTCCCAAGCACATCAAGCAAAAGAGAAAGATTCATTTCGTCAAACCATATCTCATGCATCAACTACCTAGGTGAAATAGAAGCATGAAATAACATGAGGCTTCCACAAGGTTCATTTTAGTTTTCTAGTTAAATTTTTATGATTGATTCAAGATAAGATAGATTTAACTTGGAAACTAGGAGGAAAGGGATAGAGTGTGCAAACCATCGTTATGGAAGGTGTGGAATCTTAGGAACACTAGACTTGTGTCGATTGTCCTTGTATGTTGGTCGATGTTGCTTGGAGACCGGTCACCTCGACTTTCGACGTGTTGGCTTAAGCAACAATGCGCAATGTGTCAGTGGGAGGCCTTGCATTGTTTGTGCGTTGAAAATCTTGAAGGCCTCCCCCACACTTGTACCTGGCTGCTTTATTTTACGGTGTTAAAGTTGATGCAACTCCTATGTTGATAGGTCCAGAATAACCATCGTTCTTTTTTGTCTCAACCTAAAATGGTTAGCGATCAAAATACACGAAGGCAAATATAACCCTAAAACATATTCTTGCTTTTATTTAGGAAAAAGAGAAATGATAATCTGGGCCATCTCCTGGTAGTGCTTTGTTTACGGTCAGAAGCTTGACCACGGGGACTTCATATTGCAGCTATCATTGGAGATGTAGTTCCCAGCCCACCACCAATTCTTGATGTGGCATTGAAGCTCTAGCTGCATGGTTAGTGCCAAAGTGCAATCTACGAGATTTGCAAAATTTATGGTAAACAAAAACATCTACAACCATCCTGACAAATATTTTGCTAATGAGGCTCTCGAGGCGATTGTAGTTCTCGTAGGTGTGCTTGGCACAAAAGTTGATTGACTCTAGAGATTCATTAATTGACCATGTATCATGTGTGTTTTCAAGAAAGAAGCTCTCATGCTCATCTATTGAATCTTCACCTTCTATTTCTAGAGTCAATGGTTCCACAAATCCAATGGCCCAAAGTTTCTCCTTCTCACGGAATCCATCGATAAGGGTCATAGTCAATTCTTGATCACCATTGAGAACATAGTAATGAGGGCAAGAGGAAAACGGCTTAGGCAAGTCAGGTGACTGTTCGGTTTCAAAAGGATTTGGAGTTTTTCCCTTATCATCATCTTCTTGGGTGAAAAGCTTCGCGTCCTTACAAGGAACCGACTTCGGTGATGCAAGTTGGGAAACGAACATCACTTCCTCAAGCGGGAAATGCTTGAGATGAGGCCTCACTAATGGATTTTCTAAGCAAGAGGTCTTGGTGGCGAAAGCAATACCCTAAGCTTTTTAGTAAGGCTCCCTTGTGATGCACCTAGTAGGTGGAGTTTTTCTAGTGGGTAGCCAAGGAGGAGTTCAAAATTGATGATAGGAAAGACATGGAAGTCTAGGTGAAGCTCAACTTTTCCTATCTCGATTGGTATAGCCTTTGTGATCCCCCGACATGTGTAGGATATCCCCATGGAATCCTTGAAGAGAGAATCGGTTGGTTCTAGAGGTATATCATCCACAAGTTGTAAAGCCATGTGTGCCCTCGTCTAAAAATTCAAAAAAATCGGGAAAAAATAGAAAAAAAATTGTGAAGTCAAAAATAGCGCTTTTGGTGAAACTTTGAGATTTTGCCTACCCTTTGTTTTCCCTCTGTTTGAGTTGAAACTTCTTGTGGTTCCTTCCTTTGTGTTCCTCTATCACAGAAAAATAGTGGAAAAAGTCTGTGAAGTCTGATTTGATCCTTGCTACCTTTGCCATTGTTCTTTGCTATTGTTCTTGCTATCACAACTGTTTTTGAACACGATTCTTTTGCCAACAATTAGGACACTGCTTTGGACATTTATTCAGTGCTACTATTTGTTATTGAATTGTGTTCCAGTGACATACATATTAGCCTTCCAAGCTATACATATTGCAGCACAGGTTTCTTCCTTGCAACTGTTACACCCAAGCTCAACTACAGATTGTGTCGACCTGTTTGGCTTTGGTAAGAACACTTGCAAGATTGTGATACATTGCTTCTGATATTGTTTTCCACTTTCTACACCCTCTCCTGCCTGCTAGTTGATAGGGCTAATCCTTTTGTTTAGTGTTGTCTTTTGCTTTTAACCATGTCAGAGAAAGGGAAAGGGACTCCTGGAGAGTTGGAGTCCCCTACAGAATTCAATGATTGCATCTCCAAGGCCGAGCTCACGAAGCTTCTTGCGGACCAGTGTACATTCATGGAAACGAAGTTTGCCGAGTTGATGGGTCACATCAACACTGTTGTCCACCGCATTGAGGATGTTGAACGACGACCTCCACCTCAACGAGCTACTGCTGATGATGATTTTGACCGTGATGCAGACCATCTTCACCGTAATCGACACGGTATGGGAGGTAATAACAATCGTGGTAATACTGATACTTTTGTTAAGCCCAAATTTAAAATACCACCTTTTGCCGGTAGTGCTGACCCTGAAGCATACTTAGATTGGGAACTTGCTGTTGAACAGAAATTTAATTCTCAATTAGTTCCTGTTGAGCATAGAGTTAGACTTGCTACTAGTGAGTTTACAGGTTTTGCTCTCTTTTGGTGGAATGATCTTTGCAATACTAATGCTGCTATACCTGCCACTTGGCCTGTTTTGAAACAACGCATGAAATCTCGTTTTGTTCCTCCTTATTACCAACGTGATTTACGTTTGAATTTACAATCTTGAACACAAGGTAGTAAAATAGTAGAGGAATATTATCAGGAATTGGTTATTGGTTTAGCACGTTGTGATATACATGAAGATGATCTTGAAACTAGTGCTAGATTTTTTGGTGGTTTGAACCGTGATATCCAGAATATTGTTGACTATAAAGAGTGGAATAGGTTCAACCAATTGTATCATATTGCTCTTAAGGCTGAACGAGAAGTACAGGGACGCCTTCCACAACAATCTTGCAGGTCCAACACTGAGCAATATCTCCAGCAACGCACTAGAGTAGAGAACTTGAAGACACCAGCAACAACTTTTCCACTTGCGCCTACTTCTGCAGCGCAATCGTCTAGTGTGCAGCACCAACACCAGAAGAAGGTTACTACTTCCGGTACTAGGAGTGGCTCCTCCACCACCATTATTTGCCACCGCTGCAAGGGCATGGGACATGTCATGAAGGATTGCCCTAGTCATCGTGCTTTCATCGCTACCGCTGATGGGTATGAAAGTTCTAGTGATGTTGAAGATGAATTTGCTCGTATGCCTAACCTTGTTGCAGATTCGATGGAGGAGCAGGAGACTACCACCATTGATTCTATTGCTGCCACCGCAGGCTTTCCTAGCCTCATTGTACAGCGTGTGTTGACCACTCGGGTGCGACAAGAGGAAGAACAACAACGCAACAATTTATTCTACATGTACCTCATTGTTGCGGACCACCGTGTTCTCACCATCATTGATACTAGGAGCTGTAACAACTTGGTAAGTTCTGATTTGGTAAGCAAACTTGGCTTGACCACGTATGCACTACATCAGCCCTACCACATCAAATGGTTCAACAATAGTGGTACAGCACAGGTAACTCGATCAGCACGCATACACTTTTCAGTAGGTTCTTATCAAGACTTTGCTGATTTTCATGTTGTATCTATGCAAGCATGTTCGCTTTTATTAGGTCGTCCATGGGAATATGATACGGATGCTGCCCATCATGGTAGAACAAATACATATACATTCGTGCATAATGACAGGAATATTACTTTGCGTCCGTTATTGCCTGCTGATATTAGAAATCATTTTAAACTGCTTGCTGAAAATACTGAGAATAAACATGATAACAAATAACTTTCTGATGTTAAACATAAGGCTATTCAGTTAAAGGGAGGTGCTTTTCTTGCTATGACATCTACTGTTACTGATCTTTGTGATAATCATTATACACCTTGCTATACTATGCTTTGTCATGATATATCTTCTATCGATGGTCATGTATCTTGTACTTTGCATTCTGCTAGAACTAACCTTTTGCAGGAGATTGATGCTGAGATGGAGTCGAGGATGACTCTAATTCAAGAAGGGGATGATGATGAGGACATCACCATGCTGGATACGCGCATATCATGGCCTTCCCCAAGTTACAAGTCGTCACCAACTCGGTCGCCACGTTCGTCTCGGATTCAGCCGATACCCCTTCATGGTTTTGATGATATCTCCCACATCCGACGTCCAAACGAGGCGTTTTTTGATGCGTTGGTAAGGGGACGATGACGCCGTCATTTTGGTTCTGGTCCTAGCTCCAGAAGGGTCGTGAGTCATAATATGTGACCATGACAAGGTGCTGTGCCACCTATTTTGGGCCAACTTGGCCATGTATCGTGTCGGGCCTTAAGCCCATGTTGTGGGCGCCCCCCTTGGTCGCCCCCAACCCTAGGACATCTTTGTTTCCTCCATAAACTCAGTAGCCTCCATTTTTTATTTTTGGGTTTTGTTTAGTTCAGTTTTCCAGAGAGAAACATGATCGAATTATTCTAACTATGGCGACAAGTCCTTTTACAGTAGTCCAGGGCCCCTTTTCTTGTTCTACACCATTGTGGCAATTAATCCTTTTGTGTTCAGAGCTTGAACCTTTTCTTGTGATTCTCTTCATCCATATTTGCAATTTTAGATTGCGTGTTTATCCTCTCTTGCTTGTGTTCTCGATTTCGCTTGCAGGAACAATCAAGTTGTGTTTGGTATAACGGTTGCGGGGTTGGATCGTGTCTGATTCAAGCCGGGTCATCGACGCCGAGTTCCCCAAATTCGAGTTTATCCCCTTACCTCTTGGAAGATCGGGCCATATCTACATCAATCTGGTCCAAATTTCGTGATTTTTGGAGTTCGTTTGATAAGGTTTTGCAATTTTTCTTTACGGTTCACTATTACTGTTCTGAATCTGTCGGACTTTCCTGTCGGACTTGTCCGATGGTCAATTTGTCCGAGGCATCGGATAAGTCCCTCGGACTCCAGAACCTGTGCCCAACTTGTTCCATCGGACATGTCCGATGACCATCGGACATGTCCGATGAAGATTTGAGAAATACCCATCCGAATGGCTCTTTTTCTTTTTGGGATATAGGCCAAGTTCTCTTGGAGAATTTTGATTGGCTCCCATTCAACCCCCCTCTGGTCGCCTTCTCGGTCCTTCAATTGGTATCAGAGCCGGTTTAATCACTAGTTGACCTTCACTGGCTTTGTGATCTGAAGGCGACATGGAGAAGCGCGCTGTCAAGCTGTGGATGTTCGATGGAGAGGACTTCCCCTACTGGAAGTCACGGACCAAGGTGTATCTGCTGAGTCAAGGACGTGCAATTTGGGAGATTGTTGATCAGGACTATGCTATACCACAAGACCTGAACACTACATCCGCAGGTGAGTTACTCAGGTATGAGAACAACTCCAAAGCTATCAATATTCTGCTTTCTGCACATGGTAGGAGTGAACATGATAGGGTTGCACACCTTGACACTGCTCATGCTATTTGGGATAAGCTCTACACTTACCATGAGGGTACCAACCAGGTCAAGTCTATGCGTAAGGATTCTTACAATAGACAGTACCAAAACTTTGCACAGAAACCGGGCGAGTCACTAGATGACACTTTTTGCAGGTTTGAGGCAATTGTGTGCAACTTGCGGGCTTGTGGTACCCTTGTGTACAATGACAATGATAGAGCTAAGCAACTGCTGTACTCACTTGATGAAAATGTTTGGGGGGTTAAAATTGCTGCTCTAGAAGAAACTGCTGAATTCAATACCCTGAACTGTGAGCAACTGTATAGCAAGCTGAAATCTCATGAACTGTCTAGGAAATCTCGTCCTAATCTTGCTATTCCTGCTTCTAGCATGGCTTTGCTTTCTAGTTCTCAGAAGGGTGATCACGGTTGTGCTTCTCATGGAACTAACCCCTCACTTGACAAGTCTTCCTTGGAGTTTGCTTTGTCTTCTCTTGTTGCAGCTTCCGATGAACAGATGTAGTGCATTCCTGACGAGGAGCTGTCCTTGCTCACAAGGAAGTTCAGGAAGTTCTACAACAACCGGAAGGAGAGAAGAGGAGGTGGTTCAAGAACCTGCTTTGAGTGCGGTGACCCGGGACACTTCATCGCTGATTGTCCCAAGAAGAAGAAGAAGGTCGGGTACCGTGACAACAACACTGAAGACTTCAAGCAGAAGAAGAACCGCTTCTATAAGAAGGGCAAGAACTCCAAGAAGTTCGCCAAGGCCATGGCATGCGCCTACGTTGCCGCCTTGAGCGATGTTGACCTCACATCAAGCGAAGGCTTTACAAGCTCGGAGGAGGAGGATGAAAAGCCACGAGTCAAGAAGAAGGATGATTTCACCGGACTTTGCTTCATGGAAAAGAACGACCACGACACCGACTCTAGATCCGACTCTGACACAAGCGAGGTACCTCGCACTCTTGATGAGCTCTGTTTTGAACTTGATCATTTGCGCGATGTTCTGCTCATGCAAGATGATAAGCTTTGCAGTGCTGTTCATGAGGGTAGAGAGCTTAAGTCTAAGTTGGAGAGTGTTGATTTTGAAATTGCTTCACTTATGTCTAAGCTTGCTCGTGAGGACATTGTTGTTGAGTGTGAGTCTTGTCAAGTTGTGATGAGTGAACTTGCACAGAGGGAGAGTGTGCATGCTCAAGTTGCCAGTCAGCTTGAGAGTGCCCTCAAGGAGCTTGATGAGTTCAAAGCTAGACCAACTCTTTTGGGTGCATGTCAGAAGTGCCCCAAGCTCACAGATGAGTTGGAAGCTCAGCCCCTTAAAGTCAAAGAGCTTGAGTCCAAATTGCTTCATGAGACTCGCTCTAAGGTCCTTCCACCACCTTGTGAGGTGTGTGTCTCTCTTAAGGACAAGCTTGTAATCACTAGGGAGGAAAACAAAGCCCTAGTCTAGGAAAATGACTATCTTGTGTCTAGTCTCCAGAGAACCCTAGTGAGTGAAGAGATGATTGAGAGTGATTTGGAAAGAGTGAAGGAGAGTGCTTCTAGATCAACCTATAACTTGGGTTTGGGATTTGAGAGATGTGACAAGGAGAGTTAGAATGTGGGTAAGTTTGTACCTAGCTCCAGCTACAAGGATGAGGAAATCACCATCAAACCCACTGACACATACTATCCACCTAATCCAAAACCCTCCTTCAACCCAAAGCAAACAGAGAAGCCAAAACCCAAACCTGCAATGCAAGCCAAGCCTAATCCTAAGGGTGTCTACATTTGCATGTTTTGTGGTCGCAAGGGCCACTTGGATGAATTTTGTTTTAGGCGTAAGAGGATTGACAGGAAGCAGACTGAGTTGACTAGGGATGCTTTTTATGTTGAATGTGTTGACTTTCAGCCTCGCTCTTTTTCTCGTGCCTATCGTGGACAGGGTCATTCCTCATATGGCTTTGATTCACGAAACAGAGGCCTTGCATAGCAGCGCTTTGGTGCCCCACGTTTTCCCCATCGTGGTGAGCGTCACTCACGTGGATTTGGCTTTCACACAGATGATTTCTATCCTCACAACTCAAGGTTTGAGTCGAGACGCTTTGACAGGCCACGTTTTCCCCATCGTGGTTCCCGTCCCATGTGTTCGAATGATAAAGTGCAAAGAACTGTGATGACTACTACCGGTCGTATGGTTAAGTGCTGGATTCCCAAATGCTTTTTAACTAACCCCAGCACTGAGCCATCGACTTTCAGTTCTCGTTCTTTGTAGGCAGCAGGTGGAGGCTTGGAGAACAAGTGGTTGATGGATTCCGGGTGTTCGCGCCACATGACCGGAAATGCAAAGTAGTTCTCCTGCCTCACTCCCTTGAAGCGTCGAGAGTATGTGACCTTTGGAGATGACAAGAGAGGAAGAGTGAAGGGAAGGGGCACGGTAAAGGTAAATGAGAACTTCACTGTCAATGATGTTGGTTTGGTTGAGTTTCTCAAGTACAATCTCCTCTCTGTCTCTCAGCTTCTTGATGTTGGTTTGGAAGTGCGCTTTAAGTCGAATGCTTCTTGTGTTCTTGATTCGAGTGGTTCCTTGGTTTGTGCAATTTCTCGCATTGGCAGAATTTTTCAGGCTGATTTTACTGGTTCTCCTGGTTCTCACAAGTGCTTGTTTGCTCAATCTTCTTCTGAGCTCTGGAAATGGCATAGGAGACTGGGTCATATGAGCTTTGACTTGTTATGTCCCTTGGGTGGCCTAGGTTTGATCCGAGGATTGCCTAAGCTCAAATTTGATAAGGATTTGGTTTGTGCTCCTTGTCGTCATGGGAAAATGATTGCCGCTTCTCATCCACCAATCAATTTGGTGATGACTGAACGCCCGGGAGAGTTGCTTCACATGGACATTGTTGGTCCTTCTCGGGTTCGTTCGGCGGGTGGGAAGTGGTATGTTCTTGTGATTGTTGATGACTACTCTCACTACTCTTGGGTCTACTTTCTTGAGAGCAAGGATGAAGTGTTTCATCACATTTGGAGCTTAGCTTTGAGGTTGTTCAAGGAACTCCCTGATGCATTATGAGCAATTCGCAGTGATAATGGCACCGAGTTCAAGAACTCCTCCTTTGATGCTTTCTTTCTTGAGCATGGTATTGAGCATCAATTTTCAGCACCTCAGGTTCCCCAGCAGAACAGTGTGGTTGAAAGAAAGAACAAAACCTTAGTGGAGATGGCCCGGACGATGCTGGATGAGCATAGGACTCCGAGGCGGTTCTGGGTTGAGGCCATTAGCACTGCTTGCTATGTTTCCAATCGGATTTTCTTGCGCTCAATTCTTAATGTGACTTCTTATGAGCTGCATTTTCGGAGAAAGCCCTCGGTTTCTCATTTGCATGCCTTTGGTTGCAAGTGCTTTATTCTCAAGCACGGCAATCTTGATAAGTTTGAGTCGAGATCTTCCGATGGCATCTTTCTTGGTTACTCTCTTCATGGTCATTGCTACAGAGTTTTGAATTTGGAGACTAACACCATCGTAGAGTCCTGTGATGTAACCTTTGATGAATCAAACTCTTATGCAAGGAATGTGATAGAATCTGTAGGTACCAAGGAGATGGAGGAGAGCATCTTTCTAGAAGAGGACCTACAGGGCTTGGATGATGACGATGATGACTCATTCCATCTCACATCCGAGCTTGTTCCTGCTGCCACCACCACTCCAGCAGAGGGTCCTGAAGCTTCTACATCTACTTCAGTAGCTGTCGAGCAAGCTCCAGCTATGGTTGAGGGGGAGGTACTCTCTGAGAGAGAAGCTCCTCACCACATTCAGCGCTGACATCCACCTCAACAAATGATTGGTAATCTCTATGAGAGGACAACAAGGTCAAGGTCTGCACATCTCACTTGCTTTACCAATTCTCTCTTTGTTGCAACCTTTGAA
Source organism: Eleusine coracana subsp. coracana (assembly GCA_032690845.1). Lineage (NCBI taxonomy): Eukaryota > Viridiplantae > Streptophyta > Magnoliopsida > Poales > Poaceae > Eleusine > Eleusine coracana. The sequence continues at coordinate 41,128,306 of CM064434.1, forward strand.
CCCCGGGATGATGGACATGCACTATCTGATGAACATTGGGTTAATGCCATGCATGAGGAGTTGGAAAACTTTGAGAGAAACAAAGTCTGGACCCTTGTAGAGCCTCCCAAAAATGTCAATGTCATAGGAATCAAGTGGGTGTTTAAAAATAAACATGGGGAGGATGGTGAGGTTGTGAGAAACAAGGCTAGGCTAGTTGCTGAAGGTTTTAGCCAAGTGGAGGGCTTAGATTATGGTGAAACCTTTGCTCCTGTTGCTCGCATAGAAGCCATTAGGATCTTGCTTGCATTTGTTGCCTCCAAGGGCATTAGACTCTATCAAATGGATGTCAAGAGTGCTTTCCTAAATGGTTTCATAGAGGAAGAAGTGTATGTGAGGCAACCCCCTGGCTTTGAGCACCACAAATACCCCAACCATGTGTACAAGCTTCAGAAGGCCTTGTACGGGCTAAAGCAAGCACCTAGGGCATGGTAAGCTAGGCTTAAGACTTTCTTGCTAGAGCGTGGGAATGTCATGGGGTGTGTTGATAAAACCTTGTTCACTCTCTAGCTGGCAATGACTTTCTAATGGTTCAGATTTACGTGGATGATATCATCTTTGGTGGTTCCTCTCATGCTCTTGTGTCTAGGTTTCAGGAAGCTATGGAGAGTGAATTTTAGATGTCGATGATGGGAGAACTCACCTTCTTTCTTGGGCTTCAAATCAAGCAGTGCAAGCAAGGCACTTTCATACATCAAGCCAAGTACACGAAGGATCTCCTGAAGAAGTTCGACATGGTCAATGTGAAGCCGTTGTCTACACCAATGTCCACTACAATGGCTCTTGACCCTGATGACGACTGTGAAGCGGTGGATCAAAGGGAGTACAGGAGCATGATTGGCTCCCTCTTGTACCTAACAGCAACAAGACCCGAGATACACTTTGCGGTGCGTCTCTGTGCTCGCTTTCAAGCTTCCCCAAGGGTGACTCATCGCAAGGCTGTTAAGCGCATCTTCAGGTATCTCCAATACACCCTTGAGTTTGGTCTTTGGTACTCTGCATCTTCATCTCTTGATCTTATTGGGTATTCGGATGTGGACTTTGCTGGGTGTAGAATGGATAGGAAGAACACTTCAGGTACTTGCCATTTCTTGGGTACTTCTTTGATCTGTTGGTCTTCTCGTAAGCAGTCGAGTGTTGCCCAATCCACCACAGAGGCTGAGTATGTAGCTGCTGCTAGCTGCTGCTCACAAATCCTATGGATTGTATCTACCATGAGAGACTATTGGTTGACTTTTAAGGGTGTTCCACTCATGTGTGATAACTCTAGTGCCATATGCTGAGCCAAAAACCCAGTCCAACATGGTAAGGTCAAACACATCAATGTGCGATTCCACTTCCTGAGAGACAATGTCGAGAAGGAGGATGTTGAGCTCCAATACATTGATACCAAAAACCAACTAGCTGATATCATGACAAAGCCCCTAGATGCTTCGAGACATGGTTTTCTTCGGGGGGAACTTGGTGTTTGTCATCCCTATGGCATCATTTGAGGGGGAGTTGATTTTCTCTTGTATATATGTATCTTACCATTTTTGCATTGCATCTCATATGTAATATATGCATTGGTAGATAAGCTTTGATTCTTATGGTTCCTTGCATTTCTCCTTGCTATGATTGAGCTTGAGCTAAGTTATGTGGATGTGATGGTAATCTCTCATGCTTAGATTTCTAGATGGCCTATTATAAACTCATGTGAGCAACTTGCTAATCTTAAAGATAAATTGAGCTTCTTGTGAACCTTATGATCTAATCTTGCTAAAACTTGCTCACCATGTGTGTAATTGCTTTTATCCTTATTGAAGCTTGCATTGAGGCTAGTCTAGAGGATGTCTTGGCTTTGGCACCTTGTGTTTGCGAAATGGAAGGCTTTGCAAATGTTTAGCTCATGATGGAACATTGTGGGAACGTGTGTTCCTTTTTGCCGCAAAGGCATGCTCTTTTGTCTTGTGCATAATCTTGAAAAATCTGCTAAGTGCTTTGATCAAGAACTACTCAATAATGCTAAATCCAAACATTGTGACTTGAAACCTCGGGGTGTTTGTCGTACCCAGTCGTGCGACCCTCCGCATGGAAAAGAGGACACATGAGGATAAACTATAATCACTTGATCAACTGATTCTCTGTTTCATATGTGAGCATTTGTAGAGCTCATTTTCTGCGAGTGCCTGTTGCTCTTGTTGAGATTGAAACTGGCTAGATTCTTATGATTCACTTGGTGCTTGTTTTGCCTTGGATGAGAATACTTACACATGTGGTGACAGATTTTCTCATGATAAGCAAAATTTGATTCTATCTAAGCTAATCAATCTTTCTGCTTAGCCTATATAGCTCATGGTGTTTATGCCTTGCTATCTATTTTTGATCTTTGCATGATTGGGAGCTATTGCCTTTACACTTCATGGCACTATGGTTATGGTTAGCAAAGTTAAATGCTTGTTTGCATAATTGTTGAAGCTCCTTAGGTTTGCATTTTTATGCATTGCGTGTTTGCTTGTTCTTTTGCCTCTTTGATGAGTTCATTGCCAAAGGGGGAGAAAATTTTGGGGTCATGCACAAATAATGCTAAGAAACTCATATGATCCATTTTGCACTACATAAGATCTACCACAACTTGAGGGGGAGCATATCATGATCTTGAGCAGTTCTTGCGCTTTTCACATTCTTTGCGTCTCAAGTCGTTTTCCTTGCCAACTCTTGGTTTTGTGATCCCTACTTGCTAGATGGCTTGTGTTCACCTTTTCTTTGGGTTTGGCCATTTGGATGTGCTTATTCGGCTTCGCATTTCAATCTCTAATCTTTGTGCATTTGGTGTTGTCAATGTACTCATCAAGGGGGAGGTTGAGAAACCATGTGAATATGTGCCATGGTTTGCTATACTTGTGATGAGTAATTGACTTGAGTGGACTTGGTGTTTGAGTTGAAATGCGGGAATCTAGGGATTGCATAGGTTTGCATATCATTGTTATGACTAACCGGAGTTGGTGGAGATATTGGTGATGTTGTAGAATATGGGAAATGTGTTTGCTTGTCTCATAATGTGTAGGTCACTGGAGTCAGCTTGGCGGTCAATGACGAGAGGATCGGGCACAAGTAGGGGACTTGGGGCCAGACGATCTGGATGTCGGGTGAAGTCCAGGGTGATCCACACCATACACATGGAGAGGCAAGAAGCACGGACGGTTACACGGTTGAGGCTCAAAACCGTGGTGGTGATGAAGACGGTGTGTTGACCAAGTCAAGGCGATCAGGATCGCGGGATGGACAGGGACTGGGAGAGACTTGCCGGTGATCAGGATCGCGGGATAAGGTGACACATGTCGACATCGAGAAGTCACGCTTTGAGAAGCGTGCAAGGCGGTTTCTCGGTTTGGACCTCAAAACCGGTGGTGCATGTGGCACCATCACGGAGCTTTCTTCGAGATGAAGCAAAGACGTGAAGCGTCCGATGGCATTCGGGCGATGAGGAAAAAGATGGATGGTTATGCCCCCGGTGGTAGGTGGGTGTGTTATGTAGGTCAAGGGTAGAGTGGTCATGTGATTAATAGACCCTAGGCCTATATAAGGAGAGGTGTGGCTAGTGGGAGAGGTGCCTCTCTTCCCATTAGCCTTGTGTTAGGACTCTATTAAAAGTGATAGGAGAGGACTTCATGTTTGAGAGGAGAGTAGTGGGTGTGTGAGAGACATCTCTTCCTCTTCCAAATAGTGGGAGGAAGAGGGTGGCTTCCTAGCCTTGTACCTATGAATCTTGTAAGCACCTTTCTATGATATGAGAAGTATTTTCGTGCTCAAGATTTCCCTCTTCACTTGAATCCCGAAATTCCCTTTTTCCTATTTTTGGAAGCATTTTTCGTCGTGACTTTCGATCTCACTTTTGGATGAGTTTTTGGCCTGTATTTCTAGAGAAACTTGTTGGTAGGATGAGCTAGGATAATCCTCTATGGATCCTTGATGGAATTATTGGCTCTAGCACCTTCGATTTGAAGGATTTCTCAAATTTCCCCTTTTTGGTGTTCTTGGCACGAGATCTGAAATTCGTGATGATTTCTTGAGCCAATTGAGTTGATATCCTAGGATAAGGGTCCTGATGTATTGAGGGTCATCTGGTCCATATTTTGTGATTTTTGGAGTTCGTTTGGTAAGGTTTTGCAATTTTTCTTTGCGGTTCACTGTTGCTGTTCCGAATCTATCGGACTTTCCTGTCGGACTTGTCCTCGGACTCCAGAACCTGCGCCAACTTGTTTCATCGGACATGTCCGATGACCATCGGACTTGTCCGATGAAGATCTGAGAAATACCCATCTGAATGGCTCTTTTTCTTTTTGGGATATAGGCCAAGTTCTCTTGGAGAATTTTTATTGGCTCCCATTCACCCCCCCCCCCTCTGGTCGCCTTCTCGGTCCTTCATTAGGACTGAAAATAACTACTAAAAAGTATAACATTGTTTTTGCAAAAATTTAGGATCTAAACATAATTTTAATTAAGTACAGGGGTCTAAGTGTAAAAAGTTATGGCTGAAAATATAATTGAACTAAAGGTTCTCCTAAAAATTTGGATTAGAAACTAATTAGGTCAAAGCTTAGCGGCCTATGCGCAAAATACACATTTATCAGAATTTACAAAAATTAGAATAAAACCTAAATACTGGGTTGACGGGTCTATAGATCGAGTCTAAGTTGGGTTCTATGGTTCGCGTTGGACTGGGTTCATAACCTTTCACTAGGTTCTAATCTTGGCCACAAATCAAGAAAACGATGGCTAATAAGGGCGGCAGCGAACTGGGCGGCGGTCGGTGTTTGACCAAGCGGTGGCGTCATTGGTGGTGGCGACGAAGCTCAATGGAGAGGCGCTCCAGTGCCCTATTCGCTATGAGAGCATACGCAAAAGGACGTGGCACGGGGACGGCTTGGAGATGGACGTTGTCAAAAAATGGTGATGGTGCTTGATGGAGCTCGATGGGGATGGAGTTCCGGGGGGTCGGGGCATGATGATGAGGGCTAAGGCGTGCTCCTCGCGCTCCTGATCATGGGCAAATGGGTTGCGGGGTTGTGGTGGCCGGAAAGAAGGTACAACGCATGGTGGTGCAACTCACTTGGGAAGACGATGTCCGAGGAGGTGTTTCTAGAGGGGATCAGAAGCCAAAAATGTCAGGGAAGGAAAATGTAGCCGATGAGGAACTCGCACTATATTTTATATGCATTGCCAGGTGCACTTCAGCTCACTTTGAATGGACCTTCCCAAGTTCGTGACCATTTTCCGAAACGACTATCTCTAGAGCCGATAGGCATGATTAATTTCCAAACAAGGTCTCCATCCGAAAAACTCTTAGGCACCACCTTTCTATTATAAAACTTAGCCATCCGGGCCTTATTCTCTTAAATCTTTTCTAGAGCCTTCATCTAATGTTGTACGACGTCTTCTACTTCATCTAGCATACCTTGCCTGTAGTCATCGGCTCATAACTGATCTTGCATCTCCACCCTTCTGGATCCCAGATTTGTTACCCATGGTAAAACTGCCTCGTGCCCATAAACCAACTGATAAGGGGGTACTTTAATCGACCCATGACAAGCCATCCTATATGCCCATAAAGATTTAGCCAATGTCATATGCCATTTCTTAGGTTGTTCATCTATCTTCCTTTTAATCAACTTAATCAAACTCTTATTGGATGCTTCTGCTTGACCATTGGCTTGACCGTAATATAGTGATGAATTCAAAAGTCTGATTCCCATACTATCAGCAAAGCTTTGGAACTCTTCTGATGTAAACACAGAACCCTGGTCGGTAGTAATAGTTTGTGGCACACCAAATCGATATACAATATGTTCCTTCACAAAGTTGATCATATCTGCAGTAGTAACATCCTTCATAGGCACTGCTTCGACCCACTTTGTAAAGTAATCTGTAGCTACCAAAATATACTTATGACCCTTGCTTGATGCTGGATAAATTTGGCCAATCATATCCATGCCCCAACCTCTAAAAGGCCATGACTTAATGATTGGATTCATAGCTGATGCCGGTGCTCTCTATATTACCCCAATCTTCTGACAATCCTGACATCCTTTATAATATTTGAAGCAATCTTCTAAAATAGTTGGCCAATAGTATCCGGTACTTTTTAACAACCACCTCATCTTATGAGCCGATTAATATGTACCACATATACCTTCGTGAACTTCACAACAACGACTTTGGCCTCTTCTTGATTCAAACATCTCAATAGAACACCATCAATCGTTTAATAATAAAGTTTTTCTTGTAATAAAACATACCTCAATGCCATGTACCGAATCTTTTGAGGTACCCGTTGAGTTGGATATCTAAGATACTGAATAATCTCAACTCTCCAATCTTCTTCATCGACATCAGCTACATCAATAATAACCTCTCCATCGTTCAATTGATAACCCGATGCCTTTTGTGCTAGATCATTTGCCTCCATATTCTGCTCTCTCGGGACATGCTTGAATCTTACTATCTTAAAGTGTTGCAATATACTTTGACACTCAGCATGAAATAATCTTAACATATAATCCTTTCATTCAAATTCTCCTACAAGTTGCCCGAGTACCAATAATGAATCTCCTATAATTTTTACAAAATCGACTCCAGCTTCTTTCATCATCTGCAACCCCTTAAGCACAACTCTATATTTAGTCTGGTTATTAGTCCATACTTCAACAGCGAATGCAAACTCAAATCTTGCCCCCCCCCCCCCCCCCCGAGGCGATATGACTACGAGCCCGATACCACAGCCGCTCTTGCAAACAGAACCATCAAAGAATAATAGCCATGGCACTAGCTCCACCATCGACACTTCAGACCCGCAGTGCTCAACAACCAAATCAGACAGCACCTGACCCTTAACAGGTTTAGCAGATTCATAAGTAAGATCATATTCGGCTAGAGCAAGCATCCATTTGCCAATTCTCCCCTTTAGAATAGGAGCCGATAGCATATATTTGATGACATCGGCTTTGTAAACCACCACACAATCGGTCAACAACAAATAATGCCTCAATTTCACACATGAGAAATATAAACATAAACATAACTTCTCAATCTCTGTGTACCTGGTTGCAGCATCAATCAATCTCCAACATAGATAAAACACCACCCTTTCTTTGCCATCTTGTTCTTGGATTAAAGTTGATCCGATTGATTTCTTATCTGCTGTAAGATAAAGCTTGAAAGGCAATCCTTGTCTTGGTGGTACCAACACTCGTGGGGAAACCAAATATTGTTTAATATCATCCAAAGCTTTTTGATGTTCTTCTTCCCACACAAACCTTTGCTTCGTTTTCAACTTCAACAATGGGGTAAATACATCGAGCTTCCGAGAGAGATTTGAAATAAACCTCCTGATGAAATTTACTTTGCCAATTAAAGATTGAAGTTTTGTCTTGTTAACCGGTGGCTCAATATCATTAATAGCCTTCATGCTCTTTGGCCCAACTTCAATCCCCCTTTCATGCACAATGAAACAAAAAAACTGACCAGCCGATACACCGACAACACATTTCTTTGGGTTCATTTTCAAACCATACTTCCTGGTTCTCTCAAGTACTTCCTGTAAATCGGCTATATAATCTTCTACTCTTTTAGATTTAACCACTGCATCATGAATATAAATTTCCACCAACCTACCAATCAGATCCTGGAATATATAATTCATAGCCCTCTGATTTGTAGCTCCAGCATTCTTCAATCCAAACGTCATAACCACCCATTCATACAACCCTATTGCACCGGGACACCTGAAAGCAGTCTTTGGTATATCTTCTTCCACCATGAAAATCTAATTGTACCCAGCATTATCATCCATAAAACTAACAATTTTGTGTCCTGCAGCTACTTCAACCAGAAAATCTACTATCGACATTGGTTAATCATCTTTCAGAGTAGTTTTATTTAATGGGCAAAAATCAATACAAACTCTCAATTTGCCACACTTCTTGAAAACAGGAACAATATTTGAAACCCATTCTGGATATCGGCAATGCCTAATGAATTTAGCATCATATAATTTAGTAATCTCGGCCTTGACATCATCATATATCTTCGGATCAATTCTTCTCGGAGGCTGCTTATAGGCTTGATATCCAGGCTTCATGGGCAACTGATGTTCAACTATAGATCGGCTCAGACCGGGCATCTCAGAATAATCCCAAGCAAAGCAATCCTGATACTCTTTTAATAACTTTATTAATTAAACATTAAAATCTACATCCAACTTTTTGTTGATAAATGTCGGCCTTGGTTTATCACCATCTCCTATGTCAACTTCCTATAACTCATTGGCCGATATGAATCCTTTTTCCAACTTCCCATCTTCCGCAAATTCCATTGGTGTGTGCCTGCAAATTCCATTGGGGTGCCTGTCAGAGAAACAATTTAGAATGTGATTGGTCTACTACTTCAAGACCATATGCAGTAATCTTGACATAATTCCCATCCTAGATCTTGCCAGACAAATACTCCATATCATGCGCATGCCATGGAACTAAATCGGCCGATGCGACATTGATAGTTTCATTGGCCGGGATCACCTCAACTTGATCGCCATTTCATTGGGCCAGAGATTGGTGCATCATAGAAGGAACACAACAATTAGCATGTATCCAATCACGTCCCAACATAAGGCTATAGGTTCCCTTTCCATCAACCACAAAGAAAGTAACCAGTAAGGTTTTGCTACCGATTGTGAGTTCTACATTTAAAATTGCCTTACCTACTGCAGTGCGACCATCATAATCCCATAGAATCATATTTGTATCAATCACATCTTCTTCAGTCTTTCCCTATTTTGTGACAGTAGTGATCAACATGATATTTACTACAAGACCTCCATCGACCATCATCTTTCCCATCGGCATCCCATTAATAAAACCTATAAAATACAGAGCCTTCAAGTGCCGATGTTTAGACTCATCTGGTTTATCAAAAACTGCTTGTTGGGAATCAAATATGAGCTGTGATTCATCCTCCCTATCAGCAAACAACTCTTCTTCTACAGCCATGAATTCATGAGGCAGTATCATCATCATATTTATAGAGGTACTTGGCGTTTGTTCTTGCGATTTGACATTTAGCCTCCAGACTTTCTTTGGCAGCTGATCTTCTTCATCATAACATTGGACAACTCTTATCTGCCTGCAACGCATTGTCTGTATCCTGAGTTTATGACTCCTAGAGAAAATACCAGATGGGCACCATTTATCAGCCTGTTCTTGTCCATCCTACATCTCCTCATCAACTTCCTCATCAAATTTAGCTTCATCACTTGTCTTCTTGGTTCTGAGTCGATCAAACGCAGAAACCCTTTGTTGTTGATCGGCTGATCCCACCATCGACTCTCTAGAGTCATTCACACGATGTTGGTGCCGATGACCTGCTGTAGCTTCTCTATACATATGATCTGCACGCTTACTGCATCCAGGGCAATTGTTGATTGACGACAGTTTCATATCATGATCCCAGCAATATTGAAACAACGGGCACTCCCAATGTGGATCAAACTGTGACTCTTTCACTTCCCTGTCTCTCTTCCTCTGATATCTTTTTATAAATGCCTCCACATTATCGATAGCAACCATGTTGACATTTGCAGGGAAAGGGTGTCCATCAATCTTCACAGTACCTTTAGTGAATTTGATCTTGCCCTACTCAATCGCCATCTGAATCTGCCTCCTGAACACTTTGCAATCATTAGTATTATGAGAGGGAGAGTTATGCCATTTGTAGTACCTCGTCTTCTTCAATTCTTTAGCAGGAGGAATCACATGATTGGATGGCAACTGAATGTGATTCTCTTGTAATAACATGTCGAATATCTTGTCGGCCTTGGTGATGTCAAAATCATATCTTTCCTCAGGTTCGTTATGGTTCACCCACGGGCACGATAATACATTCTTATTCCTAGTCCATTCAGCCATATCGACTTCAGCAGTTTCTTCATTAGATTCAGATCCATAATCATTATAATTAATTTGAATCAGCCTTGAACGTGCCCCCTGAATCAGATTCTCTTGAATAGATACCTTCTGCACTAACTGTGACAAGCTTTCAAATTAAGTAGAGGGAAACTTCTCTCTTAGAGGGGCAACTAAACCATTGAATGCTATCTCAGCCATCTGATTATTAGTTAACTGCAAGCTGAAACACTTGTTGCGCACATCTCCAAATCTCTGCATGTAATCATGTATAGACTCCCCAGCTTTCTACCTCACAACAATTAAATCCAATAATCTTAACTCTCTAGTTTCAGCAAAGAAGTACTTGTGCAATTTTAATTTAAGGTCAGCCCAAGTAATAATTGAATTTGGGGGCAACGATGCGAACCAAGTGTCACACCCGGTTTTAAGGTCAAAACCGAATGCTTCTGTATATGTGCCCAGGATCAAGTTTTCACACATACAGGATAAAAGTGAAGTAACAGTAAACAACAAATGTCATTATTATTATATCATACCGTTATTACATAGTATCTAATACATCAAGAAGATAAACAAAAATAGCGGAAGATGTTGGCACTCCCTAAGTGCCCCTTTTATATGTGAATATGACCCAATTAGAGCATAATTGATGCCAATTTAGACCATTTACCTGTGATTTTGCCTATATATTTGTATATGCGGTGTTTTTGAGCTATGTTGCAGAAATAGGTAAAATTGGTGATTAAAGTGATGCAAGAACACGACACGAGTCCAGAAGCAACAGAAAGAACTGAAGAAGCCCAGTGCATCGATCAGCGCAACCCATGAGCCGATCGGCGCTAGGGTGTTTTGGCCCGGAGAAGTGACCGAGGCCCATTCCACATGCTTATGGAAGTTTATCTGCGCAAGACACTTGAAGATGTTTGCCTGGAAGATTTATGGAACTTCAAGATCTTGACTTGCAGTGCAAGACTATATCTCGAAGGAAAAGGCCCACATGGTAGCTGTGGAGGACAAAGGAACCGACTCGGAGCAGAAACCAGAGGAGACATGGCTTGCGCCGATCGGCGCAATCCTGTACCTATCGGCGCAACTGACTTATTTTCTAGAAACCGAGTCCTTTACGAGTAGAACCCTTATAAATACTTGTAAACCCCTGGTTGTGAAAGAGGAGGCATCGATGGGACAATAGATCCGTGAGTTAGAGCCACCGGGGTTCGCCCCGTTATAATAGATCTCTAGTTGAGTTTCAAGAACCATTAGAGTAAGAGTTGATCCGTCAAGGTAGGCCCTCTCGGCGGTGATGAATCTCACTCTATGTAACTCAAGGATAATCTAATATGTTGATGATGGTTTTGGTGATTTGTCTATCTTGATTTTGTAATCGTGCATGTGCTTATTCCAATTGCTTAGTTGTAGGCCAAATAGGTTGATATTATCTTGATCGTGGTGATCAGGATAGTATTCGGACATTGTATTGATTATGGTTGCTTGATGAAGCTAGTAGTGTGGTTTAGTACAAAACCTGCGCAACACTATTGAATAGTTGAGTAGGGTAAGATACCTACGTGATTATAGGTCTCCTCTCAACAGCAATAAATCGAGTGACGCTCGGAAAGGTGGGTGGTCTTATTCATTATACTATCTGGTTACGATCTCACTAGTAGATATCTGGCTACTCACTTAATAGCTTAGGCTTACGAGGTGTTTGGCGCACTTTGGCTTAGACTCGTTTGTGTGCCGATCGGCTCAACTCCAGTGCCGATCGGTGCGATCACAGATTCGGTAGTGTGCTAATCGGCTCAACTTCTATGTCGATCGGTGCAAATGGCAGATTTGCTGTCTGGCGCACCTTTGTGCCGGCCAGTCTCCTCTCACGCAACTAGAACTCCATAGTAGCCTTGACTAGATCCTCTACTGTTAACTTTGTTTAATAATCCCTAAGGTCCCAGTGGATACGATAAACCTTGGAATACTCAAATGAAGGGAAAAAGTGCTACAATCGTACACCATCCTCTTGCGGTATATAAGTGGGTGCGTAGTTACTGAGGCTCCCCTTGAGGTCCTCTTGAGGTCCCGAAGGTGCTGCTAGCATAGACACTTGATAATACAACATTTGTCCAAATTTAAGTTGAATATTACATCATTAAGGTTATCAGAGTGCAGCGGAATATTACAAGTTCATGAATGTTTTGAAAACAACGGAAGCAAAATAACATTCAGAAAACTACGAGCTCGACAATACAGCATAGTGATGATCCATGCCCAATGAACATCACTCTAGCAGCACACAACATCACTGCGGCGGCGAGTCAGACTCCCAGTGGGCTGTCCAACCCTCAGGGACTTGCATGTCCCAAGGCATCACATCTATAGGCAATTCTATTTCTTTATTACCAGAAAAACACAATGCACAAAGCTTGAGTACTAATTACTCAGCAAGACTTACCTGTCAGACACCTAGATATGCAAAGGCTCTAATAGGTGGCTTGTTTAAAAGAACTCGCACTAAGCAACCTATTAGTTCTATCAAGTTTTAATTGTCAATTTAAATGGGCTGAGGTGAAATGTAACTTTAGTTGCAAAAAAGGAAAATAAAACAATATATAAAGTTAATATGACATAAGAGCAATAATAATAATGATCATCATCATCACTAAGCAACATAATCCATTCCATAATATTAGGTGCAACTACGAGATTGGCGCGGTGACCAAGTGGTACTCATTACTGCGAGGGACAGCAGTTGCAATCGATTTACACCAGCTGGGAAAACCCGAGATGCACGACTCATATGCACCAATTAAGGTCGTATATGGCAACCTTTTGCAAGAAAAGCACCTACACCTCAGCCCAAGTGTGGTGACGTCGAGTGGGCATGCCGTTCTACCAACAGTATTTCATGGTCTAAACCGCCCGCTCCAGCAGTAGGAGGGTCAATGACCAACGCACCTTAACCATCCTCAATGCAAGTGACCTTTAATGCTACATCGGTTTACTAGTGCCCATAAGATAGCATGCATTCGGAACTGTTCAATACTTGATAAAGGGGCCGACCACGGACAGGTCCTAGGTTCGACAAGGCAGGGCTACTACAGTCAACACCCATGTGTTGCTGCAAATCTACACATGCATTATCCCTGCCTGGTCATAACATAAAAATAAACTTCTTTTAATAATTCCCGTTCCAGTGGTCAAGTTCATTGCTTAGTAAGAATACTTTCTAACAAGACTAGTAATTACTAGGCATAGCATAACAATACCGATTCTACCAAGTTCTAAGACAGTAGCATAGGTCATTTGGATATCATGGAAGGTGGGTTTCAATCAACTCCTATGACCTAATGCAACAATAATTATAGACACTAGTAAAATAAACTAGCAAAATTTTGTAAAAAGGTGAATGTAAACCGGGGCTTGCCTGGACTAACACTAGTGTTAGCAACTTCTACCTCCTGCTCCTGAGAGTCAACACCCTTCTGAAAGTCGTCCTCTTGCTCCTGATGGTCGTTACCTATATGATGGAATTGAATTACGGAATTATCGGAACTCCGTTTTATGCAATGATATGATGCATACAAGCACAACGTGTTTTAGTGTCAATTAAAATTATTTTATGTTCTCGAAGCCATATGATTCAGAGAAGGTGGGTTGTTAATTAAGATTTTAGGTATATATATTATCTATGCAATTAAACAAGGTAAATGAGTGATATGAGCAATTAAATTAATTAGTAAAATAAATTTATGTTTCTGGATATGTGTGATTTACTGTGAACAGAAGCTTATATGAGTGATTTTTATTCCAAGTGGCAAGGGCAAACTAATTACAGAATAATTACTAGAATTAATTTAAGCAAAAAAACTAAATAAATTCCAGAACAAAAGTTTGTGGTGGTAGATAATCATGTGTTAACTAAGCGTGCCAAAAATCAGGGTTTAATTTCATTTCCTAGAATTTCTGGTGAATTATTTGGTCTTTTGGCAATTAAATGAATTAATAAAAATACATGTACAGAGACAACTATTTATCATTTTACTAAAATAGAGCACTGAAATATGAATCCAACAAAATTTGTTTGGGCCATAATGGATTTGGATTCGATTTACTATGGTTTTTCAATGTTAATAGCAATTTCTGGCCATTTTACTGGTGTTTCTGGTTTTTAGGAGTGGCCACGTAGGAGCCACGTGGGCGACACATTGGATTCAACTCAGCTGCCATTAGGCGCCAGTCCGCGCCACCGCCGGACTCACCGGCGGGTTTTGCGAGCTCGCCACCGGGCTGTGGACTCACTGGAGCTCGACTCCGAGTTCACTAAGATGTAGAGCAGGCCGAGGCGCACAAGTGGGATAGGTTCACGAGGGAAGTGGCTCACCAGAGGACCGTCGGCGGCAAGGAGCGGCGGATGTCGAAGTTTGGCGGCCTCGTGTTTTCGCTAGGAAGCAGCAAATCGGGTGCGATCTTCTCCTATAGCTTCATGGGATCACCACGAAGAGCGGCATCACATCGGCTTGTGTCGGAGAGGGCCGGGGATAGGAGCTCGTCGTGGAGCAGCTTCGATTCTCGGCGGAGCAAAGGCGGCGGCCAGGGAAAAGCAGCGGTGCCGGCGATCTTGCGAAGAAAGAAAGGAAAAGAAGGGTCAGGGAAACGCGCCAGGAAGTTGCGTGCGTGAGAGAAAAAAGAATGGGCGACGAGCCTCACCAGAGGTAGCTAATTTTGGCTGGCAGCAGAGGAGGTCACTGGATTTGCTCGTTCCGGTTATCTTCGAATTGGTTTGGGCTCACGCAGGCATTAGTCAATCGATGAGCATGGGAAGCAGTAGGAGAATCGCGCGCGTGGATTTGATGTGTTGGGTGAGGCTCGGTGGCTGGGAAGCAGGGAGCTCAACCTCGAGTTTGCGCTCGGTGATGGCAGGGAGCAGAGTTCAGAGAGGGGGAAAATGAGAGAGAGAGAGCAGGAAGCAGAGAGCAGCGGGAAATGGAGAGTGTTTTGGGCTCTTGGGTGCGCTTTGATGTCGCGGGGAGGTCAGCGGGGTGGTTGGGGACTGAAGCGGCAAGGGGGGAGGGAATTGAAGGTTTTTCAGCCGGGTCAGGTTGACGTGCAGAGGAGAGGGAGGAGGCCAATGGGCAGCGATCATGGTGGAGTGATGGATGGGACAGCACGGGGATGCAGAGGAGGAGCAGGCGCACGAGGAGTCGCGAGGTGGTAGTGCAAGCGGTGGCATGCACATCGGGGAGATCCGCTACGCCGAGGAAGTCTCTGCACCAGTGGGAGGGAGAAGGAGATTTTGCACTACAACCCTTGAACTATTTGATTTCATGCAAAACAGTCCCTGGTCAATGGTATTTCCAAATAAACTAGCTAGAGGCCACCAAACAAAATGGGATTTTGCACATAGGTCCTTTGGGATATTCCTGGTGCTCTGGTTGGACCCATTTGGTCAGAATTTTTATAATTTTTTTATAATTAATTCCCCATTGTGAAAGGTTTTCATGCTTTAATTAATTATTTGGGGTATTCCCACAATTGGTAAAATGCCCATTAAATTCATATAATTATATCTTAATATTACTAATATGATTATGAATTTAGTTGACATATGTTGTATAATAAAATTCCATTTGGCTCACAATTTGTTTTGCAGGGTTTTTAATTACCTGGAATTAATTTAAATAATTGAAGTGAGGCTTCATCATTTCATGCTATGTTGTTCATGATTTGCTCTTTCATGATTGTTAGATAGAAGTGAGACACTTGGGGTGTCACAGCCCTCCCTCCTTAAGGAAATCTCGTCGCGAGATTATGAACAAGGCAAACTAGAGGGAAGTACGGTGGTCAGAACATACCTTCGTATGATGACCAAAATTTTGGGTAATGTGTACTTAGAAATTCTTCAGATTCCCAAGTGGATTCATCTTCTGAGAGATTACTCCATTGAACTTTATAAAATTTGAGTGTTCTTTTACGGGTTGTGCGCTCTTTCTCATCGAGGATCTTTATCGGTTGTTCAAGATATGTGAGGTCTAGTTGAAGTTGGTCATACTCTTCCAAGATTTTGTCAATGGGTGGTTTGAGACACCGCTTTAGCTAAGAGATGTGAAAGGTGTG
This sequence comes from Eleusine coracana subsp. coracana, assembly GCA_032690845.1. Taxonomy (NCBI): domain Eukaryota; kingdom Viridiplantae; phylum Streptophyta; class Magnoliopsida; order Poales; family Poaceae; genus Eleusine; species Eleusine coracana. The sequence continues at coordinate 41,144,397 of CM064434.1, forward strand.
ATGAACTCCAGATAGATTAGCGGGTAACTCCAGCTTGTAGGCTACGTTTCCGCATCTTTCCGGAATTTGGAATGGTCCAATGTAACGGGGAGCTAATTTTCCCTTAACTCCAAACCGTTGGATACCCATCATAGGTGACACGCGGAGATAGACCTAGTCCCCTTTATTGAAATATAATGGCCTACGTCGTCTATTTGCATACTTCTCTTGGCGGCATTTAGCAGCTTTAAGATTTGCCTGAATGGTAAGAACTTTTTCTTCTGCATCCTTGACATGATCAGGACCAAAGGTTACTCTTTCTCCAGATTCAGACCAGTTTAACGGTGTTCTACAACTGCGACCATAGAGTGCTTCAAATGGTGACATTTTCACACTCTCCTGGTAACTGTTGTTATACGAGAATTCAGCATAGGGTAGATACTCATCCCAGTTACAACCATGTGTTAAAACAAATGCCCTAAGCATATCTTCTAAAATTTGGTTGACACGCTCTGTCTGTCCATCAGTAGCGGTATGGTAAGTAGAACTACGAATTAGACCTGCACCCAAAGACGCATGTAATTGTTCCTCGAAACGAGCGACAAACTGCGAACCACGATCTGAAATGATGGTCTTGGGTACTTGTTGGTGGCCCTTAAAACCTAATATCGGCCACCAACCGGTCAGAAATGCAAGGTAAAGACCAAAGTTTCTTGAATATTTGTTTAAACTAATAAAGTTCCACAAGTTTTGGTGGAATATGTGTTTGCAGTGTCAAAAGGGCCAAAACTATGTTAAAACATGAAGAAATGCCTCGTCGGTCGAATCTGCCTTAAACAGCAGGCCGACGGGGTGATCTGAGGCTGAAATCTGGGCTCGGCACGGTCCTGATGGCTAAAAATCAGAACCCAGCTGATAGGGTCATATCAGGCTAAAAACAGCCACCCGGCGGGTCAAAACAAGTTATCATGAGGCTGTTCATCCGACCCGGTCGACTTTGCAAAACACTCCACTATGAAGCTGTTTTCTCCCCCCAGACAAAAAGCTATGGAATATGGCTAAGGAAAAAGGGTCTACAAAATGGCCTAACCGGGAGAAGCCATGGGGCGACCCGGAGGGGCCCGCACCCGACCTAGGCCATCGCCCGGCCTGGGTTGGCCACCCAGGGTTGCCAGCCCATGAGGCCCATGAGGCTTACCGACCCCAAAACGGAGAATTTGTTGGGAACCGACCAAGGAACCGCCATCCAGACCAAATCTGAGCCGTCCAAAGCAAGTCGGTTGGAAACTGACCAAATCTAGTGGCCGCCCGGCCTGGCCTGCCGCCCGGTGGTGCATGCCGTCCAGCATGCCCGGCCACCCAGCAAACGTGGCCGCCCAGTGTGGCCTGCCGCCCGGCTGGGGAAATTTTGCCCACCCACTCTCCTCCACCTTAAAGTACCTGCCAAGTCTTCGCCACCTATAAATAGAGGGGGAATTAGGCAGAAGTGACGAAAAGGGAGAAGAAATAAGCATTAGTCCCAAGTTTTCCCCAAGTAGAAGAATAAGGGTGTAGGAGGAGGAGTACAGGATGCTGGCTCCTTCAACTTGTGCCTCGGGGATTGAACCTCATGCGTGAGTAATCTCCCTCGTCTTCGGGGCCGGGTAACATGTAGTGGACTTCTTATCCAAGTAATAAAGTGAGTATTTCTATCCTTCTATTCTACGGGATCCTCGTGCATAACTTCTTATTGCTTTGAAACAATATCTTGTTATGTTTACCAATTCTAGAATTGGTATGAAAGTCTATGTTTAGACATGGTGTTTAGACTTAGCTTTCCTGGGATTGCATTCGTCCCCACGGGCTGTGTGGTAGGCGGCAGGTGGTGACAGCCCTGTGTGTCCAATATTGAATTCCACCACGATTGGGAAGTCTCAAGCAGGGTTGTCTAGCATTATCGTGTCCACTAGTACATGATGTTAGTTACCAATCCTTACCTGTGGATCGTTATCGTGCCCCGAAGCAGATATTTGGAAATAGAATTCTCACTAAGTTACTTGGAGAAGGTTCCCTATATTAGATTGCCTGGCCCGGGGACTTCTTCTCCCTATAGAGTACACTTTATTCTGCCCCCTTCATCACTAGGACTTGATAGAATATGAGTGACACTTTACTCGTTCCCTGTGGAAATTGATACTCTGGAATACTCCCGGGTGAAAGCTACATCGACATCTGTACGCTTGCAGATTTTCCCTGTTAGGCTTAAGAACCGCCAACAAGCTTTCTGGCGCCATGGACGGGGAATGGTAGCAATGCCATTCCGAACTCCGTAGTTTTCATCACTAGGACTTGATAGAATATGAGTGACACTTTACTCGTTCCCTAGTTTTTCTTTGTTTTTCACCCTACCACTAAATTAGGTTGTTTTTAGTTTCTTCTTTAACCATTAAATTAGGCTATAAAACAAATGAATTTAAAGTTAAAATTTTGAAAAAAAAATTATTGGTGATGGCTCGGCCAAGTTTACAGGCCGGGAGGTCAAATTTCATCAAAAACGACGACCCGGGTGATAATCTGAGACCCATGTCCAACCAGTCAGTTTTTAGCACCCTGGAGGTCGTATTTCGTGAAAACAACAACCCGGCTAGGTAATATTCAAGTACCCAGAATCCAATCTGACCAGTCAAATATTAGTACCCAGGAGGTCAAATTTCAGCAAAAACGACCCTTCGGGTGATGGTCTGATCATCCAGCCCGGCTAGTGGGATTTCAGCAAACCGGGAGATCATATTCCATGAAAATGACCACCCGGCTGGGTAAATTTTTGGGAGGTCGGATTTTATCAAATTTTAGCACCCGAGAAGTCATATTTGGCGAAATATGATCACCCGGCTAGCTAATCTTGAGCCACATAACCTAAAATAACCCAATCCAGTTTTACCACCCTGGGGGTCATTTTTCATGAAAACGACCACCCGGCTAGGTCATTTCTACCGCCCGGTACAACTTTTTCTCGGATTCTTGGCACTTCTAATGCAGAGATGATGGCCATGAGTGGTGAAGGTGTGGCCAGCCGTACCTTGAGAAAAATGCTCATCAAAAGCCCCACCTTGAGTGAAAGTGAATGAATTGAGAGCCACCCATGTCACCTCACTCTTTCACCACTCACACTCACCTACCACCCTACTCACCTAAGCCTCATGAGTGGCAGCACACTCATTGCAAACATACAACTTTGGCCATTCCATCACTATAACCTTGCTCCCTGAACTCTTAGCAAATTTTTGGACAAATTGAGAAAGTGGATCACATGGCACTTGGACCTAGCCTTCTCCCATCACCACTAGAGCAATAATAGAGCAAATGGAGGGAAATGACCTGCCAGTCGGCATGGGCTGCCGCCTGGCATAAAAATTTTTGCCCCAAGGCTCCCCTCGAGCCAATAAATACCAGACACACTCTCCTTTGTTTCTCCTCCCACAGCTGAAAATTTTTTTTCTCCCTCTTCACCCTCGTCTCACTTCACTAGCCCTCTCTAGTAAGTGCACTTTGCACATAGCAATAAAAGTGTGCTGCAATAAAACCAACTAGGGAGAAATTGTTGTCACCCTTGCACATTTGAATGACTAATACGTGGACTACTAACCGAATGACTAACCGCTAACTATTATAATCATTTTGTCCTTCGGGTATCATGTCCAAGTAACCCCTCTTGCAGGAATGGTAAATATTTGGAGAGGCATTTACACCAAGTTCAGCAGCAGCAGCGGCTTGAGCCATGGGAGGTGTATGCCAAGTGAGCACTCAAAAGCCAAGCACTCAGAAGCTTCACATGGGGGATAGGCCAGGGACAAGACCACCTCGAACAGGTTCTTCGGGAAGCTCACAATACCATTGGGAGCAACCACAAGTCCCGGGATTTACTAGCTCATCACACTACAACAGTTCATCCCATGAAGAGTATGAACCGTACAATCCTTATGGGACGAGGAGCTACCACCAACCTCAAGGAGGCATAGGCACTTCATGTTCTGCCCGATTCACATCGTACAACTTTTCGGAGTTGGAAGAAGACATGTAATACTTGGCTGCCAATGCTTATGAAACCAATGAATGAACTCAAGAAATACAAGCAGCCATAAGGGATGGACAAGAGTGGCAGCAACAAACATCAGAATAGCTTCAGATGAACCTCTCCATGATGGACCAACTGTTCGGCCACTTCAACATTGAGTATCAACTGCCACAGTGAAAGCCAGCTAAGCTTAAGTCTTGCAAAGACCTAAGCTTGGGGAGGTACCCAAAGCAAGGTGTGCCGCTTGTTCTATGCTCTCTCCCCCTTTCTCTAGTTGAGTTGTTTTAAGAAAACCCAAAAAGACTTTTTTTTTCAATTTTCGAAGAAAATCATAAAAATTTGCATAACCAAAAAGAATAAAAATATTTCCCTTTTGAAATAAAATTTGAGAACTTAGTCTCTACCTTGCCTATGGAAATGATGAATAGTTGCTCTGTTAGCTCCCTGTGAGTCTCAAGTATACAACCTCTACTCTTCATTTTCGTGGGTAATGGTAGACCGGCATGATGACAAAGCTAGTCTCTCTATATTTTAGTGGGTGCAAAATGGCTAATAAACACCAAGTCTAGTTGTTGGAATTCACGACATAGCATGTTTTGGATGAGTCAATGATCTCCTCATGATTAGAGTCCAATGATTTCTTTCAAAACCATGCTGCAATAAAACCCCCCTGCTTGGTGTATGTCTTTCCTATGACAGAAAAAATTCCTACCAAGGCCAGATATTAATTGTGAACCCACTTTTATGCCATCCATGTATGCATTGAGTTTGGTTAGGATTTGATCCTTATGAGGGACTTACACTTTCAAAGCCAATCATTTTCCTTTGCGTTATCTTTGAGTTCTCAAATAATCATGCTTGGTTATGCGGTTTCTACATTGGATTCAAGCATCCACTTCACCAAGCATGTTAGCCAAAAATCTCTCCTTTGCGAAAACCTTGATCCTACAAGAAAGATTTTGGTTCTCCCAAAATAAATGCTTAGAAAAAGTTTGCAAAAAATATTTGAACCATTGAACTAGCTTCCCTACACTATGAGAGCTGAAAAAGAAAGAAAGAAAAGAAGAAAGAAAGAAAAACAAAATGAGAAAAAATTATCAGCTCTCATAGATGTACAAATGTCAAGTTTCAAGGTTCATTAAATTCATTGAGCAAAAATAAAGGGCCATCCTTTCACTCTAGCACAAAAATCCAATCTTTGATAAAGATTTTTGCTATTGTGCTAGTCCTCTTCTTCACGTGAGTCCATTCTCTCCCTCTCCCCTAGACATTATTTCCAAATGGTTGGAATGAGAAAGTGCAAAGTCTTTTTGCTAGGACCATCTCTTAACTTAATGAAATATGCATACTAGATGTGCCATCCTACCAAGCTCCACATATAAAGTCTAATTTCATAGAGTATGATGAGCAATTGGTGAGGAAATACACTTTTTGAGAGATGAGAGTCATAGTGAAGGATTACAACAAGAGGGAAAATTTTCAATCTTATGCAGCATTACAAAAACTTTGGACTCATGATCATGTAGGAGGTTGAGTGAAAAAATCTAAACTAGTTGTTATGAGTTCGAACCGCTCATGACAAAGTCATAAAATGCCTAAGAGCCCCACTTACAATGAAAATGACTTAGTGATCAACTTGCGTTGGTTTACCATTACCCCTATGCTGTAGGAGTATGTGTTTGTGCACTTGATCCTTGCAGGGCTCTAATATTAAAGCAACTCCAGGTCCATCACTTCCAAGTTTTAAATTTGCTCGGGACGAGCAAAGGTTTAAGCTTGGGGAGGTGTTGGTGGCCCTTAAAACCCAATATCAGCCACCAATCGGTCGGGAAATGCAAGGTAAAGACCAAAGTTTCTTGAATTTGTTTAAACTAATAATGTTCCACGAGTTTTGGTGAAATATGTGTTTGCAGGGTCAAAAGGGCCAAAATTGTGTTAAAACATGAAGAAACGCCCCATCGGCCGAATCTGCCTTAAACAGCAGGCCGACAGAGTCATATGAGGCTGAAATCACGGCCCGGCAGGGTCGTGATGGCTAAAATCAGAACCCAGCCGACAGGGTCATATCAGGCTAAAAACAGCTACCCGGCAGATCAAAACAAGTCATCATGAGGCTGATCATCCGACCCAGCCGACTTTGCAAAATACTCCACCATGAAGCTGTTTTCTGCCCCCGGAGAAAAAGCTATGGAATATGGCTAAGGAAAAAGGGTCTACAAAATGGCCTAACCGGGAGAAGCCACGGGGCGACCCGGAGGGGTCGGCACCCGACCGAGAGCGTCGCCCGGCCTGGCCTGGCGCCCATCCTGGCTTGCCGCTCAGCCTAGGTTGTCGCCCAGCCTGGCCTGCCGCCCGGCCCGGGTTGGCCACCCAGGGTTGCCAGCCCATGAGGCCCAAGAGGCTTACTGACCCCAAAATGGAGAATTCGGTGGGAACCGACCAAGGAACCGCCATCCGGACCAAATCTGAGCCGTCCAAAGCAAGTCAGTTGGAAACCGACCAAATCCAGTGGCCGCCCGGCGGTGCATGCCGCCCGGCATGCCCAGCCGCCTGGCACACGTGGCCGCCCGGCTGGGGAAATTTTGCCCACTGACTCTCCTCCACCTTGAAGTACCCGCCAAGTCTTTGCCACCTATAAATAGAGGGGGAATTCAGTAGAAGTGACAAAAAGAGAGAAGAAATAAGCATTAGTCCTATGTTTTCCCCAAGTAGAAGAATAAGGGTGTAGGAGGAGGAGTTCAGGATGCTGGCTCCTTCAACTTGTGCCTTGGGGATTGAACCTCCTGCGTGAGTAATCTCCCTCGTCTTTGGGGCCGGGTAACATGTAGTGGAATTCTTGCCCAAGTAATAAAGTGAGTATTTCTATCCTTTTATTCTATGGGATCCTCGTGCATAACTTTTTATTGCTTCGCAGCATTATCTTGTTATGTTTATCAATTCTAGAACTGGTATGAAAGTCTATGTTTAGACGTGGTGTTTAGACGTAGCTTTCCTGGGATTGCATTCGTCTCCACAGGCTGTGTGGTAGGCGGCAGGTGGTGACAGCCCTGTCCGTCCAATAGTGAATTCCACCACATTCGGGAAGTGTCAAGTAGGGTTGTCTAGCATTAATGTGCCCACTAGTACATGAGGTTAGTTACGAACCTGAATTCTCATTATCGTGCCCCGAAGCAGATATTTGGAAATAGAATTCTCACTAAGTTACTTGGAGAAGGTTCCCTACATTAGATTGCCTGGCCCGGGGACTTCTTCTCCCTATAGAGTACACTTTATTCTGCCCCCTTCATCACTAGGACTTGATAGAATAGAAGTGACACTTTACTCGTTCCCTGTGGAAATCGATACTCTAGAATACTCCCGGGTGAAAGCTACGTCGGCATCTGTACGCTTAAGAACCTCCAACAGTACTCCATGACGACATAGAATTCTTGCAATGTATAGCTCTGTGTATTGCCATATGATGTATCTATTGTTGACCGGCAAGAAGTGAGCAGATTTGGTGAATCGGTCCACAATGACCCAAATAGAATCATGCTTACGCGAAGTGAGAGGTAGGCCAACAATAAAATCCATGCTGATATCTTCCCATTTTGCAGGTGGGAATACTCAATGATTGAAGCAATCCAGCTTGTTTCAAATGGTCAGCCTTAACTCTCTGACAAGTATCACATTCTGCAACATATCGAGCCACTTCTCGTTTCATTTTTGTCCACCAAAAATTCTTCTTTAGATATTGGTACATTTTATTACTACCCGGGTGGATGGAGTATTTTGAATGATGTGCTTCATTCAAGATTTTTCCGTCGAAGTTCAAACTCTTTTGGTACTACCAAATGGTTATTGAACCATAGGGTACCATCGGAGTCTTGGGTGAAACATTTTGCTTTACCCTTCTTAATGTTTTGATGGATATGATCCATACCAACGTCATTTTTTTGTGCAGCAATGATTTCTTCACGAATAGTAGAATGTACACTAAGGTTGCTAATCACTATAGCAGGCAAAACGTGGAGACTGGGTTCTAAAGCAGTGACGTGGTTGCCATTGTTCTAATATTCCAGTACTAAGTGATGGCAGTGCACCTTCCTACTCAACGCATTGGCGACTACATTGGCCTTGCCTGGATGATAATGAATCTCCAGATTATAATCCTTAATCAGTTCTAGCCACCAACGCTGTCTCATGTTCAGATCAGTCTGGGTAAAGATATATTTTAAGCTCTTATGATCCGTGTAGATGTGCACTAAGTTTCCAAGCAAATAATGACTCCATATTTTTAGTGCAAGCACTATCGCAGCTAGTTCCAAATCATGAGTTGGATAGTGCTCTTCATGCTTCCATAGCTGTTGAGATGCATAGGCAATGGCATGACCTTCCTGCATGAGCACACATCCAAGTCATGTCCTAGATGCATCATAATACACGTCGAACGGCTTGGTGATGTCTGGTTGAGTCAATACTGGGGCAGTGGTCAATAATTTCTTCAATTCTTGGAATGCTTCTTCACAACTGTTGTCCCAATTGAATTTCTTATCCTTTTTCAGCAGCTCCATGATGGGTTTGGTCAGCTGAGAAAAATTTGGAATGAACCTACGATAATATCCGGCTAGCCCGAGGAAACTGCGTACTTGATGAACCGTCTTCGGTGACTTCCAATCTAGCACATCTTGAACTTTGCTAGGATCCACCGAGATACCTTCCACAGAGACTATGTGACCAAGAAATGGCACACGGTCCAACCAAAATTCACACTTGCTGAATTTTGCATATAGCTTGTGATCTCTGAGGCGTTGAAGAACAATGCGAAGATGTTCAGCATGCTCTTCATTGGACTTAAAGTAGATGAGGATGTCATCAATGATTACTACCACAAATTTGTCCAACTTGGGCATGAATACCGAATTCATGAGGTACATGAAATAGGCAGGGGCATTTGTCAATCCGAATGACATTACTAGATACTCAAACAATCCATATCTAGTAGAGAAGGCGGTCTTCCGAATGTCTTCGGCTCTGATCTTGATTTGATGATAGCCTGAACGGAGGTCAATCTTTGAAAAGACCTTAGCACCAACCAATTGGTCAAAGAGGATATCAATACAGGGTAACGAGTATTTGTTCTTGATGGTAACTTCGTTAAGAGGCCGATAGTCAACGACAAGGCGCAAGGACTTGTCCTTCTACTTCACAAAAATAGCAGGGCAGCCCCAAGGTGAAGTGCTTGGGCAAATGAATCCCTTTTCCAATAACTCATTCAATAGCTTTTTCAACTCAACCAGCTCATTTGGGGCTATTTTATATGGGCGGTGGGATATCGGAGAAGTTCCTGGCTGTAGCTCTATCTTCAATTCCATGTCACGGTTAGGCGGTAGACCAGAGATGTCCTCGGGAAACATGTCCGGATACTCATGAATGACGGGAATACTTTCGAGTGATTGCCCTTCCAAGTGATGGACAACCAAGGCTTTCGATGAATCGGCATTTAGAGAAAGTGTGTCTTTTCCATTAGCAAAAATTTGTCCAGCAGGAGAGCGGACGGTATAGCATCTATTTATGACGATGGTGTGGAGATTATGTTTTTGCACACAAGCTTTGCTAATGAAGTTATGCGTAGCACTAGAATCAAAAAGTGCAAGGACAAGCTGGCGATAGAGTGAGAGCGTACCGGTCAGCACGGGTTCGCCCTGAGGAATATCTTCAGCATTGGTGTAGTTCACTTGGGCACCACGAGATGGTGCATTCACATTCCTGCTCTGGTTCTGACACTGGTTGCTGTTGTGGTTGTTGTTGTTGCGCCTCGGTGCAGTGCAGTTCTTAGCAAAGTGGGCACCATGAGATGGTGCATTCACATTCCTTGCTGCTGATATGGTGCATGATACTGAGTGTTCTGCTATTGGTACGGTGCACGGGGTGGAAAGTTCTGTTGATGTGGTGGCCTCGAGTAGTATTGACCATACCGTCGCTGATACTACTGCTGCGGATATGCCCGGAAATGAAGTCTGGTAGGTGAAGTGTAAATCAGGCGGTGCTTCGCCTGTGGGGCAGCAGAGGCACTAGTAGGGGCCTTTCTTTTGCAATCTTCTTCTTCAACTTGGCGCATAGCGCCTTCCTGGACAATAGCAGCATTGACCAAGTCATTGTATGTGCCGGTTGTCTGCCAAGTCAGACGCTCCTTAAGGGTGGCATTCATGCCACCCAAAAATGCATATCTCTTCTTATCCTCAGTATTGACATACTCAGTAGCATACAGAGCCAGGTGATTAAAAGCTTAAGAATGTTGGAGGACATTCCTCCCTCCTAGTTTCAGATCCATAAATTCCTGGAATTTCCTCTACATGAGGCCAGCTGGGATGAAATGGGCACGAAATGCAGTCTTGAACTCATTCCATTCAATGCGGTGTACAACGGGCAGAGAATTTCATAGTTTGCCCACCAGGCACTAGCAGAGCCCTGGAGTTGTTGGGCGGCGAATAGCACCTTCTGGTGCTCGGTGCACTCTAGCAGACCGAACTTTGACTCGGTGTAATGCAGCCAGTGATCGACATCCAGAGGTTCTCTGGCACGCTCGAAGGTTGGCGGATGAGTACCTAGAAAATCTGAGTAGGTGCTCTGTCGCTGATTGTTGTTGTTGCGGTGGCCTCCCTGTCCAGCTAGATGGGACGTAATATCTACTAGCGGATGAAGAATCTCAGAGTCATTTTGCTGCCGGTTGAGTGCAGCAGCCAATACCTCAACTAGTGATGGCTCAGCATTAGCTCCTTGCTGAGAGTTTTCAGGGTCATCCTGATTCCGAGTATGCACCATGCTGCAATTTATACGGTTGCACATTAGTTATTTCTCAAAATAATCCATAAAAATACATGTGCAAGAATATAAATTTGCAAGAGGCACGGATAATCTGACAAGTGACAACCATCTCCATTAATTACATTCAGACTACATGGTTGTTAAAAGGATATCGTCACATGACTTCTTGCACCTATGTGCCAACGCCTAGCTACGGTATTGCGGACACATTATGCAAAATTCACGCTCCTACATCGAACTAGGGATACATATATTGCACGGCCCTACACAGGGTGTAGCGAACCATCTACTCCTGGTCTATGTCTTCCGGCTCTTCTGGTTCTTCTGGTTCCATAGGCTCTTCTTGTTCCTCCAGATCCATCATTTCTACATCATTAATACCAATCGGTGCCAATGCCTAGCTACGGTATTGCGGACACATAATGCAAGATTCACACTCCTACATCGAACTAGGAATTCTTATTTTACACGATCATACATCGGGGTGTAGCGTCCAACTACTCCTGGCCTATGTCTTCCGGCTCTTCTGGTTCTTCTGGTTCCATAGGCTCTTCTGGTTCATCCAGATCCATCATTTCCACATCATTAATACTGACCGGTGCCATCTCTACATCCTCTTGTTCTCCATACTCCATGATGATCTAGTCCCAATTTCCTTCAATAGGAAGGTGGGCAGCCTTGAATGCGTCCAAGTCATCTTGAGCCTCAATCATGTCATGCTCAAAATCTGCTGCATCCAGCAAGGCTTGGTCACGTTCTTCTATAATCGCATCTATCTCTTCATTCTTTGCTTGAATTTGTTGGTTCAGTTCTGCAATTTCCCCATCCTTAGCTTGTTTTTCGACTTCAGAAAGTCGAAGTGCAGCATGAAACACATCCAGACACCGACACAAGTTTGTGCATAAGGCGAAAGTGGATAAGCCATAATACTCTATTATGGGCAGCATATGATCATGGTGGCGATGGTTTGGATCAAAGATGAAATCCACATGCCTGATCCACTTGAAATCTGTCACATCATTAATGGGCAGCAAAGCAACGGGTGTTCCAGCAACATCATGCTTGTGGTCTTCACATAATTGAGTGAGTGCCTTGAAAGCAGCAACATTCCAAGTGGAAGGCAAATCTGTCCCAGTGATGCTAATGGTCTAGGATTCCCATGCGGGAGTGACCGAGTAGTTGGCGGGAACTGCCACATGGATGACACATGAGAGGATTCCATGCTCCTGAAATTTCTTGCGAACATAGGTGGGAGGAATGGGATATCCGAATCTCTGGAGAACTCTCCAAAATAGGTGAACCATCCCTGTGAACTCCAGGCCGTCGGTGACCTCCCAACCTGGTGGTGTTTGATTGGTATTTTCAGCCACCTACAAGGAAAGTACTTCGATTGAGTCAAAGAGTATGATCAAGCTGAAATTCTTATGAAACACTGTTGCAACAACAGTAGCTGAAAGGGTACAACCAATACATCATAAATCAACATAGTCTTAAGTACATGAACTTAGAATATGTGGCCATCGAGTTACAAAAGCATCTCACGCACTAGTCCCCCAAAATACCACAACCTCGCGAGGGTCGACAAAAGATACCTACCCAACTTGACCTGCCTACACGACCTAGTCCGGTGTATCCCGATCCGCTAAGTCCCGTCTCTGGCTGGTGCCTTGTAGTCTATGTCAGACTCCTCGTCCATGTCTTTATCCGGATCCTCCTCCTCTGGTGCTGCCGGTGGCACTAGGACCGCCTCTAGCTGCTGCTGTAGGTCCTGGTTCTCATGAGCCAGGGTCTCTAGATCCTCTCCCATAAGCTCCATCTCGTGTTGTGCAGCCATCAACTGATGCTGCAGGTGCTCGTTGTGGTTGGCGCGCTGCTATATAAGCACGCCATGTCTGTCAACCTCCTGCGCGAGGGTGTCGCGCTGTCCAGTGACCACAGTAACGCAAGTCTCACTCGCCTCAAGAGCAGCGGTCAGCCGCTAAATCTCCCTCTGTTGTGCATCAACCTGTGTCTACAGATCATTCCTCTGCACCCAGGCCTGCTCAGCGTCAGCCAGTAGGATCCTGCTGTGGCTGCTAGCCTCCTCGTCCAAGTTGAGGAAGTACTCGGAGTAGTGGGACACACGGTGGTACCCCACATGATATGACGGGTAGTCGTCGCGGGCGATGCATCTCACGCGCCTCTGCCAGACCGAGTTGACCTGGAGCCAGATGGGAATCATCTCTAACGGAGTCCTAGAGAGCGCTGCTGTATGGCGCCCGTAGAAGTGAGTGAGAGCCCTGTGGGCGACTCTCTCCAAGCCCTCACGAAGACTCCCACAAATCGCCGTGCTCTCCATCCCTGCCATGTCAAGGTTGCACGGGTGAGTGGGCACGCCGATGTGCACCTCAACAAGAGTCACCCCATGGCGGTGGATCTCGCGGCCCTTGTAGGAGGGTGGCTCATCGTAGCCCAGCAAGCGTAGCAGATCCCACAAAAGTGTAGGAAAGCCATGGTGGCAGAGACCGGTGGTGTAGCGCCACCCGTCGTGCGAAAGCTCCTCAAAACCGTGGTCACCCATCCGGAATAAAAACCCAATGGTGAGTACAGTGTTCCATGGGCAATAATGCATATCACTAACAACTGACATGGTGCGGGTAATGATAGGAAAACTATACCACAACAATTTGATTGAGTCAAACATTCCCTACAGTAAAGATGCATTTCATATAAAGTGCTATGAAAGACAAAAACCAGGTTTTTAGTTTACATTTTCCAGCCTCAAGAGGCAATAATACGGCAACGGTTTTAAAACAGACTCTGTCTTGACTGTACTACAGTCAGAAAAGTGGGTATTTCGAACAGAAAATAAGGTCTTAAAAACTGCGGGTTGGAACTAAGTTATACTACACTTTCATAACTTTCCAGATTGTATTTATATTCTCAAAAATTCCAAGTAAATCTGGACTTATGAATTTTGCAAGTTCAGGTTGACAGATTCTGTTCCAGGATGACAGAGGCTGAGTGTTTTGGCTCTACTGGACAGAGGAAAAAAAACAAAATTATGAAACCTATTGGAGATGAAAATAGACTTCAAGGGATTTCCATATTGGGTTTAAACACTTGCAAATTCAAAGTACGACTCCAGTTATGCAATTTCCAAGTTCAGGGATACACTAAAAACATTGAGTTGACAGATTGTACTTGTTCTCTATTTCTGAGGTTGTTACTGTTATGATAGAATTTTAATTTAAATTCTAGGTGATAGGGGATGTTGAGACCTTTCTGAAAAGTATTTGTATGCCTTATTTGGTTGAGTAAATTAATGGTTATGAATTTTTGAAGTGGGCAGCTAAAAACAGGACAGATTCTTGTTAACCTTGTAATTCAGAACTTTATTCTTATCATGCTTAGAAAATTTTTATTCAGAGGTTGGCGAGCAAGGAGAGAACCAAATTTTAGTTTAGTTATATTGGGATGCATGATGCAAAATTTTAATCTTATGATGCTATCGTTCGTCACAACACAACACATATTTTGTTGTTACTTAGCGGCACGAATATTTGGTGATGACCCGCACTCAACACGTAAGTCAATCTAAGTGTTATACTAATGGCGTTAGTGTACCTATAGAAGATCCATCTCAGAAACAATACATCAAATTCAAAAGAAACTACAAAAATAAGCACAATTCTACTAGTAACAATGCATGAAAAGGATCGCCCCATGATAAGTCACAAGCTAACAGTGTCTCGTATCCGCCTGCGAGCACAGACACCGATATCACGTGTGTCGCTTAAGCACGCACGTACCTTCATTTGAAGAAGCCGTAGATGCAAGTAATATAAACAATCCTAACCCGTGTTAGTTTTGTCACCACCCTATTATCTACATGGGCAATACTAATGTATCCTTACTCGCAAACATCATAGTTTTTGAAAATACGATTTATTTATTGTATTATCATGGACCACGGCTCTGATACCAGCTGAGGCTCCCCTTCCTGGAGGATTGAGGTTCTGAAGGTGCTGATAGTGTAGACACTTGATAATACAACATTTGTCCAAATTTAAGTTGAATATTACATCATTAAGGTTATCAGAGTGCAGCGGAATATTACAAGTTCATGAATGTTTTGAAAACAGCGGAAGCAAAATAACGTTCAGAAAACTACGAGCTCGACGATACAGCATAGTGATGATCCATGCCCGAAGAACATCACTCTAGCAGCACACAACATCACCGCGGTGGCGAGTCGGACTCCCAGTGGGCAGTCCAACCCTCAGGGACTTGCATGTCCCAAGGCATCACATCTTCAGGCAATTTTATTTCTTCATTACCTGAAAAACACAATGGCACAAAGCCCGAGTACTAATTACTCAGCAAGACTTACCCGTCGGACACCTAGACATGCAAAGGCTCCAATAGGTGGCTTGTTTAAAAGGACTCGCACTAAGCAACCTATTAGTTCTATCAAGTTTTAATTGTCAATTTAAATGGGTTGAGCCGAAATGTAACTTTAGCTGCAACAAAAGGATAATAAAATAATATATAAAGTTAATAGGACATAAGAGTAATAATAATAATGATTGTCATCATCATTAAGCAACATAATCCGTTCCATAATATTAGGTGCAACTACGCGATTGGAGCGGTGACCAAGTGGGACTCATTACTGCGAGGGACAGCAATTGCAATCGATTTACACCAGCTGGGAAAACCCGAGATGCATGACACATACGCACCAATTATGGTCGTATATGGCAACCGTCCTAAATGCAAGTGATCTTAAATGCTACATCGGTTTACTACACATACGCACAAGAAAAGCACCTACACCTCAGCCCGGGTATGGTGACGTCGAGTGGACATGCCGTTCTGCCAATAGTACTTCGTGGTCTGAACCACCCACTATAGCAGCAGGAGGGTCAATGACCAACGCAGCTTAACCGTCCTAAATGCAAGTGATCTTTAATGCTACATCGGTTTACTAGTGCTCATAAGCTAGCATGCATTCGGTACTGTTCAATACTTTATCAAGGGGCCGACCACGGACGGGTCCTAGGTTCGACAAGGCAGGGCTACCACAGTCAACACCCATGTGTTGCTGCAAACCTACACATGCATTATCCCTGCCCAGTCATAACATAAAAATAAACTTCTTCTAATAATTCCCGTTCTAGTGGTCAAGTTCATTCCTTAGTAAGAACACTTTGTAACGAGACTAGTAATTACTAAGCATAGCATAACAGTACCGATTCTACCAAGTTCTAAGACTGTAGCATAGGTCATTTCGATATCACGCAAGGTGGGTTTCAATTAACTCCTATGACCTAATGCAATAATAGTTATAGACACTAGTAAAATAAACTAGCAAAATTTTGTAAAAAGGTGAATGTAAACCGGGGCTTGCCTGGATCAACACTAGTGTTAGCAACTTCTACCTCCTGCTCCTGAGAGTCAACGCCCTTCTGAAAGTCGTCCTCTTGCTCCTGATGGTCGTTACCTATATGATGGAATTGAATTACTGCATTATCGAAACACCGTTTTATGCAATGATATGATGCATATAAGCACAACGTGTTTTAATGTCAATTAAAATTATTTTATGTTCTCGAAGCCATATGCTTCAGGGAAGGTGGGTTGTTAATTAAGATTTTAGGTATATATATTCTTTATGCAATTAAACATGGTAAATTAGTGATATGAGCAATTAAATTAATTAATAAATAAATTTATGTTTCTCTACATGTGTGATTTACTGTGAACAAAGCTTATATGAGTGATTTTTATGCCAAGTGGCAAGGGCAAATTATTTAAAGAATAATTACTAGAATTAATTTAAGAAAACACACTAAATAAATTCTAGAGCCTAAAGTAATTCATATTTTTCCAAACAGAAATTTGTGGTGGTAGATAATCATCTGTTAACTAAGCATGCCAAAAATCAGGGTTTAATTGCATTCCTATAATTTCTGGTGAATTATTTGGTGTTTTGGCAATTAAATGAATTAATAAAAACACATGTACAGACACAGATATTTATCATTTTACTAAAATTGAGCACTGAAATATGAACCCAACAAAATTTTTTTGGTCCACAATGGATTTGGATTCGATTTACTATGGTTTTTCAAAGTTAATAGCAATTTCTGGCCATTTTATTGGTATTTCTTGTTTTTAGGAGTGGCCACGTAGGAGCCACGTGGGCGACACATTGGAGCCAACTCAGCTGCCAATAGGCGCCAGTCAGCGCCGCCGTGGGACTCATCGGTGGGGTTTGCGAGCTCACCGCCGGGCTGTGGACTCACTGGAGCTCGACTCCGAGTTCACTAAGATGTAGAGCAGGCTGAGGCGCACACGTGGGATAGGTTCGCGAGGGAAGTGGCTCACTGGAGGACCGTCGGTGGCATGGAGCGGCAGAAGTCGATGTTTGGTGGCCTCGCATTTTCGCTAGGAAGCAGCAAATCCGGTGCGGTCTTCTCCTATAGCTTCACGGGAGCACCACGAAGAGCGGCATCACATCGGCGTGCATTGGAGAGGGCCGGGGATAGGAGCTCGTCGTGGAGCAGCTTCGGTTCACGACGGAGCGGAGATGGCGGCCGGCAAAAAGTAATGGTGTCGGCGATCTTGCGAAGAACGCAAGGAAAAGAAGGGTCAGGGAAACGCACTAGGAAGTTGCGCGCGTGAGAGTAAAAAGAAAGGGCGATGAGGCTCACCAGTGGTAGCCAATTTTGGCTGGCAGCGGAGGAGGTCACTGGATTTGCTTGTTCCGGTTATCTTTGAATTGGTTTGGGCTCACGCAGGCGTTGGTCGATCGATGAGCATGGGAAGTAGTAGGAGAATCGTGCACGTGGATTTGATGTGTTGGGTGTGGCTCGGTGGCCAAGAAGCAGGGAGCTCAAGCTCGATGATGGCAGGGAGCAGAGTGCAGAGAGGGGAAAAATGAGAGAGAGAGAGAGAGAGAGAGAGAGAGAGAGAGAGAGAGAGAGAGAGAGAGAGAGCAGGGAGCAGCGGGAAATGGAGAGTGTTTGGGGCTCTTGGGTGCGCTTTGATGTCGCGGGTAGGTTAGTGGGGTGGTTGGGGCCAGAAGCGGCAAGGGGGAGCGAATAGAAGGTTTTTTGGCCGGGTCGGGTTGACGTGCAGAGGAGAGGGAGGAGGCCAATGGGCAGCAATCGCGGCGGGGTGATGGACGGGACAACACGGGGTTGCAGAGGAGGTGCAGGCGGCACTGTTGCACGCGAGGAGTCCCGAGGTGGCGGTGTAGGTGGTGGCATGCGCGTCACGGAGAGCCGCTGCGCTGGGGAAGTCTTTGCGCCAGTGGGAGGGAGAAGAAGGAGATTTTGCACTGCAGCCCTTGAACTAATTGATTTCCTGCAAACCAGTCCCTGGTCAATGGTGTTTCCAAATAAACTAGCTAGGGGCCTCCAAACAAAATGGGATTTTGCACATAGGTCCTTTGGGATATTCCTGGTGCTCAGGTGGGACCCTTTTGGTCAGAATTTTTATAATTATTTTATAATTAATTCCCCATTGTGAAAGGTTTTCATGATTTAATTAATTATTTGGGGTATTCCCACAATTGGTAAAATGCCCATTAAATTCATAAAATTATATCTTAATATTACTAATATGATTATGAATTTAGTTGACATATGTTGTATAATAAAATTTCATTTGGCTCACAATTTGTTTTGCAGGGTACTTAATTACCTGGAATTAATTTAAATAATTGAAGTGAGGTTTCATTATTTCATGCTATATTGTTCATGATTTCCTCTTTCATGTTTGTTAGATAGAAGTGAGACAGCTGGGGTGTCACAGTTACGACCAACAAGCTACCTTTTTCTGGCGATGTTGCCGGGGACCATAGCAGGTTTTTGAACATTGTTTGTTGTATTAGTGTTTAGTCATTGTGCTCTACTAGTCTCTTTTGTACATATATTCTGTTAAGTGAAACTAATAGGTATGGACGGTCCTAAGTCAAACAAACCCTCTAATTACACCGATGATCTAGAAAGGCTCTTACGCAACAACAGAACAGAGAAGAAGAGAAGCAAGTCACTTGGAGATTTAGCTGGAGATGTAGTTCGTGCCAACCCTCGAGTATTATTGACAATCGTAGATCCAGAAGTAGAGGAGATGGCAGAATTACCCTTGGTTAATCGTTTCAAGCCTCAACTGACTAATGTTGTCAAGACAGATTTCCATGAAGCTCAAGATCAGAATCCATATAAACTGGAGAGATATGTTGGATTAGTGGCGCAACAACTCTTCACAGGTTCGGAAGATCCCAATCACCATTCGCAGCACTTCCTTGAAGTTTGCATTACATTCAAGATAAATGGATTGTCCGGAGATCAAGTATGTGTGTGGCTGTTCCCCTTCTCTCTTGTTGGACGCCCCAAGCAGTGGTACAATGGATTGGAAAACATAGTAAAAATTGTGTGGGACACTTTAGCAGCTGCATTCTTAGCCAAATATTTCCCTCCTGGTAAGACACATGCTTTGAAGAATAAGATTCTTGGATTTACGCATAATGTTGATGACAGCATTGGAGAAGTATGGGAAAGATACAACAAATATACTGATGCATGCCCTCATCATGGTCTAACGGTTGGAGAAATTATTGAGAGATTCTACATGGGATGGAATTTTCAATCTCGTCAACACTTAGATGCTTCAGATGCAGGTTCGTTCATGGCAAAGACTCCCAACCAAGCTAAGGAATTGATCATGTTGTTAGTTGAAAATCGATCATGGTATAGTGAGAGCCTATCTATGCCAAGTACATCAAGGACATGATGGAAAACAAGAAATCACTGGTTTCTGAGGAGGTTGTGAGGGCTACTAAGCAACTTACGGTGACAATCAATGATGTTGTACTAGAGAAGAAACCCGACCCTGGATCACCAAGCATCAAATGCATGATTGGAACAAGGATATTTGATAGGTGTTTGTGTGATCTTGGAGCGAGTGTAAGTGTTATGCCCCGTCATATATTCTCAAGTCTCAGTTTGCCTGAGTTGGAGCCTACGGGTATGTGTTTCGAGTTACCTGATCAATTGGTACGCTTCCCTGATGGAATTGCTGAGGACGTGCCTCTTCAAATTGGAGATCACATCGTCCCTGTGATTTTATTGTGCTTGATATGGATAAGAGGATGAGGACTCCGTTGATCTTAGGAAGACCCTTCTTCAGGACAGCAAAGGCAAGTATTGATGTTGGAAGTGGTGAGATAAGCTTTGATATAAGAGTGCCATACTGTTGATGAAGTGAAAAGATACATGACACCGTGGAAACGTGGCATCAAGAGTAATTGGAGGGAATGTATGGTTGGGACATCCAAGGTATATGAGCCATAGAGATGAGAAAACCTTGTAGTGTCGCGGCTTCACATCCCGCACCGCGGCACTAAGGATTGATTGTTTGCGGGGAGGTCAAGCTCTTGGGAGGGCAACCCAATGATCGGGGGATTTAGAAGTTGCTTAGTGCTTATGGGAGGGCAACCCACTTTATTTAGTTAATGCTGGCCGGGAGGGCAACCCGGTATTATTAATTTGCTTGCTTGTAATAAAAACAACCTCTCGAATAAAAGAATTTGAAAAAGTGTGTGCTTAATTTTTTTGTGTGCTCTTGTGTTGTCTGTTTATGGGTGCAAAATTGTGTATATACATATTGTCGACTAACAACGCAGGAGTATAAAAAGAAAAAGACCAAAAATAGGAAGGAACAGAGCTCGCGCCGATCGACGCACTATTGCCCAGGTCGGGACAGAAGGCTGACAACACCTAGAAAGGGGTGCTAGAAGACAACCAGCACAGAAGGAAGGACATCATCTAGCAAAGAAGTGTGGGGCCAGGAGCAAAAATGGATGACACGCTGATACCAGATGGGCCCCTCTACGTGTGTCAATGCTACAGGAACATTGGGAAAGTGGAAATTAGGTGAAGGAGATGAACACGAGGCATCAGGATCAGCACTGGACCCCAACGCGAGATGTAGGGGACTGGTGATGAGCTCATCACTCCTAAGGATACATGCAACACTCCTCCAATTCTGGACTTGCAAGGTCCAATGACTAGAGCTCGTGCACGACGACTAAATTTAGAGGTGAGCTCGTTCCTACGTTCTTCATTATATGTCACTTTTGAGAATTGTTTGCTACCTAATGATTATATTGTAATTAGGAACCATGGAGAGGACCAGGAGATGATGGGAGAAGGACTTGGAGACGTGGAGGACCAGCAAGGACGTGGAACCCAAGGTGGAGGCCCAACCAAAACCGACTTCGAGTCTGTTTCGGGGCTTACGACCAGTCTGCACTAAAACAGATGCCCAGGACACATACGGACTCGGATTTGGACGTTCTACATATGCACGGAAAGATAAGAAGAAGACCTTCCCAATGCTGCCAGTATCATATCAAAATTTATCCGTACTCATCGGGAATTGTTGAAACAAGAGAGGGTCCAATCTGTTTTGGTGCTGCATCGCCTGTTTTTGGCCTTTGGGCTTTGTATCTAGTTGAGCCCAATTAGGGGTGCATCCAGAGGGTCTTGCACAGCCCTAGGGTCTTTATATACAGCCACCGCTGCACCATTAGGGTTCGGGTTTTGCTTAGATTATTCTGTTCATAACAGTTTTGCCATCATCACGGTTTCTGAGACCCCAACTTCGTGAGATTCATAATACATCTGCAATTGTGTTTCATTCTTCTTTGTTCTTGCTTGTGTTCTTGATTCTCAGGTAGAGATTAGCCTTCTCGGCGAGGTCAATCATTTTAGGACGGTTGATAACCAGAGGAGACGTCGTGCTGCGATTACAGGATTTAGAACGTGCTGTTCTAAAGCCGGATCGATTTGTGTGTCGCCTCCGACCAAATCAATGTATCTAGAACCTTTTGGAAGATCAGGAACCCTTGTCCACATCAAGTGGTAATCAGAGCTTCAGGTGCACCGTCAGGTTCACACTAACCTTAGTTAATTCTGTTTTGTGTTCATCCTATCGTCCACAGAAAAGCCCAAAAAAAATTTACCCTCCGCCCATAACCACGTGTTTAGCCTTTGCATATTTTAATTTCAGAGTTCATAGTGTTGAATTTGTGCCCTAGTTCTTGTTTAGTCGCTGGTTTAGTTTGTGTTTTTGTCGTCAGTAGTGTTTCCCTTGCAACCCTAGCCGCCATCCCCATCACCATCCTCTGTTTTGTTGCCTTTTTGTGCTAGGGTTGATTGATCGACACATCTAGCCTAGTCCCACCCTAATCCAACCCTAAACACACTGTCAACACCATGGACTAATCCCCACAAATTCCACTTTCCGTTGCCTCCACGCCATCAAAAAAAAAAATCCTACCTGATTCCAAACCCGACCCCAAACCCGACTCGGGTTTCTGGAAAACCGACTCCGACCCCCCTTCGGTAAAACGGGCCTAACATTTCGCTCGGTTGTCAGTTTTGGCTGAAATTTTTACAAGAGATTCTTGACTCAAAGTTGGGCATACCCACACTCAGCTACGCCCTGTGTGCCCTTGTCAAAAAATTCAAAAAAAATCGGATTTGGCTGTCAGAAAAATATCAAAAAAATAAAATCCAAAAAAAATTTGGGATTTCTACTAGTGCTACATCTAGCCTCCTGAAATTTCTGGATTTGGCTGTTTTGCACTTAACCCCCTGTTATCGCCTATTGTGCCTTTGTCTCCGTGTTTCTACTTTGCTATCACTACTGTTCTAGGACATACATAGACCAGCAACTAGGGACAAGTTATTTGGGCACTTATTCAGCTTTACTATCTGTTTTTGATTTGTGTGCCACTCACATATATATATTTGGCCTTCCTAGCTCTACATATTTCTTCTGGACAACACACAGGTTATTTTGTGACCCTTGCAATCGTGGAACACATCTCTCTGGTATCCTTTGCTTTGCTTTTCAGAACTTTGTAAGAGCTTTGTAAGGAGTCTCCTTTTGCTGTGTTGAGAGGCACCACTGCTTAGTTGTTTTGTAGGGATAACCTTCACTGTTTGTTTCCTGTTTTGGTGTTTGTGATGGCAGGAAGTGACGACGGAGAGATGGCTTCACCCTCGCAATTTGCTGAGTGCATGAGCCAAGAGCAGGTCCAGAAGGCTTTGCAGGCTACTCAGAGTGATTTGGTAGAGAAGATCACCAGAGCCGTTACTGATGCGGTCAGCAAGCTTCACATTAGAGAAAGCATCGAGCGGTTGGAGAAGCGGGTCTCTATGTTAACCGATCAGGTTGTGGTGTTGGAGACCGCTCCCAGAACCAATATGAACACCAATAACAACAACGACGACGTTGAAGACGTCCATGATGAAGACACAGTGTGTAAGGCTGATGGCACCGTGGATAGATCAGCTACAAGGACCGCATGATTACAACGTTGTTTGCAACATAATACTCAAGGTATGGGTGGTTTCCATAACTACAATCATCGTCCACATGGTAACTATGCTCCAGATGACCCGTATGCTAAAATAAAGTTTTCACTTCCTTCGTTTTGGGTCAGTATGATGGTGATGTTTATCTTAATTAGGAGATGACTGTAGAATAAAAATTTAATGCCCACCTTGTTCCTGAACAACATAGAGTTAGACAAGTCACTAGTGAGTTTAAGGACTTTGCTATTGTTTGGTGGAGTGGTCTAGCTGCTGAAACTGATTTGCCTACTACTAGGGAAGAACTTAAGGTAGCAATGCGTGATCATTTTGTTCCTCCTTCTTTTTATAGAGAGATTCGTAATAAACTACAATGTTTAGAACAAGGAGATAAAACTGTTCAGGAGTACTTAAAAAAGGGTTTGATTCGTTGTGCTGTAGTTGAAAAAGGGTTTGATTCAGAAGGGTTTGATTCGTTGTGCTGTAGTGGAAAAACGCTTCAGAATGGTTTGATTCGTTGTGCTATAGTTGAAAAAGTAGAGGATCAGATTTGTCGCTTTTATTCTGGTTTAAGAAAAGAAATTTAGGACATCCTTGATTATAAAGAATATTATACCCTCACCCAGTGTTTCTAGTATGCTATGCTTGCAGAGAAAGAATCACAGGGACTTTTCCAGGCTTTTGAGGAGTATAGCAAGTCAAGGAACTCCTACCCCCCACGCTCGACGGGGACTTCGAGGCTGCCCAGGCCATCTTTCCGGCCGCCCCCACCAGCAGCTACGAAGGGAACCGGTGTTGTTTCTGCAGCCTCAAGATGAGCCCCTGCACGTTCTATGCACTCAGGTAAAACTTCTGTGCAGGTACCAACTAGTAGTGCCTCCTCTGTTGCTTCGACGGGGCGCACTACAGGGATTCAGTGCCACCGCTGCCATGGACTTGGTCATGTGTAGAAAGATTGTCCAAGTAGGCGGGCATATGTGGCGATAGACGATGGCGGTTACATGAGCACCTCCGATGTGGAGGATGAGGAGGAGGACATCGCTGCCACCAGCAGTGACCTCGTCCTTGGAGGCGGATACACAACAGGATACATGAACATTATTGTTCAACGTGTCCTTCGCACACAAGTTCATCAACCCGAGATGATGCAACGCCACAACTTGTTCCAGATTTTTTTTCATCATCAAGAACCGTCGAGCACGTGTCATCATTGATGGAGGGAGCTGCAATAACTTAGTGAGTTCTGATGTGGTCAACAAGCTTGCTTTGACCACACATCCACATCCACATCCGTACTACATTCAGTGGTTAAACGACTCTGGAAAAGCTAAGGTAACACAAACTTGCAGAGTTCCTTTTTCCATTGGTTCTTATGTGGATTCTATTGATTGTGATGTCGTACCCATGCAAGCATGTTCACTTTTATTGTTTAGACCTTGGGAATTTGATAATGATGCTGTACAGGTGGAAGTAATAAGTACACTTTTATGCATAAAGGAACTAAAATTACTTTGTTACCAATAACCCCTGCTGAAATTGTACAAGCTGATTTAGAAAGAGCTGCTAGTTTAAAAAATAAAGATCCTGAAATTCAACAACATGTTAATTCTAATTCTACACCTAGTAATATTAATGATTCTTCAAGTTCTAAGAGTGCTGGAATTAAATTACAAGGTCGTTCATGTCTTGCAACAAAATCTGAGCTTGCTGAAATTTCTGATAATGATGATATTTTCTATGCTTTAATATGCAAAGAAGCTTTATTTTCGCTTGATGATATTGCTTCTAGTGCTTTGCCTCCTGCTGTCACTAACCTTTTGCAGGAGTATGAGGATGTTTTTCCAGCTGAGATACCCTCGGGATTGCCACCTTTGAGAGGGATTGAGCATCAAATTGATTTGATTTCGGGTGCTACTTTGCCAAACCGTGCTGCTTATAGGACCAACCCTGAGGAGACTAAGGAGATACAACGACAAGTTCAAGACCTTTTGAATCATGGGTATGTTCATCAATCACTTAGTCCTTGTGTTGTTCCTGTACTTTTGGTTCCTAAGAAAGATGGTACTTGGCGTATGTGTGTAGATTGTAGAGCCATTAATAATATTGCTATTAGTTATCGTCATCCTATTCCTAGGCTAGACGACATGCTTGATGAGTTATGTGGTGCTATAATTTTCACTAAAATTGATTTGCGTAGTGGCTACCATCAAATTAGAATGAAACTTGGAGATGAATGGAAAACAGCTTTCAAAACCAAATTCGGTTTATATGAGTGGTTAGTAATGCCTTTCGGTTTAACTAATGCACCTAGTACTTTCATGCGCTTGATGAATGAGGTTTTAAGAGCTTTCATTGGCAAATTTGTGGTAGTTTACTTTGACGTTATCTTGATTCATAGCAAATCCATAGATGAACATATGAATCATTTGCGTGCTGTTCTTTATGCTTTACGAGATGTACGTTTATTTGGTAACCTTGAGAAGTGCACCTTTTGCATGGATCGAGTCTCTTTTCTTGGCTATGTTGTGACTCCACTGGGAATTGAGGTGGATGAGGCGAAGATTGAAGCCATAAAGAGCTGGCCTTTACCAAAAACTATCACACAGGTGAGGAGTTTTTTTAGTCTTGCAGGTTTCTACCGCTGCTTTGTCAAAGATTTCAGCACCATTGCTGCACCTTTGCATGAGTTGACAAAGAATTGTGTTGTTTTCCATTGGGGTAAGGTACATCATGAGAATTTTGATGCTTTGAAGGATAAACATACACATGCACCATTGCTGCAATTACCTAATTTTGATAAGATTTTTGAGCTTGAATGTGATGCTAGTGGTATAGGCATTGGTGGTGTTTTGATGCAAGATAGTAAACCTGTTGCATACTTTAGTGAGAAAATTATTGGGCCTGTTTTGAGTTACTCCACGTATGATAAGGAATTGTATGCACTTGTACGTTGTTTAGAGACGTGGCGTCATTATTTGTTGCCCAAAGAATTTGTTATTCATTCTGATCATGAATCACTTAAGAATATTCATTCTCAATGTAATTTGAACCGTAGACATGCTAAATAGATTGAGTTTTATTGAGTCTTTTCCTTACATTATTAAACATAAGAAAGGGAAGGATAATGTGATTGCTGATGCTTTATCTAGGCGCTATACTTTATTGTCTCAACTTGATTGTAGAATTTTTGGACTTGAGGCAATTAAAGAACAATATGCTACTGATGTTGATTTTAAGGATGTATTGCTGCATTGTAAAGAAGGTCATGCATGGAATAAATTTGTGTTGAATGATGGACTCTTGTTTAGAGCTAACCGCCTATGCATTCCAGTTGGTTCCGTTCGTCTTTTGTTGTTACAGGAGGCGCATGGAGGTTGATTGATGGGTCATTTTGGTGCCAAGAAGACGAAGGATATTTTGGCCACACACTTCTTTTGGCCAAGGATGAGGAAAGATGTTGAGCGCTTTGTTGCTCGCTGCACTACATGTCAAAAAGCTAAGTCTCGCTTGAATCCACATGGTTTATACATGCCACTTCCTATTCCTTCTATTCCTTGGGCGGATATTTCTATGGACTTTGTTTTAGGACTGCCTAGGACTAAGAGGGGGAGTGATGGTATTTTTGTTGTTGTGGATAGATTTTCTAAGATGGCACACTTTATACCATGTCATAAAACTGATGATGCTAGTTATATTGTTGATCTCTTTTTCAAAGAAATTGTACGTTTGCATGGTATGCCTTCTACTATTGTTTCAGATCACGATACAAAATTCTTGACTCACTTTTGGTGCACGCTTTGGAATAAGTTGGGTACAAAGTTGTTGTTTTCTACAACTTGTCACCCACAAACTGATGGACAAACTGAGGTGGTGTACCGCACTTTGGGTACTATGTTGATAGCTATTTTGAAGAAAAATTTGAATTAATGGGAAGAATGTTTGCCTCATGTTGAGTTTGGATATAATCGGGCAACACATTCTACTACCAAGGTAAGTCCTTTCAAGGTAGTGTATGGTTTTGATCCCCGTACTCCACTTGGTATACTTCCTCTACCTATTCATGAGAGAGTTCATGTTGATGCTAAGAAACGTGCTGAATTTATTTTGAAAATGCATGAGACCACTAGACTTAGCATTGAAAAGATGAATGACAAGTATAAAATTGCTGGTAGTAAAGGTAGAAAAGAAGTAAAACTTGATGTAGGAGATTTAGTATGGTTACACTTGAGAAAAGATAGATTTCCAGATTTGAGAATGTCTAAATTAATGCCTAGAACTGATGGTCCTTTCAAAATAATTGAGAAAATTAATGATAATGCATACAAACTTGAGTTGCTTCCCAAGTTCAGGGTTAGTCCTAATTTTAACATTTCAGATTTGAAACCATACTTGGGAGAAGAGAATGAGCTTGAGTCGAGGATGATGAGCACATCACTCCTAAGGATACATGCAACACTCCTCCAATTCTAGACTTGCAAGGTCCAATGACTAGAGCTCGTGCACGACGACTAAATTTAGAGGTGAGCTCGTTCCTACGTTCTTCATTATATGTCACTTTTGAGAATTGTTTGCTACCTAAAGATTATATTGTAATTAGGAACCATGGAGAGGACCAGGAAATGATGGGAGAAGGACTTGGAGACGTGGAGGACCAGCAAGTACGTGGAAGCCGAGGTGGAGGCCCAACCAAAACCAACTTTGAGTCTGTTTCGGGGCTCAGGACCAGTCTGCACTAAAGTGGATGCTCAGGACGCATACGGACTCGGATTTGGACGTTCTATATATGAACGGAAAGATAAGAAGAATACCTTTCCAATGCCACCGGTCTTATATCAAAATTCATCCGGAGTCATTGGAAATCATTGAAACAAGAGAGGGTCCAGAATCTGTTTCGATGCTGCGTCGCCTGTTTTTGGCCTTTGGGCTTCGTATCTAGTTGAGCCCAATTAGGGGCGCGTCCAGAGGGTCTTGCACGACCCTAGGGTCTTCATATACAGCCTCCTCCGCACCATTAGGGTTCAGGTTTTGCTTAGATTATTCTGTTCATAACAGTTTCACCATCATCACGGTTTGTGAGACCTCAACTTCGTGAGATTCATAATACATCTGCAATTGTGTTGCATTCTTCTTTGTTCTTGCTTGTGTTCTTGTTTTGCAGGTAGGGATTTGCCTTCTCGGCGAGGTCAATTGTTTTAGGACGGTTGATACCAGAGGAGACGTCGTGCTACGATTGTGGGGTTTAGAACATGTTGTTCTAAAGCTGGATCGATTTGTGTGTTGCCTCTGACCAAATCAACGTATCCAGAACCTTTTGGAAGATCGGGCACCCTTGTCCACATCAACTGGCGCCATTCGGTGCACCACTGCGCCGACCGGCATGGGTACCCCTATAGTTCCCAAATGGGCGACAAAAACGGAGGCATTGATTTCAAGGAATAGGTATGATTTCTATGCAGATGTTCAGTGCAAGGGAGACAAGGAATAGACCAAAAGCTGGAAAAGAGATGGCACAGTCAATCCAGACATTGAATAGGCAATCTAAAAATTTGACCTGAAATCAAACTTAATTATGGATTAAACAGAGAACAACGGAACTTCCGTCGTTCTTTAGGAACTTCCGTGGTGACAGAAGTTCTATCACAATAACTAAGGTTCTTTGTTTTGGAGGAGAAAACACAATGAAATGCGGAATTTAAGGGGTTAGAGATACAATACTTGATGGAAGCGAAGCTAGCATGAAGTATAGCACAGGTCCGACAATAAGTAGCTAACAACACAATGCACAAGATAATCGAGCACTATATATATAAAGAATAACACAAGCATAAATGGAAAAGCGGGAAAGTAAAGAGAGAGACACAAGGATTTTTACCGAGGTTTGGCAACTACACAATGTAGTCCCTACTTCCTCGTTCAGGAGCTATGCAAAGTAGCCGGGTCTCTCTCAACCCTTTTCCCCGCCAAGCAATCACAAAGATCATGCTCGGATTTCTTTTTCCACTTGATTCTTTTCCTCCGAAGGTGAATCACACCTTTACAAACTTTCCCAAGACTCACCACAAGTTTGGGAGCTCTAGGGAGACGCATAGCCATCTAGGAATCTTCCATTCCAAGAGTAACAAATGCCTCATGGATGCTTGCCTTGTAACTATGCTCAAGTGCTCAATTTCTCTCACAAGGAGACTCTCTCTCAACCCAAATCTCACAAAGAGATGAATCCTCACAAAGAGGAGTTGGGGAGAGTGCTAGAGAGCTTTGAGAATGATATTTTCGTGGGGGAAGTCAGCAGCACCCAAAGGAGGGAAGAGACGAGTTATTTAT
Source organism: Eleusine coracana subsp. coracana (assembly GCA_032690845.1). Taxonomy (NCBI): domain Eukaryota; kingdom Viridiplantae; phylum Streptophyta; class Magnoliopsida; order Poales; family Poaceae; genus Eleusine; species Eleusine coracana. The sequence continues at coordinate 41,173,932 of CM064434.1, forward strand.
AGAGGAGCCTAAAAAACTAGCCGTTGGAGTGTATTTCAGTGACTGACGGAACTTTCGTGAAAACCCATGGAACTTCCATTATTTCAAAAAGAGCCGTTGCACGAGCTAGGGTTTGACTAACCCAGAGATGACAGAACTTCCGTGATGGGCACCACGGAACTTCCGTCGCTCTCGGGTCTGCAATAGAGTGAAACTCTGGAACGACAGAACTTCCAACAGAACTTTTGATGGAACTTCCATTGCTCTCGGGTTGGCATGTCTACTGACGGAAACTTCTCACAGAACTTCCTTCGTTCCTGGGTTGGCTGTTTTTGGGTCATTTTGTGGCTATTTTGCTTCTCTCATCTCACTTGGGATTTTGTTGAGTATTGGGACTTTGCAAGCACTAATGTGACATCCCTCTTGATAGAGCGGCATGCCTAAACTCACGATTTAAATATGAAAGAATCTTTCTTCAACTTGAGATTGCATAATTGATACTTGCCACTTTGCTTCATTTGGCTTCGAAAGGAGTTGCCACATGTATTCTTCTTTTAAGCGCCATCACCTAGAGCTTGTGACTTGGAGTATTTGAATCCTTATGATCAACTTCCATTTTGTACATACAAGTCACTTAAGATCTTCAATCATATTGATACTCCAAAGTATATGACTCTTGTTGCTTGGTTCATCCAGATTAAGCTTCATCTATCCTTCACCACTACTTCGGTCCCTTGGACTAAGCTTTGCTTGCCCTTCTCCTTTGCATGGTTCATCGTGACCCGGTCGTGCACAATTCTTCACCACTAAGCTAACTCAACTCACATACAACTTGTATTGTCATTAAGCCTTTGTTTGAAGATCTTCTTTATATTGCCAATCAAGTTGCTTGTAGTTATTCATTGATCTTGTAATCAACTTTGCACTTGATTTCTCTAACTCTTGTTCATGCATAGACCTAATTGTTTATGAAACCTCATTGTGTTGATGATCAAGCTGCTCATGAGTGTCCTTTAATCATGTCATCATATTGTTCATTATCATACTTTGATTGTGTACAAGCCTTGTCTTGTGAGACCAAATCATATAGTCATGAGGTAACTCATCCAAAACATTAGTCTCTTTTAACACAAGACATAGAATGAATCTCCCCTAAATTTGTGCACTAAAATTTGGAATAATCTTAAATAAGTGCACATGTTCTATTAAGAACTTGGAGAGGTTCAGATTATATCTTGGTTATAGTGAGGGAATAATAAGCAACAAGAATTGGAACAAGTGTAGAAACACACATGACCACATAGGCATGTGTGTTCATTTGTTGACTTCTTGTTTGGCCATGTGTTGCTAATCCCTCACTCGACAAAGGTCACTTATCTATCTAGATATTGCTTTACTATTCTTCTGGATCACTTCATCATCATTTTCCTTTTTGTGGATCTGACGGAACTTTTGTCGATTGATGACAGAACTTTCGTTACTCTCTGTTCCGAGCTGGTGAAGCCACAGAACCACCTTGAACCATGGAAAGGGTGGCGATGGAACTTCCGTCACTGAGACGACTGAACTTCCGTCCCTCTCTGTTTGGCTTTCTTGACTTCTTGTATGCTTGTAGCTCCTGAAAGATGTTCACAAAACAGTTTTCTCCAAAGGAGACATTAATTGCATCTCTTTACATATGACATTCATGTAATGTTCCCAGAGAGCACTTCTCGAGCTATTACATGAACTTGTAAACACATTACAGCAGGAATAAGGAACACAACAGAGAGATGTGTAGTGATACTTATTGTTCCCTTGATAACATTGATGTAGAGAATGTTGAAACTTTTTCATGCTTGGCAAGTTTGCATGTATATATTTTTCTTCTTGTCCAAACCAAGCCATCAATGCATCACCTGCACTCCATGGACACTTTCAAGCACATTTTGGTGCCCAACACTTGTTGGGTCCTAGAGTGTTAGTCACACAAGCTTTTGGCATCCAAAACGACTTTGCACTATGAATGGGCGACCTAATCACCTTGGTAGCACAAGTGTCAATATTGGCCTTAGCACATAGCAAATTATTATGGACAGGATTGAGAGAGGTTTTGGGACAGAGAACAATCCTTACTCATGTGTCCTTTTTCATGACAAATATAAAATCTTCGGTGCTTGATCTTGTTTGCCCTCACTTTGAGTTTCCTCTTCGGGCTTTCACTCTTGTTCTTGTATCGGTTAGGTGCTGGACACAAAGCCTTTCTCAAGCTTCTCAATAGATCTCAGCTTGCTTGTAGGAACTAGGCACTCCAGTTTCAAAGACCAGTCCATCCGGTTTTCACATACTTGCTGCTTTCTTGATTCTGATGTACATTGAGTGATTTTGTGCCCTCTCTCTTTGCAACCAAAACACCTTCTCTTTGATAGGATTTGTTGTCTTCTAGAAAGTGTTGGTTGAGCCTTCTTCTTGTTTGGACACTTAGATGCAAAGTGTCCTTTTGTTGAGCACTCATAGCAAATGACTTGAGTACTTGATTTGATCTTCCTCTTCATGTCATGAACTTCTTTAGGATCAGCTGTGGAGGTTCGGGAGCATGTGACGCTTGATCCCTTCTCAAGCTTCTTCACCATGTTGTCACGATTATCTTGAGATGGTTGCACATGACTCCTACTTTTCAACCGACTTAAGTCCATCTTGAGCTTCTTAACTTCTTCCTTGAGAGCATCATTTTCACTTGCAATAAGATCATCACAAGTTTCTACAATTATATGCTCATCAAGAGATGGCTTTTCTTGAGGACAACATATATTAGCATAAGATAAATCAATGGAGATAGGTGCACATGTGCAAGTGTGAGGTTGGTAGGATTTTACCACCATCAAAGCAACCTCATGTGTTGTCTCTAGCATGACATAAGTGTCAACAAGTTTGTCATGACAACTTAAAAGCATGCTATGTTTCTTTTGCAAATCAAGATTCTTTTTATCAAGCTTTTGGTATTCCTTGAAAATCATTTGATTTGCCTTCTCTAGTTGTGCTACATAATATAAAGAATTAATAGCACATGCATCATTGCTATTCAAATCATCACCTTTCACAAGTGTGAATTTTTTGGATTCTCTTTGTCTTTTGGCCATGTGATGAAAAGTATTCTCATCTTCTAGCCATGAGCTTGTAGGTCATGTAGACTCTTCACTTGGTCTAAACCAGCAACAATCAAGATCATTGACAATTTTAATAGAAACAATTTATGTTCTACCAAAACGAGACACACCGGTTTGGAAAGTCGGACCAACCAATTTTCCCAGGCAGATAGGGTTAGCCCTATTTACTTGATCTTCTGATTGCTCATGTTGGTGTTGGTCTTTTGAGCCTGCTGATGAAAGGGAAATGTTCTTAGGCTCACACTCCAACAATGGTTTCCCATCATTGCTAGAGCCATACATCTCCTCAAGTGCTTTCCACATCAAGTGTGCACTCTTTCGGAATCCATGCTTCTTTAGCATCATGTCTTCCACCTCTGCACTCATAGCACTAGATAAAGCATTAAATGCATGGGCTTTGAGATACAAGCATTTCTCTTGTCCTTTGGTTGGAGGATGATCCTCCAAGACATGAGAGACGCCTATATCCACGATCCACCAAATTTGTGAGTTCATTTCCTGAAAAAAAAGAAGACATACGAGTTTTCCACAAAGCATAGTTTGCTCCATTGAAAACGGGTACCTCAAATGAAGGTTTGGAAATCTTTGGAAGCGACATCGTTTCTCCAAGCGGCTAAGCCTAATAAAGAGATTAGGCTCTGATACCAATTGAAAGTTGCCTAGGGTGGGGGGTGAATAGGCAATCTAAAAATTTGATCTAAAATCAAACTTAATTGCGGGTTAAACAGAGAACTATGGAACTTCCGTCGTTCTTTGACGGAACTTCCGTGGTGATAGAAGTTCTGTCACAATAACTAAGGTTCCTTGTTTTGGAGGTGAAAACACAATGAAATAAGGAATTTAAGGGGTCAGAGATACAATACTTGATAGAAGCGAATCTAGCATGAAGTATATCACAAGTCCTACAATAACTAGCTAGCAACACAATGCACAAGATAATCGAGCATATATATATAAAGAATAACACAAGCACAAAAGGAAAAGTGGGAAAGTAAAGAGAGACACACAAGGATTTTTACCAAGGTTCGGCAACTACACAACGTAGTCCCTACTTCCTTGTTGAGGAGCTACGCAAAGTAGCCGGGTCTCTCTCAACCCTTTTCCCAACCAAGAAATCATAAAGATCGTGCTCGGATTTCTTTCTCCACTTGATTCTTCCTCCGGAGGCGAATCACACCTTTACAATCATTCCCAAGACTCACCATAAGTTTGGGAGCTCTAGGGTGATGCCTAGTTGTCTAGGAATCTTCAATTCCAAGAGTAACAAGTGCCTCATGGATGCTTGCCTTGTAACAATGCTCATGTGCTCAATTTCTCTCACAAAGAGACTCTCTCTCAACCCAACTCTCACAAAGAGATGAATCCTGACAAACAGGAGTTGGAGAGAGTGCTAGAGGGCTTTGAGAATGATATTTTCATGGGGGAAGTCAGCAGCACTCAAAGGAGAGAAGAGAGGAGCCTCAAAAACTAGCCGTTGGAGTGTATTTTAGTGACTAATGGAACTTCCGTGAAAACCCACGAAACTTTCGTTATTTCAAAAAGAGTCGTTGCACGGGCTAGGATTCCACTGAGCCAAAGATGACGGAACTTCCGTGATGGGCACCACAGAACGTCCATCACTCCCGGGTTTGCGATAGAGTGAAACTCTGGAACGACGGAACTTCTGACGGAACTTCCGTCGCTCTCGGGTTGGCATGTCTAGTGACGGATCTTCTCACGAAACTACCCACAGAACTTCCTTCATTCCTGGGTTGGCTGTTTTTGGGTCATTTTGTGGCTATTTTGCTTCTCTCATGTCACTTTGGATTTTGTTGAGCATTGAGACTTTGCAAGCACCTATGTGACATCCCTCTTGATAGAGCAGCATGCCTAAACTCAAGATTAAATATAAAAGAATCTTTCTTTAACTTGAGATTGCATAATTGATACTTGCCGCTTTGCTTCATTTGGCTTCGAAAGGAGTTGCCACATGTATTCTTCTTTTAAGCGCCATCACCTAGAGCTTTCTGACTTGGAGTATTTGAATCCTTACGATCAACTTCCATTTTGTACTCACAAGTCACTTAAGATCTTCAATCATATTGATACTCCAAATTATATGACTCTTGTTGCTTGGTTCATCGAGATTGAGCTTCACCTGCCCTTCACCACTACTTCGGTTCCTTGGACTAAGCCTTGCTTCCGCTTCTCCTTTGCATGGTTCATCGTGACCCGGTCGTGCACAATTCTTCACCACTAAGCTAACTCAACTCACATGCAACTTGTATTGTCATTAAGCCATTGTTTTAAGATCTTCTTTATATTGCCAATCAAGTTGCTTGTAGTTATTCATTCATCTTGTAATCAACTTTGCACTTGATTCCTCTAACTCTTGTTCATGCATTGACCTGATTGTTTATGAAACCTCATTGTGTTGATGATCAAGCTGCTCATGAGTGTCCTTTCATCATGTCATCATATTGTCCATTATCATACTTTGATTGTGTACAAGCCTTGTCTTGTGAGATCAAATCAACTCATGAACTTTCACGTCTCACAACTAGAATCAATGTACAATCTCAATCATATTCATTTCAGCCATAGAGTGTACATCCACGATTTTAATCCCTGCTTATACACTTAGAAAGAATCATTAGACCTTTAATCATGTTGTCATTCAATACACCAAAACCCACTAGGGGACTAGATGCACTTTTAGTGGGGATTCCGTGTTGTTCCCTTACCAACCAGCATGATGTACCTGGAAACAACATGAAGGAGGAGAATCAAGAAACACAATTCAGAACATTCAAAATTTGAATTGCGCTGATCGGCGCGGCCCTGAGCCGTTCGACGCGCTCTCAAATTTTGAAATGTCAAGGAGGGTCCTTCTCCTAGAAGTTTCCCATGTTATAAAAGGGAGGCCGGGCACCACCACTTTGGCACACCATCCCAGTAATCTCTCCACCTTCCCCAGTACCATGATCTCGCGCACATTCCGTATTCCTCGCAAATGGATTGTCTCCATCAACCGTCGGCAAGTTGGACAAGAGGCTGCACCGGGGAAGCGGTTCCGGCGGCGGTAGCGAGTCGAGCGGTGACTCCTTGGCGAGGGGGAGCTCTGGTGCTCATGATGACATGTCAGTGAGTGATGCATCCACCGGCTCGGTGGCAGCAATCCACGCCCACCACTCCGTCTATGGCACGCCCCGTCCAACGGGGCGTGCTACAAGTAGCCAAACGGCGGCAAGCCATGGGGTTCCCAGATCACCACCACCGCCAACATTCATGCAGCACACGGTAGAGGAGGGCTTCACCCTCCTAAGCGCGGAAGAACAAGGGCATTACCTCACGGTGAGCGGAAGGTTCGTCCCCTACTTCGACTTGGACGAGACCTTCCTCACCTCGATCGGCATGTGGGAGGACATGGAGAGGATGCGCAGCAACCTTGGTTGGGTGGACTTCCACCAACTTCCCATGGACTGCAACCTCGACATTGTCACCGAGGTTGCCTCTACGATGAGTATCGGCACCAACGACTACGGCGACAAGGCCATCAACTTCTGCATCCGTGATGTCAGCTACACAGTGACCATGGAGGCGGCCGCTCAAGCCTTCGTCTTTGATGCCGATGCCGAGGTCGACGTCATATTGGGACGTGAGGAGTTGGACTCCTTTTGGAGGCGGCTCTCACCCGTGGAGGAGATGAAGCACGGCAACATCCGCAAACCGACTATCCAAGTCATCCACCGGTGGTTGGCGCCGCGCACATGCAACAAGGTTGACTCCAGCAACGTCATCGATGCGGACTTGCGGTGGCTCTCCAACACCATCGTGAGCCCGTCTCACTGCAACCCCATGATAGTGATGGTGAGGGGTTGGATTGAGAAGAGGGGAAAGAAGAGCAAGAAGTTGGCCTTCGGGGCCTATCTTCAGCGCCTAGCAGCCCTTGTCTGCTACGGCGATGTGCTAGGAGGGCGCGACAAAAAGTGGGAGTTCGTGACGAAAATTGGTGAGAATATGACTCGTGGCAATATTGTCAAGGGAAGTGTTCGCGCTGGCTTCCATGTTGGCGGCACCAACATTAGGCTCCCATGTGCGGAGCTAGGAATTTTTCTCCCTCATAAGCTAGAGGGAGGAAATTGGCTTGAAGAAGGTCTCCTAGAGGGGGGCTGAATTTTCATGGACCGCCGTGGGCTGGTTCGACAAACGGCAACATTTGCATTGGCTAGCAGCGAGTGGGGCTCCTAGGAGTCACACCAAGAGCCTCAACAGTACCAGTCAGGGTGGAGCGACGCAGCGGGCAGTTCCTAGCCCTCTACACTGGTCAGCGTAGGTAGCGCGCCGTTCGGCGCCACCTACTTCAGTGCGGGCGTTGACTACAGGTACCATGGACGGGTACCTATGGTGCCTCCAGTGCCCAGTGCAGATTTCTTCGTGCCCATGCAGGGGTACCTCAACAACAACATGCATCACATCGAGCACGTGGAGGACGCCGCGTCCCAATGGAGGAACAACCACGAAGCGATGGTGGAGGAGTTTGAGCGACTCAAGGCACGGTGCTATGGCTACGATTAGCCACCGTCACCACCTCCGGTTGACTAGAAGTGCCTAGGAGATGGCACATGTATCGGTTTCCCGGTTTGTGTTATCTTTTATCTGTTGCAATTTTTTTCTTTATTTGATTATGTGTGTGTGAGCGGGTTGGAAAACCATGTATCGGGTGTGCTTATTTTCATGGAAGTGTTTTAGTAGTAGTTAATAGTGTGTTTACTTCCATGCAAGTGTGTTAGTAGTTGTTTTATTGACATGCAAGTGTCTACAAAAATCATCACCATGTATTCGAGTTTCGATCTTAATATAATGGTGGCGGTTATGCTCTTTTAGGAGAATTGAAGTACTTATCCTTTCTTGAAAAATGTCGATGAAGACCAAATAATGTTGAGCATTGAATAAAATTCGAACTTACACTTGAAAATTATTCGGCAAATATGTTTTATGTGGAGCAATTCTGAGTACCCATGTGCTTCATTTGCATTGTCCAATTCATGATGATATCTTAGTACCAATCTTTTTATAAATAAATTTTCATGTTGTGATCTATAGAATTTATTGTTTTCAAGATCCTTACCTATCAATGACATATTTTGAGCAATACTCATGAGCCTTTTGATATATAGATAAACATTAAACTGATGGTTGAGTTCGGTTAGGATTTAATTCTTGTTGGTATGAACTTTACTAAGATGGCCAAATCTTTGTGTATCTTTTTGAACCCTTGAATTACTCATGCAAAAATTCAATTCCGCTGAGTATTCCACCATACACCCAAAATATCTTGTTGAATATCATTCCTTGACCACATCCTATAACTCTGGCTATATTTAATTCTAGAATAAATGTTGAAGCCAAACGAATCAAATATCAACTAGTGATTGGTGCTTGGGTTGAGAACCGATCGGCGCACTGCAGGCGCCGATCGGCACAGCAGAGTTAAAAAAAAGGGTGAAAAAAGGGTTAAAAAAAGAGAGAGGAAAAACTCTGTTGTTTGCTAAGGGACTAGCAAAATTTGAAGTGTGGGAGAATGGTATATGACATACTCATTCTCGAAATTCATTCTAATATAGCCATGAATCATTCCAACCATGTGCAATCTGATAATGGAAATTCCTTTTTCGTCCAAGATCAAATTTTTGCTATGCACATATTCAAAGTTTGAGTCCATTCTTAAATTTTTCTTTCTGAAATGGAAATCTTGTTATGCTTTTGTAATTCCAGTAAAGAATAATCTCCTAGCTTTACAATATATTGTTGGTTTATGTTTGCAATCCTTGAATTACCTCACCAAGCTACTCATATAAGCCTTACACAAATAATATTTGATCATTATGATGTAAATATAGGTTGAGTGATTTGAAATATGAGTTGTTGCTATGGATTATTTGGAAGATAGATTCTTTATGCTCGCAACAATCTGTTAAGTGATTTTCATGTGTGGAAAAGTTGTATTTTGTGAGTTGGACATGATCCTTTCCTTTGGGGAGAAACTTTAAAGCTTTATGCCCATATTTGAACTATTTTCCTGAATACCAATATGAAATACACCACAATAGAACAATGCTCAACATTTGCTGATTTGAGATATCATTTATGATAGAGAGAGTAGGTTCTTTAATTTTTGTTTCTTTTACTTTACTTGGGACGAGCAAAGGTTTAAGTGTGGGGGAACTGTTGGCACTACCTAAGTGCCCCTTTTATATATGAATATGACCCCAATTAGAGCATAATTGATGCCAATTTAGGCCATTTACCTGTGATTTTGCCAATATATTTGTATATGCAGTGTTTTGGAGCTATGTTGCAGAAACAGGTAAAACTGGCGATTAATGTGATGCTGGAAGAGGACATGAGTCTAGAAGCCACGAAAAGCACTAAAGAAGCCCAGTGCGTCGATCGGCGCAACCCATGAACCGATCGGTGCAAGGGTGTTTTGGCCCACAGAAGTGACCGAGGCCCATTCCACGTGCTTATGGAAGTTTATCTGCGCAAGACACTTGAAGATATTTGCCTGGAAGATTTAAGGAACATCAAGATCTTGACTTGCAGTATAAGACTTTATCTCAAAGGAAAAGGCCCACATGGCAGCTGTGGAGGACAAAGGAACCGACTCAGAGCAGAAACCAGAGGAGACACGGCTTGCGCCGATCGGCGCAATCCTACACCGATCGGCGCAACCGACTTGTTTGCTAGAAACTGAGTCCTTTACGAGTAGAACCCTTATAAATACTTGTAAACCCCTGGTCGTGAAAGAGGAGGCATCGGTGGGACAATAGATCCGTGAGTTAGAGCCACCGGGGTTCGCCCCGTTAGAATAGATCTCTAGTTGAGTTTCAAGAACCATTAGAGTAAGAGTTGATCCGTCAAGGTAGGCCCTCTGGCGGTGATGAATCTCACTCTATGTAACTCAAGGATAATCTAATATGTTGATGATGGTTTTGGTGATTTGTCTATCTTGATTTTATAATCATGCATGTGCTTATTCCAATTGCTTAGTTCTAGGCTAAGTAGGTTGATATTATCTTGATCGTGGTGATCAGGATAGTATTCGGGCATTGTATTCATTATGGTTGCTTGATGACGCTAGTAGTGTGGTTTAGCGGTGATAGCACTAAACCTGCGCAACACTATTGGATAGTTGAGTAGGGTAAGATACCTACACGATTAAGGGTCTCCTGTTGGTAGCAATAAATCGAGAGACGCTCGGAAAGGTGGGTGGTCTTATTCATTATAGGTTTTCATTGATCCATGTAATTACCATTATGATGCTCTTTGATTAGACTATCAGGTTACGATCTCACTAGTAGATATTTGGCTACTCACTTAACAGCTTAGGCTTACAAGGTGTATGGTGTACTTTGGCTTAGATTCATTTGTATGCCGATCGGCTCAACTCCAGCGCCGATCGGCGTGATCACATATTTGGTAGTGTGCCGACGCAAATGGCAGATTTGCTATCTGGCGCATCTTTGCACTGGCTAGTCTCCTCTCATGCAACTAGAACTCGATAGTAGCCTTGACTAGATCCTTTACGGTTAACTTTGTTTAATAATCCCTAAGGTCCCAGTGGATATGATAAACCTTGGAATACTCAAATCAAGGGAAAATGTTCAACAATTGTACACAGTCCTCTTACGATATATAAGTGGGTGCGTAGTTACGACCAACAGAATACTCCGTAACACCACAGGCAGTCCACCGGGTGTCGCACGCCTAGTCGTAGTAGTCCAGATCCACATAGTCCATCTCACCAGTGTCGTCTGAGCAGCAGTAATATAGCAACAACACAGGGAAAACTAAAATGCGTGAGAACATAAAGTACTCAGTAAGTGGGGGAAGTAATGACATGTAGGCTAATACAAGAAATAGGCTTGACATGGGTTTACTGCACTACGCATCCTATGACTCAATTATACAAGCATCCTATTTACTAGGTGAAAAGTAGCCCAACAGATTAACCACCTGTCCAACACTATCGGTTGCCCACCGATAGCAAAACTATGAGTTACCCACTCATATCAGAACACTACAGGTTACCCACCTGCACCTACCACCCAAATGTGGTTACCCACCAGATCCACCCCAAGTATCCATCTAATTGTGTGAGGATCCAGGCCACCCTTGATCGTGAGCATGGCTATTATAATAGTTTTACACTCTGCAGAGGTTGCACAACTTTAACAACAGGTTGGTGATTTCATCAATATTCAGTGACTAAAGTCTCCCTGTTGCCAACACACTACCGTAGGTGTGAGGCCAAGAGATCACCACCTGGTCTTTCAAAGCGCTCCCCAGCTAGCAAAACGTCCATGCTACGGTTTCATCGCCACGGGATTAACCATCCCTACAGAAGCCCCCTCTGGCGCCGTGGCTAGAAGTAACCCTTCATCACCTGGGGCCGAAAGTAACCCTCTCGTCCTCCTTCCTCGAACACCCGCAAAACTGGGAACACATCTAATACTAAACCACGCCTACCCATATCAGCCCTGTGCTTTGTGCTGTTTTCCTGGGTGGCCGCTCCACGAATTTGCTTTGTATGACCACAAGCAGGCACTACCACAAACCAAACAGTACATTAGTCGTACTTGTGTATACTCGCACCATCCTCAACATCCTCCTACTTGTGTCATCTAAATTACCCAAATGATAATTAGATTCAAGTGAATATTAGTCAAGTTAATTATTATTCAATTTTAATTTCCCAAAGTACTGCACTAGCATGACGTACCGGAAAACATGTACACTAAACCATAACCCAGGCGACAAGGAATAACCAGGAAGGATAAATGACACGAGATTCAAATTTAGACAAGCATGCATGAAAATAAACTAATCCTTAATAGGTGCAATATGGTCAAGGACACTTGCCTTGTTCTCCAGCTAGCTGCTGCTCAAACTCAAGGTCTTGGAAATTCTGGAGCTGCTCCTCGTCTAATATTGATAAATACCGGAAAAGTAAAATACAAACAAATAAGAAATAATACACTAAACATTTCCTAATGACTATGAAAACAGTACTAAGAGATAGTACGCGTTCCTATGATTCATTGAGCGTAAAAATCACTTAAATTGGAGTTACGGTTGAAAAGTTATGCTGGTTTGAAGTTCTAGGAGCTAAAAGGTAAAAACTACATTGTTTAGGGACCAATTTGTAATTTTTATAAAATTATAGGGACTAAAGTGTAAGTTATTAGGACTGAAAATAATTACTAAAAAGTATAAGGTTGTTTTTGCAAAAATTTAGGACCTAAACATAATTTTAATTAAGTACAACGGTCTAAGTGTAAAAAGATAGGGCTAAAAATATAATTGAACTAAAGGTTCTGCTAAAAATTTGGATTAGAAACTAATCAGGTCAAAGCTTAGGGGCCTATGCGCATATGTATTTATCAGAATTTACAAAAATTAGAATAAAACCTAAATACTGGGTTGACGGGTCTATGGATCGAGTCTAAGTTGCGTTCTATGCTCCGCGGTGGACTGGGTTCATAACCTTTCACTAGGTTCTAATCTTGGCCACAAATCATGAAAACGACGGCTAATAAGGGCGGCAGCAAACTGGGCGGCGGTCGGTGTCTGACCAAGCGGTAGCGTGATGGGTAGTGGCGACGAAGCTCACCGGAGAGGCACTCCAGTGCCCTATTTGCTATGAGAGCATAGGCAAAAGGAAGTGGCGAGGATATGGGACCTCACCGCGGCATGGCACAGGCACGGGGACGGCTTGGAGATGGACGTTGTCAAAAAATGGTGATGCTGCTTGATGGAGCTCGATGGGGATGGAGCTCCGGGGGGTCGGGGCTCGATGATGAGGGCTAAGGCATGCTCCTCGTGCTCCTGATCATGGGGAAATGGGTTGCGGGGTTGTGGTGGCTGGGATGAAGGTACGACACATGGCGGTGCAACTCACATGGGAAGATGACGTCTGAGGAGGTGTTTCTAGAGAGGATCGGAAGGCAAAAATGTCAGGGAAGGCAAATGTAGCCAATGAGGAACTCGCACTATATTTTATAGGAGTCAAGAGAAAACGGAGAGGAGGTGAGTGGAGCTAACCAGAAATCAATGGCCACCCATGCGCAATAGCGCTCTCGAGTGGTCAATCAAGGCAACTAAGGTAAGAGAGTGGGGGACGAGGAAAATGGAGGAACCGTTTGCGAGTTTGGTGGGTCGGTTTTGCAACCGGGGAGGTGGGAATATGGCATGACGATGGTGGTTCTAGCGGCAGCGGCACAATCGAGCAAGGGGAGAAAAAAGGCGTTAGCGTCTAGCTAGGCTGAGCTAGTGGGCCGCACAGGGGTGGCAAACTGGACAATTGGAATTGGGCCAAAAAATTATTTGAATTATCCTCGAGGGCTTAAACATAGAAGGGCCATTTATATGCAATTAAAGTAAACTCATGAGCCTATTCTACAGGTTTGATGGACCAATGTTAGTTTTGGTCTATGGTCCATGGTGGACCGAGGGCTGGTAAGCGGCTCGGCTGCTTCTGTGAAAAGAATAACATAATGAAAGACTTGCGCATTCCCATGAATTGGTTACACTAATAGATCCAGCACTTGCTCACGCGTGTTGTACATGTTGTGGAACACGATATAGATAAAATGGTTTGGAGTTTTGCTCACCGGATATGGAGATCGCACTGTAGAAACAGAGCATGGTCACCAACATTAGTAGGCGGTCCAAATGCGTTTCTGGAGTCGTTGTGCATGATCTTGAGAAGGGCTTCTAGGAGCACGAAGATAGCTTCCTGGAACACGATATGTTTAATTTTAAAAATATGTATTTTGCCTAAAGAAAAATGATAGCAATCTAATTAACTGAAGTTAATTTTTTTAAACTATTGCAAAAAGTATTAAAGTTTACTGAAATTTTACTAACACGCTAAAATTGATATTTTGGATGTTACAAAACTCCCCCCTTAACAGGAATCTCGTCCCGAGATTCAGCGTGGCTAGGAAGACAGGGTATAGGAATTTTTTTTTTGGTTTCATTCTTCATCTTAGATTTGATTCACTTGATTGATTGATAATTTTTATTCCAGCAACTTCTCTATGCCTCAACATTAGTTTATCAATCCTTCGGATTCCATATCCATATGGTTGGTGATGATCGCTACCTCTCTTAGATTCATACTCGGGTTTATACTAATCAAATTCTTGTTTAACCAGGCTTCAATGTAGTGGCTCTACGGATCAAAGAGAGAATATGATGACAAGGAATAGACGATAGGTACCCCAACTAAACTAAATCTAGAACAATCTAATGATGTGATAACAAAGCAAAAATGCTCTGCAAGCACACCAGCACACAATCAAAGATCGAACTCAAACATAGCACACCATAAGCAACATAGTGCATACAATTAACATTTCTCTAACGCTTTCACTATCGAAGGATCCTAAATCAAGATTCTAGGGAAAGCCTCTCTTCATGTTGTCCAATGCATTCCGCTTTGTGCAGAATCTTCCATTGTAGAACCTTCATATGTTGTGGAGTCAGCATGTAAATCCTTGTCTTGCTCATGATTGTTCAAATTGGGCAAACTAATAATTTGCAAGATAGGAAAGAATATCATAGAAATACATTCATTCATCATTTGAGAATAGACAAGAGAGGATATAATAATTTTGTAGCAGTAAATTTTTTTTTTCCAAAATATTAGTTTTGAAAATATAACCAATAACACGATCATTTCTATCTAGGCTTGTGTCCTACGGTCAACATGGCTCTGATACTACTCTGTCACACCCGATTTTAAGGTCAAAACCGAATGCTTCTGTATACGTGCCCAGGATCAAGTTTTCGTGCATATAGGACAAAAGTGAAGTAATAGTAAATAACCAATGTTGTTATTATTATATCATGTTATTATTACATAGTCTAGAATACATCAAGAATATAAATGAAAACATCGGAAGACTCTATAACAGCACAAGCAGTCCACGGGGTATCGCACACCCAGTCGTAGTAGTCCTGATCCACATAGTCCATCTCGCCAGCGTCGTCTAAGCAGCAGTAATATAGCAACAACACAGGGAAAACTAAAACGCGTGAGTACATAAAGTACTTAGCAAGTGGGGGAAAGTAATGACATGCAGGCTAAAAAGGGAAAATAGGGTTGACACAGGTTTACTACACTACGCATCCTGCGACTCAATTATACAAGCATCCTATTTACTAGGTGAAAAGTAGCCCAACAGGTTAACCATCTGTCCAACACTATGGGTTGCCCACCGATAGCAAAATTATGAGTTACCCACTCATATCATAACACTACAGGTTACCCACCTGCAGCTACCACCCAAATCTAGTTACCCACCAGGTCCACTCCAAGTATCCATCTAATCGTGTGAGGATCCAGGCCGCTCTTGATCGTGAGCACGACTGTTATAACAGTTTTACACTCTGTAGAGGTTGCACAACTTTACCCATAGGTTGGGGATTTCATCACTATTCAGTGATGAAAGTCTCCCTGTTGCCAACACACTACTGTAGGTGTGACGCCAAGAGATCACCACATGGTCTTTCCAAATGCTCCCCAGCTTGCAAAACATCCACGCTAAGGTTTCACCACCACGGGATTAACCATCCCTACAGAAGCCCCCTATGGCGCCATGGCTAGAAGTAACCCTTCATCACCTGAGGCCGAAAGTAACCGTCTCATCCTCCTTCCTCGAACGCCCGCAAAACTGGGAAGAAATCTACTACTAAACCACGCCTACGCATATCAGCCCTATGCTTTACGCTGTTTTTGTTCCACGAATTTGGTTTTTATGACCACAAGCAGGCACTACCACAAACCAAACTATACATTACCCGTACTTGTGCATACCCGCACCATCCTCAACATCCTCCTGCTTGGGTCATCTAAATTACCCAAATGATAATTAGGTTCAAGTGAATATTAGTCCAGTTTATTATTATTCAATTTTAATTCTCCAAAGTACTGCACTAGCATGACGTACCCAAAAACTTGTACACTAAACCATAACCGAGGCGACAAGGAATAATCAAGAAGGATAAATGACACGGGATTCAAATTTAGACAAGCATGCATGAAAATAAACTAATCCTTAATAGGTGCAATATGGTCAAGGACACTTGCCTTGTTCTGCCGCTAGCTGCTGCTCAAACTCAAGGTCTTGGAAATTGTGGAGCTGCTCCTCGTCTAATATCAATAAATACCGGAAAAGTAAAACATAAACAAATAAGAAATAGTACACCCAACATTTCCTAATGACTATGACAACAGTACTAAGAGATAGTACGCGTTCCTATGATTTTGTGCGCGTAAAAATCACTTAAATCAGAGTTACGGTTAAAAAGTTATGCTGGTTTGATGTTTTAGGGGCTAAAAGGTAAAAACTGCAAGGTTTAGGGACCTATTTGTAATTTTTAGAAAAATATAGGGACTAAAGTGTAAATTATTAGGACTGAAAATAATTACTAATAAGTATAAGGTTGTTTTTGCAAAAATGTAGGACCTAAATATAATTTTAGTTAAGTACAGGGGTCTAAGAGTAAAAAGGCAGGGCTGAAAATATAATTGAACTAAAGGTTCTGCTAAAAATTTGGATTAGAAACTAATTAGGTCAAAGCTTAGGGGCCTATGCGCAAAATACGCTTTTATCTGGATTTACAAAAATTAGAATAAAACCTAAATATTTGGTTGACGGGTCTATGGTTGGAGTCTAAGTTGGGTTCTATGGTCCGTGGTGGAATGGGTTCATATCCTTTCACGAGGTTCTAATCTTGGCCAAATGAAGAAGACGACAGCTAATAAGGGCAGTAGCGAACTAGGCGGCGGTTGGTGTTTGACCAAGCATCGGTGTCATGGGTGGTGGCGACGAAGCTCACCGGAGAGGCGCTCCAGTGCCCTATTTTCTATGAGAGCATAGGCAAGAGGACGTGGCGAGGATATGGGTGCTCACCATGGCATGCCACAAGCACGGGGACGGCTTGGAGATGGACATTTTTAAAAAATGGTGATGGTGTTTGATGGAGCTCAACGGGGATGGAGCTCCGTGGTGTCAGGGCTCGATGATGAGGGCTAAGGCGTGCTCCTCGCGCTCCTGATCGTGCGCAAATGGGTTGCGGGGTTGTGGTGGCCGGGAAGAAGGTATGACGCATGGTGGTGCAACTCACTTGGGAAGACGACGTCCGAGGAGATGTTTCGAGAGAGGATCGGAAGCCAAAAATGTCAGGGAAGGCAAATGTTGCCGATGAGGATCTCGCACTATATTTTATAGGAGTCGAGAGAAAACGGAGAGGAAGTGAGTGGAGCTAACCAAAAATCAATGGCCACCCATGCGCAATAGCGCTCTCGAGTGGTCAATCAATCCAACTAAGGTAAGGGAGTGGGGGACGAGGAAAATGGAGGAACCGTTTGCTAGTTTGGTGGGTCGGTTGTGCAACCGGGGAGGTGGGGATGTGGCACGATGATGGTGGTTTCCTAGCGGCAGCGGCGCAGTCGAGCAAGGGGAGGAAAAAGGCGTCAGCGTCTAGCTAGACTGAGCTAGTGGGCCACACAGGGGTGGCAAACTGGACTGTGGGAATTGGGCCAAAACATTATTTAAATTATCCTCGAGGGCTTAAACCTAGAAGGGCCATCTATATTCAATTAAAGTAAACTCATGAGCTGAGTCTACAGGTTTTATGGACCGATGTTAGTTTCGGTCTATGGTCCATGGTGGACCGAGGGCTGGCAAGCGGCTCAACTTCTTCTATGAAAAGAATAGCATAATGAAAGACTTGCGTGTTCTAGTGAACTGGTTACACTAATAGATCCAGCACTTGATCACGCGTGTTGTACACGTTGTGGAACACGATATAGATAAAATGGTTTAGAGTTTTGCTCACTGGATTTGGAGAATGCATTGTAGAAACAGAGCATGGTCATGAACGTCAGTTGGTGGTCCAAATGCGTTCCTGGAGTCATCATGCATGATCTTGAGGAGGGCTTCTGGGAGCACAAAGATAGCTTCCTGAAACACGATATGGATCAAGGTTTTCAGCTTATAGCACTAGTAATTGATCATAGGAAGGTTCAAAAGTACCATGTCGCACGCAGACCATGAATTGACACGATGCAGTGGCAATGGCGAACATGATGCTTGTCTTTTCGCGGCTCCTCTGGCCCTGATTCTTGGATATGATGGAGAGGAAACCTGGAACACGAGCTGGTTTGCCTCGTTTGGTGCAGTGGATCACCGGGAATGCTGAAGCCAACATGACACTACCAGTCTGGGCACGAAGGGAGCAGTGGAGACAGCGAGCCAACTTAGCTGCCAATAGGCGCCAGTCAGCGCCGCCGCATGACTCGCCCGTGGGGTTTGCGTGCTCGCCGTCGGGCTATGGACTCACTAGAGCTCGACTCCGAGTTCACTAAGATGTAAAGCAGGCCGAGGCACACACTTGGGATACGTTTGCGAGGGAAGTGGCTCACCAGAGGACCATCGGCGGCGAGGAGCAGCAGAAGTCGAAGTTCGGCGGCCTTGTGTTTTCGCTAGAAAGCAGCAAATCGGGTGCGGTCTTCTCCTATAGCTTCACGGGAGCACCACGAAAAGCGGCATCACATCAGCTTGCGTCAGAGAGGGCCAGGGATAGGAGCTCGTCGTGGAGCGGCTTCGGTTCCCGACGGAGCAGAGGTGGCGGCCGGGGAAAAGAAGCGGTGCCGGCGATCTTGCAAAGAAAGCAAGGAAAAGAAGGCTCAGGGAAACGCATCCGGAAGTTGCACGCGTGAGAGTAAAAAGAAAGGGCGATGAGGCTCACCTGAGGTAGCCAATTTTGGCCGGTAGCGGAGGAGGTCACTGGATTTGCTCGTTCCGGTTATCTTCGAATTCGTTTGGGCTCACGCAGGCATTGGTCGATCGATGAGCATGGGAAGCAGTAGGAGAATTGCGCGCGTGGATTTGATGGGTTGGGTGAGGCTTGGTGGCCGACAAGCAGGGAGCTTCTGCTCGAGCTTGCGCTCGGTGATGGTAGGGAGCAGAGTTCAGAGAGGGGAAAAATGAGAGAGAGAGAGAGAGAGCAGGGAGCAGAGAGTAGCGAGAAATGGAGAGTGTTTGGGGCTCTTGGGTGCGCTTTGATGTCGCGGGTAGGTTAGCGGGGTGGTTGGGGCCAGAAGCGGCAAGGGGAGAGGGAATAGATGGTTTTTTGGCTGGGTCGGGTTGACGTGCAGAGAAGAGGGAGGAGGCCAATGGGCAGCAATTGCGGTGGGGTGTTGGACGGGACAACACGGGGTTGCAGAGGAGGTGCAGGTAGCACTGTTGCACGCGACGAGTCCCGAGGTGGCAGTGTAGGCGATGGCGTGCGCATCGGGGAGAGCCGCTGCGCCGGGGAAGTCTCTGTGCCAGTGGGAGGGAGAAGAAGGAGATTTCGCACTGCAGCCCTTGAACTAATTGATTTCTTGCAAAACAGTCCCTGGTCAATGGTATTTCCAAATAAACTAGCTAGGGACCTCCAAACAAAATGGGATTTTGCACATAGGTCCTTTGGGATATTCCTGGTGCTTAGGTGGGACCCTTTTGGTTAGAATTTTTATAATTATTTTATAATTGATTCCCCATTGTGAAAGGTTTTCATGATTTAATTAATTATTTGGCGTATTCCCACAATTGGTAAAATGCCCATTAAATTCATAAAATTATATCTTAATATTACTAATATGATTATGAATTTAGTTGACATATGTTGTATAATAAAATTTCATTTGGCTAACAATTTGTTTTGCAGGGTACTTAATTACTTGGAATTAATTTAAATAATTGAAGTGAGGCTTCATCATTTCATGCTATATTGTTCATGATTTCCTCTTTCATGTTTGTTAGATAGAAGTGAGACAGCCGGAGTGTCACAGTTACGACCAACAAGCTACCTTTTTCAGGCGCCGTTGCCGGGGACCATAGTAGGTTTTTGAACATTGTTTGATGTATTAGTGTTTAGTTATTGTGTTTTACTTGTCTCTTTAGTACATATATTTTGTTAAGTGAAACTAACAGGTATGGATGGTCCTAAGTCAAACAAACCCTCTAATTACTCCGATGATCCAGAAAGTCTCTTACGCGACAACAGAACAGAGAAGAAGAGAAGCAAGCCACTTGGAGATTTAGCTAGAGATGTAGTCCGTGCCAACCCTCGAGTATTATTCACAATCGCAGATCCAGAAGTAGAGGAGATGGCAGAATTACCCTTGGTTAATCGTTTCAATCCTCAACTGACTAATGTTGTCAAGACAGATTTCCATGAAGCTCAAGATCAAAATCCATATCAACTGGAGAGATATGGTGGATTAGTGGTGCAACAACTCTTCACAGGTTCGGAAGATCCCAATCACCATTTGCAGCACTTCGTTCAAGATAAACGGATTGACCGTAGATCAAGCACGTGTGCGGATGTTCCCCTTCTCTCTAGTTGGACGCCCCAAACAGTGGTACAATGGATTGGAAAACACAGTAAAAATTGTGTGAGACACTTTAGTAGCTACATTCTTAGCCAAATATTTCCCTCCTGGTAAGACACAAGCTTTGAAGAAGAAGATTCTTGGATTTACGCAGAATGTTGATGAGAGCATTGGAGAAGCATGGGAAAGATACAACAAATATACTGATGCATGCCCTCATCATGGTCTAATGGTTGGAGAAATTATTGAGACATTCTACATGGGATTGAATTTTCAATCTCGTCAACACTTAGATGCTTCAGCTGCGGGTTCATTCATGGCAAAGACTCCTAACCAAGGTAGGAATTGATCAAGTTGTTAGTTGAAAATCAATCATGGGATAGTGAGAGAAGTTCAAGGAATATACAACCTTCAAAAGGAGTGGCAAAAAGTGGGATTGAGAGGACTCATAAAGACTTAGTTATGGATCACCTTGATGCTATTCAAAGAAGGTTGGACAATAATCATTATATCCCTAAGGAGAGTTGCTCAAGCTAGCGGAATCATGCTCCACTTGTAGCGAGTGTGGTAAATTTGGTCATGTGCAGAAAGATTGCCCTGAAGAGATAAAGATGCTAGAATATATGAAGAATAGTGGATGGAAGCCTCAATTTCAGTAGCAAAGGAGTTCTTTCTCTCCTAGTTCGTCCATGCAAAACTCTATCCCACTTCGTCTCCAATGTCATGACTTCTTCCAAGCTCAAGAGAAGATCAATAAGGACAACCAAGCTAAATTTAAGGAGATTGATCGTATCCTTGGGGGGATCAATGACAAGGTGATAGAGATTGGGAGCTCCAATGAGCAGATTTTGAAGCATACCAAGATTATGGAGCAACAGATGGAACAGTTATCACAAGCCATTCAAAGTAACAAGGGGGCTATTCCTGGCAATACGATGTCTGCAGAACAGTTGAAGGCAGTAGCTACATGGTCAAGAAAGAAAATAGAAGATCTAGAGCACTCTGCGGGAGCAAGGAAGTCCCGTGCCGATGGGCTCACACCAAGCGCCGATCGGCGCCAAGGTACTGTAGGCACCGATCAGCTCAGTGAGAGCGTCGATAGGCGCAAGGAGGATATTGACCTCTCTGGTCTGAAAAAGGGCATGGAAACAGAGGAGCATGGCCCTACCATGTTCTTGGATACTCAACTGCTGACCAAGACAAAAAGAGCGCGGCAACACAATGAGCAGTTCGCAAGGTTCGTCGATATTATGAATAAGCTTTACATCAATGTCCTATTTGTTGATGCTATTCAAGTGCCTATCTATGTCAAGTACATCAAGGACATGATGCAAAACAAGAAATCACTAGTTTCTGAGGAGATTGTGAGGGCTACTAAGGAACTTACGGCGGCAATCAATGATGTTGCACTAGAGAAGAAACCCGACCCTGGATCACCAAGCATCAAATGCATGATTGGAACAAGGATATTTGATAGGTGTTTCTGTGATCTTTGTGACATCCCATGTCATAAAATGGAACTTAACTAAACCCAATGTTAGTTAAGGGATAATTAAAAATATAAATAATCAAGGTGCCAAAGAATAAAGAAAGAATAGCAAGTAAATAAATCCATAATATCCAAATAAGGGCCCTTCTCAAACATCACAAAATCCCATGGAAGTACCCCGATGTTTTTGCATATTCTTTATGGCCGAATTAAAAGAGAATTTTGATAATTTTACCAGAATTTTTGGTAACCATTTAATACCCTTAAAAATTCCCCTAAAGCCAGAAAAGAGTATTTTTGTTCTAGAATTTTAAAAATTAATCTAAGCCAAATCAGCTGATGCACCCAAAAGCAAAGTTGGAGCACATGTTCTTCTGGGCTGGCACAAAAATCTGTGTCAAATTTGGAGCAAGGAAACTTGGTGAATTTCGGCCAAACCCCAGTCATGCTTAAAGTCAAGCCGGGTCAACCCCCTTCCCTCTCCCCTGGCCAATCCCAACCCGACACAGGTTGTACCAGGTGCACTGTGGCCACCATCGATCATTGTCGCCCCATGCCGACCACTACACCGCCAACTCCTCCTCCTGTGCCACCGGCCTGAATTGAAGCAGCTCCACCACCGGCAGCCACTCCCTGGCCGACAGCGCGATCCCCCCCCCCCCCCCCACCGCCTCCTGCTCTCTCCGCTCTCTATTTCTCTCTGCCGCCGGTCATCACACAGAGCAGTGGCTCACTTGGTCCTCATCGCTCTCACTCTCTCAACTCGCAACCAACTCTCGCACACTCCAGATCGCTCCCGAGCGCCGGCACTCTCTCTCCCTTCCTCTTCCCGGCAAAACCCGAGCTCAAGCTCTATTTTAACCAGCCATGGCCGCCGCCGCGTCCATCTCCGACTCGGTGGCTTTCCCCTCCCCCCTTTCTTCGCAAATCAACATGCAAGGTCACCACTTCACTCCCCTCTGATCCTCTCCCTCCCTCGTGTAGTGTGCTCACTGGATTTCATGAAGCCCGAGGAGCCGCCGTCGGGATCCTTCCCCCCCCCCCCCCCCCCCCCCCCCCGCCGACGAGAACCCCCCTCCGGCCTTCCCCCTCGACGAGTTCCTCGACGCCGACCTTCCCCGAGCTGCAGCGAAGCTCGCCGGCCGAACCCCAGCCTGCCTCTCCCTCGGCACCGATGCGTGGACCTCGCTGGAGCCACCCCTGCCACCGCACGTTGTCGCCGGCGCTTTCCAGTGAGACCCTCTCCCCTCCGACCCCATGCTCGAGATCCCCGCGGCATGGAGACTATTCGAGTAGCACCCGAGCTCCGGCCGTGCCGCCGATCGGCTGCTGGGCAGAGCTCGCCGTCGCCGGCCGCCGCGCTGGTGCGCGCACGCACCTGGGTGAATTTAAACGCGATGGCAATTCTGTAAATAAGAGTGAACTTTGAATTAAACTTTAAAATCCAATAACTCGAGAAATAAATATCCAAAAATGATGAAACCAATTTTGTTCAACTCCTAAAATCCTCCCCTACCATAAAAACAAGTTGAGGTCCAAAGTTACTCAGTAAATTAATTTATTTAATTCCCTAAATTTACAACCCTAATTTGCTTAATAAATTCATAAGTAAAACAATATAAATGGTAAATTCATGAAACTTGCTCAGTGGTCATTTCATGGCATCCTTAAACTTTCTGCAAAAGCACATTTTCATGTTTAGGCATATTTTTAGTATTAGTGCATAAATATTCATTTTCAGTAATTGAATTTATGTAAATTATTGGCTAGGAATTTAATTATGAAATTTGGTATTCCTGTCCCTTATGTATTTGTACACTCATGTAAAATTCTATGAAAAATTTGAAGCAACTTAAGTATGCTTTTGCTATCGAAATTAATCAATTGTTAGTTAAAGTAAGAATTTTCCATATAAATCTTGCTCTTTGTGTGCATTTAATAAAAGTAGGCATAAATTCATTTCTGGAATACTCATGAAGAATAATTCACATTAACTTTACAGTAGAAGCCCTTATCTCCATTTATATACTCTTGGTTTCTAATTAACTATGTGAACCTAGAACTAGTTATGCAATTAAATTGCCATTGTATGTATAGTGTTAGTTTTGCATATGGCCACTTTAGCTAAGTTGCTCCAAATGAACTTTCTGGAAATTAGACCCTAGTACTGCATTGTCATATCATCATCAGCATGTGATGTCATATAATCATCACCTAGGCCATGCTCATGTTAAAGTAGACATACCCTAAAGTTGTGATGATTAAAAGTTACATTCTTGTAATTAGAAGTTTGTCCCCTTCAAATTCAGTAGCTACCATGTCATACTTTGGTGTGCACACATTCATGAAGAAATGATTAGTTCATTAATTTTATTTGCTGAGGAAGTGCCATGAATTGTCATGCCCTCCATTTCATCTTAAGTTATGGAACTCCATGAAACCTTGTGTATTCCTTCGCATTGATCCATGTCCATTCCATATAGGGATCAAGACCGAGGAGATCACACCGGATCAGCAAGGACCTGAAGTGAACTTTGGTGAAGACACTAACTACGATCACTCCCAAGGCAAGCCCCGGTGCATAACCCATTAAATTTTCGAGTCCTTTTTCTTTATCACAATTTAGGACTATTGTATTGTGCATTAAGTGTAGGACTTGGATGAAACACACTTGCATACTCCAGCAATGACCTATAATTAGTATGTTAGTAAGCTTTTCCGTTAGCAATGCTATGCTTAAACTAGTGGAGTCAACGGTAGGTTCTAGATGCAACTATGGTTCACCTGGTCAATGAACTTGATAAAATGGAGCACCTATCGTTGCAACTCCGGGGACAAGTATTGAACAGTACCAAGTACATACCTTTAATATGGGGATTGGTAAACCTTGTAACTTGGGCGCCATATTGTTGGACGGCCATACTCATTGATCCAGAGGTGATGTGAGCAGCACGGTGGTTGCACGGGTTTGAGGACCGCTGGAGAGTGCATGGGTGAAGCCTCGGATACGAAGTACTGTATTGCGGGGAGGACGTGTACTCGGGATCGATGGCCCCGGATTGACTTTATAGAAATCTTGTGAACGGTGGCCATACGTGTTCTTAAGTGATGCATATGTCGTGTATTTGGGTTTTCGCTGCAGGATGTAAATCAATTCGAATTGCCATCCCTCGCGGTTATGAGTACCTCTTGTTCGAGCAGCGGCAATGATATGTTAAGTAGTAAAGTCGTGGTTATGTTTATGAAAGTTACTTATGCTATGGACACATATTGCTATGATGTATTGCTCTGTATTTCTACTCGTGTCTTAGCAGCTAGCTAGATTCACTGTAGTGGTTATTCTGAAATCAGCAAAGTAAAATCTTGATTAAGGAATTGTAAATGCAGCATAGAACTATTAGGATCTTCTTATGCAATTATCAAATAAACCCGGTCAGCCCCCTGCATTCTAGGAGTCGGTTTTAGTAAACCTGTTGACGGGTAAGTCTTGCGGAGTATATTAGATACTCAGGCTTTACGATTATGTTATTTTCCAGGTTGGCCTCAAGCTACTTACTGTGATTGTTGTAACAAGATGGTGTGGGAAGGTGAAGAGCCTCAGAATTGGACCATTGAATGGGTCCCTAGCTTCCCTAACCATGATGAGTGAGCCATCGCCATAGGGCTGGCATGTAAAATGTACTAAGGACATATATATTGTAACGAATCTGAACTTATTTGTATTCTACCTTTGAACTTGTAATATTATGCATCTAAGTGATGTAACTTTGTAAATGATGAATGTTCATGTGTGAATGTTGTGTATGGTTACTTCGTTAACCATCTCCCGAGACGATCCTGTGCGACATACTCTACTTTTCAGAGTAGGGTTGTCACAGCTGGTATCAGAGCTGTCTCGGGATAAGCTACAACAAATGAGCATTTTAAAACGTAAACAAGCCGTTTTTATGCCTTACGGTAAGGTACGAACTAGTAGAGCCCATATAAGTGTCTTGTAGGTGGCAAAGCTAATCCTGGGTTATATTTGTTTAAATTACTTGTAACTACGGATTCTTCAATGAAGGTATGTCCCTGTGCGTGGATCGGTTGCGCTGTAAATACCAAACGCCTTCCGGGTGGGCAAAGACCTAGGCTTTGATTGATGCGTGGACTGAATATGTTTAAACGTCGGCTGCCTTCCAGGTGGGCGAATACCTGGGCATAAACTATCAATGTTATTTTGGCTTGTTTCTTTTGAATTTGATGTATTGTTTCTGAAATGGATCTCTTGCAGATACACTAACCACGTGTAGTTCGCTTAGAAACGTGTGAGAGGTGTGTGTGCCACCGAAAGGATCGAGTTATATAATCGGTCAAGTTTTCTTTGGTGAGGATGTAGGAAATCATCATATTGAGCATTTGGCATTCATGCATACCATATGCACTCACCTTCACTAAATCATGTGAAAATGTCACTAATATTGCAAACATGTGAAATGACTCAGATTTGAGCTAATTTGAATCCCTATGGCATCTAAACTAAAAATTTGAAGTCACCGATAAAGAAATCAATTCTGCCAGAAATGTCAGTTTCACGAAAACAAGCATAACTTCCTCAATTTTAATTCAATGAAGGCAAATAAGTACTCGTTGGAAAGAAGAGGTTTTTCTCTACATGTTTGGTTTAGGAAGTTTGTCTTGGAAAAATCTGGAACTAGGTCGAATTTTCAAAAACAGTAGCCTTTTTCTGGAAGTCAGAAACTGTCTCATTTCTGTCCCCTGTCTTTGGATGATCATAACTCCCAGAGACTTTATTGGATGGAGATGTGTGAGTATGCGTTGGAAAGATGATGAAATTATCCAAAACAGTTGTACAGCACAAAAGTTTTAATGTTGTCCAGAAACTAAGTGTTTTTGCCCGTTTCTGCGGACCACTCCGTCGACCACAGAAATTCGTCGTTACCGGTCGTTAAACGGATCGGGAACCTCGTGTCTTTCTTTTACCAATCATTCCTTATGCTATTTTAAGCATGTGTGAATATTAAGTTTTGACTCACCCTTGCAAAACTTTATTCCAGTAGATGGATGTTGGCAAGCTCGCGAAGGACCCCGAGTACTTTGTCGCCCGCATTCTCGAGTTGGAACAAGAGCGCGAGGCGCTGCAGTCCACACTTGTGGCCCGTGATGCCCAGCTTGCGAAGCGTGATGCTAAGATTTCAAATCTTGAGGACAAGCTGCACACTGCAAGATGGAGCGGGCCGATCTTTTCAAGCAACATCATGATGCGCAGCTCATCATTGAGGGTGATGCAAGCGATCAGTTGCAAGACAACTGAACCAACGCAACGCCCAGCTCACCGCTGCCCAAGAGGAGATTTAGTCTCTTCATGGTCAGGTTACCGCTCTCTTGGAGGAGCGAAGCGAGTTATAGGCCCAACGTGAAGAGGCTCAAGATGAGCATGATGTCATGGAAGGGAACCTAAACGACACTCACATGATCATCGCACAATAAGAGCAGCTCATTGGACATCTCCAAGCTGCTAATGGCCAGCTGAACGCCATCCTTAATGATGAGCCACCCATTCCACTCGTAGTGATTCCCCTCGATGACGCCGATCTGAGTGGAAACGGTGATTCCGGCGTCGACTTTGAAGCACCCCCTGGACCGGGTGATATGGACGTGGAGTCCGATGGTGACAGCCACGTTGGGTGAACGAGTAGCTTCATGTACGTAGGATGAAAAATCTCGTGAGACATCATAGTCGTGTGCGCATAGTGTTAGTAATGTTAAGCTCAGTTGTAACCTAAGCTCTCCGAGATCGTATGGTGTAGGGTTTCGAGTGATGTAACCAAAGTCTTGCTATGTATCTAAAGTTGCATCACATGTATCTATGGTTTTTATCATGAGTATGGTTCTTATGGTGTTGGAAATTATGGAGTTTAAGTTATCTCTTATGTCCGCACCGTTTTCTTGTCAAATAGTTCATTTATGAGCAATCTGAAATTTTATTTCGTCGCCATGTCATAGCCTTATTATCATATTGTCTCATGTGATGATCGGGCAAACATGCTTTGTTCATATGTCAGATGGTGCAAACTCGCCGTGGTGGAGAAAACGTTGGTGATGCTCCTGGAGCCTCGAACGCCGGTCGAAATGGGCCGCTGCCCAATGCGCCGCCATGATGGCAATGGAGCAGCTCATCAACAATCAGAATGAGATGTTCCGCATGTTCATGGAGAACATGAATCATCAAGGAGCTCCTGGACCACCACCACTGCAGCAGCGGGAATCCTCCTATGCCGACTTCTAGGCGACTCACCCGCCCACCTTCGGAGAAGCCGGTGATCCTCTGGAAGCGGATAACTTTATTCGCACTCTGGTGTCAAAGTTCGCCCTCCTCCACTGCACCGAGCAGCAGAAGCCCCTCTTCGCCACGCAGCAGCTCCGTGGCTCTGCAAGTGCTTGGTGGGCCAGTTTCACCGCCGCTCTCGCCGCTGGTCACCAAGTCACTTGGGCGGAATTCTGCACAGCTTTCCGTGCACACCACAACCCCGCTGGACTCATGAAGCGCAAGTTGCAGGAGTTCCTCAACTTGAAGAAAGGCTCGGGAACCATGCAAGAGTATGCACAGAAGTTCAACTACCTGGCTTAGTACGCATCGTATCACGCTGATACGGACGAGAAGAAGAAAGACTACTTTTGTTCGGGTCTTACCCCGAAGCTGCAAGACCGATTGGCACAAGTCACCGCCGGCACATTCAATGACTTGATGAGTGCCGCCATTGTGCAAGAAGATGCCATCCGTGCCAATCAAGAGGACAAGAAGAGGAAACATGCTATGGGAAGCTCATCCGGCTCCGCACTGCCCAAGTATAAGCTAGCAATCACTTCCCCAACCGGACAGAAATTCCAGGCTGCGGTACCATCAGGAGGAGGACCTCCCCCGTCGTTCTCGTAGCAGCACTCACGATTCCATGGGGGAAACCAGCAGCAATCCTATGGTTCTCGCCCACCGCAGCAAAGCAATCAAGTGGTAAAGACCAACTCCTCACAGCCCTGTTACAATTTTGGCCGCACCGGTCACTTTGCTAAGGAGTGTCGGTTCCCGAAGCGCAATCCGAGCAACAACAACAACTCCAACACTTCCGGGAACAACAACAAGAACCACAACAGCGGCAACAACAATAATGGCAGCAATGGGAGTCGTCCTCAGTCGTCTACCCCCCCACACAAGAATGGCTGAGTCAACTATACCACGGTCGAAGAGACCCAAGCTGGAGAACCCGTTCTCGCGGGTACGTTCTCGATCAACCAACATGCTGCCATGGTTCTTTTTGATTCAGGAGCAACGCATGATTTCATTAGTCAAGCATGTGCAAATCATCTAAAAATTACCCCCACTACTATGGGAACACCGTACGTTATTATGTCTCCCGACGGGAAAATAAGAGCTCATCTCGAGTTAAGGAAAGTGCCACTTAAGCTAGCCAACAACATATACCCCACTTCCCTAATTATCTTAGATGGCCAAAGCATCGACATCATTCCTGGTATGAAATGGATGACCAGACACAAAGCTGTACTGCACATTGAGGACCGGGAAATCCATTTGAACTCACCCTTACAGGGCCCCTCTATTCTCCGATTGCCGTATCCCAAGTCGTCCACTTCTCAAGTTTGTCATGTGGAAGGAAAGGAGCTAGAAAACATTCCAGTGGTCTATGATTTTCCCGATGTATTTCCAGATGATTTACCGGGAATGCCTCCGGACAAGGATGTCGAGTTTAAGATTTAACTCGTACCTGGTACAGCGCCTATCTGTCGTAGGCCGTACAAGATGGCTCCTAATGAGTTAGCAGAGTTGAAAGAGCAGTTACAAGAGCTTATGGACAAGGGTTATATCCGACCAAGTTCATCTCCCTGGGGCTGTCCCGCTCTCTTTGTGAAGAAGAAAGACAAGACCCTACGCCTATGTGTCGACTATAGGATGTTAAACGCCATGACCATCAAGAACAAGTACCCTCTACCTCGAATTGATATCCTCTTTGATCAACTAGTGGGTGCTAAAGTCTTCTCCAAGATTGATCTCCTATCCGGTTACCATCAAATAAAGATCCAAGCCAAAGATATTCCAAAAACAGCATTCTCCACCCGATATGGTCGTTTCGAGTATCTTGTCATGTCTTTTGGTCTCACCAATGCTCCAGCCCACTTCATGTATTTGATGAATTCCATATTCATGCCCGAGTTGGATATGTTCATAGTGGTATTCATCGACGATATTCTGATCTACTCTAAGTCCAAAGAAGAACACGCCGAACACCTTCGTATTGTTCTACAACGACTCCAAGATCATCAACTTTATGCCAAATTTAGTAAATGTGAATTTTGGCTAAAGCAAGTTCCATTCTTGGGTCACATCATATCAGCAGAAGGAGTAGCCATGGACCCTAGCAAAGTAGAGGATGTGCTGAATTGGAAGGCTCCAAAATTGATCAAGCAAATTCGCAGTTTCCTTGGTCTTGCCGGTTATTATAGGAAATTCATTCCCAACTTCTCAAGCATTGCCAAGCCTATGACCAAGTTGCTGGAAAAGAATGCCAAGTTCAAGTGGAGTAGTGCAGGTGAGGAAGCTTTTCAGTCACTCAAGAAGCATTTAACAACCGCTCTGGTTTTGGCTCAGCCCGTCATCACCAAACCGTTCGACGTCTACTGTGATGCCTCCGGCACCGGATTGGGTTGTGTGCTTATGCAAGAAGGCCGTGTCGTTGCCTATGCATCACGACAGCTCCAGAAGCATGAGCAAAATTATCCCACTCACAATTTGGAATTGGCCTCAGTCGTCCTAGCCTTGAAAACTTGGCGCCATTACTTTCTCGGTAATCTTGTTTACCTCTACACCGACCACAAGAGTCTCAAATATATCTTCACTCAACAAGAGCTGAACATGAGGCAGCGTAGATGGTTGGAATTAATTAAGGATTATGAATTGGAAATTCATTATCATCCTGGAAAAGCCAACGTGGTTGCCGACGCCTTGAGTCGAAGGGACCAATGTAATTACGCCATCGTTTGCTCGATGGAAGCTTGTATGATTTCAGATCCTAGCGAACCAAGTTTTCGTGTCATCCCATATGGATCCTTGTATAATTTGGCGCTCATCCCTACCCTTCGGGAAGAAATTGTGGAAGCCCAAAAGAAGGACAAGGGAATGGAGTATATTCGCTAGAAAATAGGGAAGAAGGAAGCGACGTCTTTCTGACAAGACGAAGATGGAGTACTATGGTTCAACAATCGCCTTGTTGTTCCGAAGAATAAGGAGCTAAGAAAGAAAATTTTGGATGAGGCCCACTTATCCAAATAATCCATACACCCCGACAGCAACAAAATGTATCGCGGGTTAAGGGAAAAATTTGTGTGGACACGCATGAAACGAGAGGTTGCTCAGTATGTCTCAGAATGCAATACTTGTCAATGTGTGAAGCCCCATCACTTGAGAACAGCCGGTCTTTTGCACCCATTAAAAATCCCCGCTTGGAAATGGGAAGACATTGCTATGGATTTCATTGTTGGATTACCCCTCATGCCCAAAAAGCACGATTCAATATGGGTGGTCG
Organism: Eleusine coracana subsp. coracana; assembly: GCA_032690845.1. Taxonomy (NCBI): domain Eukaryota; kingdom Viridiplantae; phylum Streptophyta; class Magnoliopsida; order Poales; family Poaceae; genus Eleusine; species Eleusine coracana. The sequence continues at coordinate 41,205,576 of CM064434.1, forward strand.
TGGATAGGTTGACCAAATCTGCCCATTTTATTCCCATCCATACAACCTACTCTACTAAGCAATATGCCAAACTCTACATTGTGCGGATTCTATGCTCGCATGGTGTGCCCAAGACGATCATCTCCGATCGAGGTCCCCAATTTATTGCTCAGTTTTTGGAGCAATTGCATGCTTGTCTTGGCACCACGCTCATTCGAGGTTCTGCTTATCACCCGCAAACCGATGGTCAAACCAAGAGGCTAAATCAATATTTGGAGGATTTATTGAGAGCTTGTGTTCTGGACAATCGTGGTAATTGGGAATCTTGTCGCCCATTCGCCGAATTCTCATACAACAATAGCTACCAAGAAAGTTTGGGAATGTCGCTGTTTGAAGCCTTGTATGGTCACTCGTGCCAAACCCTGCTGAATTGGTCAGAATCTGGAGAAAGAATCACTTTTGGTCCAGATCTGGTCACGCAAGCCGAAGAGAAGGTGAAGCAAATTCAAGCTAACATGAAGGCCGCCCAATCCTGCCAAATAAGCTATTCCAATAAAAGAAGACGTCCATTGGAGTTCGAGAAGGGAGATCATGTCTATCTCCGAGTTTCTCCCAACAAAGGTGTGTCTCGTTTTGGGATCAAAGGAAAATTAGCACCCCGCTACATCGGACCTTGTCCGATCACGGAAAAGCATAGCGCTGTTGCTTATCGGTTGCAGCTATCGAAAAATCTTGAGCGGATGCACAATGTCTTCCATGTTTCACAACTTAAGAAGTGTCTAAAGCCTCCGGTCGACATGGTTATCTCCGACACCGAGCAATTGGAGGAAGATCTCTCCTACCTCGAATACCCCATCAGCATCCTCGATCAAAAAGACCGGGTAACTCGCAGCCGCACTATCACCTTCTACAAGGTGCAATGGAGTAACCATACTGAAGATGAAGCTACATGGGAACAAGAAGAATTTCTGAAGACCAACTTTTCGGAGATCTTGGCCTCACAAAACCGGTAACCATCCGCACCCCTCCCTTTTTGTCCGTTCTTTAGCAAATCTCGGAACAAGATTTCCTTAAGGGGGGTGTGCTGTGACATCCCATGTCACAAAATGGAACTTAACTAAACCCAATGTTAATTAATGGATAATTAAAAATATAAATAATCAAGGTGCCAAAGAATAAAGAAAGAAAAGCAAGTAATTAAATCCATAGTATCCAAATAAGGGCCCTTCGCAAACATCACAAAATCTCCAATGTTTTTGCATATTCTGAATGGCCACATTAAAAGAGAATTTTGATAATTTTACTAGAATTTTTGGTAACCATTTAATACCCTTAAAATTCCCCTAAAGCAAGAAAAGAGTATTTCTGTTCTGGAATTTTAAAAATTAATCTAAGCCAAATCAGCTGATGCACCCAAAAGAAACGTTGGAGCACATGTTTTGCTGGGCTTGCACAAAAATCTGTGTCAAATTTGGAGTAAGGGAACTTGGTGAATTTCAGCCAAACCCCAGTCATGGTCAAAGTCAAGCCGGGTCAACCCCCTTCCCTCTCCCCTCACCAATCCCAACCCGACACGGGTTGTACCTGGTGCATTGTGGCCACCGTCGATCACTGTCATCCCACGCTGGCCACTGCACTGCCAACTCCTCCCCCTGTGCCACCAGCCTGAATTGAAGCCGCTCCACCGCCGGCAGCCACTCCCTGGCCGACAGCGCGATTCCCCCCCCCCCCCCCCCGCCCCCTGCTCTCTCCGCTCTCTATTTCTCTTTGCCGCCGGTCATCACACAGAGCAGTGGCTCACTTGGTCCTCATCGTTCTCACTCGCAACTAACTCTCGCACACTCCAGATCGCTCCCGAGTGCCGGCACTCTCTCTCCCTTCCTCTTCCCGGCAAAACACGAGCTCAAGCTCTGTTTTCCCCGCCATGGCCACCGCCACATCCAGCTCATGCTTGCCGAATTTCATGAAGCCCGAGCCACCGCCGTTAAGATCCTTCCCCCCCCCCTCCCCTCCACCGCCAACGTGCCCCCTCCGGCCTTCCCCCTCGACGAGTTCCTCGACGCCGACCTTCCCCGAGCTGCAGCGAAGCTTGCCGGCCGAACCCCAGCCTACCTCTCCCTCGGCACCATCGCATGGACCTCGCCGGAGCCGCCCCTGCCACCGCACGTCATCGCCGGCGCTTTCCAGTGAGACCCTCTCCCCTCCGACCCCATGCTCGAGATCCCCGCGGCATGGAGACTATTCGAGTAGCACCCGAGCTCCGGCCGTGCCGCCGATCGGCTGCTGGGCAGAGCTCGCCGTCGCCGGCCGCCGCGCTGGTGCGCGCACGCACCTGGGTGAATTTAAACGCGATGGCAATTCTGTAAATAAGAGTGAACTTTGAATTAAACTTTAAAATCCAATAACTCGAGAAATAAATATCCAAAAATGATGAAACCAATTTTGTTCAACTCCTAAAATCCTCCTCTACCATAAAAACAAGTTGAGGTCCAAAGTTACTCAGTAAATTAATTTATTTAATTCCCTAAATTTACAACCCTAATTTGCTTAATAAATTCATAAGTAAAACAATATAAATGGTAAATTCATGAAACTTGCTCAGTGGTCATTTCGTGGCATCCTTAAACTTTCTGCAAAAGCACATTTTCATGTTTAGGCATATTTTTAGTATTAGTGCATAAATATTCATTTTCAGTAATTGAATTTATGTAAATTATTGGCTAGGAATTTAATTATGAAATTTGGTATTCCTGTCTCTTATGTACATGTACACTCATGTAAAATTTCATGAAAAATTTGAAGCAACTTAAGTATGCTTTTGCTGTAGAAATTAATCAATTGTTTGTTAAAGTAAGAATTTTCCATATGAATCTTGCTCTTTGTGTGCATTTAATAAAAGTAGGCATAAATTCATTTCTCGAATACTCATGAAGAATAATTCACATTAACTTTACAGTAGAAGCCCTTACCTAGAACTAGTTATGCAATTAAATTGCCATTGTATGTATAGTGTTAGTTTTGCATATGGCCACTTTAGCTAAGTTGCTCCAAATGAATTTTCTTGAAATTAGACCCTAGTACTGCATTTTCATATCATCATCAGCATGTGATGTCACACAATCATCACCTAGGCCATGCTCATGTTAAAGTAGACATACCCTAAAGTTGTGATGATTAAAAGTTACATTCTTGTAATTAGAAGTTTGTCCCCTTCAAATTCAGTAGCTACCATGTCATACTGAGGTGTGCACACATTCATGAAGAAATGATTAGTTCATTAATTTTATTTGCTGAGGAAGTGCCATGATGTCACACCCGGTTCCAATGACCGAAACCGAATGCATCTCTATGCGTGCCCAGGATCAAGTTTTCACGCACACATGACAATTATTATGATAATATTAAAACAATAATATTATTACAATAGTGACCTGTAGGTCAAAAAGAAAAAGATTACATTGTAGCGGAATAAACTAAGCGTTGGCATCCTTCAGCTCCCACAGGAAGTCGACCGAAAGATCGCATGCCTAGACTCCTCCATCGTCTTTATAGTTGTACCTTCATTCTCCTGTAGCTGAGCAGCAATATGGGATATAGCAAGGGTGAGTACGTGTCGTACTCAGCAAGTGGGGGAAAAGATGACATGGGGCTAAAGACAAGGCTTTAAAGGGGGTTTGTTGCATGACCTTTTAATTTCCTATGCATCCTAATTACTTAGTGGGGTCATCCCAACCATTAACCCATAGGGTAGTATCCAAATCAAGTCCAATCCCATCCACCAACCAACCATTCCCAACCATTCCAAACCACAACCTATAACCAACTAATCTTGTGAGGATTCCAGGGTGCTCTTGACCGTGAGCACGGCTATCATGATAGTTTGATACTCTGTAGAGTTTGTACCACTTTAACCACAAGTTCTGATTTCGTCCCCTATTGTCAGGTGGACTAGAGTCTCCATGTTGCCATGCCGGCCAAGCACTAGCACACTTCCTTAGGTGTGCGGCCAGGAGATCACTATGAGGCTTTTACAAAGGGTCTCCCAGTACATGCTAGCCACTAAGGTTCCACTCTCGTCCATAAGTGATAGCCCCTCAACAAGCAGCTCATCACCCCAGGAGCCCCCTCTTGAGCCATTCGTAGACAAGGACAGTCCTCTTGACTTCCATTCCTCGCTCCACCAAAATGCTGCACCGACACTGGGAGAACTCCTAATTAATCAGCCAAACTATTCCATAGCAGCCTTCTGATGGCACTGTTGTCCTGGGTTACCACTCCAAGAACCGGGTCCTAGGATCTACAACAAGCCTATCACCATAAACCATGTGCCCACGGCACCACATCCATTCCATCTGGCTTACATAGATCCCTAAGCCATGTTGCTAACAGAATTATTATTTCCACCCATGGAGTGACATAGTTCATTAATCAACATTTATATCAACCCAACATCCCACATGCAACCTAAGCATTATCTACCCACAACCAACCAACTAGTTCTAGGCGACAAGGAAACAGATAAAGCAATACTAGGGAAACCCTAACAATAGGTACCCATTCAATTGACACAAGCATGCATTTCTATAATTAATGTTATAATAGGTACAAGATGCATCAAGGACACTTGCCTAGAAATAGGTATTGCGGCTTAGGTCTTCATGTCATGCTCTTGCGATTCCAGGAACAACCTGTTCTCTAATTAACGTCACACAGGCACCACATGCACACAACCAAATAAACAAACTAAGAAACAGTACACCAAATAATAATAAAATACTAAAAGCAATCTCAAAAGATTGTACGCATTTCTATGATCGCGTGAGCGCATGAATCATCTAAATCAGAGTTATGAGTAAAAAGTTATGAAGGTTTAAAGGTCTAGGGTAAAAATAGTAAAACTAGAAAATTACTGTAAGACAGTATAAATAATAATACTAATTACTACGATCACGTTGGTGCAAGAATTACTTAAATCTGGGTTACGGTTGAAAAGTTATGAAGGTTAGAAGTTTTAGGGCTAAAATAGTAAAAACAGATAGGTTTAGGGACCTAAAAGTAATTTTAGAAAAGTTCAGAGACTTAATTGTAAAATAACAGGGTGAAAATATAGTTTATAAAAGTTTAGGGACTAAAATGTAATTTATAATAAGTTCAGGGATTAAAGTGTAAAATAAATAGGACTAAAATATAATTAATAATTAAAAATAAATATAGGGGTGTTTTTATAAAAATACAGAGTTAAAATATAAATTCAGAATGGTACAGGGGCTTTTCTATGAAAATTACAGTGCTAAAACAATTTCAGGGGTCTAAAAATAATTAAATAAAGGTTCTGGATAAAAAATATGTCTTAAATATAGTTTTAATAAAAGATAGGGGCCTATTTGCAATTCTATAAAATTATAGGGACTAAGTGTAAAATATTAGGACTGAAAAATAATTACCAAAAAGTATAAGGTTGTTTTTACAAAATTTTAGGACTTAACATTATTTTATTTAAGTATAGGGGCCTAAGTGTAAAAAGACAAATTATAATTAAAAATAAGTTCAGGGGGGTTTCTGTAAAATTCTAGGGCTAAAATAATATTTGACAAAAGTCTAGGGGCTAAAACATAAATTACTAGAGGTTCTGCAAAAAGATTGGGGTTAAAATCTAATTAAGTTAAAGATCAGGGCCTAGGAGTGATATTGCCATTTTTCCTAGAATTATTTCTAATTAAATTAAATCCTAAAAGTAGTGGACTGGGTCCATGGGGTCCATGGACCAGCATTGACCAGAGGTCCAATGGTCCACCATGGACCAGGTACTTAACCCTTCGGGGTTCCTAATCTGGGCCGTAGGATTTGAGATGGAGGCTGAGGAGGGGTCCAGGCGAGGCTGGCGGCTGCCGGCGACGAGGATAGGGGCGGCGGCGGTCGGAGCTCGCTGGAGATCAGCCAGAATGGCCCTCCGGTGGTCGAATTCTCGTCGCGAGAGGTCTGGGAGGGAGAGGGGATCGAGTGAGTCCTCACCGAGGTGACGCGCGGGCGAGGGGAAGGCCGGGGAGGGGTCGTCGGCGGAGGAAGACGATGACGATCTTCGGAGCTCGATGATGATGGGGCTCGGGGTGCTTTATAGAGGCAGAGGATGAGAGGGGAGGCGAGCGGCGAGCTCGTCGGAGCTCAATGGCCGCTGGTGGCCATTGATGGCCAATAGAGCGCGTTAGTGCGCGATTGGAGACCGGAAGTAGGGGAAGGGGAAGCGGGGAGGCGTGCGGTGCTCAGGGTCAGTTTCGGGGAGGCGGGGAGGCAAGGAGGAGGGAGATCGAGCGGGGCCGTCGGTGTCTTTTCGAAAGGGGGTGGGAGGAGAGGAGGGGGAAGTTGGGCTAAGGGGAGAGGAATTCGGTCCAAAAGGAACATTTCTTTTCCCTTTTCTAACTTCTAATTCCTATTTCTATTCTATAAACCAAAAAACAAATATGACTATTAAAATACATTTTGCACACAATAAAACCTAGTGCATCTAATTCGGCATGAATGCAACATACAAAATATTAATAACGTAAACTAATTTATTTAATTTAGAAAATAGTCTTTTTGCCTAAAATAAATTATAGTTCTCTAATTATCTAATTAATTTAAAATAAAATTTTAATCTATTATAAAAAAATGTTGAAATTTAGTGGAATTGGGTCACAAACCAAAATTTGAAATTTTGGGGTGTGACACATGAATTGTCATGCCCTCCATTTCATCTTTAGTCAAGGAACTCCATGAAACCTTGTGTATTCCTTCGCTTTGATGCATGTCCATTCCATATAGGGATCGAGACCGAGGAGATCACACCAGATCAGCAAGGACCTGAAGTGAACTTTGGTGAAGACACTAACTACGATCACTCCCAAGGCAAACCCCGATGCATAACCCATTAAATTTTCGAGTCCTTTTTCTTTATCACAAGTTAGGACTATTGTATTGTGCATTAAGTGTAGGACTTGGATGAAACGCACTTGCATTCTCCAGCAATGACCTATAATTAATATGTTAGTAAGCTTTTCCGTTAGCACTGCTATGCTTAAACTAATGGAGTCAGCGGTAGGTTCTTGATTCAACTATGGTTCACCTGGCCAATGAACTCGATAAAATGGAGCACCTATAGTTGCAACTCCGTGGACAAGTATAGAACAGTACCAAGTACATACCTTTAATATGGGGATTGGTAAACCTAGTAACTTGGGCACCGTATTATTGGACGGCCATACTCATCGATCCAGAGGTGATGTGAACAGCACGGTGGTTGCACGGGTTTGAGGACTGCTGGAGAGTGCATGGGTTAAGCCTCGGATACGAAGTACTGTATCACGGGGAGGATGTGTACTCGAGATCGATGGCCCCGGATCGACTTTATAGCAATATTGTGAATGGTGTCCATACGTGTTCTTAAGTGATGCGTATGTCATGTGTTTGGGTTTTCCCTGCATTATGTAAATCAATTTGAATTGCCATCTCTCGTGGTTCTGACTACCTCTTGTTCGAGCAGAAGTCGTGGTTATGTTTCTGAAAGTTACTTAAGCTATGGACACATATTGCTATGATGTATTGCTCTGTATTTCTACTCGTGTCTTAGCAGCTAGCTAGATTCACCGTAGTGGTTATTCTGAAATCAGCAAAGTAAAATCTTGATTAAGGAATTGTAAGTGCAGCATAGAACTATTAGGTGCTTCTTATGCAATTCTCAAATAAACCCGGTCAGCCCCCTGTATTCTAGGAGTCGATTTTAGTAAACCTGTACATGGGTAAGTCTTGCGGAGTATATTAGATACTCAGGCTTTGCAATTACGTTGTTTTCCAGGTTGGCCTCAAGCTACTTATTGTGATTGTTGTAACAAGGTGGTGTGGGAAGGTGAGGAGCCTCAGAATTGGACCATTGAATGGGTCCCTAGCTCGCCTAACCATGATGAGTGAGCCATCGCCATACGGCTGGCATGGTTCACGTAGGACTCGATGTCGTGTTTTGTCGTTGTATCGCTTCTGCTCAGTTATCTAAAATGTACTAAGGACATATATATTGTAACGAATCTGAACTTATTTGTATTCTACATATGAACTTGTAATATTATGCATTTAAGTGATGTAACTTTGTAAATGATGAATGTTCATGTGTGAATGTTGTGTATGGTTACTTCGTTAACCATCTCCCGAGACGGTCCTGTGCGACATACTCTACTTTTCGGAGTAGGGTTGTCACAATCTTGGAGCGAGTGTAAGTGTTATGTCCCATCATATATTCACAAGTCTCAGTTTGCCTGAGTTGGAGCCTACGGGTATGTGTTTGGAGTTACCTGATCAATCGGTACGCTTCCCTGATGGAATTGCTGAGGATGTGCCTGTTCAAATTAGATATCACATCGTCCCTGTTGATTTTATTGTGCTTGATATGGATAAGAGGATGAGAACTCCGTTGATCTTAGGAAGACCCTTCTTGAGGACAGTAAAGGGGAGTATTGATGTTGGAAGTGGTGAGATAAGCTTTGATATTAGTGGGACTCCCTACTCTTTCAAATTTCGCCCAAAAGGAGAAGAGTGTCGTGTTGTTGATGAAGTGAAAAGATACAAGACACCGTGCAAACATGGCATCGAGAGTAATTGGAGGGAATGTATGGATGGGACGTCCAAGGTATATGAGCCATAGAGATGAGAAAACCATGTAGTGTCGCGGCTTCACATCCCGCACCACAACATTAAGGATTGATTGTTTGCGGGGAGGTCAAGCTCTTGGGAGGGCAACCCAATGATCGGGGGATTTAGAAGTTGCTTAGTGCTTATGGGAAGACAACCCACTTTATTTAGTTAATGCTGGCCAGGAGGACAACCCGGTATTATTAATTTGCTTGTAAAAGATTGCTTGCTTGTAATAAAAACAATCTCCCGAATAAAAGAATTTGAAAAAGCGTGTGCTTAATTTTTGTGTGCTCTTGTGTTGTCTATTTATGGGTGCAAAATTGTGTATATACATATTGTCGACTAACAACGCAGGAGTATAAAAAGAAAAAGACCAAAAACAGGAAGGAATAGAGCTCACGCCGATCGGCGCACTCCGGAGCCGATCGGCGCACTATTGCCTAGGTCGGGATAGAAGGCTGACAACACCTAGAAAGGAGTGCTAGAAGACAACCTGCACAGAAGGAAGGACATCATCTAGCAAAGAAGCGAGGGGCCAGGAGCAAAAATGGATGACACGCTGATACCAGATGGGCCCCTCTATGTGTGTCAATGCTACAAGAACATTGGGAAAGTGGAAATTAGGTGAAGGAGATGAACACGAGGCATCGGGATAAGCGCTGGACCCCAACGCGAGATGTAGGAGACTGGCGCCATTCGGCGCACCACTGCGCCGACTGGCACGGGTACACCTGTAGTTCCCAAATGAGCAACAAAAACAGAGGCGTTGATTTTGAGGAACAGGTATGATTTCTATGTAGATGTTCAGTGCAGGGGACACAAGGAAATTGACCAAAAGCTAGAAAAGAGACGGCACAGTCAATCAAGACATTGAAAGTTGCCTAGAGGGGGGGGTGAATAGGCAATCTAAAAATTTGACCTGAAATCAAACTTAATTGCGGATTAAACAGAGAACAATGGAACTTCCGTTGTTCTTTGGGAACTTCCGTGGTGATGGAAGTTCTATCACAATAACTAAGGTTCCTTGTTTTGGAAGAGAAAACACAATGAAGTGCGGAATTTAAGGGGTTAGAGATACAATACTTGATAGAAGCGAAGCTAGCATGAAGTATAGCACAAGTCCTACAATAAGTAGCTAGCAACACAATGCACAAGATAATCGAGCACTATATATATATAAAGAATAACACAAGCACAAAAGCTAAAGCGGGAAAGTAAAGAGAGAGACACAAGGATTTTTACCGAGGTTTGGCAACTACACAACGTAGTCCCTACTTCCTCATTCAGGAGCTATGCAAAGTAGTCGGGTCTCTCTCAACCCTTTTCCCCGCCAAGCAATCACAAAGATCATGCTCGGATTTCTTTTTCCACTTGATTCTTTTCCTCCGGAGGTGAATCACACCTTTACAAACTTTCCCAAGACTCACCACAAGTTTGGGACCTCTAGGGAGATGCCTAGCCATCTAGGAATCTTCAATTCCAAGAGTAACAAATGCCTCATGGATGCTTGCCTTGTAACAATGCTCAAGTGCTTAATTTCTCTCACAAAGAGACTCTCTCAACCCAACTCTCACAAAGAGATGAATCCTCACAAAGAGGAGTTGGGGAGAGTGCTAGAGGGCTTTGAGAATGATATTTTCGTGGGGGAAGTTAGTAGCACTCAAAGGAGGGAAGAGATGAGGTATTTATAGAGGAGCCTCAAAAACTAGCCGTTGGAGTGTATTTCAGTGACTGACGGAACTTCTGTGAAAACCCACAGAACTTCCGTTATTTCAAAAAAAGCCGTTGCACGGGCTAGGGTTCCACTGACCCAAAGATGACAGAACTTCCGTGATAGGCACCACGGAACTTCCGTCGCTCTCGGGTTTGCAACAGAGTGAAACACTAGAACGACGGAACTTCTGACAGAACTTCTGACGGAACTTCCATTGCTCTCGTGTTGGCATGTCTAGCGACGAAACTTCTCATGAAACTTTCTTCATTCCTCTGTTGGCTGTTTTTGGGTCATTTTGTGGCTATTTTGCTTCTCTCATCTCACTTGGAATTTCGTTGAGTATTGGGACTTTGCAAGCACCAATGTGACATCCCTCTTGATAGAGCGGCATGCCTAAACTCAAGATTTAAATATGAAAGAATCTTTCTTCAACTTGAGATTGCATAATTGATACTTGCCACTTTGCTTCATTTGGCTTCGAAAGGAGTTGCAACATGTATTCTTCTTTTAAGCGCCATCACCTAGAGCATGTGACTTGGAGTATTTGAATCCTTATGATCAACTTCCATTTTGTACTCACAAGTCACTTAAGATCTTCAATCATATTGATACTCCGAAGTATATGCATGACTCTTGTTTCTTGGTTCATCCAGATTGAGCTTCATCTATCCTTCACCACTACTTCGGTCCCTTGGACTAAGCCTTGCTTGCCCTTCTCCTTTGCATGGTTCATCGTGACCCGGTCGTGCACAATTCTTCACCACTAAGCTAACTCAACTCACATACAACTTGTATTGTCATTAAGCCTTTGTTTGAAGATCTTCATTATATTGCGAATCAAGTTGCTTGTAGTTATTCATTCATCTTGTAATCAACTTTGCACTTGATTCCTCTAACTCTTGTTCATGTGTAGACCTAATTGTTTATGAAACCTCATTGTGTTGATGATCAAGCTTCTCATGAGTGTCCTTTCATCATGTCATCATATTGTCCATTATCATACTTTGATTGTGTACAAGCCTTGTCTTGTGAGACCAAATCATATAGTCATGAGGTAACTCAACCAAAACATTAGTCTCTTTTAACACAAGACATAGAATGAATCTCCCCTAAATTTGTGCACTAAACTTGGAGAGGTTCAGATTATATCTTGGTTATAGTCAGGGAATAATAAGCAACAAGAATTGGAACAAGTGTAGAAACACACACGACCACATAGGCAGGTGTGTTCATTTGTTGACTTCATATTTGGCCATGTGTTGCTAATCCCTCAGTCGACAAAGGTCACCTATCTAACCAGATATTGCTTTACTATTCTTCTGGATCACTTCATCATCATTTTCCTTTTTTTGGATCCGACGGAACTTCTGTTGATTGAAGACAGAACTTTTGTTACTCTCTGTTCCGAGCTGGTGAAGCCACAGAACCACCTTGAACCATGGAAAGGGTGGCGACGGAACTTCCGTCACTGAGACGACGGAACTTCCGTCCCTCTCTGTTTGGCTTTCTTGACTTCTTGTATGCTTGTAGCTCCTGAAAGATGTTCACAAAACAGATTTCTCCAAAGGAGACATTAATTGCATCTCTTTACATATGACATTCATGTAATGTTCCTAGTGAGCACTTCTCGAGCTATTACATGATCTTGTAAACACATAACAGCAGGAATAAGGAACACAAGAGAGAGATGTGTAGTGATACTTATTGTTCCCTTGATAACATTTATGTAGAGAATGTTGAAACTTTTTGATGCTTGGCAAGTTTGCATGTATATGTTTTCTTCCTGTCCGAGCCAAGCCATCAATGCATCAGCTGCACTCCATGGACACTTTCAAGCACATTTTCGTGCCCAACACTTGTTGGGTCCTAGAGTGTTAATCACACAAGCTTTTGGCATCCAAAGTGACTTTGCACTATGAATGGGCGACCTAATCACCTTGGTAGCACAAGTGTCAATATTGGCCTTAGCACATAGCAAATTATTATGGACAGGATTGAGAGAGGTTTTAGGACAGAGAACAATCCTTACTCATGTGTCCTTTCTCATGACAAATATAGCATCTTCGGTGCTTGGTCTTGTTTACCCTCACTTTGAGTTTCCTCTTCGGGCTTTCACTCTTGTTCTTGTATCGGTTAAGTGCTGACACAAAGCCTTTCTCAAGCTTCTCAATAGATCTCAGCTTGCTTGTAGGAACTGGGCACTCCGGTTTCAAAGACCAGTCCATCCGATTTTCACATACTTGCTACTTTCTTGATTCTGATGTACATTGAGTGATTTTGTGCCCTCTCTCTTTGCAACCAAAACACCTTCTCTTTGATAGGCTTTGTTGTCTTCTAGAAAGTGTTGGTTGAGCCTTCTTCTTGTTTGGACACTTAGATGCAAAGTGTCCTTTTGTTGAGCACTCGTAGCAAATGACTTGAGTACTTGATTTGATCTTCCTCTTCATGTCATGAACTTCTTTAGGATCAGCTGTGGAGGTTCGGGAGCATGTGACGCTTGATCCCTTCACAAGGTTCTTCACCATGTTGTCACGGTTATCTTGAGATGGTTGCACATGACTCCTACTTTTCAACCAACTTAAGTCCATCTTGAGCTTCTTAACTTCTTCCTTGACAGCATCATTTTCACTTGCAATAAGATCATCACAAGTTTCTACAATTATATGCTCATCAAGAGATGGCTTTTCTTGAGAACAACATATGTTAGCATAAGATAAATCAATGCAGATAGGTGCACATATGCGAGTGTGAGGTTGGTAGGATTTTACCACCGTCAAAAAAACCTCATGTGTTGTCTCTAGCATGACATAGTGTCAAGTTTGTCATGAGAACTTAAAAGCATGCATGTTTCTTTTGCAAATCAAGATGCTTTTTATCAAGCTTTTGGTATTCCTTGATAATCATTTGATTTGCCTTCTCTAGTTGTGCTACATAATATAAAGAGTTAATGGCACATGCATCATTGCTACTCAAATCATCACCTTTCACAAGTGTGGATTTTTTGGATTCTCTTTGTGTTTTGGCCATGTGATGAAAAGTGTTCTCATCTTCTAGCCATGAGCTTGTAGGTGATGTAGACTCTTCACTTGGTCTAAACCTACAACAATCAAGATCATTGACAATTTTAATAGAAACAATTTCTGTTCTACCAAAACCGGACACACCGGTTTGGGAAGCCGGACCAACCGGTTTTCCCAGGCAGATAGGGTTAGCCCTATTTTCTTGATCTTCTGATTGCTCATGTTGGTGTTCGTCTTTTGAGCCTGCTGATGAAAGGGAAATGTTCCTTCGTTCCTAGGTTGCTTGGTTCATCGAGATTGAGCTTCCTTCGTTCATCGGTTGGTGTCCGACAGAACTTCCTTCGTTCCTAGGTTGGCTATTTTTGGGTCATTTTGTGGCTATTTTGCTTCTCTCATCTCACTTTGGATTTTGTTGAGCATTGAGACTTTGCAAGCACCTATGTGACATCCCTCTTGATAGAGCAGCATGCCTAAACACAATATTTAAATATAAAAGAATCTTTCTTTAACTTGAGATTGCATAATTGATACTTGCCACTTTGCTTCATTTGGCTTCAAAAGGAGTTGCCACATGTATTCTTCTTTTAAGCGCCATCACCTAGAGCTTGTGACTTGGACTATTTGAATCCTTACGGTCAACTTCCATTTTGTACTCACAAGTCACTTAAGATCTTCAATCATATTGATACTCCGAAGTATATGACTCTTGTTGCTTGGTTCATCGAGATTGAGCTTCACCTGCCCTTCACCACTACTTCGGTCCCTTCGACTAAGCCTTGTTTGCCCTTCTCCTTTGCATGGTTCATCGTGACCCGGTCGTGCTCAATTCTTCACCACTAAGCTAACTCAACTCACATACAACTTGTATTGTCATTAAGCCTTTGTTTGAAGATCTTCTTTATATTGCCAATCAAGTTGCTTGTAGTTATTCATTCATCTTGTAATCAACTTTGCACTTGATTCCTCTAACTCTTGTTCATGCATAGACCTGATTGTTTATGAAACCTCATTGTGTTGATGATCAAGCTGCTCATGAGTGTCCTTTCATCATGTCATCATGTTGCCCATTATCATACTTTTATTGTACAAGCCTTGTGTTGTGAGACCAAATCAACTCATGAACTTTCATGTCTTACAACTAAAATTAATGTATAATCTCAGTCATATTCATTTCAGCCATAGAGTGTACATCCAAGATTTTAATCCCTGCTTATACACTTAGAAATAATCATTAGACCTTTAATCATGTTGTCATTCAATACACAAAAACCCACTAGGGGACTAGATGCACTTTTAGTCGGGATTCTGTGTTGTTCCCCTGCCAACCGGCATGATGTACCTGGAAACAACATGAAGGAGGGGAATCAAGAAACACAATTCAGAAGATTCAAAATTTGAATTGCGTTGATCGGCGCGGCCCTGAGCCGATCGGTGCGCTCTCAAATTTTGAAATGTCAAGGCGGGTCCTTCTCCTGGAAGTTTTCCACGTTATAAAAGGGAGGCCGGGCGCCCCCACTTCGGCACACCATCCCAATAATCTCTCCACCTTCCCCACTACCATTATCTCACGCACATTCCACATTCCTCATAGATGGATTGTCTCCATCCTCCGTCGGCAAGTTGGGCAAGAGGCTGTGTCGGGGAAGCGGTTCCGGCGGGGACAGCGAGTCGAGCGGTGACTCCTCGGCGAGAGGGAGCTCCGGTGCTCATGATGACATGTCAGTGGGTGATGCATCCACCGGCTCGGCGGTAGCAATCCACCTCCGGCGCGCAACGTCCGATGGGGCGTGCTACAAGGAGCTAAACGGCGGCAAGTCGTGGGGTTCCCAGATCACCACCACCGCCGACATTCATGCCGCGCACGGTGGAGGAGGGCTTCACCCTCCTAAGCATGGAAGAACAAGGGCATTACCTCACGGTAAGGGGAATGTTTGTCCCCAACTTCGACTTAGACGAGACCTTCCTCACCTCGATCGGCATGTGGGAGGACATGGAGAGGATGCACAGCAACCTCGGCTGGGTGGACTTCCACCAACTTCCCATGGACTCCAACCTCGACATTGTCACCAAAGTTGCCTCTACGATGAGTATCGGTACCAACGACTACAGCGGCGAGGCCATCAACTTCCGTGTCCGCGACGTTAGCTACACGGTGGCCATGGAGGCGGCGGCTCAAGCCTTCGGCTTCGATGCTGACACCGAGGTCGACGTCATATTGGGACGTGAGGAGTTGGACTCCTTTTGGAGGCGGCTCTTGCTCGTGGAGGAGATGAAGCGTGGCAACATCCGCAACCCGACTATCCAAGTCATCCACTGGTGGTTGGCGGTGTGCACATGCAACAAGGTCGACTCCAGCAACGTCATCGATGCGGACTTGCAGTGGCTCTCCAACACCATCGTGAGCCGTCTCACTGCAAGCCCATGACGGTGATGGTGAGGGGTTGGTTCGAGAAGAGGGGCAAGAAGAGGAAGAAGTTGGCCTTTGGGGCCTATCTTCAGCGCCTAGCAGCCCTCGTCTGTGACGGCGATGGGCCGGGAGGGTGCGACAACATGTGGGAGTTCATGACGAAAATTGGTGAGAATATGACTCATGGCAATATTGTCACAAGAAGTGTTCATGCCGGCTTCCATGTTGTCGCAAGCTGGAGGGAGGAAATTGGCTTGAAGAAGGTCTCCTAGAGGGGGGCCGATTTCCAAGGACCGCTGTGGACGGGTTCGACAAACGGCAACATTTGCAGCGGTTGGCAGCAAGTGGGGCTCCTAGGAGTCACGCAGAGAGCCTCAACAGTACCAGTCAGGGTGGAGCGACGTAGCGGGTAGTTCCTAGCCCTCTACAATGGTCGGCGCAGGCAGCGCGCCGTTCGGCGCCACCTACTTCAGTGCGGGCGTTGACTACAGGTACCAAGGACGGGTACCTATGGTGCCTCCAGTGCCCGGTGCAGATTTCTTTGTGCCCATGCAGGGGTAACTCAACAGAACATGCATCACATCGAGCATGTGGAGAACGCCGCGTCCCAATGGAGGAATAACCACGAAGCGATGGTGGAGGAGTTCGAGCGACTCAAGGCACGGTGCTATGGCTACGATCAGCCACCGTCTCCACCTCCGCTTGACTAGAAGTGCCTAGGAGATGGCACATGTGTTGGTTTCCCGGTTTGTGTTATCTTTTATCTTTTGCAATCTTGTTCTTTATTTGATTATGTGTGTGTGAGCGGGTTGGAAAACCATGTATCGGGTGTGTTTATTTTCATGCAAGTGTGTTAGTAGTAGTTAACAGTGTGTTTACTTTCATGCAAGTATGTTAGTAGTAGTTTTATTTTCATGCAAGTGTCTGTAAAAATCATCACCATGTATTCGAGTTTTGATCTTAATATAATGGTGGCGGTTATGCTCTTTTAGGAGAATTGAAGTACTTATCCTTTCTTGAAAAATGTCGATGAAGACCAAATAATGTTGAGCATTGAATAAAATTATTTGGCAAATATGTTTTATGTGGAGCAATTCTGAGTACCCATATGCTTCATTTGCATTGTCCAATTCATGATGATATCTTAGTACCAATCTTTTTATAAATAAATTTTCATGTTGTGAACTATAGAACTTATTGTTTTCAAGATCCTTACCTATCAATGCCATATTTTGAGCAATACTCATGAGCCTTTTGATATATAGATAAACATTAAACTGATGGTTGAGTTCGGTTAGGATTTAATTCTTGTTGGTATGAACTTTACTAAGATGGCCAAATCTTTGTGTATCTTTTTGAAGCCTTGAATTACTCATGCAAAATTTCAAATCCACTGAGTATTCCACCATACACCCAAAATATCTTGTGGAATATCATTCCTTGACCACATGCTATAACTCTGGCTATATTCAATTCTAGAATAAATGTTGAAGCCAAATGAATCAAATACCAACTAGTGATTGGTGCTCAGGTTGAGAACCGATCGGCGCACTGCAGGCGCCAATCGGCACAACAGAGTTAAAAAAAAGGTGAAAAAAGGGTTAAAAAAAGAGAGAGGAAAAGCTCTGCTATTTGCTATGGGACTAGCAAAATTTTAAGTGTGGGAGGATGGTATATGACATACTCAATCTCGAAATTCATTCTAATATAGCCATGAATCATTCCAACCAAGTGCAATCTGATAACGGGAGTTCCTTTTTCGTCCAAGATCAAATTTTTGCTATGCACATATTCAAAGTTTGAGTCCATTCTTAAATTTTTGTTTCTGAAATGGCAATCTTGTTAAGCTTTTGTAATTCCAGTAAAGAATAATCTCCTAGCTTTACAATATATTGTTGGTTTATGTTTGCAATCCTTGAATTACCTCACCAAGCTACTCATATAAGCCTTACACAAATAATATTTGATTATTATGATGTAGATATAGGTTGAGTGATTTGAAATATGAGTTGTTGCTATGGATTATTTGGAAGATAGATTCTTTATGTTCGCAACAATCTTTTAAGTGATTTTCATGTGTGGAAAAGTTGTATTTTGCGAGTTGGACATGATCCTTTGCTTTGGGGAGAAACTTTAAAGCTTTATGCCCATATTTGAACTATTTTCCTGAATACCAATATGAAATACACCACAATAGAACAATGCTCAACATTTGCTGATTTGAGATATCTTTTATGATAGAGAGAGTAGGTTCTTTAATTTTTCTTTCTTTTACTTTACTCGGGACGAGCAAAGGTTTAAGTGTGGGGGAACTGTTGGCACTACCTATGTGCCCCTTTTATATGTGAATATGACCCCAATTAGAGCATAATTGATGCCTATTTAGGCCATTTACCTATGATTTTGCCAATATATTTGTATATGCGGTGTTTTGGAGCTATGTTGAAGAAGCAGGTAAAACTGGTGATTAAAGTGATGCTGGAAGAGGACATGAGTCTAGAACAAAAAGCACTAAAGAAGCCCAATGCGTCGATCGGCGCAACCCACGAGCCGATCGGCGCAAGGGTGTTTTGGCCCACAGAAGTGACCGAGGCCCATTCCACATGCTTATGGAAGTTTATCTGCGCAAGACACATGAAGATATTTGCCTGGAAGATTTATGGATCATCAAGATCTTTACTTGCAGTATAAGACTTTATCTCAAAGGAAAAGGCCCACATGGCAGCTGTGGAGGACAAAGGAACCGACTCAGAGCAGAAACCAGAGGAGACACGGCTTGCACCGTTCGGCGCAACCGACTTGTTTGCTAGAAATCGAGTCCTTTACGAGTAGAACCCTTATAAATACTTGTTAACCCCTGGTCGTGAAAGAGGAGGCATCGGTGAAACAATAGATCCGTGAGTTAGAGCCACCGGGGTTCGCCCCCTTAGAATAAATCTCTAGTTGAGTTTCAAGACCATTAGAGTATGAGTTGATCCATCAAGGTAGGCAATCTCAGCGGTGATGAATCTCACTCTATGTATCTCAAGGATAATCTAATATGTTGATGATGGTTTTGGTGATTTGTCTATCTTGATTCTGTAATCATGCATGTGCTTATTCCAATTGCTTAGTTCTAGGCTAAGTAGGTTGATATTATCTTGATCGTGGTGATCAGGATAGTACTAGGACATTGTATTGATTATGGTTGCTTGATGATGCTAGTAGTGTGGTTTAGCGGTGATAGCACTGAACCTGTGCAACACTATTGGATAGTTGAGTAGGGTAAGAAACCTACGCGATTAAGGGTCTCCTCTCGGTAGCGATAAATCGAGAGACGCTCGGAAAGGTGGGTGGTCTTATTCATTATAGGTTTTCATTGATCCATGTAATTACCATTTTGATGTTATTTGATTAGACTATCTGGTTACGATCTCACTAGTAGATATCTGGCTACTCACTTAACAGCTTAGGCTTACGAGGTGTATGGTGTACTTTGGCTTAGATTCGTTTGTGTGCCGATTGGCTCAACTCCTGCGTCGATCGGCGTGATCACAGATTTGGTAGTGTGCCAGCGCAAATGGCAGATTTGCTATCTGGCGCATCTTTGCGCTGGCCAGTCTCCTCTCATCAACTAGAACTCGACAGTAGCCTTGACTAGATCCTCTACAGTTAACTTTGTTTAATAATCCCTAAGGTCCCAGTGGATACGATAAACCTTGGAATACTCAAACCAAGGGAAAAAGTGCTACAATCATACACCGTCCTCTTACGATATATAAGTAGGTGCGTAGTTACGACCAACAGAATACTCTATAACACCACAGGCAGTCCACCGGGGGTCGCACGCCTAGTCGTAGTAGTCCAGATCCACATAGTCCATCTCGGCAGTGTCGTCTGAGCAGCAATAATATAGCAACAACACAGAGAAAACTAAAACGCGTGAGTGCATAAAGTACTCAACAAGTGGGGGAAGTAATGACATGTAGGCTAATACAAGAAATAGGCTTGACACGGGTTTACTGCACTATGCATCCTATGACTCAATTATACAAGCATCCTATTTACTAGGTAAAAAGTAGCCCAACAGATTAACCACCTGTCCAACACTATCGGTTGCCCACCGATAGCAAAACTCTGAGTTACCCACACATATCAGAACACTACAGGTTACCCACCTGCACCTACCACCCAAATGTGGTTACCCACCAGATCCACCCCAAGTATCCATCTAATTGTGTGAGGATCCAGGCCACTCTTGATCGTGAGCATGGCTATTATAATAGTTTTACACTCTGCAGAGGTTGCACAACATTACCCACAGGTCGGTGATTTCATCACTATTTAGTGACTAAAGTCTCCCTGTTGCCAACACACTACCGTAGGTGTGAGGCCAAGAGATCACCACCTGGTCTTTCAAAGCGCTCCCCAGCTAGCAAAACGTCCACGCTATGGTTTCACCACCGTGGGATTAACCATCCCTACAGAAGCCCCCTCTGGCGCCGTGGCTAGAAGTAACGCTTCATCACCTGAGGCCAAAAGTAACCCTCTCGTCCTCCTTCTTCAAACACCCGCAAAACTGGGAACACATCTAATACTAAACCACGCCTACCCATATCAGCCATGTGCTTTGCGCTGTTTTCCTGGGTGGCCGCTCCACAAATTTGCTTTGTGTGACCACAAGCAGGCACTACCACAAACCAAACAGTACATTACCCGTACTTGTGCATACTCGCACCATCCTCAACATCCTCCTGCTTGTGTCATCTAAATTACCCAAATGATAATTAGGTTCAAGTGAATATTAGTCAAGTTAATTATTATTCAATTCTAATTCCCCAAAGTACTGCAGTAGCATGACGTACCCAAAAACATGTACACTAAACCATAACCCAGGCGACAAGGAATAACCAGGAAGGATAAATGACACGGGATTCAAATTTAGACAAGCATGCGTCAAAATAAACTAATCCTTAATAGGTGCAATATGGTCAAGGACACTTGCCTTGTTCTCCAGCTAGCTGCTGCTCAAACTCAAGGTCGTGGAAATTCTGGAGCTACTCCTTGTCTAATATCGTTAAATACCAGAAAAGTAAAACACAAACAAATAAGAAACAGTACACCAAACATTTCCTAATGACTATGAAAACAGTATTAAGAGATAATATGCGTTCCTACGATTCCGTGAGCATAAAAATCACTTAAATGGGAGTAACGGTTGAAAAGTAAAACTACATCATTTAGGGGCCAATTTCTAATTTTTATAAAATTATAGGGACTGAAGTGTAAATTATTAGGACTGAAAATAATGACTAAAATGTATAAGATTGTTTCTGCAAAAATTTAGGACCTAAACATAATTTTAATTAAGTACAAGGGTCTAAGTGTAAAAAGGCAGGGCTGAAAATATAATTGAACTAAAGCAACTGCTAAAATTTGGATTAGAAACTAACTAGGTCAAAGCTTAGGGGCCTATGCACAAAATATGTATTTATCAAAATTAGAATAAAACCTAAATACTGGGTTGACGGGTCTATGGATCGAGTCTAAGTTGTGTTCTATGGTCCGTGGTGGACTGGGTTCATATCCTTTCACTAGGTTCTAATCTTGGCCACAAATCATGAAAACGACGGCTAATAAGGGCGGCAGCGAACTGGGCGGCGGTCGGTGTTTGACCAAGCGGCGGCGTGGTGGGTGGTGGCGATGAAGCTCATCGGAGAGGCACTCCAGTGCCCTATTTGCTATGAGAGCATAGCCAAAAGGACGTGGCGAGGATATGGGAGCTCACCGCGGCATGGCACAGGCACGGGGACGGCTAGGAGATGGACGTTGTCAAAAAATGGTGATGGTGCTTGATGGAGCTCGACGGGGATAGAGCTCCGGGGGGTCGGGGCTCAATGATGAGGGCTAAGGCGTGCTCCTCGCGCTTCTGATCATGGGCAAGTGGGTTGCGGGGTTGTGGTGGCCGGGAAGAAGGTACGACACATGGTGGTGCAACTCACTTGGGAAGACGACATCCGAGGAGGTGTTTCTAGAGAGGATCGGAAGGCAAAAATGTCAGGGAAGGCAAATGTAGCCGATGAAGAACTCGCACTATATTTTATAGGAGTCAAGAGAAAACAGAGAGGAGGTGAGTGGAGCTAACTAGAAATCAATGGCCACCCATGCGCAATAGCGCTCTCGAGTGGTCAATCAAGGCAACTAATGTAAGAGAGTGGGGGACGAGGAAAATGGAGGAACCGTTTGTGAGTTTGGTGGGTCGGTTTTGCAACCGGGGAGGCGGGAATGTGGCACGATGATGGTGGTTTCCTAGCGGCAGCGGCGCAATCGAGCAAGGGGAGGAAGAAGGCGTTAGCGTCTAGCTAGGCTGACCTAGTGGGCCGCACAGGGGTGGCAAACTGGACTATTGGAATTGGGCCAAAAAATTATTTGAATTATCCTCGAGGGCTTAAACATAGAAGGGCCATCTATATGCAATTAAAGTAAACTGATGAGCTGAGTCAACAGGTTTTATGGACCAATGTTAGTTTTGGTCTATGGTCCATGGTGGACTGAGGGCTGGCAAACGGCTCGGTTGCTTCTGTGAAAAGAACAGCATAATGAAAGACTTGCGTGTTTCCGTGAACTGGTTACACTAATAGATGCAGCACTTGATCACGCGTGTTGTACATGTTGTGGAACACAATATAGATAAAATGGTTTAGAGTTTTGCTCACCGGATATGGAGATCGCATTGTAGAAGTAGAGCATGGTCACGAACATCAGTTGGCGGTCCAAATATGTTTCAAGAGTCATTGTGCATGATCTTGAGGAGGGCTTCTGGGAGTACGAAGATAGCTTCCTGGAACACGATATGGATCAAGGTTTTCAGCTTATAGCGCTAGGAGTTGATCATAGGAAGGTTCGAAAGTACCATGTCGCGTGCAGACCATGAATTGACATGATGCAGCGGCTATGGCGAACATGATGCTGGTCTTTTCGTGGCTCCTCTGGCCCAGATTCTTGGATATGATGGAGAGGGAAACCCGGAACACGAGCTGGTGAAGTTTCGCCTCGTTTGGTGCAGTGGATCACCGGAAATGTCGAAGCCAATATGACACTACCAGTCTGGACGCGAAGGGAGCAGGGGAGACAGCGAGAAAATTGGACTCCAATGGACTAAACTGGGGAAAGGAGACAATGAGCGTTGGTACACATCACAAGGGTGATCAAGGGATGATTTTATAGGGGAAGGAGAGAGGGAGGCGAGCCGGGTGAAGCTCTGTGGCCATCTATGGCCGCTGTGACTATTGATGCGTGCTAGCGCATTGGGGCGCGGAGTAAAGGCCTACCAGGAAGTGGGGGAGGGAAAGGTGGCGCATCCATTTGCGGTCTCGGTGCGCCGGTTTCCAGAGGCGAGGAGGCAGGGACGCGAAGCGATGGCGTCTGCAGTTGCATGTGGCGGCGCTGGCTGCTGGGACGCGAGGGCGACGAAGCAGCTCCCAGCTTCGTGTGTTGCTTTCGCTCCTGTGGGCTGGGTTGCACCTTAGGCTGATGGGCCAACGCAGGCCAAAACAAAGAGTAGTGACTAGTGAGGGAAAACGAGAGAGGCCGTGTGCGTGGGAAATTGACCAGGAGGCCACGTGAAGCTTTTTGTTTTTTTTCTAATTTTGTTTTCTTGTTATATTTACTATTTCTATTCTAATTTTATATCAAATTTCTACTCGAATGCTAAAATATATTTTCACAAAATATAAAAAATTCTAATACATCCTATTCCATGCAATTAACAAAAAATAAATAAATTTAATTTGTTTAATTTTAAAAAATATGTATTTTGCCTAAAGAAAAATGATAGCAATCTAGTTAATTGAAGTTAATTTTTTAAACTATTACAAAAAGTTTTAAAGTTTAGTGAAATTTTACTAACACGCTAAAATTGATATTTTGGATGTTACAAAACTACCCCCTTAACAGGAATCTCGTCCCGAGATTCAGCGTGGCTAGAAAGACAGGGTATAGGAATTTTTTTTTTTGGTTTCATTCTTCCTCTTAGATTTGATTCACTTGATTGATTGATAATTTTTATTTTAGCAACTTCTCTATGCCTCAACATTAGTTTATCAATCCTTCATATTCCATATCCATATGGTTGGTGATGATCGCTACCTCCCTTAGGTTCACACTTGGGTTTATACTAATAAAATTCTTGTTTGACCAGGCTTCAATGTAGTGGCTCTACGGATCAAAGAGACAGAATAGGATGACAAGGAATAGACGATATGTACTCTAACTAAACTAAATCTAGAACAATCTAATGATGTGATAACAAAGCAAAAATGCTCTGCAAGCACACCAGCACACAATCAAAGATCGAACTCAAACATAGCACACCATAAGTAACATAGTGCATACAATTAACATTTCTCTAATGCTTTCACTATCGAAAGATCCTAAATCAAGATTCTAGGGAAAGTCTCTGTTCATGTTGTCCAATGCACTCCGCTTTGTGTAGAATCTTCCATTGTAGCACCTTCATATGTTATGGAGTCAGCATGTAAATCCTTGTCTTGCTCATGATTGTTCAAATCGGGCAAACTAATAATTTGAAAGATAGGAAAGAATATCATAGAAATACATTCATTCAACATTTGAGAATAGACAAGAGAGGACATAATAATTTTGTAGCAGTAAATTTTCTTTTCCAAAATATTAGTTTTGAAAATATAACTAATAACACGACCATTCTATCTAGGCTTGCGTCCTACGGTCGACATGGATCTGATACCACTTTATCACACCAGATTTTGAGGTCAAAACCGAATGCTTCTGTATACGTGCCCAGGATCAAATTTTCATGCATATAGGACAAAAGTGAAGTAACAGTAAATAACCAATGTCGTTATTATTATATCATGTTATTATTACATAGTCTAGAATACATGAAGAAGATAAACAAAAACAGCGGAAGACTCCATAACGCCACAAGCAGTCCACGGGGGGTCGCACGCCTAGTCGTAGTAGTGCTAATCCACATAGTCCATCTCGCTAGCGTCGTGTGAGCAGCAGTAATATAGCAACAACATAGGGAAAACTAAAATGCGTGAATACATAAAGTACATAGCAAGTGGGGGAATGTAATGACATGCAGGCTAAAAAGGGAAAATAGGGTTGACACAGGTTTACTACACTACGCATCCTGTGACTCAATTATACAAGCATCCTATTTACTAGGTGAAAACTAGCCCAACAGGTTAACCATCTATCCAATACTATGGGTTGCCCACCGATAGCAAAACTATGAGTTACCCACTCATATCAGAACACTACAGGTTGCCCACCTGCAGCTACCACCCAAATCTGGTTACCAACCAGATCCACTCCAAGTATCCATCTAATCGTGTGAGGATCCAGGCCGCTCTTGACCATGAGCACGACTGTTGTAACAGTTTTACAATCTATAGAGGTTGCACAACTTTACCCATAGGTTGGTAATTTCATCACTATTCAGTGACGAGAGTGTCCCTGTTGCCAACACACTACTGTAGGTGCGAGGCCAATAGATCACCACATGGTCTTTCAAAATGCTCCCCAGTTTGCAAAACATCCACGCTAAGGTTTCACCATCGTGGGATTAACCATCCCTACAGAAGCCCCCTATGGCGTCGTGGCTAGAAGTAACCCTTCATCACTTGAGGCCGAAAGTAACCATCTCATCCTCCTTCCTCGAACGCCCGCAAAACTGGGAAGAAATCTAATACTAAACCACGCCTACCCATATCAGCCCTGTGCTTTGCGCTGTCTTTGTTCCACGAATTTTGTTTTTATGACCACAAGCAGGCACTACCATAAACCAAACTGTACATTACCCGTACTTGTGCATACCCGCACCATCCTCAACATCCTCCTTCTTGGGTCATCTAAATTATCCAAATGATAATTAGGTTCAAGTGAATATTAGTCAAGTTTATTATTATTCAATTTTAATTCTCTAAAGTACTGCACTAGCATGACGTACCCAAAAACCTGTAAACTAAACCATAACCAAGGCGACAAGGAATAATCAGGAAGGATAAATGACACGGGATTCAAATTTTGACAAACATGCATGAAAATAAACTAATCCTTAATAGGTGCAATATGGTCAAGGACACTTGCCTTGTTCTCTCGCTAGCTGCTGCTCAAACTCAAGGTCTTGGAAATTCTGAAGCTGCTCCTCATCTAATATCGATAAATACCAGAAAAGTAAAACACAAACAAATAAGAAATAGTACACCAAACATTTCCTAATGAATATGAAAACAGTACTAAGAGGTAGTACGTGTTCCTATGATTCCGTGCGCGTAAAAATCACTTAAAAGGTAAAAACTTTTAAGGTTTAGGGACCTATTTGTAATTTTTATAAAAATACAGGGACTAAAGTGTAAATTATTAGGACTGAAAATAATTACTAAAATGTATTAAGGTTGTTTTTGGAAAAATGTAGGACCTAAATATAATTTTAATTAAGTATAGGGGTCTAAGAGTAAAAAGGTAGGGCTGAAAATATAATTGAACTAAAGGTTCTGCTAAAAATTTAGATTAGAAACTAATTAGGTCAAAGCTTAGGGGCCTATGCGCAAAATATGCTTTTATCAAAATTTACAAAAATTAGAATAAAACGTAAATACTTGGTTGAAGGGTCTATGGATCGAGTCTAAGTTGGGTTCTATGGTCCGTGGTGGACTGGGTTCATAACCTTTCACTAGGTTCTAATCTTGGCCGCAAATGAAGAAGACGACGGCTAATAAGGGCGGCAGCGAACTGGGCGGCGGTCGGTGTTTGACCAAGTGGCGGCGTCATGGGTGGTGGCGATGAAGCTCACTGGAGAGGCGCTCCAGTGCCCTATTTTCTATGAGAGCATAGGCAAAAGGACATGGCGAGGATATGGGTGCTCACCATGGCATGCCACAGGCACGAGGACGGCTTGGAGATGGACGTTGTCAAAAAATGGTGATGGTGTTTGATGGAGCTCGACGGGGATGGAGCTTCGGGGTGTCAGGGCTCGATGATGAGGGCTAAGGCATGCTCCTCGCGCTCCTGATCGTGGGCAAATGGGTTGCGGGGTTGTGGTGTCGGGAAGAAGGTACGACGCATGGCGGTGCAACTCACTTGGGAAGACGACGTCCGAGGAGGTGTTTCGAGAGAGGATCAAAAGCCAAAAATGTTAGGGAAGGCAAATGTAGCCATTGAGGAACTTGCACTATATTTTATAGGAGTCAAGAGAAAATGGAGAGGAGGTGAGTGGAGCTAACCAAAAATCAATGGCCACCCATGTGCAATAGCGCTCTCGAGTGGTCAATCAATCCAACTAAGGTAAGAAAGTGGGGGACGAGGAAAATGGAGGAACCGTTTGCTAGTTTGGTGGGTCGGTTTTGCAACCGGGGAGGTGGGGATGTGGCACGACGATGGTGGTTTCCTAGCGGCAGCGGCGCAGTTGAGCAAGGGGAGGAAGAAGGCGTGAGCGTCTAGCTAGGCTGAGCTAGTGGGCCACACAGGGGTGGTAAACTGGACCATCGGAATTGTGCCAAAACATTATTTAAATTATCCTCGAGGGCTTAAACCTAGAAGGGCCATCTATATGCAATTAAAGTAAACTCATGAGCCGAGTCTACAGGTTTTATGGACTAATGTTAGTTTCGGTCTATGGTCCATGGTGGACCGAGGGCTGGCAAGTGGCTCGGCTGCTTCTATGAAAAGAACAGTATAATGAAAGACTTGTGTGTTCCTGTGAACTGGTTACACTAATAGATCCAGAACTTGATCACGCGTGTTGTACATATTATAGAACACGATATAGATAAAATGGTTTAGAGTTTTGCTCATTGGATATGGAGATTGCATTGTAGAAACAGAGCATGGTCACGAACGTCAGTTGGCGGTCCAAATGTGTTCCTAGAGTCATCATGCATGATCTTGAGGAGGGCTTCTGGGAGCACGAAGATAGTTTCCTAGAACACGATATGGATCAAGGTTTTCAGCTTATAGCACTAGGAATTGATCACAGGAAGGTTCAAAAGTACCATATCGCACGCAGACCGGGAATTGACACAATGCAGCGGCAATGGCGAACATGATGCTTGTCTTTTCGCGGCTCCTCTGGCCCTGATTCTTGGATATGATGGAGAGGAAACCTGGAACACGAGCTGGTGAAGTTTCGTCTCATTTGGTTTAGTGGATCACTGGAAATGCTGAAGCCAACATGACACTACCAGTCTGGACGCGAAGGGAGCAGGGAAGACAGCGAGAAAATTGAACTCTCAATGGACTAAACTGGGGAAAAGGAGGCAGGGGGCGTTGGTACATATCACAAGGGTGATCAAGGGATGATTTTATAGGGGAAGGAGACGGGGAGGCGAGCGAGGTGAAACTCTGCAGCCATCTATGGCCGCTGTGACTATTGATGCGTGCTAGCACATTGGGGCGTGGAGTAAAGGCCACTAGTACTAGGAAGTGGGGGAGGGAAAGCTGACGCATTCATTTGCGGTCTCGGTGCACCGGTTTCCAGAGGCGAGGAGGCAGGGACGGGAAGCGATGGCGTCGGCAGTTGGAAGTGGCGGCGCTGGCTGCTGGGACGCGAGGGAGACGAAGTAGGTCCTACCTTCGTGTATTGCTTTCGCTCCTGTGGGCTCGGTTGCACCTTAGGCTGATGGGCCAACGCAGGCCAAAACAAAGTGTAGTGACTAGTGAGGTAAAAGGAGAGAGGCCGTGTGGGTGGGAAATTGACCAGGAGGCCACGTGAAGTTTTTTGTTTTTTTTTCTAATTTTGTTTTCTTGTTATATTTACTATTTCTATTCTAATTCTATATTGAATTTCTACTCGAATGTTAAAATATATTTTTACAAAATACATAAAATTCTAATACATCCTATTCCATGCAATAAACAAAAAATAAATAATTTTAATTTGTTTAATTTTAAAAATATGTATTTTGGCTAAAGAAAAATGATAACAATCTAATTAATTGAAGTTAATTTTTTTAAACTATTACAAAAAGTTTTAAAGTTTAGTGAAATTTTACTAACACTCCAAAATTGATATTTTGGATGTTACACCAAGATGTGAGCCGAAATTAACAACTGTATGATGGCCTCCTATTTCTCGTGGAGTGCAGATGATGACGGCATTCCAAACATACTTGGCTCGATATTAGGAGTTGTACTGTATGTCACATTTGGCTCTGTAGTATCTTGTCTGTAATGTTGTGGTTGTGTCTGTGGAGTGGTTTTCTGCAATATGCAAAGTGTCGCAGCATCAGCATTCTTTGAAGGTGGAGTACATTCTGAAGACATTTGACTTGAACTCGCCGCAGGAGCTGTAGGCCGGGGAACATTCCCCGTCACATGGAAATACATTGGCCCATGAATTGGATCATCAATTACGCAACCCTCCATGGTCTGCACAATTAAAGCCCTCAAAGTATTAACCAATACAGGCGACTGGTTAATTAATGCAAGATGTACTGCCGTGTGAATCATGTTGCTCAAAGCTTTTTCGGAAACAACTTCTACTGGTTTACTGGCAAGTGATTTTTCCTCACCTTCAACTAGGACAGCAGTAGGCAACTTCCCCTTCTTGATGACACCATTCCTTGTTTTGCCCAAAGTTCCCAACAGAAGCTTTTCAAACTCAGCAAGTCTTTGAGCAATTTGTGCCTTCGCCTCATCACTCAGATCATCTCTGACAACAGGTAGCACATGTTCATTCCTCATATGAGCATTGACATTGTGCTTTGGTTGTGAGACCTCAGAGGCTTTTGGTATTCCAATTTCAGGCATGATGTCGAATTTGAAGTTCTTGGTCCCACTAGGCATGCCAAAAAGCGTGTTGACATGAAAATCACCAAGCGTGACCTGGGGGATCTGGTTAACTCTAGTGCAGGCTCAATACGAAAAACCGGAGCATGCCAGTCGATTTTCCCTGTAAATCGACAAAGAGATAAACGGTCAGAAGCCGCGGGTCACTGGCCTAGGACAGGCCGATGAAGAAAGCCGATAGTCACTAGTAGTGAAATCAGCTGAGGCTATTACATGAGTAAAGAAAATAAAAGAAATTAAACTAATCGACTTATTGTATCAGGTTATTGGCACAATTTAATTTAATAAATAGTTTAAAATCATAAATGCTGATAAAAGATCAAATTGACTGGCCAAAGCCGATAAAGCTACAATTTTCCTATAGTAGCTGGCCAAGTCAACGAAAAGTGCTAGAGTCGATAGATTTACAGTAAGTACACATGAACTCGCTCTATCGATGGCATTAGATTGATAGATTCAATTAGCTGGTATTGCAAATATGTCTCGAAATCATAAATCTATCTTATTTAAATAAGGGAGCAAACGACCATGAAAATAAAATAACATAATCAATTCAGGACTAGAGAGTCAATTGAACCATTAGAACCTATCGGCTAAACGCCCCAATAGAATCCTATCGACTCTACCTATAAACTGGTAGGATCTAACCCTGTCTACCCAGTAAGAGATTGAAACTGATGTAACCTTACTAATTCGAACAGATCGAACTTAATCGAGACAATATTCAAATAGAGTAGATTGAACTAGATTTAACCTATTTATAGGTAAAATCAATAAAGTGACTCGAATAATAGACCTAAATAATACCTATAAAATCTACCAAGATTACAATAGATCGACTTCAACCAAGACAGTATTGCAATCAAAGTCGATAGAATAAGCATTAAACAAATCTAATTACTGGATAACTAGCAATTCTAACGATAGCAACTAGAATATCAAATTAATGAAAAAGTACTAGTTGAGATTGATAGAATTATCGAGGGTGACTAATCCAAGTCTCTCGCTGAGATCGGAGCCGATGCAGCCCGCACAAGACAAGTGTTTCGTCGAGTAGGAAAGGTCGGCGATGCGCCGAATTATATTGAACGAAAGTGTTGTTTGTTTTTGTATAGATCCTATTACAGATTTATAACCTCATGTAAGAGGTTTTGACCCCATTCGCTCAGGACACCTAAATAAACTGACTATGTTTAAAATAAAATCAAAACTTAAAAAAATAAAAAGAGATAAAATAACCCTATCAGGCCCACTTAACTTCCTTCGGCCGTTGAAACTTCATTAACTTCTGCCGATTTTAATTTTCTGCCTCTAATCAATGGGGCCGGTTAAATTTTGGTGCCAACACATCCCCAAGAGCATTGATCTCCTCCACTAGTATATGAAAACAAGAATAAAAAATGTTAGCTCTCTCATGTGACAATCTAGTGAAGTTATCATACTTGTTCTTTAGCACATAGTATCTTTCCACTTTGACATCACTGGTACCCTCATGAAGACCCTGAATCTGAGTCCAGGTATCGTGTGATGTAGAACTAGCATCCAATCTTTCAAATACATCCTTAGATATGCAAGCAAATAGAGCATTCTTAGCCTTAGCATTGCACTTAATAAAATCAGGCTCAAGTAGTTTCACATCCGCTTCAATCTCGTGAGTGACCATCCATATCTCTAGATCAAGGGACTCCAGGTAGGCTTGCATACGAGCCTTCCAATACTCTTAGTCCTCCCATTGAATATGGGAACACTCCCCACACCTGTCCCGACATCCTTACTCAAGGCGGTGAAGCCTCAAAGATGAGCACCTGGCTCTGATACCACTTATAAGAAGCAAAGGCGTATTGAGAGGTGGTGGGGGGGGGGGGAGTAAATCAGTGAGCCGCTCATGAATTTAACTACTTCAATTCACACTACTTGAATATAGCAAGCATTGCAACCTAAACAATTCGAGTAGGCCAAGACCCTACACATGCTAGTGTTCATGATAAAAGCAAGCGTGAAAGAAAAACACAGTACCCTATGCAAGCCACAATTCAACCTAATCATTATAGCACACAATTATGGAATAGTAAAGAGGGGGTCGAGAAATGCTCATAATTTTTCCCGAGGTCTTGGAAGGATGGCGCCTTCCCATACTCCCTGTTGGACCACTCCCAACAGAGTCCCGGTCCCTCCCACCACCGATGTGGATTTCTTGCCCACGAGCCCACAATCACTCCCGGAGTGAAGACACAGTGCGCGTCACCACTACTATCATGGCACATTCTCGCCTCCCTCGATAACTTGCCGGAGTCCAAGAGCCGACACGGGCACTCACTATTGATGCCCCTTTCATCGGTGGGCTCAAACCAGGTACAAACTTATAACGGCCTTCACAACCAATCATGATAGGCTCAATCACCGACACCTAACCGGTCTAGGTCTCACCATAGACCATGAGTAACAGCCTAGATCACACCCTCATGGACACCCTAGCCTTAGATGTGCAAGATGCTCTAGTTACTCTCCTCTAGCACTCTCAAGAAATGCAATATCTCCTTCTAGTACTCTCCTCTCTTCCTCTTGGACCTTACCAAATCCTCTCAGGTATTCCACTGGCCAAGAGTTGTCTCCATGATCTCAGCAATGATGTTACATAGGCTTCCAACCTACAACTAGCTGTTGCTCAATGCAATCAGCTTTCTAGGCCTACCGACCGGACCGTCCGGTCACACCAAACTCTGGTTCCAATGGCTCTACCCACTGCTGACTCCTCTGCTGACCATACCGTACGGTCAGCTGACTAGACTATCCGGTTTGTTTCTCTCTCTAGCCCAAAAACATTTTAGACTCTGACCAGACTATACGGTCAGTAGACCGGACCGTCCGGTCGGTATGAATTCTGGCATAGACAGATTCCTCGCTCCTCGATGTTAGTTCCAGACATCTTCACCTACTGACTGTACAGTTCAGTCACCATTGACCCCTCTGTCCCGTCACTATGTCCAGAAATTGAAACTTCTCGTCTTTGCTTGACTTCGTTTCCCGGCTACTTCGAACAGCTCCTTGGCTTCTCCATATAACTCCTTGGCTTCTCCACTATCATCTAGTGCTTGTGATTTCACCGATCAACCTTGCACATCACCAACTAGACATGACCTATGAGAAATGACCTAGACCTCCTTGATACTCCGGTTTTTCCTATGGACTCAATCCCCATAGCTTGTCCTCATCTTTGATCCATCTCCATCAACCCTTGGACTCCTTCAAGCTCACAAGCCTCCATGCTTGCGGTCATTGTCATCAATCACCAAGGCAACCATGATCCATATGATTTGTAGTAGAGTTTAGAGATGATTCCTACATAGACAACACTCGTGTAGATATTAGCCCACAATTTCATAGTTTTCATATATCACCAAAACATTCATACCTTGGGGATCCCATCAATGGACATGAAGCTTATAGACTGTAATGGCGATGCTCACTCGATCAAGGCGATAGCGGGTGGCGGAGAAACAAGCTCGGTGACGGCCGGCGGCAAAGAAAACTCGGAGCACGGCCAACACCTTGTTGGAAATGGACCAACCACCTAACCAATCTGTGCCCAACCAAATGAGCAAACCTCGTTTGTGAGGAATTTGGCTAAGAATGATTGCTGCAATCAAATTTTAGAGGGAAGCAGAGGGACTTGCAAAGCTCACCGAGAGGAAGAACACTTCAATTCACCGGCATGGCAAGAAGCTTCAATGAAAGGCCATGGTGGGATGTTGGGGAGGGTTTGCACAGTGATGGGGAATGGTGGCCTGGCCAGGGAGCCAATGGCAATGACAGGCAGAGCTCGCTTTGGCGGCAGCGGCAAAAGACTGGAGGGAGAGAGAGACTGAGCGAGAGAGAGACGAGAGAAATGAGAGAGCGAGGAGAGAGTCGGGGGGGGGGGGGGGGGGGGGGGAACCCCAGGGTCGAGCGGTGGTGGGACCCGGGCACAGGGCAGATCCGCACTACATGGCACCCACATGAGCGCACATGTGTCAGCGCTGCCCCGACGTGGGCGACAGGTGGTGTTGGGCACAAGAGGCTGATAGGTGGGGCCTACAGGTCCCACTGGTCAGTGAGGTAAGGGTTAATTATTTAAAAGAAACAGAGAATGTCACAGCCCTCCACCGCTACAAAAATCTTGTCCTGAGATTCATAAACGCACGGCACTAAGAAGTCGTGGTCTGTAGAAACATTGGATAATGTGCTCGCAAGAATTCTTCTTGTTCCCGTGTGGCTTCCGCCTCAGAATGGTTACTCCATTGGATCTTGTAAAATTTGGTAGTTCTGTGTCTTGTCACTCGATCCTTTGTATCAATAATCTTGATCGGACGTTCATCATAGGTTAAGTCTGTCTGCAGTTGTTCCACTTCTTTAATTACAACATCTGCTGGTGTCTTTAGACACTTCTTTAGTTGAGATACGAGAAAAACATTGTGGACTCCGGAAAGATGTGTTGGCAATTCCAACCAATAGACTATGGGCCCACATTAGTCTTGAATAACAAAGGGTCCAATATACCACGGTGCAAATTTTCCTTTGTGTCCAAAACGTTGGTCACCTTTTGTGGGAGATACTAGCAAATATACCTAATCTCCAACATCAAGTATCAGCTTTTGTCACCTCTTATTTGTATAGCTGAGTTGTCGTGACTTGGCCTACTTCAAATTTTGTTGAATTAGAAGCACTCGTTCTTCAACATCTTTTACTATAACTAGACCAAAGATTATCCTTTCACCACTTTCAGACCAATTCATTGGTGTAGGACAGCTACGTCCATATAAGGCCTGAAATAGTGACATCCCAACGCTTTCTTGGTAACTGTTGTTTTATGAGAATTCTGCCAATGGTAAGCATTTTT
Organism: Eleusine coracana subsp. coracana; assembly: GCA_032690845.1. Lineage (NCBI taxonomy): Eukaryota > Viridiplantae > Streptophyta > Magnoliopsida > Poales > Poaceae > Eleusine > Eleusine coracana. Next base: position 41,240,048 of record CM064434.1, read on the forward strand.
CCTAATCCTTGATATATGTCAATTCACACGCTCGGAGCATATCTTCCAAATATTGATTGATTCGTTCTGTTTGCCAATCCGTTTGAGGATGGTAAACTGAGCTTCGAATCAATTGAGTCCCAGGAGACTTATGTAATTGTTCCCAAAACCTAGAAAAAAATTGAGCCCCTCTATCCGAGATAATAGCTTTTAGTATCCCATGTAAGCAGAGAATATGAGATATGTGAAACTCAACATAATTCTCCATGGTATACCGAGTATGCACTGGAATGAAGTGAGCAGACTTGGTTAATCTGTCAACAATAACCCAAATATAGTTGTGCTTCCGTGGACTTAGTGGTAAGCCAACAATGAAGTCCATACTAATGTCTTCCCATTTCCACGCAAGAATACTTAAAGGTTGAAGTGGTCCTGCCTATTTCAAATGATCAACCTTTACTCATCGACATGTATCACACTCAGTGACATACCTTGCTATCTCTCATTTCATTCTTGTCCACCAAAATCTTTGTTTCAAATCTTGATACATCTTATTTGTTCCAGTATGAATGGAATACATAGAAGTATGAGCTTCATCCAAAATTTTCTTGTGAAGGCTGAAGTTTTTAGGGACTACCAGCCTATTCTTGAACCAAACAACACCTTCATAGTCCTCCCGGAAACATCTTATCTCTCTAATGTCTAGCCGCCTTTTTATATGTTGTATATCCACATCTTTCTTTTGAGCTATCACGATGTCCTCACGAATGGTGAGAATAAGTGCTAAGTTGGTTAGTACTCCATATGGAATAACGTGAAGACTGGGTTCACTTACTTCTTTCCTCGAATTCTTGGTCAGTAACTGAGTGGTGAGGTTACTGCAGTTGTAAGGACCGAAGGCGTACCAAGAGGGGGGGGGGGGGGTTGAATCGGTAAGCCGCTCACGAAACCAAATACTTCAATTCACACTACTTGAGTCTAACAAGCGTTGCAACCCAAACAGTTCTATTAGGCCAAGACCCTATACATGCTAGTGTTCATGATAGAAGCAAGCGCGGAAGCCAAACACACTAGCCTATGCAATATGTGATGAGTAATTGACATTGGATGTGTTTCGTGTTTGAGTTGAAATACAGAAATCTAGGGATTGCATGAGTTTGTGCATGTCATGGTTTTGACTAACCAGAGTTGGTGAGGATGTTGGGGAATTTGCAGGAGATGGGAAATATGTTTGCTTGTCTCATGATGTCTAGGTCATTGGAGTCTACTTGGCGGTCAACAGCGAGAGGATCGAGCACAAGAAGGATGATCCACACCGTACACGTGAAAGGTCAAGAAGCACGGACGGTTTCATGGTTGAGCCTCAAAACTTTGGGTGGTGATCAATACGGTGGGGTTGACCAAGTCAAAGGTGATCGTGCGTCGGTGCAAGTAGAGGCTTCCAATGGACTCGAGATGGGAGAGACTTGCTGACGAGGAGGATCATGGGACGAGGTTACACACATCAAGATGATGAAGTCTTGCTTTGATGAAAGTGAGCATGAAGTCATGCTTTGAGAAGCATGCAAGGCGATTTCCTGGTTTAGGCCTTAAAACCGGTGGCGGTGGTTGGTGGTGCACGTGGCACCATCACGGAGCTTTCTTCAAGGCGAAGCAAAGTCGTGAAGGGCTCGAGGGCATTCGGGCGACAAGAAGAAAGATGGACAAGTTTGCCCCTGGTGGTAGGTGGTAGTGTTATGTAGGTAACGGGTAGAGTGGTCATGTGGACAACCCTTAGGCCTATAAAAGGAGAGGTAGGGCTGGTGGAAGAGGTGCCTCTCTTTCCCTTAGTCTTGCCTTAGGTCTTCATTCAAAGTGCTAGGAGAGGTCTTTGTATATTAGAGGAGAGGAGATGGTGTGTGAGAGACATCTCCTTCTCTTCCAAATAGTGGGAGGAAGAGGGTGGCTTCCTAGCCTTGTACCTATGGATCTTGTAAGCATGTTTCCATGATATGAGAATTATTTTCATGCTTAAGATCTTCCTCTCTCCCAAAATCCTGAATTTCACTTTTTCCCTATTTTCGGAGGTATTTTCTTGGGAATTTTTTATCTCACTTTTTGGGAAGTTTTTGGGCAGATTTCTTAAGGGATCTCGGTGCTATGATGAGCTAGAACAAATCTCCATAGGCCCTTGGCCGATTCCATAGCTCTAGCATCTCCGATTTGAATGATTTCTCAAGTTTCTCCTTTTTGGTGTTCTTGGCACAAGATCTGAAATTCATGTTGATTCCTTGAGCCAATTGAGAGGATCTTCTAGGATTAGGGTCGTGATGTGTTGAGGATTGTCTAGTCCAAAAGTCACATCATTTGGAGTTTGTTTGATTAGGTTTTGGTCAAGTCTTGCCTAATCCTAAATCTTTTTTCTATTCTATTAGGGGTCGATCGGCATTGCCGACGACCAAGACCAGCACTACCAATGCCATGACCGGAACTTCCGGTGGCTTGGGTCCGAACCCCGCATCGCCACTACCGATGGACATGATCGGCACTACCGATAGTACCAATCATCACTGCCGACACCAGTGATAGGCACTGCCGATGGTCATCCAATACCATGGTTCGAGTTTGTTGTTCTACTTTACTTCTCTCTAGTTCTTCCGCTTGTCTGAGTTACTCCTAGGATTAGCACATCACAAGTTGGTGTTTGTGACCTCGGTGATTCTTTCAGAGGTTGGTTCGGGTTGTATTTGGGATATAGGCCAAGTTCTTGAGAAGAATTTTAATTGGCTCCCATTCACCCCCCCTCTGGTCGCCTTCTCGGTCCTTCAATTGGTATTAGAGCCGGTTTGATTACTAGTTGACCTTCACCGGTTTTGTGATCTGAAGGTGACATGGAGAAACGTGCGGTCAAGCTTTAGATGTTCGATGGAGAGGACTTTCACTACTAGAAGTCACGGACCAAGGCTTATCTCTCGAGCCAAGGAAGTGCAATTTGGGAGATCATTGGGCAAGACTATGCCATACCGGCCAACCTCAACACCGCGCTAGTAGGTGAGTTAAACAGGTATGAGAACAACTCTAAAGCTATCAATATCCTGCTTTCTGAGCTAGGTAGGAGTGAACATGATCGTGTTGCTTATCTAGATACTACACATCCCATTTGGGAAAAGCTTTGCACACCAGGAGGGTACCAATCAAGTAAAGTCTATGCGTAAGGATTCTTACAACAGACAATACCAAACCTTTGCACAACAACCTGACTAGTCACTAGATGACACCTTTCGTAGGTTTGAGGCTATTGTGTGCAACTTGCGGGGTTGTGGTAACCTTGTCTACAATGATAATGATAGAGCTAAGCAACTGTTGTATTCACTTGATGAGAATGTTTGGGGGGTTAAAATTGCTCCTTTAGAGGAAATTGCTGAATTCAACACCCTGAACTATGAGCAACTTTTTAGCAAGCTAAAATCTCATGAATTGTCTAGGAAATCTCATCCTAATTATTTTAATCCAGCTTCTAGCATGGCTTTGCTCTCTAGCTCTCAAAAGGGTGATCACAGTGGTGCTTCTTATGGAACTAACCCCTCACTTGACAAGTCTTCTTTGGAGCTTGCTCTTTCTTCTCTTGTTGCAGCTTCCAATAAACAAATGGAGTGTATTCCTAGCAAGGAGCTGGCCTTGCTCACACAGAAGTTCAGGAAGTTCTACAATAACTGGAAGGAGAGAAGAGGTGATTGTTCAAAAACCTGCTTCGAGTGTGGTGATCCGGGACAATTCATTGCTGACTGTCCCAAGAAGAAGAAGAAGGCCGGGTACCATGACAACAACACTGAAGATTTTAAGCAGAAGAAGAACCACTTCTACAAGAAGGGCAAGAACTCCAAGAAGTTTGCCAAGGCCATTGCACGCGCCTACATAGCCGCCTTGAGCGATGTCGACCTCACATAAAGCAATGGTCTTACAAGCTCTGAGGAGGAGGTTGAAAAGCCATGAGTCAAGAGGAGGACAACATCGCTGGGCTTTGCTTTATAGCAAAGAACGACCACGACACCGACACTGGATCCGACTCCAACATAAGTGAGGTAGCTCCCACTCTTGATGAGCTCTCTTCTGAACTTGATCATTTGTGTGATGTTTTGCTCATGCAAGATGATAAGCTTCGTAGCACTGTTCATGAGAGTAGAGAGCTTAAGTCTAAATTAGAGAGTGCTGAATATGAGATCACTTCGCTTAGGTCCAAGCTTGCTACAAATGACATTGTTGCTGAGTGTGAGTAAAGTTGTGTTGAATGATCTTGAACAGAGGGAAAGTGTGCATGCTCAAGTTGCCAGTCAGCTTGAGAGTGCCCTTAAAGAGCTTGATGAATTCAAGGCTAGACCAACTCTTTTGGGTGCATGTCAGAAGTGCCCCAAGCTCATTAGTGAGTTGGAAGCTCAAACCCTCAAAGTCAAAGAGCTCGAGTCCGAGCTGCTAAATGAGACTCGCTCTAAGGTCCTTCCACCACCATGTGAAGTGTGTGTCTCTCTTAAGGACAAGCTTGTAATCACTAGGGAGGAATACAAAGTCCTAGTCCAAGAAAATGACTATCTTGTTTCTAGGCTCCAAAGTACCCTAGTGAGTGAGGAGAAGATTGAGTGGGACTTGGCAAGAGTCAAAGAGAGTGCTAGTAGGTCAACCTACAACTTGGGCTTGGGATTTGAGAGGTGTGACAAAGAGAGTGAAAATGTGGGTAATTTTGTGCCTAGCTCTAGCTATATGGATGAGGAACAATCAATCAAACCCACTGACACAACTATCCAACAAACCCCAAACCTTCCTTCAACCCAAAGCAAACAGAGAAGCCAAAACCCAAACCTCTTGTGCAAACAAAGCCTAAACATAAGAGTGTCTACATTTGCATGCAAGCTGAGTTAACTAGGAATGTGCATCATAATGATTTTGATGGTTTTTAGCCATGCTCTTTTTCTTGTGCCTATCATGGACATGGTCATTCCTCATATGGCTTTGATTCACGAAACATGGGCTTTGCGCAGCAGCGCTTTGGCGCCCCACATTTTCCCCATCGTGGTGACTGACGCTTGCATGGATTTGGCTTTCACATAGATGATTTCTATCCTCACAACCCCAGGTTTAAGTTGAGATGCTTTGACAGGCCATGTTCTTCTCATCATGGTTCTCGTCCTATACGTTCGAATGATAATGTGCAAAGAACTATGATGACTACTACCGGTCGTATGGTGAAGTGCTAGATTCCCAAATGCTTTTTGACTAACCCCAGCACTAAGCCATTGACTTTTCCTTCTTGTTCTTTATAGGCAGCACGTGGAGGCCTAGAGAACAAGTGGCTAATGGACTCCGGGTGTTCACGCCACATGACCGAAGATGCAAAGTGGTTCTCTAGCCTCACTCCCTTGAAGTGCTAGGAGTATGTGACATTTGGAGATGGCAAGAGAGGGAAAGTGAAGGCAAGAGGCGCGGTAAGGTAAATGAAAAAATCACTCTCAAGGATGTTGGTTTGGTTGAGCATCTCAAGTCCAACCTCTTCTCTATTTGTCACCTGCTTGATGTTGGTTTGGAAGTGCACTTTAAGAAAAATGCTTCTTGTATTCTTGATTCGAATGGCTCTTTGGTTTGTGGGATTTCTAGCATTGGGGATGTTTTTTAGGCTAATTTTGCTGGTTCTCCTAGTTCTCAAAAGTGCTTGTTTTCTCAACTTCTTCTGAGCTCTAGAAATGGCATAGGAGACTAGGTCACATGAGCTTTGACTTGTTATGTCACTTGAGTGGCCTAGGCTTGATCCGAGGATTGATTAAGCTCTAGTTTGATAAGGATTTGGTTTGTGCTCCCTGTCGTCATGGGAAAATGATTACCGCTTCTCATCCACCAATTAACTTGGTGATGACTGAATGTTGGTGGTTTCTAGCTACCCATTTTATCTAACAAAAAGGGATGTTTTACGTGTTAATTTGGTGGAATTTACTAACAATTCACCCCATATTTGCATATATTCGTAGTTGTTCTATTTTGGATGTAATTGTAGAAAACAGGTATAAAATAGGGCAATTATGGATAAGGAATCAAAGAGCAACAAGGATGGGCCAGATATAGAGCCGCGTCGATCGGCGCGGGCCTGTGCCAATCGGCGTAGGAGGGTAAAAGAGCATAATTCGGTCCAAGGACAGAGGCCCAGCCTAATACAAGTCGAAGTCGTTGGAAGTTGACCTAATCTCGCCGGATATAAAAGGAAGACATCTATCAAGAGCTCGGGGAAAAAAGAGAGAGACAACAATCACAATATCTAGTTGTTAGAACTAGGGTTTCAGGATATTGGCAGCGATGGTTGGTCAACACCGACGAGAACCACCAGAAGGGAGGTCGCACCGATCGGCGTGACGGTTGCGCTGATCGGCATGTGCGCGTTCCAGCGCTATTTCTCACCCCTCTGTTATGCTTAGCAGGAGGATGAGCGAGTAGTCTCATATTCTCTTCTCTGGTGCGGGGATCTGGTCATGTAACTCTCATACTTATTGATACTCTCTTGATGAATTCAATCTATGTTGTGAACTCAATTGTGCATCTATTTCATTAGTGTATTGGCCGGTATACTTCTCCCCATTGCATAGTGCAAGAAACTAGTGGGGAGCTAATAACCTCTGTAGTGACAACCGGGGCAAACGAAACCACCATGTCTTGTAGAATATTGGAATCATCGTCCAATTTAATAAGAATAAGGTTGCATGCTAGTGAACCAATCCTAAGGAGAGAATCCTTCATTATCCTGTTACATCTCTAATAACATTCATCCACCACTCTCTCACCGTCATCATTCACACCAACTCAACCATTGCAATCTGTTAGTAAGCCTTTAAGAGTAATAGTCCTGCTCGTTCCCTGTGGATTCGATAACCTTGGAATACTCTGAGGGAAAAAGAGCTACAACTGTATACTATCCTCTTGTGGTATATAAGTGGGTGCGTAACTACAACCAACAAGCTACATTTCTGACGCCATTGCCAGGGAACAAGCCAGTTCTTTTACTATTAGTATTTTACTAACGTCTAATCCTTTTTTTTCTAGTTGTTTTTGTTTTGTGTTTTGTGTGAATTTTCAGGATGAGTATGACGGAACCTTCTCCGATGCTCAGGGAGTTTTCTTTGCCATCTCCGGACGTGCTAGTGCCTCAATCCTCAGATGAGAAGGCCACGACCTCCTTGTATGTGTTGAACCCCATTATCATTAGCATGGCTGAAGCAAACAAATTCTTTGGAGCAAAGGAGGAGAATCCATATACTCACCTACATGATTTGGAGGCACTTTGCCAAACATTCCATCATGAAGGAGTGCCTCAGGATCTTTACAGATGGCTGCTTTTCCCATTCTCTTTGGGAGAAAAAGTCAAAGAGTGGCACAAGGCAGCATCTCAAGATGCGAATGGCAAGTGGAGTGAATTAGTTGGAAATTTTTGTCTCCACTATTTTCCTTTGCCAAAGGTGTAGAAATTGAGAAGAGAAGTGGTGAACTTCTTACAAAAAGATGAAGAATCTCTCGCGGAAGCCTGGACGCGTTTTAAAACATTGTTGAAACAAGGACCTGACCTCGGCGTTGATGATAATATGTGCGCTCAAACCTTCTACATGGCCATAAATAAGGCATCGAGGATGCATTTGGACAGATCGACCAGAGGAAGTTTTCTGAGGTTGACAGCCAAGGTGGGGATCGAATTGATAGGCAAAATTGCTGAGAATGAAGCTTTGCATAAGCACTGGGAAAAATATCTAAAACCAAATCAGCAATGCCCAGAAGTATTGACAGCCAAGGAAGAGTCGCTGGCTGAACAGATCTGTATGTCCGAGAGTAGAGGAATGAGTATTCCAGAGCATAAATTTGAAGAGATAGGACCCATCAGACCCACTTCCATGGATCTGACACGCGCGCCGATCGGCGTAGTCTCTGAGCCGATCGGCACAGTTGCAACAATAGGGGAACTGATCGCCCTGACAACTCCGCCAAGCTGCAAGGAATATACCAAGATAGAAGCTGTGATTCTGGACAACCACCTGAAAGAGTTTGAAGGTAACTTTGCTAAGCCAAAGGGGGATAGGATATTGGCGAATGCTAAACCACTTGATGAATTTGAGCCAATGGACTGGATTCCTATTGACTTTTCGCAAGAGTTGCTCAATATGAGGAGATCCTTCAGCCCGCAAGACGCCTCTGAAGCCGGAATTGAGTATAATTTCCCAAGTAATCGCATCAAGTCAGAAGTTTTTGATCAAGAAATTATTGGAAGAGTCTTAGGGAAGCTTTACAAGGATGATATAGAGCTTGATAGAACAGAGGTGAAACAAGCAAAGAGATTACTAGACAGTTGCTTTAAGCCATCTCCCTACGAAGGATTATGTGGTGTGTATGCTATAGGTCTCACTGAAGAGAAAGAAGAGGAGCCGTACATACCATGTGAGATATCAGGGAAGAAATTTCTGAAAGCCTTGTGTGACTTTGGTTCCCATGTTAGATTGATGACTTACGATGCATTCATGAGCATGCCTTATGAAACTCAATAGCGGCTGATGGGGACTGAACTTGAGCTCGTAATGGCAGATGGAAGGAAGACCAAGCCACTAGGAATGATCAAGAATGTTGAGGTAGAGATTAGGTCAAAAGCAATACCGGTGGACTTCTTCGTTCTATATAATGAGGAAACTGGAGTTGAAGTCATCATTCTAGGGAGGCCATTTTTGAGATTAGTACAAGCTATTCTGGATGCTGGGAAAGGTCAAATTACGCTACACCTGGGAGGTGAAGAAGTGCAATTTCAATTTAATGAGCCATCTCATCAAGACCCTTGTTGCTATCAAGAATTCTACCCAGAGGAGGATGAGAAGATAGGGATGGATATGGGTGACCCGCTAGACCACCTCATGCACGGAGCTGACAAGGATACTGCTACCGCCGATCGGCGCGATGCTTACGCGGATCGGCTCAACCAGGAAAATTCATATATTGAACCTCTAGGTGTGCTAGATCCAGATGAAGTACCAGAAGTAGAACAGAAGGAACTTCCAAAAGAGCTACGCTATGAATATCTAGGGAAAAATAAAACATATCCAATTTATTGTGAATAATGCCCTAACGAAAGAAGAAACAGAAAAGTTGCTTGCTTTGCTCAAAAGGTATAAGAAGGCCATTGGTTAGACATTGGATGACATCAAGGGAATCAGCCCCGCATTTTGCACCCACAAGATTAACTTGGAAGAGAATACTAAACCAGTGGTTGAAGGAATGCAAAGGTTGAAAGAATCAATTAAGCCAGTGGTCAAAAAGGAGATTTTGAAGCTGCTTAATGCATGTATGATCTACTATGTTGGTGATAGTGAATGGGTTAGTCTAGTACATTGTGTGCCAAGAAAGGAGGGTTGATAGTAGTGCCTAATGAGAATAATGAGTTGATTCCTCAAAGGACTGTAACTTTCTGGAGAATGTGCATAGATTACAGAAGTTTGAACAAGGTGACGAAGAAAGATCACTATCCTCTTCCGTTCATTGACGAGATGCTTGAAAGGTTAGCAAGGAATACATACTTTTGTTATTTGGATGGGTATAGTGGTTTCTTTCAGATACCGGTAAGACCAGAAGATCAGCAGGCAACTACTTTTACTTGCCCCTTCGGGACATATGCATATAGAAGGATGCCTTTTGGTCTTTGCAACGCACCTGCCACATTTCAAAGATGCATGAATGCAATATTCACTGAATTCATAGAAGATATTATGGAGGTGTTCATGGATGACTTCTCCGTACATGGTGCTGATTTTGATAGTTGCTTGGAGAATTTAGAGAAGGTTTTGAAAAGGTGTGTTGAATGTGACTTGGTTCTTAATTGGGAGAAGTGTCACTTCATAGTGACAGAAGGAATAGTACTTGGTCATGTCATATCGAATAGGGGGATAGAGGTTGATAAGACAAAGGTATCTACAATTGAGAAATTGCCTCCCGCTACTGATCTTACAACTTTGAGGAGTTTTCTTGGACATGCCAACTTCTATTGCAGATTTATTAAGGATTATTCGAGGATTGCTAAACCCTTGACAAAATTGTTGAAGCAAGATACAGAATTCATTATGGACGATAAAAGACTCTTTGCCTTCAGAATATTAAAGGAAGCTCTATGCTCTGCACCCATCATGCAGCCACCTGATTGGAGTTTACGTTTTGAAATTATGTGTGATGCAAGTGATTATGCATTTGGAGCTGTTCTTGGACAACAGAACGAAGGTAAAGTGCATGCTATTTATTATGCTAGCAAGACTTTGAACGAGGCGCAGATCAATTATACAACAACTGAGAAGGAGATGTTGGCTGTTCTATTTGCTTTTGAGAAGTTTAGATCTTACATTCTAAATTCTAAGGTGATTGTATATACTGATCATGCTCCTAAAAGATATTTGGTTTAAAAAAAGGAATCTAAGCCTCGGTTAATATGGTGGGTATTGATGCTGCAAGAATTTGATTTGAAAATAAGAGATAAGAAAGGAGTGGAAAATTCTGTAGTAGATCATTTGTCTCATCTCGAGTCATCATCAACTGAGCCAATAAAAGATGAAATGCAACAAGAGCAGCTGTTCGCCGCATTTGATTGTAGAGGGAGTTGGATGACGGATATTATCAAAGGTTTCAAGGGACAAACTAATATGATGAACAAGAATACAAGGAGAAGAGTTAAGAGCGAAATGAGAAAATTCATATAGGTCGACCCATACTTGTATAGGTATTGTCAGGATGGAGCAGTGAGAATATGTGTACCCAGAGAAGAAAGAGCGAGCATCTTGTCAAAATGTCATTCTTCGGATTATGGGGGACATTACGGCTATTTCAGAACACAGGCAAAAGTATGGGCGAGTGAATTCTATTGGCCTACTATGCATGAAGATGCAAAAAGGTATGTTGCAACATGTGCTCAATGCCAACGAATAGGAAATGTTAAAAGTAGGAATGCAATGCCTCTTATGTACAATCTGCAAGTTGATATCTTTGATGTATGGGGTATGGATTTTATAGGACTATTTGTGAATTCTCATGGTTGCGAATATATATTGGTTGCTGTTGATTATGTTTCCAAGTGGGTCGAAGCAATGGCATGCAAGTTCAATACTATAAGAGAATCAAGGAATATATTTCAGGAGCAAGTTTTCCCAAGGTACGGAATACCAAGGATAATAATTACAGATGGAGGATCGCATTTCACAGGAGGAGAATTTACTAGGTTTTTAGCAAGATCTGGGGTTGAACACATAATTGGAAGAGCTTATCATCCTCAGACAAATGGATAAGCAGAGACGTCAAATAAGCAATTAAAGGGGATTCTGCAGAAGATAGTTACGAAGGAAGGAAAAGATTGGGCTATAAAGTTTAACGGAGCATTATGGGCATATAGGATAGCATTCAAGAGACCAATTGGTATGACGCCATATCAATTCGTCTATGAGAAATCATGTCACCTACCAGTGGAATTGGAACATAAGGCTTATTGCGCTATAAAGGAAATGAATTTGGATCTTAATGCCGCCGGTAAGAAAAGGAAAATTCAAATAAGCGAATTGGAAGAGATGCGATTACGTGCATATGAAAATGCGACAATATATAAGGAAAAGACAAAGAAGTGGTATGATAAGAAGCTTTTGAAGAAGGAATTCAAGGAAGGAGATCGGGTACTCCTATTTAATCCGTGATTCAGATTATTTGGTAAAGGCAAACTGCAAAGTAAATAGGAAGGACCTTATCTTGTGAATACGGTATTACGTTTGGGAGCTGTGATTATAATGGATGGAAAAAGGAACAAGTACACGGTGAATGGACAACGTCTAAAGGTATATCTAGAACCTGACACTTTTGAATTAAAATCTTTTGATGTGTACTTCACTGCTTAGTGCCCTGTGTGGTCGAGCTTAACGACGTAAAACAAAATCCCTGTATATGTTTTTGATTTTCGTGATTTTTCTGTTTTGATTGGGTAAAAGTAGTGTACCACGCCGATCGGCATGGCAGTGTCTTTTTGGTTTTTGAGTCAGTTTTGGACCTTGCCTTGTTAAGACAGTTGAATTCTGTAAATAAGAGATAGAGTCCTAGTCCGATTGGAAATCAAGGGATATAAATATGAGAGGGCTGCAACCCCATGGATCAACTCGCATTACATACTCACCAGAACAAAGCCCTAAAGACAGAAGCTATGGAAGGTGGTGCGTCGGGAAGCAATCATGGTGGCGCCGATCGGCGCAACAGTGGAGCCGATCGGCGTGACATTGGAGCCGATCGGCTCGGTGGTGAATTTCTGCAGCTTTCTGAAATTTGGTCCTAGGACGATGTTGACAAAGTACGCCAACACGAGATGATCCAGTGGTCTGGTCAGATCTGAGGAAGAAGTTCATGAAGGAAAGCGAAGCTGACGCATGGAACGTCGACAAGGTAAAGATGGACAATGAACTACGGCAGATTATGAGGAGAGTTTTGGTGCGTAAAGGAAAATCTATAGGACCTATTGGAGGAGAGGCCGTTTCTCAAAGGTGCACCATGGAAGGTATTCTTGATCTTGCTAAGCCTTTGTCATATGAAGATTTCTTGTCTTTTGAAAGATTATTGGCTAAGCAAGAGAATGAGGAACTAGATGAAGAGAGCGCTCTCACAATCCATAAGTGCCGGCTTTATAGCGATCCTGATATTACTACCAAGTATGAACTCCAGCTGTACAAGGAAGCCGAAGAAGCCATGTACCAGTTGGATGCGGAAACGGATCTTCAAGCTAGACAAGATGAAGAGCTCTACCAAGTGAAGACGAAGAGCTTGCTGCAAAGAAGTGTAAGACTACACCAGAGGTTCGCAAATCTGCTAGCCTATCGGGTAAGCCAATTCAAAGGTATTCCGAATGGGATAGCGATGTTGACATGTTAGATTGTCTGGAAAATTTGGAGAGTGGTCATCCTAGTATGTTTGGATATGCGGGAGATGATTCTGATATGAAGAGAAGCTCTGGAAGTCCTAAGTTTGAAAATTCGGGAACATTTGCAGAATATAACAATGATGGGGCGGCAGGAACTTCAGCAAGAGTTAATGGTAATGCAGAGGGAAGCGGAGAAAATCATAGTGAAGAAAGAACACCACCGCGCCGATCGGCTCAGCCATTGCGCCGATCGGCTCAGAGGGGTTTAAACAGTGTCTCCCCCTACAGTATTGAAAATCATAGTCTGCAACCACTAGTTTGCTGTCCTATCTGCCGCCGGAGTATTGAAAGATTGTATCAAGACAGGGATCGTGCCTACAGGCATCAAAGGGATGTTGATCAGAGAATCCATGATGCAATCGAGATGAATGAAGTGGATTACACTTTTCTTGTAAGAAACATAAGACAGATTTTCCGAGTCTTGAACAGGCATGGTCTCCATGATTAGTTGAGTTTCTTCTCTTGCAATGAGGACATTGCAAATTTTGAGTGTGGGGGAAGGGCTTCCACTAGTCATGGTCTTTAAGTGTTTTTAAGTTTAGTTTTGTTTGTTTTTCTTATTAAGCGTGGTTAAGAGAGTCATGAGTGATGTTGAGAGTTGCTTTAAAAGTCTTTATGTAGTTTGAATAATTGCTTTGTCTTTAATAAAGTTAGTGTCGATTGTCATATTGAAAGTGCCCCATATTATTTATCTTATCTTATCTTTAATAAAGTTTGAATCATTGCTTCTCCCTCCTCCTTGATATAACCTATATTCGCAATAAAGAGAGGATTCAGAAAACAGTTGCTGCTGGTACAAGACAGAAATTGCCGATCATATTAGGAATAGAATAAAGAGGAAGAAAACGAAGAAAGAAAAAAAATAAATATATAGACTGCGCCGATCGGCGCAGCTGTGGAACCGACTGGCGTAGATAAAAAAAAGGAAGAAAAAAGAGACATAGGGAAAAATTATTCCCTGAGATGCATCAAGGTTATCAAAGAAAGCAGTTTTCTGATTATGTCTTACTCTTTGCCATTGTTCTCATTGAAACCTTTTTCTTTAGATCTCCTTTGTTCCTCTTCTCTGTCATTAAAATTTCTTTTCCTACAAAATCCTTTCTTAGTGGGCATGATTGAGCACATTGCTGACATGGTTAACTTTATGGTTTAATTAGTTATATAGCCCTCCAAGATCCATATACAATCATTGATTTAGAGAAGACCAATTGCATGATGCTCAATGCTAAGGATGAGTAAAGAAAACCAAAATCATTTTCGAAAAGGTTTTGTGGTAATTTGATTAAATTCAAGTATGAAGTACCGATTGGTTTGAAAGAGGGTGAGATAAAATCTTTGTGGGGCAAGTAAAAATGATAATTGATATTGATTGAAGGAGAGGTGATGTGAAGATTCTTGCTACATATTTGATTTTGTATTGCTCGAGTACTAGCAATGATCTGAGTGTCGGGGAACTGTTGGTGGTTTCTAGCTACCCATTTTATCTACCAAAAAGGGATATTTTGCATCTTAATTTGGTAAAATTGACTAACAATTCACCCCATATTTGCATATATTTGTAGTTGTTTTGTTTTGGATGTAATTGTAGAAAATAGGTATAAAATAGGGCAATTATGGATAAGGAATCAAAGACCAACAAGGATAGGCCAGATACAGAGCCGCACCGATCAGCGCAAGAGGGTGTCGAAGTCGGTGGAAGTTGACCTAATCTCGCCGGATATAAAGGGAAGGCATCTATCAAGAGCCTAGGGAAAAAGGAGAGAGACAGCAATCGTGATATCCAGTTGTTAGAACTGGGGTTTTAGGATATTGGCGGTGACGGTTGGTCAACACCGACGAGAACCACCAGAAGGGAGGTCAGGCTGATCGGTGCGACGGTTGTGCCGATCGGCACGTGCGTGTTCCAGCGCTATTTCTCACCCCTCTGCTATGCTTAGCAGGAGGATGCGCAAGTAGTCTCATATTCTCTTCTCTGGTGCGGGGACCTGGTCATGTAACTCTCATACTTATTGATACTCTCTTGATGAATTCAATCTATGTAGTGAACTCAATTGTGTATCTATTTCATTAGTGTATCGGCCGATATACTTCTGCCCATTGCATAGTGCAAGAAACCAGTGGGGAGCTAATAACCTCTGTAGTGACAACCGGGGCGAACGAAACCACCATGTCGTGTAGAATATTGGAATCATCATCCGAGTTAATAAGAATAAGGTTGCATGCTAGTGAACCAATCCTAAGGAGAGAATCCTTCATTATCCTGTTACATCTCTAATAACATTCATCCACCACTCTCTCACCGTCATCATTCACACCAACTCAACCATTGCAATCTGTTAGTAAGCCTTTAATAGTAATAGTCCCGCTCGTTCCCCGTGGATTCGATAACCTTGGAATACTCTGAGGGAAAAAGAGCTAGAACTATACACTGTCCTCTTACGGTATATAAGTGGGTGCGTAACTACGACCAACACTGAATGTCCTCTTCATATGCACACTATTGGTGCTTCTCGGGTTTGTTCGGGGGGTGGAAACTGGTATGTTCTTGTGATTGTTGACGGCTACTCTCTCTACTCTTGGGTTTACTTCCTTGAGAGCAAGGATGAAGTGATTCATCACTTTCAAAGCTTAGCTTTGAGGTTGTTCAAGGAACTCCCTGGTGCATTACGAGCAATTCGCAGTGATAATGGCACTGAGTTCAAGAACTCCTCCTTCGATGCTTTCTGTCTTGAGAATGGTATTTAGCATCAGTTTTCAGCACCTTGTGCTCGTCAGCAGAATGGTGTGGTTGAAAGAAAGAACAGAACCTTGGTGGAAATGGCCCAGACGATGCCCGATGAGCATAGGAGTCAGAGGCGGTTCTAGGTTGAGGCCATTAGCACTACTTGCTATGTTTCCAATCAGATTTTCTTGCACTCAATTCTTGATGTGATATTCTATGAGCTATGTTTTGGGAGGAAGCCATCTGTTTCTCATTTGCGTGCCTTTGGTTGCAAGTGCTTCATTCTCAAGAGTGGTAATCTTGATAAGTTTGAGTCGAGATCTTTTGATGGCATCTTTCTTGGCTACACCCTTCATGCCTATTCCTATTGAGTTTTGAATTTGGAAACTAACACCATCATAGAGCCATGCGATGTAACCTTTGATGAATCAAACTCTTGTACAAGTAATGTGATTGAGACTACAGATATCAAGGAGATAGAGGAGAGCATCTTTGTAGAAGAGGACCTACAGGGCATGGATGATGACGATGATGAGTCATTCCATCCCACATCCGAGCTTGTTCCTGCTGCTACCACCACTCTAGCAGAGGGTCCAGAAGCTTTTACATCCACTTCAGCAGCTGTCAAGCGAGCTACAGCTATGGTTGAGGGGGAGGTATGCTCTGAGAGGGAGGCTCCTCACCACATTCAGCATCAACATCCACCTTAACAGATGATTGGTAATCTCTATGCAAGGACAACAAGGTCAAGGTCTGCACATCTTGCCTGCTTTACCAATTCTCTCTTTGTTGCCACCTTTTAACCTCGAGATGTTGGACACGCACTATCTGATGAACATTGGGTTAATGCCATGCATAAGGAGTTGGAAAATTTTGAGAGAAACAAAGTATGGACTCTAGTAGAGCCTCCTGTTCATGTCAATGTCATAGGAACCAAATGGGTGTTTAAAAACAAGCATGGGGAAGATGGTGAGGTTGTTAGAAACAAAGCTAGGATTGATGCCTAGGATTTCAATCAAGTGGAGGGCTTAGACTATGGGGATACCTTTGCTCCTATTGGACGCATACAAGCCATTATGATCTTGCTTGCATTTGCTACCTCTAAGGGCATTAGACTCTACCAAATGGATGTCAAGAGTGTGTTCCTAAATGGTTTCATAGAGGAAGAGGTTTATGTGAAACAACCACCTGGCTTTGAGCACTATAAATACTCAAACCAAGTGTACAAGCTTCAGAAGGCTTTGTACGGGCTAAAGCAAGCACATAGGGCATGGTATGCTAGGCTTAAGACTTTCTTGCTAAAGCGTGTTGGTCGTAACTACGCACCCACTTATATAACACAAGAGGACGGTGTATGATTGTAGCACTTTTCCCCTTGAATTGAGTATTCCAAGGTTTATCGAATCCACTGGGACCTTAGGGATAATTAAACAAATTTAACAGTAAAAGATCTAATCAAAACTACTGTCGAATTAAAGTTGCATGAGGGGGGACTGGCCAGCGCAAAGGTGCACCAGATAGTGAATTTGTTGTTGCGCCGATCAGCGTAGGGGTTGAGCTGACCGGCACACTGGTGAATCTAACGTCGCACCGATCGGCACACTCATGAATCTAACGTCACGCCGATCGGCGTAGGTGTTGAACCGATGGGCACACTGGTGAATCTAAGCCAAAGTGCGTCGGATACCTTGTAAGCCTAACCTGTTATGTGAGTAGCCAAGTATCTACTAGTGAGATCGTAACCAAAAAGTCTAACCGAATAGCATCATAATGGGTAATTACATGGATTAGTGAAAACCTATAATGAATAAGACCACCCTGCTTTCCGAGCGTCTCCTGATTTATCGTTGCTGAGAGGAAACTCTTAATCACGCGAGTATCTTACCGTACTCAATTATCCAATAGTGCTGGGCAAGCTTAGTCCTATCACTGCTAAACCACACTACTAGCATCATCAGGCAGCCATAACCAATGCAATGTCCGAATACTATCCTAATCACCATGATCAAGATAATATCTACTTACTTAGTCTAGTACTAAGCAATCGGAAGAAGCACATGCATGATTATAGAATCAAGATAGACAAATCACCAAAACCATCCTCAACATATTTGATATCCTTGAGATACATAAAGTAAGATTCATCCCCGTCGAGATGGCCTACCTTGACGGATCAACTCTTAACACCAATGGTTCTTGAAACTCAACTAGCGATCTATTCTAACGGGGCAAGCCCCGGTGGCTCTAACTCACGTATCATTTGTCCCTCTGTCGCCTCTACTCTCTCTCTGGCCGCGGCCAGGGTTTACAAGTATTTATAGAGGTTCTACTCGTAAAGGACTCAGTTTCTAGCAAATAAGTCGTGTCTTCTCTAGTTTCATCTCCGAGTCGGTTCCTCTGTCTTCCATAGCTGCCATGTGGGTCTTTTCCTTCAAGATATAGTCTTGTACTGCACGTCGAGATCTTGAAGTCCCATAAATCTTTTAGGCAAATATCTTCAAGTGTCTTGCAGAGTTAAACTTCTATAAACATGCGGAATGGGCCTCGATCACTTCTGTGGGCCAAAACACCCATGCACCGACCGGCTCATGGACTGCGCCGATCGGCGCAATGGGCTTCTTCAGTGCTTTTCGTCGGTTCTGGATTCCTGTCCTCTCTAGCATCACTTTAATCACCAATTTTACCTATTTCTATAATAAATCTCCAAAACAATGCATATACAAATACATAGACAAAATCATAGGTAAATGGCTTAAATTAGTATCAATAATATTCATATATAAAAATGAGCACTTGGGGAGTGCCAATAGTTCCCCCACACTTAAACCTTTGCTCATCCAGAGTAAAGTAAAAGAAAGAAAAATCAAAGAACATACTCTTTCTATCATAAAAGATATCTCAAATCAACAAATGTTGAGAATTGTTCTATCGTGGTGTATTTCATATTGGGATTCAGCAAAATAGTTCAAATATGGGCATAAAGATTAAAGTTTCTCCCCAAAGCAACAAATCGTGCCCAACTAACAAATTATAACTTTTCCACATATGTAAATCACTTAAAAGATTGTTGTGAACATAAAGAATCTATCTTCCAAATAATCCAAGGAAACAACTCATCTTTCAAATCACTCATCCTATATTTTACATCATAATGATCAAATAATATTTGTGTAAGGCAGATATGAGTAACTAGGTGAGGTAATTCAAGGATTGCCAACATAAATCAACAATATATTGTAAATCTAGGAGACTATTCTTTATTGGAATTATAGAAACTTACCAAGATGGCCATTAAGAAAGAAAAATTTGATATGTGGACATGCGCATAGCAAAAATTTGATCTTGGAAGAAAAAGAACTCCCATTATCAGATTGCACTTGGTTGGAATGATTCATGGCTATATTAGAATGAATTTTGAGAATAAGCATGTCATATACCACCCCCACACGTAAAGCTTTGCTAGTCCCTTAGAAAACAACAGAGCTTTTTTTTGTTGCTCCAATTGGCTCTCAACCCAAATTCACCAACATTTGCTGGTATTTGATTCGTCTGGCTTCAATATTTATTCAAGAATTAAATATAGCCAGAAATATAGGATGTGATTAAGGAATGCAACTCAAAAAGATATTTTGGGTTTATGGTAGGATACTCAGTGGAATTGAATTTTTGTATGAGTAATTCAAGGCTAGAAAAAGATACACAAAGATTTGCCATCTTAGTGAAGTTCATACCAAAAAGAATTAAATCCTAATCGAACTGAACCATCAATTTAATGTTTATCTACAAATCAAAGGTTCATGAGAATTGCTCAAAATATGGCGTTGGTAGGTAAGGATCTTGAAAAGAATAAATTCCAAAGTTCACAATATGAAAATTTATTTATGAAAAGATTGGTACCAAGTCATCATCACAAATTGGACAATACAAATGAAGCACATGGCTAGTCAAAATTGCTCCGTACAAGACATATTTGCCGAATAATCATTAAGTGTAAGTTCAAAATTTTATTCAATGCTCAACATTATTTGGTCTTCATCAACGCTTTTCAAGAAAGAATAAATAATTTAATTCTCCTAAAAGAGCATAACCACCACCATTATATTAAGATCAAAACTCGAATACATGGTGATGATTTTTGCACACACTTGTATGAAAATAAAACTACTACAAACACACTTGCATGAAAGTAAACACCCCCGATACATGGTTTCCCAGCCCGCTCACACACACATAAGCAATTAAAGAAAAAGATCGCAAAAAATAAGAGAAAATGCAAACCAGGAAACTGATACACGTGCCAACTCCTAGGCACTCTAGTCAAACGAAGGTGGAGGTGGTGGCTGATCGAAGCCATAGCACCGTGCCTAGAGTCGCTCGAACTCCTCCACCATCGCCTCGTGGTTGTTCCACCGTAGGGATGTTACGTCCTCCATGCGCTCGATGTAGTGCATGTTGTTGTCGATGTACCCCTGAATGGGAACAAAAAAGTCTACACCAGGCATAGGAGGCACCACAGGCACACGTCCTTGGTACCTGTAGTCGATACCCGCGCTGAGGTAGGGTGCGCTGACCGGCGCAAAGGGCTGTGAAGTGCCCACTGCATTGCTCCACCCTCGTTGGTACCGTTGAGGCCCCTGGCTTGACTCCCAGGAGTCCCGCTCGCCGTCGGCTGCTGTAGATGTCACCAGTTGTTGAACCCACCCACAACGGTCCTTGAGAGCTCACCCCCCCCCCTCTAGGAGACCTTCCTAAAGCCAATTTCCGCCCTCCAGCTTGTGATGGAGGAAAACTCCTAGCTCTGCACATGGGAGTCTGATGTTGGTGCCGCTGACATGGAAGCCGGCGCGAATACTTCCCGTGACAATATTGCAACGAGTCATATTCTCGTCGATCTCTATCGCGCACTCCCACTTGTTGTCACGGCCTCCCGGTCCTTCACTGTCGTGGACGAGGGCTGCTAGGTGTTGAAGATAGGCCCCGAAGGCCAACTTCTTGCTCGCCTTGCACCTCTTGTCGAGCCAACCCCGCACCATCACCAACTTGGGGTTGCAATGAGACGGACTCATGATGGCGTTGTAGAGCCACCGCAAGTCCGCATCGGTGGCGTTGCTGGAGTCGACCTTGACGCTTGTGCGCGCCACCAACCACCGATGGAAGACTTGAATGGTCGGGTTGCGGATGTTGCTGTGCTTCATCTCTTCCATGAGCGAGAGCCACCTCCAAAAGCAGTCCAACTTCCCATGTCCCATGATGCCAATGACGTTGGCGTCGGCGTCGAAGCCGAAGGCTTGAGCCGCTGTCTCCATGGTCACCGTGTAGCTGATGTCATGGACGTGGAAGTTGACGGCCTCATTGCTGGCTTCGTTGATGCCGAGCCTCATCGTAGAGGAAACCGCGGTGATGACGTCGAGGTTGTAGTCCATGGGAAGGAGGTGGAAGTCCGCCCAGCCGAGATTGATGAGCATCGTCCTTATGTCCTCCCTCATTCCAATCGTGGTGAGGAAGGTCTCGTCTAAGTCGAAGTTGGGGACGAACCTTCCCCTCACCGCGAGGTAGTGCTGCTGTTCGTCCGCACTCTGGAGGGTGAAGCCCTCCTCCACCACACATAGCACGTATGCTGGCAGTGGTGGTGATGTCGGAACCCCATGGCTTGTAGCCATTTGGCTCCTCATAGCACGCCCCATTGCAAGAGGCACACCGGAGACGGAGTGGTGGGCGCGGATCTTGGAGGTTGACACCGGCAAGCTAGTGGATGCATCACCCACCAACATGTCATCGCGAGCGCCAGAGCCCCCTCCCCCCCCCCCCTCACAGAGGTGTCACCGCTTGACTCACCGCTGCCACCGGAACTGCTTCCCCGGTGCAGCTTCTTGCCTAACTTGCTGACGGAGGAGCGGAGACGATCCATCTAAGAGGATTGCGAACGTGTGCGCGATCGTGGGCAGTGGGGAAGGTGGAGAGATTACCGGGATGGTGTGCTGAACTGTGGCGCCTGGCCACCCTTTTATCGTGTGGGAAACTTCTAGGAGAAGGAACCACCGGAGATATCAAAACTTGAAAGTGCGTAGATCCGCGCGGCGTTGCGCCGTTCGGCACAATACAAATTTTAAATGCTCTAACAACTATGGCACTTGATTCCCATCCTTTATGTCGCTTTCCGGTACATCATATTGGTTGGCAGGGAAACAGCACGGAATCCCGTCTCTTTTTTAGCTTTTGGTCAATTCCATGTCTCCTCTGCACCACACACCTGCATAACAATCATACCTATTCCTCAAAATCAATGCCTACCGCCTTTGTTGCCCATTCGGGAACCGCATGGGTACCTGCGCCGGTCGGCGTAGTAGGGCGCCGAATGGCGCAAGTCCCTTGCACCTCGTCTTTTGGTCCAGCGCTGATCCTAATGCCTCATGTTCATCTCTTTCACCTAATTTTCCACTTTTCCCAATGTTCCTGTAGTATTGACATACATAGCGGGGCCCATCTGGTGACCACGCCGAACATGACGCACGCCATTCGGCAAGACATCCATTTTTGCTCCTCGCCCCTCGCTTCTTCGCTTGATGTTACTCTTCATCCTTTCCTGCGTCATTTAGCAAGCATTTTGCAAAGAAAAATTAATTCAATAAGATTTTTAATTACCTTGAAAATAGCTCTGTCTCTAAAAATTATTGTGCTGGTTGATTTTTAGCACCCCTTCAATTATGGGCATCGCCAGCCTTCTATCCTGACCTGGTCAATAACGCACCGATCAGAGTAGAGGTGCGTCAATCGGCGCAAGCACTATTCCTTCCTATTTTGCTTTACCCTTCTTAATGATTTGATGGATATGATTCATACCGATGTCATTTTTCTGTGCAACAATGATTTCTTCATGAATAGTAGAATGTACACTAAGGTTGCTAATCACTATGGCATGCAAAACGTCAAGGCTGGGTTCGGAAGCAGTGACATGGTTGCCGTTGTTCTGATATCCCAGTACTAGGTGATGGCAGTGTACCTTCCTACTCAACGCATCGGTGACTACATTGGCCTTGCCCGAATGATAATGAATCTCCAGGTTATAATCCTTAATCAGCTCTAGCCACCGACGCTGTCTCATGTTTAGATCAGTCTGGGTAAAGATATATTTTAAGCTCTTATGATCCGTGTAGACGTGCACTAAGTTTCTGAGCAAATAATGCCTCCATATTTTTAGTGAAAGTACAACTGCAGCTAGTTCCAAATCATGAGTTAGATAGTGCTCTTCATGCTTTCATAGTGGTCGAGATGCATAGGCCATGACATGACCTTCCTACATGAGCACACATCCAAGTCCTGTCCTAGATGCATCACAATACACGTCAAACGGCTTGGTGATGTCTGGTTGAGCCAGTACTGGGGCCGTGGTCAATAATTTCTTCAATGCTTGAAATGCTTCTTCACAACTATTGTTCCAGTTGAATTTCTTATCCTTTTTCAACAGCTAGGTGATGGGTTTGGTCAGCCAAGAAAAATTTGGAATGAACCTACGATAATATCCAACTAGCCCAAGGAAACTACGTACTTGATGATCCGTCTTTGGTGATTTCCAATCTAACACGTCTTGAACTTTGCTAGGATCCACCAAGATACCTTCCGCAGAGACTATGTGACCAAGAAATGGTACACGGTCCAATCAAAATTCACACTTGCTACATTTTGCATATAGGTTGTGATTTCGGAGGCGTTGAAGAATAATGCGAAGATGTTCAGCATGCTCTTTCTTGGACTTAGAATAGATGAGGATGACTTATATGAATACTACCACAAATTTGTCCAACTCGGGCATGAATACCGAATTCATGAGGTACATGAAATGGGCAGGGGCATTTGTCAATTCAAATGACATTACTAGATACTCAAACAATCCATATCTAGTAGAGAAGGCGGTCTTCGGAATGTCTTCGGCTCTGATCTTGGTTTGATGATAGCCCGAACGGAGGTCAATCTTTGAAAAGACCTTAGCACCAACCAATTGGTCGAAGAGGATATCTATATGGGGTCATGGGTATTTGTTCTTGATAGTAACTTTGTTATGAGGCCGATAGTCAATGACAAGGCGCAAGGACTTGTCCTTCTTCTTCACAAAAATAGCAGGGCAGCCCCAAGGTGAAGTGCTTGGGTGAATGAATCCCTTTTCCAATTACTCGTTCAATTGCTTTTTCAACTCAGCCAGCTCATTCGGGCCCGTTTTATACGGGCGATGGGATATCGAAGAAGTTCCTGGTTGTAGCTCAATCGTAAATGCCACGTCACGGTCAGGCGGTAGACCAGAGATGTCCTCAAGAAACACATCCAGATACTCATGAACGATAGGAATACTGTCAAGGGATTGTGATGAGGACATCACTCCTATGGATACACACAACACTCCTCCAAATCTGGACTTGCAAGGTCCAATGACTAGAGCTCGTGCACGACAACTAAATTTAGAGGTGAGCTCGTTCCTACGTTCTTTGCTATATGTTACTTTTGAGAATGGTTTGCTACCTAATGATTATTTTATGATTAGAAACCATGGCGAGGACCAGGAGATGATGGGAGAAGGATTTGCAAACGTGGAGGGCCAGCAAGGGCTTGGAAGCCAAAGTGGAGGCCCAATCAAAACCGACTTCGAGTCTGTTTCGGGGCCCAGGACCAGTCTGTACTAAAACGGTCGCCCAGGACGCATACGGACTCGGATTTGGACGTTCTACATATGCGCGGAAATATAAGGAGAAGACCATTCCAATGCCGCCGGCCTCATGTCAAAATTCATCTGGAGTCATCGGAAATCGTCAAAACAAGAGAGAGTCCAGAATCTGTGTCGGTGCTGCGTCGCTTATTTTTTGTCTTTGGGCCTTGTATCTAGTTGAGCCCAATTCAGGGTGCGTCCAGAGGGTCTTGCACGACCCTAGGGTCTTTATATACAGCCACCGCCGCACCATTAGGGTTCGGGTTTTGCTTAGATCAATTCTGTTCATAAAAAGTTTCGCCGTTCATCGGTTTGTGAGACTCCAACTTCGAGAGTTTAATCATACATCTGCAATTGTGTTGCATTCTTCGTTGTTCTTGCTTGTGTTCTTGATTCGTAGGCAGGGATTAGCCTTCTCGGCGAGGTCAATCGTCTTTTGGACGGTTGATAACCAGAGGAGACGTCGTGCTGCGATTGCGGGGTTTAGAACGTGCTGTTCTGAAGCCGGATCGATTTGTGTGTCGCCTCCGACCAAATCAACTTACCAAGAACCTTTCAGAAGATCGGGAACCCTTGTCCACATCAAGTGGTAATCAGAGCTTCAGGTGCACCGTCAGGTTCATACTACCCTTTAGTTTTGTTTTCGTGTTCTTCCTATCGTCCACTGAAAATACCAAAAAAAAATTTTCCCCGCCCATAACCACGTGTTTAGCCTTTGCATATTTCAATTTCAGAGTCCGTAGTGTTGAGTTTGTGCCCTAGTTCTTGTTTAGTCGCTGGTTTAGTTTGTGTTTTTGTCGTCAGTAGTGTTTCCCTTGCAACCCTAGCCGCCATCCCCCTCGCCATCCTCGGTTTTGTCAGCTTTGTGTGCTAGGGTTGATTGATCAACACGCCCACCCTAGTCCCACCCTAAACCTACCCTCACCACCTCGGACCAATTTTCATAAATCCCACTTTCCGCTGCATCCACCTCGCCAAAAAAAAAAAAAAACTCCCTACCCGACCCCAAGCCCGACTCGGTATTCACTGAAACCACCGGGTTCTTCAAAACCGATTCTGACACCCCTTCGGTAAAACAACCATAACTTTTCGCTCGGTTGTCCGTTTTGGCTGAAATTTTTACGCCCTGTGTGCCCTCGTCAAAAAATTCAAAAAAATCGGGAAGATAAAGAAAAAATTCATTCAAGTTGAAACCCGACGTTTTCTGAAACTTCAAGATTTTCTGTAGGCCACGTCCTAGCTCGGTTTGAGCTGAAATTTTTTGTGGTTTCTCCCTGTTTGCTAGTCAGTTGGAAAAAAATATCAAAAAAATAAAATAAAAAAAAAGAAATTTGGGATTCTTACTAGTGCTCCATCTAGCCCCCTGAAATTTCTGAGTTTGGCTGTTTTACACTAAGCCCCCTGTTATCGGCTGTGTCCCTTTGTCTCCTTGTTTCTTCTTTGCTATCACTACTGTTCTAGGACATAGTTAGACCAGCAACTAGGGACAAGTTACTTGGGCACTTATTCAGCTTTACTATCTGTTTTTGATTTGGGTGCCACTCATATATACATATTTGGCCTTCCTAGCTCTACATACTTCTTCTGGACAGCACATAGGTTATTTGGTAACCCTTGCAATCGTGGAACACTTCTCCCTGGTATCCTTCGCTTTGTTGTTTTCAGAACTTTGTAAGAGCTTTGCAAGAAGCTTACTTTTGCTGTGTTGAGAGGCACCACTGCTTAGTAGTTTTGTAGGGATAACCTTCACTTTTTTGTTTCCTGTTTTGGTGTTTCTGATGTCAGGAAGCGACGGGGAGGGCGCTTCACCCTCAAAATTGGATGAGTGCGTGAGCCAAAATCAGTTACAGAAGGCTTTGCAGGCGGTTCAGAGTGATTTGGCAGAAACGATCACCAGGGCCGTCACCGACGCCGTCACCAAGCTTCACCTGGGAGAAAGCATTGAGCGGTTGGATAAGAGAGTCTCTAAGTTAACCGATCAGGTTGTCGAATTGGAGACCGCTCACAAGACCAACAACACAACAACAACAACAACAACAACAACAACAACAACAACACCAACAACAACACCAACAACGACGTTGAAGGCGATCATGATGAAGCAACAGTGTATAAGGCTGATGGCACCATCGATAGGTCAGCTACAAGGACCGCAAGGTTACGACGCCGTTTGCAATGTAACCCTCAAGGTATGGGTGGTTTCCACAACCACACCCGTCGCACACAAGGTAACTATGCTCCAGATGATCCGTATGCTAAAATTAAGTTTTCAATTCCTTCGTTTTCGGGTCAATACGATGGTGATGCTTACCTTGATTGGGAAATGACGCTAGAACAAAAATTTAATGCCCACCTTGTTCCTGAACAACATAGAGTTAGACAAGCCACTAGTGAGTTTAAGGACTTTGCTATTGTTTGGTGGAGTGGTCTAGCTGCTGAAACCGATTTGCCTACTACTTGGGAAGAACTTAAGGTAGAAATGCGTGATCGTTTTGTTCCTCCTTCTTTGTATAGAGAAATTCGTAATAAACTGCAGCGTTTAGATCAAGGAGATAAAACTGTTCAGGAGTATTTTAGTGAGCTTCAGAAGGGTTTGATTCGTTGTGCTGTGGTTGAAAAAGTAGAGGATCAGATTTGCCGCTTTTATTCTGGTTTGAGAAAAGAAATTCAGGACATCCTTGATTATAAAGAATTTTATACCCTCAACCAGTGTTTCCAGTATGCTATGCTTGCAGAGAAAGAATCACAGGGACTTTTCCAGGCTTTTGAGGAGTATAGCAAGTCCAGGAATTTCTACCCACCACGGCCGACGGGGACTTCGGGGCTGCCCAAGCCATCTTTCCGGCCGCCCCCACCAGCTAGTGTTGTTTCTGCAGCACCAAGATCAGCCCCTGCCCCTTCTACGCGCTCAGGTAAAAATTCTGTGCAGGTACGGCTAGTAGTGCCTCCTCTGTTGCTTCGACGGGATGCACTACAGGGATTCAGTGCCACCGCTGCCATGGTCTTGGCCATATGCAGAAAGATTGCCCAAGTAGGCGGGCATATGTGGCGACAGATGATGGCGGTTGCATGAGCGCCTCCGATGTGGAGGATGAGGAGGAGGATGTCGCTGCCACCAGCGGTGACCTCGTCCTTGGAGGCGGAGATACCACGGGCTATATGAATATTATTGTGCAGCGTGTGCTTAGCACACAAGTCCAGCAGCCCGAGATGATGCAGCGACATAACTTGTTCCAGATTTTCTTCGTCATCAAGAACCGTCGGGCACGTGTCATCATTGATGGAGGAAGCTGCAACAATTTGGTGAGTTCTGATGTGGTTAAGAAGCTTGATTTGACCACACGCCCACATCCACATCCATACTACATTCAGTGGTTAAATGACTCTGGAAAAGCGAAGGTAACACAAACTTGTAGAGTTCCTTTTTCCATTGGTTCCTATGTGGATTCTGTTGATTGTGATGTTGTACCCATGCAAGCTTGTTCACTTTTATTGGGTAGACCTTGGGAATTTGATAATGATGCTGTACACAATGGTAAAAGTAATAAGTACACTTTTATGCATAAAGGAACTAAAATTACTTTGTTACCAATGACCCCTGCTGAAATTGTACAAGCTGATTTAGAACGAGCTGCTAGTTTGAAAAATAAACGCCCTGAAATTCAGCAACCTGTTAAGTCTGCTTCTACACCAAGTAATGTTAATGATTCTTCATGTTCTAAGGGTGCTGCAATTAAATTACAAGGTCGTTCATGTCTTGCCACAAAATCTGAGCTTGCTGAAATTTCTACTGATGATATTTGCTATGCTTTAATATGCAAACAAGCCTTGTTTTTGCTTGGTGATATTGCTTCTAGTGCTTTTCCTCCTGCTGTCACTAACCTTTTGCAGGAGTATGAGGATGTTTTCCCAGCTGAGATACCCCCGGGATTGCCACCTTTAAGAGGGATTGAGCATCAAATTGATTTGATTCCTGGTGCTACTTTACCAAACCGTGCTGCTTATAGGACCAACCCTGAGGAGACTAAGGAGATACAACGACAAGTCCAAGACCTTTTGGATCGTAGTATGTTCGTCAATCACTTAGTCCTTGTGCTGTTCCTGTACTTTTGGTTCCTAAGAAAGATGGTTCTTGGCGTATGTGTGTAGATTGTAGAGCCATTAATAACATTACTATTAGGTATCGTCATCCTATTCCTAGGCTAGACGACATGCTTGATGAGTTATGTGGTGCTATAATTTTCACTAAAATTGATTTGCGTAGTGGCTACCATCAAATTAGAATGAAACTTGGAGATGAATGGAAAACAGCTTTCAAAACCAAATTCGGGTTGTATGAGTGGTTAGTAATGCCTTTTGGGTTAACTAATGCACCCAGTACTTTCATGCGTTTGATGAATGAGGTTTTAAGACCTTTTATTGGCAAATTTGTGGTTGTTTACTTTGATGATATCTTGATTTATAGCAAATCCACGGATGTTCATATGATTCATTTGCGTGCTGTTTTTGATGCTTTGCGAGTTACACGTTTATTTGGTAACCTTGAGAAGTGCACCTTTTGCACGGATCGAGTCTCTTTTCTTGGCTATGTTGTGACTCCACAGGGAATTGAGGTGGATGAGGCGAAGATTGAAGCCATAAAGAGCTGGCCTGTACCAAAAACTATCACACAGGTGAGGAGTTTTCTTGGTCTTGCAGGTTTCTACCGCCGCTTTGTCAAAGATTTCAGCACCATTGCTGCACCATTGCATGAGTTGACAAAGAAGGGCGTTGACTTCCATTTTGGTAAGGTACATCATGAGTCTTTTGATGCTTTGAATGACAAACTTACACATGCACCATTGCTGCAATTACCCAATTTTGATAAGACTTTTGAGCTTGAATGTGATGCTAGTGGTATAGGCATTGGTGGTGTTCTGATGCAAGATGGTAAACCTGTTGCATACTTTAGTGAGAAAATTACTGGGCCTGTTTTGAATTATTCCACGTATGATAAGGAACTATATGCACTTGTACGTTCTTTAGAAACGTGGCGTCATTATTTGTTGCCCAAAGAATTTGTTATTCATTCTGATCATGAATCACTTAAGTATATTCGTTCTCAAGGCAATTTGAACCGTAGACATGCTAAATGGGTTGAGTTTATTGAGTCTTTTCCTTATATTATTAAACATAAGAAAGGGAAGGATAATGTGATTGCTGATGCTTTATCGAGGCGATATACTTTGTTGTCTCAACTTGATTGTAGAATTTTTGGACTTGAGGCAATTAAAGAACAATATGTTGCTGATGTCGATTTTAAAGATGTATTGCTGCACTGTAAAGAAGGTCGTCCTTGGCACAAATTTATGTTGAATGATGGATTCTTGTTTAGAGCTAACCGCCTATGCATTCCAGTTGGTTCCGTTCGTCTTTTGTTGTTGCAGGAGGCGCATGGAGGTGGATTGATGGGTCATTTTGGTGCTAAGAAGACAGAGGATATTTTGGCCACACACTTCTTTTGGCCAAGGATGAGGAAAGATGTTGAGCGTTTTGTTGCTCGCTGCACTACATGTCAAAAAGCTAAGTCTCGATTGAATCCACATGGTTTATACATGCCACTTCCTGTTCCTTCTATTCCTTGGGCGGATATTTCTATGGACTTTATTTTAGGACTGCCTAGGACTAAGATGGGGAGCGATAGCATTTTTGTTGTCGTGGATCGTTTTTCCAAGATGGCACACTTTATATCATGTCATAAAACTGATGATGCTAGTTATATTGCTGATCTTTTTTTCAAAGAAATTGTACGTTTGCATGGTATGCCTTCTACTATTGTTTCAGATCGTGATGCAAAATTCTTGAGTCATTTTTGGCGCACGCTTTGGAATAAGTTGGGTACAAAGTTGTTATTTTCTACAACTTGTCATCCACAAACTGATGGATAAACTGAGGTTGTGAACCGCACTTTGGGTACTATGTTGCGAGCTGTTTTGAAGAAAAAATTGAAGCAATGGGAAGAATGCTTACCTCATGTTGAGTTTGCTTATAATCGGGCAACACATTCTACTACCAAGGTAAGTCCATTCAAGGTAGTGTATGGTTTTGATCCCCGTACTCCACTTGATATACTTCCTCTACCTATTAATGAGAGAGTTCATATTGATGCTAAGGAGCGTGCTGAATTTATTTTGCAAATACATGAGACCACTAGACTTAGCATTGAAAAGATGAATGAAAAGTATAAAATTGCTGGTAGTAAGGGAAGAAAGGAAGTAAAGCTTGATGTAGGAGATTTAGTGTGGTTACACTTAAGGAAGGATAGATTTCCAGAATTGAGAAAGTCTAAACTAATGCCTAGAGCTGATGGTCCATTCAAAATAATAGAGAAGATTAATGATAATGCATACAAACTTGAGTTGCCTCCCGAGTTCGGGGTTAGTCTAGTCCTATTTTTAACATTTCAGATTTGAAACCATACTTGGGAGAAGAGGATGAGCTTGAGTCGAGGACGACTCCACTTCAAGAGGGGGAGGATGATGAGGATATCACTCCTATGGATACACACAACACTCCTCCAAATCTGGACTTGCAAGGTCTAATGACTAGAGCTCGTGCACGACAACTAAATTTAGAGGTGAGCTCGTTCCTACGTTCTTCGCTATATGTTACTTTTGAGAATGGTTTGCTACCTAATGATTATTTTATGATTAGAAACCATGGAGAGGACCAGGAGACGATGGGAGAAGGATTTGGAAACGTGGAGGGCCAGCAAGGGCTTGGAAGCCAAAGTGGAGGCCAAATCAAAACCGACTTCGAGTCTGTTTCGGGGCCCAGGACCAGTCTGTACTAAAACGGTCGCCCAGGACGCATACGGACTCGGATTTGGACGTTCTACATATGCACGGAAAGATAAGGAGAAGACCTTTCCAATGCCGCCGGCCTCATGTCAAAATTCATCCGGAGTTATCGGGAATCGTCAGAACAAGAGAGAGTCCAGAATCTGTGTCGGTGCTGCGTCGCTTATTTTTTGTCTTTGGGCCTTGTATCTAGTTGAGACCAATTCGGGGCGCGTCCAGAGGGTCTTGCACGACCCTAGGGTCTTTATATACAGCCACCGCCGCACCATTAGGGTTCGGGTTTTGCTTAGATCAATTCTGTTCATAAACAGTTTCGCCGTTCATCGGTTTGTGAGACCCCAACTTCGAGAGTTTAATCATACATCTGCAGTTGTGTTGCATTCTTCGTTGTTCTTGCTTGTGTTCTTGATTCGCAGGCAGGGATTAGCCTTCTCGGCGAGGTCAATCGTCTTTTGGACGGTTGATAACCAGAGGAGACTTCGTGCTGCGATTGCGGGGTTTAGAACATGCTGTTCTGAAGCCGGATCGATTTGTGTGTCGCCTCCGACCAAATCAACTTACCAAGAACCTTTCGGAAGATCGGGAACCCTTGTCCACATCAGATTGCCCTTCCATGTGATGGACAACCAATGCTTTCGATGAATTGGCATTTAGAGAAAGTGTGTCCTTTCCATGCAAGGGAGAGTTGATGTGAATGATGCAAGGCTCAATGTGTAGCATGGCTCTATGAGCTTTCATCTAGATCATACCTATGATTAGGTTGATCTCTTGGTTCTTGAGCATGATGAAATCAGTGGGGTAGATCTTTCGATTAATTTCTAGTGGAGCCTTACACACAACCTCGTTTGCAAAGATTTGTCCAGCAGGAGTGTGGATGGTGTAGCATCTATTTATGACGGTGGTGTGGAGTTTATATTTTTTCACACAAGCTTTGCTAATGAAGTTATGCGTAGCACCAGAATCAAAAAGTGCAAGGACAGACTGGCGATAGAGCGAGAGTGTACCGGTTAGCATGGGTTCGCCCTGAGGAATATCTTCAGCATTGGTGTAGTTCACTTGGGCACCACGAGACGTTGCATTCACATTCCTGCTCTGGTTCTAACGCTGGATGCTGTTGTGGTTGTTGTGTCTCGGTGCGGTGCAGTTCTTGGCAAAGTGGCTGGTATGACCGTAGTTGTAGCACGGATAACTGCTTCCATGATCAACAGGTTGTGGGGCACGAGAAGGCTGGTATGGTGCACGGTACTGAGTGTTCTGCTGTTGGTATAGTGCATGGGGTGGAAAGTTCTGCTACTGTGGTGGCCTCGAGTAGTTCTGACCATATCACCGATGATACTGCTGCTGCGAAGATGCCCAGAAACGCTGTCTGGTAGGTTAAGTGTAAATCAGGCGGTGCTTCGCCTATGGGGCAGCAGAGGAACTAGTTGGGGCCTTTCTCTTGTGTTCTTCTTCTTCAACTTGGCGCATAGCGCCTTCCTGGATAATAGCAGCATTGACCATGTCGTTGTATGTGCCGGTTGTTTGCCAAGTCAGACGCTCCTTAAGGGTGGCATTCATACCACACAGAAATGCATATCTCTTTTCATCCTCAGTATTGACATACTCAGTAGCATACTGAGCCAGATGATTAAAAGCTTCAGAATATTGGAGGACATTCCTCCCTCCTTGTTTCAGATCCATAAATTCCTGGAATTTCCTCTGCATGAGGCCAGCTGGGATGAAATAAGCACGAAATACAGTCTTGAACTCATTCCATTCAACGCGGCGTACAATGGGCAGAGCCCTAGAGTTGTTGGGCGGTGAATAGCACCTTCTGGTGCTCGGTGCATTCCAGCAGACCGAACTTCGACTCGGTCTGGCGCAGCCAGTGATAGGCATCCAGAGGTTCTCTGGCACGCTCGAAGGTTGGCGGATGAGTACCTAGAAAATCTGAGTAGGTGCTCTGTCGAGGCTGATTGTTGTTGTTACGGTGGCCTCCCTGTCTAGCTAGATGGGACATGATATCCACTAGCCGACGAAGAATCTCGGAGTCATTTTGCTGCCGATTGAGTGCAGCACCTAATACCTCAGCTAGTGAAGGCTCAGCATTAGCTCCTTGCTGAGAGCTTTCAGGATCATCCTGATCCTTAGTACGCACCATGCTGCAATTTATACGGTTGCACATTAGTTATTCCTCAAAATAATCCATAAAAACACATGTGCAAGAATATAAATTTGCAAGAGGCACGGATAAATTTCACAACTAACAACCATCTTCATTAATTCAATTCAGACTACATAGTTGTTAAAAGGACACCGTCACACGACTTCTTACACATATGTGCCAACGCCTAGCTACGGTATTGCGGACACATAATGCAAGATTCACAGTCCTACATCGAACTAGGAATACTTATATTACACGACCATACACCGGGGTGTAGCGATCCATCTACTCCTGGTCTATGGCTTCCAGCTCTTCTGGTTCCTCCAGATCCATCATTTCCACCTCATTAATACCGACCGGCGCCATCCTTCAATAGGAAGGTGGGCAGCCTTCAATGTGTCCAAGTCATCTTGAGCCTCAATCATGTCATGCTCAAGATCTTCTGCATCCAGCAAGGCTTGGTCACATTTTTCTATAATTGCATCCATCTCTTCATTCTTTGCTTGAATTTGTTGGTTCAGTTCTGCAATTTCCTCATCCTTCGCTTGTTTTTTGACTTCAGAAAGTCGAAGTGCAGCACGAAACACATCCAGACATCGGCACAAGTTTGTGCATGAGGCAAAAGTGGATAAGCCATAGTACTCTATTATGGGCAGCATAGGATCATGGTGGCGATGGTTTGGATCAAACATGAAATCCACATGCCTAATCCACTTGAAGTCTATCACATCATTAATGGGCAGCAAGGCGACGGGTGTTCTAGCAACATCATGCTTGTGGTCTTCACAGAACCAAGTAAGTGCCTTGAATGCTGCTACATTCTAGGTGGAAGGCAGATCTGTCCCGATGATGCTAATGGTCCACGATTCCCATGCGGGAATGACCGAGTAATTGGTGGGAACTGCCACATCGATGACACTTGAGGGGACTCCATGCTCCTGAAATTCCTTGCCAACATAGGAGGGAGGAATGAAATATCTGAATCTCTGGAGAACTCTCCAAAACAGGTGAACCATCCCTGTGAACTCTAGGCCATCGGTGATCTCCCAACCTGGTGGCGGTTGATTGGTGTTTTCAGCCATCTACAAGGAAAATACTTCGATTGAGTCAAAGAGTATGATCAAGCTGGAATTCTTATAAAACTCTGTTGCAACAATGGTAGCTGAAAAGGGTACAACTAATTCATAACATAAGTCAACATAGTCGTAAGTACATGAACTTAGAATATGTGACCATCGAGTTACAAAAGAAGCTCACCTAGTGATCCCCCAAAATACCACAACCTCACGTGGTCGACAAAAGCTACCTACCCAACTTGTCCTGCCTACATGACCTAGTCCGGTCTATCATGGTCCCCTAAGTCCTGTCTCTAGCTGGTGCCTCGTAGTCCATGCCAGACTCCTCGTCCATGTCCTCGTCCGGATCCTCCTCCTCGGGTGCTGACGGTGGTGCCAGGACCGCCTCTAGCTGCTGCTGCAGGCCCTGGTTCTTGTGACCTAGGGCCTCTAGATCCTCTCCCATGAGCTCCATCTCGTGTTGTGCTACCGTCAACTGATGTTGTAGGTGCTCGTTGTGGTTGGCGCGTTGCTGCATAATCACGCCACGTTTGTCAACCTCCTACGCGACGGTGTCACGCTGTCCAGTGACCTCAGTAACGCGAGTCTCGCTCACCTCAAGAGCAGCGGTCAGCCGCTGAATCTTCCTCTGTTGTACCTCAACCTATGTCTGCAGATCATTCCTCTGCACCCAGACCTGCTCGGCGTCAGCCAGTAGAATCCTGCTGTGGCTGCTAGCCTCCTCATCCAAGTTGAGGAGGTACTCGGAGTAGTGGGACACACGATGGTACCCCGCGTGATACGCCGGGTAGTCGTCACGGGCGATGCGCCTCACGCTGCTCGGCGTCAGCCAGTAGAATCCTGCTGTGGCTGCTAGCCTCCTCATCCAAGTTGAGGAGGTACTCGGAGTAGTGGGACACATGATGGTACCGCGCATGATACGCCGGGTAGTCGTCACGGGCGATGCGCCTCACGCGCCTCTGCCAGACCAGGTTGGCCTGGTGCCAGATGGGAATCATCTCAAACGGAGTCCCAGAGAGCGCTGCTGTGTGGTGCCCGCAGAAGTGAGTGAGGGCCCTGTGGGCGACTCTCTCCAAGTCCTCACGGAGGCTCCCACAAGTTGCCGTGCTCTCCATCCCCGCCACGTCGAGGTTGCACGGGTGAGTGGGTACGCAGATGTGCACCTCAGCAAGAGTCACCCCGTGGCGGCGGATCTCGCGGCCCTTGTACGAGGGCGGCTCATCGTAGCCCAGCAATTGTAGCAGATCCCACAAAAGTGTAGGAAAGCCACGGTCGTGGAGACCGGTGGTGTAGCGCCACCTGTTGTGCGAAAGCTCCTCAAAACCTTGGTCACCCATCTGGAACAAAAACCCAATGGTGAGTAAGTGTTCCATGGGCAAAATGCATATCACTAACAACTGTCATGGTGCTGGTAATGATAGCAAAACTATATCACAACGATTTGATTGAGTCAAACTTTCCGTACAGTAAGGACTATGAAATACAGAAACCAAATTTTTAGTTCACATTTTCCAGCCTCAAGGGGCAATAATACGGTGATGGGTTTTAAACGGATTCTGTCTTGATTGTACCACAGTTAGAAAAGTGGGTATTTGAACAGAAAACAAGGTCTCAAAAATTAGGGGTTAGAACCAGGTTATACCTCACTTTCATAGCTTTCCAGACTATATTTATATTCTCAAAAATTCCAAGTAAATCTGGACTTATGAATTTTGCAAGTTCAGGTTGACAGATTCTGTTTCAGGATGACAGAGGCTGAGTGTTTTGGCTCTACTGGACAGAGGGAAAACAACAAAATTATGAAACCTGTTGGAGATGAAAATAGACTTCAAGGGCTTTCCATATTGGGTTTAAACTCTTGCAAATTCGAAGTACAACTTTAGTTATGAAATTTTTAAGTTCAGGGTCATGCTAAAAATAGTGAGTTGACAGATTGTACTCGTTCTCTGTTTCTGAGGTTGTTGGTGACGACCCACACTCAACACGTAAGTCAATCTAAATGTCATACTAACGACGTTAGTGTACTTGTAGAAAATCCATTCCGGAAACAATACATCAAATTCCAAAAAAAAATATAAAAAGAAGCACATTTCTACTAGTAATGATCCATGGAAAAGGATCGCCCCGTGACAAGTCATGAGCCAACAGTGTCTCGTATCCACCTGCGAGCACAGACACCGATATCATGCATGTCGGTTAAGCATGCACGTACCTTCGTTCGATGAAGCCATAGATGCAAGTAATATAAACAATCATAACCCAGGTTAGCTTTGTCACCACCCTATTATCTACATGGGCAATACTAACGTATCCTCACTCGCAAACATCGTAGTTTTTGAAAATACGATTTAAATGTTGTATTATCATGGACCATGGCTCTGATACCAGCTATGGCGCCCCTCCCGGACGATCGAGGTCCTGACGGTACTGATAGCGCAAACACTTGATAATACAACATTGGTCTAAATTTAAGTTGAATATTACATTTATACGATAATTCAGAGTGTAGCAGAATTAATACAAGTTCATAAATGTTTTGAAATAGCAGAAGTAAATGCGTAAAGGAACTACGTTGGACGGTACAGCCTGGTGGTGATCCATGCCCGAAGGACCATCACCCTAGCAACAAGCAACATCACTGCGGTGGCGAGTCGGACTCCCAGTGGGCGGTCCAACCCTCATGGACTTGCATGTCCCAGGGCATCATATCTACAAGCAATTCTATTTCTTCATTACCTGAAAAATACAATGGCACAAAGCCTGAGTACTAATTACTCAGCAAGACTTACCCGTCGGACATCTAGACATGCAAGGGCTTTAATAGGTGGCTTGATTAAAAGGACTCGCACCAAGCAACCAATTAGTTCTATCATATTTTAATCGTCAATTTAATTGGGTTGAGCCGAAATGTAACTTTAGTTGCAACAAAAGTGTAATAAAACAATAAGTTAATCCGACATAAGAGCAATAATAATACTAATCGTCATAATCAATAAGCTACATAATCCATTCCATAATATTAGGTGCAACTACGCGATTGGCGCGGTGACCAAGTGGTACTCATTACTACGAGGGACAGCAATTGCAATCGATTTACACCAACTAGGAAAACACGAGATGCACGACACATACGCACCAATTAAGGTCGTATATGGCAACCTTTCACACGAAAAGCACCTACACCTCAGCCCGGGTGTGGTGACGTCGAGTGGGCATGCCGTTCTGCCAATAGTACTTCGTGGTCTGAACTGCCCACTCCAGCAGCAGGAGGGTCAATGACCAACGCACCTTAACCGTCCTCAATGCAAGTGACCTTTAATGCTACATCGGTTTACTAGTGCCCATAAGCTAGCATGTATTCGGTACAGTTCAGTACTTGATCAAGGGGCCGACCACGGACGGGTCCTAGGTTCGACAAGGCAGAGCTACCATAATCAACACCCATGTGTTGCTGCCAACCTACAGATGCATTATCCCTGCCCGGTCATAACATTAAATAAACTTCTTTTAATAATTCCCGTTCCAGTGGTCAAGTGCATTCCTTAGTAATAATAATACCTTCTTAACGAGATTAGCAGTTACTAAGCATAGCATAACACTACCAATTCTACCAAGTTCTAAGACAATAGCATAGGTCATTTGGATATCATGCAAGGTGGGTTTCAATCAACTCCTACGACCTAATGCAACAATAAGTATAGACACTAGTATGATAAACTAGCAAAATTTTGCAAAAAGCGAATGTAAACCGGGGCTTGCCTGAATCGATGTTAGTGCTAGCAACTACCACTTCTTGTTCTTGAGGGTCAATGTCCTTCTAGAAGTCTTCCTCTTGCTCTTGGTTGTTGTTACCTATATGACAGAATTTAATTAACGGCATTATCAGAATACCGTTGAATGCAATGATACGATGAACACAAGCACAACGTGTTTTAATGTCAATTAAAACTATTTTATGTTCTCAAAGCCATATGCTTCAGAGAAGCTAGGTTGTTAATGAAGATTTCAGGTATATACATCCCTGAAATATTAAATTAATTAGAAAAATAAATTTAGGTTTCTGGACAAGTGTTATTTAATGTGGATAGAGACACTTATGAGAAATATTTTCACCAAGTTTTATGGGCAAAACATTTATAGATTATTTACTAGCATTTCTATAAGAAGAAACACTAAATAAATTCTAGAGCACAAAATATTTCATGTTTTACCAAACCAAAATTAGTGATAGTAGAAAATCATGTTTTTACTAAGCATGCCAAAAATAAGGATTTAATTCTGTTCCTAGAATATCAGGTGAATTATTTGGGGTTTGGACAATTAAATGAATCAATAAAAATATATGAACAGAGGCATTGATTTATCATTTTACTAAAATAGAGCTCTGAAAGATGAACTCAACAATATTTGTTTGGGACAATTTGGGTTTGAATTCGATTTACTATGAATTTTGGAAGTTTTAACATTTTCTGGGATTTTTTCTGGTTTTTCCTGGTTTATTCACTAACACGTCAGCGACACGCGGTGACATGTCAGCACCACATAGGCACCACATCAGTGCCACACAAGCGACAGCACGGCTGCCAGACGGAGCCGGTCAGCGCCGTCGCGGAGCTCGTCGGAGTTGGCCAAAGCTCGCTACTAGACGCTGCAAGGGTCGGTAGCTCGCCGCGAGGGCAGAAAGATGATGCGCACGTCGAGGCGGAATGGTTGGCAGGGTTGGTGAGGGGAGTGGCTCACTGGAAGATCTTCGGCGATGAGAGGTGGTAGAAGGCGAACTTCGGCGAGGTCCTGGAAGCGGTACAGGACACCAATTGGGTCGTTGTCTTCTTGTGGAGCTTCAGTGGTTGAAGATGAACACCAGCATTGATGATGTCCTCGAGGAATCGGGCCGGAACTGGGAGGTTGTCGGCGGGGCGGTCTCGGTGATCGGCGATGATGAGCAGGACCGGATAAAACTCAAACTACGTGCAAAACGCTGGTCAAGCTCGGCACTAGAGGGGTCAGAGAGTTACGTTGAGGGGGTGAGAACTTGCATGAGCAAGAGTTAGGCCGCGAGACTCACCGTGCTTGGGGAATTTGGCCACGGCGTAACCGGAGCTCGAGGGGAGAACTTCCTGGTTCTTGGGTACAATTGGTTTGATTTAAGCAAGGAATGGCCGAGCGAAGAACATGGGAGTGGGAGAGGAGTTGTGCGCACCTGTATGCGTGTTTGGCTCGGCTCGGGAGGCAGTGGAGCAGGCAGGGCTCAGGTTTGTGCGCAGACCAGCAATGGTGCTCCGTGGTGAAGAAAACAGAGTGGGAGAAAATGAGGGACCAGAGGGAGGTGGGTAAAAGGGAGCAACTTGGTTCTAGCTCAATGTTGCGCCTTGAAGTCGCGAAGAGGGTCAATGGGTGGTTGGCAGCTGTGGTGCCCCTTCCCGGAGGATCGAGGTCCCGACGGTGCTGATAGCGGAGACACTTGATAATACAACACTGGTCCAACTTTAAGTGGAATATTACATGGATACGATGGTTCAGAGTGCAGCGGAATATTACAAGTTCATGAATGTTTTGAAATCAGTGCAAGCGATAACGTTAAGAACTATGAGCTCGATGATATCGCATAGCAATGGTTCATGCCCGAAGAACCATCACTCTAGTAACACACAACATCACTGCGGTAGCAAATCGGACTCCCAGTGGGCAGTCCAACCCTTAGAGACCTGCATGTCCCAAGGCAGCACATCTACAGGCAACTCTATTTCTTCATTACCTAAAAACAACAATGTCACATAGCCTGAGTACTAACTACTCAGCAAGACTTACCCGTCGAATAACTAGACATGCACAGGCCCTAATAGGTGGCTTGTTTGAAAGGACTCGCGCTAAGCAACCTATTAGTTCTATCAACTTTTAATTGCCAATTTAATGGGTTGAACTGAAATGTAACTTTAGTGGCAACAAATAGATAATAGAATAATACATAAAGTAAGTACAATAGAAGAGTAGCAATAATCATAATCGGCAATGGACATCATAATCAATTTCCAAGTATCAAGTGCAACTACGTGATTGGCGTGGTGACCAAGCGGTACTTATTACTGCGAGGGACAGCATTTGCAATCGATTTACACCAGCTGGGGAAAACCCGAGATGCACGACACAGACGCACCAATTAAGATCGTATATGGCAACCTACACACCTCAGCCCGGGTGTGGTGACATAGAGTGGACATGCCGTTCTGCCAACAGTACTTCATGGTCTGAACCGCCCACTCCACCAGCAGGAGGGTCAATGACCAACGCACCTTAACCGTCTTCAATGCAGGTAACCTTTAATGCTACATCGGTTTACTAGTACCCATAGGCTAGCATGCATTCGGTATTGTTCAATACTTGATCAAGGGACCGACCACGGACTGGTCCTAGGTTTGACAAGGCAGGGCTACCATAGTCGACACCCATGTGTTGCTGCAAACCTACACATGCTTGATCCCTGCCTGGTCATAATATCAAAATAACTTTCGTTTATTAGTTCCCATTCCAGTGGTCAAGTTCATCCCTGACTAGCAATTACTAAGCATAGCATAACAGTACCGATTCTACCAAGTTCTAAGACAGTAACATAGGTCATTTTGGGTATTGTGCAATTGGGTTTCAATCAACTCCTATGACCTAATGCAATAATAAGTAAGATAAACTAGCAAAATTTGTAAAGAGGCGAACGTAAACCGGGGGCTTGCCTGGATCAACTCTAGTGTTAGCAACTTCTACTTCCTGCTCTTGAGGGTCAACGTCCTTCTGAGAGTCCTCTTCTGGTTCCTGGTCGTCGTTGCCTATATGATAGAATTGTAATAACGGCATTATCGATATACCGTTGATTGCAATGATATGATGCATGCAAGCACCTTGTGTTTTAATATCAATTAAAATTTATTATTATGTTCTTGAAGCCATATGCTTCAGAGAAGTTGGGTTGTTAACTAAGAATTTAGGTATATATATTCATTTATGCATTTAAACAAAGTAAAACAGGGATATGAGCAATTTAATTAATTACTTAAGTAAATTTATGTTTCTGGAAATGTGTGATTTACTGTGTACAGAGACCTATATGAGTGATTTTTAGGCTCAGTGGCATGGGCAGATAATTTACAGATTAATTACTATAATTAATCTATGCACACACACTAAATAATTTCCAGAGCATAATATAATTCATATTTTGCCAAACCAAAAATTGGGGTGGTAAATATTCATGTGTTTACTTAGCAAGCCAAAAATCAGGATTTAATTCCATTCCTAGAATTTCTGGTGAATTAATTGGTGGTTTCTCAATTTAATGAAATAATAAAAATGCATGTAGAGAGACGATGATTTGTCATTTTACTAAAATAGAGCTCCTTAAGATGAATCTAACAAATTTTGTTTGGGCTCCATTGGATTT
The DNA here is from genome assembly GCA_032690845.1 of Eleusine coracana subsp. coracana. Classification (NCBI taxonomy): domain Eukaryota; kingdom Viridiplantae; phylum Streptophyta; class Magnoliopsida; order Poales; family Poaceae; genus Eleusine; species Eleusine coracana. The sequence continues at coordinate 41,281,907 of CM064434.1, forward strand.
GAACTCGATTTAATATGAGTTTTCAAAGGTTTATGCATTTTTTGGGGATGTCTGGTGTAATTTTAGTTTAAAGAAATGCCACGCGTGCGACACATAGGATCCACGTAGATGCCACGTAGTGGCCACCTAGGCGCCAGAAGGTCGGCCAATAGGCATGCTGGAGCTGGGCAGCGCTCGGCCGGAAGCTCGCTACCGCGGCCATGCTAGAGCAAAACCTCGCCGCGGGAGTGCTAGCGCGGCGCGCATGATGAGGCGGACACGACAGGGGGGTTCGGGGGGTCGGTTTCTCACCGAAGATTGGTCGTCGGCGGGGGACAATGAAGCAATGGTCTTCGGCGGCGTTGCGGGGACAGTAGGGAGCACCAATCCCATCGCGGTCAAGCCATAGAGCTTCACGGGAGCGAGGTGATCATCGACATCGAGTCGGAGTCGGACGAGAAGGGTCAGAGGTAGGACCTCATCGTGGAGGCGGTGTCTGTTGGCCGGAGCAGGGACGGCGGCTGGGGCAAATGCAAACTGCCGATGACTTTGTGCGCAAATCAAGGAGAAGAAGGTTAGGCGAGGTCGTCTGGGGGAGGCGAGATGAACCGGGGTTGACGAATTTTGCGGCGAGGTCAGAGCTGTTCATCGAAGGAGAAGATGAAGATTTTTTTTCGATTACTTGATGCTCACATTGGGAGTTGCCGGTCGAGTGGCCTGGGAAGCTAGAGGGAAAGTGGACGGGTGCGTGGTTGCTGTCGGCTGGCTCGGAAAGCAGTGGGAGTGCGGTGCTCAAGCTCGAGCTTCAACTCTGCTTAACAATGGCACACAGAGAGAAAGCAGAATGAGAAAGAGAGTGGAGGGCAGAGAAGGAGAGGTTTAAAGGCCGAGAGGGAGCATGGCAGGGGTCGCGGGGGCGGGCGCACTCGGTTGCGTGCGGTCGAGCGAGGGGGAGAGCGAAAGGAGCGCTCGGCATTGAAGTTTTTCCGGTCGGCCCGGTTGACATGCAGTGGAGAGGGAGGAGGCCAGTGGGCAACGATCGCGGCAGGTTGATGGACGGTACAACACGAGGTTCTAGAGGGGGTGGAGGCGGCACTATCGCGGGTGGAGTCCCGAGGAAATGAAGGCTGGTAGTGGTGTGTGGAGGAGGAGGAGGAGGAGGAGTCGAGGGGAGAACAGTGCCGCGCCGGGCCAATGGGGAAGAAGAAACGGGATTTTGCTCTGAACCCCCTAAACAATTTGATTTCTTGCAAAGAAGTCCTTGGTCAAAGATATTCCCAAATAAAATAGCTAGGAGGCTCCTAAATTTATGGGATTTTGCACAAATGTCCTTGGAGATATTCCTAGTGCTCTGGTGGGACCCAATTGGTTAAAATTGTATTGGATATTTTTGTATTTAAATTCAATTTGGAAAGGTTCCTAGACTTTAATTAATTATTTAGGGTATTTCCATAATTGGTAAAATGCTCATTAAATTCATAAAATTCTAATTTAATATTGCTAACATGATTATGAATTTATTTGATATATGTTTCATCATAAAAATTTCAGTTGGCTCACTATTTGGTTTGCAGGGATTTTAATTGCCTGGGATTAAATTAAATAATTGGGGTGAGGCTTCATCATTTCATGCTATATTGATCATGTTTTGTGCTCTTCATGTTTGTTAATTAGAAGTGAGACACCTGGGGTGTCACAGCCATCCCTCCTTAAAGAAATCTCATCCCGAGATTATGAATAAGGCAAACTAGAGGGAAGTACGGTGGTCAAAACATACCTGCGTATGACGACCAAAATTTCGGGTAATGTGTACTCAGAAATTCTTCAGATTCCCATGTGGATTCGTCTTCTGAGTGATTACTCCATTGAACTTTATAGAATTTGAGTGTTCTTTTATGGGTTGTGCGCTCTTTCTCATCGAGGATCTTTATTGGATGTTCGGAGTATGTGAGATCGGGTTGGAGTTGGTCATAGTCTTCTAAGATTTTGTCGGTGGGTGGTTTGAGACACCGCTTTAGTTGAGAGACGTGGAAGGTATTATGAACTCCAGATAGATTGGCGAGTAACTCCAGCTTGTAGGCTACCTTTCCACATCATTCCAAAATTTGGAATGGCCCAATATAACGGAGAGCTAACTTTCCTTTGACTCCAAACCGTTGGATGCCTTTCATAGGTGACACACGGAGATAGACGTAGTCATCTTTACTGAAATATAATGGCATGTGTCGTCTGTTTGCATACTTCTCTTGGCGGCATTTTGCAGCTTTAAGATTTTCCTGAATGGTACGTACTTTTTCTTCTGCATCCTTGACAAGATCAGGACCAAAGGTTACTCTTTCTCCACATTCAGACCAGTTTAACGGTGTTCTCCAACTGCGACCATAGAGTGCTTCAAATGGTGACATTTTCACACTCTCCTGGTAACTGTTGTTATACGAGAATTCAGCATAGGGTAGATACTCATCCCAGTTACCACCATGTGGTAAAACATATGCCCTAAGCATACTTCCAAAATTTGGTTGACACGCTCTGTCTGTCCATCGTTGGCGGGATGGTAAGCAGAACTACAAATTAGGCCTGTACCCAAAGATGCATGCAGCTGTTCCTAGAAACAAGAGACAAACTACGAACCACGATCTGAGATGATGGTTTTGGGTACTCCATGATGACACAGAATTCTTGCAATGTATAGCTCCGCGTACTGCTGTATGCTATATCTATTGTTGACCGGCAAGAAATGAGCAAATTTGGTGAGTCGGTCCATAATGACGCAGATCGAATCATGCTTACGCGAACTGAGAGGTAGGCCAACAAAAAAATCCATGTTGATGTCCTCCCATTTCCAAGCGGGAACTCGATGGTTGAAGCAATCCGGCTTGTTTCATATGGCCAGCCTTAACTCTCTGGCAAGTATCACATTCTGCAACATATCGAGCCACTTCTCGCTTCATTCTTGTCCACCAAAAGTTCTTCTTCAGATCTTGGTACATTTTATTACTACCCGGATGGATGGAGTACTTGGACTGATGTGCTTCATCCAAGATTTTCCGTCTAAGTTCAAAGTCCTTTGGTACTACCAAACGGTTATTGAATCATAGGGTAACGTCGAAATCTTGAGTGAAGCATTTTGCTTTACCCTTCTTAATGTTTTGATGGATATGATTCATGCCAATGTCATTTCTCTGTGCAACAATGATTTCTTCATGAATAGTAGAATGTACACTAAGGTTGCTAATCACTATGGTAGGCAAAACATGAAGACTGGGTTCTAAAGCAGTGATGTGGTTGCCATTGTTCTGATATTCCAGTACTAAGTGATGGCAGTGTACCTTCCTACTCAATGCATCGTCGACTACATTGGTGTTGCCTGGATGATAATGAATTTCCAGGATATAATCCTTAATCAGTTTTAGCCACCGACGTTGTCTCATGTTCATATCAGTCTGGGTAAAGATATATTTCAAGCTCTTATGATCCATGTAGATGTGCACTAAGTTTCTGAGCAAATAATGCCTCCATATTTTTAGTGCAAGTACAACTGCAGCTAGTTCCAAATCATGAGTTGGATAGTGCTCTTCATGCTTTCATAGTTGTCGAGACGCATAGACAATGACACGACCTTCCTACATGAGCACACATCCAAGTCCTATCCCAGATGCATCACAATACACGTCGAACGGCTTGGTGATGTCTGGTTGAGCCAGTACTGGGACAGTGGTCAATAATTTCTTCAATGATTGAAATGCTTCGTCACAACTGTCATTCCAATTGAATTTCTTATCCTTTTTCAACAGCTCCGTGATGGGTTTGGTCAGCCGAGAAAAATTTGGAATGAACCTACGATAATATCTAGCTAGCCCAAGGAAACTGCATACTTGATGAACCGTCTTTGGTTACTTCCAATCTAACATATCTTGAATCTTGCTAGGATCCATCGAGATACCTTCCGTAGAGACTATGTGACCAAGAAATGGCACACGGTCCAACCAAAATTCACACTTGCTGAAATTTGGCATACAGCTTGTGATCTGGAGGCGTTGAAGAACAATACGAAGATGTTCAGCATGCTCTTCCTTTGACATACAATAGACGAGGATGTCATCAATGAATACTACCACAAATTTGTCCAACTCATGCATGAATACCGAATTCATGAGGTACATGAAATGGGCAGAGGCATTTGTCAATCCAAATGACATTACTAGATACTCAAACAATCCATATCTAGTGGAGAAGGCGGCCTTCGGAATGTCTTCGGCTCTGATCTTGATTTGATGATAGCCCGAACGGAGGTCAATCTTTGAAAAGACCTTGGCACCAACCAATTGGTCGAAGAGGATATCTATACGGGGTAATGGGTATTTGTTCTTGATGGTAACTTCGTTAAGAGGCCGATAGTCAACGACAAGGCGCAAGGACTTGTCCTTCTTCTTCACAAAAATGGCAGGGCAGCCCCAGGGTGAAGTTCTTGGGCAAATGAATCCTTTTTCCAATAACTCATTCGGTTGCTTTTTCAACTCAGCCAGCTCATTCTGGGCCATTTTATATGGGCGACGGGATATCGGAGAAGTTCCTGGCTGTAGCTCTATCTTAAATTCCACGTCATGGTCAGGCGGTAGACCAGAGATGTCCTCGGGAAACACGTCTGGATACTCACGAACGACAGGAATACTCTCGAGTGATTGCCCTTCCAAGTGATGGACAACCAAGGCTTTCGATGAATTGGCATTTAGAGAAAGTGTGTCCTTCCCATGTAAGGGAGAGTTGATGTGAATGATGTGGGGCTCAATGTCTAGCATGGCTCTATGAGTTTTCATCCAGATCATACCTATGATCAGGTCAATCTCTTGGTCCTTGAGCATGATAAAATGAGTGGGGTAGATCTTTCGATTAATATCTAGTGGAGCCTTACACACTACTTCGTTAGCAAGAATTTGTCGAGCAGGAGAGCGGACGGTGTAGCATCCATTTATGACGGTGGTGTGGAGTTTATGTTTTTGCCCACAAGCTTTGCTAATGAAGTTATGCGTAGCACTAGAATCAAAAAGTGTAAGGACAAGCTGGCGATAGATCGAGAGCGTACCGGTCAGCACATGTTCGCCCTGAGGAATATCTTCAGCATTGGTGTAGTTCACTTGGGCACCACGTGATGGTGCATTCACATTCCTACTCTGGTTCTGACGCTGGTTGCTGCTGTGGTTGTTGTTATTGCGCATCGGTGCAGTGCAGTTCTTGGCAAAGTGGCTGGTACGACCGTAGTTGTAGCACGGATATCTGCTCCCACGATCAATAGGCTGTGGGGCACAGGCAGTCTGATTTCCTTGCTGCTGATATGGTGCATGGTAATGGTTGTTCTGCTGTTGATATGGTGCACGAGGTGGGAAGTTCTGCTCCTGGGGTGGCCTTGAATAGTTCTGTCCATATCGCCGCTGATACGGCTGCTACGGAGATGCCCGGAAATGTTGTCCGGTCGGTGAGGTAAATATCAGGCGATGCTTCACCTGTGGGGCACCAGAGGTGCTAGCAGGGGCCTTTCTCTTGCGATCTTCCTCTTCATCTTGGCGCATGGCGCCTTCCTAGACAATAGTAGCATTGACCAAGTCGTTGTACGTGCCGGTTGCCTAGCAAGTCAGACATTCCTCGAGCGTGGCATTCATCCCAAGCAAAAATGCGTATCTCTTCTTCTCCTCAGTATTAACATACTCAGTATCTCTTCTCCTCCTCAGTATTAATATACTGAGTGGCATACTGAGCAAGGTGATTGAAAGCTTCAGAATATTGAAGGACATTCCTCCCTCCTTGTTTTAGATCCATGTATTCCTGGAATTTCCTCTGCATTAGGCTGGTTGGGATGAAATGAGCACGAAATGCAGTCTTCAACTCATTCCATTCAACGCGGCGTCCAGCGGGCAGAGAAGCTTCATAGTTTGCCCACCAGGCGCTAGCAGAACCCTGGAGTTGTTGGGCGGCGAATAGCACATTCTGGTGCTCTGTGCATTCCAGAAGACCGAACTTTGACTCGGTCTAGCGCAGCTAGTGAGCAACATCCAGAGGTTCTTTGGCGCGCTCGAAGGTTGGCGGATGAGTACCCAGAAAATCTGAGTAAGTGCTCTGTTGAGGCTGATTGTTGTTGTTACGGTGGCCTCCCTGTCCAGCTAGGTGGGACATGATATCCACTAGCCGGCGAAGAATCTTAAAGACATTTTGCGCCGGTTGAGTGCAGCAGCCAACACCTCAACTAGCGAGGGCTTAGCATGAGCTCCTTGATGAGAGCTTTCAGGGTCATCCTGATTCCGAGTACGCACCATGCTGCAATTTATACGGTTGCACATTAGTTATTCCTCAAAATAATCCATAAAAACACATGTGCAGGAATATAAATTTGCAAGAGGCACGAATAGAATTTTAGAATGACAACCATCTCCATTAATTCAATTCAGACCACACGGTTGTTAAAAGGACATCATCGCATGATTTCTTACATAGACGTGCCAAGATATTGCGGACACTTAGTGCAAGATTCACACTCCTACATCGAACTAGGAATACTCATATTACACGACCATACACCAGGGTGTAGCGATCCAGCTACTCCTGGCCTATGTCTTCCGGTTCTTCTAGTTCTTCTGGTTCCAAAGACTCTTCTGGTTCCTCCAGATCCATGATTTCCACATCATTAATACCGACCGGGGCCATCTCTACATCCCCTTGTTCTCCATACTCCATGATGACCTTTTCCCAATTTACTTCAATAGGAAGGTGGGCAGCCTTGAATGCATCAAAGTCATCTTGAGCCTCAATCATATCATGCTCAAGATCTGCTGCATAGGATCATGGTGGCGATGGTTTGGATCCAAGGCATAAGGCAAAAGTGGATAAGCCGTAATACTATATTATGGGCAGCATAGGATCATGGTGGCGATGGTTTGGATCAAAGATGAAATCCACACGCCTAATCCACTCGAAGTCCGTCACATCATTAATGGGCAGCAAGGCGATGGGTGTTCCAGCAATATCATGCTTGTGGTCTTCAGAGAACTGAGTAAGTGCCTTGAATGCAGCTACATTCCAGGTGGAAGGCAAATCTATCCCGATGACGCTAATGGTCCAAGATTCCCATACGGGAATGACCGAGTAATTAGTAGGAACCGCCACATGGATGACACAGGAGGGGACTTCGTGCTCCTGAAATTCCTTGCCAACATAGGTGGGAGGAATGGAATATCCGAATCTCTGGAGAACTCTCCAAAATAGGTGAACCATCCCTGTGAACTCTAGGCCGTCGGTGATCTCCCAACCTGGTGGTGGTTGATTGGTGTTTTCAGCCATCTACAAGGAAAGTTTTTGCATTGAGTCAAAGAGTACAATCAAGCTGGAATTCTTATGAAACTCTGGTGCAACAACAGTAGCGGAAAAGGGTACAACCAATACATATCATAAGTCAATATAGTCTTAAGTGAACTCGGGATATGCGACCATCGAGTTACAAAAGCATCTTACACAGCGATCCCCAAAAATACCACAACCTCGCATGGTCGACAAAAGCTACCTACCCAACTTGTCCTACCTACTCGATCTAGCCCGGTCTATCATGATCCCCTAAGTCCTATCTCTAGTTGGTGCCTCATAGTCTATGTCAGACTCCTCGTCCATGTCCTCGTCCGGATCCTCCTCGGGTGCTGCCGGTGGTGCCAGGACCGCCTCTAGCTGCTGCTGCAAGCCTTGGTTCTCATGAGCCAGGGTCTCTAGATCCTCTCCCATGAGCTCCATCTCGTGCTGTGCAGCCGTCAACTGATGCTGCAGGTGCTCGTTGTGGTTGGCACGCTGCTGCATAATCATGCCGCGCCTGTCAACCACCTGCACGAGGGTGTCGCGCTGTCTAGTGACCTAAGTAACATGAGTCTTGCTCGCCTCAAGAGCAGCGGTCAGCCGCTGAATCTCCCTCTCCTATCCGTCAACCTATGCCTGTAGATCATTCCTCTGTACCCAGGCCTGGTCAGCGTCAGCCAGTAAAATCCTGCAGTGGCTGCTAGCCTTCTCATCCAAGTTGAGGAGGTACTCGGAGTAGTGGGACACACGGTGGTACCCCACGTGATACGCCGGGTAGTCGTCATGGGCGATGCGCCTCACGCGCCTCTGCCAGACCGGTTTGGCCTGGTGCCAGATGGGAATCATCTCAAACAGAGTCCTAGAGAGCGTTGTTGTGTGGCGCCCGCAGAAGTGAGTGAGAGTCCTGTGGGTGACTCTCTCCACGCCCTCATGGAGGCTCCCACAAGTCGTCGTGCTCTCCATCCCCGGCATGTCGAGGTTGTGCGGGTGAGTGGGCACGCTAATGTGCACCTCAGCAAGGGTCACCCCATGGCGGCGGATCTTGCAGCCCTTGTAGGAGGGTGGCTAGTCGTAGCCCAACAAGTGTAGCAGATCCCACAAAAGTGTAGGAAAGCCACGGTGGTGGAGACTGGTGGTGTAGCGCCACCCATCGTGTGAAAGCTCCTCAAAACCGTGATCACCCATCTGGAACATAAACCCAATGGTGAGTACAGTGTTCCATGAGTAATAATGCATTTCATATAAAGTGCTATGAAATACAGAAACAATGTTTTAGTTCATATTTTCCAGCCTCAAGGGTCAATAATACAGCAATGGGTTCCAAAACAAATTCTGTCTTCACTGTACAACAGTTAGAAGAGTGGGTATTTCGAACAGAAAACAAGGTTTTAAAAATTGGGGGCTAGATCCAAGTTATACTAAACTCTCATAGCTTTCCAGGTTGTATTTATATTCTCAAAAATCCCAAGTAAATTTGGACTTATGAATTTTGCAAGTTCAGGTTGGCAGATTTTGTTTCAGGATGACAGAGGCTGAGTGTTTTGGATCTACTCGACAGAGGGAACACAACAAAATTATGAAACCTAATGGAGATGAAAATAGACTTCAAGGTCTTTCCAGATTAGGTTCAAACTCTTGCAAATTCGAAGTACCACTTTAGTTATGAAATTTTTAAGTTCAGGGTCTTGCTGAAAATAGTGAGTGGACAGATTGTACTTGTTCCTTGTTTCTGAGGTTGTAATTGTTATGATCGAATTTTAATTTAAATTTTAGGTGACAGGGGATGTTGAGACCTTTCTGAAAAGTATTTGTATGACTTATTGGTTGAGTAAATTAATAGTTATGAATTTTTGAAGTGGCCAGCTAAAAACAGGACATATTCTTGTTAACCATATTATTCAGAATTTTATACTTATTATGCTTAGAATTTTTGAAGAGTTATATTGGGATGCATGATGTAAAATTTTCATTTTATAATCCTAGCGTTCCTCTCAACACAACGCATATTTTTGCCGTTACTTAGCGGCATGAATATTTGGTGACGACCCGTGCTCAACACGTAAGTCAATCTAAGTGTTATACTAACGGCGTTAGTGTACCTGCAGAGGATCTATTGCAGAAACAATACATCAAATCCAAAAGAAACTACAAAAATAAGCACAAGTCTACTAGTAACGATCCATGGAAAGGATCGCCCCGTGATAAGTCACGAGTCAACAGTGTCTCGTATCCGCCTGCGAGCACAGACACTGATATCACGCGTGTCGGTTAAGTACGCACGTACCTTTATTGAAGAAGCCATAGATGCAAGTAATATAAACAATCATAACCCAGGTTAGCTTTGTCACCACCCTATTATGTACATGGGCAATACTAACGTATCCTCACTCGCAAACATCATAGTTTTTGAAAATACGATTTATTTTTTATATTATCAGGGACCACGGCTCTGATACCAGCTGTGGCGCACCTTCCCGGAGGATCGAGGTTCTGACGGTGCTGATAGCGCAGACACTTGATAAAACAACATTGGTCCAAATTTAAGTGGAATATTACATGGATACGATGGTTCAGAGTGCAGCGGAATATTACAAGTTCATGAATGTATTGAAATCAGCGGAAGCGATAACGTTAAGAACTATGAGCTCGACGATACATCATAGCAATGGTTCATGCCCGAAGAACCATCACTCTAGCAACACACAACATCACTGCGGCGGCAAATCGGACTCCCAGTGGGCAGTCCAACCCTCAGGGACGTGCATGTCCCAAGGCAACATATCTACAGGCAACTCTATTTCTTCATTACCTGAAAACAATAATGGCACAAAGCCTGAGTACTAATTACTCAACAAGACTTACCCGTCGAACAACTAGACATGCACAGGCTCTAATAGGTGGCTTGATTGAAAGGACTCGCGCTAAGCAACCTATTAGTTCTATCAAGTTTTAATTGCCAATTTAATGGGTTGAACTGAAATGTAACTTTAGTGGCAACAAATAGATAATTGAATAATACATAAAGTAAGTACAACAGAAGAGTAGCAATAATCATAATCGGCAATGGATATCATAATCAATTTCCAAGTATCAAGTGCAACTATGTGATTGGCGCGATGACCAAGCGGTACTCATTACTGCGAGGGACAGCAATTGCAATCGATTTACACCAGCTGGGGAAAACCCGAGATGCACGACACATACGCCCCAATTAAGGTCGTATATGGCAATCTTTCGCAAGAAAAGCACCTACACCTCAGCCCGGGTGTGGTGACGTCGAGTGGGCATTCCATTCTGCCAACAGTACTTCATGGTCTGAACCTCCCACTCCAGTAGCAGGAGGGTCAATGACCAATGCACCTTAACCGTCCTCAATGCAAATGACCTTTAATGCTACATAGGTTTACTAGTCCAAATAGGCTAGCATGCATTCGGTACTGTTCAATATTTGATCAAGGGGCCAACCACGGACGGGTCCTAGGTTCGACAAGGCAGGGCTACAACAGTCAACACCCATGTGTTGCTGCAAACCTACACATGCTTAATCCCTGCCCGGTCATAATATCAAAATAACTTTCTTTTATTAGTTCCCATTCCAGTGGTCAAGTTCATTCCTTAGTAATAATGGTATCTAACGAGACTAGCAATTACTAAGCATAGCATAACAGTACCGATTCTACCAAGTTCTAAGACAGTAACATAGGTCATTTTGGGTATTATGCAATTGGGTTTCAATCAACTCCTATGACCTAATGCAATAATAAGTATAGACACTAGTAAGATAAACTAGCAAAATTTGTAAAGAGGCGAACGTAAACCGGGGGCTTGCCTGGATCAACTCTAGTGTTAGCAACTTCTACTTCCTGCTCTTGAGGGTCAACGTCCTTCTGAGAGTCCTCTTCTGGTTCCTGGTCGTCGTTGCCTATATGATAGAATTGTAATAACGGCATTATCGATATACCATTGATTGCAATGATATGATGCATGCAAGCACCTTGTATTTTAATGTCAATTAAAATTTATTATTATGTTCTCGAAGCCATATGCTTCAGAGAAGTTGGGCTGATAATTAAGAATTTAGGTATATATATTCTTTAATGCATTTAAACAAAGTAAAAGAGGGATATGAGCAATTTAATTAATTACTTAAGTAAATTTATGTTTCTGGAAATGTGTGATTTACTGTGTACAGAGACCTATATGGGTGATTTTTAGGCCAAGTGGCATGGGCAGATAATTAAAGATTAATTACTAGAACTAATCTAAGCATAAACACTAAATAATTTCTAGAGCATAACATAATTCATATTTTTCCAAACCAAAAATTAGGGTGGTAAATATTCATGTGTTTACTTAGCATGCCAAAAATAAGGATTTAATTCCATTCCTAGAATTGATTTCTCAATTTAATGAATTAATAAAAATGCATGTACAGAGACGACGATTTGTCATTTTACTAAAATAGAGCTCCTTAAGATGAATCCATCAAATTTTGTTTGGGCTCCATTGGATTTGAACTCGATTTAATATGAGTTTTCAAAGGTTTATGCATTTTCTAGGGATTTCTTGGGTAATTTCCGTTTAAAGAAATGCCACGCGTGAAACACATAGGATCCACGTAGACGCCACGTAGTGGCCACGTAGGTGCCAGAAGGACGGCCAAGAGCCACGCCGAAGCTGGGCGGCGCTCGGCCGGAAGCTCGCTGCCGCAGCCATGCTAGAGCAAAACCTCATCACGGGAGTGCTAGCGCGGCACGCATGACGAGGCAGACACGGTCAAGCCCTAGAGCTTCACGGGAGAGAGGTGATCATCGGCATCAAGTCGAAGTCGGATGAGAAGGGTCGGAGGTAGGAGCTCGTCGTGGAGGCGACGTCGGTTGGCCGGAGCAGAGACGGCGGCCGGGGAAAACATGAACTGCCGACGACTTTATGCGCAAAACAAGGAGAAGAAGGTTATGCGAGGTCATCTGGGGGTTGTGCACATGAGCAAGAAGAAATGGGGAGGCGAGATGAACCGGGGTTGATGAATTTCGCGGCAGGTCAGAGATGTTCGCCGAAGGAGAAGATGAAGATTTCCTTCGATTACTTGATGCTCACGCAGGGAGTTGCTGGTCGAGTGGCCTGGGAAGCTAGAGGGAAAGTGGACGGGTGCGTGGTTGCTGTCGTCTGGCTCGGAAAGCAGTGGGAGTGCGGCGCTCAAGCTCGAGCTTCAACTCTGCTTAACAATGGTAGACAGAGAGAAAGCAGAATGAGAGAGAGAGCGGAGGGCAGAGAAGGAGAGGTTTAAAGGCCGAGACGGAGCACGGCAGGGGTCGCGGGGGTGGGCGCACTCGGTTGCGTGCGGTCGAGCGAGGGGAAAAGTGAATGGAGTGCTCAGCATTGAAGTTTTTCCGTCCGGCCCGGTTGATGTGCAGTGGAGAGGGAGGAGGCCAGTGGGCAACGATCGCGGCGGGTTGATGGACGGGACAGCACGGGGTTGCAGAGGGGGTGTAGGCAGCACTGTCGCGTGTGGAGTCCCAAGGAAATGAAGGCCGGTAGTGGCTTGCAGATGAGGAGGAGTCGGGGGGAGAACAGTGCCGCGCCGGGCCAATGGGGAAGAAGAAAGGGGATTTTGCTCTGAACCCCCTAAACAATTTGATTTCTTGCAAACAAGTCCTTGGTCAAAGATACTCCCAAATGAAATAGCTAGGAGGCTCCTAACTTTATCGGTTTTTGTACTGAGGTCCTTGAGATATTCCTAGTTCTCTGGTGGGACCCAATTGGTCAGAATTGTTTTGGATATTTTTGTGTTTAAATTCAATTTGTAAAGGTTCCTAGACTTTAATTAATTATTTGGGATATTTCCATAATTGGTAAAATGCTCATTAAATTCTTAAAATTCTAATTTAATATTACTAACATGATTATGATTTTATTTGATATATGTTTTATAATAAAAATTTCAGTTGGCTTACTATTTGGTTTGCAGGGTTTTTAATTGCCTGGGATTAAATTAAATAATTGGGGTGAGGCTTCATTATTTCATGCTATATTGATCATGATTTGTGCTCTTCATGTTTGTTAATTAGAAGTGAGACACCTAGGGTGTCACAGCAGCCGGGGCGGCAATGGCGTGCGGGAATTGAAGTTTTGCCAATCGCTCTCGCTGGCATGCAGGGGAAGAAGATGGAGCCATTGGGCGAGCTCGTGACGGAGAGCAGAGGGGCAGAGGGGGCAGAGAGGCTGTAGCACGCGCGGTCCCGAGGCTAGAAGTGAAGGAGACCTGGGCGGTGTGCCAGCGACGGCAAGGGGGGGGGGGGCTTTGCGCTAGCGAGGAGGAAGAGGAGAAGATTTTGCGCTGCACCCCATCTGAAATTTGATTTCTCACACATCGGTTCCTGATCAAAGGTAAATTCAATAAATTCGAAATAAATTAGCTACGAAACTCCAAAAGTAGTGAAAACTTGTGTACTGACTATTTAAATAGTGGGGAACACTCTGGCAAAGTTTATTTGTGATTTTCATAAAAATATTTTTAGAATTTAATAATTGCCTTAAATTGATACTTAAGCATTAATTAATTAATTGTGGCTTTTGCAATTCAGATAAAATGCTGAGTAAATTCATAATGTTCTATTTTATTATTACCAAATTGTTGGTGATTTTACTTAGCATAAGTTGTATTGGAATTTTTAAGTTGCTTCCATAACTTGGTTGTAGGGTTTTATTTACCTAGAATTAATTCAAGAGATGGCCCTAATATTTCATGCTCTGTAATTCATGAATTGTGTTGTTCAAGCTTGCTAATTAGAAATGGAACACCTAGGGTGTCACATGCAGGGTGCTCTAGATCTTCTGTTTGTTTTCCTGACTGCGTAGCTATTGCCTTCAACTGCTCTACAGACTTCGTATTGCCAGGAATACACCCTTTGTTGCCTTGAATGGCTTGCAATAACTGCCCCATCTGTTGCTCCATAATCTTGGTATGCTTCAAAATCTACTCATTGAAGCTCCCAATTTCTATAACCTTGTCTTTAATTCCCTCAAGGACACGATCAATCTCTTTCAATTTAGCTTGATTGTCCTTGTTGATCTTCTCTTGAGCTTGGAAGAACTCATGACATTGGAGACGAAGTGGGATAGAATTTTGCATGGATGAACTAGGAGAGAAAGAACTCCTTTGCTGCTGATATTGGGGCTTCTATCCACTATTTTCATATATTCTAGCATGTTCATCTCTTTAGGGCAATCTTTCTACACATGTACAAATTCTCCACACTCACCACAAGTGGAGCGTGATTCCGCTAGCTTTAGTGGCTCTTCCTTGGGAATATGAAGATTATTGTCCAACCTTCTTTGAATAGCGTCAAGGCGATCTATAATCAAGTCTTCATGAGTCCTTTCAATCACACTCTTCGCCCCTCCTTTTGAAGGTTGCAAATTTCTTGAACTTCTCTCACCATCCCACGATTGATTTTCAACTAGCAACTTGATCAAATTCTTAGATTCGGTGGGAGTTTTTGACATGAATGAACCTGTAGCTGAAGCATCCAAGTGTTGATGAGATAGAAGATTCAATCCTATGTAGAACCTTTGATCAACTTCTCCAACCGTCAGACCATGATGAGGGGCATGCATCCATATATTCATTGTATCTCTCCCATGCTTCTCCAATGCCCTCATCAACATTTTGTGTAAATCCAAGAATCTTATTCTTCAAAGCTTGAGTCTTACCAGGAGGGAAGTATTTGGCCAAGAATTCAGCTGCTAACGTGTTCCACACCGTCTTTACTAGGTTTTCCAATCCATTGTATGATTGCTTGGGGCGTCCAACTAGAGAGAAGGGGAATAGCCGCACACGTGCTTGGTCTCCGGTCAATCCCGCTATCTTTAATGTACTGCGAACCTCAAGGAAGTGTTGCAAGTGATGATTGGGACCTTTCGAACCTGTGAACGGTTGTTGCACCACTATTCCAACATATCTCTCCAATTGATATGGAAGTTGATCTTGAGCATATTGGAAATCTGTCTTGACAACATTAGTCAATTGAGGCTTGAGACGATTAACCATAGGTACCTCTGCCATCTCCTCTTCTTCTTGATCTAGGGCTTCTATTGTGAATAATGCTTGAGAGGTGGCGCGGACTGCTTCTCCAGCTAAATCTCCAAGTGACTTGCTTCCCTTCTCCGCTGTTCTCTTCTTGTGAAAGAGTCCTTCTGGATCATCAGTGTAATTAGAGGGTTTGTTTGACTTTGGACCGTCCATACCTGTTAGTTTCACTTAACAGAATATATGTACTAAAGATACGAGTAAAATAAAGCACAATGACTAAACACTAATACATCAAACAATGTTTAAAAACCTGCTATGGTCCCAAGCAACGCCGATAGAAAAAGATATGCTTGTTGGTCGTAACTACGCACCCACTTATATACCGCAAGAGGACGGTGTATGATTGTAGCACTTTTTCCCTTGAATTGAGTATTCCAAGGTTTATCAAATCAACAAGGACCTTAGGGGTAATTAAACAAAGTTAATAGTAAAAGATTTAATCAAAGCTACTGCCGAATTCAGGTTGCATTAGGGAAGACTGGCCAGCGCTAAGGGTGCACCAGACAGTAAATCTGTTGTTGCACCGATCGGCGCAGGCATTGAGCCGATCGGCACACTAGTAAATCTAAGCCAAAGTGCGCCAGATACCTTATAAGCCTATGCTGTTATGTGAGTAGCCAGATATCTACTAGTGAGATCGTAACCGAAAAGTCTAAATAAATGGCATCATAATGGGTGATTACATGAATCAATGAAAACACAACTAGAGATACATAGAGTAAGATTCATCCCCGTCGAAATGGCCTACCTTGGCGGATCAACTCTTAACAACAATGGTTCTTGAAACTCAACTAGAGATCTATTCTAATGGGGCAAGCCCCGGTGTCTCTAACTCATGGATATGTTGTCCCTCTGTCACCTCTGTCGCCCCCGTTGCCCCCAGGGTTTACAAGTATTTATAGAGGTTCTACTCGTAAAGGACTCGGTTTCTAGCAAATAAGGCAGTTGCGCTGATCAGTGCAGGATTGTGCCGATTGGCGCAAGCCGTGTATTCTCTAGTTTCTTCTTCGAGTCGGTTCCTCTATCTTCCACAACTGCCATGTAGGCCTTTTCCTTCGAGATAATGTCTTGTACTGCACGTCGAGATTTTGAAGTCCCATAAATATTCTAGGCAAATATCTTCAAGTGTCTTGCACAGATAAACTTCCATAAACATGTGGAATGGACCTCGGTCACTTCTGTGGGCCAAAACACCCGTGCACCGACCGGCTCATGGACTGAACCGATCAACGCACTAGGCTTCTTTAGTGTTTTTCATCGGTTCTAGATTCCTGTCCTCTCCAGCATCACTCTAATCACCAATTTTACCTATTTCTACAATATAGCTCCAAAGCAACGCATATACAAATATATAGACAAAATCATAGGTAAATGGCCTAAATTAGTATCAATTATGATCTAATTGGGGTAATATTCATATATAAAAGGGGCACTTGGGGAGTGCCAACAGAGCACAGGTATGTCATGGGGTGTGTTGACAAATCCTTTTTCACTCTTAAGCATGGCAAGGACTTTCTAATGGTTCAGATATATGTGGATGATATCATCTTTGGAGGTTCCTCTCATGCTCTTGTGTCCAGATTTCAGGAAGCCATGGAAAGTGAATTTCAGATGATGATGATCGGTGAGCTCACCTTTGTTCTTGGAATTCAAATCAAGCAGTGCAAGCAAGGCACATTCATACATCAAGCCAAGTACATGGAGGATATCTTGAAGAAGTTCGACATGGTAAATGTGAAGCCATTGTCTACACCAATGTCCACTGCTACAGCACTTGACCCAGATGAAGACTATGAAGCGGTGGACCAAATGAAGTACAAGAGCATGGTTGGCTCCATCTTGTACCAGACGGTGACAAGACCCGACTTACACTTTACAATGTGTCTTTATGCTCGCTTTCAGGCTTCCCCAATGGTGACTCATTGTAAGGTTGTCAAGCACATCTTCAGGTATCTCAAATGCACCCTTGAGTTCATTTTTTGGTACTCTGCATTTTCGTCTCTTGATCTCATTGGGTATTCAGATGTGGACTTTTCTAGGTGTAGAATTGATAGGAAGAGAACTTCTGGTACTTGTCATTTCATGGGTACTTCTTTGATCTGTTGGTCTTCTCGTAAGCAGTCGAGTGTAGCCCAATCCACCGTAGAGGTTGAGTATGTTGCTGCAACGAGCTGCTGCTCACAAATCCTATGGATTGTGTCCACCGTGAGAGACTATGGGTTAACCCTTAAGAGTGTTCCACTCATGTGTGATAACTCAAGTTCCATATGCTTCACCAAAAACCCAATCCAACATGGTAAGGTCAAACACATCAATGTGCAATTCCATTTCCTGAGAGACAATGTTGAGAAGGGGGAAGTGTAACTCAAATATATCGACAACAGAAACCATCTAGCTGATATCCTCACTAAGCCTGTAGAATCATTGAGACATGCTTTTCTTTGGGGGAGCTTGGTGTTTGCCATCCTTATGGCATCATTTGAGGGGGAGTTGGTGTTCCCTTGTATATATGTATCTTACCATTTTCGCATTGCATCTCATATGTAATATATGCATTGGTAGATGAGCTTTGATTCTTATGCCTTCTTGCATTTCTCTTTGCTATAATTGAGCTTGAGCTAAGTTGTGTGGATGTGATAGTAATCTCTCATGCTTAGATTTTCTAGATGGCTTGTTATAGACACTTTTGAGCAACTTGCTAATCTTAAAGGTAAACTTAGCTTCTTGTGAACCCTATGAACTAATCTTGCTAAAACTTGCTCACCATGTGTACAATTGCTTTTATCCTTGTGTTGAGGCTAGTCTAGAGGATGTGTTGGCTTTGGCATCTTGTGTTCGCTAAATGTGGCTTTGCAAATGTTTAACTCATGATGGAACAATGTGGGAACGTTTGTTCCTTTTGCCGCAAAGGCATGCTCATCCTTATGCCTTTAAGTTGCAAAATAAGTTGACTGTGCTTTGAAGCATCGGGGTGTTTGCCATATCCAGTCGTGCGACCCTCCACATGGATTAGAAGTAATATAAAATGCTAAATCCAAACATTGTACTTCAAAGCCTCGAGGTGTTTATCGTACCCAATTGTGCGACCCTCTGCACGGATTAGAAGATACATGAGGATCACATAAGAATAATGCTTTTCTCTTTTCTTATTCATCTTTGTTGCATATGTGAGCTTTTGTAGAGCTTATTTTCTACGAATGCTTGTTGCCCTAGTTGAGACTGATACTGGTTAGTATTTTTTGATTCACTTGATGCTTGTTTTGCCTTGGATAGGAGTACTTATACATGTGGTGGTGGTTGTCTTAGATGAGAACAACTCTAAAACTATCAATATCCTGCTTTCTGCTCTAGGTAGGAGTGAACATGACCGTGTTGCTCATCTTGATACTGCACATGCCATTTGGTAAAAGCTTTGCACATACAATGAGGGTACCAATCAAGTCAAGTCTATGCGTAAGGATTCTTACAATAGATAGTACCAAACCTTTACACAAAAACCTGGCAAGTCACTAGATAACACCTTTTGTAGGTTTGAGGCTATCGTGTGCAACTTGTGGGCTTGTGGTAACCTTGTGTATAGTGATAATGATAGAGCTAAGCAACTGTTGCATTCACCTGATATGAACATTTAGGGGGTTAAAATTGCTATTTTAGAGGAAACTGCTGAATTCAGCACCCTGAACTGTGAGCAACTGTATAGCAAGCTGAAATCTCATGAATTGTCTAGGAAATCTTATCCTGATCATGTTTGCTCTCTAGATCTCAAAAGGGTGATCACAGTGGTGCTTCGTATGGAACTAACCCCTCACTTGACAAGTCTTCTTCGCAGTTTGCTCTTTCTTGAACAAATGGAGTGTATTCCTAACGAGGAGCTGGCCTTGCTCACATGGAAAGTCAGGAAGTTCTACAACAGCTAGAAGGAGAAAAGAGGTGGTGGTTCAAGAACCTGCTTCGAGTGTGGTGACCCGGGACACTCCATTGCTGACTGTCCCAAGAAGAAGGAGAAGGCCAAGTACCGTGACAACAACACTGAAGATTTCAAGCAGAAGAAGAACCACTTCTACAAGAAGGGCAAGAACTCCAAGAAGTTCACCAAGGCCATTGCACATGCCTCCGTAGCCGCCTTGAGCGATATCGACCTCACATCAAGCGATGGTCTTTCAAGTTTGAGGAGGAGGTTGAGAAGCCACGAGTCAAGAGGAAGGACAACTTCACCAGGCTTTGCTTCATAGCAAAGAATGACCACGACACCGACTCTGGATCCGACTCCGACATAAGCAAGGTAGCTCCCACTATTGATGAGCTCTCTTCTAAACTTGATCATTTGTATGATGTTTTGCTCATGCAAGATGATAAGCTTGTCAGCGTTGTTCGTGAGAGTAGAGAGCTTAAGCCTAGAGTGCTGAATATGAGATCACATCCCTTAGGTCCAAGCTTGCTAGTGATGACATTGTTGCTTAGTGTGAGTCTTGTCAAGTTGTGTTGAATGATCTTGGACAAAGGGAAAGTGTGCATGCTCAAGTTGCCAGTCAGCTTGAGAGTGGCCTTAAAGAGCTTGATGAATTCAAGGCTAGGCCAACTCTTTTTGGTGCATGTCAGAAGTGCCCCAAGCTCACTAGTAGGTTGGAAGCTCAAACCCTCAAAGTCAAAGAGCTCGAGTCCAAGCTGCTAAATGAGACTCGCTCTAAGGGCCTTCCACCACCATGTGAAGTGTGTGTCTCTCTTAAGGACAAGCTTGTAATCACTAGGGAGGAAAACAAAGTCCTAGTCGAAGAAAATGACTATCTTTTTTCTAGGCTCCAAATAACCCTAGTGAGTGAGGTGAAGATTTAGAGTAACTTGGCAACAGTCAAAGAGAGTGCTAGTCGGTCAACCTACAACTTGGGCTTGGGATTTGAGAGGTATGACAAAGAGAGTGAAAATATGGTTAAGTTTGTGCCTAGCACTAGCTACAAGGATGAGGAACAATCCATCAAACCCACTGACACATACTATCCACCAAACCCCAAACCTTCCTTCAACCCAAAGCAAATAGAGAAGCCAAAACCCAAACCTCTAGTGCAAACAAAGCCTAAACATGAGAGTGTCTACATTTGCATGTTTTGTGGTCATAAGGGTCACTTGGATGAATACTGTTATAGGCGTAGGAGGATTGAGAGGATGCAAGTAGAGTTAACTATGAATGTGCAATATGATGATTTTGATGGTTTTTAGCCTCGCTCTTCTTCTCGTGCCTTTCATGGATAGGGTCATTCCTCATATGGATTTGATTCACGAAATAGAGGCTTTGTGCAGCAGTGCTTTGGCGCCCCATGTTTTCCTTATCGTGGTGATCGTTTCTTGCATGGATTTGGCTTTCACACAGATGATTTCTATCCTCACAACCCCAGGTTTGAGTTGAGGCGCGTTGACAGGCCACGTTCTTCCCATCATGGTTCTCGTCCCATGCGTTTGAATAATAATGTACAAAGAACTGTGATGACTAGTACCGGTCGTATGGTGAAGTGCTAGATTCCCAAATGCTTTTTGACTAACCACAGCACTGAGCCATCGACTTTTCCTTCTCATTCTTTATAGGAAGCAAGTGGAGGCTTGAAGAACAAGTGGCTAATGGACTCCGGGTGTTTGCGCCACATGACCGAAGATGCAAAGTGGTTCTCCAGCCTCTCCCTTGAAGCACCCAGTGTAATTGACCTTTGGAGATGACAAGAGAGGGAAAGTGAAGGCAAGAGGCGTGGTAAAGGTAAATGAAAAATTCACTCTCAAGGATGTTGGTTTGGTTGAGCATCTCAAGTACAATCTCCTCTCTGTTTATCAGCTGCTGGATGTTGGTTTGGAAGTGCACGTTAAGAAAAATGCTTCTTGTGTTCTTGATTCGAATGGCTCATTGGTTTATGGAATTTCTAACATTGGGAAAGTTTTTCAAGCTGACTTTGTTGGTTCTCCTGGTTCTCAAAAGTGCTTGTTTGCTCAATCATCTTCTGAGCAATGGAAATGGCATAGGAGACTAGGTCACATGAGCTTTGACTTGTTATGTCGCTTGAGTGGCCTAGGCTTGATCTGAGGATTGCCTAAGCTTAAGTTTCACAAGGATTTGGTTTGTGCTCCTTGTCTTCATGGGAAAATGATTGCCGCTTCTCATCCACCAAATAATTTGGTGATGACTGAACGCCCTGGAGAGCTGCTTCATAGGGACATTATTGGTCCTTCTCGGGTTCGTTCGGCGGGTGGGAAGTGGTATGTTCTTGTGATTGTTGATGACTACTCTCTCTACTCTTGGGTTTACTTTCTTGAGAGCAAGGATGAAGTGTTTCATCACTTTTGGAGCTTAGCTTTGAGGTTGTTCAAGGAACTCCCTGGTGCATTATGTGCAATCTGCAGTGATAATGGCACCGAGTTCAAGAACTCCTCCTTTGATGCTTTATGTATTGAGCATGGTATTGAGCATCAGTTTTTAGCACCTCGTGTTCCTCAACAAAATTGTGTGGTTGAAAGAAAGAACAGAACCTAGGTGGAAATGCCCCGGATGATGCTCGATGAGCATAGGACTCTGAGGCAGTTCTGGGCTGAGGCCATTAGCACTGCTTGCTATATTTCCAATCGGATTTTCTTGCGCTCAATTCTTAATGTGACTTCCTATGAGCTATGTTTTGGGAGGAAGCCATTTGTTTCTCATTTGTGTGCCTTTGGTTGCAAGTGCTTCATTCTGAAGCGTGGTAATCTTGATAAGTTTGAGTAGAGATCTTCTGATGGCATATTTATTGGCTACACCCTTCATGGCCATTCCTACCGATTTTTGAATTTGGAAACTAACGCCATCGTAGAGTCCTGCAATGTAACCTTTGATGAATCAAACTCTTGTGCAAGCAATGTGATCGAGACTGCAGGTACCAAGGAGATGGAGGAGAAAATCTTTATAGAAGAGGACCTACAAGGCTTGGATGATGTCGATGATGAGTCATTCCATCCCACATCCGAGCTTGTTCCTGGTGCTACCACCACTCCAGCAGAGGGTACAGAAGCTTCTACATCTACTTCAGCAGCTGTCAAGCGAGCTCCAGTTATGGTTGAGGGGGAGGTACGCTCTAAGAGGGAGGCTCCTCACCACATTCGGTGTCAACATCCACCTCAACAGATGATCGTTAATCTCTATGAGAGTACAATAAGGTCAAGGTCTACACATCTCGCCTACTTTACCAATTCTCTTTTTGTTGCCACCTTTGAACCTCGAGATGTTGGACATGCACTATTTGATGAGCATTGGGTTAATGCTATGCATGAGGAGTTGGAAAATTTTGAAAGAAACAAAGTATGGACCTAGTGGAGCCTCCTGTTGGTGTCAATGTCATAGGAACCAAATGGGTGTTTAAAAACAACCATGGGGAAGATGGTGAGGTTGTTAGAAACAAATCTAGGCTTGTTGCCCAGGGTTTCAGTCAAGTGGAGGGCTTAGACTATGGGGAAACCTTAGCTCCTGTTGCGCGCATAGAAGCCATTAGGTTCTTGCTTGCATTTGCTGCCTCTAAGGGCATTAGACTCTACCAAATGGATGTCAAGAGTGCTTTCCTAAATAGTTTCATAGGGGAAGAGGTTTATGTGACACAACCACCTGGCTTTGAGCACCACAAATACCCAAACCGAGTGTACAAGCTTCAGAAGGCTTTGTACGGGCTAAAGCAAGCACCTAGGGCATGGTATGCTAGGCTAAATACTTACTTGCTAGAGTGCGGGTATGTCGTGGGGTGTGTTGACAAAACCTTGTTCACTCTTAAGCATGGCAATGACTTTCTAATGGTTCAGATTTACGTGGATGATATCATCTTTGGAGGTTCCTTTCATGCTCTTGTGTCTAGATTTCAGGAAGCCATGGAAAGTGAAATTCAGATGTCGATGATGGGTGAGCTCACTTTCATTCTTGGGTTTCAGATCAAGCAGTGCAAGCAAGGCACCTTCATTCATCAAGCCAAGTACACAAAGGATCTCTTGAAGAAGTTCGACATGGTCGATGTGAAGCCATTGTCAACACCAATGTCCACTACAACGACACTTGACCCATACGAAGACTATCAAACGGTAGACCAAAGGGAGTATTGGAGCATGACTGGCTCCCTCTTGTACCAGACAGCGACATGACCCGACATACACTTTGCAGTGTGTCTTTGTGCTCGCTTTCAAGCTTCCCCAAGGGTGACTCATCGCAAGGCTATCAAGCGCATCTTTAGGTATCTCGAATACACCCTTGAGTTCAGTCTTTGGTACTCTGCATTTTCATCTCTTGATCTCATTGGGTATTCGAATGTGGATGTTGCTGGTTGTAGAATTGATAGGAAGAGCACTTCTGGTACTTGCCATTTCTTGGATACTTCTTTGATCTGTTGGTCTTCTCTTTAGTAGTCGAGTGTAGCCCAATCCACCATAGAGACTGAGTATGTTGCTGCTGCTAGCTACTGGTCACAAATCCTATGGATTGTGTCCACCATGAGAGACTATGGGTTAACCTTTAAGAGTGTTCCACTCATGTGTGATAACTCTAGTGCCATATGCTTAGACAAAAACCCAATCCAACATGGTAAGGTCAAACAAATCAATGTGCGATTCCATTTCCTGAGAGACAATGTTGAGAAGCGGGATGTTGAGCTCAAATACCTCGACACCAGAAACCAACTAGCTGATATCCTCACTAAGCCCCTAGATGCTTCAAGACATGCTTTTCTTCAGGGGGAGCTTGGTGTTTGCCATCCTTATGGCATCATTTGAGGGGGAGTTGGTGTTCTCTTGTATATATGTATCTTACCATTTTTGCATTGCATCTCATATGTAATATATGCATTGGTAGATGAGCTTTGATTCTTATGACTTCTTGTATTTCTCTTTGCTATAATTGTGCTTGAGCTAAGCTGTGTGGATGTGATAGTAATCTCTCGTGCTTAGATTTTCTAGATGGCTTGTTATAGACTCTTTTGAGCAACATGCTAATCTTATAGGTAAACATAGCTTCTTGTGAACCCTATGAACTAATCTTGCTAAAACTTGCTCACCATGTATATAATTGCTTTTATCCTTGTCGAGACTTGTGTTGAGGCTAGTCTAGAGGATTCCTTGGCTTTAGCACCTTGTGTTTGCTAAATGTGGCTTTGCAAATGTTTAGCTCATGATGGAACATTATGGGAACGTTTGTTCCTTTTGCCGCAAAGGCATGCTCATCTTTATGCTTTTAAGTTGCAAAATAAGTTGATTGTGCTTTGAAGCCTTGGGATGTTTGCCGTACCCAGTCATGCGACCGTCCGCATGGATTAGAAGTAATATAAAATGCTAAATCCAAACATTATACTTCGAAGCCTCGGGGTGTTTGCCGTACCTAGTTGTGTGACCCTCCGCACGGATGAGAAGATACATGAGGATCACATAAGAATAATGCTTTTCTCTTTCTTATGAGTCTTTGTTGCATATGTGAGCGTTTGTAGAGCTTATTTTCTGCGAATGCTTGTTGCCCTAGACGAGATTGAGACTGGCTAGTATCTTTTGATTCACTTGATGCTTGTTTTGCCTTGGATGGGAGTAGTTATACATGTGGTGGCAGCTTTTCGCATGAGGAGTAAATTTGATTCTATCTAAGCTAGTCAATCTTTTCTTTGCTTATATAGCTCTTTGTTTTTATGCGTTGCTATTTATTTTTAATCTTTGTATTAGTGTGAGCTACTGCTTTTTACACTTCATAGCTCTATACTTGTGATTAGCAAGGTTAAATGCTTGTTTCAATAATTGTTGAAGCTTCTTAGGTTTGCATTTTTATGCATTGCATGTTTGCTTGTTCTTGTCAAAGGGGGAGAAAATATTGGGTCATGCACAAATAATGCTAAGGAACTTAAAATGATCCATTTTGTATTTAATGAGACCTACCATAACTTGAGGGGGACCATATCATGTTCTTGAGTGTTTTTCATGCCTTTTCATGATCCTTGCGTCTCAAGTTGGTTTCTTTGCCAACTCTTGGTTTTATGATCCCTACTTTGCTGGATGCTTGTTTTCACCTTTTCTTTGGGTTTGGCCATTTGGACGTGCTTATTCGGCTTCGCGTTTCAATCTCTAATCTTTGTGCATTTTGTGTTGTCAATGTACTCATCATTGGGGAGATTGAGAAACCATAGGGATATGTTCCATGGTTTGCAATATATGATGAGTAATTGATATTGGATGAGTTTGGTGTTTGAGTTGAAATGCGAGAATCTGGGGATTGCTTGAGTTTGTGCAAGTCATGGTTTTGACTAACCGGAGTTGGTAAGGATGTTGAAGAGTTTGTAGGAGATAGGAAATGTGCTTGCTTGTCTCTAGATGTGTAGGTCACTGGAGTCAACATGGCGGTCAACAGTGAAAGAATCGGGCACAAGTAGAAGACCTGGAGCCAGACGATCGAGAGGCCGCGTGAAGTCAAGGGTGATGCACACCGTACACATGGAGACTGAAGAAGCACGGATGGTTTCACGGTTGAACCTCAAAACCATGGGTGGTGATCAAGATGGCGGGGTTGACCAAGTCAAAGGTGATCGGGCGTCGGTGCAAGTAGAGGCTTTGAATGGACCGGTGGCGGGAGAGACTTGCCGACGAGGAGGATCATGGGACATGGTGACACGCGTCAAAATGATGAAGTCTTGCTTTGGTGGAAGTGAGCATGAAGTCGTGCTTTAAGAAGCATGCAAGGCGATTTCCCGGTTTGGGCCTCAAAACCGGTGGCAGTGGTTGGTGGTGCACGTGGCACCATCACGGAGCTTGATTCGAGGCGGAGCTAAGTCGTGAAGGACCCAAGGGCGTTCGGGAAACAAGAAGAAAGATGGACAAGTTTTCCCCTGGTGGTAGGTGGTAGTGTTATGTAGGTAACGGGTAGAGTGGTCATATGGACAACCCTTAGGCCTATATAAGGAGAGGTAGGGCTGGTGGAAGAGGTGCCTCTCTTTCCCTTAGCCTTGCCTTAGGTCTTCATTCAAAGTGCTAGGAGAGGTCTTCATTTATTAGAGGAGAGGAGAGGCTGTGTGAGATACATCTCTTTCTCTTCCAAATAGTGGGAGGAAGAGGGTGGCTTCATAGCCTTGTACCTAAGGATCTTGTAATCATGTTTCCGTGATATGAGAATTATTTTCGTGTTCAAGATCTTCCTCTCTCCCTAAATCCCAAAGTTCTCTTTTTCCCAATTTTCGGAGGTATTTTCGTGGGAATTTTTTATCTCACTTTTTGGAAAGTTTATGGGCGGATTTCTTGAGGGATCTCGGTGCTATGATGAGCTAGAGCAAATCCTCATAGGCCCTTGGTCGATTCCATATCTCTAGCATCTCTGATTTAAAACATTTCTCAAGTTTCTCCTTTTTGGTGTTCTTGGCACAAGATCTGAAATTCATGAAGATTCCTTAAGCCAATTGAGTCGATCTCCTAGAATTAGGGTCATGATGTGTTGAGGATTGTCTGGTCCAAAAAACACATCATTTGGAGTTCATTTGATTAGGTTTTGGTCAAGTTTTGCCTAATCCTGAATCCTTTTTCTGTTCTGTCGGGGCCCGATCGGCACTGTCAACGACCAGGACCGGCACTACTTGTGGGTCAGAACCCAGATCGGCACTACCGATGCCATGACCGGCACTACTCCTTGTTGGACCACTCCCATGATTTTTTTCCTACTTGCAGAATAGTAAAGAGAGAGTCAAGGAATGCTCATGATTTTTTTCCAGAGGTCTTGGAAGGATGGCGCCTTCCCCTACTCCTTGTTGGACCACTCCCACCGGAGTCCCGGTCCCTCCTGCCACCAATGTCAAGTTCTTGTCCACGAGCCCGCAATCACTCCCGGAGTGAAGACACGGTGCACCTCAGCGCTACCATCATGGCACAAGCTCGCAACCCTCAAGAACTTGCTGGACTCCCCGAGCCAACACGAGCGCTCACTAGCGGTACCCCTTTCTTGAAATCTAGATTGTTACTCTTGGTCTATGGTGGGACCTTGACCAGTTAGATGTTGGTGATCGAGCCTATCGTGATTGGTTGTGAAGGCCGTCACACGTTTGTACACGGTTTAAGCCCTCAAGGACACCCTAGCCTTAGATGTGCAAGATGCTCAAGTTACTCTCCACTAGCACTCTCAAGATATGCAATATCTCCTCCAAGTGCTCTCTTCTCTTCCTTTTGGACCTTAACTAATGCTCTCAGGTATTCCACTAGCCATGAGAGGTCACGAAGACCCCAGCAATAAAGTTTTATAGGCTCCCAACCTCAAACTAGTCATTGCTCCACGAAATCAGCTTTCTGGGCCTACTGACTGGACTGTCCGGTCACTGCCTGACTGGACCGCCTGGTCGCTGCAACATCGAGCTCCAACGGCTCTGACCCCTCTGCTGACCAGTCAAGAAATATTTCGCGCGCTGCTTCCTCGCTGCTCGAGTCACACTCCTACTGACCGGACCATCCGGTCATTTGAGCATTCTAGACTTGGCAGTTTTCTCGCTGCTCGCTGTAGACTATGGACAAAACCACTTAGTAACCATACAGTGCGGTCACCTCTGACTCCTCTGTTCGGTCACTTCGTTCAGAAGCTAAAACTCCTCGTCCTCGGTTGACTATGTTTCATGGCTTCTCCGAACAACTCCCTGGCTTCTCCACTGTCAACTAGTGCATGTGATTTCACCGAGCAACCTTGCACATAACCGACTAGACATGACCTAAGAGAATGACCTACAACCCCTTGATAGTCCGATTTTCCTACGGACTCAAAGACCTAACAACTGGAAAAGTGTTCCCAACACTTGCTCCATAGCTTGTCTTTAGCTTTGATCCATGTTCATCAACCCTTGGACTCCATCAAGATCACAAGCCTCCATGCTTATGGTCAGTGTCATCAATTGCCAAGGACACCATCATCCATATGATTTGTAATAGAGTTTAGAAATTATTCGTGCATAGACAACACTCGCGTAGATATTAGCCCACAATTTCATAGTTGTCATCTATCATCAAAACATTCATACCTTCGGGATCCAATCATCAATGGTCATGAACCTTACAATCTCCCCCTTTTTGGTGATTGATGACAACCACAACTTATCGTAATCTTAACAAGAAACACTACGATCGAGAGGAACCATAACATCATAAGAGAGAAACGCACAAGGTCCAACTCAATCAACCATCATCAAGAGTTAAAAGGAAAACAGAGAAAAACAAACTCTAGATGATAAGGCATGCATGTCATGATAGCATTTTAAAGAAAGCGTAAGGACATGCAATGCAATACATGAATGTTGATATGCAATAAATTAGCATGGCAATGCATAGGAGTTTAAAGCAAGCATTCATCGTCATGAAATCATACACAGGCATATAAGATAATTAATGAATATAAAGCACTGCGTATGAAAATAAACCAAGTGAGATCAAGATGAGTCAAACACAGGAGAATGAAAACCATGGCTCATCAAAATCCATGAACATTGAATAACTCCATCAAAATAAGATCCAAATGTATCTAGCTCCCAAAACCAATGTACAAGTATGCGTAAGCTCCCCCTAGATACAAGCTACTCTCTCGATCGCACAGGATCGTACTCCAGCTCCCCCTAGACCCATGACGTCCTTCTCCCCCTTTGACAACAAGCACCAAAAAGCGAAAAAAGGATGAACATCTAAGTGCTCGTGGTCGAAGGAAGTGGTGCAGCGACATCATCTGAGGGCTCTGCTCCTAGCTGCTGCTGTGCTGGATCCTGTTGTGCTCCTTGAGCATGTGCAGCTTGAGTATCTAGCTACTCAAAGAACTCAAGGTCTACTGGCGACACAGACCCGTCGTCCTGCCCTGCTGGTGGGACCATGGAAATCTCCTTGGCAATAGTCGCCTGAACAAGAGCATGGTCATCCACGTCCTCTTGTGAGTAGCCTCAGTGGACCAGATTGTCTGCTAGCTGCGGTGTGAGTGTGCTGACAGCAGTAGTGGAAGGTGGAGCTGTAACTATCTCTAGAGCTGCCCGGGAGTCTACACGAGTGGTGTGCACTGTGTCTAAGAACAGACTCCTGACTGGTAAGTGTTGGGAGGTAGAAGGTCCAGCCATCTGCGAAGTCGAAGAGTGTGATGGTGATACAAACAATGCAGATAATGAGAAAGCGGACACGGGGGAGAACTGAGCTGAAGAGAGAGTCTGTCCTACTCCCCCTATCGGTATAACACCTGAGAGTGACAACCTGCTGGATTGAGCTGTCATCAAAGCAATGAAGGGTCCTGGGCATGTCGGCAGCTGCTGGAACTGTGGAAACACCGAGGGTCCTGGCTGCAGACCTGCCTGCCTCTGAGTCATCTCTGCCATCTGGGTCATCACGATAGTCAATATCATCATCTGTTGTCTCTTAGCCTCTGCCTGTTCCCTGATGACCTCCATCAAATGATGTCTATCCTCAGTTGTGCTCTGAATGAACTCTCAAAGGACCGAGTGACCGAGAGGGGGGGGGGGGGGGTGGTGAATCAGGAACTCACACTATGTACCAAATTCGCCAAATCCTAAAACCGACTACTCAAAACAGCTCCTACACAATCCTAATGGTGATCACACTAGCAAGATAATAAACCTACGAAAGGAACAACATCCTAAGCATACTAGTGGATCACACAAAGGCAATACAACTCCTATGCAAGCTAGTTACCAAAGATACACGGAAGCAAACAATAAGCTAGCAAAGGAACCTACTCATGCAATGCTACAAGATAAGGAACTAGAGCATACAAGCATGAGTAGCACAATACATACTAAGGTGATCAACCAAGCCAAAGCAACTCATATACATTCTAGTGTTCAAGTATGAAGACTAAGTACTACTAGCAAGCAAAGAAGCCTATTCATGTAAGTCTACATGGTAATCAACTAGAGCAAGGTATGCACACAAGCATGAATAGCACGATATGTAAATGCGGAAAGTAAAGCATCATAGTGAGGAGTAGAGTAAGGGATGGCTCATGATTTTTTTGCCAAGGTCTCGGAAGGATGGTGTCTTTCCCTAATCCTCGTTGGACCACTCCCGCCGGAGTTCTGGTCCCTCCCGCCACCAAGTGGAGTTCTCGCCCACGAGCTCGCAATCACTCCTAGAGTGAAGACATGATGTGTGTCACCGCTGCCCAAAACACAAGCTCGCCTCCCTTAAGAACTTGCCGGACTCCCCGAGCCGACACGGGCGCTCACTAGCGATGCCCCTTTCACCGGTGGGCTCAAACCATGGACAAACGTGTGATGGCCTTCACAACCAATCATGATAGGCTCGATCACCGACACCTAACCGGTCTAGGTCTCACCATAAACCAAGCGCAACAATCTAGATCACACCCTCAAAGATACCCTAGCCTTAGATGTGCAAGATGCTCAAGTTACTCTCCACTAGCACTCTCAAGATATGCAATATCTCCTCCTAGTGCTCTCCTCTTTTCCTCTTGGACCTTACCAAATGCTCTCAGGTATTCCACTGGCCAAGAGTTGTCTCCAAGATCCCAGCAATGAATTTATATAGGCTCCCAACCTCAAACTAGTTGTTGCCTCATGAAGTTGCCTTTTTGGACCCAATGACCGGACTGTCTAGTCACTCCCAGATCGGACCGTCCGGTCTCTCTGTAATGGTTCCTAGAACCGTTGGCTGCTATGTCCAGACAACTTTCTTGAACTGACCGGATTGTTCGATCACTGGACCGGACCGTCCGGTCTGTTTCTCTCTCTAGCCCAGGAGCTTTCACACAATTGCTTCCTCTCTGCCCTGTCCAAGTCCTACTGACCGGACCGTCCAGTTAGTAGACTAGACCGTCCGGTCTATACAGACTCTAGCATAGACAAATTCCTCGCTTCTTGCTGAAAGTCGTAGACAACAGTCCGGTCTCCACCGACCCCTCTGTCCGGTCTCTATGTCCAGAAGCCGAAACTTGTCATCCTCGCTTGACTTTGTTTCCCTTCTTCTCCGAATAGCTCCTTGGCTTCTCCACTGTCACCTAGTGCCTGTGATTTCACCGAGCAACCTTGCACATCCCCGACTAGACATGACATAAGAGAATGACCTGGACCCCCTTGATAGTCTGGTTCTTCCTATGGACTCAAAGCCCTAACAACTAGTCAAGTGTTCCAAACACTTGCACCATAGCTTGTCCTCCACTTTGATCCATCTCCATCAACCCTTGGACTCCATCAAGTTCACAAGCCTCTATGCTTGTGGTCATTGTCATCCATCGCCAAGGACGTCGTTGCCAATCATCATAAGATAGAATAGGTTTCCTACACGAACAACACTCATGTAGATATTAGTCAGATTTCATGTTTGTCATTCATCACCAAAACATCCTACCTTGGGGTGACCTCAATGTTCAAGATCCTTACAATCTCCCCCTTTTTGGAAGTAGTCTCCCCCTGAGATGTGCTAGGTGTTGAGGGAGAACTATCCACTCATTTAGCGCACTTGGATTTTAATCTTGAGCTGAAATTGTGCCCGCCTTGGTGTCGTGGTAGTCGATCTTGTTGATGTAGACACGCACCAAGGACGTAGATGCTCATGTCGGTGAGGGTGTACATTGTCACTATAGACTTGCACCATCGTTGTTCTTCTCCATGTCAGTGTAGATGTTCATCTTGATGTGATCTTCATGTTCCATCTCCTCAAATCTTCACATTTCTTCTTAATGTTCTCCTCCCCCTTTGTGTTATCGATCATCTTCATGTTCCTTCTCCCGCTTTGATATAGACTTGGCTTTTGGATCTTCATGTTTGTTCTCTCTCTTTGTCACCTATCACCAAAAACCACGCAAAAGCATAGCGAAACCATGAGGCATAAAATAGTTGGCAAGAGTTAGGATAACTCCTTTCACGGTGCTCCTCCTTGGTCGTAGTGGCGTTCCACCATAGCTCCCCTATACTTATGACTCAACAACATATTTTCTCAAATGTGGAAGGGTTAGCCATTGGAGAGGTGGGAATGTATGAGCCACTAGTCTTAAAGCCGCGTGAGTAGATTTAACCTGGGAGCTTGGTTGAACATGGCTCAATGGGCATGAAGCACAAATATCACTATTTGATCATCTAGAGAGTCATGTACTCACATTGTAAATGAGCAACTCCCCCTAGACACATGCTTGGGAGCATGTATGGTATCACAATGCAAGGATGCAAGAATGCAAATGCAACAAGTATACAATGCATGACGCGATGCTTAAGAAAAGAGAGAGAACCTCTACAAACTAAAGTGTCAACAACGAGTTGTTCCCTTCTCAAGCTTGCTCACAATGGACCATTCTTCAAAGCCTTCGGTACACCACGAACCACCTTCCCAAGCTTAACCCAAGTCCATTGCTATCTCAAGAAGGTCCAAAGTCAACCTACAAAAGATGAAAAACAAGCACAAACAAAGACACAAACAAGAACAAACAAACACTATACATATTTACAAGAGACAAGCTCAAGGGTTACTCATGTGAAGTTGTAGAGGTCGAGAACATTGAGTTCTCCCCTAAGCTTGTTGAAGGTCTTCTCATCGAGTGGCTTGGTAAAGATGTCCACCAATTGTTGATGTGTTCGCACGCTCACCAACTCGATGTCCTTATTCTCAACATGGTCTCTTATGAAGTGATGCCTCAATTGAATGTGCTTTGCATGACCATATTCTCCTGTCTTGAGGGCCATCTTGATTGCCGCCTCACTATCACAATATAGTGGCTTTTGAGTATAGTTGAGGCCATAGTCTGAGTGTGTTTGCCTCATGTAAAGGAGTTGTGCACAACATGCTCCCACCACCATATATTCCGCTTCGGCGGTAGATAGAGCCACTGAGTTTTGCTTCTTTGAGCTCCAAGATACTAGAGATCTCCCAAGAAATTGGCAACCTCCTGAAGTCCGAATCCAAATACCCAAGTAACTCAAAGTTTGTTCCTCTCGGATACCATAAGCCCATGGTAGGTGTGTACTTGAGGTATCTCATTATTCTCTTCACGGCCTTCAAGTGTGACTCTTTAGGATTTGCTTGATAGCGTGCACACAAGCACACACTAAACATGATGTCCGGTCTCGAAGCGGTGAGATTGAGCAAACACCCAATGATTCATCTATATAGCTTGGGGTTCACCGGTTTTCCTTTCACATCATCATCCAAGGGTTTGCTAGTAGCCATAGGTGTGTGCAAAGGCTTGCAATTTTCCATGTTGAATCTCTTGAGAAGGTCCTTAGTCTATTTCTCTTGATAGATGAAGCTCCCTTCTCTCAATTGTTTGACTTGAAAGTAGAGGAAAACATGCAACTCTCCAATCATTGACATTTGGAATTCCCTAGCCATCATCTCCCGAAATTCTTCATTGAACTTCTCATTCGTTGACCCATAGATGATATCATCCACATAGATTTGGCACACAAATAGATCCTTCCCAACATGCCTCGTGAACAAGCTGCTATCAATGCTTCCAATGGTGAATCCATTTTTGAGTAGGAAGTTCCTCAAGTGTTCATACCATGCCCTTGGTGCTTGCTTGAGGCCATAGAGAGCTTTCTTCAATTTGTACACATGTCTTGGATGTTTTGGGTCCTCAAACCCTAGAGGTTGTTCCACATAGACTTTCTCATTGATTTCTCCATTCAGGAAAGCACTCTTGACATCCATTTGAAAGAGATTGAAACCATTGTGTGATGCATAGGCAAGTAAGATCCGAATAGCTTCAAGACGGGCCATGGGAGCAAAGGTCTCTTTAAAGTCAATCCCCGCCACTTGAGAATATCCCTTAGCCACTAGGCGAGCCTTGTTCTTGATAATTGCTACTTTCTCATCTTGCTTGTTCTTGAAGACCCACTTGGTGCCAACCATATTATGATGCTTGGGACTCTCAACCAATTTCCATACTTTGCACCTCTTGATGTTATTCAACTCTTCTTGCATGGCAATAACCCACTTGTGATCATCCATAGCCTCATCAATGGTAGTAGGCTCAATCATAGAGATGAAGGAGAGGTTCTCAATTTCATCATTGGCCTCATCATCATTCTCCTCACTCACATAGTTGGGCTTATATTGATTTTTCCTTGTCTTTATCCCTTGAGATGGACTCCCAATGATCAAGTCTTGTGAGTGATCTTTGTTGATGGCTTTGGGTCTAGGATGGTATTTTGTTTGAGTGGGAGGAGCTCTAGGTGAAATATCTTGTGCATGATGGATTGTTTTCCCTCTTATTATATGAGTGTCTTGGATCCTTAGAGAGGTGGAAGAGTCACTCTTATGCTTTCTCGTTTTGGACTTTGAACTTGAGGTGGATGGGAGTGTATCTTGTGAAGAGCTAGGAGAAGTGGTTTGTGGTGAAGTATGTGGGGAGGTTTGTGGCTCACTTCTCACTTGGGTTTCCTTATCATTTGGTGAGTGAACTCTCAATGAATCTTGGGAGGAGCTTGTGGGAGTATTTGTGGCATCTTGGGTTGTTTGTTGTACCTTAGAGGAGGGGGTAGGTTGAGGTGGTGGAGTAGAGGGCTCATCAATATAACCATCATTGGCCTCGTGGGGTAAAACCTCGCCCGCGGGCATGTCTCTCAAGGCTTCACTCATAGGCTCATCCCCAATGTTTACTTCATGAAATTCATCCTCCTTTTGAGACCCATTTGACTCATCAAATTGCACATAATAGGATTCTTGCACACATCCTCTGGCTGAGTCGTAGACCCTATATGCTTTAGAAGTCCCAGAGTACCCAATAAGAATGCCTTCATAAGTTCCGCTCTCAAATTTCTCGGGCTCTCTCCTCTTCTTTAGAATACAACACTTGCAGCCAAAGACTCGGAAATAGGAAACATTTGGTTTCCGTCCCACCAATAGCTCATATGGCGTCTTCTTCAACAATCGGTGGAGATAGACACGGTTGGAGGTGTAGCAAGCCGTGTTGATTGCCTCCGTCTAAAACCTCTCATGAGTTCCATACTCATCCAACATGGCACGAGAAAGAGTGATGAGCATCTTGTTCTTCCTCTCCACTACTCTGTTTTGCTTGGGAGTATATGTAGCAGATAATTCATGTTTGATCCCTTTCTTGTCATAGTATTCCTCCACTGTAGTGTTCTTGCACTCCATCCCATTGTCACTCCTTATCTTCACAATGCTAGCATTGAACTCATTCTTTGCTCTCTTGGCAAACTTTCTGAAGATACCACTGGCTTGAGATTTGTCCACAAGAAAGAAGGTCCAAGTGTATTTCGTGAAATCATCAACAATCACCAAGCAATATAGATTGCCTCCTAGACTCTTGTAGTGTCTTGGTCCAAACAAATCCATGTGCAAGAGCTCTAGAGGATGAGACATAGACATGAATGACCTAGTGGGATGTGAAGATGCAACTTGTTTTCCTGCCTGACAAGCGCTGCATAGTCTATCCTTCTCAAAGGCCACATCCTTGATTCCTTCAACTACATTCCTCTTGATGATCTTCTTGAGCTGATTCATTCCAACACGTGCCAATCTTCTATGCCACAACTATCCCTTGGATGCCTTAGTGAATAGGCAAGTGCTTGGTGGCATATTGTTTGACTTGAAGTCTATGACATACAAGTTCCCATGCCTTACTCCAGGAAATACTAGCCCTCGTTTGGCATTCTCAATCTTTGCACCGTCCTCATCAAATGTGCACTTGAAATCCATGTCACATAGTTGACTAATAGACAGAAGGTTCAAGTTGATGGTTTCCACAAGAAAAACCTTGGAGAGATGGAGGTCATTTGTGATGGCCACCTTGCTCGAGCCTCTAACTCTCCCCTTTGAGTTATCCCCAAAAGTCACCTTCTCACTGTCTTCGTCTTCATCAATGGTGTTCAACATGGTTGCATTCCTGGTCATATATTGAGTGCACCCACTATCAAGAATCCAATGAGTGCCTCCATTCTTGTAGTTGACCCTGGTGGTAGCTATAAGACAAGCACTAGAGGAAGAGGGTTTAGTATCCAAAGCATTACTTGAATGACTAGCACGAACCTCATCGTGTCGAGTAATAAGACCATCCTCATAGATATGGATTCTTGCAATCCCATCTAGTACTCTCCTCCTAATGGGATAGTGAGGAGCACGGTACGTCCAATGTCCATGACCATCCCCCATGAGCACATTTGTGACAACCCTATATCGAAATATAGAGTGTGCCGTACAGGATCGCTTCGGGAGATGATTAACAAAGTAACCATACACAACATTCACACATGAACATTCATCATTTACAAAGATACATCATTAAGTGCATAATATGACAAGTTCAAAAGTCGGATTGGAAGCAACGTTAGTTACATTACAATACATATGTTCTTGGTTCAGATTACATAAATAAGCGGATGTGAAAAGACGACAAAACACAACGTTGATATCCTAAGCAAACCATGCCGGCCCTATGGCAATGGCTCACTCGTCTCGGTTAGGAGATCTAGGGACCCATTCAATGGTCCAGTTCTGGGGCTCCTCACCTTCCCATACAACTTTGTTACAACAATCATAATAGGTAGCTTGAGGAAAACCTGAAAACAACATAATCGCAAAGCCTGAGTATCTAACATACTCCGCAAGACTTATCCGTCAAAAGGTTTACTAAAACCGACTCCTAATATGCAGGGGGGCTGATGGGGCTTATTTGATATTTGCATAAAAAGCACCTATTAATTCTATGCTGCAATTTTATTCTTTAACCCAGATTTTAGTTGCTTGATGTAGGAAAAATAACTGTAGTGAACCTAGCGAGCTCATGAACAAGTGTAAAGAACAATACAACACAGCAATATGTAGCCATAGAGTAAATAAATTTCAGAATCGTAACCAATCTTCTCTACATAAATTATCATTGTCTCTGCTCGAAACAAGAGGTACTCATAACAGTGAGGGACGACAATTCGAATCGATTTACATCCTGCAGGACAAAACCTGAGAAACCATGTCGATATGTGCCATGGTTTGCTATATTTGTGATGAGTAATTGACTTGAGCGGATTTGGTGTTTGAGTTGAAATGCGGGAATCCAGGGATTGCATGAGTTTGCATATCATGGTTATGACTAACCGGAGTTGGTGGAGATATTGGTGATGTTGCAGGAGATGGGAAATGTGTTTGCTTGTCACATGATGTGTAGGTCACTGGAGTCAACTTGGCGGTCATCGACGAGAGGATCGGGCACAAGTAGGGGACTTGGGCCGGACGATCGGGATGCCAGGTGAAGTCAAGGGTGATCCACACCGTACGCATAGAGAGGCAAGAAGCACGGACGGTTTCGCGGTTGAGCCTCAAAACCGTGGTGGTGATGAAGATGGTGTGTTGACCAAGTCAAGGCGAACGGGATGCCGGTGAAAGTGACAAGGGGGCCCGATGGACAGGGACTGGGAGAGACTTGCCGTTGGTCAGGATCGTGGGACAAGGTGACACGTGTCAACATCAAGAAGTCGCACTTTGAGAAGCGTGCAAGGCGGTTTCCTGGTTTGGGCCTCAAAACCGGTGGCGGTGGTTGGTGGTGCACGTGGCATCATCACGGATCTTGCTTCAAGATGAAGCAAAGACGTGAAGCGTCCGATGGCATTTGGGCTATGAGGAAAAAGATGGACGGTTATGCCCCCGGTGGTAGGTGGGTGTGTTATGTAGGTCAAGGGTAGAGTGGTCATGTGGACAATAGACCCTAGGCCTATATAAGGAAAGGTGTGGCTAGTGGGAGTGGTGCCTCTCTTCCCATTAGCCTTGTGTTTGGACACTATTCAAAGTGCTAGGAGAGGACTTCATGTTTGAGAGGAGAGTAGTGGGTGTGTGAGAGACATCTCTTGCTCTTCCAAATAGTGGGAGGAAGAGGGTGGCTTCCTAGCCTTGTACCTATGGATCTTGTAAGCACCTTTCTATGATATGAGAAGTATTTTCTTACTCAAGATTTCCCTCTTCACTTGAATCCCGAAATTCCCTTTTTCCTATTTTCGGACCTATTTTCGTTGTGATTTTTTATCTCACTTTTGGACGGATTTTTGGCCCAGATTTCTTGAGAAAGTTGTTGCTAGGATTAGCTAGGATAATCCTCTATGGATCCTTGATGGAATTATTGGCTCTAGCACCTTCGATTTGAAGGATTTCTCAAGTTTCCCCTTTTTGGTGTTCTTGGCACAAGATCTGAAATTTGTGATGATTCCTTAAGCTAACTGAGATGATCACCTAGGATTAGGGTCATGATGTGATGAGGATTCACTGGTCAAAAAATCGCGTCATTTGGAGTTCATTTGATTGAGTTTTGGAGAAGATTTGAGAAGATCCTGAGAATTTTTTTGTTCTGTCGGGGGTTGACCGGCACTGCCGATGACCAGGACCGATACTACCGACTGGACTAGTCTGTAGGTTCCAGTGAGACTGCATCCCGCACCAGCACTGCCGATGATGCGCACCAGCACTGCCGATAGGCGTAACCGGCACTGTCGATGCCGACCGGCACAGCTGATGGCAGGGATCGGCACTACCGATGAGTGTTCAGTTCTAGACTATTGAGCATTTCATCTTCCCTTTTTGTTTCCGTTGTGATCCTTTGCTGTGATTAATTCTCCTAGGGCTAATACAACACGAGTTGGTGTGTGTAGTCTAGGTGATCAGTTCGGAGGTTGACTTGGGTTGTTTTTAGGATATAGGCCAAGTTCTCTTGGAGAATTTTGATTGGGTCCCATTCACCCCCCCTCTGGTCACCTTCTCGGTCCTTCAATTGGTATCAGAGCCGGTTTGATCACTAGTTGACCTTCACCGGCTTTGTGATCCGAAGGCAACATGGAGAAGCGTGCTGTCAAGCTGTGGATGTTCGATGAAGAGGACTTCCCCTACTGGAAGTCACGGACCAAGGCGTATCTACTGAGTCAAGGACGTGCAATTTGGGAGATTGTTGATCAAGAGTATGCTATACCACAAGACCTGAACACTGCTTCTATAGGTGAGTTAGTCAGGTATGAGAACAACTTCAAAGTTGTCAATATTCTGCTCTCTGCACTTGGTAGGAGTGAACATGATAGGGTTGCACACCTTGACACTGCTCATGCTATTTGGGTTAAGCTCTGCACTTACCATGAGGGTACCAACCAGGTCAAGTCTTTGCACAGAAATCGGGCGAGTCACTAGATGACACTTTTTGTAGGTTTCAGGCAATTGTGTGCAACTTGCGGACTTGTGGTACCCTTGTGTATAATGACAATGATAGAGCTAAGCAACTGCTGTACTCACTTGATGAAAATGTTTGGAGGGTTAAAATTGCTGCTCTAGAAGAAACTGCTGACTTCAACACCTTGAACTCTGACCAACTATATAGCAAGCTGAAATCTCATGAACTGTCTATGAAATCTCGTCCTAATCTTGCTATTCCTTCTTCTAGCATGACTTTACTTTCTAGCTCTCAGAAGATTAATCACAGTGATGCTTCTTATGGAACTAACCCCTCTTTTGACAAGTCTTCCTTGGAGTTTGCTTTGTCTTCTCTTGTTGCAGCTTCGGATGAATAGATGGAGTGCATTCCTGACGAGGAGCTGTCCTTGCTCACAAGGAAGTTCAGGAATTTCTACAACAATCGGAAGGAGAGAAGAGGAGGTGGTTCAAGAACCTGCTTCGAGTGCAGTGACCCGGGACACTTCATAGCTGATTGTCCCAAGAAGAAGAAGAAGGCCGGGTACCGCGACAACAACACTGAAAACTTCAAGCAGAAGAAGAACCATTTCTACAAGAAGGGCACAAACTCCAAGAAGTTCACCAAGGCCATTGCACGCGCATGCATTGCCGCCTTGAGCGATGTTGACCTCACATCAAGCGAAGGATTTACAAGCTCGGAGGAGGAGGTTGAAAACCCACGAGTCAAGAGGAAGGATGACTTCACTAGACTTTGCTTCATGGCAAAGAACAACCACGACACTGACTCTAGATCCGACTCCGACACAAGCGAGGGTCATCCCCCATATGGCTTTGATTCACGAGACAGAAGCTTTGCGCAGTAGCACTTTGGCGCCCCACGTTTTCCCCATCGTGGCGAGCATCACTCGTGTGTATTTGGCTTTCACACATATAATTTCTATCCTCACAACCCAAGGTTTGAGTCGAGACGCTTTGATAGGCCACGTTTTCCCTATCGTGGTTCTCATCCCATGCGTTCGAATGATAAAGTGCAAAGAACTGTGATGACTTCTACCGGTCGTATGGTTAAGTGATGGATTCCCAAATGCTTTTTGACTAACCCCAACACTGAGCCATCGACTTTCACTTCTCATTCTTTGTAGGCAGCAGGTGGATGCTTGGAGAACAAGTGGTTGATGGATTTTGGGTGTTCGCGCCACATGACCGGAAATGCAAAGTGGTTCTCCAGCCTCACTCCCTTGAAGCGTCGGGAGTATGTGACCTTTGGAGATGACAAAAGAGGAAGAGTGAAGGCAAGGGGCGCGATAAAGGTAAATGAGAACTTCACTCTCAATGATGTTGGTTTGGTTGAGTTTCTCAAGTACAAGCTCCTCTCTATCTCTCAGCTTCTTGATGTTGGTTTGGAAGTGCGCTTTAAGTCGAATTCTTCTTGTATTCTTGATTCGAGTGGTTCCTTGGTTTGTGGGATTTCTTGCATGGCAGAGTTTTTCAGGCTGATTTTGCTGGTTCTCCTGTTTCTCACAAGTGCTTATTTGCTCAATATTCTTCTGAGGTCTGGAAATGGCATAGGAGACTGGGTCGCATGAGCTTTGACTTGCTATGTCGCTTGAGTGGCTTGGGTTTGATCCGAGGATTGCCTAAGCTCAAATTTGATAAGGATTTGGTTTGTGCTCCTTGTCATCATGGGAAAATGATTGCCGCTTCTCATCCACAAATTAACTTGGTCATTGGTGATGACTGAACGCCCTGGAGAGTTGCTTCATATGGACACTGTTGGTCCTTCTCGGGTTCGTTCGGTGGGTGGGAAGTGGTATGTTCTTGTGATTGTTGACGACTATTCTCGCTACTCTTGGGTCTACTTTCTTGAGAACAAGGATGAA
This sequence comes from Eleusine coracana subsp. coracana, assembly GCA_032690845.1. NCBI lineage: Eukaryota > Viridiplantae > Streptophyta > Magnoliopsida > Poales > Poaceae > Eleusine > Eleusine coracana. The sequence continues at coordinate 41,323,295 of CM064434.1, forward strand.
GTGTTTCATCACCTTCGGAGCCTAGCTTTGAGGTTGTTCAAGGAACTCCCTGGTGCACTACGAGCGATTCGTAGTGATAATGGCACCAAGTTCAAGAACTCCTCCTTTGATGCTTTCTGTCTTGAGCATGGTACTGAGCATCAGTTTTCAGCACCTCGTGTTCCCTAGCAGAACGGTGTGGTTGAAAGAAAGAATAGAACCTTAGTGGAGATGGTCCGAATGATGCTCGATGAGCATAGGACTCTGAGGCAGTTCTGGGCTGAGGCCATTAGCACTGCTTGCTATTTTTCCAATCGGATTTTCTTGCACTTAGTTCTTAATGTGACTTCTTATGAGCTGCATTTTGGGAGAAAGCCATCGGTTTCTCATTAGCATGCCTTTGGTTGCAAGTGCTTTATTCTCAAGCGTGGTAATCTTGATAAGTTTGAGTCAAGGTCTTCCGATTGAATCTTTCTTGGTTACTCTCTTCATGGTCATTCCTACAGAGTTTTGAATTTGGAGACTAACACCATCGTAGAATACTGCGATGTAACCTTTGATGAATCAAACTCTTGTGCAAGGAATGTAATTGAGTCTGCAGGTGACAAGGAAATGAAGGAGAGCATCTTTGTAGAAGAGGACCTACAGGGCTTTGATGATGATGATGATGATTCACTTCATCTCTCATCTGAGCTTGTTCCTACTGCTACCACTACTCCAGCAGAGGGTCCATAATCTTCTACATCGACTTCAGCAGCTATCGAGTGAGCTCCAGTTGTGGTTGAGGGGGAGGTACACTCTGAGAGAGAGGCTCCTCACAACATTCAGCGTCGACACCCACCTCAATAGATGATCGGTAATATCTATGAGAGAACAACAAGGTCAAGGTCTGCACATCTTGCTTGCTTTACCAATTCTCTCTTTGTTGCAGCCTTTGATCCCCGGGTTGTTGGACACGCACTATCTGATGAACATTGGGTTAATGCCATGCATGAGGAGTTGGAAAACATTGAGAGAAACAAAGTCTGGACCCTTGTAGAGCCTCCCAACAATGTCAATGTCATAGGAACCAAATGTGTGTTCAAAAACAAACATGGGGAGGATGGTGAGGTTGTGAGAAACAAGGCTAGACTAGTTGCTCAAGGTTTTAGCCAAGTGGAGGGCTTAGATTATGGTGAAACCTTTGCTCCTGTTGCTCCCATAGAAGCCATTAGGATCTTGCTTGCATTTGCTGCCTCCAGGGCCATTAGACTCTATCAAATGGATGTCAAAAGTGCTTTCCTAAATGGTTTCATAGAGGAAGAAGTGTATGTGAGGCAACCCCTTGGCTTTGAGCACCACAAATACCCCCGTGTGTACAAGCTTCAGAAGGCTTTGTACGGGCTAAAGCAAGCACCTAGGGCATGGTATGCTAGGCTTAAGACCTTCTTGCTAGAGCGTGGGTATGTCATGGGGTGTGTTGATAAAACCTTGTTCACTCTAAAGTATGGTAATGACTTTCTAATGGTTCAGATTTACGTCGATGATATCATCTTTGGTGATTTCTCTCAAGTTCTTGTGTCTAGGTTTCAGGAAGCTATGGAAAGTGAATTTTAGATGTCGATGATGGGAGAGCTCACCTTCTTTCTTGGGCTTCAAATCAAGCAGTGCAAGCAACGCACTTTCATACATCAAGCCAAGTACACGAAGGAGCTCCCGAAGAAGTTTGACATGGTCAATGTGAAGCCGTTGTCTACACCAATGTCCACTACAACGGCTCTTGACCCTGATGAAGACTGTGAAGCGGTGGATCAAAGGGAGTACAGGAGCATGATTTGCTCCCTCTTGTACCTGACAGCGACAAGACCCGACATACACTTTGCGGTGTGTCTTTGTGCTCGCTTTCAAGCTTCCCCAAGGGTGACTCATCGCAAGGCTGTCAAGCGCATCTTCAGGTATCTCAAATACACCCTTGAGTTCGGTCTTTGGTACTCTGCATCTTCATCTCTTTATCTCATTGGGTATTCGGATGCGGACTTTGCTGGGTGTAGAATTGATAGGAAGAGCACTTCTGGTACTTGCCATTTCTTGGGTACTTCTTTGATCTGTTGGTCTTCTCGTAAGCAGTCGAGTGTTGTCCAATCCACCACAGAGGCTGAGTATGTAGCTGCTGCTAGCTGCTGCTCACAAATCCTATGGATTGTATCTACCATGAGAGACTATGGGTTGACTTTTAAGGGTGTTCCACTCATGTGTGATAACTCCAGTGCCATATGCTTAGCCAAAAACCCAGTCCAACATGGTAAGGTCAAACACATCAATGTGCGATTCCACTTCCTGAGAGACAATGTTAAAAAGGGGGATGTTGAGCTCAAATACATTGATACCAAAAACCATCTAGCTGATATCCTCACCAAGCCCCTAGAGACATGCTTTTCTTCGGGGGGAACTTGGTGTTTGTCATCCCTATGGCATCATTTGAGGGGGAGTTGGTTTTCTCTTGTATATATGTATCTTACCATTTTCACATTGCATCTCATATGTAATATATGCATTTGTAGATGAGCTTTGATTCTTATGCTTCCTTGCATTTCTCCTTGCTATGATTGAGCTTGAGCTAAGTTGTGTGGATGTGATGGTAATCTCTCATGCTTAGATTTTCTAGATGGCCTGTTATAAACTCATGTGAGCAACTTGCTAATCTTAAAGGTAAACTGAGCTTCTTGTGAACCTTATGATCTAATCTTGCTAAAACTTGCTCACCATGTGTATAATTGCTTTTATCCTTGTAGAAGCTTGCATTGTGGCTAGTCTAGAGGATGTCTTGACATTGGCACCTTGTGTTTGCGAAATGGAAGGCTTTGCGAATATTTAGCTCATGATGTAACATTGTGGGAACATGTGTTCCTTTTGCCGCAAAGGCTTGCTCTTTTGTCTTGTGCATAATCCTGAAAAATCTGCTAAGTCCTTTGATCAAGAATTACTCAATAATGCTAAATCCAAACATTGTGACTTGAAGCCTCGGGGTGTTTGCCGTACCAATTCGTGCGACCCTCCACATGGATAAGAGGACACATGAGGATAAACAATAATCACTTAATCAAACTAAGTCTCTGTTGCATATGTGAGCGTTTGTAGAGCTCATTTTCTGCGAGTGCTTGTTGCCCTTGTTGAGATTGAAACTGGCAAGATTCTTATGATTCACATGGTGCTTGTTTTGCTAGACGATCGGGATGCCGGGTGAAATCAAGGGTGATCCACACCGTACACGTGGAGAGGCAAGAAGCACGGACGGTTTCACGGTTGAGCCTCAAAACCGTGGTGGTGATGAAGACAGCGTGTTGACCAAGTCAAGGCGAATGGGATGCCAGTGCAAGTGACAAGGGGGCCCGTTGGACAGGGACTGGGAGAGACTTGCCGGTGGTCAGGATCGCGGGACAAGGTGACATGCATCGACATCGAGAAGTCACGCTTTGTGAAGCATGCAAGGCGGTTTCCCCGTTTGAGCCTCAAAACCGGTGGCGGTGGTTGGTGGTGCACGTGGCACCATCACGGAACTTGCTTCAAGATGAAGCAAAGACGTGAAGCGTCTGATGGCATTCGGGCGATAAGGAAAAAGATGGACAGTTATGCCCCTGGTGGTAGGTGGGTGTGCTATGTAGGTCAAGTGTAGAGTGATCATATGGACAATAGACCCTAGGCCTATATAAGGAGAGGTGTGGATTGTGGGAGAGGTGCCTTTGTTGCCATTAGCCTTGTGTTAGGACTCTATTCAAAGTGCTAGGAGAGGACTTCATGTTTGAGAGGAGAGTAGTGGGTGTGGGAGAGACATCTCTTGCTCTTCCACATAGTGGGAGGAAGAGGGTGGCTTCCTAGCCTCGTACCAATGGATCTTGTAAGCACCTTTCTATGATATGAGAAGTATTTTCGTGCTCAAGATTTCCCTCTTCACTTGAATCCCAAAATTCCCTTTTTCCTATTTTCGGACCTATTTTCGTGGTGATTTTCGATCTCACTTTTGGACGTATTTTTATCCTGGATTTCTTGAGAAACTTGTTGCTAGGATGAGGTAGGATAATCCTCCATGGATCCTTGATGGAATTATTGGCTCTAGCACCTTCGATTTGAAGGATTTCTTAAGTTTCCCCTTTTTGGTGTTCTTGGCACAAGATCTGAAATTCGTGATGATTCCTGGAGCCAATTGAGATGATCTCCTAGGATTAGGGTCATGATGTGATGAGGATTCACTGGTCCAAAAATCGCATCATTTGGAGTTCGTTTGATTGAGTTTTGAAGAAGATTTGAGAAGATCCCGAGAGTTTTTCTGTTCTATCAAGGGTCGACCGGCACTGCTGATGACCAGGACCGGCACTGCCGATTGTACTAGTCTGTAGGTTCCAGTGAGACTACATCCTGCACCGACATTGCCGATTGGTGGGACCGGCACTACCGATGACGTGCACCGGAACTACCGATAGGCGTGACTGGCACTGCCGAGGCCGAACGGCATTGCAAATGGCAGGGATCGGCACTGCCGATGAGTGTTCAGTTCTGGACTATTGAGCATTTTGTCTTAACTTTTTGTTTCCGTTGTGTTCCTTTGCTGTGATTAATTCTCCTAGGGCTAATACACCATGAGTTGGTGTCTGTAGTCTAGGTGATCGGTTCAGAGGTTGGCTTGGGTTGTTTTTGGGATATAGGCCAAGTTCTCTTGGAGAATTTTGATTGGCTCCCATTCATCCCACCTCTGGTCGCCTTCTCGGTCCTTCAAAACCCAAGTACACGACATACGCATCATTTAACAACATGTATGACCACCGTTCACGAGATTGCTATAAAGTCAATCCGGGGGCATCGATCCCGAGTACACGTCCTCCCCACGATACAGTACTTCGTATCCAAGGCTTAACCCGTGCACTCTCCAGCGGTCCTCAAACCCATGCATCCATTGTGCCATTCACATCACCTCTGGATCAATGAGTAATACCATCCAACAATATGGCGCCCAAGCTACTAGGTTTACCAATCCCCATATAAAGGTATGCACTTCGTACTGTTCAATACTTGTCCGCGGAGTTGCAACGATGAGCTCTTAAATTTCATCCAAATTCATACTTCATGTAAATCATAGTTGAATCATGTGATCCTATAGATTATCATTGACTCTGCTAGTTTAAGCATAGCATTTTCTAACAAATAAGGCTTACTAACACAAACTAATCATAGGTCATTGTTTGTTTATGCAAGTGGGTTTCCATCCCAAGTCCTATACTTAATGCACAATACAATATCCCTATGTTAAGAGTAAAGCAAAAATGACTCGCAAATTAATAGGTATGCACCGGGGCTTGCCTTGGGAGTGATCGTAGTTAGAGTCTTTGCCAAAGTTCACTTCAGCTCTGGGTTGCTCCGGTGTGATCTCCTCGGTCTCGTTCCGTATATGGAATGAACATGCATGAAGAAAAGGAATACACAAGGGTTCATGGACTGTCCTAAGCAATTATGAAATGCATGCCATGCTGATTATGGAAAGAATCATAGAAACTTTATATTTGCAAGGTTACACTCTAACATGCACTTCCTGTAAGTTGGCATGCACACTTTTAAAGTAAATTGATCTAGGTACATATAAGCTAATTTTAAACCATGAGCATAAAACCAAGAGTAAGAAACCTTACTGTAAATCAAGACTAACATTCTGAATGAACAGTACCAGGGAGGAATTTAGCTAAAATACTAACTATATGCATATATATGGCAATGTTCACATTGAAATTTCCTAAGCTATTTATCAAATGAGCAATTTAACAGCAAAAAGCATACTGATGGTGCTCAAAATTTTATATTGAAATTTACAGAGATGTACAAATGCACAAAGAACAGGATTACCAATTTTCTTAATCAAATTCTTAACAAAGAATTTATATAAATTCATTTATGGAAAATGGAGATTATGCAATAACACTAAAAATATGCATAAAAATGGAAATGTGCTTTTGAAAAAAGTTTAGAAATGCCATGAGATGCTCACTAAACAAATTTCATGATTTTACCACTTATATATCTCTATTTACGGTTTTATTACTCTAACTAGGGTTCTAAATTTAGGGAATTAATTTAATTAGTATACTACATAACCTTGGCTCACAACTTATTTTTCTGGTAAAGGGGAATTTCAGGAGTCGAACAAAATTAGTTTTGCAATTTTAGGACTTTTATTTCTTGAGTTATTGAATTTTTAAGCTCACAGCAAAGTTCACTTCTATTTATAAAATTGCCATTGACTGAATTTGAAATCCTCACAGTGCGCGTGCGCAGCACCGTAGCCAGGGCTGCTCGCCGGCGATGAACGGCGGCAGGGTCCTCGACTTCGTGTTGCTTTTCGTGCTCAGGGGGCATGGGGGTTCTAGGGATGGCGGGGGTTGGTGCTGTGGTCGTCGGAGCACCACCGGCGATGAGCGGCGGCTCTGTGCAACGACGGCCGGCGACGAGCGGTGCGCAGAGCCTAATCTGGCAGGGGAAAAGGCCCCAGAGCATCGCTGGACTACCATGGGGCTCGGCGTGGGTTGAATTGGTGTTGGGGAATACCGGAGGGGGTTTGCCGTCGACGGCTCCCTATCTTCGGCGATCGGCGGCGCTGCTTCCACCTCTAATTCCAGTGAGGTCACAGTGACGTACAACGATCCACCTTGGAATGAAGCTACCTATATACGTTGCGCATGACTCTTAGTTGGGAAGCAGGGCTGGATCTGACCGAGGAGACGGTGGCGATGCGGTTGAGCTGCTTCGATCAAGACAGGGGGGGGGGGCGGTGACCGCCGGCTCGCCGCGTGCTGCTACGGCTTTGGCTTGCTCCAGTGGTTCCTGGGCGGTATTGGGGATGCGCAGGGGATTGGAGAGAGTGGTGCCGCTGCTGGAAGTGGCGTGCAGTGCTGAACTCGAGCTCGACGCTTTCCTCGGAGGTGATTTAACGGAGAGGGAGAGAGAGCACGAGGGAGCGGAGCTGGCGGCCCGGGAGTGGCTTGCCAGTGAGGAGGCTTCAATTCCGGCTGGTGGCACATGGAAAATCGTCTGAGCAGTGATTGGCATGGGCAGAGAGAGGAGGGGCGATCCACGGTGGAGGGGTACGGTGTTGTTGTTCGGTGAGTGGACCAAAGGCAAGAGAAAGGGGGTTGACCCCTTCACTGAAAACAGGGTTCGGTACTTTGCAAATTTCTCCATGTTGTGTTGCTCCAATCTTCATGCAGATTTTTGTGCAAGTCCAAAACAACATACTCTCCAAATTTTGTTTTGGGGTCAAGTCCTAATTCAGCTCAGAGAAATTATGAAATTTCCAGGACAGAGGGAAATTTTTAGGGGTGTTAAACCATTACCAAAAATTGTTATAAATTCCCCAAAATTCATTCTTGGCATGACCCTCAGGAATATGCAAAAATATTGGCACACTGTCATGGAGTTTTGTGATGTTTGTGCATTGCTAACATTTGGCCAATTCTAGATTTAATTAATTAATTTCCTCTTTATTCTTTGGCACCTTAATTATTTATATTTTTAATTAGCCCTCAATTAGTATTAGGGTTAGCTTAATTAACCTTTTCTGACATGGGATGTCACAACATTGTCAAGGTTGATGTAGTGATGGGGAGTGTTATAGAGTCCAGTGATATACTCAAGCACATGCCCCACTTGTGAATGGAGCACGAGTATCATCTCCATTGCTCTCTCAATTGAGAGGTCATGTCTCCGGTTGACTACCTCCTCAACTAAGAAACCCCTCTCAGGAGTTGTGATTTGTTGGAGGAGCTTGTCAATCACTTCATGTGGTGCAATCCTCTGATGTCCCCTGAAAGAGTTTATCCTAAAGACAAGATCATAGATGCTCAATAGATTTTCACAAAGGTCAACATTTGGATTTCTCACAAATTCACCAAGTTCAAAGAAGAGATCCTGTTTGTGAGCTCGACGAAGATGCCAAAGATGTTCTTGTGGTGGAGGGAGTGGAGGAGATGGAGGCGCCGGAGCTGAAGCCGCAAGATTGATCATCACAAATGATCGAGCGAGTATTGTTGTTGGTGCTCCCCCTATGCAAATGATTGGTCTACCCGAGGTGCTTGGAGTAGAACTGTGAATGGCACTTGAGGTAGAGCTTGACGATGTGCCTGATGAATGTCTTGCCCCGAAGGGGTTGTAGAATTTGTTGCAAGACAATCTTGTGGAGGGATCAAAGAAGATTGAGACTGAAGCTACTTCTTTCCCTTTGCTTGAAGATGCTTCATGGTTTGTCTTGGATGTCTTCTTCCACGCCATGCTCGTGATGATCTCCTCATCCACGAAGAGCAGCTCAATCACATCCTCGACGGAGAGACTCTTCTCCATGAGAAGGTTGCAGGCGGTTCTTAAGCCTGACAGGGAAAATCTGCAAGCGTATAGATGCCGACGTAGCTTTCACCCGGGAGTATTCCAGAGTATCGATTTCCACAGGGAACAAGTAAAATGTCACTCCTATTCTATCAAGTCCTAGTGATGAAGGGGGCAGAATAAAGTGTACTCTATAGGGAGAAGAAGTCCCCGGGACAGGCAATCTAATGTAGGGAACCTTCTCCAAGTAACTTAGTGAGAATTCTATTTCCAAATATCTGCTTCGGGGCACGATAACGATCCACAGGTAAGGGTCGTTAACTAACCTCATATGCTAGTGGGCATGTTAATGCTAGACAACCCTGCTTGAGACTTCTTGAACATGGTGGAATTCAATATTGGACGGACAGGGCTGTCACCACCTGCCGCCGACCACACAGCCCGTGGGGACGAATGCAATCCCAGGAAAGCTAAGTCTAAACACCACATGCAAACATAGACTTTCATACCAGTTTTAGAATTGGTAAACATAACAAGATAATGCTGTGAAGCAATAAAAAGTTATGCACGAGGATCCCGTAGAATAAAAGGATAGAAATACTCACTTTATTACTTGGGCAAGAATTCCACTACATGTTGCCCGACCCCGAAGACGAGGGAGATTACTCATGTAGGAAGTTCAATCCCCGAGGCACAAGTTAAAGGAGCCAGCATCCTGAACTCCTCCTCCTACACCCTTATTCTTCTACTTGGGGAAAACTTGGGACTAATGCTTATTGCTTCTCTCTTCTCCGCTTCTGCCGAATTCCCCCTCTATTTATAGGTGGCGAAGACTTGGCGGGTACTTCAAGGTGAGGGAGTGTCGATGGGCAAAAGTCCCCCTGCTGGGTGGCCGGGCATGCCTGGCGGCATGCACCACCGGGCGGCAATCCAGGCCGGGCGGCCACACGATTGAGTTGGTTTCCGACCGCCTTCCCTCGTACGGCTCAGATTTGGTCCGGATGATGGTTGTTGGGTCGGTTTTCAACCGTCTAGTCCACTTGGCGTCAGTTGACATGATGGGCCATGTGGGCTAGCACCCCGGGAGGAAAAAGTCCCAGGCCGGGCGGCAGGATAGGCCGGGCGGCCAGGTAGGCTGGCCGGCGGCCCATTTTTTGTGCCGACCCGCTCCGGGTCATGTCTTCTCTTGTCCAAGTTGTGCCACGTGGATGCCTCCTTTAGTTCTCTACTTTTTACCCTCTTTAGTCCAGGGATGGAAAATAGCCTGATGGTGGAGTGTTTTGTAGGGTCGGCTCGGTCGGATGGTTCAGCCTGATGAGACTCTTTTTAACCAGCCGGGTGGCTGATTTCAGCTTGACATGACCCTGTCGGCCCACTATTTAAGGCAGATTCGTCCGACGGGGCATTTCTTCATGTTTTAACACAGTTTTGGCCCTTTTGGCCCTACAAACAGATATTTCACCAAAACTCATGGAACTTTATTAGTTTAAACAAATATTCAAGAAACTTAGGTCTTTACCTTGTATTTCCCAACCGGTTGGTGGCCGACATTGGGTTTTAAGGGCCACCAACACCTCCCTAAGCTTAAACCGTTGCTCGTCCCGAGCAAATTTAAAACTTGGAAGTGATGGACCAGGAGTTGCTTCAATATTAGAGCCCTGCAAGGATCAAGCGTACAAACACATACTCCTACAACATAGGGGTAATGATAAACCATCACAAGTTGATCACTAAGTCGTTCTCATTGTAAGTCAGGCTCTTAGGCATTTTATGACCTTGTCATGGGCGGTTGGAACTCAGAACAACTAGTTTAGATTTTGTCACTCAGCCTCCTACATGATCATTGTTGACGATCCTTAAATGCTAAATCCGACCATCAAATCCTTGCATAAACAACATAAAAGGAATAAACAAAATAGTAATAGCAGTTTATTATTAACCATTTCCACGAGTTTTGGTGAGACATGTATTTGCAGGTATAAAAGAGCCAAAATATGCAAAAACATGAAGAAACGCCCCGTTGGCCGATACTGCCGTAAGACAGCCGACCGATAGGGTCGTATGAGGCTGAAATCAGGGCCCGGTAGGATCGTGATGGCTGAAATAGGAACTCAGCCGACATGGTCATATCAGGCTGAAATCAACCACCCGGTGGGTTGAAACAGAGTCATCATGAGGCTAACCATCCGACCCAGTCGACCCTGCAAAACACTCCAAAATAAAGTCATTTTCCATTTCCGACTAAGGAGGGTAAAAAGTGGATAAATAAAGGAGGAATTCACGTGGCACAACATGGACTAGTCAAGACGTGACCCGGGGGGGGGGGGGGGTCAGCACCAAAGATGGGACACCGCCCGGCACATGCCGCCACCCGGTCTGGCTTGCCGCCCGGCCTGGGTTGGCCACCCAGGGTTGCCAGCCCATGAGGCCCACAACTTGTACCGACCCCATAATGGAGATTTCGGTGGAAACCGACCAAGTAACCACCATCAGGACAAGATCTGAGCCGTCCAAAGAAAGTCGGTTGGAAACCGACCAAATCCAGTGGCCGCCCGGCCTGGCCTGCAGCCCGGCGGTGCATGTCGCCCGGCATGCCCGGCCGCCCGGCACATGTGGCCGCCCGGCGTGGCCCGCCGCCCAACGGGGGAATTTTTGCCCACCGACTCTCCTCCACATGGAAGTTCCTGCCAAGTATCCGCCACCTATAAATAGAGGGGAAATTTGGTAGAAAAGAGACAACACACAAGAAGAAGAGTATAGAGCTCCACTTCAAAAGGCTTTAGCTCTGCCAAAGTGCTTAGAAAATAGGGAGAGAGTGATGGAGAGTTCGGGGAAGCACTGGGTTTGTCGGCGATCTTCCCCATGCTTGTTCCTCGACGAATGCTTTCTTTTTCAAGTAAGTGTTTGTGTTTCCTCTTTAGTATTTAAGTTTCTTATTTAAGTAAGTTCTTTCCTTTATTGCTTATGGCATCATCACTCTATTTAATTAGAGTATCTTAGTCTTCTATCAATGTGGATCCGAGATTAGGATAGTAATTGAAAGCGTAGACGTGGTGTCTAGTCTAGAGGTTACCTTTGTTTGTCGCGTGCCCCACGGTTTGTAGAGGTAGTCGGTAGGTGGTGACAGCCCAATCCGGCCTTAGGAATCCTCCACGTTCGGGTATGTCGTAGAGCTGTTGGCCGGAGTCGCCTGTGGATGCAGGGGTAAGCCGGTGCCCGAAGTAAGTAGTAGACCGAACCTATCTTATTATAGGATCCTTGACCATAGGAATCCTCTCTACCCTCTGCCTACCATATTCTTGTTGTCCTTGGACAGATTAGTTTAGAAGAATAATACACAAACATTCCCCGAGATTCGATAACCTGGAATACTCCTAGGTGAAGTGCTACATCGGTATCCGTGCACTTGTGGATTTATCTGTGGTCGTAAGAAATACCAACATGCACTTCTGGCGACACTGTCAAGGATAGTAATATTTCTGGTGCGATGTTAAGAAGTGTGAACTAGCATTTCTGGCGCCGTTGCCGGGGAACGGTTGTTGTATCATCTTTGAACCTTGTTCGTCCTCGTATCTTTTCTTTTTTTTTCCTTTTCCTTTTTTTTCCTTTATTTTTCCACCATGGAGCAAACTTCTATCCTATCATTTATTTGCTCTGAAAGGGCGAGTTCTTTGAGCCACCGCTGTCTGCGAACCCAATTCGCACATCCGGCTGTGAACTCCGCCAATGGCGCTTTAGTTTATCTCCCCTTTTTATTTCTATTCAATTCAATTCAATAGTGCACCCAGAAAAGAAAAAAAATAATAAATAAAATTGTGACTCTATTTATTGGCCCATAAAGTCAGTAGAGTCCCTTTTTCTTTTCACCCTTTTTGTTCTTGTTTTTGTTCTTCTTCAAATAACGCAGCCAAGTACAAGATCAAGTGTGGGGGAGGCCTTCAAGATTTTCAGCGGACAAACAATGCAAGGCCTCCCACCGACACATTGCACATTGTCGCTTAATCCAACACGTCAAACGTTGAGGTGACCGGTCTCCAAGCAACATTGACCAACCTACAAGGACAATCTACACAAGGCTAGTGTTCCTAAGTTTCCATACCTTCCATAGCGATGGTTTGCACACTCTATCCCTTTCCTCCAAGTTTCCAAGTTAAATCAATCTTATCTTGAAACAATCATAAAAATTTAACTAGAAAACTAAAATGAACCTTGTGGAAGCCTCATGTTATTTCATTCTTCTATTTGGTTGGCTTGCATGCTCCTTATTCCTAGTTCATAGACTTGTTGCTTATGAACTAGATCTTTAGGAAAGCATGTCACCTAGGTAGTTGATGCATGAGATATGGTTTGACGAAATGAATCTTTCTCTTATGCTTGATGTGCTTGGGAATTTTTCTTATAAAAAAAATCAAAAAAATTAAAATCAATAGCTTGACTCCTCAATGATTATATCTTCCTACCAAAGCCATATGATGAACTCATTGAAAATCTTATGCATATGCTACTTGTTGTTTCATTGAACTTTGTCAAATTGTTGTGACCCTTGTGAGTTACTATTTATGACTTTTTCATCAAGATTTTGTGCACACCACTTTGCTAATACTTCTTCACTGGAAGTTAGCACCACCATATCCATCATCCATGTGCTATTTCTTCAGCACCAGAAGATAGCAATTCCATGTCATCATCCATGCATTAAATAAAGTACTCCATCATATTCTAATAGACTCCCTTTCCAAATATCCTTGTAAAAGTGACATGGGCTATTCATGATTCAAAAAAAGAGGTGAAAAAAATTAGAGAAAGAATTAGCCCATGTTCTAAAACGCCTATCCAGTAGAAGGGAGGGAGCATCTTAAAAGAAAAGGGAGTATTCACATTTAGTCTTTTTCCATCCACATATCCACATGTGCACATGCTTGATCAAAAGTTCATGAATTGTTCTCCATGGATCCAGTTTTTGACTTAGTAATATATGAGACACAAGTATGCCTCCCTTTTATCCCTACCTTGAGCTTCACATAAAGCCATATTTAGAAGTAGGATGAAAAGAGGCAATGTCCTGGTGAGGAACCATACACATTGGGGGATTTGAGAGAATCATTTGAGGGGTACAACTATGATTTGTTTTGAAAATCTTTTCGAAAACCCAAGCTACATAGCAGAATGAGTGAAGATGATTAGAGTCAGGACCATTCCATCCTTCAATCACCCAAGGTAACATGATAGACACTTTAAAAGTTCATAGGTACAAGTATGACTTGGAATAATTTGCATGCTACCATCATACCAATTGAAGTTATGATTCACCTTAGTCTCTATTCTTTTACTCGAGGACGAGCAAAGACTAAGTGTGGGGGTGTTGCTGACGGTCCTTAAATGCTAAATCCGACCATCAAATCCTTGCAGAAACAACATAAAAGGGATAAACAAAATAGTGATAGCAGTTTATTATTAATCACTTCCACGAGTTTTGGTGAGACATGTGTTTGCAGGTATAAAAGAGCCAAAATATGTAAAAACATGAAGAAACGCCCCATCGGACGATACCGCCGTAAGACAGCCGGCCGACAGGGTCGTAAGAGGCTGAAATCAGGGCCCGGTAGGGTCGTGATGGCTGAAATCAGAACTCAGCCGACAAGGCCATATCAGGCTGAAATCAGCCACCCGGTGGGTTAAAACTGAGTCGTCAAGAGGCTAACCATCCGACTCAGCCGACCCTGCAAAACACTCCAAAATGAAGCCGTTTTCCATTTCCGGACTAAGGAGGGTAAAAAGTGGACAAATAAAGGAGGAATTCACGTGGCACAACATGGACAAGTCAAGACACAACCCGGGGGGGGGGGGGGGGGGGGGGTCGGCACCAAACATGGGCCGCCGCCTGGCCTGGCTTGCCGCCCAGTCTGGGTTGGCCACCCAGGGTTGCCAGCCCATGAGGCCCATAACTTCTACTGACCCCCATAACCGAGATTTTGGTGGAAACCGACCAAGTTACCACCATCGGTACAAGATCTGACCGTCCAAAGAAAGTCGGTTGGAAACCGACCAAATCCAGTGGCCGCCCGGCCTGGCCTGCCGCCCGGCGGTGCATGCCGCCCGGCATGCCCGGCCGCCCGGCAGGGGAATTTGTGCCCACCGACTCTCCTCCACATGGAAGTTCCTGCCAAGTATCCGCCACCTATAAATAGAGGGGAAATTTGGTAGAAAAGAGACAACACACAAGAAGAAGAGTATAGAGCTCCACTTCAAAAGGCTTTAGCTCTGCCAAAGTGCTTAGAAAATAGGGAGAGAGTGATGGAGAGTTCGGGGAAGCACCGGGTTTGTCGGCGATCTTCCCCATGCTTGTTCCTCGACGAATGCTTTCTTTTTCAAGTAAGTGTTTGTGTTTCCTCTTTAGTATTTAAGTTTCTTATTTAAGTAAGTTCTTTCCTTTATTGCTTATGGCATCATCACTCTATTTAATTAGAGTATCTTAGTCTTCTATCAATGTGGATCCGAGATTAGGATAGTAATTGATAGCATAGACGTGGTGTCTAGTCTAGAGGTTACCTTTGTTTGTCGCGTGCCCCACGGTTTGTAGAGGTAGTCGGTAGGTGGTGACAGCCCAATCCGGCCTTAGGAATCCTCCACGTTCGGGTATGTCGTAGAGCTGTTGGCCGGAGTCGCCTGTGGATGCAGGGGTAAGCCGGTGCCCGAAGTAAGTAGTAGACCGAACCTATCTTATTATAGGATCCTTGACCATAGGAATCCTCTCTACCCTCTGCCTACCATATTCTTGTTGTCCTTGGACAGATTAGTTTAGAAGAATAATACACAAACATTCCCCGAGATTCGATAACCTGGAATACTCCTAGGTGAAGTGCTACATCGGTATCCGTGCACTTGTGGATTTATCTGTGGTCGTAAGAAATACCAACATGCACTTCTGGCGACACTGTCAAGGATAGTAATATTTCTGGTGCGATGTTAAGAAGTGTGAACTAGCATTTCTGGCGCCGTTGCCGGGGAACGGTTGTTGTATCATCTTTGAACCTTGTTCGTCCTCGTATCTTTTCTTTTTTTTTCCTTTTCCTTTTTTTTCCTTTATTTTTCCACCATGGAGCAAACTTCTATCCTATCATTTATTTGCTCTGAAAGGGCGAGTTCTTTGAGCCACCGCTGTCTGCGAACCCAATTCGCACATCCGGTTGTGAACTCCGCCAATGGCGCTTTAGTTTATCTCCCCTTTTTATTTCTATTCAATTCAATTCAATAGTGCACCCAGAAAAGAAAAAAAATAATAAATAAAATTGTGACTCTATTTATTGGCCCATAAAGTCAGTAGAGTCCCTTTTTCTTTTCACCCTTTTTGTTCTTGTTTTTGTTCTTCTTCAAATAATGCAGCCAAGTACAAGATCAAGTGTGGGGGAGGCCTTCAAGATTTTCAGCGGACAAACAATGCAAGGCCTCCCACCGACACATTGCACATTGTCGCTTAATCCAACACGTCAAACGTTGAGGTGACCGGTCTCCAAGCAACATTGACCAACCTACAAGGACAATCTACACAAGGCTAGTGTTCCTAAGTTTCCATACCTTCCATAGCGATGGTTTGCACACTCTATCCCTTTCCTCCAAGTTTCCAAGTTAAATCAATCTTATCTTGAAACAATCATAAAAATTTAACTAGAAAACTAAAATGAACCTTGTGGAAGCCTCATGTTATTTCATTCTTCTATTTGGTTGGCTTGCATGCTCCTTATTCCTAGTTCATAGACTTGTTGCTTATGAACTAGATCTTTAGGAAAGCATGTCACCTAGGTAGTTGATGCATGAGATATGGTTTGACGAAATGAATCTTTCTCTTATGCTTGATGTGCTTGGGAATTTTTCTTATAAAAAAAATCAAAAAAATTAAAATCAATAGCTTGACTCCTCAATGATTATATCTTCCTACCAAAGCCATATGATGAACTCATTGAAAATCTTATGCATATGCTACTTGTTGTTTCATTGAACTTTGTCAAATTGTTGTGACCCTTGTGAGTTACTATTTATGACTTTTTCATCAAGATTTTGTGCACACCACTTTGCTAATACTTCTTCACTGGAAGTTAGCACCACCATATCCATCATCCATGTGCTATTTCTTCAGCACCAGAAGATAGCAATTCCATGTCATCATCCATGCATTAAATAAAGTACTCCATCATATTCTAATAGACTCCCTTTCCAAATATCCTTGTAAAAGTGACATGGGCTATTCATGATTCAAAAAAAGAGGTGAAAAAAATTAGAGAAAGAATTAGCCCATGTTCTAAAACGCCTATCCAGTAGAAGGGAGGGAGCATCTTAAAAGAAAAGGGAGTATTCACATTTAGTCTTTTTCCATCCACATATCCACATGTGCACATGCTTGATCAAAAGTTCATGAATTGTTCTCCATGGATCCAGTTTTTGACTTAGTAATATATGAGACACAAGTATGCCTCCCTTTTATCCCTACCTTGAGCTTCACATAAAGCCATATTTAGAAGTAGGATGAAAAGAGGCAATGTCCTGGTGAGGAACCATACACATTGGGCGATTTGAGAGAATCATTTGAGGGGTACAACTATGATTTGTTTTGAAAATCTTTTCGAAAACCCAAGCTACAAAGCAGAATGAGTGAAGATGATTAGAGTCAGGACCATTCCATCCTTCAATCACCCAAGGTAACATGATAGACACTTTAAAAGTTCATAGGTACAAGTATGACTTGGAATAATTTGCATGCTACCATCATACCAATTGAAGTTATGATTCACCTTAGTCTCTATTCTTTTACTCGAGGACGAGCAAAGACTAAGTGTGGGGGTGTTGCTGACGGTCCTTAAATGCTAAATCCGACCATCAAATCCTTGCAGAAACAACATAAAAGGGATAAACAAAATAGTGATAGCAGTTTATTATTAATCACTTCCACGAGTTTTGGTGAGACATGTGTTTGCAGGTATAAAAGAGCCAAAATATGTAAAAACATGAAGAAACGCCCCGTCGGACGATACCGCCGTAAGACAGCCGACCGACAGGGTCGTAAGAGGCTGAAATCAGGGCCCGGTAGGGTCGTGATGGCTGAAATCAGAACTCAGCCGACAAGGCCATATCAGGCTGAAATCAGCCACCCGGTGGGTTAAAACTGAGTCGTCAAGAGGCTAACCGTCCGACTCAGCCGACCCTGCAAAACACTCCAAAATGAAGCCGTTTTCCATTTCCGGACTAAGGAGGGTAAAAAGTGGACAAATAAAGGAGGAATTCACGTGGCACAACATGGACAAGTCAAGACACAACCCGGGGGGGGGGGGGGGGGTCGGCACCAAACATGGGCCGCCGCCTGGCCTGGCTTGCCGCCCAGTCTGGGTTGGCCACCCAGGGTTGCCAGCCCATGAGGCCCATAACTTCTACTGACCCCCATAACCAAGATTTTGGTGGAAACCGACCAAGTTACCACCATCGGTACAAGATCTGACCGTCCAAAGAAAGTCGGTTGGAAACCGACCAAATCCAGTGGCCGCCCGGCCTGGCCTGCCGCCCGGCGGTGCATGCCGCCCGGCATGCCCGGCCGCCCGGCAGGGGAATTTGTGCCCACCGACTCTCCTCCACCTTGAAGTACCCGCCAAGTATCCGCCACCTATAAAATTAGAGGGAAATTTGGTAGAAAAGAGACAACACACAAGAAGAAGAGTATATAGCTCCACTTCAAAAGGCTTTAGCACTACCAAAGTGCTTAGAAAATAGGGAGAGAGTGAGGGAGAGTTCGGAGAAGCACCGGGTTTGTCGGCGATCTTCCCCATGGTTGTACCTCGATCGATGCTTTCTTTTTCAAGTAAGTGTTCGTGTTTCCTCTTTGGTATTTAAGTATCTTATTTAAGCAAGTTATTTCCTTTATTGCTTACGGGATCATCGCTCTATTTAATTAGAGTATCTTAGTCTTCTATAAATGTGGTCCGAGACTAGGATAGTAATTGATAGTGTAGACGCGGTGTCTAGGCTAGAGGTTACCTTTGTTTGCCGCGTGCCCCACGGTTTGTAGAGGTAGTTGGTAGGTGGTGACAGCCCTATCCGGCCTTAGTAAACCACCACGTTCGGGTACGTCATAGAGCTATTGGCCGGAGTCGCCTATGGATGCAGGGGTAAGCCGGTGCCCGAAGTAAGTAGTAATTGACCAAACCTATCATATTATAGGATCCTTGACCATAGGTATCCTCTCTACCCTCTGCCTACCATATTCTTGTTGTCCTTGGATGGATAAGTTTAGAAAAATAATACACACATGTTCCTCAAGATTCAACAACCTGGAATACTCCTAGGTGAAGTGCTACATCGGTATCCGTGCGCTTGTGGATTTATCTGTGATCATAAGAAATACCAACATGCATTTCTGGCGACGCTGCCAGGGATAGTAATATTTCTGGTGCGACGTTAAGAAGTGTCAACAATCATGAGTTCAAAGTTTTTGTAATGCTACATAAGATTGAAAATTTTCCCTCTTGGTGTAATCCTTCATTATGACTCTCATCTCTCAAAAAGTGTATTTTCTCACCAATTGCTCATCATACTCTATGAAATTTGACTTTATATGTGGAGCTTGGTAGGATGGCACATCTTGTATGCATATTTCATTAAGTTAAGAGATGGTCCTAGCGAAAAGACTTGGCACTTTCTCATTCCAACCATTTGGAAATAATGTCCAGGGGAGAGGGAGAGAATGGACTCATGCGAAGGAGTGGACTAGCACAATAGAAAAAATCTTTATCAAAGATTGGATTTTTGTGCTAGAGTGAAAGGATGGTCCTTTATTTTTGCTCAATGAATTTAATGAACCGTGAAACTTGACATTTGTACATCTATAAGAGCTGATAATTTTTTTCTCATTTTTTTCTTTCTTTCTTCTTTTCTTTCTTTCTTTTTCAGCTCTCATAGTGTAGGGAAGCTAGTTCAATGGTTCAAATATTTTTCCAAACTTTTTCTGAGCATTTATTTTTGGAGAACCAAAATCTTTTTGTAGGATCAAGGTTTTCGCAAAGGAGAGATTTTTGGCTAACATGCTTGGTGAAGTGGATGCTTGAATCCAATGTGGAAACCACATAACCGAGCATGATTATTTGAGAACTCAAAGATTACACGAAGGAAAATGATTGGCTTTGAAAGTGCAAGTCCCTCATAAGGATCAAATCCTAACCAAACTCAATGCATACATGGATGGCATAAAAGTGGGTTCACAATTAATATCTGGCATTGGTAGGAATTTTTCTATCATAGGAAGGACATACACCAAGTAGGGGGTTTTTATTGCAGCATGGTTTTGAAAGAAATCATTGGACTCTAATCATGAAGAGATCATAGACTCATCCAAAACATGCTATATCATGAATTCCAACAACTAGACTTGGTGTTTATTAGCCATTTTGCACCCACTAAAACATAGAGGGAGTAGCTTGTCATCATGCCGGTCTACCATTACCCACCAAAATGAAGAGTAGAGGTTGTATACTTGAGACTCACAGGGAGCTAACAGAACAACTATTCATCATTTACATAGGCAAGGTAGAGATTAAGTTTTTCAAATTTTATTTGAAAAGGGAAATATTTTTGTTCTTTTTTGTTATGCAAATTTTTATGGTTTTTCTTCAAAAACTGAAAAATGTTTTTGGGGTTTCTTAAATTTTCTCAAAAAAAAATGAAAACAACTCCACTAGAGAAAGGGGGAAAGAGGATAGAACAAGCGGCACACCTTGGTTTGGGTACCTCCCCAAGCTTAGGTCTTTGCCTGAACAGTTGGTCCATCATGGAGAGGTTTGTCTGAAGTTGTTCTGATGTTTGTTGCAGCCACTCTTGTCCATCCCTTATGGCTGCTTGTATTTCTTGAGTTCGTTCGTTGGTTTCATAAGCATTGGCAGCCAAGTATTACATGTCTTCTTCCAACTCTGAAAAGTTGTACGATGTGAATTGGGCGGAACATGAAGTGCCTATGCCTCCATGAGGTTGGTGGTAGCTCCCCGTCCCATAAGGATTATACGGTTCATATTCTTCATGGGATGGACTAGTGTAGTATGATGAGCTAGTAAATCCGGGGACTTGTGGTTGCTCCCAATGGTATTGTGAGCTTCCCGAAGCACCTGTTCAAGGTGGTCTTGTCCCTGGCCTATCCCAATCCGGCCGTGTTGAGTGTGTACTCAAAATCAGCAAGGACATCGATTCACTCGAGGAAGTTGTGGTTGAACTTGCGCACGGATGTGAACTCCCGATCCTGAATGCTGGTGAGTTTGCTTCGCTCGTCATAGTCATTGAACACCATATGTTCTTCACTCTCCATGAATTTGTCAAACTCTTCGTCTTGCATGCTTTGCACCGTTGGGGCTTCTGATATGGACATTGAGTCTAAGAGATAACTCAGGGCATACCCCTGTGAAGCTCCCGAGTGCTCGGCTTCTGAGCGCTCACTTTGCGTGCGCCTCCCACGTCTCGAGCCGCTGCTGCTTGGTGTAGAGGCCGCTCCAAATATTTTCCATTCCTACAAAAGGGGTTACTTGGACACAATACCTGAAGGACAAAATGATGATAATGGTTAGCGGTTAGTTGCTCGGTTAGTAGTCCAAGTGTTAGTCGTTCAAACGTGCAAGGGTGACAACAAATTCTCTCTAGTTGGTTTTATTGCACCACACTTTTATTGCTAAGTGCAAAGTGCACTTACTAGAGAGAGCTAGTTAAGTGAGAAGAGGAATGCGAAGGGAGAGAGTTTGTGAGGGAGAGAAAATGTTTTCAGCTGAGGGTGGAGAAGCAAGAGGTGATGGGAGATGGCTAGGCCCAAGTGCCATGTGATCCACTTGCTCAATTTGTCCAAAAATTTGCTAAGAGTGTAGGGAGCAAGGATAGAGTGATGGGATGGCCAAAGTTGTATGTTTGCAATGAGTGTGCTGCCACTCATGAGGCGTAGGTGAGTAGGGTGGTAGGTGCGTGTGAGTGGTGAAAGAGTGAGGTGAATGGGTGGCTCTCATTCATTCACTTTCACTCATAGTGGGGCTTTTGATTAGCATTTTTCTTCAAGGTAAGGCTGGCCACACCTTCACCACTCATTGCCGTCATCTCTGCATTAAAAGTGCCAAGAGTTCGAGAAAAAGTTGTGCCGGGCAGCAGAAATGACCCAGCCGGGTGGTCGTTTTCATGAAAAATGACCCCCAGGGTGGTGAAATTGGACTGGGTTATTTTAGGTTAGGTGGCTCAAGATTATCTAGTCGGGTGATCATATTTTGGCAAATATAACCTCCCAGGTTCTAAAATTTGATAAAATTTGACCTCCAAAAATTTTACCCAGCTGGGTGGTTATTTTCATGGAATATGACCTCCCGGTTTGCTGAAATCCAACTAGCCGGGTTGGATGATCAGACTATCACCCAAAGGGTCGTTTTTGCTGAAATTTGACCTCCCGGGTACTAATATTTTACTCGTCGGGTTGGATTCTAAGTACTTGAATATTACCTAGCCGGGTGGTCGTTTTCATGAAATACGACCTCTAGGGTGCTAAAAACTGACTGGATGGACAAGAGCCTAAGATTATCACCCGGGTGGTCGTTTTTGATGAAATTTGACCTCCCAGCCAGTAAACTTGGACGAGCCATCACTAATAACTTTTTTTCTTTTATAGCCTAATATAATGGTTAAAGGTGAAACTAAAAACAACCTAATTTAATGGTATGGTGAAAACAAAGAAAAACTAGCGGATGAGACGTAGTTCAGAATGGCACTGCTACCATTCCCCGGCAACGGCGCCAGAAAGCTTATTGGCGGTTCTTAAGCCTAACAGGGAAAATCTACAAGCGTACAGATGCCGACGTAGCTTTCACCCGGGAGTATTCCAGAGTATCGATTTCCACAGGGAACGAGTAAAGTGTCACTCCTATTCTATCAAGTCCTAGTGATGAAGGGGACAGAATAAAGTGTACTCTATAGGGAGAAGAAGTCCCCGGGCCAGGCAATCTAATGTAGGGAACGTTCTCCAAGTAACTTAGTGAGAATTCTATTTCCAAATATCTGCTTCGAGGCACGATAACGATCCACAGGTAAGGGTCGGTAACTAACCTTATGTACCAGTGGGCACGTTAATGCTAGACAACCCTGCTTGAG
Organism: Eleusine coracana subsp. coracana; assembly: GCA_032690845.1. Classification (NCBI taxonomy): domain Eukaryota; kingdom Viridiplantae; phylum Streptophyta; class Magnoliopsida; order Poales; family Poaceae; genus Eleusine; species Eleusine coracana. The sequence continues at coordinate 41,345,753 of CM064434.1, forward strand.
ACTTCCCGAACATGGTGGAATTCAATATTGGACGGACAGGACTGTCACCACCTGCCGTCTACCACACAGCCCGTGGGGACGAATGCAATCCTAGGAAAGCTATGTCTAAACATAGACTTTCATACCAGTTCTAGAATTTGTAAACATAACAAGATAATGCTGCGAAGCAATAAAAAGTTATGCACAAGGATCCCGCAGAACAAAAGGATAGAAATACTCACTTTATTACTTGGGCAAGAATTCCATTACATGTTACCCGGCCCCGAAGATGAGGGAGATTACTCACGCAGGAGGTTCAATCCCCGAGGCACAAGTTGAAGGAGCCAGCATCCTGAACTCCTCCTCCTACACCCTTATTCTTCTACTTGGGGAAAACTTGGGACTAATGCTCATTGCTTCTCTCTTCTCCGCTTCTACTGAATTGACCCTCTATTTATAGGTGGCGGAGACTTGGCGGGTACTTCAAGGTCAGGGAGAGTCGGTGGGCAAAAGGTCCCCCGCCGGGCGGCCGGGCATGCCGGGCAGCACTGCCGGGCGGCTACCCAGGCCGGGCGGCAACCCAGGCTGGGAGGCCACATGATTGAGTCTGTTTCTGACCGCCTTCCCTCGGACGACTCAAATTTGGTCCGGATGATGGTTGTTGGGCCGGTTTTCTACCGCCTTATCCACTTGGTGTCGGTTGGCATGATGGGCCAAGTGGGCTGGACACCCCGGGAGGAAAAAGTCCCAGGCTGGGCAGCCTAGGCCGGGCGGCGGCCCATTTTTGGTGCTGACCCCCTCTGGGTCATGTCTTCACTTGTCCAAGTTGTGCCACGTGGATGCCTCCTTTAGTTCTCCACTTTTTACCCTCTTTAGTCCGGGCATGGAAAATGGCCCCATGGTGGAGTGTTTTGCAGGGTCAGCTGGGTCGGATGGTTCAGCCTGATGAGACTCTGTTTTAACCAGCCGGGTGGCTGATTTCAGCCTGATATGACCCTGTCGGCCTGCTGTTTATGGCAGATTTAGCTGACGGGGCGTTTCTTCACGTTTTACCACAGTTTTGGCCCTTTTGACCCCACAAACACATATTTCACCAAGATTCGTGGAACTTTATTATTTAAACAAAATATCAAGAAACTTAGGTCTTTACCTTGTATTTCCCGACCGGTTGGTGGCCGATACTGGGTTTTAAGGGCCACCAACAAAGGTTAAGTGTGACGTAGAAGAGCTTGTTGCTCAGAAGCAAGGAGAGAATCTTCTCAACTATCACAATCTTGGGAAGCTCGAAAGAAGTTGCCCCAATCCTGTCCACAATACCTCGCAAGCTAATAAGAGAGTCAAGTAAGTCCTCATTGTCATGAGCATGAAAAGTAAAGAACTCCTCAACAAGAGAACTACTAGCATGATCAATAGGAGAGCAAGGAAGATGAAGAGACACATCATTATCAATCATCATATTAGGCACACTAGTAGAGCAACCTATCAAGTCATTGCTAGAAGAATCTAGGCACTCACTAGAACAAGGCACATCTACACAATCATCACAGTCATCATACACATGATCATCGGTAAACGTATTAGCAAAGTCTACAATAGTATCCATCAACTCATCTAGAATCATGGCATTTAGGTAGCTTTTAAAGCAATCCTTCCATGAGCCATGACTAGGCCCCGAATGGGATGACATCCCAACTCAATATGGTCACTACTCAAGGCGGTTAAGCCTTATAATGAGCACTTGGCTCTGATACCACATGAAAGGACCGAGTGACCGAGAGGGGGTGGGGGTGAATCAGGAACTCGCACTATGTATCAAATTCACCAAATTCTAAAACCGACCACTCAAAACAGCTCCTACACAATCCTAATGGTGATCACACTAGCAAGATAATAAACCTATGAAAGGAACAACATCCTAAGCATACTAGTGGATCACACAAAGGCAATACAACTCCTATGCAAGCTAGTTACCAAAGATACCCGGAAGCAAACAATAAGCTAGCAAAGGAACCTACTCATGCAATGCTACAAGATAAGGAACTAGAGCATACAAGCATGAGTAGCACAATACATACTAAGGTGATCAACCAAGCCAAAGCAACTCATATACATGCTAGTGTTCAAGTATGAAGACTAAGTACTACTAGCAAGCAAAGAAGTCTATTCATGTAAGTCTACAAGGTAATCAACTAGAGCAAGGTATGCACACAAGCATGAATAGCACGATATATAAATGCGGAAAGTAAAGCATCATAGTGAGGAGTAGAGTAAGGGATGGCTCATGATTTTTTTTTCAAGGTCTCGGAAGGATGGCGCCTTCCCCTAATCCTTGTTGGACCACTCCCGCTAGAGTCCCGGTCCCTCCCGCCACCAAGTGGAGTTCTCGCTTCGAGCTCGTAATCACTCCTAGAGTGAAGACACGGTGTGCGTCACTGCTGCACAAAACACAAACTTGCCTCCCTCGAGAACTTGCCGGACTCCCGGAGCCGACACGGGCGCTCAGTAGCGATGCCCCTTTCACTGGCGAGCTCAAACCGTGAACAAACGTGTGACGGCCTTCACAACCGATCACGATAGGCTCCATCATCAACACCTAACCGGCCTAAGTCTCACCATAGACCAAGTGTAACAATCTAGATCACACCCTCAAGGACACCCTAGCCTTAGATGTGCAAGATGCTCAAGTTACTCTCCACTAGCACTCTCAAGATATGCAATATCTCCTCCTAGTGCTCTCCTCTTTTCCTACTGGACCTTACCAAATGCTCTCAGGTATTCCACTGGCCAAGAATTGTCTCCAAGACCCCAGCAACGAAGTTATATAGGCTCCGAGCCTCAAACTAGTCGTTGCCTTTCTATACCCAATGACCGGACTGTTCGATCATTCCTAGACCGGACCGTCCAGTCTCTCTAGAACGGTTCCTAGAACCGTTGGCTGCACTGTCCAGACAACTTCCCTGAACTGACCGGACTGTCCGGTCTATTTCTCTCTCCAGTCCAGGAAACTTTGCACAATTGCTTCCTCTCTGCCCTGTGCCACTCCTACTGACCGGATGATCCGGTCAGCAGACCGGACCGTCCGTTCTGTACAGACTATGGCATAGACAGATTCCTCGATCCTTGCTGAAAGTCTCAGACAACTGCCCATAGTGACCATACAGTCTGGTCTCCCTGACCCCTCTATCCGGTCTCTATGTCCAAAAGCCAAAACTTGTCGTCCTTGGTTGACTTCGTTTCCCGGCTTCTCCGAATAGCTCCTTGGCTTCTCCACTATCACCTAGTGCCTGTGATTTCATTGAGCAACCTTGCACATCACCGACTAGACATGACCTAATAGACTGACCTAGACCCCCTTGATAGTCCGGTTTTTCCTATGGACTCAAAGCCCTAACAACTAGTCAAGTGTTCCAAACACTTGCACCATAGCTTGTCCTCCGCTTTGATCCATCTCCATCAACCCTTTGGACTCCATCAAGTTTACAAGCCTCCATGCTTGTGGTCATTGTCATCCATCGCCAAGGATGTCATTGCCAATCATCATAAGATAGAAGAGGTTTCCTACATGAACAACACTCGTGTAGATATTAGTCACATTTCATGTTTGTCATTCATCATCAAAACATCCTACCTTGGGGTGACCTCAATAGTCATGATCCTTACAAACTCACTCAGGCATTCTGCAAGTGTTGTCACCGTGATACCATCCTCTGACTGTGATCCCGTAGGCTGGGGAGGTGCTCCTGTACTGGCTGACTCAAGAACCACCATCTTAGGATGAGCTGCCTGCCCTGGGGACTCGAGGTGCATAACTGGTAGTCACCTCAGGGAACGCCTGTTATTGCTCCTCTGTTACAAGGACCATCCTCTTGTTGGCACCAGATTTTGACCGATCCTATCAAATTGGAGACAGGAAATTGAAATCGGCCGAAGTCAATGATATTTGACGGCCGAAGGAGTTTAAATGGTCCTAGTAGTGCTATTTTATTTTTCTTCTATGTCTGCAGTTTAGATCTTTATTCTAAAAATAGTCAGTTTGTTTAGGAGTCTTGACCGAGTCGGGTTGAAACCTCTTGCATGAGGTTATAAATATGTAATAGGATATGTACAAAAAGAATAACACTTTCGTTCAATACAATTTGGTGCATCTTCAACTTTTCCTACTCGACGAAACTCTCATCTCGTGCGGGCTGCATCGGCTCTGATCTCGGTGAGAGACATGGACTAGTCACCCTCATTAATTCTATAAATATCAGCTAGTACATTCTCATTGATTTGATATTCTAGTTGTTATTGTTAGAATTGCTAGTTATCCGGTAATTAGATCTGCATTGTATTTATTCTATCGACTCTGATTGCAATACTGTCTTGGTTGAAGCCGACCTATTGTGATCTCACTAGGTTCCATAGGTGCGAGTCACTTTGTTGATTTTATCTATAAATAGATTAAATCTAGCTCCAACTACCATGTTTGAATACTATCTCGATTAAGTTTGATCTGTTCAAATCAGTAAGGCTGCATCAATTCTGACCTCTTACTGGGTAGATAGAGTTAGATTCGATCTGTCTGTAGGCAGAATCGATAGGGTTCTATCAGGGTGTTTAGCCGATAGGTTATCATGGCTCAATCGACTTTTAGGTGTTAACTGATTACATCATATATTCGTGAGAGTCATTTGCCCCCCATGTTTGAATAAGATAGATTTATGATTTTAAGGCATATTTCCAATACCAGCTATTAAATCTATCGACTTAGCACTATCGACAGAGCAGGGTTTTGCACGCATATTGTACTTCTATCGACTCTACCTCATTGACTCTGCCCTATCGACTAAGCATGTATTGGCATGATTCCTTTCATCTTTTCGATCTTGCTCCGTTTGATTCAAACCTTTATAGGCATTATAATGAATATTATTTTACATATTAAATTTGGAGGCCCTACCAAAACCGACTTCGAGTCTGTTTCGGGGCTCAAGACCAGTCTGCACTAAAACGGATGCCCGTGATGCATACGGACTCGGATTTGGACGTTCTACATATGCACGGAAAGATAAGAAGAAGACCGTTCCAATGCCGCTGGTCTCATATCAAAATTCATCCGGAGTCATTGAGGATTGTTGAAACAAGAGAGGGTCTAGAATCTGTTTCAGTGCTGCATCGCCTATTTTTAGCCTTTGAGCTTTGTATCTAGTTGAGCCCAACTAGGGGCGCGTCCAGAGGATCTTGCACGACTCTAGGGTCTTCATATACAGCCGCCAACACACCATTAGGGTTTAGATTTTGCTTAGATTATTCTGTTCATAACAGTTTCGCCATCATCACGGTTTGTGAGACCCCAACTTCGTGAGATTCATAATACATCTGCAATTGTGTTGCATTCTTTTTTGTTCTTGCTTGTGTTCTTGATTTGCAGTCAGGGATTAGCCTTCTCAGCAAGGTAAATCATTTTAGAATGGTTGATAACAAGAGAAGACGTCGTGCTGCGATTGCGGGGTTTAGAACGTGTTGTTCTGAAGCCGGATCGATTTATGTGTCGCCTCCGACCAAATCAACGTATCCAGAACCTTTCGAAAGATCGGGAACCCTTGCCCACGTCAAGTGGTATCAGAGCTTCAGGTGTACCGTCAGGTTCGCACTACCCTCAGTTAATTTCATTTTGTGTTCATCCTATCGTCCGCAGAAAAGCCCAAAAAATTTTTCCCTCCACCCAAGACCACGTGTTTAGCCTCTGCATATTTCAATTTCCGAGTCTGTAGTGTTGATTTTGTGCCCTAGTTCTTGTTTAGTCGCTGGTTTAGTTTGTGTTTTTATCATCAGTAGTGTTTCCCTTGCAACCCTAGCCGCCATCCCCTTCACCATTCTCTGTTTTGTTAACTTTTTGTGCTAAGGTTGATTGATTGACACACCTAGCCTAGTCCCACCCTAATCCCACCCTAATCACACCGTCAACACCCCGGACCAATCTCCATAAATTCCACTTTCTGCTGCCTCCACGCCGCAAAAAAAAAAATCCTAACCGATTCCAAACCCGACCCCAAACCCGACTCGGGTTTCGACTCTGACACCCCTTCGGTAAAACGGGTATAACTTTTCGCTCGGTTGTCCATTTTGGCTGAAATTTTTACAAGAGATTCTTGACTTCAAGCTTTAAGTTTAAACCCGTGTGTGCCCTCGTCAAAAAATGCAAAAAAAATCGGGAAGATAAAGAAAAAAATGATTTAAGTTTAAACCCGACGTTTTCTGCAACTTCAAGATTTTCTGTAGGCCACATCCTACCTCTGTTTGAGCTGAAATTTTCTATGGATTCTCCCCCATTGTTAGTGAGTTGGAGAAAAATATCAAAAAAATAAAATAAAAAAAATGGGATTTCTACTAGTGCTACATCTAGCCCTCTAAAATTTCTGAATTTGGCTGTTTTGCACTTAGCCCCCTGTTATCGCCTATGTGCCTTTGTCTCCTTGTTTCTACTTTGCTATCACTACTGTTCTAGGACATACTTAGACCAGCAGCTAGGGACAAGTTACTTGGACAGTTATTCAGCTTTACTGTCTGTTTTTTATTTGTGTGCCACTCACATATATATATTTGGCCTTCCTAGCTCTACATATTTCTTCTGGACAGCACATAGGTTCTTTTGTAACCCATGCAATCGTGGAACACACCTACCTGGTATCCTTTGTTTTGCTTTTCAGAACTTTTTAAGAGTATTGTAAGGAGTTTCTTTTTGCTGTGTTGAGAGGCACCACTTCTTAGCTGTTTTGTAGGGTAACCTTCACTGTTTGTTTCTTGTTTTGGTGTTTGCGATGGCAGGAAGTGACGACGAAGAGATGGCTTCACCCTCAGAGTTTGCTGAGTGCGTGAGCCAAGAGCAGCTCCAGAAGGCTTTACAGACTGCTCAGAGTGATTTGGCAGAGACGATCACCAGAGCTGTTACTGATGCGGTCAGCAAGCTTCACATTGGAGAAAGCACCGAGCAGTTGGAGAAGCGGGTCTCTAAGTTAACCGCTCAGGTTGTCGCGTTGGAGACCGCTCCCAAAACCAACAATACGAACACCAATAACAACAACAACGACGTTGAAGACGTCCATGATGAAGACACGGTGTATAAGGCGGATGGCACCGTGGATAGGTCAGCTACAAGGACCGCATGATTACGACATCATTTGCAACATAATACTCAAGGTATGTGTGGTTTCATAACTACAATCATCGTCCACACGATAACTATGCTCCAGATGACCCGTATGCTAAAATTAAGTTTTCAATTCCTTCGTTTTTGGGTCAGTATGATGGTGATGTTTATCTTGATTGGGAGATGACTGTAGAACAAAAATTTAATGCCCACCTTGTTCCTGAACAACATAGAGTTAGACAAGCCACTAGTGAGTTTAAGGACTTTGCTATTGTTTGCTGGAGTGGTCTAGCTGCTGAAACTGATTTGCCTACTACTTGGGAAGAACATAAGGTAGCAATGCATGATCGTTTTGTTCCTCCTTCTTTTTATAGAGAGATTCATAATAAACTGCAGCATTTAGAACAAGGAGATAAAACTATTCACAAGTACTTTAGTGAGCTTCAAAAGGGTTTGATTTGTTGTGCTATAGTTGAAAAAGTAGAGGATCAGATTTGTCGCTTTTATTCTGGTTAAAGAAAAGAAATACAGGACATCCTTGATTATAAAGAATATTATACCCTCACCCAGCGTTTCCAGTATGCTATGCTTGCAAAGAAAGAATCACAGGGACTTTTCCAGGCTTTTGAGGAGTACAGAAAGTCAAGGAACTCCTACCCCCCACGCTCGACGGGGACTTTGGGGCTGCCCAGGCCATCTTTCCGGCCGCCCCCACCAGCAGCTACGAATGGAACCGATGTTGTTTCTGCAGCCCTAAGATCAGCCCCTGCACCTTCTACGCATTCAGGTAAAACTTCTGTGTAGGTACTAGCTAGTAGTGCCTCCTCTGTTGCTTCGACGGGGCGCACTACAGGGATTCAGTGCCACCGCTGCCATGGACTTGGTCATGTGCAGAAAGATTGTCCAAGTAGGCGGGCATATGTGGCGACAAACGGTGGTGGTTACATGAGCACCTCCGATGTGGAGGATGAGGAGGAGGACGTCGCTGCCACTAGCAGTGACCTCGTCCTTGGAGGCGGAGACACCACATGATAGATGAACATTATTTCACAACGTGTCCTTAGCACATAAGTTCATCAGCCCGAGATGATGCAGCGCCACAACTTGTTCCAGATTTTCTTCGTCATCAAGAACCGTCGAGCACGTGTCATCATTGATGGAGGGAGCTGCAATAACTTGGTGAGTTATGGTGTGGTCAACAAGCTTGCTTTGACCACACGTCCACATCCACATCCATACGACATTTAGTGGTTAAACGACTCTGGAAAAGCTAAGGTAACACAAACATGCAGAGTTCCTTTTTCCATTGGTTCTTATGTGGATTTTGTTGATTCTGATGCCATACCCATGCAAGCATGTTCACTTTTGTTGGGTAGACCTTGGGAATTTGATAATGATGTTGTACACCATGGTAGAAGTAATAAGTACACTTTTATGCATAAAGGAACTAAATTTACTTTGTTACCAATGACCCCTGCTGAAACTGTACATGCTGATTTAGAAAGAGCTGCTAGTTTGAAAAATAAAGGTCTAGAAATTCAACAACATGTTAATTCTAATTCTTCACCTAGTAATGTTAATGATTCTTCAAGTTCTAAGGGTGCTGGAATTAAATTACAAGGTCGTTCATGTCTTGCAACAAAATCTGAGCTTACTGAAATTTCTGATAATGGTGATATTTGTTATGCTTTGATATGCAAAGAAGCTTTGTTTTCGCTTGATGATATTGCCTCTAGTGCTTTGCCTCCTGCTGTCACTAACCTTTTGCAGGAGTATGAGGATGTTTTTCTAGCTGAGATACCCTCCGGATTGCCACCTTTGAGAGGGATTGAGCATCAAATTGATTTGATTCTGGGTGCTATTTTGCCAAACCGTGCTACTTATAGGACCAATCCTGAGGAGACTAAGGAGATACAACGACAAGTTCATGACCTTTTGGATCATGGGTATGTTCGTCAATCACTTAGTCCTTGTGTTGTTCCTGTACTTTTGGTTCCTAAGAAAGATGGTACTTGGCATATGTGTGTAGATTTACAGCAGTAGCTGGAGGCGGTCCTGGCGCCACCGGCAGCACTAGAGGAGGAGGATCCGGACGAGGACATGGACGAGAAGTCTGATGTAGACTACGAGGCACCAGCCGGAGATAGGACTTAGCGGATCGGGATAGACCAAACTAGGCCGTGTAGGCAGGACAAGTTGGGTAGGTGGCTTTTGTCGACCATGTGAGGTTGTGGTATTTTGGGGTATCTTTGCGTGGGATGTTTTTGTAACTCGATGGCCACATATTCCGAGTTCATGTACTTAAGACTATGTTGACTTATGTTATGTATTGGTTGTACCGTTTTAGCTATTGTTGTTGCAATAGAGTTTCATAAGAATTCCATCTTGATCATAATCTTTGACTCAATCGAAGTACTTTCCTTGTAGATGGCTGAAAACACCAATCAACCACCATCGGGTTGGGAGATCACCGACGGCCTGGAGTTCACAGGGATGGTTCACCTGTTTTGGAGAGTTCTCCAGAGATTCGGATATCCCATTCCTCCCACCTATGTTGGCAAGGAATTTCAGGAGCATAGAGTCCCCTCATGTGTCGTCCATGTGGTAGTTCCCGCCAACTACTCGGTCATTCCCGTATGGGAATCCTAGAGCATTAGCGTCACCGGGACAGATTTGCCTTACACTTGGAATGTGGATGCTTTCAAGGCGCTCACTCAATTCTGTGAAGACCACAAGCATGATGTTGCTGGAACACCCATCGCCTTACTGCCCATTAATGATATGACGGACTTTGAGTGGATTAGGCGTGTGGATTTCATCTTTGATCCAAACCATCGCCACCATGATCCTATGCTGCCCATAATAGAGTATTATGGTTTATCCACTTTGGCCTTATGCACAAACTTGTGCCGGCATCTAGATGTGTTTCATGCTACACTTCGACTTTATAAAGACAAAAAACAAGCTAAGGATGAGGAAATTGCAGAACTGAACCAACAAATTCAAGCAAAGAATGAAGAGATGGATGCAATTATAGAAGAACGTGACCAAGCCTTGCTGGATGCAGTAGATTTTGAGCATGACATGATTGAGGCTCGGGATGACTTGGACGCATTCAAGGAAATTGGGAGGAGATCATCATGGAGTATGGAGAACAAGAGGAAGTAGAGATGGCGCCGATCGATATTAATGATGTGGAAATGATGGATCTAGAGGAACAAGAAGACCCTATGGAACCAAAAGAACTAGAATAGCCGGAAGCATAGGCTAGGAGCAAATGGATAGCTACACCCTGGTGTATGGTCGTGTAATATATGTATCCCTAGTTCGATGTAGGAGCGTGAATCTTGCATAATGTGCCCGCAATACCGTAGCTAGGCGTTGGCACATAGGTGCAAGAAGTCGTGTGACAATGTCCTTTTAACAACCATGTAGTCTGAATTGAATTAATGGAGATGGTTGTTACTTGTGAAATTTATCCGTACCTCTTGCAAATTTATATTCTTGCACATGTGTTTTTATGGATTATTTTGAGAAATAACTAATGTGCAACCATATAAATTGAAGCATGGTGCGTACTCGGAATCAGGATGACCCTGAAAGCTCTCAGCAAGGAGCTAATGCTGAGCCCTCACTAGCTGAGGTATTGGCTGCTGCACTCAACCGGCAGCAAAATGACTCTGATATTCTTTGTCGGCTAGTAGATATTACGTCCCATCTAGCTGGACAGGGAGGCCACCGCAACAACAACAATCAGCCCCGACAGAGCGCCTACTTAGATATTCTAGGTACTCATCCGCCAACCTTTGAGTGTGCCAGAGAACCTCTGGATGTCGATCACCGGCTGCGCCAGACGAAGTCGAAGTTCGGTCTGCTGGAATGCACTGAGCACCAGAAGGTGCTATTCGCCGCCCAACAACTCTTGGGCTCTGCTCGTGCCGGGTGGGCAAACTATGAAGCTTCTCTGCCCATTGGACGCGGTGTTGAATGGAATGAGTTCAAGACTGCTTTTCATGCTCATTTCATCCCAGCTGGCCTCATGCAGAGGAAATTCCAGGAATTTATGGATCTAAAACAAGGAGGGAGGAATGTCCTCCATTATTCAGAAGCTTTTAATCACCTGGCTCAGTGTGCTACTAAGTATATCAACACTGAGGATAAGAAGAGATATGCATTTCTACGTGGTATGAATGCCACCCTTAAGGAGCATCTGACTTGGTAGACAACCGGCACATACAATGCCTTGGTCAATGCTGCAATTGTCCAGGAAGAGGCTATGCGCTAAGTTGAAGAAGAAGATCGCAAAAGAAAGGCCCCTGCTAGTGCCTCTGCTGCCCCACAGGCGAAGCACCACCTGATTTACACTTCTCCTACCAGACAGCATTTCCAGGCATCTCTACAGCAACAGTATCAGCGACGGTATGGTCAGAACTACTCGAGGCCACCATAGCAACAGAACATTCCACCCCGTGCATCGTACCAACAGCAGAACACTCAGTACCATGCACCATACTAGCAGCAAGGGAATCAGAGTGCTCGTGCCCCACAGCCTGCTGATCGTGGAAGCAGATATCCGTGCTACAACTATGGTCGTACCGACCACTTTGCCAAGAACTGCACTGCACCGAGGCGCAACAACAACAACCACAACAGAAACCAGCGTTAGAACCAAAACAAGAATGTGAATGCACCATTGCAGGGTACCCAAATGAACTACACCAATGCTGAAGATATTCCTCAGGGTGCACCCGTGCTGATCGGTACGCTCTCGCTCTATCGCTAGCCTGTCCTTGCACTTTTTTATTCTGGTGCTACGCATAACTTCATTAGCAAAGCTTGTGTGCAAAAACATAATCTCCACACCACCATCATAAATAGATGCTACACCATCCGCTCTCCTGCTGGACAAATTTTTGCTAATGAAGTAGTGTGTAAGGCTCCACTAGAAATTAATAGAAAGATTTACCCCACCGATTTCATCATGCTCAAGGATCAAGAGATCGATCTGATCATAGGTATGATCTGGATGAAAACTCATAGAGCCATGCTAGACACTGAGCCTCGCATCATTCACATCAACTCTCCCTTGCATGGAAAAAACACACTTTCTCTAAATGCCGATTCATCGAAAGCCTTGGTTGTCCGTCACTTGGAAGGGCAATCACTCAAAAGTATTCCGGTCATTCGTGAGTATCCGGACGTGTTTCCCGAGGACATCTCTGGTCTACCGCCTAATTATGACGTGGAATTTAAGATAGAGCTACTGCCAGGAACTTTTCCGATATCCCGTCGCACGTATAAAATGGCCTCGAATGAGCTGGCTGAGTTGAAAAAGCAATTGAATGAGTTATTGGAAAAGGGATTCATTCGCCCAAGAACTTCATCTTGGCACTGCCTTGCTATTTTTGTGAAGAAGAAGGACAAGTCCTTGCGCCTTGTCGTTGACTATCGGCCTCTTAACAATGTTACCATCAAGAACAAACACCCATTACCCCGCATTGATATCCTCTTTGACCAATTGGTTGGTGCTAAGGTCTTTTAAAAGATTGACCTCCGTTCGGGCTATCATCAAATGAAGATCAGAATTCCGAAGACCGCCTTCTCTACTAGATATGGATTGTTTGAGTATCTACTAATGTCATTCGGATTGACAAATGCCCTTGCCCATTTCATGTACCTCATGAATTCGGTATTCATGCTCGAGTTGGACAAATTTGTGGTAGTATTCATTGATGACATCCTCATCTATTCTATGTCCAAGGAAGAGCATGCTGAACATATTCGCATTGTTCTTCAACACCTCCGAGATCACAAGTTGTACGCAAAATTCAGCAATTATGAATTTTGGTTGGACCGTGTGCCATTTCATGGTCACATAGTCTATGCATAAGGTATCTCGGTGGATCCTAGCAAGGTTCAAGATGTGCTAGATTAGAAGTCACCAAAGACGGTTCATCAAGTATGCAGTTTCCTCGGGCTAGCCGGATATTATCGTAGGTTCATTCCAAATTTTTCTCGGCTGACCAAACCCATCATGGAGCTGCTGAAAAAGGATAAGAAATTTAATTGGAACAACAGTTGTGAAGAAGAATTGAAGAAATTATTGACCACTACCCCAGTATTGGCTCAGCCAGACATCACCAAGCCGTTCGTCATGTATTTTGATGCATCTGGGACATGACTTGGATGTCTGCTCATGCAGGAAGGTCATGTCATTGCCTATGCATCTCGATAGCTGCGGAAGCATGAAGAGCACTATCCAACTCATGATATGGAACTAGATGCGGTTGTGCTTGCACTAAAAATACGGAGGCATTATTTGCTTGGAAACTTAGTGCACATCTACATGGATCATAAGAGCTTAAAATATATCTTTACCCAGACTGGTCTGAACATGAGACAGCGTCGGTGGCTAGAACTGATTAAGGATTATAACCTGGAGATTCATTATCATCCAGGCAAGGCCATTGTAGTGGCCGATGCGTTGAGTAGGAAGGTACACTACCATCACTTAGTACTCGAATATCATAACAATGGCAACCACGTCACTGCTTCAGAACCCAGTCTTCACGTTTTGCCTGCTATAGTGATTAGCAACCTTAATGTACATTCTACTACTGGTGATGAAATCATTGTTGCACAGAAAAATGACGCTGGTATGAATCATATCTGACAAAACATTAAGAAGGGTAAAACAAAATGTTTCACACAAGACTCCGACGGTACCCTATGGTTCAATAACCGTTTGGTAGTACCAAAAGACTTTGAACTTCGATGAAAAATCTTGGATGAAGCACATCACTCGAAATACTCCATCCATCCGGGCAGTAATAAAATGTACCAAGATCTGAAGAAGAATTTTTGGTGGACAAGAATGAAGCAAGAAGTGGCTCGATATGTTGCAGAATGTGATTGCTTCAACCATTCAGTATTCCCACCTGGAAATGCGAAGACATCAGCATGGATTTTATTATTGGCCTACCTCTCACTTTGCATAAGCATGATTCTATTTGGGTCATTGTGGACCGACTCACCAAATCTGCTTACTTCTTGTCGGTCAATAATAGATACAGCATATGGCAATACGTAGAGCTATACATTGCAATTCTGTGTCGTCATGGAATACCAAAGACCATCATTTCAGATTGTGGTTCGCAGTTTGTCGCTCGTTTTTGGGAACAACTACATGTGTCTTTGGGTACAGGTCTAATTCGTAGTTCTGCTTACCATCCTGCTACCGATGGACAGACAGAGCGTGTCAACCAAAATTTGGAAGATATGCCTAGGGCATGTGTTTTAACACATGGTGGTAACTGGGATGAGTATCTATCCTATGCTGAATTCTCATATAAGAATAGTTACCAAGAGAGTGTGAATATGTCACCATTTGAAGTACTCTATGGTCCTAGTTGTAGAACACCGTTAAACTGGTCTGAATCTGGAGAAAGAGTAACCTTTGGTCCTGATCTTGTCAAGGATGCAGAAGAAAAAGTTCATACCATTCAGGCAAATCTTAAAGCTGCTAAATGCCGCCAAGAAAAGTATGCAAATAGACGATGTAGGCCATTATATTTCAATAAAGGTGACTACGTTTATCTCCGCGTGTCACCTATGAATGGTATCTAATGGTTTGGAGTTAAGGGAAAATTAGCTCCCCGTTACATTGGACCAATCCAAAGTTGTGGAAACGTAGCCTACAAGCTGGAGTTACCTGCTAATCTATCTCGAGTTCATCACACCTTTCACGTCTCTCAGCTAAAGTGGTGTCTCAAACCACCCAATGACAAAATCATGGAAGAGTATGACCAACTTCAACCAGACCTCACATATTCTGAACAACCGATAAAGATCCTCGATGAGAAAGAGCGCACAACCCGTAAAAGAACACTCAAATTCTATAAAGTTCAATGGAGTAATCACTCTTAAGATGAATCCACTTGGGAATCTGAAGAATTTCTGAGTACACATTACCCGAAATTTTGGTCATCATATGCAGGTATGTTTTGACCACCGTACTTCCCTCTAGATTGCCTTGTTCATAATCTCAGGACGAGATTTCTTTAAGGAGGGAGGACTGTGACACCCCAGGTGTCTCACTTCTACTTAACAAACATGAAAAGCACAAATCATGAACAATATAGCATGAAATGATGAAGCCTCACTTCAATTATTTAAATTAATTCTAGGTAATTAGAAACCCTACAAAACAAATTGTGAGCCAAATGAAATTTTATTTTACAACATATGCCAACTAAATTCATAATTATATTAGTAATATTAAAATATAATTCTATGAATTTAATGAGCATTTTACTAATTTTGGAAATACACTAAATAATTAATTAAAGTCTAGGACCCTTTCAAAATTGAATTTAAATACAAAAATCTCTAGAATAATTCCGACAAAATGGGTCCCACCAGAGCACTAGGAGTATCTCTTAGGACCTATGTGCAAAATTCCAAATCAATTGGAGGCCCCTAGCTAATTTAATTGGAAATACCGTTGACCAGGGACTGTTTTGCAAGAAATCAATTAGTTCAAGGGCTGCAGTGCAAGATCTCCCTCTTCTTCCTCCTCACTTGCGTAGAGACTTCCCCGGTGCAGCGGCTCTCCCCGACGCGCTCGTCACCACCTGCACCGCCACCTCGGGACTCCTTGCGCGCAACAGTGCCGCCTGCACGACGAGCTCCTACCTCTGGTCGAAAAACCTATGCACGTCAACCCGACCCAGCCGGAAAACCTTCAATTCCCGGCTCTTCTCCCGCTCTTGTCCCCCACTTGCTCCTCTCCCCTCTGCGCAATTCAAAGCACTCCCAGGAGCCTCAAACACCCTCCATTCCCCACTACTCTCTGGTCCCTGTTCTCTCTCTCATTTTTCCCCGCTCTGAACTCTGCTCCCTGCCATCACCGAGTGCAAGCTCGAGCTTGAGCTCCCTGCTTCTCGGCCACCGAGACTCACCCAACACATCAAATCCACGCGCGCGATTCTCCTACTGCTTCCCATGCTCATCAATCGACCAATGCCTGCGTGAGCCCAGACCAATTCGAAGATAACCGAAACGAGCAAATCCGGTGACCTCCTCTACTGTCGGTCGAAATTGGCTACCTCTGGTGAGCCCCTTTGCCCTTTCTTTTTCCTCTCACGCGCGCAACTTCCTAGCGTGTTTCCCTGACCTTTCTTTTCCTTGCTTTCTTCGCGAGATCGCCGGCACCGTTGCTTTTCCCCGGCCACCGCGTCTGCTCCAACTTGAACTGAAGCTGCTCCACGACGAGCTCCTACCTCCGGTCCTCCCCGACACCAACCACCACGATGCCGCTCTTCCCCATGTCCCGGTGAAGCTTAAGGAGAAGACGACGACCGTTTTGGTGTCCTGTACCGCTTCCTCGACCTCGCCAAAGTTTGTCTTCCGCCGCCTCTCGTCGTTGACAACCTCCGGTGAGCACCACTCCTCGCAAACCCTCTGACCGACGCGCCTCGGCCTACTCTACACCTTGGTGAACTCGGAGTCGAGTTCCGTTAGACCAACAGCCCGGCGGCGAGCTTGCAGTCGCTCCGGCGAGCCCCGCGGCAGCGCTGACTGACGCCTACTGGCAGCTGAGTTGGCTCCAACGTGTCGCCCACGTGGCTCCTACATGGCAGCCTATAAAACCAGAAATACCAGGAAAAGGCCAGAAAATACTTAAAATTTCCAAAACTCATAGTAAATCAAATTCAAATCATTTGAGGCTCAAACAAATTTTGTTGGAATCATCTTTCAGTGCTCTATTTTAGTAAAATGATAAATAGTTGTAGATGTATTTTTATTAATTCATTTAATTGCCAAAATATCAAATAATTCACCAGAAATTCTAGGAACAAAAGTAAACCCTGATTTTGGGCATGCTTAGTAAACACATGATTATCTACCACCACAAATTTTTGTTTGGTAATATATGAATTATTCTAGGCTCTCGAATTTATTTTGTGTGTTTGCTTAAATTAATTCTCGTAATTATTCTGTAATAAATTTGCCCTTGCCACTTGGCATAAAAATCACTCATATAAGCCTCTGTTCACAGTAAATCACACATGTCCAGAAACCTAAATTTATTTTACTAATTAATTTAGTTGCTCATATCACTCATTTACCTTGTTTAATTGCATAAAGAATATATATACCTAAAATCTTAATTAACAATCCAACTTCTCTGAAGAATATGGCTTCGAGAACATAAAATAATTTTAATTGACATTAAAACACATTGTGCTTGTATGCATCATATAATTGCATAAAACGGTGTTCCGATAATGCCGTCAATACAATTCCATCTTATAGGTAACGACCATTAGGAGCAAGAGGACGACTTTCAGAAGGACGTTGACTCTCAGGAGCAGGAAGTAGAAGTTGCTAACACTAGTGTTGATCCAGGCAAGCCCCGGTTTACATTCACCTTTTTACAAAATTTTGCTAGTTTATTTTACTAGTGTCTATAATTATTGTTGCATTAGGTCATAGGAGTTGATTGAAACCCACCTTGCATGATATCCAAATGACCTATGCTACTGTCTTTAGAATTTGGTAGAGTCGGTACTGTTATGCTATGCGTAGTAATTGCTAGTCTCGTTAGAAAGTATTATTACTAAGGAATGAACTTGACCACTGGAACGGGAATTATTAAAAGAAGTTTATTTTTATGTTATGACCGGGCAGGGATAATGCATATGTAAATTTGCAGCAGCACATGGGTGTTGACTGTGGTAGCCCTGCCTTGTCGAACCTAGGACCCATCCGTGGTCGACCCCTTGATCAAGTATTGAACAGTACCGAATGCATGCTAGCTTACGGGCACTAGTAAACCGATGTAGCATTAAAGGTCACTTGCATTGAGGACGGTTAAGGTGTGTTGGTCCTTGACCCTCCTGCTGCTGGAGTGGGTGGTATAGACCACTGAATTACTGTTGGCAGAACGGCATGCCCACTCGACATCACCACATCCGGGTTGAGGTGTACGTGCTTTTCTTGCGAAAGGTTGCCATATACGACCTTAAT
Source organism: Eleusine coracana subsp. coracana (assembly GCA_032690845.1). Lineage (NCBI taxonomy): Eukaryota > Viridiplantae > Streptophyta > Magnoliopsida > Poales > Poaceae > Eleusine > Eleusine coracana. The sequence goes on from CM064434.1 coordinate 41,363,895, forward strand.
TGGTGCGTATGTGTCGTGCATCTCGGGTTTTTTTCCCAGCTGGTGTAGATCGATTGCAATTGTTGTCCCTCGCAGTAATGAGTACCACTTGGTCACCACGCCAATCACGTAGTTGCACCTAATATTATGGAATGGATTATGTTGTGATGAGGACATTACCATGCTGGATACGCGCATATCATGGCCTTCCCCAAGTTACAAGTCTTCACCAACTCGGTCGCCGCATTCGTCTCAAATTCAGCTGACACCCCTTCACAGTTTTGATGATATCTCCCATATCCGACGTCCAAATCAGGCGTTCTATGATGCGTTGGAAAGGGGACGATGACACTGTCGTTTTATTTCTGGTCCTAGCTTCAGAAGGGTCGTGAGTCATGATGTGTGACCATGACAAGGTGCTGCACCACCTATTTTGGGCCAACTTGGCCATGTACCGTGTTGGGCCTTAAGCCCATGTTGTGGGTGCCCCCCCTGGTCGCCTCCAACCCTAGGACGCCCCTGGTTCCTACATAAACTCAGTAGCCACCATCTTTTAGTGGCGGGTTTTGTTTAGTTCATTTTTTCAGAGAGAAACTTGATCGAATTATTGTAACTGTGGCAACAAGTCCTTTTATAGTAATCCAGGACCCCTGTTTTTGTTCTACACCACTGTGGCGATTAGTCCTTTTGTGTTTAGAGCTTGAACCTTTTCTTGTGATTTGCTTTATCCATATTTGCAATTTCAGATTGCGTGTTTATCCTCTCTTTCTTGTGTTCTCGATTTCGCTTGCAGGAACAATCAAGTTGTGCTTGGTGTAATGGTTGCAGGGTTGGTTCGTGTCCGATTCAAGTCGGGTCGTCGACGCCGAGTTCCCCAAATTCGAGTTTATCCCCTTACCTCTCAGAACATCGGGCCTTATCTACATCAAGTGGTATCAGATTCCTAGGTTCCCCGTGAGGTATTATCGTGTTCTTCCCTTTAGGTTCGTTTGTGTTCATCACCTTTTGTCTATGAAAAAGTCTACAAAAAATATTTCCCCACCATCCCAGACAGTGTTTAGCCTTTGCATAATTTAATTTCAGAGTCCGTAGTGTTGAGTTTGTGTCCTAGTCGAGTTCAGTTGCTGGTTTGAATTTGTAGTGTTGAGTTTGTGTCCTAGTCGAGTTCAGTTGCTGGTTTGAATTTGTGTTTCAATTCGGTTTGTGTTTTGATCTCCACTGCACAACACCATCACCATCATGTTTTCCATTGGATTCACCATCGTATCACCCACCCACCACAACCACAATCCGTTGCCAACCAAAAAAATCCTACCCGATTCTGTTTCTATTCCCCCCCCCCTTCACCCCTCAAACCCTATCTTGACCTACCTTCGGTAAACAGGCATAACTTTTCGCTCGTTGCTCCGATTGGGCTGAAATTTTTACAGCAGATTCTTGACTCAAATTGTAAAGTCAAAAATAGCGCTTTCGGTGAAAGTTTGTGATTTTGCCTACCCTTTGTTTTCCCTTCTGTTTGAGTTGAAACTTCTTGTGGTTCCTTCCTTTGTGTTCCTCTGTCACAGAAAAATAGTGGAAAAATTATACAAAAAAAACAAGATTTTGATTTGCACCCCCCCTGCCCTGAAAATGCTAAGGCTGTGAAGTCTGTTTTGATACTAGCTGCCTTTGCCATTGTTCTTGCTGTCACAACTGTTTTTGAATACGATTCTTTTGCCAGCAATTAGGACATTGCTTTGGACATTTATTCAGTGCTACTATCTGTTATTGAATTGTGTTCCACTGACATACATATTAGCCTTCCAAGCTATACATATTGCAGCACAGGTCTCTTCCTTGTAACTGTTACACCCAAGTTCGACTACAGATTGTGTCGACCTGTTTTCCTTTGGTAAGAACACTTGCAAGATTGTGATACATTGCTTCTAATATTGTTTCGACTTTCTACACCCTCTGTTGCCTGCTAGTTGATAGGGCTAATCCTTTTGTTTAGTCTTGTCTTTTGCTTCTAACCATGTTAGAGAAAGGGAAAGGGACACCTGGAGAGTCGGAGTCCCCTACAGACTTCAATGATTGCGTGTCTAAGGTCGAGCTAACGAAGCTTCTTGCGGACCAACGTACATTCATGGAAACGAAGTTTGCCGAGTTGATGGGTCACATCAACACTGTTGCCCACCGAATTGAGGATGTTGAACGACGACCTCCACCTCAACGAGCTGCTGATGATGATGATTTTGACCGTGATGCAGACCGTCTTCGCCGTAATCAACACGGTATGGGAGGTAATAACAATCGTGGTAATACTAATACTTTTATTAAGCCTAAATTTAACATACCACCTTTTGCTGATAGTGCTGATCCTGAAGCATACTTAGATTAGGAACTTGCTATTGAACAGAAATTTAATTCTTATTTAGTTCCTCCTGAGCATAGAGTTAGACTCTCTACTAGTGAGTTTACGGGTTTTGCTCTCTTTTGGTGGAATGATCTTTGTAATACTAATGCTGCTATACCTGCCACGTGGCCTATTTTGAAATGCATGAAATCTTGTTTTGTTCCTCCTTATTACCAATGTGATTTACGTTTGAAATTACAATCTTTGACACAAGCTAGTAATACAGTAGAGGAATATTATCAGGAATTGCTTATTGGTTTAGCACGTTGTGATATACATGAAGATGATGTTGAAACTAGTGCTAGGTTTTTTGGTGGTTTTAACCGTGATATCCAGAATATTGTTGACTATAAAGAGTGGAATAGGTTCAGCCAATTATATCATATTGCTCTTAAGGCTGAACAAGAAGTACAGGGACGCCTTCCACAACAATTTTGTAGGTCCAACACTGAGCAATCTCTCCAACAACGCACTGGAGTAGAGAACTTGAAGAGTCAGGTTGCTAAGCCACCAGCAACAACTCTTCCACTTGCGCCTACTTCTGAAGCGCAATCGTCTAGTGTGCAGCACCAACACCAGAAGAAGGTTGCTACTTCCGGTGCTAGGAGTGGCTCCTCCACCACCATTATTTGCCACCACTGCAAGGGCATGGGACATGTCATGAAGGATTGCCCTAGTCGTCGTGCTTTCATCGCTACTGCTGATGGGTATGAAAGTTCTAGTGATGTTGAAGATGAATTTGCTCGTATGCCTAACCTTGTTGCAGATTCAACGGAGGAGCAGGAGACTACCGCCATTAATTCCATTGCTGACACCGCGGGCTTTCCTAGTCTCATTGTACATCGTGTGTTTACCACTCACGTGGAACAAGAGGAAGAACAACAATGCAACAATTTATTCTACAAGTACCTCATTGTCGCGGACCGCCGTGTTCTCACTGTCATTGATATTGGGAGCTGTAACAACTTGGTAAGTTCTGATTTGGTAAGCAAACTTGGCTTGACCACGCATGCACTACATCAGCCCTACCACATCAAATGTTTGAAAAATAGTGGTACGGCACAGGTAACTCGATCAACAATCATACACATTTTAGTAGGTTCTTATCAAGACTCTGCTGATTTTCATGTTGTACCTATATAAGCATGTTCGATTTTATTAGGCCGTCCATGGAAATATGATACGGATGCTGCCCACCATGGTAGAACTAATACATATACTTTCATCCATAAGGACAGGAATATTACTTTGCGCCTGTTATTACCTGCTGATATTAGAAATCATTTTAAATTGCTTGCTGAAAATACTGAGAACAAACATGATAACAATCAACTTTCTGATGTTAAACATAAGGCTGTTCAGTTAAAGGGAGGTGCTTTTCTTGCTATAACATCTACTGTTGCTGAACTTTGTGATAATCATGATGCACCTTGCTATACTATGCTTTGTTGTGATATATCTTCTATCGATGATCATGTAGCTTGTACTTTGCATTCTGCTAGTACTAACCTTTTGCAGGAGATTGATGATGCGATGGAGTCGAGGGCGAGTCCAATTCAAGAAGGGGAGGATGATAAGGACATCACCATGCTGGATACGCGCATATCATGGCCTTCCCCAAGTTATAAGTCGTCACCAACTCGGTCGCCGTATTCGTCTCTGATTCAGCCGACACCCCTTCAAAGTTTTGATGATATCTCCCACATCCGATGTCCAAACGAGGCGTTCTTTGACGCGTTGGAAAGGGGATGATGTCGCCGTCATTTTATTTCTGGTCCTAGCTTCAGAAGGGTCGTGAGTCATGATGTGTGACCATGACAAGGTGCTGCGCCACCTATTTTGGGCCAACTTGGCCATGTATCATGTCGGGCCTTAAGCCCATGTTGTGGGTGCCCCCCTGGTCGCCCCCAATCCTAGGACGCCCCTGGTTCCTACATAAACTCAGTAGCCGCCATCTTTTAGTGGCGGGTTTTGTTTAGTTTAGTTTTTCAGAGAGAAACATGATCAAATTATTGTAAATGTGGCGACAAGTCCTTTTACAGTAATCCAGGACCCCTGTTCTTGTTCTACACCACTGCGGCGATTAGTCCTTTTGTGTTCAGAGCTTGAACCTTTTCTTGTGATTCGCTTCATCCATATTTTCAATTTCAGATTGCGTGTTTATCCTCTCTTGCTTGTGTTCTCGATTTCGCTTCCAGAAACAATCAAGTTGTGCTTGGTGTAACGGTTGCGGGGTTGGATCGTGTCTGATTCAAGCTGGGTCGTCGATGCCGAGTTCCCCAAATTTGAGTTTATCCCCTTACCTCTCGGAAGATCCGGCCTTATCTACATCATGTTGCTTATTGATGATGACGATCAATATTAAATTTGCTCTTATGTCATATTAACTTTGTGTGTTGTCTTATTATCCTTTTGTTATAACTAAAGTTATATTTCAGCTCAACCCATTTAAATTGACAATTAAAAGTTGATAGAACTAATAGGTTGCTTAGTGCGAGTCATTTTAAACAAGCCACCTATTACAGCCTTTGCATGTCTAGGTGTCTGACGGGTAAGCCTTGCTGAGTCATTTTTCAGGTAATGAAGAAATAGATTTACCTGTAGATGCGATGCCGTGGGACGTGCAAGTCCCTGAGGGTTGGACTGCCCACTGGTAGTCCGACTCGCCGCCACAGTGATGTTGTGTGCTGCTAGAGTGATATTTTTTGAGCATGGATCATCACTATGCTGTATCATTGAGCTCGTAGTTTTCTGAATGTTATTTGCTTCTGTTGTTTTCAAAGCATTCATGAACTTGTAATATCCCGCTGCACTCTGATAACCTTAATGATATAATATGCAACTTAAATTTGGATAAATATTGTATTATCAAGGGGAGCCACAAATGCCACAATTAATTATTAAAGGCTAGAAACCTTTAACAAAAGAAATTTTATTCTGATGTAATTATAATTAATCTGACAAAATGGACCCTCCAGGGCCTCACAAATATCTTGGTGGACTCATGTTAAAAATTCCAGTTCATTTGGACTTATGGAAGTATTTTATTTGATTAAAATTAGAGCAAGGACTCTTTTCCAAGCCACATAAAAACCTGGAGGTCCTTCCTGCATAAATTCCTGCCTTCTTCCTCCCGCTGCTGACACTGGTGTGCTGCTGTTCGTGCACATTATTCCCGTTGTTCCCTCGCTTCCCGGCTTTGCCGCTCACGCGTCACCTCGCTGCCCCCTGAATCGGTGCTAGCTGCCTCACATTGTGCCATGAAAACCGTCGCCTTTCTTCCCCCTCTGCTGCCACCATGGTCGCTGCAGCATTGGCCGCTGCCGCTTGGGCCAAAACCGCCTCGGCCCTCCCATTTTGACAAGTCAAATCGATGCGCAAAAATCCCCTGGTCGCAACCGACACCAACCCAAGTCCCCCTCGGCCATAAAACTGACTTCCCGGCCCGTTTCTTCCTCTCCTGCCCTGGCCGCCATTGTTGCTCATGCTCGAGGTTGGCTCGTCACTACCCAGCCAAGGCAGTGCCATCCCTGCACACAAACAAGTTTCCTTTTTCTCCCCACGCTCAGGCCTAGGCCTTGCCCTCCTAACCTCGTCAAATAAATTCGATTGAAAACCAAAGAACTCCCCCCCCCCCCCCCCCCCCCCCGGGCGAGCCCCATCGATGTCAGTGCAAAATTCACAGCCACTGGTTAAGATCTGCGTCCCATTTCTCCTTTGACAGTTGCACAACTACTCCATGACCAATTCTGAGCTTTTTCCTTGTTGAATCCCACAGCAAGGTGCCGACATTGGCCTTCTTCCTCGACCCTGCTCTAGTGCCGGTGAATACCGAGCTGCTCCAACGGTAAACTCCACCTCCTAGCACTCCTCATCGCGATGAACACCACAGCGGTCTTTACCCCATCACCGTGAAGTTGTAGCACTCGATCGTGCCTAGTATCCTTCCGAGAGCCACTTCCACGACATCACAGAACCTCCGTCATCTACCGCCTCTCATCGATGGCCGTCTCTGGTGAGTCACTGACTTCACGACCACCCTAGACTGCTCCGCTTCATCATGAGCACCAATCCGACCCACCCGTGGCAAGCCCCTGACGCGTGCAGTCACTGGCGGCCAGCCCTCTGGCAATCCCTGCCGCAGCTCCGACAGTGCTGACTGTCACGTTGACAGGTTGGCGACTGGCATCCCGCATGGCAGCCATGTGGCTCGCGTGGCGCCGAGGTGTTAGCTTACTCAACGCTGACACATTAATGAATAAACCAGGAAAATACCTAAAATGCTAATTAACTTTGACAAAGGCTTCGAGAACATATTAGTAACAATGTATTCACCTTCACACTATTGCATATGGCTTTGAAAACATATTAGTAACAATGTACTCACCTTCACATTGTTGTATTTTGCATTTTCCATATTATTGCATGTTACGGTATATTTCAGTACCGTTGACACCTTGCTGATACGTAGGTAACGAGAATCAGGGGCCAGAACTAGATTTTTCGCAGGATCAACATACCGAGGAGCAAGAAGTTGTTGTAGCTAGCACTTGTGTTGACCAATGCAAGCCCCGATTTGCATATGCCCTTCTGTAAACTTTTATTAGTTTCAATATATCAATATTAGTGTATATGTTGATTAATGCATTAGGTTCATAGGAGGTGGTTGGAAATCCACTTGCACATTACCCCAAATGTCCCATGTTGCTATACGAGTCATGGTACGATTCTGTACTAAATTGCTATGCTTAGGTTGTGTTTAGTTTAGCTGTGGCTCACAGTCAGCTCACAGTTTAGTTTAGCTGATAACTGTAAAATAATGTGTTATTTATTCAAATTTACATACAATTTAAAAGCTTCATCTTAATTTGTTTAAAATTTTCATTCTACTACATATTTTTTAAACTTGTTTAAAATTTTAAAAATTTCTTTAGAAGTTATTTAAAAATTCAAAAAGATTTTAATTTTTTAAAAAAATTGAAAACTTTTTAATATATATAAATATATTTATATTATATTTATGATATTTATTATTTATAATAGTTATATATTGAGAGATATTCTCGATAGTAGATTCAGGTATGTGTATGAGTAGTTAAGATCGATGGACACAGGACGCGGAGTTTATACAGGTTCGGGCCTCCCGGAGGATAACAACCCTACTTCCTGTTTGGTGTTGTTGTATTGTTAAGGTTCACACTGGAATTAGGGTTCCAATACGAGTCTACCTATCGACAAAGGCCCCCTGCCCTCCTTATATTTCCGAGGGGCAGGGGTTTACAAGGTAACATCCGAGTCGGTTACAATAGATTCTATCTAACTAACATATCTGTAAACCTAACTTGCGGCTTACTCAAACAAATATCTACATAACTATCTCTAAGCTGAATATATTTAAAACTAAACCCCTGGCCCACTCGGTCATATAGCCGAGTGGTTAGGTATCCCGGGTACATATATCCCACAGTAGCCCCCAAGCACTTTCCATCTTGAATCGTTGCCTTGAATTTCCTCGACATCTTATGAAATTTGGGAAGTGCTTTTCATATTGGCTCTGATAAATCTTCTATTTAACCTCTTGAGTAAAAAGGCATGGCCTACAAGTATAGCCCCCAACTCAAAACGTTTGTTGATTTTATACCGAAACAACGTCTGAGTTAAAATATCCAAGGCTTTCACTTAAAGCAAAACTCATTAATAATTGAATTTCCCTGATCGTCGAGTGATGCATCACCAAATTAATATTGATATCCAAAAAAAAATGCATATAACCCGATTGATATGCTACGAACGTCAACTGCCGTAGCCCCCAAGATTGGTGGTGTATCACTAGTATTCATACAAAAGACAGCCCCCAAGATTGGTGCTGAAAAAAATTACTATATCACAAATAACCAAGAGATACAATTTCCCAAGACCGAACTGCATTAGTCCGAGTGATTGACATTATTTTCCAGAATTAACATTTTCCAAGATCGAAAACACGTTAATCCGAATGATTAGTCATTGCATCTCGGAATTTGCATTTTCCAAGATTGAAAACACATTAATCCGAGTGATTTATCAGTCATTGTTAAATCCACAGCACTCAATGTTAGCACTGGAAAACAATATCTAAAACATAATAAATCCAGAAGCCTCCCATATCGGTTTCGGTGGCTCAATCTGAAAAAGGGGCCTCTCCTAAAAGAGGTGAAAGCGAAGAATCGATTTTTGATATTCCCGCTGGCATTAAGGAGTTCCCAGCATCAACCATGGACGCAGAAAAAATCAACAGATTGGTGATAGATGGTGTGCTACAAGATCAACAGACAGGTGGGTGGATTGAATCCATAGGTCAGAAATTTCCTCAACCCCCCGATGACCAAATTACAGTTTTTGCCTCCTTTTTCTATCGCGGATTTGGCCTTCCGTCATGCGACTTCTTTAGAGGTCTTCTATTCTTCTATGTCATTAATTTTGTCAATCTGAACCCAAATTCCATTCTACACATCACTATTTTTATTCATTTTTGCGAAGTGTTTTTGGGAATCCCTCCTCATTTTGACACCATCAAGGAACTGTTTGTGTTGAAATCAAACAGCAATAATGTCATAGGAGGAGCTGGATTCCAATTGAGAAATAAATCCAAGTACATCGAAGTACCACTCCCATCAACCAACAAAGGGTGGCACGCAGACTGTTTTTATCATGGCAACCATGCACCGCCTTTGTCAGAAACGACAGCTGAAGCCCCCAAGCCACGCCCCGAGTGGTCCGCGAAGGCTCATCCAAGCAAGAAAGCACAGGTTAATGAGATTTTGAAACATGTGGATTATTTGAAGTCCAAAGGCTATACCGGCGTTCACGTTGCCGCCAGCTTCATATATCGCCGTGTGCAGCCCATAAAGAAGGGCCACGTCCCTGGATGGAAATTCCAACTAGGATCAGACCCCACTATGGAAGTATCAGAAATACTCTCAGAAAGGGAACTGACATTGCGACTGGAAAGAATATTTTCATCGCTGCTAGATTGGACTCCAGGGAGCGCAGCATCTGGCCATCATTCCCAAACTGGAAGTAGTGCTGTAAGATAACCACTGATCCTCTATAGAAAATTAATACTGCTTTCCTTATTAGTTAACAACAACTGATGCCTCACATATGTCACAGAACCTTGACGTATATATATCCAATCCTCCACTGCCACCCACGCCGCAAAAGAAATCCCCACCTCAGCCATCATCAAAACGTCGTAAAGATCACATTGAAGACTCCGATAAAGAAGAGTCATTGGCTGACAGAATATCTAGACTACAAGGCGAAGCAAAGAAGAAGGTTGCCGATAAAACCACCACTCGGCGGCCACTGGAGACTAACACTCAGGAGCAAGCGCATCCGAAGGAGTCAGATAAGACAATTCCTGAGAAGAAAACACCCGACGCGACAAGTGACTCAAGACCAACTAGCCCCCAATCAAAGGTAGCAGGCTTAAAATTCAAACGCCGAACAAAGTAAGTAAAACGATATATTTTAATGCACAGCTTTCGAAAAACAGCTGTATAATCTTCATTCTCTGGATAGGTCAACCGGTGAAGCATCATATGAAGATATCCCAGCAAAAAATGCGGCTCCTGAAAAAGATCAACATGCACCATTTATGGGGACATCCGAAGATGATATCCCCAGTCACTCGGCCGAAAAACCGAGTGATGTAAGGGATGCACCAGGACCTTCACGGCCAAAAATTAGACAAGTCGAGTCAATCAATGTCCCAGATTTGGACATGCCCGAGTCGGCGGTAACTGAAGACACTACTATCCCGACTGCACAAGAAGAACCATCGTTGATATTTGAAACGGTGCCGGAGCCAATATATGATTATCCCATTGGTCCAGAAGTGTATGTAGCTCCCACGCCAATACATCGAGTAATAAAAGAAGGTGTCACGGAACAACCTGCACCGACCAGAATGGTGTACCATAGTGGCCCCTTTGCCATTGCCGGTTACGATGAGTCGGCAGAGCAAGCCGAATTGAAGAAGTTTGAAGATGTTACTGAAAGGCCTTTCATTCCTTCCAGGTACCCTTACCTTCTTAAAAACTGGCTCCAATAACAATAATATTATGTAATGACTTCTATACAACTCATCCCTTGTGCAGATTCTAAAAACTCAGATGGCCAATAAGAGTAAACTCCTGCAACTTGCTGAAAGGCATTGTGCAAGAGCAATCGACTTAGAAGACCAACTGGACAAAGAAAGAATTGAAGTTGGGCAATTATCAACAGATTTGAAGGCCCGTACATCTCAAGTTGATGAACTCCAATGCAAGCTACAAGGTAAAAACATAAACACAATCCTTGGCATATTATTTCCAAATCTTAAAATATTTTGAACTCTTGCACCCAGAAATGTCACGGGTGCTAGAACTAAAGCACAATCAAGAGTCTCAATCAGCTGCTCAAATTGCAAATATGCAAAGCCGTATCAATGAACTGGAGTCGGCGACACAATCTATAGAAACACTGAAGTCCGAGAATAAAAGTCTAAAGAAACAACTCCAGGACTCGGTGGATATCAAGAAAAATTTTGAAAAGCTAAAGGAAGATTTTAAAACAATGCAAGTATCCCAATCGCTATGGAGAAAAAGAGTCGAAGGTAATTATTATTATACCAATGTGCTCAAAAATAAATACATTTATGTGATCTAACATATTTATGACTGAGAGACGCCGAGGGAACAATAAAAAGACAAAGGGATAGGAACACAACACTAGAGGCAGCACTGTCCAAGGCCAAAAGGATTTTCAAGAAAGCTGTAGATGAAATAAACCAATTCCAAAAAGCATAGAAAGAAGTTGAAAAACTTAAAGAAGAGTACAAGGAAAAGGTTATCACTCTTGAAGCTGAAAAGGCAGAAGCTGAGAAACACCTAAAAGGTATAGAGTTATTTATTTATTATCGTTATACCAAAGTCATTGTTCCAGATAATTATAAATATTGTACTCTTGTAGTATCAAAAAGGTCCTATGAGCTTTTGCAAAAGAAATTCATAGAGGGTGACGAAAACCTCCGATGGTCTCTTGCAGCTCTCCAGAACGATGCAGTGGTAGTCGCCCAATATATACTTCCAGAAGAGAAGCCACCCAGGTGTCGAGACTTAATGACAAGACTACAAGAGGCACCCGGCCAAGTGAAAGAACACGCTCGGCATGTTGCAGAACTGGCTGGGGCACAAGTTTTAGCTATAGTAAAGTCTCACATTCCTGACATAAATTTGGATGTAGTAGCCGAGGGTTTCCACGAAGATTTCTCTAACGAACAATGTGAAACCCTCGTAACTGAAGCGCAAAACACAGCTCATGTTTTAACTAACCAAATAGAACTAGATCCATTACCAAAAATATAAAGTATTGTAAAGTCTTAAAAGACCATGTTACACCTCTGTTGTAATAATGTAACATCTGTGCAATAGACTATGAAAGTCTAGATTTGTCACCAGGATTGTAACAAATGCTTGGGTCGCGCTGCTTCGTATATGTAGTGTATGAACTCGTGTTAAACACTCACAACCGCTACATAACTCATGTCAGCCCTCTAAACAACACTCCCAATAGCCGATATGAACCATGGAGACTAAGAACTCACTCGGTCAGACATATGCGAACTGGGAGAATTGTCTTGGTCCCCAACAGACGGCAAGAACCCTGGGGACTAAGTAAACCGCTTGATCAACATGCACGAGTTGAGGTGGTACCAAGTATCCAAATTTAAATCATGACTTAAACGACAGCAACAATTATCCATAAAAATTCGAAAATTGCCAAACTAGTCGTCATGACCATAATTTATATAAAGTCAAATAAAGGTAATTACAAAAAATTATAAATACTAAGCATAAAAACGACGTAGCTGTGATATATTCCAGGAACTTTGAAGGTCCGACCCATCCTCGCGCATTAAACGGTACGCACTCGGCCGAGTGATTTCCTTTACAATAAAGGGTCCTTCCCAAGGGGCCGAGAGTTTGTGCCTGCCTACCGTGGATTGGGCCTGCTTCAGGACCAAGTCTCCGACTGAAAAACCACGTGCTCTGACATTTTTGTGGTGATAACGTCACATGCTTTGTTGGTACTTTGCCGATCGCAATAACGTGGCATCATGCTTCTCCTCTAGTAACAACAGGTCGTCACGTCTGTGCTCATTGGAAGATTTTTCTTCATATGAAGCCACGCGAAGGGAGGTAAACAAAATCTCAGTTGGTAACATGGCTTCCAACCCGTATACCAAGGAAAAAGGAGAATGCCCTGTGGCGCGGCTTACGTTCGTTCGAAGCCCCCATAATACTGCTAGCAGTTCTCGAACCCAACGTCGAGCATCTTTTTCCAGCCGGTCAAATATACGTGGCTTAATCCCAGATAACAAGAGGCCATTTGCACGTTCAACTTGGCCATTGCTCTGCGGGTGGGCAGCCGAGGCGTAGCTAATCTTAAAACCCACTCGGCTTGCGAATTCTTTGAACTCTTCCGCTATAAACTGAGTGCCGTTATCGGTGATGATCTTATGGGGGGCACCGAACCGAGTGACTATTTCAGTCATGAAATCGACGGCCTTCTTTGCCGAAATCTTTTCGACTGGCTTTGCCTCAATCCACTTAGAAAACATGTCTACTGCCACGAAAAGGTGAGTGAAACCCCCCTGAGCCTTCATGAAAGGCCCGACAATATCTAGACCCTATACTGAAAATGGCCATGTTATTGGGATATTTTGAAGCTCTGTGGCAGGCACGTGCATCTGGCGGGCAAAGAACTGGCAACCATCACACTTTTGGACAATTTCCTTGGCATCGGTACCAGCAGTCGGCCAATAGATACCTTGTCTCATTGCTTTGGATGCAATTGTGGATGGGCCTGCATGATTTCCGCAAATGCCAGCATGGATGTCCCCTAACATGACTCTTCCTTCGTCTTGAGATAAGCACTTCATCAGCATCCCATGTGGGCTCTGTTTGTACAGTCCATGGTCAATAATGCAATACGACCGAGACTTGCGAATAATCCATAGGGTTTCGTCTTTATCAGTCGATAATATACCATCGTCCAGGTACTCGATGAAAGGAGTTCGCCAATCTACTGTAATGATAGCAACATGTGATGTTGATCCTGCCTTCGGTGTCGACTGCTCAATAGTTTGCTGGGTTAGTACAGATGGTTTATGGAGATCATCAAGGAAAACTCCGTTCGGTATTTTAGACCTACTAGACCCAAGTTTGGCCAGTTTGTCCGCCTCTTCGTTATACTTACGAAGGACATGTTTATACTCAATACTATCAAACTTGTCTTCTAGCTTCCGAACTTCAGTGCAGTAGGCTATCATGCTTTCGTGGGAACAACACCACTCCTTTGTTACTTGATTAATCACTAGTACCGAGTCACCAGAGATGCTCAATCTTTGAACTCCGAGTGAAATAGCCATTCTAAGCCCATGTAGTAGTGCGTCGTATTCCGCAGCATTGTTAGACGCTCGAAAGTGCGTACGAAGAACGTATCGCAGCTTGGCCCCTTCAGGAGATGTTAATACAACGCCTTCCCCGGCACCTTCCAGTTGTAAGGAACTGTCAAACATCATTTGCCAATAGCTTGATTCATGCGGGCTAGGCGGTAACTCGCATTCTAACCACTCGGCAACAAAGTCTGACAAGGCCTGACATTTGATCGAATCATGAGACTTGAAGGTGATATCATACGATCCTAATTCCACGGCCCATTTAGCAATTTTCCCAGTGGCCTCTCTATTATGTAGCAATTCGCCCAGGCCAAATGACGTGTGGACCTCGATCGGGTGATCCTCAAAATAATGCTTTAACTGCCGAGATGTCATTAATAAGGCATAAATTAGCTTCTGAAGCTGAAAATATCGTACCTTGGACTCAGATAAGACCTCACTAACAAAATAGACGGGTCGCTGCACCTTTTGAGCCTTGCCATCTTCTTCCCGTTCTACCGCCGGCGCGGTGCTGACAACGTGTGTGGTTGCGGAGATGTACAGCTGCAAGGTTTCCTTTGGCCTTGGAGGGGTTAACACCATAGGACCACTAATATAGGCCTTAAAATCATCCAAAGCTTCTAAGCATCATCATCCCAGGTGAATGATTCTTACTTCTTGAGCAACCGAAAAAAGGGCAAACCTCGAACGCCCAATCATGAGACGAACCGGCTGAGTGTAGCTATGCAACCAGTAAGTTTATGGATGTCTTTCTGCGAATGTGGAGGTCCCATCCGCAATATGGCTTTTACCTTTTCCGGATTAGCTTCAATCCCTCTATGTGATACTAAAAAACCGAGTAATTTTCCAGACGGGACCCCAAAGGTACATTTGTCCGGATTCAACTTCATATTGTATTTTCGATGATTCCTGAATGTTTCCTCTAGGTCGGATATTAAGTCGACAGAAAGCCGAGTCTTGACTACCACATCATCCACATAGGCTTCGACGTTTCTTCCGATCTGGCTATCTAAGCATCGTTGCATGGTCCGCTGATAAGTGGCGCCGGCGTTCTTTAGCCCAAAGGGCATAGTTATATAACAAAACGCATCGAACGGCGTGATAAATGAGGTTTTGAGCGGGTTGGATTCATTTAGGGGAATCTGGTGGTACCCTGAATAGGCGTATAAGAAACACAATAATGCGCATCCAACCGTCGAATCGATCACTTGATCAATGCGTGGAAGGGTGAATGGATCTTTTGGACAAGCTTGGTTGAGGCCAGTGTAATCCACGCACATTCGCCACTCCTTATTTTTCTTTTGTACCAGAACCGGATTAGCCAGCCAGTCGGGGTGAAAAACTTTTTTAATGAAACCGGCTGCCAGTAGTCGGCCGATTTCTTTCCTTATTGCATCCTTGCGATCTTGCGAGAATCGTCTAAGACGTTGACTTATAGGCCTCGCATTCTCGCGGACGTGAAGTTTGTGCTCAGCCTTTTCCATGGGAACCCTTGGCATGTCAGAAGGTTTCCATGCATATATATCTTTATTATTTCAAAGAAAAAGGATGAGCGCGCTTTCCTATTTATCACCTAAATTGACCCCAATATTAGTGGTCTTTGTTACATCATTATCATCTAGGCTAATCTTCCTTGTATCCATGGCGTCCGCGTGAACCGTGGTCTTTGGCACCTTCTTGGGAGCAGGGTCTAGCATGCCCTCCTCAGCTGTTGTGATTGCCTCCTTCAACTAACCTAATTCTGACGCCGCCTCTATCTTCTCTGTCAACTCGCAGCTGCTATTGTCGCAGTCGTATGATGTCCTCATATACGAGTGAAGTGAAATGACTCCGTTTGGTCCTGGCAGCTTCATCGTCATGTAAGGATAGTGAGGTATCGCCATGAACTTAGCGATGGCTGGCCACCCTAAAATGGCGTGATAAGCAGAGTCGAGGTCGGCGACCTCAAATGTGATACGCTCCATCCTGAAGTTCTCACGAGTGCCGAAAGTGACAGGCAGAGTGATTTGCCCGAGAGGGAAGGATTGCATGCCTGGTATCACGCTGTGGAACGACGATCGGCTTGGCTTGAGGTCAGTCAAGGGTATGCCGAGCTCCTTGAAGGTCTTGATGAAGAGGATGTCCTGACTACTGCCTCCATCTACTAGTACCCTGTTTAGCCAGACTCGGTTAACAGTCAGCGTGAGTACTAAAGGGTATTTCCCGGGCCTAGGGACGTGGTTTGGGTGATCCGAGCGATCAAAGGTAATTGGGACCTCTCACCATCGCAAATACTGAGGTACTGCCGGTGAGACCGAGTGAACCTCTCTATAAAGAATCTTCTGCTGGCGCTTGGAATCTGCTGTGGAGCGGCCGCAGATATAATTAACCTCACGCTCGGGGTCCTGGTAGTCTTCTTTATCCTCATCTTGCTTATCCTTGTCCGAATCTTTCTTAGCGCCTTTGGGGACCCAGGGGCGCTCCTTACAAACCTTCAGGGCGTGATGGGCAAAGTTCTTCAACTTGAAGCATTCCCTTGCTTTATGAGCGCCATCATGAAGCAGACAAGGACCATCAAGCATCTTGTCGAAATCGTCCTGAGTGACTGGTTTCCTCCTGGATGATCGCCTAGTGTTGGCTACCGTGCGGTCGTGCTTGCGTTTCCGGTCACCATCCTTGCTGTAATCGGTCGGACCTGACTGGTTCCTCGGGGTTGTCTCCTTATAGTGTCAGAATTGGAATAAAGCCGAATTGCCGGCGGCATATTTGTCAGCCATGGTGAACAGATCTTTAGCTGTCAGTCCGCCGGCTGCGTCTAACCTTCCAATCTTTTTGATCAAATCATCATCTCGATGTCCTGCTTGGAAGGCAGCGATGACTTGGGCATCCGAGATGTTGGGGATGGTGTTCTTCACTCGGCAGAAGCATTGGATGTAATCTCGAAGCAGCTCCCTGTCTTGCTGCTTGATAAGGCTTAGTTTCCAGTGATTTCCTGGCCTGTTGAAGGTTGCTTGAAAGTTGGCAACAAACTGCCGACAGAGACCTGCCCAAGAACTAATGGAGTTGTCGGGTAGATTGGTGAGCCAAGTTCATGCGACTGGGGCTAGGCAAACGTGTAGGTAGTTGGCCATGACAAAACTGTCGCCGCCGAGTGCCCGTATGGCTGTCGAGTAGACGTGGAGCCAGTCACGTGGATCTGTCTTGCCGTCGTACTTCTCAATGCCGACTGGTTTGAAACCAACCGGCCAGCTGACGGTTCGAAGCTCCCGAGTGAAGGCTCGAATTCTTGCTCGCGACCAGTATCTCGGCGGGGCCTATCGTCGTGGCAGCCCTCGTCTCATCGATCATGGTAATACTCGTCACGCTCATAGATAACATCTCCACACCGGCGTCATTCATCTTCATGTGCTCGGTGGGTCACGTCATCGCGCTCTTGGTACCTGCTGTCTAGTCAGACCCGCACGTCACGTGGTGGTATGCCGTTGCGCAAGTCGATGTTTGGATGCTGATCATGGAACTCTGCGATGGGCTTGCGTCTAGGGGCAGTAGGCGGTGTTGCCTCCTTGCTGGAGCACTGTTGATCTCGTCTTTCCTCCCCGGGTATTGAACTAGCAGCCCCAGAAGCTGACCGACTCGATGCTGGTCTTGCCGCATTCATCTCCAGAACGGCCGCGGCCCTGATGTGTGCTTTTAGTTGGTTGAACTGAGGTGTCAGCGCTGGGGAGACTTGGAGCAAGGGTTCTATGGTTTTCAGGAGGGCTGCTACGGCCGTGATATTATGCTCTGGGGTTGTATAGACATCCTCACCATCAAGTTTTAAGGTGCAGTCGCCCATGTCTAAGTTTCGGACGATGCCGGATCTGTGCTGGGCATCTGGTCTACGGAGTGGAGGGGTGACCGCATCTGGATCACCGTCTTTGGGATCTGGCTCTTGTCCATCTACACGTGGCGCGGTGCCGCGTGCGGCTACCACGGCAGATGTTTCTCCGTCGACTCCAGTGTGCGCGGCGGGTGCCACCATGAACACCTCGTGGAAGTCCAAGGAGCAGCTTTCTAAATCACTCGGCTCTTCAATCAAGTCCAGGAGTGACTCGCTTCCAAGACCGATTGTTGCAATAAACCTCGATTCGTCAAAAAGTTCGAGATCTACGTCCAGCTGATGAGCCGGGAGATCGATCGCAGTGAAGTCCAAATCAACCAAGGTTGTCGATCAGGGCATTATGGGCAACGTTGAGTTGTCACCCGAGAGGGTTTCCATTTGGAAAGTTGTCGCCGAGTTATTGAACCCACGCGGGAGTCGGCTGACTAGATTTCGTTGATCGGCCGCACGTTCCTCCTCAACAAGGTCCCCGTGCGACTCGGCGACGAGGCTGACAGTTCCGAAGCAGATCTTGTCTCCCGGGCAAAACTTGATGTCGACGAAAGCCATCGATTTCGACGATGCTATGCTCAACGCAGCCCCTTCCTGGCGCACCAACTGTCGAGAGATATTCTCGATAGTAGATTCCGGTATGCGTATGAGTAGTTAAGATCGATGGACATAGGACGCGGAGTTTATACAGGTTCGGGCCTCCCGGAGGATAACAACCCTACGTCCTGTTTGGTGTTGTTGTATTGCTAAGGTTCGCACTGGAATTAGGGTTCCAATACGAGTCTACCTATCGACAAAGGCCCCCTGCCCTCCTTATATATCCGAGGGGCAGGGGTTTACAAGGTAACATCTGAGTCGGTTACAATAGATTCTATCTAACTAACATATCTGTAAACCTAACTTGCGGCTTACTCAAACAAATATCTACATAACTATCTCTAAACTGAATATATTTCAAACTAAACCCCTGGCCTACTCGGTCATATAGCCGAGTGGTTAGGTATCCCGGGTACATATATCCCACATTATATATATGAATATTATAAATAATACATATATAATATATTCATACATATATAATATTCATATATGTATGTGAATATATATATATATATATATATATATAATATTATGTAATATATATATGTGTGTGTGAATATATATTATACATGTATATATATTTCTGTGTGTATGTATATATGTATGAGAATAATTTCTTTAAGCATGTGGAGGTCAGAGCCCAAAAAAGCATCTCCTGACCTGCTTTCAGAAATGAACTAGCCAAAAGCTGCTTTTGGCTTTGGCTTTTTCTGGCAGCCAACCCCTTTGGTTGGCTTTTTGACTTTTCTGTAAAGCCAAAGCCAGAAAAATCCCAACCAAACATACCTTTAGTAATAGAACATTATCAGTAGTCCTGTTATTGTTACTAAGAGAATGACTTCATCACTAAAGACGAACTTAATAGAATAAATTTACTTTGATATTATGACCGAGCAGGGATGATGCATGTGTAGGTTACATGGGTGTTGACTACGGTAGCCGTGCCTTGTCGAACCTAGGACCTGTCCGTTGTTGGCCCCTTGATCTAGCATTGAACAATACCGAATGCATGCTAGTGTATGGGCACTAGTAAACCCATGTAGCACTAAAATTACTTGAGATAGGAACAGTTAAGGTGCATTTGTCATTGACCCTTCGGCTGCTGGAGTGGGGCGGTTCATACCACACCTGGTCTGCGGTGTAAGTTCCTTTATTTTTAAAGGTTGTGATATACAACCTTAAGTGGTGCGTATATGTCATGTATTTTGGGTTTTTGCAGCTGGTGTAAATCAATTGCAATTGCAGTCACTCGTAGAAATAAGTACGCTTGTTCACTACGCCTTCACATAGATCGAATGATGCTATGAAATGGATTATGTTGCTTATGATGATTATTATTGCTACTGTTCTTATTGTGTTTATTTCATGTAATGCTTTACTATTCTTTTATTGCCCATTAAAGTTACATTTCTTCTTCAACCAATTAACTTGGCTAAATAAAATTTGGTAGAACTAATACGTTGCTTAGTGCAAGTTCCTATAAAACAGCCATCCTATTAGAGCCAATGCTTGTCTAAGACTTTTGACGAGTAAGCCTTGCTGAGTAATTAGTACGCAGGCTTTGTGCCACTACTGTTTTGAAGTAATCCAGAGATAGAACTGCCTGTTGATGTGCTACCATGGGATATGCAAGTCCCTGAAGGCTGGACTGCCCACTAGGAGTCTGAGCTGCCACCACTATAATGTTGTGTGCTGCTAGTGTGATGATTCTTGGGCATGAATCATTACCACCGTTGTATTGCCGAGAGCTCGTATTAGTATTCATATTTGCTTCATTGTTTTCGAATTTTCATGAACTTGTAATATTCCACTACACTTTAACTACCTAATGATGTAATAATTTGACAAAAATTTGAATCATTGTTATATTATCAAATGTTTGCATTATCGGCACCATTGGGACCTCGATCCTCCTAGAAGAGGCGTCACAATATATACTTAGCGGGCCACTACTGAAGGCCCTGCAGCTATGAGGCCTTTAGGTCTTAGTAGCGGGCCAAATAGTGCCTGCTACAGGGTTCTCAACCATAGTAGCGGGCATCGGTATCCTCTACGTTCCAGTGCTAAATCATCTCTCCTTCTCTGTTCTCCTCTCCATTCTCCCACCAGACACAAGCGCCACAACAATTTGTTATCAGATCCTAGTCAAGGCGCATCGACAAATCCGATACTCGGTCATTGGCGTTGCAGACCAACCTTAAGTAGATCCAAGACACACTAACCCGCATCCTAACACAGAATGCAACGATCACGAAGCGCCTTGACTCCCACAACACGTGCATCGCCCGCCACGAGAAGGCCAAGGAGACCGATTTGGCCTCTGCCTGTGAGCCCCCCCCCCCACCAGATCCTTTTCACAGGGGCGGCGGCGGCGGTGGTGGCGGCTGCTTCAGTGGGGAGTTTCCTCGAGGACACCATGATGATCACCGCCCAACGATCCACCGCCCAAAGCTGTCATTCCCACATTACAATTGCCTCTCTGATCCGCTGCCATGGATCAACAAGTGTGAGTCCTATTTTGGGGGCACATGAACTATGATGATAGAACAAGTTTGGCTCACGTCGCTTCACTTAGATGGCATCGCAGCGGACTGGTACTACCGCCTAGAACGCGAGCATGACCTGGTGTCGTGGGCGCGTTTCATCGACTTCATGAACCTTCGCTTTGGACCACCCATTCGCTCCAACTCTTTGGGTGGACTCAAGGAGTTGTGCCGCACCATCTCGGTGGAGGAGTACCTGCGCCAATTCTTGGCACCCCTCTACCGCTGCGACAACCTCACTCCCCATCACCAGATTGACTTATTGATGGCGGGCTTGGGTCAACCCTAACATCGTCGAGATATATAAGCCGACGAATCTTCAAAATGCCATGAGCCTGGCCCGCACTTGCGACCACGCCAGGGATGCTGAGCTAGGTGCTGTTGTCGTGTCCAGCAAAACACTGAAGGGACATGCTATGCCGCCACCTACCCCAACAACTAGGAGTACGGCCCTTGTGATGGCTGGACCACGGCATCGGTTCAAGCACCTGTCACCGGATGAGATCGTAGAAAAGCGCCGCAAACAGGAATGCTATTTCTTGTAACACCCTACTTTTTGCAATTTCCATAAATGTCAATTTTTAGGATTTAGTAATAAGTTCAACAACCTAGGACAAATTATTTTCAAAAATAATTAATAAACTTATTGCATTTTCATGGCATGTCATTATCCATGTAGAATTTAATGGCATTGTGCATTTAGTTTATTTACTAAATAATTACCAGGAATTAAGGAGGAGAAACCAGGAAAAGAATTAGAATAGAAAAGAAAGGAAAAAGAGAAAGAAAAGGAAAACTAGAATAATGGGCCGAAAACCCTAATCTGGCCCACCCCAAAACCCCTCCCTCTCTCCCCCACTCTTTCCCTTTTGGCCCAGCTGGCCCAAATCACCAATCCCACTCCCACCTATGCTGAAAGTGCCATCTGCCAAACCTGCCAACCACTCCCCTCTCTGCATAACCGATAGGTGGGACCTACCTGTCATCCCCTTTCTCCTGCCTCTCTCGCCTCCCTTCCTTCTCTGCCTTCACGGTTTCAAATCCCACCAGCACGCTTGCTCCCGCGCCCTGCCGACATGTCCGTGATCGCCGCCCCTGCTTTCCCCATCAAACCCCCGCCGCCGGCTCCCAATTTTGGAAGGCGTAACATTGCCGGCCACTGCTCCCCGCCAAGCCACGCCGGCAAACCCTAGCCCTCCCTCCTATAAAAATCAATGCCCGACCCTTCCCTAGACATGCTCGAGCTTCCTCCCCTCTTGTTTGCTCTAGCACCACTGCGTGCAAGTTCTTCACCGCCTCCGGTAAGAGCTCCGCTGCTGCCAGGATCCCTCCCCTCTGACACATCCTGGTCCGATTTGACCTGTCGCGTGCATCACAGCTGCTGGAGGATCGTCACGAGCTGACCCTGGCTGCCTCCCATCGACACAGGTGTCTTCCTCGACTTCACCGACGATCTCCGACCCGCCATTGCTGTCGCGATCCCCTCACTGGCCTCTTCCTCCTTTGCGCGACCTCACTGGTGAGTTCATCATCGCCCCTTCTCCCTCTAGAACCCCTCGGCATCCCGTCCCGGCCACCAGAGTGCCATTGTGGCTAACTCCGGCGAGCCCTACCACCGCGCCGCCGTCTAGGATGGTCACTACCGGCAGCCCTCCCCGCCCTCTTTTTCTAGCCATTAGATCGAGATCCTAGGATCCAGATTACATACCCTATCGTGTTATGTAATCGGTCCACCGTGGACCAGTGAACCATGGGTCCACCGATCCATAGACCCGGTCCATGGGATTTTAGATTTAAATTAATTTAGTTAATTCCCAGATAATGTACGGAAAGATAAGAAGAAGGCCTTTCCAATGTATGTACGGAAAGATAAGAAGAAGGCCTTTCCAATGCCACCGGTCTCATATCAAAATTCAACACGAGTCATCGGGAATCGTCAAAACAAGAGAGGGTCCAGAATCTGTTTCGGTGTTGCATCGCCTATTTTTGTCCTTTGGACTTTGTATCTAGTTGAGCCCAATTAGGGGCGCGTCCAGAGGGTCTTGTACGACCCTAGGGTCTTCATATACAGCCTCCACCGCACCATTAGGGTTCGGGGTTTGCTTAGATTATTCTATTCATAACAGCTTCGCCGTCATCACAGTTTGTGAGACCCCAACTTCGTGAGATTCATAATACATCTGCAATTGTGTTGCATTCTTCTTTGTTCTTGCTTGGGTTCTTGATTCGCAGGCAAGAATTAACCTTCTCGGCCTAGCAATTGTGTAACATTAGGGATCGATTTGTGTGTCGTCTCCGACCAAATCAACATATCCAGAACCTTTCGGAAGATCAGGAACCCTTGTCCACATCACATCACAAGACCGATATGGGTAATGCTTGGCCTAGTAATTATGTCTACTCCAAGTGTCGGTGGAGCATTTGGTGGAGTGGGGAATGGAAGTCAAGAGAAGACTGTCCTTGTATCGGAATGGATCAAGAGGGGGCTCCTGGGGTGATGAGCTGCTGTTGATGGGCTATCACTTATGGACGGGAGTGGAACCTTAGTGGCTAGCATGTACTGGGAGACCCTTCGGAAAAGCCTCGTAGTGAAACTCTGAAACACACCAAAAGAAGTGTGTAATGTGGGTCGCGTCCATGGGCACAAAAGGAATCACGACTTTTGGATAAAGTGGTACAAACTTTGTCGAGTATCAAACTATCATGATAGCCCTGCTCATGATCACGAGCGGCTTGGAATCCTCACAAGATTAGTTGGGTATGGGTTAGTTTGGTTGGGATGGTTCGATGGTTTTGGACTTGGCTTGGATAGCACCCTGGGGAGTGATGGTTGGGGTGACCCCACTTAGTAAATAGGATGCTTAGGTTAACTAAAAGCTTGAAATAAACCCCTATAAGCCTTTCTTTTCTATAGCCACATGTCATCTTTTCCCCCACTTGCTGAGTATGGCACGTGCTCACCCTTGCCATACCATGTTGCTGCAAAGCCAAAGGAGAAGGTTGGGACCACTATGAAGACAATGGAGGCGAGTACGAGGGGATGGTCCACCAGTTGATGCCTGTGGAGTCTTGGGATGTCTATGCTAGTTTATTTCTATTGCTTTGATGTACTTTCCTTTTAGACCTACGTGTCCTTTTGTAATAAAGATACGATATAATAATTGAAGGATATGGTTGATTATTCTGTTTACCATTGATGTTGTACTGTGTGTATGTGTAACTTAATCCTGGGCACACGTACAATTGCACCCATTTTGCTTCTTAAAATAGGTGTGACAGAAGTGGTATCAGAGCCATATCGACTGTAGTACATCAGACTAGTTAGCAATGGACCCATTTAGGGACACTATTTTGTTTTATACCTATACAAACTATTTTAACAAAACGAAAATATTAACCCTTAGTGTTTTTCTTATTTTGCTTTTGCTTACTTTTTAGATTTCTTTTAACCATTGCTTATTTATCCCTTGTTATTTCAAAAATGTAGATGGCCCGTACCAAGAAGACCGCTCATAAGGCTACGTCTGGAGTTCGTTATGGACGCCTTGCCCCTAGGCATGTTCGAAAGGAAGCAAGTTAGGAGCTAACTCAGCCAGAGTGTGAGAAGGCCTCGTTGACTGACGAGGAACTTTCAGAGGCACCACAGGAAGATCCCATGGAGGAAGAGGATCCTAAGGAACCTGAAGAGGAAGTACCTGAAGAACAAGAGCAGGAAGAGGATCCTATGGAACCCCAAGGGGAAGAAGACCCTGAAGAGCCTGAGGACCCTGAAAATCCTGAAGATGGTGATGATGATGACTTAGAGGGAGAGGATGAGGACCCCATAGTTCATTAGGCCAAGATGTACTGCTCCTTTGGACTAGAGGGTGAGACTTTCTCCAAGACCTTGCGAAAGCTACTTGAGAGGAGTCTGCACAACAACGCTCGCCGACATCCATGGCAAGCG
Organism: Eleusine coracana subsp. coracana; assembly: GCA_032690845.1. NCBI lineage: Eukaryota > Viridiplantae > Streptophyta > Magnoliopsida > Poales > Poaceae > Eleusine > Eleusine coracana. The sequence continues at coordinate 41,388,693 of CM064434.1, forward strand.
GTTCCACCTCGACTACTATTGCTGCCCCTATAGTTGTTTGACATCGTCCTCTGTGTCCGATGGATCAAAACCCTCGGCCCCATCTTCTAGGATTTGAGGCTCTAACCATGGTGTTCTGGCACCACGGTCGTGTCATGCTTTGGCACAGTATGAGTGGCGCCGGCCTGAGTGTGCGCTCCATCTCCACGCCCATGAGTATTATGGAGACACTACTGGCTGACTTCAGCATCATCTTTGACGAGCCCTAGGGTCTTCTGCCATGTTGCTGGATCAACCATCACATTTACTTGCTACCTGACACAGCACAGGTGGTAGTTTGCCCATACCGCTACCCACAACTCCTAAAGGACTAACTGGAGAAGCAGTGCACAAACATGCTCACCCAGGGCATCATCCCCGAGTCATCCTCGCTATTTTCTTCACCGATGCTCTTGGTGTGCAACATCGACGGCACAAGGTGCTTCTACGTCAAATATAGAGCACTTAATGATCACGCTGTCAAGGACAAGGTTCCGATTCCCGTTGTCGATGAGTTGGTTGACAAGCTCAAGGGCGCCCGCTTTTTCACCAAGATCAATCCTCGAACCGGCTACCACCAGGTGCACATGCACCCCGACGATGTCGCCAAGACGGCCTTCTACACCCACCAGGGACTCTTTGCGTTCTCGGAAATGCCCTTCGGCTTAACCAATGCATCAGTGACGTTCTTGGTGTTGATGAATAAAATTCTACAACCATTCATCTGTATGTTTGTGCTTTTTTTGTTTGATGACATCTTGATCTACAACACCTCCTTGTCCAATGAAAGTCACCTAAAGGGGGGTGAATAGGCGATTATCCCTGGAAGTCACTTAATTTGAATAATTAATAGCACAGGAAAACTTTGTCCGACTAGATTGTCCGACTGTAGTAGGATATTGCCCGATTACTTCAAATATCCGACTAGAGTAGGACAATATCCGATGACCTCGTAGCGGAAAACGGATCGGTCATCGAAATAGACAATATTGCACAATTCAAGCTAGGAGAAGGCGGCTAAACAAGTAAGAAAGCAACAACAAAAGGGGCACTAGCTAGCAAGCAACCTACACATGCAAATCTAGGAAAGAAAGCACTACAACTAGCTAAGAAATGAAAAAACAATAAAGGCACACAAGTGGAGTTAATGAAAACAATAGAGAGATAAGGAGGCACAAGGATTTTCCACCGAAGTTCAGCTCCACCAAGAAGCCTACGTCTCCGTTGAGGGATCCACCACGGACCGGTTCTCTTTCAACCATTAACCTCTTCAAGCTGCCACAAAGGCAAGCTTGATGCTTCACTATGAATCTCCATAGAGGAGGGGCCAATACAAACGTCCCGTGTCTCAACCACAAACTTAGGAGCTCTCCGGGTGACGCCTAACCGTCCAGGGGATGAATCCCCAAGAGTAACAAACACAAAGGATGCCGGTGTTGAGGATGAACCAAGTGCTCTTCAGTGGAATGTATTGCTGAATCAAATCTCCTCAAATCTTCTCTCAAACCCACCAAGGATTGGAGTAGGAACCAAGGGAGGATAAGTGGAGTGCTCAGATGTGTTGGGAATGTGTTTTTGAGTTGTGGAAGTGGCTAACCGGCCAAAGGGGCTCGGGTTAACTTTTTATAGTCGAGACAAGAAAAAGAGTCGTTGGTGAAAAACATAGTCGGACATTGTCTGAGTGGATTGATGTGCATGGCTCTGGAATCCGAGAAGATTGTCCGATGGGACTCGGATATTGCCCTGGTGAGTGTGCACGGTTCTAGAGTCTGACGAGATTAACCGAAGGGGTTGGATTTTCTGGAGTCGGACATTGTCTGGGTGGGTCGGACATTGTCCGATGGAGTCAGACATTGTCCTATAGAGTCGGACATTGTCCTGCTCCGCTGGAAGAGTTGAGTTGCGCACGGTTCTGTAGTCCGACTACATTGTCTGACTGAGTTGGACATTGTGCGACTACAATGAGAAGAAAATAGTGTGCAACATTCTGGAATCCGATCACAATCCGATGAAAAAGATTTGGAAGGGAACTTTTGACTATTTGAATAAGATTTGAGCACTTGGTCTTTCAACATATATTTCTTTTGTGTCCCCCTTGATAGTACGGTGTACCTATACTCAAGATGAAAGATAAAAACATGAAGCCTTGATTCTTGAGCGTAGATACTCCTTTTCCATGATTTGCACTTTGTTGGCTTTTCTTTTCTTTCTCTTTTAGATTTCCTTGCTCTCATATTCATCAATAATTAGAAACTGTGCACATGCTCAAAGGAAATAATAGTCCTCTCTAATTGTATTGACGTCAATCACTCAAAATCATAATTAGGGGCCTAGATGCTCTTCCAATCTCTCCCTTTTTGGTGATTGATGATAATACAACTAAAGTTCATAGTTCATAGATAAAAGAGCATTAAAAGAGAGAACAAAAAAATTGGAGCTCCCCCATAATGCGTGCATGAATTGAATTCCAAATTGGGCATTAACCACCCATATGCACATATGTGAGAGAAAAGTACAAGAGCTCCCCCTATTTCCTTGCATTGTTTCATATAACATCAATAGAGAGAAGGACAACAATCCATATGACATGTCATTCACACAAATCTAATGAAAAGAGAAACAAATAATATTACATCAAGCCACATAGTTCAACACATGGAAAGCATAAATAAGTCTTACACAATTAAGATTCACAAAAGATTTCGAAACCATAGAAATGACATGTCCAAATGAGATCACAAATACAAGAAAAAATAATCTGCAGCTTCTTGACCCTACTTCTCCGTTGACTGAACTTCTTCTCCCCCTTTGGCATCAAGACACCAAAAAGAGAGAGAAGAAATCACGCATCCTCATCATAGTCACTGTCCTCATCATCTTCATCATCGTCTTCATTTCTCCCTTGTGGTGGTGTCTCCTCCATAATCTCATCCTCATCCTCATCATCAAACCTAGCGTGGGAGGGACTAGCACCACTAGTACCAGCTATAGCAGTAGGATAGGCATAGGTGGGGAAATAGCCAAAATACTAAGACTCCTCATCAGTGCAGGTACTCCAAGGATACTCAACTGGAGGAGGATATGGGGCAGGAACAGGGGATGGATAGCGAGGAGACTGAATAGCTAGGTGATCATAGATGGCCTTCTGATGCTTGTTCAACACATCTTGACGCTTCTCAATGTTGTCAAGCCTGGCGTCAAGTCTGTTGCAGATACTGAAAATTCCCCTGAGCATCTTGAAAAGGCCTCCCCTTTTCATGCTAGAACCACTACCTCTACGCCGGTGGGAAGGACCTGGACTAGAGCGGGCTGAGGGTGCTGGAGGTGAGTTAGGCTCGCTAGAGGGAGCCTGTCGAGGAGTGGAAGCACCACTGGTAGCACCAGAAGGGATGTTGGGCCTAAGACTCTTATGTTCACATTCTTTCTTGAAGGTCTTCTTGGTCACCTTCTCAATCATAAACATGATGAAGGGAGCATAAGCACAGCCACGACTAGCTGTAATAGCCACATGCCACACCTCTGAGTAGATGAAGTCAAATACATTAAACTTCACAGAGCCACCAATCCAATCAAGAAGATCCTTTTCAAAACCTGGAACATGATCAGCATTTCCACCCCTTGGAGCAATAGATATTCCCACCATCCTATGAAGCACATTGTAGAAAGGTTTGAACCCAGCAGCATATGGTGGGTTGCAGTCATCTTCATTGACATGCATGTACTTCATTTCTGAGGGGAGCATTGTGCGTCCATCATGAATATGCTTTGGTTCATCATAGGAGTCCCTTATACCAAGCAAAGTGGCAAAGCGAGATAAAGCGCAAGAATACTTCTTGCCTTCTGTCATCCAAGTCAACTTCTTTGCCCTTTCATCAAAGTACATAGTGGAGTAAAACTGTGACACAATCTCTTGATTCCAGTTGTACCTGTATCCCATAATGCCCTTGATTCCATGGAACTCACAAGCTTCAAAGATTTCCTTGAACACCGGATTTTTCTGATGTTCCATGTACTCCTAGTCAATATATTGCATGGCAATAGTGGGATGCTTCTTGCTCTTGTAAGCACACATGTACCAATCTGTGTAAAAATGAGACCGAAACCTAGGATCAATGGCCTCCTTCTCATCTTTATAGCAGTTGAATTCCCTTGCCTCACGACAAGCCTCTTCAGTAGCCTTCACATAGTTAACACGCTCTCTGTCCACATTAGGAGCAACAATCACATTGCGCATGACACTGTTGATCTCGGTGGGTTCTTCTTCCTCATGACGCTCAGCATATCTAAGATGCACGGTGTGAGGTTTCCTTCTTTTGGATTTGCAACCTCTAGCATCATCCACATACTTGGAGCGCTTCTCCCCCTGAGACCAAGTGCCGAACATCCTGACAAATAGATGGGAAGGTGTTCAGGATGAGAGAATAAAAGAGGTGGAGGACAACATGGTCATAAGTGAGAAAACATTAGATAATATACAACTGGGTCGGACATTGTCCGACTCCATCGGATATTGTCCGATGCCCGCGAGATTTTTAACAAGTGTTTGGATTTCCTCAAATCAGACGACTATTCCTAGCCATATTGCATACAAAGCATCTATAGCATCCTAGGAAACATCTCCATTGTCTACAATGGTAGTGTACTAAGGATTAAGCCTAGCATTGCAAAGTCAAACCCTAGCCCTAGGTGAGAGAGGGGAGGAAGAGGGAAAACCTTGCAACAATGGTGGTCTTCGGACTTTATCCGATGGAGGAAGTCTTCTCCCCCCAAAACTTGGTCTCCTTGCTAGTGGAGGAGGGAGATCACTACTGGAACGCCTTGGCCACCGGTTTGAGAGGAGAGAGAAATAGTTTAAGAGAATGAAGGAGATGGAAATGAAGGGGTAACTTTGGGCCTGTTATGGGCGAAATTGGCCTTAGTCGGTCAATGTCCGATTGGGTCAGTCATTATCCGACTTGATCCAGGAGTCGGACATTATCCGATTGTGTCAGATTTTGTTCGACATTAGGTAAAATAGACTTGCCCTATCTTGGCAGAGATGTCTAAAATTTGGCTCTTCTTCTTCAGCGGTGCTTAGGGAGGCATCTTATTGATCTCATGAACATGACTAAGTTTGAAAAGGTTTCAGTGGATATGACCAGCCACAATCAATCATAGCAACAATGATTACATCCACATCAACAAGATCCAATGATCAAGAACCAAATGATTTTCAAAAACAAACCAATCAATATTTTGCAACAATTTTATTTTTGAAAAATGTATCCTATGTCACCACAGATGTGCAAATCTTCAAACCACATTGCTAGAATCAAGAATATTTAGCTCACTCCTAAGATAGCAAAATCTTTTCTCATCTAGTGGTTTGGTGAATATATCGGCTAATTGATCTTCGGTTCGCACAAGACTAACTTCTATATCCCCCTTGATTGAATGATCTCTCAAAAAAATGGTGGCAGATATCTATATGCTTTGAGCGCGAATGCTCAACGGGGTTATAGGCAAGATTCATGGCACTCTCATTGTCACATAGGAGTGGAACACGACTCAACTTGTAACCGTAGTCCCTTAGAGTTTGTCTCATCCAAAGTAGTTGTGCACAACAACTACCGGCTGCAACATACTCCGCTTCGGCGGTGGAAAGTGCAACGGAATTTTGTTTCTTGGATGACCATGACACTAGGGACCTACTGTGGCGCCCCTTCCCGGATGATCGAGGTCCCAACAGTGCTGCTAGCGCAAACACTTGATAATACAACATTGGTCCAAATTTAAGTTGAATATTACATGAATACGATGATTCTGAGTGCAGCGGTATATTACAAGTTCATGAATGTTTTGAAAATAGTGGAAGCAAGTACGATAAGACTACGAGCTCGACGATAAAGCATAGTAATGATTCATGCCCGAAGAACCATCACTCTAGCGACATACAACATCACTGCGGTGGCAAGTCGGACTCCCAGTGTGCAGTCCAACCCTTAGGAACTTGCATGTCCCAGGGCAGCACATCTACAACAACTCTATTGCTTCGTTACCTGAAAACAACAATGACACAAATCCTGAGTACTAATTACTCAGCAAGACTTACCCGTCAAACACCTAGACATGCACAGGCTCTAATAGGACCCGCGCTAAGCAACCTATTAGTTCTATCAGGTTTTAATTGCCAAATTAATGGGTTGAACTAAAATGTAATTTTAGTGGCAACAATAAGATAATAGAACAATACATAAAGTAAGTGCAACAGAAGAGTAGCAATAATCATCATCAACAATAGACATCATAATCAAATTCGAAGTATCAAGTGCAACTACGTGACTGGCGCGGTGACCAAGCGGTACTCATTTCTGCGAGGGACAACAATTGCAATCGATTTACACCAGCTAGGAAAACCCGAGATGCATGACACATACGCACCAATTAAGGTCGTATATGGCAACCTTTCGCAAGAAAAGCACCTACACCTCAGCCCGGGTATGGTGACGTCGAGTGGGCATGCTGTTCTGCCAACAGTACTTCATGGTCTGAACCGCCCACTCTAGCAGCAAGAGGGTCAATGACCAACGCACCTTAACCGTCCTTAATGCAAGTGACCTTTAATGCTACATCGGTTTACTAGTGCCCATAGGCTAGCATGCATTCGGTACTGTTCAATACTTGATCAAGGGGCCGATCACGGACGAGTCCTAGGTTTGACAAGGCAGGGCTACCACAGTCAACACCCATGTGTTGCTGCAAACCTACACATGCATTATCCCTACCCGGTCATAACATCAAATAAACTTCTTTTATTAGTTCCCGTTCCAGTGGTAAAGTTCATTCCATAATAATAATGGTATCTAACAAGACTAGCAATTACTAAGCATAGCATAATAGTACCAATTCTACCAAGTTCTAAGACAGTAACATAGGTCATTTTGGGTATTATGCAAATGGGTTTCAATCAACTCCTATGACCTAATGCATCAATAAGTATAGACACTAGTAAGATAAACTAGCAAACTTTTGTAAAAAGGGCGAATGTAAACCGGGGCTTGCCTGGATCAACACTAGTGTTAGCAACTTCTACTTCCTATTCTTGAGGGTCAATGTCCTTCTGAAAATCCTCTTCTGGCTCCTGGTTGTTGTTGCCTATATGATAGAATTGTATTAACGACATTATTGATGTACCGTTGATTGCAATGAAATGATGCATGCAAGCACCTTGTGTTTTAATGTCAATTAAAATTATTATTATGTTCTCGAAGCCATATGCTTCAGAGAAATTGGGTTTTTAATTAAGAATTTAGGTATATATATTCTTTTATGCATTTAAACAAAGTAAAAGAGTGATATGAGCAATTAAATTAATTACTTAAGTAAATTTATGTTTCTGGATATGTGTGATTTACTGTGTACAGAGACTTATATGAGTGATTTTTAGACCAAGTGGCATGGGCAGATAATTCACAGATTAATTACTAGAATTAATTTAAGCCAACACACAAAATAAATTCCAGATCCTAAAATGATTCATATTCGTACCAACCAAAATTTTGGGTTGTAGATGTTCATGTGTTTACTTAGCATGCCAAAAATCAGGATTTAATTTCATTCCTAGAATTTCTGGTGAATTATTTGGTGTCTAGACAATTAAATAAATCAATAAAATTATATGAACAGAGACATTGATTTGTCATTTTACTAAAATAGTGCTCCTTAAGATGGATCTAACCAATTTTGTTCGGGATCCATTGGTTTTGACCTCGATTTAATATGAATTTTCAATGGTTTATGCATTTTCTAGGGATTTCTTGGGTAATTTCAGTTTAAAGAAATGCCACGCATGCGACACATAGGATCCACGTAGACACCACGTAGGCGCCAGAAGAGCGGCCAATAGGCACGCCAGAGCTGGGCGGCGCTCGGCCGGAAGCTTGCTGCTGCGGCCATGCTAGAGCAAAACCTTGCTGCGGGAGTGCTAGCACGGCACGCATGACGAGGTGAAGACCGTAGGCGGGTTCGAGGGGTCAGTTTCTTACCGAAGACTGGTCATCTACGGGGGACAGTGGAGCAATGATCTTCGGCGGCGTCACGGAGACGGTAGGGAGCACCAATCCCGTCGCGGTCAAGCCCTAGAGCATCACGGGGACCGGGCGACCATTGGACCGAGTTGGCTGACGTCGAGGAGGACCGGAGATAGGAGCTCGTCGTGGAGGCGGCTTCGGATTCCGCAGTGGAGGGGATCAGAGCCGGAGAAAATGTTACACCATGGCTTCACATGAAGAAAGCAAGGGAGGGGAAGTGGTTAGGCATGTATCAGAACATGTTGCACGCCAGTTTGAAAGGAATCAAGGCCGATGGCTCACCGTGGGAGAGGAATTTCACAGAGGTGCCATTAGAGGACGCTGGGAGCAGGAGTCGGAAATTTTCCTCAATTGACTCAACCTCACGGGGAGATTAGCTAGGAGATGAGTAGGGGAGCGAGGGAAGAAGTGTGTGCGGCTTCTGTGTGCATGCCTTTGGGTCGAAGAGCAGCGAAGTAGCGGCAATGCGAGTTCAAGCTCGGGCTTGCTCTGCAATGGCAGAATGAGGGGGTGGGGGAGCAGCGAAGAGATGTGAGAGAGAGCAGAAGGAGTGGGGAATGGAGGTTGTGTGGGGGCTGGCGGGTGTGCCTTCAAGTTGCGTAGAGGGGATAGTTGATGGTTGGCGGCCAGGGGCGACGAGGGGAAAGGAATTGAAGGTGTGCCGGTTGCATGGTGGCGTGTAGAGAGGGGGAAGAGAACCGTTGGGCATGTGAGCGGCTGAGGCAGAGGGGATGGGACAGTACGGGGAGGTCAGCGGCACTGTCGCACATGGAGTCCTGAGGCGGGGATGAAGGCTGGCCACGTGGTGCACCGGCGTTGGCAGAAAAATTGGCCGGGAATCGGTTGTGCGCCAGTGAGGAAGAAGAAGGAAGATTTTTGCGCTGCACCCCTTCTGGAATTTGATTTCTTACATATAGGTGCCTGGTCAATCGTATTTCCAATTCAAATAGCTAGGGACCTCCAATTGATTTGGGATTTTGCACATAGGTCCTTGGCGATATTTGTGGTGCTCTGCTGGGACCCAATTGGTCAGAATAGTCCTAGAGATTTTTGTATTTAAATTCAATTTTGAAATGTTCCTAGATTTTAATTAATTATTTGGGGTATTTCCACAATTGGTAAAATACTCATTAAATTCATAAAATTCTAACTTAATATTTCTAACATGATTATGAATTTAGTTGATATGTTTTATAATAAAATTTTAGTTGGCTCACTATTTGGTTTGCTGGGTTTTTAATTGCCTTGGATTAAATTAAATAATTGGGGTGAGGCTTCATCATTTCATGCTATATTTATCATGGTTTGTGCTCTTCAGGTTTGTTAATTAGAAGTGAGACACCTCGGGTGTCACAGCCCTCCCTCCTTAAAGAAATCTCATCCCGAGATTATGAACAAGGCAAACTAGGGGAAGTACGATGGTCAAAACATACCTGTGTATGACGACCAAAATTTCGGGTAATGCGTACTTAGAAATTCTTCAGATTACCAAGTGGATCCGTCTTCTGAATGACTACTCCATTGAACTTTGTAGAATTTGAGTGTTCTTTTACGGGTTGTGCGCTCTTTCTTATCGAGGATCTTTATCGGTTGTTCGGAGTATGTGACATCGGCTTTGTCAATGGGTGGTTTGAGACACCGCTTCAATTGAGAGACATGGAAGGTGGGATAAACTCCAGATAGATTAATGGGTAACTCCAACTTGTAGGCTACCTTTCCACATCGCTCCAAATTTTGGAATGGCCCAATATAACGGGGAGCTAGCTTTCCTTTGACTCCAAACCATTGGATGCCTTTCATAGGTGACACGCAGAAATAGACGTACTCACCTTTATTGAAATATAATGGCCTGCATCGTCTGTTTACATACTTCTCCTGGCGGCATTTAGCAGCTTTAAGATTTGCCTGAATGGTATGTACTTTTTCTTCTGCATCCTTGACAAGATCAAGACCAAAGGTTACCCTTTCTCCAGATTCAGACCAGTTTAACGGTGTTCTACAACTGCGACCATAGAGTGCTTCAAATGGTGACATTCTCACACTCTCCTGGTAACTGTTGTAATACAAAAATTCAGCATAGGTTAGATACTCGTCCCAGTTACCAATGTCATTTTTCTGTGCGTGTCAACCAAATTTTCTGTGCAGCAATGATTTCTTCACGAATGGTAGAATGTACGCTAAGGATGCTAATCACTATAGTAGGCAAAACGTGAAGACTGGGTTCTGAAGCAGTGACGTGGTGGCCATTGCTCTGATATTCCAGTACTAAGTGATGACAGTGTACCTTCCTACTCAACGCATCGGCCACTACATTGGCCTTGCCTGGATGATAATGAATTTCCAGGTTATAATCCTTAATCAGTTCTAGCCACCGATGTTGTCTAATGTTCAGATCAGTCTGGGTAAAGATATATTTCAAGCTCTTATGATCCGTGTAGATGTGCACTAAGCTTCCGAGCAAATAATGCCTCCATATTTTTAGTGCAAGTATAACAGCAGCTAGTTTCAAATCATGAGTTGGATAGTGCTCTTCATGCTTTCGTAGTTGTCGAGATGCATAGGCAATGACACGACCTTCCTGCATGAGCACACATCCAAGTCCTGTCCCAGATGCATCACAATACACGTCGAACGACTTGGTGATGTCTAGTTGAGCCAGTACTGGGGCAGTGGTCAATAATTTGTTCAATGCTTGAAATGCTTCTTCACAACTATCGTTCCAATTGAATTTCTTATCCTTTTTCAATAGCTCCGTGATGGGTTTGGTCAGCCGAGAAAAATTTAGAATGAACCTACGATAATATCCAGCTAGCCCGAGGAAACTGCGTACTTGATGAACTATCATGGTGACTTCCAATCTAACACATCTTGAACCTTGCTAGGATCCATCGAGATACCTTCCACAGAGACTATGTGACCAAGAAATGGCACACGGTCCAACCAAAATTCACACTTACTGAATTTTGCATACAACTTGTGATCTCGGAGGCGTTGAAGAACAATGCGAAGATGTTCAACATGCTCTTCCTTGGACTTAGAATAGATGAGAATGTCATCAATGAATACTACCACAAATTTATCCAACTCGGGCATGAATACCGAATTCATGAGGTACATGAAATGGGCAGGGGCATTGGTGAATCCGAATGAGATTACTAGATACTCAAACAATCCATATCTAATGGAGAAGGTGGTCTTCGGAATGTCTTCGGCTCTGATCTTGATTTGATGATAGCCCGAACGGAGGTCAATCTTTGAAAGGATCTTAGCACCAACCAATTGGTCGAAGAGGATATCTATACGGGGTAATGGGTATTTGTTCTTGATGGTAACTTCGTTAAGAGGCCGATAGTCAACGACAAGGCGCAAGGACTTTTTCCAACAACTAGCAGGGCTGCTCCAGGGTGAACTGCTTGGGTGAATGAATCCTTTTTCCAATAACTTATTCAGCTGCTTTTTCAACTCAGCCAACTCATTTGGGGCCATTTTATAAGGGTGACGGGATATCGGAGAAGTTCCTGGCTGTAGCTCTATCTTAAATTCCATGTCACGGTCAGGCGGTAGACAAGAGATGTCCTCGGGAAACACTTCCGGATACTCACGAATGACAGGAATACTCTCGAGTGATTGCCCTTCCAAGTGATGGACAACCAAGGCTTTCGATGAATTGGCATTCAGAGAAAGTATGTCCTTCCCATGCAAGGGAGAGTTGATGTGAACGATGCAAGGCTCAATGTCTAGCATGGCTCTATGGGTTTTTATCCAGATCATACCTATGATTAGGTCGATCTCTTGGTCCTATCCAGATCATACCTATGATGGGTTTTTATCCAAATCAGTGGGGTAGATCTTTTTATTAATTTCTAGTGGAGCTTTACACACTACTTCGTTAGCAAGAATTTGTCTAGCAGGAGAGCGAACGGTGTAGCATCTATTTATGACGGTGGTGGGGAGTTTATGTTTTCACACACAAGCTTTGCTAATGAAGTTATGTGTAGCACTAGAATCAAAAAGTGCAAGGACAGGCTGGCGATAGATCGAGAGCGTACCGGTCAGCACTGGTTCGCGCTGAGGGATATCTTCAGCATTGGTGTAGTTCAATTGGGCGCCACGTAATGATGCATTCACATTCCTGTTCGGGTACTGATCTGGGTTGCTGTTGTTGTTGCGCCTCGGTGCGGTGCAGTTCTTGGCAAAGTGGCTGGTACGACCGTAGTTGTAGCACGGATCACTGCTCCCACGATCAACAGGCTGTGGGGCACGGGCAGTCTGATTTCCCTGTTGCTAGTATGGTGCACGGTACTGAGTGTTCTACTGTTGGTATGGTGCACGAGGTGGTAAGTTTTGCTGCTGGGGTGGCCTTGAATAGTTCTGTCCATATCGCTGCTGCGGAGATGCCCGGAAACGCTGTCCGGTAGGTGAGGTGTAAATTAGATGGTGCTTCGCCTGTGGGGTAGTAGAGGCGCTAGCAGGGGCCTTTCTCTTGTGATCTTCCTCTTCAACATGGCACATGGCGCCTTCCAGGACAATAGCAGCATTGACCAAGTCGTTGTACATGCCGGTTGCCTGCCAAGTCAGACGTTTCTTGAGCGTGGCATTCATCCCACGCAAAAATGCGTATCTCTTCTTCTCCTCAGTATTAACATACTCAGTGGCATACTGAGCATGGTGATTGAAAGCTTCAAAATATTGGAGGACATTCCTCCCTCCTTGTTTTAGATCCATGAATTCCTAGAATTTTCTTTGCATGAGGCCGGCTGGGATGAAATGAACACGAAATGCAGTCTTGAAGTCATTCCATTCAACACGGCGTCCAGCTGGAGAGAAGCTTCATAGTTTACCCACCAGGCGCTAGCAGAGCCCTGCAGTTGTTGGGCGGCGAATAGCACCTTCTGGTGCTCGGTACATTCCAGCAAACTAAATTTTGTCTCGGTCTGACACAGCCAGTGATCGGCATATAGAGGTTCTCTAGCACGCTCGAAGGTTGGCGGATAAGTACCTGGTAAATCTGAGTAGGTGCTCTGTCGAGGCTGATTGTTGTTGTTACGGTGGCCTCCCTGCCCAACTAGGTGGGATGTGATATCCACTAGCCGATGAAGAATCTCAGAGTCATTTTGCTGCCGGTTGAGTGCAGCAGCCAACACCTCAGCTAGCGAGGGCTCAGCATGAGCTCCGAGTACGCACCATGCTACAATTTATACGGTTGCACATTAGTTATTCCTTAAAATAATCCATAAAACACATGTGCAGCAATATAATTTGCAAGAGGCACGAATAAAATTTCAGAATGACAACCATCTCCATTAATTCAATTCAGACCACACAGTTGTTAAAAGGACATCATCGCATGATTTCTTACACATACGTGCCAATGCCTAGCTACGGTATTGTGGACACATAGTGCAAGATTCACTCCTACATCGAACTAGGAATACTTATATTACACGACCATACACCGGGGTGTAGTGATCCAACTACTCCTGGCCTATGTCTTCCGACTCTTCTAGTTCTTCTGGTTCCATAGGCTCTTCTGGTTCCTCCAGATCAATCATTTCCACATCATTAATACCGACCGGGGCCATCTCTACATCCCCTTGTTCTCCATACTCTATGATGATCTTGTACCAATTTCCTTCAATAGGAAGGTGGGCAGCCTTGAATGCATCCAAGTCATCTTGAGCCTCAATCATATCATGCTCAAGATCTGCAGCATCCAGCAAGGCTTGGTCATGTTCTTCTATAATTGCATCCATCTCTTCATTCTTTGCTTGAATTTGTTGGTTCAGTTCTGCAATTTTCTGATCCTTAGCTTGTTTTTTGACTTCAGAAAGTCGAAGTGTAGCATGAAATACATCCAGACGCCGACACAAGTTTGTGCATAAGGCGAAAGTGGATAAGCCATAATACTCTATTATGGGCAGCATAGGATCATGGTGGCGATGGTTTGGATCAAAGATGAAATCCACACGCCTAATTAACTCATAGTCTATCACATCATTAATGGGCAGCAAGGCGACGGGTGTTCTAGCAACATCATGCTTGTGGTCTTCACAGAACTGAGTAAGTGCCTTGAATGCAACTACATTCCAGGTGGAAGGCAAATCTATCCCGATGACGCTAATGGTCCAAGATTCCCATGCGGGAATAACCGAGTAATTGGCGGGAACCGCCACATGGATGACACATGAGGGGACTCCATGCTCCTGAAATTCCTTGCCAACATAGGTGGGAGGAATGGAATATCCGAATCTCTGGAGAACTCTCCAAAACAGGTGAACCATCCCTATGAACTCTAGGCCGTGGGTGATTTCCCAACCTGGTGGTGGTTGATTGTTGTTTTCAGCCATCTACAAGGAAAGTACTTCGATTGAGTCAAAGAGTACAATTAAGCTGGAATTCTTATGAACTCTGGTGCAACAACAGTAGAGGGAAAAGGGTACGACCAATACATATCATAAGTCAACATAGTCTTAAGTACATGAACTCGGGATATGCGACCATCGAGCTACAAAAGCACCTCACTCAGTGATCCCCCAAAATACCACAACCTCGCGTGGTCGAGAAAAGCTACCTACCCAACTTATCCTGCCTACTCGATCTAGCCCGGTCTATCACGATCCCCTAAGTCCGGTCTCTGGCTGGTGCCTCGTAGTCCATATCAGACTCCTCGTCCGTGTCCTCGTCCGGATCCTCCTCGGGTGCTGTCGGTGGCGCCAGGGCTGCCTCTAGCTGCTGCTATAGGCCCTGCTTCTCATGAGCCAGGGTCTCCAGATCCTATCCCATGAGCTCCATCTCATGCTGTGCAGCCATCAACTGATGCTGCAGGTGTTCGTTGTGATTGGCGCGTTGCTACATAATCACGCCATGCATGTCAACCTCCTATGTGAGGGTGTCACGCTGTCCAGTGACCTTGGTAACGCGAGTCTTGCTCGCCTCAAGAGCAGTGGCCAGCTGCTGAATCTACCTCTGTTGTGCATCAACCTGTGTCTACAAATCATTCCTATACACCCAGGCCTGCTCAGCGTCAGCCAGCAAAATCCCGCTGTGGCTGCTAGCCTCCTCATCTAAGTTGAGGAGGTACTCAGAGTAGTGGGACACAAGGTGGTACCCCGCGTGATACGCCGGGTAGTCGTCATGGGCGATGCGCCTCACGCGCCTCTGCCAGACCGGGTTGGCCTGGTGCCAGATGGGAATCATCTCAAACAGAGACCCAGAGAGCGCTGCTGTGTGGCACCCGCAGAAGTGAGTTAGAGCCCTGTGGGCGACTCTCTCCAAGCCCTCATGGAGGCTCCCACAAGTCATCGTGCTCTCCATCCCTGCCATGTCGAGGTTCGCAGGTGAGTGGGCACGCTAATGTGCACCTCAGCAAGGGTCACCCCATGGCGGTGGATCTCACGGCCCTTGTAGGAGGGCGGCTCGTCATAGCCCAACAAGTGTAGCAGGTCCCACAAAAGTGTAGGAAAGCCACGATGGTGGAGACCGGTGGTGTAGCGCCACCCGTCGTGTGAAAGCTCCTCAAAACCATGGTCACCCATCTGGAACATAAACCCAATGGTGAGTACAGTGTTTCATGAGTAACAATGCATTTCATATAAGTGCTATGAAATACAGAAACAAAGTTTTAGTTCACATTTTCCAGCCTCAAGGGTCAATAATACGGCAATGGGTTTTAAAACAAATTCTATCTCGACTGTACAACAGTCAGAAAAATGGGTATTTCGAACAGAAAACAATTGGGGGCTAGAACCAAGTTATACTACACTTTCATAGCTTTCCAGATTGTATTTATATTCTCGAAAATCCCAAGTAAATCTGGACTTATGAATTCTGCATGTTCAGGTTGGCAGATTCTGGTTCAGGATGACAGAGGCTGAGTGTTTTGGATCTACTGGACAGAGGGAACACAACTAAATTATGAAACCTATTGGAGATGAAAATAGACTTCAAGGTCTTTCCATATTGGGTTTAAACTCTTGCAAATTCGAAGTACAACTCTAGTTATGAATTTTTTAAGTTCAGGGTGATGCTGAAAATAGTGAGTTGACAGATTGCACTTGTTCACTGTTTCTGAGGTTGTTATTGTTATGATCGAATTTTAATTTAAATTCTAAGTGACAGGGGATGTTGAGACCTTTCTGAAAAGTATTTGTATGCCTTATTTGGTTGAGTAAATTAATAGTTATGAATTTTTGAAGTTGGCAGCTAAAAACAGGACAGATTCTTGTTAACCTTGTAATTCAGAATTTTATACTTATCATGCTTTGAAAATTTTTATTCAGAGGTTGGTGAGCAAGGAGAGAACAAAATTTTAGTTTAGTTATATTAGGATGCATGATGCAAAATTTTCATTTTATAATCCTAGCGTTCCTCTCAACACAATGCATATTTTTGCCGTTACTTAGCGACACGAATATTCGGTGACGACCCGTGCTCAACACGTAAGTCAATCTAAGTGTTATACTAACGGTGTCAGTGTACCTGCAGAAGATCCATTGCAGAAACAATACATCAAATTCAAAAGAAACTACAAAAGTAAGCACAAGTCTACTAGTAATGATCAATGGAAAGGATCGCCCTGTAATAAGTCACGAGCCAATAGTGTCTCGTATCCGCCTGCGAGCACAGACACCGATATCACACGTGTCGGTTAAGCACGCATGTACCTTTGTTGAAGAAGCTTCGTCGTCCACTTTCCAACGCACCAAAGAACGCCTCGTTTGGACGTCGGATGTGGGAGATATGATCAAAACCGTGAAGGAGTGTCGGCTGAATCCGAGACGAACGCGGCGACCTTGTTGGTGACGACTTGTAACTTGGGGAAGGTCATGATATGCGTGTATCCAGAATGGTGATGTCCTCATCATCCTCCCCTTCTTGAATTGGAGTCGCCCTTGACTCCATCTCAGTATCAATCTCCTGCAAAAGGTTAGTACTAGCAGAATGCAAAGTAGAAGATACATGATCATCGATAGAAGATATATCATGATAAAGCATAGTATAGCAAGGTGCATCATGATTATCACAAAGATCAGTAACAGTAGATGTCATAGCAAGAAAAGCACCTCCCTTTAACTGAATAGCCTTATGTTTAACATTAGAAAGTTGTTTGTTATCATGTTTATCCTTAGTATTTTCAGCAAGCAGTTTAAAATGATTTCTAATATCAGCAGGCAATAATAGACGCAAAGTAATATTCCTGTCCTTATGCACGAATGTATATGTATTAGTTCTACCATGGTGGGCAGCATCCGTATCATATTCCCATGGACG
The DNA here is from genome assembly GCA_032690845.1 of Eleusine coracana subsp. coracana. Classification (NCBI taxonomy): domain Eukaryota; kingdom Viridiplantae; phylum Streptophyta; class Magnoliopsida; order Poales; family Poaceae; genus Eleusine; species Eleusine coracana. Next base: position 41,406,050 of record CM064434.1, read on the forward strand.
GCCTAATAAAAGCGAACATGCTTGCATAGGTACAACATGAAAATCAGCAAAGTCTTGATAAGAACCTACTGAAAAGTGTATGCGTGCTGATCGAGTTACCTGTGCCGTACCACTATTGTTGAACCATTTGATGTGGTAGGGCTGATGTAGTGCATGCGTGGTCAAGCCAAGTTTGCTTACCAAATCAGAACTTACCAAGTTGTTACAGCTCGCAGTATCAATGATGGTGAGAACACGGTGGTCCGCAACAATGAGGTACATATAGAATAAATTGTTGCGTTATTGTTCTTCCTCTTGTCCCACCCGAGTGGTCAACACAAGCTGTACAATGAGGCTAGGAAAGCCCACGGTGGCAGCAATAGAATCAATGGCAGTAGTCTCCTGCTCCTCCGTCAAATCTGCAACAAGGTTAGGCATACGAGCAAATTCATCTTCAACATCACTAGAACATTCATACCCATTAGCGGTAGCGATGAAAGCCCGACGACTAGGGCAATCCTTCATGACATGTCCCATGCCCTTGCAGCGGTGGCAAATAATGGTGGTGGAGGAGCCACTCCTAGTACCGGAAGTAGTAACCTTCTTCTAGCATGCTGCACACTAGACGATTTCGCTGTAGAAGTAGGCGCAAGTGGAAAAGTTGTTGCTGGTGTCTTAGCAACATGACTCTTCAAGTTCTCTACTCCAGTGCGTTGCTAGAGATATTGCTCAGTGTTGGACCTGCAAGATTGTTGTGGAAGGCGTCCCTGTACTTCTCGTTCAACCTTAAGAGCAATATGATACAATTGGCTGAAACTATTCCACTCTTTATAGTCAACAATATTCTGGATATCACGGTTCAAACCACAAAAAAATCTAGCACTAGTTTCAACATCATCTTCATGTATATCACACCGTGCTAAACCAATAAGCAATTCCTGATAATATTCCTCTACTGTGTTACTACCTTGTGTTAAAGATTGTAATTTCAAACGTTGGTAATAAGGAGGAACAAAACGAGATTTCATGCGTTGTTTCAAAACAGGCCAAGTGGCAGGTATAGCAGCATTAGTATTGCAAAGATCATTCCACCAAAAGAGAGCAAAACCTGTAAACTCACTAGTAGCAAGTCTAACTCTATGCTCAGCAGGAACTAAATGAGAATTAAATTTCTGTTCAACAGCAAGTTCCCAATCTAAGTATGCGTCAGGATCAGCACTACCAGCAAAAGGTGGTATGTGAAATTTGGGCTTAACAAAAGTATCAATATTACCACGATTGTTATTACCTCCCATACCGTGTCGATTACGGTGAAGACGGTCTGCATCACGGTCAAAATTATCATCAGCAGCAGCTCATTGAGGTGGAGGTCGTCATTGAACATCCTCAATGCGGTGGCCAACAGTGTTGATGTGACCTATCAACTTAGCAAACTTCGTTTCCATGAATGTACGTTGGTCCGCAAGAAGCTTCGTGACCTCGGCCTTGGAGACGCAATCATTGAAGTCTGTAGGGGACTCCAACTCTCCAGGTGTTCCTTTCCCTTTCTCTGACATGGTTAAAAGCAAAAGACAAGACTAAACAAAAACATTAGCCCTATCAACTAGCAGGCAGTAGAGGGTGTAGAAAGTGGAAAACAATATCAGAAGCAATGTATCACAATCTTGCAAGTGTTCTTACCAAAGCCAAACAGGTCGACACAATCTATAGTTGAGCTTGGGTGTAACAGTTGTGACAGCAAGAACAATGGCAAAGGCAGCAAGGATCAGAACAGACTTTACAGACTTAGAATTTTCAGGGCCGGGGGGGGGGGGGGGGTTGCAAATCAAAATCTTGATTTTTTTGTATGATTTTTCCACTATTTTTTTGTGACAAAGGAACACAAAGGAAGGAATGAGAAGATGTTTCAACTCAAACAGAGGAAAAACAAAGGGTAGACAAAATCACAAAGTTGCACCGAAAGCGCTATTTTTGACTTCACAATTTTTTTTCTATTTTTTCCCATTTTTTTTAAATTTTTTGACGAGGGCACACAGGGCAGAGCCAAGTGTGGTTCACCTTAACTTTGAGTCAAGAATCTTCTGTAAAAATTTCAGCCCAATCGGAGCAACAAGCGAAAAGTTATGTTTGTTTTACTAAAGGTATGTCAAGATAGGGTTTGAGGGATGAGGGGGGGGGGGGGGAAACCGAATAGGGTAGGGTTTTTTTGTTGGCAACAGATTGTGGGTGTGGTGGGTGGGTGACAGGATGGTGAATCCAATGGATAACACGATGGTGATGGTGGTGTGCAGTGGAGATCAAAACACAAATCGAATCGAAACACAAATTCAAACCAGCAACTGAACTCGACTAGGACACAAACTCAACACTACGGACTCTGAAATTAAATTATGCAAAGGCTAAACAATGTCTGGGATGGTGGGGAAATATTTTTTTCTAGGCTTTTTCGTGGACAAAAGGTGATGAACACAAACGAATCTAAAGGGATGAACACGATAATACCTCACCGGGAACCTAGAATCTGATACCACTTGATGTAGATATGGCCCGATCTTCCGAGAGGTAAGGGGATAAACTCGAATTTGGGGAACTCGGCGTCGACAACCCGGCTTGAGTCAGACACGATCCAACCCCGCAACCGTTACACCAACCACAACTTGATTGTTCCTGTAAGCGAAATGGAGAACACAAGCAAGAGAGGATAAACACGCAATCTGAAATTGCAAATATGGATGAAGCAAATCACAAGAAAAGGTTCAAGCTCTGAACACAAAAGGACTAATCGCCACAGTGGTATAGAACAAGAACAGGCGCCCTGGATTACTGTAAAAGGACTTGTCGCCACAGTTACAATAATTCGATCAAGTTTCTATATGGAAAACTGAACTAAACAAAACCTGAAACTAAAAGACGGCAGCTACTGAGTTTATGTAGGAAACAAGGACGTCCTAGGGTTGGGGGCGTCCGGGGGGGGCGCCCACAACATGGGCTTAAGACCTGACACGATACATGGCCAAGTTGGCCCAAAATAGGTGGCACAGCACCTTATCATGGTCATATATTATGACTTACGACCCTTCTGGAGCTAGGAACAGAACCAAAACGACGTCTTCGTCGTCCCCTTTCCAACGCATCAAAGAACGCCTTATTTGGACATCGGATGTGGGAGATATCATCAAAACCGTGAAGGGTTGTCGGCTAAATCCGAGATGAACGCGGCGACCTAGTTGGTGACGACTTGTAACATGGGGAAGGTCATGATTTGCGCGTATCCAGCATGGTGATGTCCTCATCACCGTAGATGCAAGTAATATAAACAATCATAACCCAGGTTAGCTTTGTCACCACCCTATTATCTTCATGGGCAATACTAACGTATCCTCACTCGCAACGTCGTAGTTTTTGAAAATACGATTTCTATGTTGTATTATCGTGGACCATGGCTCTGATACCAGCTGTAGCGCCCCTTCCCGGAGGATCGAGGTCCCGACGGTGCTGATAGCGCAGACACTTGATAATACAATATTGGTCCAAATTTAAGTTGAATATTACATAAATACGATGATTCAGAGTGCAGCGGAATATTACAAGTTCATGAATGTTTTGAAAACAGTGGAAGCAAGTACGATAAGACTACGAGCTCGACAATACAACATAGTAATGATTCATGCACAAAGAACCATCACTCTAGCGATACGCAACAGCACTGCAGCGGCAAGTCGGACTCCCAGTGGGCAGTCCAACCCTCAGGGACTTGTATGTCCCAGTGCAGCACATCTACAGGCAACTCTATTGCTTCATTACCTAAAAACAACAATGGCACAAAGCCTAAGTACTAATTACTCAGCAAGACTTACCCGTCGAACACCAAGACATGCACAGGCTCTAATAGGTGGCTTGTTTGAAAGGATTCGTGCTAAGCAATCTATTAGTTCTATCATGTTTTAATTGCCAATTTAATGGGTTGAACTAAAATGTAACTTTAGTGGCAACAATAAGATAATAGAATAATACATAATGTAAGTGCAACAGAAGAGTAGCAATAATCATCATCAACAATAGACACCAAAATCAAGTTCCAAGTATCAAGTGCAGCTACGTGATTGGCGCGGTGACCAAGCGGTACTCATTTCTGTGAGGGACAACAACTGCAATCGATTTACACCAGCTAGGAAAACCCGAGATGCACGACACAAATGCACCAATTAAGGTCGTACATGGCAACCTTTCGCAAGAAAAGCACCTACACCTCAGCCCGGGTGTGATGACGTCGAGTGGGCATGCCGTTCTACCAATAGTACTTCGTAGTCTGAACCGCCCACTCCAGCAGCAGGAGGGTCAATGACCAACACACCTTAACCGTCCTCAATGCAAGTGACCTTTAATGCTACATCGGTTTACTAGTGCCCATAGGCTAGCATGCATTCGGTATTGTTCAATACTTGATCAAGGGGCCGACCATGGACGGGTCCTAGGTTTGACAAGGCAAGGCTACCACACTCAACACCCATGTGTTGCTGCAAACCTACACATGCGTTATCCCTGCCCGGTCGTAACATCAAATAAACTTCTTTTATTAGTTCCCGTTCCAGTGGTCAAGTTCATGCCTTAGTAATAATGGTATCTAACGGGACTAGCAATTACTAAGCATAGCATAACAGTACCGATTCTACCAAGTTCTAAGACAGTAACATAGGTCATTTTGGGTATTATGCAAATGGGTTTCAATCAACTCCTATGACCTAATGCAATAATAAGTATAGACACTACTAAGATAAACTAGCAAACTTTTGTAAAAAGGGCGAATGTAAACCGGGGCTTGCCTGGATCAACACTAGTGTTAGCAACTTATACTTCCTGCTCTTGAGCGTCAACGTCCTTCTGAAAATCCTCTTCTGGCTCCTGGTTGTCGTTGCCTATATGATAGAATTGTATTAATGGCATTATCGATATACCATTGATTGCAATGATATGATCCATGCAAGCACCTTGTGTTTTAATGTCAAGTAAAATTATTATTATGTTCTCAAAGCCATATACTTCAGAGAAATTCGGTTGATAATTAAGAATTTAGGTATATATATTCTTTTATGCATTTAAACAAAGTAAAAGAGTGATAAGAGAAATTAAATTAATTACTTAAGTAAATTTATGTTTCTGGACATGTGTGATTTACTGTGTACAGAGACTTATATGAGTGATTTTTAGGCCAAGTGGCATGAACAGATAATTTACAGATTAATTACTAGAATTAATTTAAGCCAACACCCTAAATAAATTCCAGAGCCTAAAATAATTCATATTCCTTCCAACCAAAATTTGGGGTTGTAGATGTTCATGTGTTTACATAGCATGCTAAAAATCAGGATTTAATTTTATTCCTATAATTTCTGGTGAATTAATTGGTGTCTAGACAATTAAATGAATCAATAAAATTATATGAACAGAGACACTGATTTGTCATTTTACTAAAATAGTGCTCCTTAAGATGGATCTAACAAATTTTGTTCGTGCTCCATTGGTTTTGAACTCAATTCAATATGAATTTTCCAAGGTTTATGCATTTTCTAGGGATTTCATGGGTAATTTCGGTTTACAGATATACCACGCATGCGACACATAGGATCCACGTCGACGCCATGTAGTGGCCACATAGGCGCCAGAAGAGCAGCCAATAGGCACGCCGGAGCTGGGCGGCGGTGTACCTGTGTATGACGACCAAAATTCCGGGTTATGAGTACTTAGAAATTCTTCAGATTCCCATGTGGACTCATCTTTCGAGTGATTGCTCCATTGAACTTTATAGAATTTGAGGGTTCTTTTATGGGTGGTGCGCTCTTTCTCATCGAGGATCTTTATCGGTTGTTCAGAGTATGTGAGATCGGGTTGGAGTTGGTCATACTCTTCCACGACTTTATCAATGGGTGGTTTGAGACACCGCTTTAGTTGAGAGACGTGAAAGGTGGGATGAACTCCAGATAGATTAGTGGGTAACTCCAACTTGTAGGCTACCTTTCCACATCGCTCCAAAATTTGGAATGGCCCAATATAACGGGGAGCTAACTTTCCTTTGACTCCAAACCGTTGGATGCCTTTCGTAGGTGACACGCGGAGATAGACGTAGTCACCTTTACTGAAATATAATGGCATGCGTCGTCTATTTGCATACCTCTCTTGGCGGCATTTAGCAGCTTTAAGATTTGCCTAAATGGTACGTACTTTTTCTTCTGCATCCTTGACAAGATCAGGACCAAAGGTTACTCTTTCTCCAGATTTAGACGAGTTTAACGGTGTTCTACAACTGCGACCATAGAGTGCTTCAAATGGTGACATTTTCTCACTCTCGTGGTAACTGTTGTTATATGAGAATTCAGCATAGGGTAGATACTCATCCCAGTTACCGCCATGTGTTAAAACACATGCCCTAAGCATTTCTTCCAAAATTTGGTTGATACACTCTGTCTGTCCATCGGTGGCGGGATGGTAAGCAGAACTATGAATTAGGCCCATACCCAAAGATGCATGCAGCTGTTCCTAGAAACAAGCGACAAACTACGAACCACGATCTGGGATGATGGTTTTGGGTACTCCATTAAGACACAGAATTCTTGCAATGTATAGCTCCGTGTATTGCCGTATGTTGTATCTATTGTTGACCGGCAAGAAGTGAGCAAATTTGGTGAGTCGGTCCACAATGACCCAAATAGAATCATGCTTATGTGAAGTGAGAGGTAGGCCAACAATAAAGTCTATGTTGATGTCCTCCCATTTCCAAGCAGGAATACTCGATGGTTGAAGCAATCCTACTTGTTTCAAATGGTCAGCCTTAACTCTCTGACAAGTATCACATTCTGCAACATATCGAGCCACTTCTCGCTTCATTCTTGTCCACCAAAAATTCTTCTTCAGATCTTGGTACATTTTATTACTACCTGGATGGATGGAGTACTTGGAGTGATGTGCTTCGTCCAAGATTTTCCGTCTAAGTTCAAAGTCTTTTGGTAGTACCAAACAGTTATTAAACCATAGGGTACCGTCGGAGTCTTGAGTGAAGCATTTTGCTTTACCCTTCTTAATGTTTTGATGGATATGATTCATACCAATGTCATTTTGCTGTGCAGAAATGATTTCTTCATGAATAGTAGAATGTACACGAAGGTTGCTAATAACTATAGCAGGCAAAACGTGAAGACTGGGTTCTAAAGCAGTGATGTGGTTGCTGTTGTTCTGATATTCCAGTACTAAGTGATGGTAGTGTACCTTCCTACTCAACGCATCGGTGACTACATTGGCCTTGCCTAGATGATAATGAATTTCCAGGTTATAATCCTTAATCAGTTCTAGCCACCGACGCTGTCTCATGTTTAGATCAGTCTGGGTAAATATATATTTCAAGCTCTTATGATTCGTGTAGATGTGCACAGAGTTTCCGAGCAAATAGTGCCTCCATATTATTAGTGCAAGTACAACCGCAGCTAGTTCCAAATCATGAGTTGGATAGTGCTCTTCATGCTTTCATAGTTGTCGAGATGCATAGGCAATGACACGACCTTCCTGCATGAGCACACATCCAAGTCCTGTCCTAGATGCATCACAATACATGTTGAATGGCTTGGTGAGGTCTGGTTGAGTCACTACTGGGGCAGTGGTCAATAATTTCATTAATGCTTCAAATGCTTCTTCACAACTGTTGTTCCAGTTGAATTTCTTATCCTTTTTCAACAGCTCCATGATGAGTTTGGTCAGCCGAGAAAAATTTGGAATGAACCTACGATAATATCCAGCTAGCCCGGGGAAACTGCGTACTTGATGAACCGTCTTTGGTGACTTCCAATCTAGCACATCTTGAACTCTGCTAGGATCTGCCGAGATACCTTCCGCAGAGACTATGTGACCAAGAAATGGTACATGGTCCAACCAAAATTCACACTTGCTGAATTTTGCATACAGCTTGTGATCTTGGAGGCGTTGAAGAACAATGCGAAGATGCTCAACATGCTCTTACCTGGAATTAGAATAGATGAGGATGTCATCAATGAATACTACCACAAATTTTTCCAACTCAGGCATGAATACCGAATTCATGCGGTACATGAAATGGGCAGGGGCATTTGTCAATCCGAATGACATTACTAGATACTCAAACAATCCATATCTAGTAGAGAAGGCGGTCTTCGGAATGTCTTCGGCTCTGATCTTGATTTGAAAATACCTTAGCACCAACCAATTGGTCGAAGAGGATATCTATACGGGGTAATGGGTATTTGTTCTTGATGGTAACTTCGTTAAGAGGCCGATAGTCAACGACAAGGCGCAAGGACAGCCCGAGGGTGAAGTGCTTGGGCGAATGAATCCTTTTTCCAATAACTCATTCAGTTGCTTTTTCAACTCAGCCAGCTCATTCGGGGCCATTTTATACGGGCGATATGATATCGGAGAAGTTCCTGGCTGTAGCTCCATCTTAAATTCCATGTCACGGTCAGGTGGTAGACCAGAGATGTCCTCGGGAAACACGTCCGGATACTCACGAACGACGGGAATACTCTCGAGTGATTGCCCTTCCAAGTGATGGACAACCAAGGCTTTTGATGAATTGGCATTTAGAGAAAGTGTGTCCTTCCCATACAAGGGAGAGTTGATGTGAACGATGCGAGGCTCAATGTCTAGCATGGCTCTATGGGTTTTCATCTAGATCATACCTATGATCAGGTTGATCTCTTGATCCTTGAGCATGATGAAATCGGTGGGGTAGATCTTTCGATTAATTTCTAGTGGAGCCTTACACACTACCTCGTTTGCAAAAATTCGTCCAGCAGGAGAGCGGACGGTGTAGCATCTATTTATGATGGTGGTGTGGAGTTTATATTTTTGCACATAAGCTTTGCTAATGAAGTTATGCGTAGCACCAAAATCAAAAAGTGCAAGGACAGGCTTGTGATAGAGCGAGAGTGTACCGGGTAGCAGGGTTCGCCCTGAGGAATAGCTTTAGCATTGGTGTAGTTCACTTGGGCACCATGAGATGGTGCATTCATATTCCTGCTCAGGTTCTGACGCTGGTTGCTGTTGTGGTTGTTGTTATTGTGCCTCGGTGCGGTGCAGTTCTTGGCAAAGTGGTCGGTACGATCGTAGTTGTAGCACGGATAGTTGCTTCCTCGATCAGCAGGCTGTGGGACACAAGCATTCTGGTTTCCTTGCTGCTGATATGGTGCACGGTACTGGTTGTTCTACTGTTGACATGGTGCACGAGGTGGGAAGTTCTGCTGCTGGGGTGGCCTCGAATAGTTCTGTCCATATCACCGCTGATACGGCTGCTACGGAGATGCCCGAAAACGCTGTCCGGTAGGTGAAGTGTAAATTAGGCGGTGCTTCGCCTATGGGGAAGCAGAGGCACTAGCGGGGGCTTTCTTTTGCGATCTTCTTCTTCAACTTGGCGCATAGCACCTTCCTGGACAATAGCAGCATTGACCAAGTCGTTGTACGTGCCGATTGTTTGCCAAGTTAGACGCTCCTTAAGGGTTGCATTCATACCACGCAGAAATGCATATCTCTTTTTATCCTCAGTATTGACATACTCAGTATCATACTGAGCTAGATGATTAAAAGCTTCGGAATATTGGAGGACATTCCTCCCTCCTTGTTTCAGATCCATAAATTCCTAGAATTTCCTCTGCATTAGGCCGGCTGGGATGAAATGAGCACAAAATGCAGTCTTGAACTCATTCCATTCAACATGGCGTCCAGTGGGTAGAGAAGCTTCATAGTTTGCCCACCAGGCGCTAGCAGAGCCCTGAAGTTCTTGGGCGGTGAATAGCACCTTCTGGTGCTCGATGCATTCTAGTAGACTGAACTTTGTCTCGGTCTGGCGCAGCCAGTGATCGGCATCCAGAGGTTCTCTAGTGCGCTCGAAGGTTGGTGGATGAGAACCTAGAAAATCTGAGTAGGTGCTCTGTCGAGGCTGATTGTTGTTGTTACGGTGGCCTCCCTGTCCAGCTAGATGGGACATGATATCCACTAGCCGACGAAGAATCTCGGAGTCATTTTGCTGCCGGTTGAGTGCAGCAGCCAATACCACAGCTAGTGAAGGCTCAGCATTAGCTCCTTGGTGGGAGCTTTCAGGATCATCCTGATTCCAAGTATGCACCATGCTGCAATTTACATGGTTGCACATTAGTCATTCCTCAAAATAATCCATAAAAACAGATGTGCAAGAATATAAATTTGCAAGAGGCACGGATAAATTTTTTTACAAGTAACAACCATCTTTATTAATTCAATACAGACTACATGGTTGTTAAAGGACACCGTCACACGACTTCTTACACATATGTGCCAACGCCTAGCTACGGTATTGCGGGCACGTAATGCAAGATTCACACTCCTACATCAAACTAGGAATACTTATATTACACGACCATGCACCAGGGTGTAGTGATCTATCTACTCCTGGTCTATGTCCTCTGGCTCTTCTGGTTCTTTCAGATCCATCATTTCCACATCATTAATACCGTCCAGTGCCATCTCTACATCCTCTTGTCCCAATTTCCTTCAATAGAAAGGAGGGCAGCCTTGAATGTGTCCAAGTCATCTTGAGCCTCAATCATATCATGCTCAAGATCTGCTGCATCCAGCAAGGCTTGGTCATGTTCTTCTATAATTGCATCCATCTCTTCATTCTTTGCTTGAATTTGTTGGTTCAATTCAGCAATTTCCTCATCCTTAGCTTGTTTTTTGACTTTAGATATTCGAAGTGCAGCATGAAACACATCCAGACGCCGACATAAGTTTGTGCATAAGGCAAAATTTGATAAGCCATAATACTCTATTATGGGCGGCATAGGATCATGGTGGCGATGGTTTGGATCAAAGATGAAAACCACACGCCTAATCCACTCGAAGTCCATCACATCATTAATCGGCAGCAAGGCAATGGGTGTTCCAGCAACATCATGCTTGTGGTGTTCACAGAACCGAGTAAGTGCCTTGAATGCAGCTACATTCCAGGTGGAAGGCAAATCTGTCCCGATGACGCTAATGGTCCAAGATTCCCATACGGGAATGACCAAGTAATTGGCGGGAACCGCCACATGGATGACACATGAGGGTACTCCATGCTCCTGAAATTCCTTGCCAACATAGGTGGGAGAAATGGAATATCCGAATCTCTGGAAAACTCTCCAAAATAGGTGAACCATCCCTATGAACTCCAGGCCATCGGTGATCTCCCAACCTGGTGGTGGTTGATTGGTGTTTCCAGCCATCTATAAGGAAAGTACTTCGATTGAGTCAAAGTGTATGATCAAGATGGAATTGTTATGAAACTCTGGTGCAAAAATAGTAGCGGAAAAGGGTACAACCAATACATATCATAAGTCAACATAGTCTTAAGTACATGAACTCAGGATATGCGACCATTGAGTTACAAAAGCATCTCACACAGTGATCCCCTAAAATACCACAACCTCGTGGGGTCGACAAAAGCTACCTACCCAACTTGTCCTGCCTACACGATCTAGTCCGGTCTATCATGATCCCCTATGTCCGGTCTCTGGCTGGTGCCTCGTAGTCCACGTCAGACTCCTCGTCCATGTCCTCATCCGGATCCTCCTCCTCGGGTGCTACCGGTGGCAACAGGACCGCCTCTAGCTACTGCTGCAGGCCCTGGTTCTCGTGAGCCAGGGTCTCTAGATCCTCTCCCATGAGCTCCATCTCGTGCTGTGCAGCCATCAACTGATGTTGTAGGTGCTCGTTGTGGTTGGCGCGCTGCTGCATAATCACGCCACGCCTATCAACCTCCTACGTGAGGGTGTCACGCGGTCTAGTGACCTCAGTAATGCGAGTCTCACTCGCCTCAAGAGCAGCGGTCAGCCGCTGAATCTCCCTCTACTGTGTGTCAACCTGTGTCTACAGATCATTCCTCTGCACCCAGGCCGGCTCAGCGTCAGCCAGCAAAATCCTGCTGTGGCTGCTAGCCTCCTCATCCAAGTTGAGGAGGTACTCAGAGTAGTGGGACACATGGTGTTACCCCGCGTGATACGTCGGGTAGTCATCATGGGCGATGCACCTCATGCGCCTCTGCCAGACCGGATTGGCCTGGTGCCAGATGGGAATCGTCTCAAACGGAGTCCCAGAGAGCGTTGTTGTGTGGCGCCCGCAGAAGTGAGTGAGAGCCACGTGGGCGACTCTCTCCAAGCCCTCATGGAGGCTCCCACAATTCGTCGTGCTCTCCATCCTTGCCATGTCGAGGTTGCCTGGGTGAGTGGGCACGCTGAAGTGCACCTCACCAAGGGTCACCCCGTGGCGGCGGATCTCGTGGCCCTTGTAGGAGGGCGGCTCGTCGTAGCCCAACAAGTATAGCAGATCCCACAAAAGCGTAGGAAAGCCACGGTGGTGGAGACCGGTGATGTAGCACCACCCGTCGTGCGAGAGCTCCTCAAAAGCGTGGTCACCCATCTGGAACAAAAACCCAATGGTGAGTACAGTGTTCCATGGGCAAAATGCACATCACTAACAAGTGTCATGGTGCTGGTAATGGTAGCAAAATCACAACAATTTGATTGAGTCAGACCTTCCCTATAGTAAAGATGCATTTCATATAAAGTGCTATGAAATATAGAGACCAAGTTTTTAGTTCACATTTTCCAGCCTCCAGGGGCAATAATACGGCGATGGGTTTTTAAAATGGATTCTGTCTTGACTGTACCACAGTCAGAAAAGTGGGTATTTTGAACAGAAAAAAAGGTCTTAAAAATTGGGGTTGGGATCTGGTTGTACCTCACTTTCATAGCTTTCCAGATTGTATTTATATTCTCAAAAATTCCAAATAAATATGGACTTATGAATTTTACAAGTTCAGGTTAGCAGATCCTATTTCAGGATGACAGAGGCTGAGTGTTTTGGCTCTACTGGACAGTGGGAAAACAACAAAATTATGAAACCTATTGGAGATGAAAATAGGCTTCAAGGGCTTTCCAGATTGGGTTTAAACTCTTCAATTTGGAAGTACAACTTTAGTTATGAAATTTTTAACTTTAGGGTCATGCTGAAAACAGTGAGTTGTTAGATTGTACTTGTTCTCTGTTTCTGAGGTTGTTACTATTATGATCAAATTTTAATTTAAATTCTAGGTGACAGGGGATGTTGAAACCTTTCCGAAAAGTATTTGTATCCCTTATTTGGTTGAGTAAATTAATAGTTATGAATATTTTTATTCAAAGGTTGGTGAGCAAGAAGAGAACCAAATTTTAGTTTAGTTATATTGGGATGCATGATGCAAAATTTTCATTTTATGATCCTATCGTCCCTCACAACACAACGCGTACTTTGCCGCTACTTAGCGGCACGATTATTTGGTGACGACCCACACTCAACACGTAAGTCAATCTAAGTGGTATACTAACGGTGTTTGTGTACCTGCAGAAGATCCATTGCATAAACAATACATCAAATTCGAAAGAAACTACAAAAATAAGCACAAGTCTACTAGTAACGATCCATGGAAAAAGGATCGCCCCGTGATAAGTCACGAGCCAACAGTGTCTCGAATCCGCCTGCGAGCACAGACACCGATATCACGCGTGTCGGTTAAGCACGCACGTACCTTCGTTGAAGAAACCGTAGATGCAAGTAATATAAACAATCATAACCCAGGTTAGCTTTGTCACCACCCTATTATCTACATGGGCAATACTAACGTATCCTCACTCACAAACGTTGTAGGTTTTGAAAATATGATTTATTGGTTGTATTATCATGGACCACGGCTCTGATACTAGTTGCGACGCCCCTTCCCGGAGGATCGAGGTCCTGATGGTGCTGATAGCGTAGACACTTGATAATAGAACATTGGTCTAAATTTAAGTTGAATATTACATGGATACGATGGTTCAGAGTGCAGCGGAATAATACAAGTTCATGAATATTTTGAAAACAGCGGAAGCAATATCGTTAAGAACTATGAGCTTGACGATACATCATAGTAATGGTTCATGCCCGAAGAACCATCACTCTAGCAACACACAACATCACTGCAGCGGCAAGTCGGACTCCCAGTGGGCAGTCCAACCCTCAGGGACCTGCATGTCCCAAGGCAGCACATCTACAGACAACTCTATTTCTTTATTACCTGAAAAACACAATGGCACAAAGCTTGAGTACTAATTACTCAGCAAGACTTACCCGTCGGACACCTAGACATGCACAGGCTCTAATAGGTGGCTTGTTTGAAAGGACTTGTACTAAGCAACCTATTAGTTCTATCAAGTTTTATTTGCCAATTTAATGGGTTGAACTGAAATGTAACTTTAGTGGAAATAATAAGATAATAGAACAATACATAAAGTAAGTACAACAGAAGAGTAGCAATAATCATGATCAACAATAACAATCATAATCAATTTCCAAGTATCAAGTGCGACTACGTGATTGGCGCGGTGACCAAGCGGTACACATTACTGCGAGGGACAGCAATTGCAATTGATTTACACCAGCTATGAAAACCCGAGATGCACGACACATACGCACCATTTAAGGTCATATATGGCAACGTTTAATGGCGCGGTGACCATTTAAGGTCACATACACCTCAGCCCGGGTGTGGTGACGTCGAGTGGGCATGTCGTTCTGCCAACAGTACTTCGTGGTCTAAACCGCCCACTCCAGCGGCAGGAGGGTCAATGACCAACGCACCTTAACCGTCCTCAATGCAAGTGACCTTTAATGCTACATCGGTTTACTAGTGCCCATAAGCTAGCATGCATTCGGTACTGTTCAACACTTGATCAAGGGGCCGACCACGGACGAGTCCTAGGTTCGACATGGCAGTGCTACCACAGTCAACACCCATGTGTTGCTGCACACCTACATATGCATTATCCCTGCCCGGTCATAACATCAAATAAACTTCTTTTATTAGCTCCCGTTCCAGTGGTCAAGTTCATTCCTTAGTAATAATAGTACCTTATTAACGAGACTAGCAATTACTAAGCATAGCATAACAGTACCGATTCTACCAAGTTCTAAGACAATAGCATAGGTCATTTGGGTATCATGCAAGGTGGGTTTCAATCAACTCCTATGACCTAATGCAACAATTAGTATAGACACTAGTATTATTGTAAACTAGCAAAATTTGTAAAGAGGCGGATGTAAACCGGGGTTTGTCTGGATCAACACTAGTGTTAGTAACTTCTACTTCCTACTCTTGAGGGTCAACGTCCTTCTGAAAATCCTCTTCTTGCTCCTCGTTGTCGTTGCATGTATGATAGAATGGTATTTAACGGCATTAGCGAAATACCGTTGAATGCAATGACATGATGCATGCAAGCACATCGTGTTTTAATATCAATTAAAATTATTTTATGTTCTCGAAGCCATATGCTTCAGAGAAAGTGGGTTGTTAATTAAGATTTTAGGTATATATATTCTTTATGCAATTAAACAAGGGAAATAAGAGACATGGGCATTTAATTAATTGGCAAAACAAATCTATGTTTCTGGACATGTGTGATTTACTGTGTACAAAGGACCACATTAGTGATTTTTGTGCCATGTGGCAAGGGCAGATTATTTACAGAATAATTACTTGATTAATCTAATAAAAAACCCTAAATAAATTCCAGAGCATAATATAATTCATATTGTGCCAAACCAAAATTTGGGGTGGTAGATGTTCCTGTGTTTACTTAGCATGCCAAAAATCAGGATTTAATTGGTGTTTTAACAATTTAATGTATTATTAAAAATACACGTATAGAGACAGTGATTTGTCGTTTTACTAAAATAGAGCTTCTTAAGATGAACCTAACAAAATTTATTTGGGCCAAAAAGGTTTTGAATTCAATTTACTATGAATTTTGAAAGTTTTAACAATTTCTAGCAATTTCATAGTATTTCTGGTTTAAAAGAGCGCCATGTAGGCGACACCTAGTTCCACGTTGGCCACACGTGGGTGCCATGTTGGGTGCCAGTGGGATGCCAGTGTGGCCGGGGTCAGCGGCGTCGGGGTTTCGCTAGAGTTGGTCAAAGCTCACCGTTGGCATCTACGCGTGACAAAACGTCACCGTCGGCATCTACGCGTGACAAAACCTCACTGCGACGACTCGGTCATGCTTAGTGCGTCAAGGCGAGTCCAGTGGTGGTGATTGCGAGGTGGTAGAATCACCGGGGTTGGTCATCGATGAGAGGCGGCGGAAGAGAGAGGCTCGGCGGCGTCGCCTTTCAGCTACGACGCACGGATTCGGTCACCGTCTTCGCCCACAGCATCATGGGGACATGCAGAAGCTCGACATCGAGGATGTCATCATGCACGTTGGTGGGAATAGGGGTTTCACCATGGGGGCGGCTCGGTTCTGTCAGTGGGGGTGAGATCAACTGGAGAAGTCAGTGTGCAGTGGCCTCGCGAGAAGAAACAGGGGGGGGGGGGGGGAAAGCAATCAGGCGTGTTCGGGAACAAGTTGCGCACTGGTGAAGAAAGAATCAAAGGCCGAGGCTCACATAATTTGGCGAATTTGAAGTCGGCGCCATTGGAGGCCGACCGGAAGCACGTCTCGGATTTTCCCAAATCAACTCGAATTCGATCGAGTGCTTGCTGAGCGAAGAGTATGGGAAGTAGGAGAGGGTTCGTGTGATTCTGTTTGGCTCCAGGGGGGGGGGGGCTCGGGGTGTCACGTGATTTAGCGCACTCTAATGCATGCAATCAAGCGAGGGGGGAAGCGGTAGGAGTGCTCGGCATTGAAGCCATTGCAGGTGACCATGTCGATGTCGCAGAGGGGAAGAGGAGGCGGTTGGGCGCACGCGGCCGGCATGGCGGAGAGGCAGAGGGGCAGACTGGAGGTCAATGGCGCTGTAGCGGCGCGGTGTCCCGAGGTGAGAGTGAAGGAGGCCCGGGCGGTGCGCTAGCGTCGGCAGGGGGGGGGGGGGCTTTGCGCCAGTGTGGAAGAAGAAGAGGAGATTTTCCTCTAAACCCCCAGGAAGAGAAGGTTTAGCGCAAACAGGTCCTTGGTCAAAGCTGGTTTTAATTAATTTTAAATAAAATAGTTAGGCATTTCCAAAAATTGTGAAATTTGGTGGGCTGACTAATTAATAGTGGAGAACACCATGGTGAAGTTTATTTGAAATTTTCATAAAAATATTTTTAGAATTTAATAAATGCATTAATTAGTTACTTAAGAATTAATTAATTAATTATGGGTCTTGCTAATCAGATAAAATGCCCAATAAATTCATAATATTCTATTTTTATATTACCAAGTTGTTTATGAAATTATTTGTCATAAGTTGTATTGAAATTTTTGGGTTGCTTCAATAACTTGGTTGTAGGGTTTTTATTTGCGTAGAATTAATTCAATGGGTGGCCTCTATCATTTCATGCTATGCAATTCATGATTTGTGCTTAACATGCTTGTTAAAAATAAGTGAGACACGTAGGTGTCACAGGGGGTGAATGAGAGCCAATTAAAATTCTTCACAAGAACTTAGCCTATATCCCAATTTCTACCCAAACCAACCTCTAACTGAGTCATCAAGATTACACACACCCACTTGTGATGTGCTAACCCTAGGAATGACTCAAACCAAAAGGACACATAGCAGAAGCTCAAGAGGGACAAAAAGAGAAACAAGGAACATATAAGAAATCACAAAACTGAGCTTGATGGAAGTTCAGTGGTACCTGACAGAAGTTCCGAAGTCCACGACAAAGGTTCTGACACTCAAGGAATGACCATTGATGGCATCCCCAAGGTATGAATGTTTTGGTGATAGATGACAACTATAAAATTGTGGGGTAATATCTACACGAGTGATATCTATGTAGGAATCATCTGTAAACTCTACTATAAATCATATGGATGATGGCTGCCTTGGCGATTGATGACAATGACCGCAAGCATGGAGGCTCGTGAGCTTCATGGATTCCAAGGGTTGATGGAGATGGATCAAAGCTGAAGACAAGCTATGGAGCAATGTTTTGGTAGCATTTGTCTAGTTGTTAGGGCTTTGAGTCTATAGGAAAAACTGGACTATCAAGGGGGTCTAGGTCATTTCTCTTAGGTCATGTCTAGTCAGTGATGTGCATGAATGCTCGGTGAAATCAGAAGCACTAGGTGACAGTAGAGAAGCCAAAGCGCTGTTCGGAGAAGCCGGGAGATGAAGTCAAGGGAGGACGAGGAGTTTTAGCTTCTGGACAAAGTGACCGGACAGAGGGGTCAGAGGTGACCAGACTGTACGGTCACTAAGTGGTTTTGTCCGGAGCCTACAACGAGCAGCGAGGAATCTATCAAGTCTGGAAAGCCCTAGAGACTGGATGGTACGGTCTGGTGACCGGACAATCTGGTCAGTAGGCCTGGGACTTGGGCAGAGAGGAAGCAGCGCTAAAACATTTCTGGACTGGAGAGAGAATCTTACCAGACGGTCCGGTCAACTGTCCAGACGGTCTGATCAGTGGAAGTCAGCAGAGGAGCAGAGCCATTGGTGCTCGGGTTTGTAGTGACCGAACGGTCTAGTCTGGCAGTGATCGGACAGTCTAGTCAGTGGGCCAAGAAAGCTGATTTCATGGAGCATTTGGTAAGGTCCAAGAGGAAAAGAAGAGGGCACTAGGAGGAGATATTGCATATCTTGAGAGTGCTAGTGGAGAGTATCTTGAGCAACTTGCACATCTAAAGCTAGGGTATCCTTGCGAGCGTGATCTAGATTATTACTCTTGGTCTATGCTGAATACCTGAGAGCAGTTGGTAAGGTCCTAGATTGTTACTCTTGAGGGTGTGAAGGCCGTCACACGTTTGTACATGGTTTGAGCCTGACGGTGAAAGGGGTATCGGTAGCGAGCGCCCATGTCGGCTCGGGGAGTCCGACAAGTTCTCGAGGGAGGTGAGCTTGTGCCTTGGTGGCAGTGGTGATGCGCACTATGCCTTCACTCTGGGAATGATTTCGGGCTCGTGTGCAAGAACTCCACATTAGTGGTGTGAGGGACCAAAACTCTGGCGGGAGTGGTCCAACGAGGAGTAGGCGAAGGCGCCATCCTTCCGAGACCTCAGGAAAAAAAATCATGAGCATTCCTTGACCCTATCTTTACTATTCTGCCATTGTGTGCTCTAGTAACTAGGCTTACATAGGCTAGTGTATTTGGCTTCCGCTCTTGCTATCATCATAAACACTAGCATGTGTAGGGTCTTGGCCTACTAGAATTGCTTAGGTTGCAACGATCGCTAGGTTCAAGTAGTGCAAATTGAAGTATTTGGATTCATGAGCGGCTTACCAATTCACCCCCCCCCCCCCCTCTCGGTACGCCTTCGGTCCTTACAAGTGGTATCAGAGCCAAGTGCTCATCTTTGTGGCTTCACTGCCATGAGTAAGGATGCCGGGACAGGTGAGGAGTGTTCTCATATTCAATAGGGAGGACTACGGGTAATGGAAGGCTTGTATGCAAGCCTACCTGGAGTGCCTTAATCCAGAGATATGGATGGTGAGTCCCAAGTCTAATGCGAATGTGAACCTACTTGAGCCAGATTTCATCAAGAATAATGCTAAGGCCAAAAATGCTCTATCTGCATGCATATCAAAGGATGTCTTTGTTAGATTGGATGCAAGTTTGACAGCACATGGTATCTGGACTAAGATTGAGGGTCGGCATGAGGGTACCAGTGATGTCAAAGAAGAAAGATACTATGTGCTGAAGAACAAGTATGAAAACTTCACTAGATTGCCACATGACAGAGCTAACACTGTTTATTCTCACTTTCATGTAATAGTGGAGGAGGTCAATGCTCTTGGGGATGACTTCAAGCTGAAGCCTGTTGAGGTGATAAGAATATTCTTGAGGCTATTCAAAGACCCCATGTATGAGTCCATCATCACCTTCACCTTACAAGGTGACCTCAAGAGCAAGACCATGAAGGATGTACTTGGCTTGATCATAGCCATCGAGAGCTATCAATTAGGTATGGATGATCCTAAACCATCCAACCTAGCTCTTCAAGCCGAGAAGCAAGAGCCTATCAAGAGCAAGAAGAGCAAGAAGAAAGCCATGGTTGAAAATGATGATGATGATGACTTGAGTGAGGACATGGCACTTCTCATGAAGAAGATGAGGACCTTCAAGAACAAGTTTGCCTCCAAGTCCAAGGGCAAGTGCTTCAACTGTGGGTCCAAGAACCACTTTTTTCGAGATTGCCCCAAGCCAAAAACCTTCAAGCCTCAAGACTCATGTGATGATGAAGAAGAAGATGATGAAGAAGAAGACCCCAAAGCCAAGAAAAAAAAAGATAGGAACTTCAACAAGGACAAGAGCAAAGGCAAAGGAAAAGCTCAAGACCACAAGAAGAAGTTCTCTCACAAGACCCTTGTTAGACAGTGGACAAGTGACAACTCAAGTGACACATCCTCTTCCTCAAGTGATGATGAAGAAGTGGTCGACCTAGCCGTGATCAAGACCACACTTCCATGAGCTCTTCCTCCACCTCCCTCATGCCTCATGGCCACGAGCCAACCTGGGGAGAGTGAGGATGGGAGCAGCAACGACAACGATGATGAGGAGCTCTCATGTGCCGAGCTATGGAGTATGCTTGAGCAAGCCCATGACATCGCTGTCAAGAAATCCAAGATGTTGGATGTGGTAAGAAAAGAGTGTAATTTGGCTATGGACCGTGTTGGTGTTGGTGGCCGATAAAACCTAAAATCGGCCACCAACCGGTCGAGAAATGCAAGGTAAACACCAATGTTTAATAAATATTTGTTTAAGCTAATAAAGTTCCATGAGTTTTGGTGAGATACGTATTTGCAGGCATAAGAGACACAAAATATGGAAAAACATGAAGAAAGAACTCGTCGGCCAATCACGACTGTGAAACAGCCGTTTTCACGGGACGACAGGGTCATTTTTAGGCTGAATCAGTCGACATGTCATAAACGGCTGAAATCAGCCACCCGGCTAGTTAACCCGGGTCGTTTTCAGGCTGAAATCAAGAATCAGCCGGCCGGGTCATAAACGACTGAAATCAGCCACCCGGTTGGTTAACCGGGGGCGCCATTTTCTGTGCTGATCATCAAACCCAGCCGATCCTGCAAAACACTTTGCCATGATGCCGTTTTCTCCTCCCGGACCAAAACAGATGAAATATGTCTAAGGAAAGAGGGCTAACAAGTGGCCTAACCGGGAGAAGTCAAGGGGCGACCCGGAGGGGGTTGGCACCCGGCCAAGGCCGCTGCCCGGCCTACCTCGCCACCCGACGGCCCTTGCTGATACATCCGACCCAGGTAGGGTGCGTCGATGATACTTATCATCGGGGTACCTCATAGATAAGGAAAGTGGAGGTAGACTCCTACTAGGATAAGATCAGCAGACCGACAAGGACTCCGCCATGTAACCATGTCCCCTCGGATATATAAGGAGGGAGAGGGATCCTCCTCAAGGGACGGGCCATAGCATTGGACAAGCAATAGACAAGCTCAACTAGAGATCCCGCACGGGACATAGATTAGACACAACTAGACATCATCATCTAGGACTACCCTCCGTGTCTAGATCTTTAGATCTAGACATATGAATACAAATACCATAGAACACAGGACGTAGGGTTATTACCCTCCGGGAGGCCCGAACCTGTATAAATCGACGTCTTGTGTTACCATCGTCTCTTGATCTCGTGTATACCCCTGTTCTACCTATAAATCCACATAGATGAACTACCCTATGTCTATTGCCGAGATTAAGTCTCAACAGTTGGCGTGCCAGGAAGGGGCCAGCGTCGCGATCGGCTCGTTGAGATTGGTGGTTTCAATCTACTACTTCAAGATTTCATCGTGAGTCACCGTGTTTTCGAAAGATTTCTTCTTCAAGATCTAATCACGAGCGGACCGATGTTGAAGCATTGTGACATCGCACAAATCATCACGTCTTCATCAAGACGACACCTTCAACGAGGATGACCGCTATTCGGCGACATCATCCATTATGACGATGCTTGCGACAACTCGATACTTCAGCGGATTCTGACGACTCGATGACATTGCCACGACTCGATGGTTTGACCGCTCATGACCACATGTACATGCCAGGGGGCAACTCCGCCTTCACCTGGCCACTCGGCCGCTCGATGACATCTTCGACGACTTAGCGCATCGGCAATCACCGTGACTCAGTCATTCGGTGACATCGCCTCGACTCGGTCACTTGGTGACATCGCCTCGATTCAGTCACTTGATGACATCGCCTCGACTCGGTCACTCAACGACATCATCTCAACTCGGTCACTCAGCGACATAGCCTCAACTCGACTACTCGGCGACATCGCTGCACTACGATGACTCGGTGACATTGCTAGACTACTCGGCGATGCCGTCAATGACTTGGCACATTGGGTTTTCACCCACTCGGCTACTCAACAACGCCTACGATGACATGACGCATTGGGTTTTCACCCACTCAACCACTTGGCCACACCTTTGATGATTCAGTGTCTCGGTCAACCACTCCAAGCTTTGATGTTCCGGTGGCATGATGGCTCGACTTCGACATTCGACCACTCGCCAACAACATTAGCACGCTCGGGGGCTCATCTTCAACTCGCGGAATAGCAAAGCTAAGTATCTTTATGCTTTCTTGATTTATTTTTCGAGATTTTGGGCTCATGTCCTTCATTATTTTTCCCTACTATTGTTTATCTCTATTTTCTAAGCAGAAGGTCGTAGATTTTTTATGAGTAAAGTCGGGCTTTTAAATTAGTGCACTTTTTATGGCTTTATTCATCTTTATATTGCCTCGGTTCTTTAATTCTTCGGGCCCTGACACCATATGACCCATGTCGGTCGGTGACCTTTCAGTAGTGCTTCAGCCCTAACACCATATGACCCATGTCGTCTGTTTTAGTTTTGCCTCTTCTTTGGCTTCTGCCGTGACTGATACATTGCATTTTATTCGTGATTTCATCTTATTTTTTGGTCATACACCAACAAGCAACTAAGGCATAAAACTTTTTTGCTACGCGACAGATTGCCACTACACTAAACCTAGAGCCAAAGATGCGAGAGGTCATGTGTCGATTAGTTCTGATTGCTATGCAAGAATAATTATGACCGATATTGTTATGGCAGACCGAGCTACGAGCTCTTTATATTTTTTCCTACGTATCCTACGGTGGGTCAGGTTGGTTGCTAACGTGTGAATACGCTGCTATGCGCCAGTCGGTCTACATACAGGAGAAAAATGGATACACACTTGACTTTTCAGTCGACTGATTTGTTTGGCTTATAAAAATAAGTTTTTAAGCAAACAATGTTAATTATAACTAATTATCCTAATTTCCTTTACTGTCAGAAACATTTTGATGGATAGGCGGATACACCACTCGGCATAGAGTGATTTCCTCGCCTTCATCGGTCGACTTATAGCTCCGACCACCTTCGTCGGTCGACCGTGCCAGTTCCGACTGCCTCCATCGATCAGCCTACAACTCCGACCGCTCTCATCGGTCAGCCACGACAGTTTCGACTGCCTTCAACGGTCGGCTTACAACTCCGACCGCTCTTATCAGTCGGCCACGCCAGCTCCGATCGCCTTCATCGGTCGGTTTACAGCTCTAACCGCTTTCATCGGCCGGCTACACCAGCTCTGACTGCCACCATCGGTCTGCCATGTCATATCTGACCGCCATCATCGGTCGGCCGTATGTCAGACTGTCGGCTTCACTCAGTCATCACGAGTTCAAGTGATACCTACTTCATCAGTAGTCGGCAGCTACAACAACCTTGACTGTCTTCTTCATTCGACCTTATCGTCATGAGTTAAGTACCGCTGCCACTCAGACATGATATTCTGAGTTGAGCGTGACCGACACTCATAATGACGATTGTCTCGGGGGCTTCTTTGAAAAGAAGCACTTTATATTAAATTTATGGTTGATGCCATAATATATAAATATATGGTTTGATGATCTTATGACAGTGGCTTGATGGTCACTCTATCAAATATGCTTCTTTGATGAGAATTGCATTATAAAAAATGGTGATGCCATAATCATTCAAAGTATGATTTGATGATCATGTCTCTATGCTTGATGGTCATATACGTGAAATAACAAGCATCACTCGGCTGATTGAAGTCAGTCTATAATAGTGAAAGTAAAGCTCAAAGATATGAGTGATTACAATTCTTAAGGAACGGTTACTTAATCCTGATTGAAGTCATGGTAACTTAGTACTTGGATACGATTGATGTCATAAAGCCTCGTTCATTTGGTTGTGATTGAAGTCACCCGTTTAGAACATAATCATTCAGCTGTGATTGAAGTCACCCGTTTGTTTCATAAATCACTCATAGGCCACTCGGTCAAAAAACTATGTCATTTGGCTATGATTGATGTCATAAGCTTATGTTCACTCAGATGTGATTGATGTCACTCAAGTATATCATATAGCACTCGACAATGATTGAAGTCATTGGTTTGAGTCATCTACCACTCAGCGGTGATTGAAGTCACTCGACCAAGTCATTTATCATACGGTAATGATTGATGTCATTCTACTGAGTTATTTATCACTCAGATTCCAAATCATGAGTTGGATAGTGCTCTTCATGCTTTCGTAGTTGTCGAGATGCATAGGCAATGACACGACCTTCCTGCATGAGCACACATCCAAGTCCTGTCGCAGATGCATCACAATACACGTCGAACGGCTTGGTGAGGTCTGGTTGAGTCAGTACTGGGGTAGTGGTCAATAATTTCTTCAATGCTTGAAATGCTTCTTCACAACTGTTGTTCCAGTTGAATTTCTTATCCTTTTTCAACAGCTCTGTGATGGGTTTGGTCAGCCGAGAAAAATTTGGAATGAACCTACGATAATATCCAGCTAGCCTGGGGAAACTGCGTACTTGATGAACCGTCTTTTGTGACTTCCAATCTAGCACATCTTGAACTCTACTAGGATCCACCGAGATACCTTCCGCAGAGACTGTGTGACCAAGAAGTGGTACATGGTCCAACCAAAATTCACACTTGCTGAATTTTGCATACAGCTTGTGATCTCGGAGGCGTTGAAGAACAATGCGAAGATGTTCAGCATGCTCTTCCCTGGAATCAGAATAGATGTGGATGTCATCAATGAATACTACCACAAATTTGTCCAACTCAGGCATGAATACCGTATACAAATACCACAGAATATAGGACATAGGGTTATTATCCTCTGGGAGGCCCGAACCTGTATAAATCGGCGTCTTGTGTTACCATCATCTCTCGATCTCGCGCATACCCCTGTACTACCTATAAATCCACGTAGATGAACTACCCTATGTCTATTGCCAAGGTTAAGTCTCGACAGGGTGGAATGAAGCCCGACACACTGATCCGAATTCCCTGAATTCGGCAATCTTAGCACCGCAACTCCTACCGAAAGCCAGACACACCGATCCAATTCTAAGTCCGCAACCTGAGTCCGCAGTCTTAGCACCGCAACTCCAACGCCCCCACTCAGGAAAAGACCCAATCTCCCTAAAAGACTAATCTGATAGGGGAAGGGTGGCTCTCCCTTTCAAGGTGCCTTCCACCTCCCAAGCTAAGCAAGGTGGGATTATTCAGAGGCCCATACAGTCGCTGCCCGACTACAACTGGGCCATACTTGGGTCCTCTTTGTTGTGTCTTTGCCAGCGGGTAATAGTAGAGGATGTCCTCATCATTCTCCCCTTCTTAACAAGGGCCCAAATCTAATACCAAATGATGTGAACTAGGGTTCCTGATCTTCCGAAAGGTTCTGGATAAGTTGATTTGGTTGAAGGCGACACATAAATTGATCCGGCTTCAGAACAACACGTTCTAAACCCTGCAATCGCAGCATGACTTCAACTCTGGTTATCAACTGTCCTAAAACGATTGACCTTGCCGAGAAGGCTAATCCCTGCCTGCGAATCAAGAACACAAGCAAGAACAAAGAAGAATTCAACACAATGGTAGATGTATTATGAATCTCACAAAGTCGGGGTCTCACAAACTGTTATGATGGTAAAACTGTTATGAACATAATAATCTAAGTAAAACCCGAACCCTAATAGTGTGGCAGTAGCTGTATATAAAGACTCTAGGATCATGCAAGACCCTCTGGACGTGCCCCTAATTGGGCTCACAAAGCCCAAAGTCCAAAAACGGGTGATGCAGCACTGACACAGATTCTGGACCCTCTCTTGTTTTGACAATTTCCAATGACTCCGAATGTATTTTGACATGAGGCCGGTGGCATTGGAAATTTCATCTTCTTATCTTTCCATTCTTATGTAGAACGTCCAAATCCAAGTTAGTATGCGTCTTGGGCGTTCATTTTAGTGCAGACTGGTTCTAGGCCCCGAAACAAACTCAAAATCGGTTTTGGTTGGGCCTCCACATTGGCTTCCACGTCCTTGCTGGTCCTCCACGTCTCCAAGTCTTTTTCCCATCATCTCCTGGTCCACTCCATGGTTCCTAATTATAATATAATCATTAGCTAGCAAACCATTCTCAAAAGTGACATATAATGAAGAACATATGAACGAGCTCACCTCTAAATTTAGTCGTCATGCACGAGCTCTAGTCTTTAGACCTTGGAACTCCATAATTGGAGGAGTGTTGTGTGTATCCATAGGAGTGATGTCCTCATCAACCTCCCCCTCTTGAAGTGTGGTCATCCTCGACTCAAGCTCATCCTCTTCTCCTAAGTATGATTTCAAATCTGAAATGTTAAAAGTAGGACTATCCCCGAACTCGGGAGGCAACTCAAGTTTGTATGCATTATCATTAATCTTCTCTATTATTTTAAATGGACCATCAGCCCTAGGCATTAATTTAGACTTTCTCAATTCTGGAAATCTATCCTTCCTCAAGTGTAACCATACTAAATCTCCTACATCAAGCTTTACTTTCTCTCTACCTTTACTACCAGCAATTTGATACTTTTCATTCACCTTTTCAATGCTAAGTCTAGTGGTCTCATGTATTTGCAAAATAAATTCAGCATGCTCCTTAGCATCAACATGAACTCTCTCATTAATATGTAGATGAAGTATATCAAGCGGAGTATGGGGATCAAAACCATACACTACCTTGAAGGGACTTACCTTGGTAGTAGAATGTGTTGCCCGATTATAAGCAAACCCAACATGAGGCAAACATTCTTCCCATTGCTTCAAATTTTTCTTCAAAATAGATCTCAACATAGTGCCCAAAGTGCGGCTCACAACCTCAGTTTATTCATCAGTTTATGGGTGACAAGTTGTAGAAAATAGCAACTTTGTACCCAACTTATTCCAAAGCGTGCGCCAAAAGTGACTCAAGAATTTTGCATCATGATCTGAAACAATAGTAGAAGACATACCATGCAAACGAACAATTTCTTTGAAAAAGAGGTTAGCAATATAACCAGCATCATCAGTTTTATGACATGGTATAATGTGTGCCATCTTTGAAAAATGATCCACAACAACAAAAGTGCTATCACTCCCCCTCTTAGTCCTAGGCAGTCCTAAAACAAAGTCCATGGAAATATCCGCCCAAGGAATAGAAGGAACAGGAAGTGGCATGTATAACCCATGTGGATTCAAGCGAGACTTAGCTTTTCGACATGTAGTGCAGCGAGCAACAAAATGCTCAACAACTTTCCTCGTCCTTGGCCAAAAGAAGTGTGTGGTCAAAATATCCTCCATCTTCTTAGCACCAAAATTACCCATCAATCCACCTCCATGCGCCTCCTGCAACAACTAAAGAAGAACGAGACCAACTGGAATGCATAGGCGGTTAGATCTAAACAAGAAACCATCATTCGACACAATCCAAGCACGACCTTCTTTATAGTGCAACAATACATCTTTAAAATCAACATCAGCAACATATTGTTCTTTAATTGCCTCAAGTCCAAAAATTCTACAATCAAGTTGAGACAACAAAGTATATCGCCTAGATAAAGCATCAGCAATCACATTATCCTTCCTATTCTTATGTTTAATAATATAAGGAAAAGATTCAATAAACTCAACCCATTTAGCGTGTCTATGGTTGAAATTGCATTGAGAACGAATATACTTAAGTGATTCATGATCAGAATGAATAACAAATTCTTTGGGCAACAAATAATGACACCACGTCTCTAAGGAACGTACAAATGCATATAATTCCTTAGTATACATGGAATAATTCAAAACAGGCCCAGTAATTTTCTCACTACAGTATGCAATAGGTTTACCATCTTGCATCAAAACACCACCAATGCCTACACCACTAGCATCACATTCAAGCTCAAAAGTCTTATCAAATTAGGTAATTGCAGCAATGGTGGATGTGTAAGTTTGTCCTTCAAAGCATCAAAAGACTCATGATGTACCTTACCCCAATGGAAATCAATGCCCTTCTTTGTCAACACATGCAAAGGTGCAGCAATGGTGCTGACATCTTTGGTAAAGCGGCGGTAAAAACCTGCATGACCAAGAAAACTCCCCACCTGTGTGATAGTCTTTGGTACAGGCCAGCTCTTAATGGCTTCAATCTTCACCTCATCCACTTCTATTCACAAGATAGCTAAGAAAAGAGACTCAATCCATGCAAAAGGTGCACTTCTCAAGGTTACCAAATATCTCACGAAGCATCAAAAACAACACGCAAATGATTTATATGTTCATCTATGAATTTGCTATAAATCAAGATATCATCAAAGTAAACTACCACAAATTTGCCAATGAAAGCTCTTAAAACCTCATTCATCAAGCGCATGAAAGTACTAGGTGCATTAGTTAAACCGAAAGGCATTACTAACCACTCATATAACCCGGATTTGATTTTGGAAGTTGTTTTCCATTCATCTCCAAGTTTCATTCTAATTTGATGGTAGCCACTACGCAAATCAATTTTAGTGAAAATTATAGCACCACATAACTCATCTAGCATGTCGTCTAGCCTAGGAATAGGATGATGATACCTAATAGTATTGTTGTTAATGGCTCTACAATCTACACACATACGCCAAGTACCATCTTTCTTATGAACCAAAAGTACAGGAACAACACAAGGACTAAGTGATTGATGAACGTACCCACGATCCAAAAGGTCTTGGACTTTTCATTGTATCTCCTTAGTTTCCTCGGGGTTGGTTCTATAAGTAGCACCCGGAATCAAATTAATTTGATGCTCAATC
The DNA here is from genome assembly GCA_032690845.1 of Eleusine coracana subsp. coracana. NCBI lineage: Eukaryota > Viridiplantae > Streptophyta > Magnoliopsida > Poales > Poaceae > Eleusine > Eleusine coracana. Next base: position 41,435,168 of record CM064434.1, read on the forward strand.
CCTCTCAAGGGTGGAAATCCCCGGGGGTATCTCAGCTGTGAATACATCCTCCTACTCCTTCAAAAGGTCAGTGACGGCAGGAGGCAAAGCACTAGAAGCAATATCATTAAGCGAAAACAAAGCTTGTTTGCATATCAAAGCATATCAAATATCATCATCAGCAGAAATTTCAGCAAGTCCAGATTTTGCTGCAAGACATGAACGACCTTGTAATTTAATTCCAGCACCCTTAGAACTTGAAGAATCATTAATATTACTAGGTGTAGAATCAGAATTAATAGGTTGCTTAATTTTAGGACCTTTATTTTTTAAACTCACTCCTCTTTCTAAATCAGCTTGTACAATTTAGCAGGGGTCATTGGTAACAAAGTAATGTTAGTTCCTTTATACATAAAAGTGTACTTATTACTTTTACCATGGTGTACAACATCATTATCAAATTCCCAAGGTCTACCCAATAAAAGTGAACATGCATGCATGGGTACAACATCACAATCAACAGAATCCGCATATAAACCAATGGAAAAAGGAACTCTGCAAGTTTGTGTTACCTTAGCTTTTCTAAAGTCATTTAACCACTAAATGTAGTATGGATGTGGATGTGGATGTGTGGTCAAAGCAAGCTTGTTGACCATATCAGGACTCACCAAGTTATTGCAGCTTCCTCCATCAATGATGACACGTGCTTGGTGGTTCTTGATGACAAAGAAAATCTGGAACAAGTTATGGCGCTGCATCGTCTCGGGCTACTGAACTTGTGTGCTAAGGACACATTGAACAATAATGTTCATGTATCCTGTGGTGTCTCCGACTCCAAGGACAAGGTTACCACTGGTGGCAGTGACATCCTCCTCCTCATCCTCCACATCAGAGGTGCTCATGTAACCGCCATCATCTGTCGCCACATATGCCCGCCCACTTGGGCAATCTTTCTACACATGACCAAGTCCATGGCAGTGGTGGCACTGAATCCCTGTAGTGCACCCCGTCGAAGCAATAGAGGAGGGCATTAAATTTTTGTTCTACAGTCATCTCCCAATCAAGATAAACATCACCATCATACTAACCTGAAAACGAAGGAATTGAAAACTTAATTTTAGCATACGGGTCGTAATCTTGCGGTCCTTGTAGCTGACCTATCCAGATAAACATCACCATCATACTAACCTGAAAATGAAGGAATTGAAAACTTAATTTTAGCTGGATGCTTTCTCCAATGTGAAGCTTGCTGACCGCATCAGTAACGGCTCTAGTGATTGTCTCTGCCAAATCACTCTGAGCAGCCTGCAAAGCCTTCTGCAGCTGCCCTTGGATCATGCACTCATCAAATTTTGAGGGCGACGCCTCCTCTCCATCGCTTCCTGACATCACAAACTCCAAAACAGAAAACAAACAGTGAAGGTTATCCCTTCAAAACTACTAAGCAGTGGTGCCTCTCAACACAAGCAAAACGAAGCTCCTTACAAAGCTCTTACAAAGTTCTGAAAAGCAAAGCAAAGGATACCAGGGAGGTGTGTTCCATGATTGCAAGGGTCACAAAATAACATGTGTGCTGTCCAGAAGAAATATGTAGAGCTAGGAAGGCCAAATATATATATGTGAGTGACACACAAATAAAAAATAGAGAGTAAAGCTAAATAAGTGCCCAAGTAACTTGTCCCTAGTTGCTGGTCTAAGTATGTCCTAGAACAGTAGTGATAGCAAAGTAGAAACAAGGAGACAAAGGCACACAAATGATAATAGGGGGCTAAGTGCAAAACAGCTAAATCCAGAAATTATAGGGGGCTAGTTGTAGCACTAGTAGAAATCCCAAATTTCTTTTTTTTAATTTTTTTGATATTTTTCTCCAACTCACTAACAATGGGGAAGAATCCATCAAAAATTTCAACTCAAACAGAGCTAGGATGTGGCCTACAGAAATTCTTGAAGTTTCCAAAAACATCGAGTTTAAACTTGAATGAATTTTTTCTATATCTTCCCAATTTTTTTGAATTTTTTGATGAGGGAACAGAGAGCACATCCCAGTGTGGGTATTCTCAACTTTTTTCAAGAATCTACTGTAAAAATTTCAGCCAAAATGGACACCTGAGTGAAAAGTTATGCCCGTTTTACCGAAGGGTTGTCGGAATCGCTTCTCAAGAAACTCGAGGTGATTCCCGAGTTGGGTTAGGGGTCGGGCTTGGGGTCGGGTTTGGAGTCGAGTAGGATTTTTTTTGGCGGCGTGGATGCAGCAGAAGTGGAATTTGTGGGGATTGGTCCGAGGTGTCGACGGTGGGTTTAGGGTGGGATTAGGCTTGATGTATCGATCAATCAACGCTAGAACACAAAGCCGACAAAACAGAGGATGGTCGGGATGACAGATAGGGTTGCAAGGGAAACACTATTGACGATAAAAACACAAACTAATCCAGCGACTAAATAAGAACTAGGGCACAAACTCAACACTATGGACTCTGAAATTGAAATATGCAATGGCTAAACACGTGGTTATGGGCGGGGGGGGGGGGGGGGGGAGGGGAATTTTTTTTGCTTTTCTATGGATGATAGGATGAACATCGTTGGCCGATCACGACTGTGAAACAACCATTTTCATGGGCCGATAGGGTTATTTTCAGGCTGAATCAGCCGACAGATTCATAAACGGTTGAAATCAGCCACCTGGCTAGTCAACCAGGGCCGTTTTCAGGCTGAAATCAGGAATCAGCCGACAGGGTCATAAACGGCTTAAATCAGCCACCCGGTTGGTTAACCGGGGCCCATTTTCCGGGCTGATCATCCAACCTGTCTGATCCTGCACAACGCCTCACCATGATGCTATTTTCTCCTCCCGGACCAAAAGTGATGAAAATATGGCTAAGGAAAGAGCGCCAGCAAGTGGCCTAACCGGGAGAAGTCAATATGCGACCCGGAGGGGGTTGGCTCCCGGCCAAGGCCGCTACCCGGCCTACCTCGCCGCCCGGCGGCCCTTGCTGATACATCCGACCCAGGTGGGGTGAAACGAAGCCCGACACACTGATCCAGATTCCCTGAATCCTGCAATCTTAGCACCACAACTCTTGTCAAAAGCCCAACACACCGATCCGATTCTAGGTCTATGACCCGAATCCGCAGTCTTAGCACTGCATCTCCGGCGCCCCCACTCAGGGAAACACCCAATCTCCCTAAAAGACTAGTCTGATAGGGGAAGGGTGGCTCTCCCTTTCAAGGTGGCTTCCACCTGCCAAGCTAAGCAAGGTAGGATTATTCCGAGGCTCACATGGTCACCGCCCGACTACAACTTGGCCACACTTGAGCCCTTTTTGTTGTGTCTTTGCCAGCGGGTAACAGTGGAGGATGTCCTCATCACTTGCCATCCGGCGGGCTTGGCACCCGACCTACGGAGACATTCGACCCAATAAGCCTACCGCACGGCCTACCACGCCTACCAACATAAAACCAAAGGAAAAAGGCCAACCGACACTCAAAACCGACCTCAGAACATCATCATGGCCGTCTAGAATGGGTAGGTTGGAGAACTGACACGATTCAAGGGCCGCCCGGCCTTGCCAGCCGCCCGGCAGTGCAGGCCTGGCCGCCCAGCATATGTGGCCGCCCGACATGGCCCACCGCCCGGCGGACCGACTTTGTCCCACCGACTTCACTTGACCTACAAATACCTCCCTGCCCATTGCCACCTATAAATAGTGGAGAATTTAGGAGGAAATCATCAAGCAACACATCAAGGAGTTCATTTCCCACTACTTGTGCCACAATGTAGAATAGTTTAGTTAGTCTGGAGTTAGAGTCCAGTTGAGAGCATCGCTCGGGATTCCGGAATCGTCTCGGAGTCTTGGTGTGGGCCCTCTTGTATCTTTTCTCCTTTGTAAGACTTATCCATTATCAATATAATTAATTTCTCCTTTATATCTTGTCAAGTATTTATTTTAATATAGTCACGGGTTTCCTCAAGTTACAATTATCGGGAAGAAACATTGTTGCATAGTTCACGAGTTTCCCGGCTAGGATTTAATTAAGTTTAGTTCTTTTTGAGACTTAGACTTGGTTATTTCCTGGCTATTCTTTTGCTCGATCGATGGAAGAATATCTAGCGAAGGCATAGGTGCGGTGCCTAAGTTAACGCTAGTTGGATTTGCATTCATCCCCACGGGCTGTGTGGTAGGCGGCAGGTGGTGACAGCCCTGTCCGTCCCTTTAGTAATGCACCACGTTCAGGCCATCATAGTTAGGGCTGTCTAGTGATAGCAGACCCACTAGTACAGAGGCTAGTTACTGGCCCATATTATTGGAACGTTTTCATGCCCTGAAGTGAGCTAACAGGTGAAAGACTCGAGGTTGTACCAAGAAATTGGTGTCAGCACTTACCCCGAGTAACTAGGATTTGACGCTTGACTTAGATATATTAGGAAGGTATACTTTTTAGGAATCTTAGACATAGACTCGCTGTCCTCCCGGCTAGATTAACCGTTCACTTTTTTATCTTAGGACCTGTTTGGTATGGCTCCACTCTAAAACTCCATGGGAGAGCTGTCTGGAGTTAGCCAAACACCCTGGCTCCAAAACTCTACGGAGCAGCTGCTCCACCTGGAGTTGGAGGAGCTCTAGTTCATTTTGGTGGAGTACCTCTTTTTCAACTCCAGGGGTTGTGAAAATGTATGTCCTCATGGAGTAGGGGTAAAATTACCCACCTTTGTCACTGATTACACAACAAAATGTTATTTTTCTATTTTTCTCTCCTCCTTCCCGGCGGTGCCCGATCCTTTTCTGCATCCATCCAATCGCATTCGAAATCTGACGGTGCCCAATCTAACGCCCGCTCAACCACCAGCCCCTGGCCGTCCTAACCGCCGCCCGCCCCCGGCTGAACCCCGACGCACGCCAGCAGCCGATTCGCGCCCTGAGCCGACGGGCACCCGGAGACGCCCCCGACCGATGGCCCACGCCCACCCCCGCCGATGCCCGGCACCCGCCGCCTAGCCGACGCCCACACCCACCGACGCCCGACACCCGCCGCCTGGCCGACGCCCGCCCCCGCCAGTCTCTTGCCTGGAGCCGACGCCTGGCACCCGCCCCTAGTCGATACCCGCCTGCCAGACGCCCGCCCACGGCAGTCTCATGCCTGGAGCCGCCTCCAACCAACGCCTGCTCAAAGCCGCCCCTCTGCTCCAAGGATAACATAGTCTTTTCACCCTCCAAACCAACCATTCCAGAGCTAAACACAACCTCCTAGCCAAACGCCCTAGAAAACAACTCCAGCTCCACAGCAGAGCCATGCCAAACAGGTCCTTAGTGTGGATTTCTCCTGTGTTATTACCCCACTCTATCATTGATTATCCTTACTCCCATTTTTGGTTGGTTTAAATTATTCTTTAGTCATATCTTTGTTAAACCAAGAAAATCTTACGCCTAGCTTCCCTGTGGAAATAAATACGATACCTTGGAATACTACCGGGTGAAATGCTACAATGGTGTTCTGTGCGCTTGCGGACTAATTCACATTATTCTTAAAGCATAACAAATGCCAACAAATATTTCTGGCATCATACTAGGAATAGTGATATTCTTGATGCGACATTGAGAAATACCAACAAGCATTTCTGGTGCTGCTAGGGAAGCAATGGCTAAGATTTCAAGACTAACATAGATTGTCTATTGAGCTAATTCACCACTAGCCTCAGCGGGACTACCCCTGTTTTGTTTGAGTATGAAACAAACTGGAGACAGTCTCCTTGACCTTGGAGCAAGTGTTCACAGAAGAAGAGCCCGTGGTGTTGTGATACTTCTCAACAAATCATCATGTACCACTATAGCTCAATTTTCATGGAGGTAAGCCCCAAAAACTTGCCCCTAACAACCTATTTGGACAGTTTGGGATTGATGGAAATGATTCCTCACCATCTAATGTTATGTTCTTATCTTATTCTATATTGGGTTATGTGTTCCTTGTTTGTTTGTGTGCCCTATATATGTGTCTCTATCATACTACAATGTAAAATAAGGAAAATTCATGTGTTTTCCTTCCACAATTGATCAAATTAGATATGGTATCTAGGTTGATTGATGGAATTGATAGAGATATGCCTATTGTAGATGAATAGGTTTGTGCTAACAATTGTAGGAAATCAGTGGACCAAGTGATGCCAAAATAGAATGAAAATGGAAACTCTAAAAGGTCACCACCATAGAGCGCAAAAACAAGATTCAGGTATGGCAAAAGGAGGCCGTCTTGTTCAGGACGTAAAATCCGAACCCTTGTCAGAAGGTAACCGATATTTTACCCCCCCCCCCCCTTTTCTCTTATACATACCACTAAATTTGGTTGTTTTTATTTCCTTCTTTAACCATTAAATTAGGCTATAAAAGAAAAGAGATAAAAAAATTTGGTGATGACTCGGTCAAGTTTCCCGTTCCGGAGGTCAATTTTGGGTCAAAATGACCACCCGGCTGCGTATCCAGCGCTCTAACCCGACCATCAAAATTTTAGTGCCAGACAATTCTTGAGCCACTCAGCCTGAAGTAACCCAGTCAAAATTCATCACTCGGGAGGTCATTTTTCATGAAAAACGACCACCCGGCGGGGTCATTTTAGTGCCGCCCGGCCAGATCTGCCGCCCAGTAGGCCTTGCCGTCCGATAATACTTTTTCTCAAGTTCTTCGCATGTTTACTGCAGGAATGATGGTCGTGAGTGGAGGAGGTGTACACAAGCTTCCCTTAGGAAAAATGCTCAAAAAGAAAATCCTCCACCATGAGTAAAAGTGAATGAAAGAGGGCCACGCATGTGATCTCACTCTTTCACCACTCACACTCACCTTCCATCCTACTCCCTAGGCCTCATGAGTGGCAAGATACTCATTGCAAACATACAACATTGGCCATCCCATTAATCTATCCTTGCTCCCTACATTCTCAACAGATTTCTAGAAAAAGTGAGCAAGTGAATCACATGGCGCATGGATCTAGCCCTCTCCCAGCACCATCAAAGCAATGATGGAGAAAATGGAGGAAAAGGCCTGCTGGCCGGCATGGGTTGCCGCCAGGCGTGTCTTGTCACCCGGCATGAAAAATTTTACCCATGGCTCCCCCTCGAGCCTATAAATACCGGGTGCCCTCTCACTTAGTTCTCCACCACCATTCCTTCAGCTCAAAGTTCATCTCTCCCTTGCAACTCTCACCCTTTTTGCACTCCCTTTCTCACTCCACTAGTTTGCTTAGCAAGTGCACTCTCCACTTAGGAATGAAAGTGTGTTGCAATAAAACCAACTGGAGGGAATTTTGCCTTGTCTCTTGCACATTTTGGACTACTAACACTTGAACTACTAACCGGATGACTAACCACTAACCATTATTATCATATTGTCCTTCGGGTATTGTGTCCAGGTAACTCTTTTGAAAGAAAGACAAACATCTTCATGATGGATCAGCTGTTCGGCCATTTCAACATCGAGTATCTACCGTCACAGTGAACACCATCTAAGCTTAAGTATTGCAAAGACCTAAGCTTGGGGTGGTACCCAAACCAAGGGGCGCCACTTGTTCTATCCTCTTTCCCTCTTCCTCTAGTTGAGCCACATCTTTTTAGAAAATTTAAGAAAACCCAAAAAGATTTTTCAGTTTTGAAAGAAAACCATAAAAAATTGCATAGCCAAAAAGAAAAAAAATATTTCCCTTTATAAATAAAATTTGAGAGCTTAGTGTCTACCTTGCCTATGGAAATGATGAATTTATAGTTGCTCTATTAGCTCCCTTTGAGTCTCAAGTATACAACCTCTACTCCTCTTTTTTTTGGGCGGTGGTATATTGGCATGATGATAACGCTAGTCCCACTATGTTCTAGTGGGTGCAAAATGGCTACTAAAACACCAAGTCTAGTTGTTGGAGTTTATGATATGGCACGTTTTGGATGAGTCTATGATTTCCTCATGATTAGAGTCCAATGATTTCTTTCAAAACCATGCTGCAATAAACCCCCCCCCTACTTGGTGCACATTTTCCCTATGATAGAAAAATTCCTACCATGGTCAAATATTAATTACAATCCCACTTTCATGCCATCTATGTGTGCATTGAGTTTAGTTAGGATTTGATCCTTATGAGGGACATGCACTTCCAAAGCCAATCATTTTCCTCCGTGTTATCTTTGAGTTCTCAACTAATCATGCTTGGTTATGTGGTCTCCACTTCGGATTCAAGCATCCGCTTCATCAACCATGCTAGCCAAAAATCTTTCCTTTTGCGAAACTTTGATCCTATAAGGAAGATTTGGGTTCTCCTTGATAAATGCTCAGGAAAAGTGTGCAAGAAAAATAATATTTGAACCATTAAATTAGCTTCCCTACATCACGAGAGTTGAAAGAAAGAAACAAAGAAAAGAAAAAGAAAAAAGAAAGAAAAGTTTAATAGCTCTCATGGATGTACAATATCAAAATGTTTCAAGGTTCAAAAATATCTTTGAGCAAAATAAAGAACCATTTTTTCACTCTAGCACAAAAATCCAGTCTTTTGGGACTAATTAGTACCCAAGGCTTTTGCAATTGTGCTAGCCCACTCCTTCGCGTGAGTCCATTCTCTCCCTCTCCCCTGGACATTATTTCTAAATGATTGGAATGAGGAAGTGCAAAGTCTTTTTGCTAGGACCATCTCTTAACTTAACAATGTATGCATGCTAGATGTGCCCTCCTATCAAGCTCTACATACAAGTCAAGCTTTTAGAATGTAGGATGATCACTTGGTAAGGAAACACACTTTTTGACAGATGAGAGTCATGGTGGGAGATTCCACCAAGAGGGAAGAATTTTCGATCTTATCCAGCAATATAAAAACTTTGGACTCATAATAGAATAGGAGATTTCATGTCAAAGTTTGAACTAGCCAATCTAGACTTCAACTGCTCATGACAAGGTAATAAAATGCCAATAAGCCCCGATGTACAATGAGAATGACTTAGTAACACAATTGTGCTGGTTTACACTTGTGTTGGAGTATGTGTTTGTGCACTTGATACTTGCAGGGTGCTAATATTGAAGCAACACCTGATTCATTATCTCGAAGTTTTAATTTGCTCAGGATGAGCAAAGGTTTAAGCTTGGGGAGATGTTGGCGGCCGATAAAACCTAAAATCAGCCACCAATCGGTTCAGAAGTGCAAGGTAAAGACCAAAGTTTAATAAATATTTATTTTAACTAATAAAGATCCACGAGTTTTGGTGAAATATGTGTTTGCAGGTATAAGAGAACCAAAATGTGCAAAAACATGAAGAAACACCCCGTTGGCCGATCACGACTATGAAACAGCCATTTTCACAGGCCGACAGGGTCGTTTTCAGGCTGAACCAGCCGATAGGGTCATAAACGGCTGAAATCAGCCACCTGGCTGGTTAACCAGGGTCGTTTCAGGCTGAAATCAGGAATCAGCTGACGGGGTCATAAACAGCTGAAATCAGCCACCCGGTTGGTTAACCGGGGGGCGTTTTCTAGGCTGATCATCCAACTCGGGCGATCCTGCAAAACACTTCATCGTGATGCCGTTTTCTCCTTCCGGACCAAAAGTGATGAAATAGGGCTAAGGAAAGAAGGCCAACAAGTGGCCTAACTGGGACAAGTCAAGGGGCAACCTAGAGGGGGTTGGCTCCTGGCCAAGGCCGCCGCCCAACATGGGCCACCGCCCGGCCTACCTTGCCGCCCGGCGGCCCTTGCCACCCGGCAGGCTTGCCACCCGGCCTACGGAAACATTGGGCCCATTAAGCCTACCACGTGGCCTGCCATGCCTTCTGACATAAAACCAAAGCAAAAAGGCCAACCGACACTCGAAACTGACCGCAAAACATCATCACGGCCATCCATAATGAGTCGGTTAGAGAACCGACACGATCCAAGAGGCGTCCGGCCTTGCCCGCCACCCGGTGGTGCATGCGGCCCGGCATGCCCGGCCGCCCGGCACACGTGGTCGCCCGATGGACCGACTTTGGCCCTCCAACTCCACTTGACCTACAAATACCTCCCTACCCATTGCCACCTATAAATAGTGGAGCATTTGGGAGGAAACCATCAAGCAACACATCAAGGAGTTCATTTCCCACTACTTGTGCCACAATGTAGAATAGGTTAGTTAGTCGGGAGTTCGGGTCTAGTTGAGAGCATCGCTCGGGATTCCTGAATCATTTCAGAGTCTTTGTCAATATAATTATTTTCCCCTTTATATCTTGTCAACTATTTATTTTAATTTAGTCATTTCCGCAAGCTACAATTATCGGGATGAAACATTGTTGCATAGTTCACGGGTTTCCCGACTAGGATTTAATTAAGTTTAGTTCTTTCTAAGACTTAGACTTGGTTATTTCCCTCTATTCTTTTGCTCCATCAATGGAAGAATATCTAGTGAAGGCGTATGCGCGGTGCCTAAGTTAACACTAGCTGGATTTGCATTCGTCCCCACGGGCTGTGTGGTAGGCGGCAAGTGGTGACAACTCTATTTGTCCCTTTAGTAATCCACCACATTTGGGTCGTCTTAGTCAGGGTTGTCTAGCAATAGCGTATCCACAAGTACAAAGGCTAGTTACCAGCCCATATTAGTGGAACGTTTTCGTGCCCCGAAATGAGCTAACAGGTGAAAGACTCGAGGCTGTACCAAAAAATTGGTGTAAGCACTTAACCCGAGTAACTAGGATTTGACGCTTGACTTAGATATATTAGGAAGGTATACTTTTTTGGAATCTTAGACATAGACTCGCTGTCCACCTGGCTAGATTAACTGTTCACTTTATTTAGTTTGGAATTCTTATGTGTTACTACCCCACTCTATCCTTGGTTATCCTTACTCCCATTTTTGGTTGGTTTGAATTATTCATTAGTCATATCTTTGTTAAGCCAAGATACTCTGTGGAAATAAATACGATACCTTGGAATACTCCCGGGTGAAAGGCTACAATGGTGTTCCGTGTGCTTGCGGATTAATTCACATTATTCATAAAGCATAACAAACGCCAACAAATATTTCTGGCACCGTACCAGGAATAGTGATATTCTTGATGCGATGTTAAGAAATACCAATAGTTGGTGAGCTTGAGAGTGAGCTCAAGGACCTTACCGCATCTCATGAGGCCCTAAACAAGAGTTACGACAAACTCAAGGATGATCATGTAGAGCTACGTGAGAAATACGAGACTCTTGAACTTACTTTTGAGGCCATCAATGTTGATAACCTTGCCTCTCCCTCCTCTAGTTCATCTAAGAGTGATGCTTCTACTATGTGTGATGAACTAACCACCTCGATTGAGGTTTCCTCTCTTGCGCCATTTGTTTTGGAGGAATATCACAAGCTGAAGGAAGAGAGGAAGATGGTGATGGACGGCTTCGAGAGGCTCACACATGGTAGGGCCATTCACAAGGAGATTGTTATGAGGAACCTTGTGAACAATGTCTCCCACCGTGGACTTGGCTCGTATCACCCCGCCATCGACATCATCGGGACGAGTGACTCCATCCCTGCATGGATCAAACCCCTACTCACCAACGGCTACTATTGCGAGAGGTGTTGCAAGGATGGCCATGCCACCAAGGATTGCCCTACGGTGAGAAGTTCCAATGTTTTGCCTAACGCTAACTTGTTCCATGAGAACACACATTCCAAGCTTTTTAGGAACAAGGATGGCAAGGTGAATGCAAAGGCTTTGGGACCACCAAACAAGAAGAGAAAGGTCAATAACATATGGGTGCCTAAGTGCATTGTTGATCTTGAGACGTTGGCTACGTACAAGTGGGTGCCCAAGAACAAGACCTAGATGGTAGTGGTGGTGGAGCAAGTGCTTTCATGAAGATCATGTGGTAGTGCCTCATGATCTATATGAGATTACATCTCCGCAAGTGTGACCAAAAGAAAGGACTGTGCTTCATGCCCATTGAGCAAGCTCTTATGAACTCCAAGGTTAAATCTACTTGCACGGATCATGAACTAAGACTCATACATATCCATTGACTCTTAATTGCCTTGGTCCTTATTTGCTCGATTCTTCATTTGGCATTTGTGAATATTATAAGGCCATAGAGTGCCACTTTTTGAAAAGGAGTGTTTGAGAGTTCCCTTCAAATTCCAAGTGCAGTGTTTATTTGTGTGTTTAGTGAGCGCACTTGGAAAATGGATAAATTCCTTGACTCAGCAAAATTTCCAATAGTGATTGTACAGTCCGATCACTGGACCGTACAATCCGGTCAGTGGCTCTGTGCATAGTGCCTAGGTGGAGTCTGGTCGTAGAGCCCGGACAGAACGGTTCTAGAGACCGCACTATCCGGTCTGCACGATGGCCAACAGACCCTAAACTGACCGGACGGTCCGGTCTAGAGACCGCACCGTCCGGTCACTATGATTGAATTGCGAGTATGCTTTTGATCTATGATCGTGGACTCGACCTTCCTTGAATTTTGGCCGTTCATCTCTTTTTTTGACCTTGGTCAAATTCCATCAAAGACCTTGGTTTCTTCCTCGTTCCTCTTGAGTGCACCGAGAAGATGAACTCGCCCCGCCACCTTTGCTCCTTCCGTCACCGACTCGCCGCCGTAGCCTCCCTGTCGTCTAGCTCCAGCGCCATCGCCCGTATAGCCGTGCTCACCCTGCCGCAACCACCCACGTGTGCTTGCGCAACCCTAGGCAGCGTCGCCACCTCCACCTGCGCGAGCCCCTACCACCGCAAGCTCAAGCCACCACCGGCTGCTGCCGCCTCACTGTGCCTTGGACCTGACCACCGGCCATCTCTAGCGCTGCCTCGTCCTCCACTTCACATGGGCGCACACCTAGACCACTGCTCGACGAGCTCCATTGCAGGCCTAGGCAAAAGCTTGCCTTTTTCTTTTCCCCCGTTGCTAGCTGCTATTCAGCGGTGTTCCTCGGCAGTTGGTCATGAGATTCCAGAGGTATTTGACTTCTCCTCCCCTAAGGTATTGTGCTACTTCTTGAATTTCATCAATTTTGCCCTATAATTCGATTGATTAGTTTAATTGATCTAATTAGATTGATTGTTCATAATTAGTTGCATTAATTACTAATGTACTCAACCTAGATGCAATTAATCCCATTCTTATCCATTAATTGCATGTCTAGGGTTTGTCTCTCATTTAGTCTATAGTTAGTTCTTATTGCCTATTAATTAGCTGCACACTAGATGACTCGCACCAGCCACATATAGTCAATGATCACTGCTGTTACCTTGCCTTATTTGTCAGTGATCATGTCCTTCATTCAATGCTAGGTTTTCTATTCCGCATTTAATGCTTGTCCTATCTATACCTACGTGCGTGCAGTGATAGCAGCTAGCAATAGCAGTGATGGCAGGTTCTGGTTGGAATAAGGGCAAGGGAAAGATTTTTGAGAAGTCGAGGAGCAAGAAGAGACCGAGATTGGACCTAGAGTCAGATATGGCCAGGATGTTAGCTCAACACTTGGATGCCATGGAGCAGTCACACAGGACACTAGGACACGGCTGATCCTATAGCCGTCGGGTGACACTCAGGGACTCAAGAGGAGTACTAGGCAGAGGACAGCACATGGCTTGGCTATAGGAGTGGTACCAGCACCATTGGCGCAGAGTACACTGGCTTCCTGTCAGGGGAGGTCGTCGAGACCTGCGGAGCTGGAATCCTTTAGGCAGCAGGAGGAGTTAGAGGAGGAGGAGACCATAGAGTCTGAGGAGTCTAAGGAGTCAGAGGAGGAGGAGCTTGATAAAACTGAGGAGCCAACACAGCCAGGGCAGACAGAACCCCAGAGATCTGCTCATCGGGTAGGAGACCCAAGGTGCACCTGTGCAGTGTGAACGAGGAGGCTGCAGAGACTTGTAGAGGCAGCCGAAGAGCCAGATATTCTTAAGGTTCCTGTGAAGGACCTTAAGTCACTCTGTCTTGTCCCTTTCGAGTAGTGGGTTGCAGTCCCTAGGGATCCTGCTGCAAGAGGGAGGTACTAGAGAGGCCTCCAAAGAAGGATTGGAGAGGGTTTGAGATGCTATCTCACCCTGAAGGGCAAGCATAAGGTGTTTGTGATGCAGTAGTATTTCACATACTTGCAGGCCATGAGGATGGCCTCGGGACATTCATGGAGCAGTATTTTACATACTTGCCCAGACTTGCAGAGTTGGTCACAGAGTTCTACAGGTTCTGAGAGGACATTGTATTAGAGTTCTACGCGACACTGTGGGTTGCCAGAGAACTCTCAGAGCTCTGGTTCCTATTCAGATGGCAGCCACAACATGTGACCTGGGGGGATCTCATAGCCAGTTTTCGATTTCTTGCATCAGACCTTCAGCTCTACAAGAGTGCTTATGGGACCCTCAAGCCACCAGAGAACAAGGCTTCGATCGCTTTTCCTCCACCGCACACCCCAGGCTTTGAGAGAGGCCCTACGAGACTCACCGTAGAGGCCAAGGTGGTTAGTGTGATAGTCACTAGGACTATTATTTCCAGGTCTGGCTACAGAGAGAAGTTTACACTACTTCACCAGTGGGTAGTAGCACCTATTCTAAGGAGACAGCCGTTTGACTTGGCTGATTTTTTGATTGGAGAGATGGAGGGGGTTATCTCAGAGAGGGTAGGAGGACGTCAATTGGTCTATGCTCCCTACATTTGCTATCTTCTTAGGATGATGGGCCTAGTGACAGAGGAGCAGTACAACGCATTCCCTGAGGTGACTACCAACTACGTACCTTGAGTCCCCAGGGGGTCGTAGTCAGCCTCTAGTCAGCAGACAGGAGAGGAGGAGCAAGAGTCACCGCCAGTCACTCACGAGCAGGTAGCTCATCCAAAGATGATGGTTCCTGAGTTAGCTAGTACAAGAGCACCTCCCCAGCTGACATGTACATAGGCAGAGGACGCTATCACTATAGCAGCACTTCAAGGACGCCTGGGTGAGTGCATCTAGAGCACAAGTTAGGATAGACGTCAGATGGTGGAGGTCATCAGGGGGCAGGCAGAGCTTCAGAGACAGCAGATGGCACTAGTGAGCATCCTGATGGCATAGGTGGCAGAGATGACTCAGAGACATGCCAGTCAGCAGTAGGGACAACCTTCACTTCCACAGTTTCAGCAGCTACCGATAGAGCCAGGCCCCTTCACTACTTTGATGACAGCTCGGTCCAGCGGGTTGTCACACTCAGGGGTATTACCGACAGGGGGAGCAGGATAGACTCACTCACCAGCTTAGTTCTCCCCTGTGTCCACCTTCTCGGTGTCTTTGTTGCTCACTTCATTGACTCACTCTTCTACTTCACAGATGGTAGGACCCTCCACCTCCTAGCAGCTACCAGTCAGGAGTCTGTTCTCAGATATAGTGCAACCACTCGTGCAGATTCCCTGCCTTTCACTGCTACAGTCAACACGCTCACACCTTAGGTAGTAGAGGATCTAGTCAGTGGAGGTTTTTCACAGCAGGATGTGGCGGATCTCACTCTTCTCTAGGCTTCAGTTGCTCAGGAGACCGCCTTAATTACACTAGCAAAGCCGGGTAGAGGGTCTGAGTCACCTGTAGACCTTGACTTCTTCGAGTAGATGGATGCTCAGGTGGCATAGACTCAGGGAGCACAACAGGATCCAGCGCAGGAGCAGCCAAGAGAAGAGCCCTTAGAGGATGTCGCTGCACCATTTCCTTTGGCCACGAGCGCTTAGAGCTCGAACGCCGTCGAGCCCTTTATGACTTTGCTTTGCCTTGATGCAAGCTTCACGATGATGCCACGAACACCTCCAATCGTCACAACCGGTTTTGAGGCCCAAACCGGAAAATGCCTTGGCTTCTCAAAGTGTGACTTCTCGATGTCGATGTGTGTCACCTTGTCCGGTGATCCTGACCTCCGCCAAGTCTCTCCTAGCCCCTGTCTATCAGGCCCCCTTGTCACTTGCACCGGCATCCCGTTCGCCTTGACTTGGTCAAAACACCATCATCATCCCCACCATGGTTTTGAGGCTCAACTACGAAACTATTCATGCTTCTTGCCTCTCCACATGTACGGTGTGGATCACCCTCGACTTCACCCGGCATCCCGATCATTCGGCCCCAAGTCCCCTGCTTGTGCCTGATCCTATCGCCGTTGACCGCTGAGTTTACTCCATTGACCTACACATCATGAGACAAGCAAACACATTTCCTAACTCCTGTAAGTTCACCAATATCTTCATGAACTCTGGTTAGTCAAAACAATGACATGCACAAACTCAAGCAATCCCTAGATTCCCGCATTTCAATTCAAACACCGAACAACCAATGTCAATAACTCATCACATCTTGCAAACCATGGCACATATCTACATTGTTTCTCAATCTCCCCCTTGATGAGTATATGGATAGCACTGAATGCACAAGATTAGAGATTTGAAATGTGAATCCGATTAAGCACTCCAAATGGCCAAACCCAAAGAAAAGGTGAAAACAAGCCATCTAGCAAAGTAGGGATCCGAAAACCAAGAGTGGGCAAAGAAAGCGACTTGAGATGCAAAGAGTGTGAAAGGCGCAAGAAAGCGCTCGAGATCATGATATGCTCCCCCTCAACTTGTGATAATTCACATGTAATGCAAAATGAGGTCATCTTCGGTTTCTTAGCATTATTTGTGCATGACCCAATATTTCTCCCCCTTTGGCAATGAACTCATCAAAGAAGCAACAGAACAATCAAACATCCAATGCATGAAAATGCAAACCTAAGGAGCTTCAACAATTATGCAAACAAGCATTTAACCTTGCTAATCATAAACATAGAGACATGAAGTGTAAAAGCAATAGCTCACAATCATAAAAAGATCAAAAATAGATAGCAAGGCATAAACACCAAGAGCTATACAAGCTAAGCAAAAAGATTGTCTAGTTTAGATAGAATCAAATTTGCTCATCATGAGAAAAGTCATCACCACATGTGTAAGTACTCCCATCCAAGGAAAAACAAGCATCAAGTGAATCAAAAGAAACTAGTCAGTCTTAATCTCAATCAAGGCAACAAGCATTCATTGAAAATAAGCTGTACAAACACTCACATATCCAACAAAGACTCATAAAAAAAGAGAAAAGCATTATTCTTATGTTATCCTCATGTAGCTTCTAATCCATCCGGAGGGTCGCTCAACTGGGTACGGTAAACACCCCGAGGCTTTGAAGTACAATTTTTGGATTTAGCATTTTTATGTTACTTCTAATCCATGTGGAGGGTCGCACGACTGGGTATGGCAAACACCCTGTTGGTCGTGATTACGTACCCACTTATATACCATAAGAGGATGGTGTATGATTGTAGCACTTTTTCCCTTGAATTGAGCATTCCGAGATTTATCGAATCCATAGGGACCTTAGGGGTAATTAAACAAAGTTAACAGTAAAAGATCTAATCAAGGCTACCGTCAAGTTCAGGATGCATGAGGGGGGACTGGCCAGCGCAAAGGTGCGCCAGACAGTAAATCTATCATTGCGTCGATCGGCGCATGAGTTGAGCCGATCGGCACACTGGTGAATCTATCATCGCACCGATCAGCGCAGGTGTTGAGCCAATCGGCACACTGGTGAATCCAAGCCGCCAGATACCTTGTAAGCCTAAGCTGTTAAGTGAGTAGCCAAGTATCTACTAGTGAGATCATAACCAGAAAGTCTAATCAAATAGCATCATAATGGGTAACTACATGGATCAATGAAAACCTATAATGAATAAGACCACCCTGCTTTCCGAGCGGCTCCCGATTTATTGCTGCCGAGAGGAAACCCTTAATCGTGCGAGTATCTTACCCTACTCAACTATCCAATAGTGCTGCGTAGGCTTAGTCCTGTCACCGCTAAACCACACTACTAGCATCATCAAGTAACCATAACCAATAGAACGTCCGAATACTATCCCAATCACCACGATCAAGATAATATCTACTTACTTAGCCTATAAATAAGCAATTGGAATAAGCACATGCATGATTATAGAATCAAGATAGACAAATCACCAAAACCATCATCAACATATTCAATCATCCTCGAGATGGCCAACCTTGATGGATCAACTCTTAACACCAATGGTTCTTGAAACTCAACTAGAGATCTATTCTAATGGGGCAAGCCACGGTAGCTCTAACTCACGGATCTGTTGTCCCTCTGTCGCCTCTGCCTTCTTCTCCTTGCCACGACCAGGGTTTATAAGTATTTATAGAGGTTCTACTCGTAGAGGACTCGGTATATAGCCAATAAGGTCGTTGCGCCGATCGGCGCAAGCCGTGTCTTCTCTGGTTTCTTATCCGAGTTGGTCCCTCTGTCTTTCCACAACTGCCATGTAGGCCTTTTCCTTCAAGATAAAGTCTTGTACCGCACGTCGAGATCTTGAAGTTCCATAAATCTTCTAGGCAAATATCTTCAAGAGTCTTGCGCAGATAAACTTCCATAAACATGTGGAATGGGCCTCGGTCACTTCTATGGGCCAAAATACCCGTGCGCTGACCGGCTCATGGACTACGCCGATCGGCACACTGGGCTTCTTCAGTGCTTTTCATCGGTTCTAGATTCGTGTCCTCTCTAGCATCACTTTAATCACCAATTTTACCTATTTTTGTACCAAAGCTCCAAAACAATGCATATACAAATATATAGGCAATATCATAGGTAAATGGCCTAAATTAGTATCAGTTATGTTCTAATTGGGGTAATATTCACATATAAAAGGGGCACTCGGGGAGTGCCACTAGTTCCCCCACACTTAAACCATAGCTCGCCCCGAGTAAAGTAAAAGAAAGAAAAATCAAAGAACATACTCTTTCTATCATAGAAGATGCCCTAAACAAGAGTTATGACAAACTCAAGGATGATCATGTAGAGCTTCATGAGAAGTACAAGACCCTTGAGATCACTTATGAGGCCATCAATGTTGAGAACCTTGCCTCTCCCTCTTCTAGTTCATCTAAGAATGATGCTTCTACTATGTGTGATGAACTAACCACCTCGGTTGAGGTTTCTTCCCTTGAGCCACTTATTTTGAAGGAATATCACAAGCTCAAGGAAGAGAGGAAGATGGTGATGGACGGCTTTGAGAGGCTCACACGAAGTAGAGCCATCCACAAGGAGATCCTTGGGAGGAACCTTGTGAACAATGTCTCCCACCGTGGACT
Organism: Eleusine coracana subsp. coracana; assembly: GCA_032690845.1. Lineage (NCBI taxonomy): Eukaryota > Viridiplantae > Streptophyta > Magnoliopsida > Poales > Poaceae > Eleusine > Eleusine coracana. The sequence goes on from CM064434.1 coordinate 41,454,256, forward strand.
TGGCTCATACCCCGCCGCCATCAACATCATAGGGACGAGTGATTCCATCCCCGCATGGATCAAACCCCTTCTCGCCGACGACTACTATTGCGAGAGGAGTTGCAAGGATGGCCACACCACCAAGGATTGTCCCATGGTGAGAAATTCCATCGTTTTGCCTAATGCTAACTTGATCCATGAGAACGCACATTTCAAGCTTTTTAGGAACAAGGATGGCAAGGTGAAAGCTAAGGCTTTGGGACCACCAAACAAGAAGAGGAAGGTCAAGAGCATATGGGTGCCTAAGTGCATTGTTGATCTTGAGAGGTTGGCTATGTACAAGTGGGTGCCCAAGAACAAGACCTAGATGGTGGTGGTGGTGGATCGAGTGCTTTCATGAAAATCATGTGAAGTCCACCGCAAGTGACATGGACCTCAACGACCTATCTACTCATGAGGGAGGTAACCGTGTATGTTCTTAGTAGTCGTAGTGTGTTTTTCTTTCTCTTGCATTGCACGGTATTTAGGACTCCTTTGTGACTAGTATGCTTTGCATCCATGCATGTGTAAATAACTAAAAGAAAAACACATAAAAATTAGTCAATGTCTAACCCATTCAAGATAGCTATAAGCAAGGGGGAGTGCTTGAGATGGTTGTTTGATTTCTCTCAAGGCAAGGGCATGGCTTATAGTGAGTAAGCTTGGGAGGGGATCAAACTTGACATTGTTAGGTTTTGTTTGTGTCTTGTACCTAATATTGCTTGCATTCCCATGGCATGTTTACTTTCATTGCACATGTAAAATGCTTGTTGCATGCATCATATATGAAACACAAAGGTGACTTGTCACATTTGTAGATACTTGTGCCTCATGCTCTACTCGCATGGTTCATGGACTAAGGCTCATACATACCCTTTGGTTCTTATTTGCTCGATCTTTCAATTAGAATTTGTGAAAACTATGAGGCCATAGAGTGCCACTATTTGAAAATGAGTGTTTGAGAGTTCCCTGTATATTCCATGTGCAGTGTTTAGCGAGGGCACATGGAAAATAGAGAAAATCCTTGACTCAGCATTTTTCTGAAAGTGACCGTACGGTCCAATCATTTGACCGTATAGTATTAAGCACAGTACTTCGGGGAGAAAGAAAATGGAGAATGGTCGGAACAGTTCTAAAGACCGGACAGTCCGGTCTGCACCCTTTCTAGTTCTCCAGAATTCTGATTTTTAGAATCCTTGAAGTGACCGGACAGTTTGGTCTAGTGAGTGGACCGTCCGGTCAGTTTGCTTGATCGCGCGATGTGAGTTCCGATCTGAGCCGTTGATTGCGTCTTTGAGTAATCTTTGCCATCCGTACGATTCTTGACCTAGGTCATTTCGGGAGTTCCTTTTGGTCGTTTCCATGTTCACCTATCGACGCCGAGAGCTCGACCAGAACGCGCGTTGCCCGTCTTCGACGCCGTCGCCGTCTTTCCTGCTGCCGACGCCACCGCGCTCGCTCGACCTGCAGCAGCCGCAGCCACGCTTGCCCTCGCTCTCGTGCAGCTCTGCCGCCATGCGCGCTCTCACCGCAGCAGCGCTGCGTCGCCCTTTCCAGAGCCGCCGTGCCGCCTTGTCTTTGAAGCTTGCCGCCACCGCTCGCCAACGACCAGCGCTGCCTGCTGCTCACCCGCACTTTCCCGTGCGCACGCCCCCAGAGCTGCACCCCATTCACCCTGCCGATTGCCAGTAAAGGATTTCCTCCCTCCACCACCATTGACGGCAAAGCAAAGCTTCGAGATTTAGGCGATCGTTTGCATAATGTTTCTCTGATTTCGGCTTCGAGTCTCCCAGGGTATTGCTACTATCCTCAATTCATCGATATATGCCCTGCCTTTTGAGTAATTGGTTAATTGATGCAATTAGCCCTAAATTCCATCATTAGTTGCATTGATTAATTAGTTGGCTCAACCTAGTCTACAATAAATTCATTGTTTATCTGTTAGTTGCATGTCTAGGGTTTGTCCCTCATTTAGTCTACAGTTAGATCTATTGCCTTTATTTGACTATACACTAGATGATTCGCACTAGCCACATATAGTCGATGATCACTGTTGTTACTTTGCATAATTATCTAGTGATCATGTCCTTCATTCAGTGCTAGGGTTTCTATTGCGCATTCTTTCCTAGCAGTGCTTTGCTTGTAGATATATTAGGACTCTGTGCTTATCCCATCTACACCTATGTGCGTGCAGTGACAACAGAGCAGTAGTCAGAGATGGCAGGGTCAGGACAGGATAAGGGCAAAGAGAAGATGCATAAGAAGCCCAAGACCAAGAAGAGACCGAGACTAGACCTAGAGTCAGAGAGAGCCCGGAGGTTGGCTCAGCACTTGGATGCCATGGAGAAGTCACGCAGGACACCTGGGTCATGTCTCAGGATCAGCCAGCCAGCTGAGGACTAGGGCTTGAGGAGGAGCACCAGACTGAGGACTGCACCTCTAGCAGTCAGAGTTGTGCCACCGCCGTGGCCGCAGCATACTCCGGTTTCCCGTCAGGGGAGATCGTCGAGAACTGCGGATCAGGGATCCTCTAGGCAGCAGGAGGAGGAGTCCAAGGAGGAGGAGACTGGAGAGAAGATCTTAGAGTTAGAGTCTGAGGAGCTGGTTGAGGATGAGGAGTCAGAGGAGGAGGTAGAGCAGACTATTCCCCAGAGGATAGCTCACTGGGCAGGAGACCCGAGGTGCACTTGCGAGGTGTGCACGAGCAGGCTGCAGGGATTGGTATAGGCAGACGGAGAGCCAGACATCCTCAAGGTTCCTACAAAGGACCTTAAGGTACTTTGGTTCGTGTCCTTCGAGCAATGGGTGCCAGTTCCCTGAGACCCCGCTGCTAGAGAGAGGTACTGGACGGTGCTCCAGAGGAGGATAGAAGAGGGCCTGAGACGTTGTGTGGCCTTGAGGACCAGAGACAGGGTGCTTGTACCACAGCAGTACACCACCTACCAGGCCATGAGGAGGGCCACATGCACAGACATGGAGCAGTACTTCTCGTACCTGCCAGGACTAGCTGAGCTAGTCACTGCTCTACTCAGGTTCAGGGAGGATGTGGTCCTCGACTTCTACGTGATGCTGTGGGTTGCCAGAGACTGCTCAGAGTTCTGGTTCTTGTTTAGAGGGCAGCCACAACGAGTCACTAGGGAGGACCTGATCTCCCACCTAGGACTCCTGGCTTTAGACTTCCAGCTTTGCAGGAGTGCCTACGGTACACTGGAGCCACCTCACAGACCTCAAGGAGGGAAGCTGCATTCAGATGACCTTGTGTCAATTACTTTCCCACCTCCCCACACTCCAGGCTTTGACAGAGGCCCTGCTAGACTCACTGCATAGGCCAAGGTGGTGAGAGCGATAGTCACCAGGACTATCATTCCTAGGTCTAGCTATAGAGAGGAGTTCACACTCTTACACCAGTGGGCTGTAGCTGCCATCTTGAGGAGGCAAACCTTTGACTTAGCGGACCTCTTCATTGGAGTGATAGAGGAGGTTATTTCTGAGAGGGTTGGAGGACGTCACTTGGTCTACGGGCCCTACATTTGCTATCTCTTGAGAAGGATGGGCCTAGTGACGGAGGAGCAGGAAGACACTTTCCCTGAGGTGACCACCAGCTACTCACCTAGAGTCCCCAGGGGATCCCAGTCTACCACCAGCCAGCACATAGGAGAGGAGGAGCAGGAGTCACCGGTACTTCACGAGCAGGTAGCTCAGCCAACGACGATGAAACCTGAGTCAGCCAGCACAGGAGCACCTCCCCAGCCGACAGGTTCATAGTCTCAGGACACTATCACAGTGATAGCACTTGCAGGACAGTTGGGTGAGTTTATACAAATTGTATCAGAGGACAGACGTCAGATGATGGAGCTGATCAGAGGACAGACATAGCTTCAGCGTCAGTAGATGGCCCTTGTCTCCGCTCTAGTGACTCAGATGATGGAGCTTACTCAAAGGCAGGCCGGTCAGCAGGCAGGACCTTTAGTGTTACCTCGGTTTTAGTAGCTGCAGACTCAGCCATGACCCTTCACTGTACTGATGATAGCACAGTCCAGCGAACTATCACTCTCAGGGGTCTTACCGACAGGGGGAACAGGACAGACTTTCTCTTCAGCACAGCTCTCTCCCATGTTAGCCTTCTCTGTGTCTGCGTTGTTTGTCTCACCCTCACACTCTTCTAGCTCCCAAATGGTAGGACCCTCCAGTTCCCAGCATGTGACAACCCTTCTCCAAAATATAGAGTGTGTCGTACAGAATCGTCTTGGGAGATGATTAACGAAGTAACCATACATAGCATTCACACATGAACATTGATCATTTACTAAGTTACATTACTGAATGTATAATATTACAAGTTCAAAGGTCAAGCAGAAGCAAGTTCAAATTTCATTACAATACTAATGTCCTTGGTTCATATTACATAAATGAGCGGAAGCGATAAAGCGACAAAACACGTTGTCGATCACCTAAGTGAACCATGCCAGCCCTATGGCGATGGCTCACTCATCACGGTTAGGAGAGCTCGGGACCCACTCAATGGTCCAATTCTGAGGCTCCTCACCTTCCCAAACCACCTTATTACAACAATGACAGTAAGTAGCTTGAGGGAAACCTGAAAAAAAAAACATAATCACAAAGCCTGAGTATCTCACATACTCCGCAAGACTTACCCGTCAAAAGGTTTACTAAAACCGACTCCTAGTATGGAGGGGGCTGACCGGGTTTATTTGATAATTCCATAACAAGCTCCAATTAGTTCTATGCTGCACTTTTATTCCTTAATCAAGATGAAGATTTTTGCTTTGCTTATTGCAGAAAAATAACTAAGGTGAATCTAGCTAGTTGTTAAGACTTAAACATAAGTAAAGAGCAATACATCATAGCAATATGTAGCCATAGCATAAGTGAATATCAGAATCATAACCACAACTTCACTACTTAACATATCATTGTCGCTGCTCGAACAAGAGGGACTCATAACCGCAAGGGATGGCAATTTGAATTGATTTACATCCTGCAGGAGAAAACCCAAATATACGACATACGCATCACTTAACAACACATATGGCCACCGTTCACAAGATTGCTATAAAGTCGATCCGGGGCCATCGATCCCGAGTACACGTCCTCTCCACAATACAGTACTTCGTATCCGAGGATTAATCCATGCACTCTCCAGCCGTCCTCAAACCCGTGCAACCACCATGTTACTCACATCACCTCTGGATTGATGAGTATGGCCGTCCAACAATACGGTGCCCATGTTACTAGGTTTACCAATTCCCATATAAAGGTATGTACTTGGTACTGGTCAATACTTGTCCGCGGAGTTGCAACGATAGGTGCTCCATTTTATCAAGTTCATTAATCATATGAACAATGAACCATAGTTGAATCAAGTGATACCATAACCTACCGTTGACTCCACTGGTTTAAGCATAGCATTTACTAACGGAAAGGCTTACTAACATGAACTAATTATAGGTCATTTGCTAGAGTATGCAAGTGGGTTCCATCCAAGTCCTACACATAATGCACAAAACACATTCCTAGCCTGTGACAAAGTAAAAGGACTCAAAAATTAATTAGGTATGCACCGGGGCTTGCCTTGGGAGTGATCGTAGTTAGTGTCTTCACCGAAGGTCACTTCAGATCCTGGTTGCTCTGGTGTGATCTCCTCGATCTTGGGTCCTATATGAGATGAACATGCATAAATAACAAGGAATACACAAGGGTCCATGGAGTTCCCTATTTAATTATGAAATGTATGGCATGATGATTCATGGTACTTACTCAACAAATAAAGTTAAGGAACTGATGCTCATGCATGAATGGGTATGTACACATATGTATGACATGACAACCATTTAATTGAAGGGGACAAACTTCTAATTAGAAGAGATATGGTTTTTATTCATAAAAAACCTAGTGTATGTCTACTTTAAATATGAGCATGGCATAGTTGAGGACTACATGGCATTACATGATGAAGGTGACATGAAAATGTAGTACTAGGGCCTAAACTTCAAAAAGTTTGTTTCAAGCAAATTAGTTAAAGAAGAAACTATGCAAGTGACTATAGCAATATATATGAGATTAACAAGGTTGAATTACATAAACTATTTCTAGGTACATATAACTAATTAGGAACCATGGGCATATAGTGGGGGGTGAGAAACTCTACTGCAAGTTAGGATTAATATTCTGCATAAACAGTACCAGAGATGAATTTATTCCTAACTCTAACTAAAGGCATATATAAGGCAATATTCATATGAAATTTCCTAGGTTAATTATTGAGTGATCAATTCGATAGCAAAAAGTATACTGATGGTGCTCAAATTTTTTCATGGATCTTACTTACTCATACGCATACCTGAATCTACTATCGAGAAGATCTCTCGACAGTTGGCGTGCCAGGTAGGGGCGGCGCGAAGATCGACTTGTCAAGTTCGATGACAAGTTTTTGAGAAAAGTTGGATCTTCATCGATAACGATCAAGCGGAGGCAACAACTCCATCGGGCAAGGCGGCATACACGTATAGCAGCAGTGCTTCATGCACGACACTGTGTTGTGTTGTTTTGCTTCAATCGACGCCCGAGAAGTCGGCGAGTATCAAGCGACGAAATCCTCGACGAGTCTGGATCACGTACGGTGGCTATACTTGGAAGTCGAATCCATGTTTACACGTCTCACAAGGAACGAGTCCGAGTTGTCGTGACAGATGACTCGGGCTTGCATTGGCCGAGTTGTGCGATAACACTAGGGAAGATAGCGGTCTTATATTTGAGAGGAACGTGTTACCAACAACACTGATCAATGTCGTCGTCCACTGGTCACTTAGCGACTCGACTAATCATTCGGCGACACAATCACTCAACGACTCGGGACAACAAGTCACTCGCTGGCTCGTTCATCGGCTTGATGGTTTAGTGACATGCTCGGGGGCTCGTCTACGACTCGCCAAATATCAAAGCTAAGTTACATTTATAATTTTTGTATTCTACCAATTCAATTTGAAGGTCGTAGGTTCTTCATCTTACTGTGATCGTTTTAAGTTTCTTTTGAACTCATCTTTTTGCCTTGACAATATTGGTCAATAATTTTTCTCGGTTGATTTCGACTCAGTACGTGTTTGGCCGAATGAGTTTAGCAGTACACAAGTGGTATTAGGAGGAGTTCAGCTGTTTTGCTTAGTTGCCCGTCTGACTCCCATTACCCAAGTTGGTCAGTCTAGCTCCATGGCTCATGTCGTTTGTTGAAATCGTCGTGCACATCGTTCTTTTAATGAATCTTGTTTGTTTTTTATGTCTGTTGGTTGAATGATCGATTATTTCTGCCAGTACTCTAAGCAAACATAGGCCTTAGATGAATAACAGAAATCCAACAGATTTAGATATTAAAGGCGTTGTTTCATCAATACTTTATATTAATTTTACATATAACTACATTATTTGTATTCTTATATTACAGTTATCACGTCGATATCACTCGGCCATGGAGCACCGAGTCATTGAATCACTCAGTCATGGAGCGCCGAGTCATTGGATCACTCGGTCATGAAGCGTCGAGTCATTGGATCACTCGGTCATGGAGTGCCGAGTCATTGGGTCACTCGACCATGATCAACTACTCATGATTTTGGGTCGGAATTATTTCCAGAAGGGCTATCATGATCATGGTTCATGATTTTACTCAATATTGGAGAGCCCTGCAGGAGTTGATATTGTTTACTTGGAATCACGCCCGGGGACTGATATACTTGTTATACTTGATCAATATCACTCGGATTTATTAGTACCAATGGTTTCTTTTGTTGGGGAGAGTGGTAGAACCAATCTTGGGGGCTACCGGACTGAAACTCCTCATCGAATCAGTTGGGGAAAGTGGTAGATCTAGATTTACATACGGTGTTATTATTTTTGACTCACAAGATATTTTATGGTCTAAATACCTTCTGAGTCGGGGGCTATACCTACACCTAGTAGGTGGATCTTTTCAAGTTTGTTGTTGTACATGAAAAAGGTTAATCATATTCATGGCGAAGCATTAGTCAATCAACTGAAGATCAACAACTAAACTTGCAAATCTCTCGGGGGCTACTGTGGGATATATATACCCGGGATACTTCACCACTCGGATATATTGCTGAGTGGGCTGAGGTCCAATAATGATAAAGCCCATGAAGATAACTACTCGGATTATTACTTGGAGTACATGACAAGTCAATACTAGAGATAGAAAGTTAGAGATAGAGTCCTAGTCAGAAATCATGTTGTAACCCACTAGGAGACTTGCCATGTAACCCTGCCCCCCCCCCCGGATATATAAGGAGGGGCAGGGACTCTCTCATTGACACCCGCATAACCCACATCATATCCGCATAATACACCACAGAACACAGGACGTAGGGTTGTTATCCTTCGGGAGGCCCGAACCTGTCTAAAACTTGCGTCTTGTGTGTCCATCGACTCTCGGTCTCGCGCATGCCTCTACTGATACACAAGGATCATGGGTGTCGACAGGATTTTTATAGGGATGTACAAAATTTCATAAGTAAATCCCTAGCAAATAATTTATATAAATTCATTTACTGAAAATGAAGATTATGCAATAATACTAAAAAATATGCATATAATTGGAAATATGCTTTTACAGAACGTTTAGGGATGCCATGAGATGATCACTGAACAAGTTTCATGAATTTACCACTGATATATATTTACTAATGAATATATTAATCTAATTAGGGTTGTAACTTTAGGGAATTAAATAAATTTTTGTACTGCACAACCTTGGCTCTCAACTTGTTTTTCTGGTAGAGGGGAACTTTAGGAGTCGAACAAAATTAGTTTCACATTTTTAGGGCTTTTATTCCTCGAGTTATGAATTTTTGAAGTTTAATTCCAAGTTCCGCTTTTTTACGGAATTGCCACTGGCAATTTAAATCTCCCCTTGCACGTCCCCGATGGCGATCGGCGGCATGACTCATGACTTCGTGTTGCTCTATGTGTTCAGTGACTCACGAGGGTTCCATGGGTGGTGGCGGTCGTGGTTAGGGTTGCCGGAGCGCTGCCGGCAACGAGCGGTGGCGCTCAGCTACAACGGCCGACGGTGAGCTGCACGCACAGGACATAATCCGGCAGGGCAAAAGGTCCCAGAGCATCACTGGACATCACCATGCTGGATACGCGCATATCATGTCCTTTCCCAAGTTACAAGTCGTCACCAACTCGGTCGCTGCGTTCATCTCGGATTCAGCCGACACCCCTTCACGGTTTTGATGATATCTCCCACATCCGACGTCCAAACGAGGCGTTCTTTGATGCGTTGGAAAGGGGACGACGCCGCCGTTGTTTTGGTTCTTGTTCGAGCTCCAGAAGGGTCGTGAGTCATAATATGTGACCATGACAAGGTGCTGTGCCACCTATTATGGGCCAACTTGGCCATGTATCGTGTCGGGCCTTATCCCTATGTTGTGGGCACCCCCCAGGTCGCCCCCAACCCTAGAACGTCTCCGTTTCCTACATAAACTCAGTAGCCGCCGTCATTTAGTTTTGGGTTTTGTTTAGTTCAGTTTTCCAGAGAGAAACTTGATCGAATTATTGTAACTGTGGCGACAAGTCCTTTTACAGTAATCCAGGGCCCCTTTTCTTGTTCTACACCACAGTGGCAATTAGTCCTTTTGTGTTCAGAGATTGAACCTTTTCTTGTGATTCACTTCATCCATATTTGGAATTTCAGATTGCGTGTTTATCCTCTCTTTCTTGTGTTCTCGATTTTGCTTACAGGAATAATCAAGTTGTGCTTGGTGTAACGGTGGCGAGGTTGGATCGTGTCTGATTCAAGCCGGGTCGTCGACGCCGAGTTCCCCAAATTCGAGTTTATCCCCTTACCTCTTGGACGATCGGGCCATATCTACATCAGAAAACAAGAGGGGGGTTGCCGTCGACGGCTCCCCTATTTTTGGTGCGCAGCAACGCTGCTTCCTCCCCAAAATTCCGGCGAGGTCACAGCAATGGACGACGACTCACTTAGCATGGGGCTTCCTAGGTACGTTGCACAAGACTTCTAGTTTGGGAGAAGAGCTGGATCTCACCGAGGAAACGGCAGCGATGCGGTGGAGTTCCTCGGCCGAGACAGGGCAGGCGGCGGTGGTCTCCGGCCCGCGGTGTGCTGCGATGGCTCCGGCTTGCTCTAGGGGTTCCAAGGCGGTGTTGGGGGTGCGCAGAGGAGTGGAGGGAGCGGTGCTGCTGCTGGAAGTGGCATGCAGAGGACTCAACGCGTTCGTCGGAGAAGAATTTAACGGAGAGGGAGGGAGAGAGCGAGGGAGAGGTTGAGCTGTCGCTTAATTAACCTTTTGTGACATGGGATGTCACAGCACACCCCCCTTAAAAGAAATCTTGCCCCGAGATTTGCAAATGGATGAACGAAAGAGAGGAGGCGTGGGCGGTTACCGGATTTGCGAGGCCAAGAAGTCCAGGAAGTTGGTTTTCAGAAACTCTTCTTGTTCCCAAGTAGCTTCATCTTTGGTATGGTTACTCCATTGCACTTTGTAGAAGGTGATAGTGCGGCTGCACATTACCCGATCTTTTTGATAAATGATTCGGACGGGGTATTCGGGGTAGGAGAGGTCTTCTTCCAATTGTTCGGTGTTGGAGATAACCATGTCGATCGGAGGCTTTAAACACTTCTTGAGTTGGGATACATGGAAGATGTTGTGCACCCGCTCCAGATTTTCCAGTAGTTGCAACCGATAAGCAACGGCGCTACGCTTTTCCGTGATCGGAAAAGGTCCGATGTAGCGGGGTGCTAATTTTCCGTTGATTCCAAAGCGAGATACACCTTTGTTGGGGGAAACCCGAAGGTAGACATGATCTCCCTTCTCGAACTCCAATGGACGTCTTCTTTTGTTAGAATAACTTATTTGACGGGATTGTGCGACCTTCATGTTAGCTTGGATTTGCCGCACCTTTTCTTCGGTTTGCGTGACCAGATCTGGACCAAAGGTAATTCTTTCTCTTGATTCCGACCAATTCAGCAGTGTTCGACATGAGTGGCCATACAAAGCTTCAAATGGTGACATTCCCAAACTCTCTTGGTAGCTATTGTTATAGAAGAATTCGGCAAAAGGGAGACAGGCTTCCCAATTTCCACGATTGTCCAGAACACAAGCTCTCAATAGGTCCTCCAAATATTTATATAGTCTCTCGGTTTGACCATCAATTTGTCGATGATAAGCGGAACTTCGGATAAGAGTGCTGCCAAGACAAGCATGTAGTTGCTCCCAAAAACGAGCTATAAACTGGGGACCTCGGTCAGAGATGATCGTCCTGGGCACACCATGCAAACATAGGACTTTTACAATGTAGAGCTCGGCATACTGCTTGGTAGAGTAGGTTGTATGGATAGGAATAAAGTGAGCAGATTTGGTCAACCTATCCACAATAACCCATATCGAATCGTGCTTCTTGGGTGTGAGGGGTAACCCAACGATAAAATCCATAGCAATGTCCTCCCATTTCTACACGGGGATTTTCAATGGGTGCAAAAGACTGGCTGTTCTCAAGTGATCGGCCTTCACATGTTGGCACGTATCGCATTCGAAGACATAACGAGCAACCTCTCGTTTCATGCGCGTCCACCAAAACTTTTCCCTTAACCCACGGTACATCTTGTTGCTACCGGGGTGTATGGAGTATTTGGACAAGTGAGCCTCATCCAAAATTTTCTTTCTTAGCTCCTCATTCTTTGGAACAACAAGACGATTGTTGAACAATAGCACTCCATCTTCGTCTTGTCGGAAACACGTAGCTTCTTTCTTCCTTATCTTCTGGCGGATATATTCCATTCCCTTGTCGTTCTTTTGTGCTTCCATGATTTCTTCCCAAAGGGTAGGAATAAGACCCAAATTATACAAGGATCCATAGGGAATGACACGAAGACTTGGTTCACTAGAATCTGAAGTTGGGCGAGCTTCCATAGAGTAAACGATTGTGTGATTGCATTGGTCCCTTCGACTCAAGGCGTCGGCGACCACATTGGCTTTTCCGGGGTGATAATGAATTTCCAACTCATAGTCCTTGATTAATTCTAACCATCTATGCTGCCTCATGTTCAGTTCTTGTTGCGTGAAGATGTATTTAAGACTCTTGTGGTCGGTGTAGAGATTAACAAGATTACCAAGCAAGTAGTGGCACCAGGTTTTTAAGGCTAAGACAACGGAGGCCAATTCCATGTCATGAGTGGGATAATTTTGCTCATGCTTCCGGAGCTGTCCTGAGGCATAGGCAATGACACGGCCTTCTTGCATAAGTACACAACCTAATCCGGTGTTGGATGCATCATAGTAAACATCGAACTGTTTGGTAATATCGGGTTGAGCCAAAACCGGAGCCGTTGTCAAATGCTTCTTGAGTGACTAAAATGCTTCTTCGCATGCGCTACTCCACTTGAACTTAGTATCCTTTTCCAATAACTTGGTCATAGGCTTGGCAATGCTTGAGAAGTTGGGAATGAATGTCCGATAATAACCGGTAACACCAAGGAAACTGCAAATTTGCTTGACCGATTTTGGAGCTTTCCAATTCAGCACATCCTCTACTTTGCTAGGATCAACGGCTACTCCTTCTACTGATATGACGTGACCCAAGAATGGAACTTGCTTTAGCCAAAATTCACACTTGCTAAATTTGGCATAAAGTTGATGATCTCGGAGTCGTTGTAGAACAATGCAGAGGTGTTCGGCGTGCTCTTCCTTGGACTTGGAGTAGATAAGGATGTCGTCAATGAACACAACCACAAACTTATCCAACTCGGGTATGAACACAGAATTCGTCAAATACATGAAGTGAGCTAGAGAATTGGTGAGACCAAAAGACATGACAAGATATTCGAAAAGACCATATCGAGTGGAGAAAGCTGTTTTTGGAATGTCTTCGGCTCGGATCTTTATTTGACGATAATCGGATTAGAGATCAATCTTGGAGAAAACTTTAGCACCCACTAGTTGATGAAAGAGAATATCGATTCAAGGTAGAGGGTACTTGTTCTTGATGGTTACGCCATTCAACGGCCTATAGTCAACACATAGGCATAGGGTATTGTCTTTCTTCTTCACAAAAAGGGCGGGACAGCCCCAGGGAGATGAACTTGGTCGGATGTAACCCTTGTCCATAAGCTCTTGCAATTGCTCTTTTAATTCCGCTAACTCATTAGGAGCCATTTTGTACGGCCTACGAGAGATAGGCGCTATACCGGGTATGAGTTCGAACTTAAACTTGACATCCCTATCCGGAGGCATTCCCGGCAAATCATCTGGAAATACGTCAGGAAAATCACATACCACTAGAATATTTTCTAGTTCTTTTCCTTCGACATGACACACATGAGAAGTGGACAACTTGGGATATGGCAATCGGAGGATAGACGGGCCATGTAAGGGTGAGTTCAAATGGACTTCCCGGTTCTCAATGTGCAATACGGCTTTATGACTAGTCATCCATTTCATAACAAGAATTATGTCGATGCTTTGGCCATCTAAGATGATTAGGGAGGTGGGGTATATGTTGCTTGCTAACTTAAGTGGCACTTTTCTTAACTCAAGATGAGCCCTTATTTGTCCACCGGGAGATGTGATGATGTATGGTGTTCCTATAGTAGTGGGGGTGATTTTCAAATGATTCACACATGCTTGACTAATAAAATCATGTGTTGCTCCTGAATCAAAAAGAACCATGGCAGCATGTTGGTTGATCGAGAACGTACTCGCAAGAACGGGTTCTTCGACCGTGGTATAGTTGACTCGGCCATTCTTCTGCGTGGGGGTAGAAGACTGGGAACGACTTCCATTGCTGCCGTTGTTGTTGCCGCTGCTGTGGTTGTTGTTGTTGTTATTCCCGGAAGTATTGGAGTTGTTGTTGTTGCTCGGGTTGCGCTTCAGGAACCTTAGCAAAATGACCGGTTTGGTCGCAGTTGTAGCATGGCTGCGAGGAGTTGGTCTTCACCACTTGATTACTCTACTGAGGAGGGCGGGAACCAGAAGATTGCTGCTGGTTGCCTCCATGGAATTGAGAGTGCTGCTGTGAGAAGGACGGACGAGGCCCTCCTCCTGACAGTACCGCAGCCCGGAATTTCTGTCCAGTCGGTGAGGTGATTGCAAGCTTGTACTTGGGCGATGCGAAGCCGGATGAACTTCGCATAGCATGTTTCCTCTTCTTGTCTTCCTGGTTGGCACGGATGTCGTCTTCTTGCACGATGGCGGCACTCATCAAATCGTTCAATGTGCCGGCGGTGACTCGTGCCAAGCGGTCTTGTAGCTTCGGGGTAAGACCTGAATGAAAATAATCCTTCTTCTTCTCATCCGTATCAGCATGATACGATGTGTACTGAGCTAAGTAGTTCTATTTCCGTGCATACTCTTGCACGGTTCTAGAGCCTTGTTTCAAATTGAGGAACTCTTGCAACTTGAGCTTCATGAGTCCAGCGGGGATGTGGTGCGCACGAATGCTGCGTAGAATTCCGTCCAAGAGACTTGGTGACCAGCGGCAAGAGCGGCGGTGAAACTGGCCCACCAAGCACTTGCGGAGCCACGGAGCTGCTGCACGGCGAAGAGAGGCTTCTGCTATTCGGTGCAGTGAAGGAGAGCGAACTTCCACTCTAAAGTACGAATGAAGTTGTCCGCCTCCAGAGGATCACCGGTTTCTCTGAAGGTGGGCGGATGAGTTGCCCAGAAGTCGCTGTAGGAGGATTCACGAGGCTGCAACGGTGGTGGTCCGGTAGCTCCTTGGCGGTTCATGTTCTCCATGAACATACGGAACATCTCGTTCTGGTTATGGATGAGCTTCTCCATAGCCGTCATGGGTGGCGCATTGGGTAGCGGCCCATTTCCACCGACGTTTGAGGCGCCGTGAGCATCACCAACGTTTTCCCCACCGCGGCGAGTTTGCACTATCTGCCATATGTACAAAGCATGTTAGCCCGATCATCATATGAGACGATATGATAACAAGGCTATGACATGGCAACGAAATAAAATTTCAGATTGTTCATAAATTGAAATGCTGACAAGTAAACGGTGCGGACATAAGAGATAACTTAAATTCCATAATTTCCAACACCATAGGCAACATACTTATGATAAAAACCATAGATACATGTGATGCAACTTTTGATACATGGCAAGTCTTAGGTTACATCACTCGGAACATGACACCACATGATCTCAGAGAGCTTAGGTTATACTACACTTAGCATGACTAACACTATCCACATACAAGCACGGTGTCTCATGAGATTTTCACCCTACACACGTACTAATACTCGGTCACTCGGTGTGGCTACCACCATCGGACTCCACGTCCATATCACCCGGTCCAGGGGGTGCTTCGTAGTCAACACCAGAATCACCGTTCTCAATCAAATCAGCGTCATCAGGAGGAATCACTGCGAGTGGAATGGGTGGCTGGTCATTAAAGATGGCGTTCAGCTGGCCATTAGCAGCTTGGTGGTGCCCAATGAGCTGCTCTTGCTGCGCAATGATGGCGTGAGCGTTATTGAGGTTCCCTTCCATGACATCACGCACATCTTGAGCTTCTTCGCGCTGAGTCTGTAGCTCACTTCGCTCCTCCAAGGGAGCGGTAACCTGCCCATGAAGAGAGTTGATCTCCTCTTAGGCAGCGGTAAGCTGGGCATTGCGCTGGTTCAATTGCTCCTGCAACCGATCGCTTGCATCGCCCTCGATAATGAGCTGAGCATCATGGAGCTGCTCGAAGAGGTCGGCCCGCTCCAACTCGCTAATGTGCAGCTTGTCCTCAAGAACTGCAACCTTAGCGTCACGCTCCACGAGCTGGGCATCACGGGCAACAAGCATGGACTGCAGCGCCTCACGCTCTCGTTCCAACTCGAGAATGCGGGCGGCAAGGTACTCGGGGTCCTTCATGAGCTTGCCAACCTCCATCTGCCGGAATAAAGTTTTGCAAGGGTGAGTCAAAACATAATATCCCACTAAGCATATATGCTTAAAATAGCATAAGGACTGAGTGGTAAAAGAAAAGACACGAGTTTCCCGATCCGTTCAACAACCGGCAACGACCAATTATGCAGTTAACGGTGTAACCTGTAGAAATGAGCACAAACACCTAGCTTCTGGATAGAATTAAAAATTTTGTATCGTACAAAAGTTGTAGAGAATTTCATCATGTTTCCAACGCATATTCACACATATCCATCCAATAAAGCCTCCGGGAGTTATGATCATCGAAAGACAGGGCAGAAAAGAAGCAATTCCTGACATTCAAGAAGGGTTACTGTTTTTGCCAAATTCGACCTAGTTCCAGATTTTTCTAGGACAAACTTCCTAAACCAAACTTGTAGAGCAAAACATCAGCTTTCCACGAGTACTCATTCACTTTCATTGAATTAAAATTGAGTAAGTTATGCTCATTTTAGTGAACTGACTTTTTTGGCAGAATTTGGTTCTTATCGGTTGAGTTCAAATTTTCGGTTTAGGTGCCATAGGGATTCAAAATTGCCCAAAGCTTAGTCATTTCACATGTTTGCAATATTAGTGACCTTTTTACATGATTTGGTAAGGATGAATGCGTATGATATGCATGAATGTCCATGCTCAATATGATGAACTCCTACATCCTCAAAAAAAGAAAACTTAATCGAATATATAGCTCGATTCTTTCGGTGGCACACACACCTCTCACATGTTTTCTAACGAACTACACATGGTTAGTGTACCGGCAAGAGATCCATTTTAGAAACAATACATCAAATTCAAAAGAAACAAGCCAAAATAACAATAACAGTTTATGCCCAGGTATTCGCCCACCCGGAAGGCAGCCGACATTTAAACGCATTCGGTCCGCGCATCAATCAAAGCCCAAGTCTTTGCCCACCTGGAAGGCTTTCGGTCTTTACAGTACAACCGATCCACGCACAATGACATACCTTCATTGACGAATCCATAGATGCAAGTAATTTAAACAAACATAACCCAGGGTTAGCTTTGCCACCTACTAATACTAACTCTTATATGGGCACTACTAGTCCGTACCTCACCGTAAGGCGTAAAAACGGCTTGTTTATGTTTTAAAATGTTCATTCGTGTGTAGCTTATCCCGAGACGGCTCTGATACCAACTGTGACAACCCTACTCCAAAAAATATAGTGTGTCGTACAGGTTCGTCTCGGAGATGATTAACGAAGTAACCATACATAGCATTCACACATGAACATTCATCATTTACAAACTTACATTACTGAATGCATAATATTACAAGTTCAAAGGTCATCATATACAAACTTACATTACTGAATGCATAATACATTACTGAATGCATAATATTACTCCCAGTATGCAGGGGGCTGACTGGGTTTATTTGGTAATTGCATAACAAGCTCCTATTAGTTCTATGCTGCACTTTCATTCCTTAATCAAGATCAATATTTTACTTTGGTTATTGCAGAAAAATAACTTAGGTGAATCTAGCTAGTTGTTAAAACTTGAACATAAGGAAAGATCAATACATCATAGCAATATGTAGCCATAGCATATGTAAATTTCAGAATCATAACCATAACTTCACTACTTAACATATCATTGCCGCTGGTTGAACAAGAGGTACGCATGACCGCGAGGGATGGCAATTCGAATTGATTTACATCCTGTAGGAGAAAACCCAAATACACGACATACGCATCACATAAGAACACTTATGGTCACCGTTCACAAGATTGCTATAAAGTCGATTCGGGGCCATTGATCCGGAGTACACGTCCTCCCCGCAATACAGTACTTCGTATCCGAGGCTTAACCCATACACTCTCCAGTGGTCCTCAAACCCGTGCAACCATCGTGCTATTCACATCACCTCTGGTTCGATAAGTATGGCCGTCCAACAATACGGTGCCCAAGTTACTAGGTTTACCAATTCCCATATAAAGGTATGTAGTTGGTACTGTTCAATACTTGTTCGCGGAGTTGCAACGATAGGTGCTCCATTTTATCAAGTTTATTAATCATATGAACCATAGTTGAATCAAGTGATACCATAACCTACCATTGACTCCACTGGTTTAAGCATAGCATATACTAATGGAAAGGCTTACTAACATGAACTAATTATAGGTCATTTGCTGGAGTATGCAAGTGGGTTTCATCCAAGTTCTACACTTAATGCACAATACACATTCCTATCTTGTGACAAATTAAAAGGACTCAAAAATTAATTAGGCATACACCGGGGCTTGCCTTGGAAGTGATCATAGTTAGTGTCTTCACTGAAGTTCACTTCAGATCCCGGTTGCTCTGGTGTGATCTCCTCGATCTCGGGCCATGTATGACATGAACATGCATAAATAACGAGGAATACACAACGGTCCATGGAGTTCCCTATTTAATTATTAAATGTATGGCACGATGATTCATGGCACTTCCTCAACAAATAAGTTAAGGAACTGATGCTCATGCATGAATGGGTATGTACACATATGTATGACATGACAACCATTTAATTGAAGGGGACAAACTTCTAATTAGAAGAGATATGGTTTTTATTCATCGAAAACCTAGTGTATGTCTGCTTTAAATATGAGCATGGCATAGTTGAGGACTACATGGCATTACATGATGAATGTGACATGAAAATGTAGTGCTAGGGCCTAAACTTCAGAAAGTTTGTTTCAAGCAAATTAGTTAAAGTGGCAACTATGCAAGTGACTATAGCAATATATATGAGATGAACAAGGTTGAATTACATAAACTTGCTCTTGGTAAATATAACTAATTAGGAACCATGGGCATATAGTGGAGAGTGAGAAACTCTACTGCAAGTCAGGATTAATATTCTGCATGAACAGTACTAGAGATGAATTTTTTCCTAACTCTAACTAAAGGCATATATAAGGCAATATTCATATGGAATTTCCTAAGTTAATTATTGAGTGATCAATTCAACAGCAAAAAGCATACCGATGGTGCTTAAAATTTTTTTTATGGAATTCTATAGGGATGTACAAATGCATAAGGAACAGGAATACCAAATTTCATAAATAACTCAATAGCAAATAATTTATATAAATTCATTTACTAAAAATGAAGATTATGCAATAATACTAAAAATATGCATATAATTGGAAATGTGCTTTTACAGAACGTTTAGGGATGCCATGAGATGATCACTGAACAAGTTTCATGAATTTACCACTGATAAATATTTACTTATGAATTTATTAATCTAATTAGGGTTGTAAGTTTAGGGAATTAAATAAATTTTTGTACTGCACAACCTTGGCTCTCAACTTGTTTTTCTGGTAGAGAGGAACCTTAGGAGTCGAACAAATTTAGTTTTACATTTTTAGGTCTTTTATTCCTCGAGTTATGAATTTTTGAAGTTTAATTCCATGTTTGGCTTATTTACGGAATTGCCACTAGCAATTTAAATCTCCCCCCGCGCGCGGCGGCGCTGCGGCTCTGCCAGCTTGCCAGCGGTGATCGGCGGTGTGACTCACGACTTCGTGCTGCTCTACGTATTCAGTGGCTCACGAGGGTTCCGTGGGTGGTGGTGGTCGGGATTAGGGTTGCCGGAGCGCTGCGGGCGACGAGCGGTGGCGCTCGGCTCGGTGAGCTGCGTGCACAGGACCTAATCCGGCAGGGCAAAAGGTCCTAGAGCATCACTAGACTACCGTGGAGCTAGGTGTGGCTCGGGTTGGGGTTGGGGAAAACCGGAGGGGGGTTGCCGTTGACGGCTCCCCTGTTTTCGGTGTGCGGCGGCACCGCTTCCTCCCTAAAATTCTGGCATTGGACAGTGGCTCACTTAGCATGGCGCTTCCAAGGTACGTTGCACACGACTTCTAGTTGGGGAGCAGAGCTGTATCTCAACAAGGAAACGGCGGCGACGCAGTGGAGTTCCATCGGCTGAGACAGGGCAGGCGGCGGTGGTCTCCGGCCCGCGGTGTGCTACGACGACTCTGGCTTGCTCCAGGGCGGTGCTGGGGTGTGCGCAGGGGAGTGGAGGGAGTGGTGCTGCCTCTGGAAGTGACGTGCAGAGGACTCAACGCGTTCCTCGGAGAAGAATTTAACGGAGAGGGAGGGAGAGAGCGAGGGAGAGGTCGAGCTATCACCCAGGGGTTGGCTCACCAGCGGGAGAAGGTTCAATGCTTGCCGGTGGCACAGGGGAGTTGGGCGGTGCAGTGGCCGGAATGGAGCTGCAGTGGGCGGCCTGGCGCTGCAGTGTTCAACGGTGGCGGGTACGGCGGTGTCGGTCTGGAATTGGACCGGGGAAAAGGAGGATTGACTTCCCCCCTTGACTCAGAACACTGCTCGGATTTTGCAAGAATTCGCCAGGTTCCATTGCTCCAAACCTCATGCAGATTTTTTTGCATGCCCAGGAAATCATACACTCCAACTTTGCTTTTGGGGTGAAGTTCTAATTCGGTCTAGATTAATTGTTAAAATTCCAGAACAAAAAGTGCTTTACTCTGCCTTTATGGAATTTTTAAGGGTATGAAATGTTTACCAAAAATTCTGGTAAAATCCTCACAATTCTCTTCTAATATGGCCATCAAGAATATGCAAAAACATTGGTGCACTTTTATGGGTTTTTGTGATGTTTGTGAAAGGCTCTCATTTGGTAATTTCTAGATTTAATTAATTAATTTCCTCCTTATTCTTTGGCACCTTAATTATTTATATTTTTATTAGCCCCCAATTAGTATTAGGGTTAGCTTAATTAACCTTTTGTGACATGGGATATCACACAGCATGTACCGGTCAGGAGTCTGTTCTCAGACATTGTGCACACTACTCATCCAGACTCCTAGACCGCCCCAGAGACAGCTACAGCTTCAGCTCCACCTCTTACTGCCACAGTTTCCACTCTTACTACTCAGGAAACAAGTCATAAATTAGGAAGACCTCATGACCCAAGTTTCTGATAGATTTGGTGCACCGACTAGGTGCACCTGGTCAGGTGTAGCCCCCAACTCTTGTATAATTTAGAGACTAACACAAGGCCTGGAAGATCTGCTTAGCTCCAGAGCAGGTCCAATGGCGTGCTGTAGACGGTGTACGGCGTGCGAGTCAGTTTGACCATTCAACTAACAAGGTGTGCGCCTGCAAGTTGACTGGTGATGGCTTCCAAGCATAGAGTCAATGTCGGTACAGGGTCGATGCAGGCGGAGTCGATGAAGACACATAGGCGATGCAGGTATAGTACATGATTGGGCATCGGGATTATCATAATAATACAAAGAATAAATCTGCAAGCTGATGTACACTAGACTGATTGTAACAATTAATATTATATCGGTCAGTTAATAAAATCACAATATCTAGCCGATAGAATACTGACAGATCATCTATATGATGATTCATTGACTATACAAATAAACTGGTATAATACATAGAGTCGATAAACCATAGCTGATACAAAAGCTAAGTATGTGAAAACATATCGGTTGTTACTAGTAACCAGATTACTCGTCGGCTAAACACTTCGATGATACCCTGGACAGACTCTCGCGACGAGATCATTCTTGTATGGTTGTCCAACTAGAAGATCGGACTTAACCGAGACAGTTCTAGATATCCCAAAAGATTGGTCTGAGCCGAGACAGTTCTTGGAATGAAGGAACGCTCACACAGTACTAGATCTAATTGCTAAAATCTATTCAGACGTGACTCAAATATACAGATTAGACTAGATTGAATCGCTAGAATTAACTACGATAGATTGGTTTTCCCAAGACAGTATGCAGCAAATCCTAGCAAAATAATCTAGAAAGATCTAGTATACTGGATAACTAGTAACCATGACAAACTAACTAGAAGATCGGTCTACGCCGAGACACTCCTAGATAGAACGCTGCGATCACCGGGGTCGCGAGTCCTCCGTCATGTCACCGAGGTCGAACTAGTCGATGCAGCCTGCTTCATATCGACGAACCCGCCAGGGTGACGAGTACTACATCTATCACGGAGAGCCCGTTCTAGACGAGGAACCCGTTGGGGTATACCTGTTTTCAGGGTGGCGATACGCCAAAGTTGTATATTCATCGAGAGATACATTACAATGTGTCACAACCCCTTTATATTTATAGGGGCGTCCTAGGTGTTTCGTACAGACATGAGACTACAATCAATAATCAAACACCTAACTTAATTCATACGGAACACCTAAGGAAATAATATTATATTCAGCCAAATGCACTTCACATGGATGTATACGCATGCCATCTTCTATTGTGCCAGATATAGAATTGTTGGTCCAAGCATGGCAAGATGTCTTTGTACTCTTCTTGGACGCATAAGTACCTTTATCTCTAGCGCATCCTTCTGTAGCACGTAATCATTCATGATGCTACCAAAAAATTGCCTAAGGCAAGTCCAAGCTTCACCTTCCTTATAACAATTAACATCATATCCCTTGAACTCACGTATGTGGCTTTCCTTATAAACTTTCCTTATAAACTTGTACACACGTGATTTGTGCCAGTAACAAATCTACCCTTATTCATCATGTCGAAGTTTCCCTTATGCATAGCATAGCCTAAATCACGTATCCACATCTTCTAAACACCACCAGCATATACGTATCACCTTGGCCATCCAACACACTATTCAGTCCACATTGTTATTATTTTAACTTTAACAAGACCACATCCAAACTCTCCCGGCATAAATGACTTTCTTGACAAACAACATAAGGATGTACCAAAATCCGGTGTCAACACATGCCCCCCCCCCCCCCCCTCAATTTTGGAATATAATATGTTATATTCTAAAATTCTTTTCCATGAGTAATCATGATCCTTTAATCGTCCTTCATTGAAATTTCTCGAAACTGATACAATGTCATTTGAATATAATCATTCCAAAGTTCTCACCGCTCCTTTCCCTTTACTAGTCATCTGGTCCCGTGATCTCGGCATCACTCTCCATTGTAGAAGGTCTAGCCAACATCTTTTTGAACCCATCTGCTCTTTATTCGACTGAAGTAAACCTTTCGGCACAAACATCCATTAGTCAACAGCTTCTACTCTGAGTGTCGGTGACTAACCATTAGAGAAAAACCAGTCGATGCCAAGGATTTGTTCCAATACTTCCCCGCCATGTGGTCTAATACCTAGAGCCCAGCAATATGGGAAAAAACGAAGCCAATGCCGATGTAACTCGACCTGCATCTGCATGAAACCACGTAGCTATGACAAGAAGTAAGCAACTGTCATGCCAGCACCCAATTGGTAGACCAAGTAACTCCAAGGTAGGACCATGTGACTCTAAGTTCATTGCAAAACATCAAGCAACGGCAACCAGAGATCAAAGCATTATGACTGTATTTAAGTGCCGATGCCCCCGAGGGTACGACAAGGCCTGGAGAAATCATCACGACATCGGCTTCTCCCTCTTACATCAACCACTTTACCAATAACAACTTTCAAAATCTCTACGTCAGCCCAGCCTCCATCACTTCCATGGACTACCAGTCTGTTGACCCCTACTCCTGCACAGTTGGCTGCATTGGCTATTCTTCTTGCGAGACTCACAAATAACAAGCCGATGGTCGAAGAAAAGTAACACCACTTGTTGTCTAGCTGATGTCATAAATGTATCTATATGCTCGTCCCAATAGAGCCAATGCTAATCCACCTTCTCTATCATGATGATAAGTCTTGAACTGTGAATCACTCTGTGCTTCCTTCTCATCATAGAAATCCGTGAATATTCAATATTCTCCAGTATAGCTTCTAGCCAAGATGTTTCGCCGATGGTGGAATAGTAAATAAAAATAATAACACCAGCTATCTTCATATGTTATACCTCCCATCGGCTTGTTTTTTCTCATTCATTACTTCACCAGCTTCTAACACACTGCACCAACTGATGGGGAGAGAGAATCCAAATAGTGCAAACACCACCAGCCAGCTGATACTGAAGGACCAAGAAGGCGACCAGGGGGGGGGGTGAATGGGACCCAATTAAAATTCTCTAAGAGAACTTGGCCTGCGTCCCAACTACAACCCAAGCCAAACTCTAACCGAGTCACCAAGATTACACACACTAACTTGTAATGTGTTAACCCTAGGAATGACTCAAACCAAAAGGACACTTAGTGGAAGCATAAAAGAAACAAAAACCAAAACAAGGAAGGTCCGAAAGGTCACAGAACAGAGCCTGACGGAAGTTCCGTGGTACCCGACGAAAGTTCCATGGTGCCCGACGGAAGTTCTGTCAATTACGGAAGTTCTGGGCGTCGGGAACACTGTCACTCACGAAAGTTCCGTGGTTCTTGAAGGAAGTTCCGTCATGGTCACGGAAATTCCGTCATGGTCAAAACAGCAGCTCTGTTCGGGAAAGAAAATTACCAAAACCCTATCAAACGAACTCCAAAAATCACGAAATTTTGACCAGATGATCCTCAATACATCACGATCCTCCTCTAAATAGATCCACTCCAAAAACACAAGGAATCATCATGAATTTCAGAACTTGTGCCAAGAACACCAGAAAGGGGAAACTTGAGAAATCCTTCAAATCGAAGGTGCTAGAGCTATTGATTCGGTCAAGGATCCATAGAGGATTGTTCTAGATCATCCTAGCAACAAGTTTCTCAAGAAATCCGAACCAAAAACTCATCCAAAAGAGAGATTGAAAATCACCACGAAAATAGCTCCGAAAATAAGAAAAAGGGAATTTCGGGATTCAAGTGAAGAGGGAAATCTTGAGCACGAAAATACTTCTCATATCATAAAAAGGTGCCTACAAGATCCATAGGTACAAGGCTAGGAAGCCACCCTCTTCCTCCCACTCTTTGGAAGAGCAAGAGATGTCTCTCACACACCCTTTCCTCTCCTCTAAAACATGAAGTCCTCTCCTAGCACTTTGAATAGAGTCCTAACACAAGGCTAATGGGAAGAGAGGCACCTCTCCCACTAGCCACACCTCTCCTTATATAGGCCTAGGGTCTATTGTCCATATGACCACTCTATCCTTG
Source organism: Eleusine coracana subsp. coracana (assembly GCA_032690845.1). Taxonomy (NCBI): domain Eukaryota; kingdom Viridiplantae; phylum Streptophyta; class Magnoliopsida; order Poales; family Poaceae; genus Eleusine; species Eleusine coracana. The sequence continues at coordinate 41,479,264 of CM064434.1, forward strand.
ACCTACATAACACACCCACCTGCCACCGGAGGCATAACCATCCATCTTTTTCCTCATCGCCCGAATGCCATCGGACGCTTCACATCTTTGCTTCATCTCGAAGCAAGCTCCGTGATGGTGCCACGTGCACGACCAACCACCGCCACTAGTTTTGAGACCCAAACCGGGAAAACACCTTGCATGCTTCTCAAAGCGTGACTTCTCGATGTTGATGCGTGTCACCTTGTCCCACGATCCTGACCATCGGCAAGTCTCTCCTAGTCCCTGTCCATCGGCCCCCTTGTCACTTGCACCGGCATCCCATTCGCCTTGACTTGGTCAACACATCGTCTTCATCACCACCATGGTTTTGAGGCTCAACCGTGAAACCATCCGTGCTTCTTGCCTCTCCATGCATACAGTGTGGATCACCCTTGACTTAACCCGGCATCCTGATCGTTCGGCCCCAAGTCCCCAACCTGTGCCCGATCCTCTCGCCATTGACCGCCAAGTCGACTCCAGTGACCTACACATCATGAGACAGGCAAACACATTTCCCAACTCCGGCAACATCAATTCCTCCAGCAACTCTGGTTAGTCATAACCATGATATGCATACCCATGCAATCCCCGGATTCCCGCATTTCAACTCAAACACCAAATCCGCTCAAGTCAATTACTCATCATATTCACATGGTTTCTCAATCTCCCCCATGATGAGTACATTGACAACACCAAATGCACAAAGATTAGAGATTGAAATGTGAAGCCGAGTAAGCACATACAAATGGCCAAACCCAAAGAAAAGGTGAAAACAAGCCATCTAGCAATTAGGGATCATAAAACCAAGAGTTGGCAAAGAAAGCGACTTGAGACGCAAAGAATGTGAAAAGTGCAAGAAACCGCTCAAGATTATGATATGCTCCCCCTCAAGTATTGGTAGGTCTCATGTAGTGCAAAACGGATCATATGAGTTTCTTAGCATTATTTGTGCATGACCCCAAAATTTTCTCCCCCTTTGGCAATGAACTCATCAAAGAGGCAAAAGAACAAGCAAATATGTAATGCATGAAAATGCAAACCTAAGGAGCTTCAACAATTATGCAAACAAGCATTTAGCTTTGCTAACCATAACCATAGTGCCATGAAATGTAAAGGCAATAGTTCCCAATCATGCAAAGATCAAAAATAGATAGCAAGACATAAACACCATGAGCTATACAGGCTAAGCAGAAAGATTGACTAGCATAGATAGAATCAAATTTTTCTTATCATGAGAAAATCTGCCACCGCATGTGTATGTACTCTCATCCAAGGCAAAACAAGTACCAAGTGAATCATAAAAATCTAGCCAGGTTCAATCTCAACAAGGGCAACAAGCACTCGTAGAAAATGAGCTCTACAAACGCTCACATATGCAACAGAGACTCAGTTTGATCAAGTGATTTTTGTTTATCCTCATGTGTCCTCTTATCCATGTGGAGGGTCGCACGACTAGGTACGGCAAACACCCCGAGGCTTCAAGTCACAATGTTTGGATTTGACTTTATTGAGTAATTCTTGATCAAAGCACTTAGCAGATTTTTCAGGATTATGCACAAGACAAAAGAGCATGCCTTTGCGACAAAAGAAACACATGTTCCTACAATGTTACATCATGAGCTAAACATTTGCAAAGCCTTCCATTTCGCAAACACATGGTGCCAAAGCCAAGACATCCTCTAGACTAGCCTCAATGCAAGCTTCAACAAGGATAAAAGCAATTATACACATGGTGAGCAAGTTTTAGCAAGATTAGATCATAAGGTTCACAAGAAGCTCAGTTTACCTTTAAGATTAACAAGTTGCTCACATGAGTTTATAGCAAGACATCTAGAAAATCTAAGCATCAGAGATTACCATCACATCCACACAACTTAGCTCAAGCTCAATCATAGCAAGGAGAAATGCAAGGAAGCATAAGAATCAAAGCTCATCTACCAATCCATATATTACATATGAAATGCAATGCAAAAATGGTAAGATACATATATATAAGAGAAAACCAACTCCCCCTCAAATGATGCCATAGGGATGACAAACACCAAGTTCCCCCCGAAGAAAAGCATGTCTTGAAGCATCTAGGGGCTTGGTGAGGATATCAGCTAGTTGGTTTTTGGTATCAAAGTATTTGAGCTCAACATCCCCCTTCTCAACATTGTCTCTCAGGAAGTGGAATTGCACATTGATGTGATTGACCTTACCATGTTGGACTGAGTTTTTAGCTAAGCATATAGCACTGGAGTTATCATACATGAGTGGAACACCCTTAAAAGTCAACCCATAGTCTCTCATGGTAGATACAATCCATAGGATTTGTGAGCAGCAGCTACATACTCAGCCTCTGTGGTGGATTGGGCAACACTCCACTGCTTACGAGAAGACCAACAGATCAAAGAAGTACCCAAGAAATGGCAAGTACCAGAAGTGCTCTTCCTATCAATTCTACACCCAGCAAAGTCCGCATCCGAATACCCAATGAGATCAAGAGATGAAGATGCAGAGTACCAAAGACCGAACTCAAGGGTGTATTTGAGATACCTGAAGATGCGCTTGACAGCCTTGTGATGAGTCACCCTTGGGGAAGCTTGAAAGCGAGCACAAAGACACACCGCAAAGTGTATGTCGGGTCTTGTCACTGTCAGGTACAAGAGAGAGCCAATCATGTTCCTATACTCCCTTTGATCCAGCGCTTCACAGTCTTCATCAGGGTCAAGAGCCGTTGTAGTGGACATTGGTGTACACAACGGCTTCACATTGACCATGTCGAACTTCTTCAAGAGATCCTTCGTGTACTTGGCTTGATGTATGAAAGTGCCTTGCTTGCACTGCTTGATTTGAAGCCCAAGAAAGAAGGTGAGCTCTCCCATCATCGACATCTGAAATTCACTTTCCATAACTTCCTGAAACCTGGACACAAGAGCATGAGAGGAACCACCAAAGATGATATCATCCACGTAAATCTGAACCATTAGAAAGTCATTGCCATGCTTGAGAGTGAACAAGGTTTTATCAACACACCCCATGATATACCCACGCTCTAGCAAGAAAGTCTTAAGCCTAGCATACCATGCCCTAGGTGCTTGCTTTAGCCCGTACAAAGTCTTCTGAAGCTTGTACACACGATTTGGGTATTTGTGGTGCTCAAAGCCAGGGGGTTGCCTCACATACACTTCTTCCTCTATGAAACCATTTAGGAAAGAACTCTTGACATCCATTTGATAAAGTCTAATGCCCTTGGAGGCAACAAATGCAAGCAAGATCCTAATGGCTTCTATACGAGCAACAGGAGCAAAGGTTTCACCATAATCTAAGCCCTTCACATGGCTGAAACCTTGAGCAACTAGCCTAGCCTTGTTTCTCACAACCTCACCATCCTCCCCATGTTTGTTTTTGAACACCCACTTGGTTCCTATGATATTGACATTTTTGGGAGGCTCTACAAGGGTCCAGACTTTGTTTCTCTCAAAGTTTTCCAAGTCCTCATGCATGGTATTAACCCAATGTTCATCAGACAGTGCGTGTCCAACATCCCGGGATTCAAAGGTTGCAACAAAGAGAGAATTGGTAAAGCAAGCTAGATGTGCAGACCTTGACCTTGTTGTCCTCCCATAGAGATTACCGATCATCTGTTGAGGTGGATGTCGACGCTGAATGTGGTGAGGAGCCTCTCTCTCAGAGTGTACCTCCCCCTCAACCATAGCTGGAGCTTGGTCGACAGCTGCTGAAGTCGATGTTGAAGCTTCTGGACCCTCTGCTGGAGTAGTGGTAGCAGCAAGAACAAGCTCAGATGAGAGATGAAGTGAATCATCATCATCATCATCATCAAAGCCCTGTAGGTCCTCTTCTACAAAGATGCTCTCCTTCATCTCCTTGTCACCTGCAGACTCAATCACATTCCTTGCACAAGAGTTTGATTCATCAAAGGTTACATCGCAGGATTCTATGAGGGTGTTAGTCTCCAAATTCAAAACTCTGTAGGAATGACCATGAAGAGAGTAACCAAGAAAGATTCCATCAGAAGACCTTGACTCAAACTTATCAAGACTGCCACGCTTGAGAATAAAGCACTTGCAACCAAAGGCACGCAAATGAGAAAACGAGGGCTTTCTCCCAAAACGCAGCTCATAAGAAGTCACATTAAGAATTGACTGCAAGAAAATCCTATTGGAAACATAGCAAGCAGTGCTAATGGCCTCAGCCCAGAACCGCCTCGGAGTCCTATGCTCATCAAGCATCGTCCAGGCCATCTCCACTAAGGTTCTGTTCTTTCTTTCAACCACAGCATTCTGCTGGGGAACACGAGGTGCTGAAAACTGATGCTCAATACCATGCTCAAGACAGAAAGCATCAAAGGAGGAGTTCTTGAACTCGGTGCCATTATCACTGCGAATCGCTCGTAATGCACCAGCGAGTTCCTTGAACAACCTCAAAGCTAAGCTCCGAAAGTGATGAAACACTTCATCCTTGCTCTCAAGAAAGTAGACCCAAGAGTAGCGAGAATAGTCATCAACAATCACAAGAACATACCACTTCCCACCCGCCGAACGAACCCGAGAAGGACCAACAGTGTCCATATGAAGCAACTGTCCAGGGCGTTTAGTCATCACCAAACTGATTGGGGGATGAGAAGCAGCAATCATTTTCCCATGACGACAAGGAGCACAAACCAAATCCTTATCAAATTTGAGCTTAGGCAATCCTCGGATCAAACCCAGGCCACTCAAGCAACCTAATAAGTCAAAGCTCATGTGACCCAGTCTCCTATGCCATTTCCAGAGCTCAGAAGAAGATTGAGCAAAAAAGCACTTGTGAGAACCAGGAGAACCAGCAAAATCAGCCTGAAAAACTCTGCCAATGCGAGAAATCCCACAAACCAAAGAACCACTTGAATCAAGAACACAAGAAGCATTCGACTTAAAGCACACATCCAAACCAACATCAATAAGCTGAGAGACAGAGAGGAGATTGTGCTTAAGATACTCAACCAAACCAACATCCTTGAGAATGAATTTTTTATTTACCTTTACCGCACCTCTTGCCTTCACTCTCCCTCTCTTGTCATTTCCAAAGGTCACATACTCCTGCTGCTTCAGGGAAGTGAGGCTGGAGAACCACTTTGCATTTCCGGTCATGTGGCACGAACACCCGGAATCCATCAACCACTTGTTCTCCAAGCCTACACCTGCTGCCTACAAAGAACGAGAAGTGAAAGTCGATGGCTCAATGCTGGGGTTAGTCAGAAAGCATTTGGGAATCCAGCACATAATCATACGATCCGTAGTAGTCATCATAGTTCTTTGCACTTTATCATTCGAACGCATGGGACAGGAACCACGATGGGGAAAACATGGCCTGTCAAAGCGTCTCGACTCAAACCTTGGATTGTGAGGATAGAAATTATCTGTGTGAAAGCCAAATCCACACGAGTGACGCTCACCATGATAGGGAAAACGTAGGGCGCCAAAGCGCTGCTGCGCAAAGCCTCTATCTCGTGAATCAAAGCCATATGGGGGATGACCCTGTCCACGATAGGCACGAGAAAAAGAGCGAGGCTGAAAGTCAACAAAATCATCATAAAGAGCATCCCTATTCAACTCAGCTTGCTTCCTCTCAATTCTCTTATGCCTAAAATAGAATTCATCCAAGTGGCCCATGCGACCACAAAACATGCAAATGTGGACACCCTTAGGATTAGGCTTGGCTTGCATTGCAGGTTTGGGTTTTGGCTTCTCTGCTTGCTTTGGGTTGAAGGAAGGTTTTGGATTAGGTGGATAGTATGTGTCAGTGGGTTTAATGGTGTTTTACTCATCCTTGTAGATGGAGCTAGGTACAAACTTACCCATATTCTCACTCTCCTTGTCAAACCTCTCAAATCCCAAACCCAAGTTATAGGTTGATCTAGAAGCACTCTCCTTCACTCTTGCCAAATCACCCTCAATCTTCTCTTCACTCACTAGGGTTCTCTAGAGCCTAGACACAAGATAGTCATTTTCCTGAACTAGGCCTTTGAATTCCTCCGTAGTGATTACAAGCTTGTCCTTAAGAGAGACACACACCTCACAAAGTGGTGGAAGGACCTTAGAGCGAGTCTCATGAAGCAACTTGGACTCAAGCTCTTTGACATTGAGGGACTGAGCGTCCAACTCATCTGTGAGTTTGGGGCACTTCTGACATGCACCCAAAAGAGTTGGTCTGGCTTTGAACTCATCAATCTCCTTGAGGGCACTCTCAAGCTGACTGGCAACTTGAGCATGCACACTCTCCCTCTGTGCAAGATCACTCATCACAACTTGACAAGACTCACACTCAACAACAATGTCCACATGAGCAAGCTTGGACTTAAGTGAAGCAATTTCAAAATCAGCACTCTCCAACTTAGACTTAAGCTCTCTACTCTCACGAACAACACTGCGAAGCTTATCATCTTGCATGAGCAGAACATCATGCAAATGATCAAGTTCAGAAGAGAGCTCATCGAGAGTGGGAGGTACCTCGCTTGTGTTGGAGTCGGATCTAGAGTCGGTGTCGTGGTCGTTCTTTGCCATGAAGGAAAGTACGGTGAAGTTATCCTTCCTCTTGACTCGTGGCTTTTCAACCTCCTCCTCCGAGCTTGTAAAGCCTTCGCTTGATGTGAGGTCAACATCGCTCTAGTGGCAACGTAGGCGCGTGCAATGGCCTTGGCGAACTTCTTGGAGTTCTTGCCCTTCTTGTAGAAGCGGTTCTTCTTCTGCTTGAAGTCTTCAGTGTTGTTGTCGCGGTATCCGGCCTTCTTCTTCTTCTTGGGACAATCAGCTATAAAGTTTCCCGGGTCACCACACTCGAAGCAGGTTCTTGAACCACCTCCTCTTCTCTCCTACCGATTGTTGTAGAACTTCCTGAACTTCCATGTGAGCAAGGACAGCGCCTCATCAGGAATGCACTCCATCTGTTCATCCGAAGCTGCAACAAGAGAAAACAAAGCAAACTCCAAGGAAGACTTGTCAAGTGAGGGGTTAGTTCCATAAGAAGCATCACTGTGACTAACCTTCTGAGAGCTAGAAAGCAAAGCCATGCTAGAAGCAGGAATAGCAACATTGGGACGAGATTTCCTAGACAGTTCATGAGATTTCAGCTTGCTATACAGTTGCTCACAGTTTAAGGTGTTGAAGTCAGCAGTTTCTTCTAGAGCAGCAATTTTAACCCCCCAAACATTTTCATCAAGTGAGTACAACAGTTGCTTAGCTCTATCATTGTCATTGTACACAAGGGTACCACAAGCCCGCAAGTTGCACATAATTGCCTCAAACCTACAAAAAGTTTGGTACTGTCTATTGTAAGAATCCTTACGCATAGACTTGACCTGGTTGGTACCCTCATGGTAAGTGCAGAGCTTATCCCAAATAGCATGAGCAGTGTCAAGGTGTGCAACCCTATCATGTTCACTCCTACCAAGTGCAGAAAGCAGAATATTGACAGCTTTGGAGTTGTTCTCATACCTGACTAACTCACCTGTAGAAGCAGTGTTAAGGTCTTGTGGTATAGCATACTCCTGATCAACAATCTCCCAAATTGCACGTCCTTGACTCAGCAGATACGTCTTGGTCCGTGACTTCCAGTAGGGGAAGTCCTCTCCATCAAACATCCATAGCTTGACAACACACTTCTCCATGTCGCCTTCGGATCACAAAGCCGGTGAAGGTCAACTAGTGATCAAACCGGCTCTGATACCAATTAAAGGACCGAGAAGGCGACTAGAGGGGGGGTGGGTGAATGGGAGCCAATTAAAATTCTCCAAGAGAACTTGGCCTATGTCCCAACTACAACCCAAGCCAACCTCTAACCAAGTCACCAAGATTACATACACTAACTTGTAATGTGTAAACCCTAGGAATGACTCAAACCAAAAGGACACATAGCGGAAGCACAAAAGAAACAAAAACCAAAACAAGGAAGGTCTGAAAGGTCACAGAACAGAGCCTGACGGAAGTTCCGTGGTACCCGACGGAAGTTCTGTGGTGCCCGACGGATGTTCCGTCAATTATGGAAGTTCCGGGCATTGGGAATACTGTCACTCATGGAAGTTCCGTGGTTCTTGACGGACGTTCCGTCACGGTCACGGAAGTTCCGTCATAGTCAAAATAGCAGCTCCGTTCGGGAAAGAAAATTACCAAAACCCTATCAAACGAACTCCAAAAATCACAAAATGAGGAATCATCTTGAATTTTAGATCTTGTGCCAAGAACACCAAAAAGGGGAAACTTGAGAAATCCTTCAAATTAAAGGTGCTAGAGCTATTGATTCGGTCAAGGATCCATAGAGGATTGTTCTAGCTTATCCTAGCAACAAGTTTCTCAAGAAATCCGAACCAAAAACTCATCCAAAAGTGAGATCGAAACTCACCACGAAAATAGCTCCGAAAATAACAAAAAGGGAATTTGGGGATTCAAGTGAAGAGGGAAATCTTGAGGACGAAAATACTTCTCATATCATAGAAAGGTGCTTACAAGATCCATAGGTACAAGGCTAGGAAGCCACCCTCTTCCTCCCACTCTTTGGAAGAGCAAGAAATGTCTCTCACACACCCTTTCCTCTCCTCTAAAACATGAAGTCCTCTCCTAGCACTTTGAATAGAGTCCTAACACAAGGCTAATGGGAAGAGAGGCACCTCTCCCACTAGCCACACCTCTCCTTATATAGGCCTAGGGTCTATTGTCCACATGACCACTCAACCCTTGACCTACATAACACACCCACCTACCATCGGGGGCATAACCGTCCATCTTTTTCCTCATCGCCCGAATGCCATCGGACGCTTCACGTCTTTGCTTCATCTCAAAGCAAGCTCCGTGATGGTGCCACGTGCACCACCAACCACCGCCACCAGTTTTGAGGCCCAAACCGGGAAAATGCCTTGCACACTTCTCAAAGCATGACTTCTCGATGTTGATGCGTGTCACCTTGTCCCGCGATCCTAACCACCGGCAAGTCTCTCCCAGTTCTTGTCCATCGGGCCCCCTTGTCACTTGCACCGGCATCCCATTCGCCTTGACTTGGTCAACACGCCGTCTTCATCACCACCACGGTTTTGAGGCTCAACCGTGAAATCGTCCGTGCTTCTTGCATCTCCATGCGTACGGTGTGTATCACCCTTGACTTCACCCGGCATCCCGATCGTCTAGCCCTAAGTCCCCTACTTGTGCCCGATCTTGTCGCCGTTGACCGCCAAGTCGACTCTAGTGACCTACACATCATGAGACAAGCAAACACATTTCCCAACTCCTGCAACATCACCAATTCCTCCACCAACTCTGGTTAGTCATAACCATGATATGTAAACCCATGCAATCCCCGGATTCCCATATTTCAACTCAAACACCAAATCTACTCCAGTCAATTACTCATCACAAATATAGCAAACCATGACACATATCCACATGGTTTCTCAGATACCAATTCTTCTGACCAGTCGATAGAGAAGAATGATGGCACGACAAAATCTAGTTTCATCGACTCCTCAAGCTACACCATCTTACCATCGGCTCTTGATATCCTTGATACAGCTGATGTGTGAAGTAAATAAAAGCAACACAATAGCCGATGGTGGAATGCAAAAAATATACCAGCCACTGAAGTGACGATTGTCTTCATGCGTCCACACATCGGCTTCACAATCTTTGATCTGTGACAACAGATCTTTTCTACATATGTCACACCATTCCTTTCTCATTAATATTACCCAGCTTCCTATTAAAATACTAACATTGACCAGAATTAGCTCCAAACTAACCACTTGATGATGGAATGATATGATATCATTTGTCTCTTTGGCCCTTTGGTAATCATGAAAACATAATCTTGGCAACTGAAATTTTGATAATGTTTCCTTCATACGGAAAAAATTTCAAGCGTAGATTCTAAAACTCTATAACTTTGTTATCCGCTAATTCACCATGTCAGCCAGCGCTTCTGTATTACCCTTTAATTTCAGGAGGATCGATGGCGGTCTACGCATAAATACACACCATACATCGACTTTGCCCCCAAGGCAGAAATAATAGTCGATGCCAGATCTTCTTGAGTTTGATGCCAGATAAACATATGTACTCTTCTATGAACACCTCGCATGACGGTATTACACATCGGCACATAATGAAGATGTGTCCCACCGGGATTTTGGCAACTGAAATTTGTCATTCAAGCCTATGTTCCGAGACTCCTAAACTTTGTTGCCGACTAATCAACCACATTGGCCAGCATCTTTGTCATCTCAACTTGAATTCTGAAATGGCCGATGGTGGAATAGATAAAAACAACAGCTATCTTGAGTCCAGTATCCCTTTATCAGCAAGTACCTAAATGATCATAGCCGATGTCGCCAGAAATAATGGCTTTATTCTGCTACAATACCTTTGAGTATAGTATTCTTCTACATCCTTGGCTCAACGACAACATCGACTCTTCAAGATATGTTGTTTCAATTCATGTCGATGGGATATTTACAGCTAATGCACCAAGCTGACCACTTGTCTTTTTCTAGTCTTCTCTCCATTTGACACTAGAAGTAAAGTAGGATATTTCAACCATCTTGTACAAAGCTAATGTTGTACCCCTTGCCTGTAACCGATCTGCTCTGTAAGCACCAGAAAAAATCCAGTTTTCACGATAATACGCTGGCGCATCGGCAAATAATAAGAGATGGGTCCTGCAGACAACGTCTAACCATCTAGAATCGGCAAACCCAACATAACAGAGATGATGCGAATTCCAGATGTAGCATTTAGTAATTCAGCATCCTTCAATATCGACTTGCTAACAATCGGCTTCATCATGAAATACTACTTTGATCATTGTCCCAATACTAACGATGCATTGTCGTTCCATCCACAACTTTACAATTGACTCAGATTTGGTGTCCCTCAAATTTTATATCGGCCCAGCATACGTCAAATCTCTTCTAACTTTGGTTTGTTTCCAATGAAACTTTCCGGCCGATGGTGGAGCATATTCCTGATTGTGAGCAACTCCTGCACCATTGGCTGTCCCAGCGTATACTAGAAATAAAATCCCAACAATCATGAATCAGCTTGGGTAAAAACTCTCTGGATGTTGTCCCTTATCTTTTCGTAGAATCGAACAGTTGTGGCAAACTTTTCAAACTTAAAACCTGTATCTGATCAGACCTGTATATATTAACTGTCGCATCTTGATCAGCTTGTTCATCGCATCTCATCATCTTCTGAGATGCCAATTGCGGCTCTGAAATAATTGGACGTATCACAATTCTGTACCTCAGTGATTATAAGAAGGATCAAGTCGGACCACGTGGCACCGATGTCGAACATGACGCGTCAGCTGAAGTAATGTACTAGGCAAGATCGGCTATCTCAAGGTATAAACAAATACCCAGTGCTTTCTTTATCACTACAAGGTTTTAGGTCTGTCGCAAAGGCCCTAAAAATGTTGCTATATGGGTATTTTCATTGTGATAACAAACTACCACAACAATGTCGTGCCGTTGGGAGGTGTCGCAAGTAGTCACGCTGCGATAGCACATTGCATCGATTTTTTATATCGCTGCGGTAGCTGTGGCTTGTTGCAATGACATGTGGCATTGTATATAGGTGATATGGCAATGACAGCTGCGTTGCACTAGGACGGATTCACCACTATGCGCATCATTGCTATAATGGCTATTGCATCAACGTTGCGTAGTTACAAATACACAATATTGCAATGCTCATGAGGTGTAACGAATGCCGCAATTGCCACACAGGTGCTCTTCGCGATATTTGACCCAAATTACAACAACCTCCTCTACGTTGCTATATGTTTGAGCTGCAATCGCAACACTGGTCGTGCCGTTGCTACAGGCTCACTTGGAATCACAACGGCAAACGTATTGTTGCTATACCGTCAAAGGGAATCGTGATGACGTACCTATCGTTGCTATAGGTTTAAAGGGTATCGCATCAGAATAATAGTCGCTGCTATATAAATAGAGGGTATCGCATCAATATATCAGTAGTGACAATCTGCATTTAGTGTATCGCAATAAAATGAAAAGCGTACATCAATTCAATATTATTATTAGTTACATCAATCCAGTATTGACTCATACAATCCATTCAAATCCAAAACTGCAATTGTATCCACAGAAATTTCTGCATGTCGAAATGATAACAATGAAGGGAGACACTAAGGTTGCTTCGCACCTAGGCAACCCTTAACCTTGTACATCGCCCTACCAAGTCTCAATGTTCCTTCCTAGATAAGAGACATATAGGGTTTCTAGTGAGATGAGAATTACAACTGGTGGAACTATATGGAAATGCATTGATAAAAATTAAGGCAATTATGAATGAAGGTCTATTTTCGGTTCTTACATGCATGCTGATTCCTTTTGCCTCATCGCGTTCTACTTAGAACTATCAGCTCATTGTTGACGGTCCTTAAATGCTAAATCCGACCATCAAATCCTTGCATAAACAACATAAAAGGAATAAACAAAATAGTGATAGCAGTTTATTATTAACCATTTCCATGAGTTTTGGTGAGACATGTGTTTGCAGGTATAAAAGAGCCAAAATATGCAAAAAAAAAAAACATGAAGAAACGGACCGTCGGCCGATACTGCCGTAAAACAGCCGGCCGGCAGGGTCGTATGAGGATGAAATTAGGGCCCGGCAGGGTCGTGATGACTGAAATCAGAACTCAGCCGACAGGGTCATATCAGGCTGAAATCAGCCACCCGGCGGGTTAAAACAGAGTCTCATCAGGCTGAACCATCCGACCCAGCCGACCCTGAAAAACACCCCACCATGAGGCCGTTTTCCATCCCCAGACTAAGAAGGGTAAAAAGTGAAGAAGTAAAGGAGGCATCCATGTGGCACAACTTGGACAAGTGAAACCATGATCCGGAGGGGGTCGGCACCAAATGGGCCACCGCCCGGCATAGGCCGCTGCCCGGCCTAGGCCGCCGCTCGGCCGGGGAATTTCCTCCTGGGGTATCCAGCCCACTCGGCCCATCATGCCAACCGACGCCAAGTGGATAAGGCGGTTGAAAACGGACTCAATAACCGTCATCCGGACCAAATCTGAGACGTCCAAAGAAAGTCGGTCGGAAACCGACCTCTTCCAACGGCCGCCCGGCCTGGGTTGCCGCCCGGCAATGCTTGCCGCCTGGCATGCTCGGCCGCCCGGCGTGGCACGCCGTCCGACGGGGGAACTTTTGCCCACCGACCCACCTTCACCTAGAAATACCCGCCAGCACTTCGCCACCTATAAATAGAAGGGAAATTCGGTAGAAAAGAACACACAAGAAGAAGAGTATAGAGCTCCACTTCAAAAGGCTTTAGCACTGCCAAAGTGCTTAGAAAATAGGGAGAGAGTGAGGGAGAGTTTGGGGAAGCGCCAGGATTGTCGGCGATCTTCCCCACGCTTGTTCCTCGACGGATGCTTTCCTTTTCAAGTAAGTGTTCATGTTTCCTCTTGGGTATTTAAGTTTCCTATTTAAGTAAGTTCTTTCCTTTATTGCTTACGGGATCATCGCTCTATTTAATTAGAGTATCTTAGTCTTCTATAAGCGTGGATCCGAGACTAGGATAGTAATTGATAGCGTAGACGTGGTGTCTAGGCTAGAGGTTACCTTTGTTTGCCGCGTGCCCCATGGTTTGTTAGAGGTAGTCGGTAGGTGGTGACAGCCCTATCCGGCCTTAGTAATCCTCCATGTTCGGGTACGTCGTAGAGATGTTGGTCGGAGTCGCCTGTGGATGCAGGGGAAGGCCGATGCCTGAAGTAAGTAGTAATAGACCGAACCTATCTTATTATAGGATCCTTGACCATAGGAATCCTCTCTACCCTTTGCCTACCATATTCTTATTGTCCTTGGACGGATTAGTTAGAGGATCAATACACACATGTTACCCGAGATTCGATAACCTGGAATACTCCTAGGTGAAGTGCTACATCGGTATCCGTGCGCTTGCGGATTTATCTGTGATCGTAAGAAATACCAACATGCATTTCTGGCGTCGCTGCCGGGGATAGTATTATTTTTGGTGCGACGTTAAGAAGTGTCAGCAAGCATTTCTGGCGCCGTTGTCGGGGAACGGTTGTTGTATCATCTTTGAACCTTGTTCGTCCTCGTATCTTTTCTTTTTTTTTCCTTTTCCTTTTATTTCTTTTCTTTTTTCACTATGGAGCAAACTTCTATCATATCGTTTTCTGCTCCGAAGGGCGAGTTCTTTGAGCCACCGCCGTCTACGGACCCAATTCGCACATCCGGCTATGAACTCCGCCTAATGGCGCTTTGATTTATTTGCACTTTTTATTTCTATTCAATTCAATTTTATAGTGCGCCTAGAAAATAAAAAATAATAATAAATAAAGTTGTGACTCTATTTGGCCCATAAAGCCAATAGAGTTCCTTTTTCTCTTCACCCTTTTTGTTTTTGTTTTTGTTCTTCTTCAAATGAAGCAGCCAGGTACAAGATCAAGTGTGGGGGAGGCCTTCAAGATTCTCAACGCACAAACAGTACAAGGCCTCCCATCGACACGTTGCGCATCATCACTTAAGCCAACATGACATGGGGCGAGGCGATCGGACTCCAAGCAACGTCGACCAACATACAAGGGCAATCGACCCAGCCATGGTTCCCCTTGACCTCTACCTCTTCAAGAGCGGTGGTTTGCACACTCTATCCCTTTTCCCCTAGTTTCCAAGTTAAACCAAACTTGTCTTGAATCAATCATAAAAATTGAACTAGAAAACTAAAATGAACCTTATGGTAGCCTCATGTACTTCATGCTTCTATTTAGTTGGCTTGCATGCTCCTTATTCCTAGTGCATAGACTTGTTGCTTATGAACTACATCTTTAGAAAAGCATGTCACCTAGGTAGTTGATGCATGAGATATGGTTTGATGAAATGAATCTTTCTCTTATGCTTGATGTGCTTGGGAATTTTTCTTACAAAAAAAATTAAAAATCAATAGCTTGACTCCTCAATGATTATATCTTCCTACCAAAGCCATATGATGAACTCATTAAAAATCTTATGCATATGCTACTTGTTGTTTCATTGAACTTTGTCAAATTGTTGTGACCCTTGTGAGTTACTATTTATGACTTTTTGATCAAGATTTTGCGTACACCACTTTGCTAATACTTCTTCACTAGAAGTTAGCACCACCATAGCCATCATCCATGTGCTATTTCTTCTACACTGGAAGATAGCAGTTCCATGTCATCATCCATCCATTAAATAAAGTACTATATCATATTCTGATAGACTCCCTCTCCAAATATCCTTGTAAAAGTGACATGGGCTATTCGTGATTAAAAAAAAAGGTGAAAAAATAGAGAAAGAATTAGCCCATGTTCTAAAACGCCTATCCAATAGAAGGGAGGAGCATCTTAAAAGAAATGGGAGTATTCACATTCAGTCATTTTCTATCCACATATCCACTTGTGCACATGCTTGATCAAAAGTTCATGAATTGTTCTCCATGGATCCAATTTTTGACTTAGTAATATATGAGACACAAGTATGCCTCCCTTTTATCCCTACCTTGAGCTTCACATAAAGCCATATTTAGAAGTAGGATGAAAAGAGGCAATGTCCTGGTGAGGAACCATACACATTGAGCAATTTGAGAGAATCATTTGAGGGGTACAACTATGATTTGTTTTGAAAATCTTTTCAAAAACCCAAGCTACATAGCAGAATGAGTGAAGATGATTAGAGTCAGGACCATTCCATCCTTCAACCACCCAAGGTAACATGATAGACACTTTAAAAGTTCATAGGTACAAGTATGACTTGGAATAATTTGCATGCTACCATCATACCAATTGAAGTTATGATTCACCTTAGTCTCTATTCCTTTACTCAAGGACGAGCAAAGACTAAGTGTGGGGGTGTTGTTGACGGTCCTTAAATGCTAAATCCGACCATCAAATCCTTGCATAAACAACATAAAAGGAATAAACAAAATAGTGATAGCGGTTTATTATTGACCATTTCCACGAGTTTTGGTGAGACATTTGTTTGCAGGTATAAAAAAGCCAAAATATACAAAAAACATGAAGAAATGGACCGTCGGCCGACACTGCCGTAAAACAGCCGGTCGTCAGGGTCGTGTGAGGCTGAAATCAGGGCCCGGCAGGGTTGTGATGACTGAAATCAGAACTCAGCCGACAGGGTCATATCAGGCTAAAATCAGCCACCCGACGAGTTAAAACAGAGTCTCATCTGGCTGAACTATCCGACCCAGCCGACCCTGAAAAACACCCCACCATGAGGTCGTTTTCCATCCCCAGACTAAGAAGGGTAAAAAGTGAAGAACTAAACGAGGCATCCACGTGGCACAACATGGACAAGTGAAAACATGACCCGGAGGGGGTCGGCACCAAAAATGGGTCACCGGCCGGCACAGGCCGCCGCCCGTCCTGTCATGCCGCCCGGCCTACCCCGCCGCCCGGCCTCGGAATTTCCTCCCGGGGTGTCCAGCCCACTCGGCCCATCATGCCAACCGGCGCCAAGTGGATAAGGCGGTTGAAAACCGACTCAACAACTGTCATCCGGACCAAATCTGAGATGTCCAAAGAAAGTCAGTCGGAAACCAACCTCATCCAACGGCCGCCCGGCCTGGGTTGCCGCCCGGCGCGGCATGCCACCCGACAGGGGAACTTTTGCCCACCGACCCTCCTTCACCAACAAATACCCGCCAGCACTTCGCCACCTATAAATAGAGGGGAAATTCGGTAGAAAAGAACACACAAGAGGAAGAGTATAGAGCTCCACTTCAAAAGGCTTTAGCACTGCCAAAGTGCTTAGAAAATAGGGAGAGAGTGAGGGAGAGTTTGGGGAAGCGTTGGGCTTGTCTGCGATCTTCCCCACACTTGTACCTCGACGGATGCTTTCCTTTTCAAGTACGTGTTCATGTTTCCTCTTTGGTATTTAAGTTTCCTATGTAAGTAAGTTCTTTCCTTTATTGCTTATGGGATCAAAGCTCTATTTAATTAGAGTATCTTAGTCTTCTATAAGCGTGGATCTGAGACTAGGATAGTAACTGATAGCGTAGACGTGGTGTGTAAGCTAGAGGTTACCTTTGTTTGCCGCGTGCCCCATGGTTTGTTAGAGCCCCATCCGGCCTTAGTAATCCTCCACGTTCGGGTACATTGTAAAGCTGTTGGCCGGAGTCGCCTGTGGATGTAGGGATAAGCCGCTACCCAAAGTAAGTAGTAATAGGCCGAACGTACCTTATTATAGGATTGTTGACCATAGGAATCCTCTCTACCCTTTGCCTACCATATTCTTATTGTCCTTGGATGGATTAGTTAGAGGATCAATACACACACGTTCCACGAGATTCGATAACCTGGAATACTCCTAGGTGAAGTGCTACATCGTTATCCGTGTGCTTGCGGATTTATCTGTGATCATAAGAAATACCAACATGCATTTCTGGCACCGCTACCGGGGATAGTAATATTTCTGGTGCGACGTTAAGAAGTGTCAACACTCATTTCGAGATATGAAACTTTTTGATGGCTCATGATCACGATATTCCTTTGCCAAATTCTTTGTCAGCTTGGTAGGTTTTGGTTTGCGAGCCAGAACATTTTCTTTTTGTGTTGTGATAATGCTTCTCGTCTCAATCTGGTATAAAGACATTGGAATATTGTTAGCTATAATCCAAGCACCACATCATCATGATTGCCTTACCTGTTCAAAACCATTACCTGCTCCGGCTCGTGTGTTCGAATGTTATGCACTGGTGTTGCATCAATGTTGTCCTCAGTGTTCCTAGCTTCAGGTTATGTTGTATTGCAACTTATTACATTGTTCGTCACTTCATTGGTCTCCTCTGCAATTATGCCTTTAGTGGTCCTCTTCATCCCTTCACTGGTCTCCTCTGCAATTATGCCTTCAGTGGTCCCTAATGCTATGTTGGTTTCATTGGAAGCAGCCAGCTAATTACAAAACAGAGAACAAATTATGAAATATGACAAATTTAATAGCAGTCGAGATTTGGAATATAATCTATGTGAGCAATTTCAGAAACTTTCAGGAGCATTATGAATCTTTAATTGGCAACAGAGCTTGGCAGTGATGGAGCTAGGCCCATGCTCTATGTTGGGCGAAATGCTATCGGGCTGGTTTCGGTGGGCCATAGGAAAACAATGCCAAAAAGAGATGCAAAAAAAATAAATGTATCTTTCAGATTTGAGGGTGGGCATGCGAGTGTTAGGGCATGTTTGTTTTCTCACCAGATTAATTTATCTGGATTATACCACTACATTATTTAATCAGAATTATTTTAGCTAGATTAATTAATCTGAATGTGGTGTTTGTTTTTTAGATTATTTAAGCTAGATCAAGTAGTTGTAGGGGAAGAAATAGCCCATGACATGAGTTGTAAGGGTATTTTACCAAAATAATCCAAAATAAGCACCTATTGAGGAGATTATTGGATTATAATAATCTGCCCATTAGATTAATTCATCTGACCTTTTAATCTATCCTGTTTGTTTTCTTACTAGATTAATTAATCTAGCGGATTACAAAACAGAGAACAAATTATGTAATATGACAAATTTAAAAGCAGTCAAGATTTTGACTATGTGAGTAATTTTAGAAACTTTCAAGAGCATTATGAATCTTTAATTGGCAACAGAGCTTGGCTGGGACTTCCTACAACTCATGTCACCCCAAGGTATGGTGTTTTCGTGATGAATGAGAAACATGAAATGAGATTAATGTCTACACAAGTGTTGTCCATGTAGGAAACCTTTTCAATCTTATGATGATTGTCGACGACATCCTTGGCGATTGATGATAAAGACCACAAGCATGGAGGCTTGTGATCTTGATGTAGTCCAAGGGTTGATATAGATGGATCAAAACAGAGAACAAGCTATGGTGCAAGTGTTTGGAACACTTGAGTAGTTGCTAGGGCTTTAAGTCCATAGGAAAAACCAGACTATCAAGGGGGTCAAGGTCATTCTCCTAGGTCATGTCTAGTCGGTGATGTGCAAGGTTGCTCGGCGGTGAAATCACAGGCCCTAGGTGACAGTGCAGAAGCCATGGAGCTGTTCTGAGAAGCCAGGAAACAAAGTCAAGACAGGACGACAAGTTTCAGCTTCTGGACATAGAGACCGGACAAAGGGGTCAGTGGAGACAGGACTGTATGGTCACTATGTGGTGTTGTCCAGGACTTAGCGCGAGGAGCAGGAAGTCTATCAGTAGGAGACTCTGTACAGAACGGACGGTCTGGTCTGCTGACCGGACGGTCCGGTCAGTAGGAGTGCAGGAATGGCAGAAAGGGTGCATTTCATGGATGCTCTAGGACTATAGAGAGAAACTGGACCGGACGGTCCAGTCTGCTGACCAAACGGTCCAGTCCGTACGAGAAATTGTCCGGACAAAATATCCAATGGCTGGGAGAGCCGTTACTCGAGTGACTGGACAGTCTGGTCTGGATGTCCTGAAAGGCTATTTCGTGGAGCAATGGCTAGTTTGATGTTGGGAGCCTATATAACTTTGTTGCTGGGTTCTTGGAGAGCTCTCATGGCCAGTGGAATACCTGAGAGCATTTGGTAAGGTCCAAGAGGAAAAGAGGAGAGCACTAGGTGGAGATATTGCATATCTTGAGAGTGCTAGTGAGAGTATCTTGAGCATCTTGCACATCTAAGGCTATGGTGTCCTTGAGGGTGTGATCTAGATTGTTACTCTTGGTCTATGGTGAGACCTAGACCAGTTAGGTGTCGATGATCGAGCCTATCATGATCGGTTGTGAAGGCCGTCACTTGTTTGTACATGGTTTGAGCCCGCTGTTGAAAGGGACATCGCTAGTGAGTGCCCGTGTCAGCTCGGGGAGTCTGGCAAGTTCTTGAGGGAGGTGAGCTTGTGCTTTATGCAGCGGTGACGCTCACTGTGTCTTCACTCTAGGAGTGATTGCAGGCTTGTGGGCGAGAACTCTACTTGGTGGCGGGAGGGACCGGGACTCCAGCGGGAGTGGTCCAATAAGGATTAGTGGAAGGTGCCACCCTTCCAAGACCTCGGAAAAAAAATCATGAGCCACCCCTTACTCTACTCCTCACTATGATGATTTATTTTCTACATTTACATACCGTGCTATTCATGCTTGTGTGTTCTATTAGTTCTCTTTGACTATCTTGTAGACTTGCATGTGTAGACTCCTTACTTGCTAGTAGTGTTTAAGCTTCCACATTTGATCACTAGAAGTGCATCGGAGTTGCATTGGTGTGTTTGATCACTAGAAGTGCAAAGGAGTTGTATTGACTTCTGTGATCCACTAGTATGCATAGGGTGCCCTTCTTTCATAGGAGCATATTGTTAGTGTGATCACCACTAGAATTGTGTAGGAGTTGCTTTGAGTGCTATTGGTAGTTTGTGATTGGTAAAATTGGTTAATAGTGATAGTTCCCGATTCACCACCCCCCCCCCTCTCAGTCACTACGATCCTTTCAAGTGGTATCAGAGCCAAGTGCTCATTATAAGTCTTGACCGCCTTGAGTAGTGACCATATTGAGTTGGGATGTCATCCCATTCGGGGTCGGGTCATGGCTCATGGAAGGATCGCTCTAAAAGCTACGTAAATGCCATGATTCCGGATGAGTTGATGGACACTCTTGTGGACTTTGCCAATACGTTTACCAATGATCATGTGTATGATGATTGTGATGATGGTGTGGATGTGCCTTGTACTAGCAAGTGCCTAGATTCTTCTAGCAATGACTTGATAGGTTGCTCTACTAGTGTGCCTAATAGGATGATTGATAATGGTGTGTCTCTTGATCTTGCTTGCTCTACTAGCATTGATGATGTTTGTGAGCCTCCTATTGATCATGCTAGTAGTTCTCTTGTTGAGGAGTTCTTTGGTTTTCATGCCAATGACAATGAGGACATACTTGACTCTCATATTCACTTGCAAGATATTGTGGATAGTATTGAGGTGACTTCTTTCGAGCTTCCCAAGATTGTGATAGTTGAGAAGATCCTTTCCTTGCTTCCAACTAGCAAGCTCTTCTACATCACCCTTGACCTTCTCATGGAGAAGAGTCTCTCCATCAAGGACGTGATTTGGCTGCTCTTCAAGGATGAGGACATCACTGCGAGCATGGAGTGGAAGAAGACATCCAAGACAAACCTTGAAGCATCCTCAAGCAAAGGGAAAGAAGTAGCTTCAAGCTCAAACTTCTTTGATCCCTCCACAAGATTGTCTCGCAACAACCTCTACAACCCCTTTGGGGCAAGACAATCTTCAGGCGCTTTGTCAATCTCTACCTCAAGTGCCATTCCATGTTTTACTCCAAGCACCGTCAGTGGAGTGAGCATTGCTGTAGGGGGCGCACCAACAACAATGCTCGCTCGATCATTTGAGATGATCAATCTTGCGGCTTCGGCTCCGGCGCCTCAACCTCCTCCACCCCCTCCACCACAAGATCACCTTTGGCATCTTTGTCGAGCTCACCAACAGGATCTGTTCTTTGAACTCGGTGAATTTGTGAGAAATCTGAATGTTGATCTTTGTGAAAATCTATTGAGCATCTATAATCTTGTGTGTAGGATAAACTCTTTCAGGGGACTTCGAAGGATTGCACCACATGAATGGATTGAATGCTCCTCCAACAAATTGTAAGCTTCATGACCATTGATGATTGGATCCCTGTGGTATGGATGTTTTGGTGATCGATGACAACAATGAAATTGTGGGCTAACATCTACACGAGTGTTGTCTTTGTAGGAATCATCTCTTAACTCTATTGCAAATCATATGGATGATGGTGTCCTTCGCGATTGATGACAATGACCGCAAGCATGGAGGCTTGTGAACTTGATGGAGTCCAAGGGTTGATGGAGATGGATCAAAGCGGAGAACAAGCTATGGTGCAAGTGTTTGGAACACTTGAGTAGTTGTTAGGGCTTTGAGTCCATAGGAAAAATCGGACTATCAAGAGGGTCTAGGTCATTCTCTTAGGTCATGTCTAGTCGGTGATGTGCAAGGTTGCTCGGTGAAATCACACGCACTAGGTGACAGTGCAGAAGCCAAGGAGCTGTTCGGAGAAGCCGGGAAACCAAGTCAAGCGAGGATGACAAGTTTCAGCTTCTGGACATAGAGACCGAATAGAGGGGTCAGTGGAGACCGGACTGTACGGTCACTACGGGAGTTTTCCAGGACATAGCGCGAGGAGCAAGACCTCTGTCTACAGGAGATTCTATATAGACCGGATGGTCCGGACTGCTAATCGGACGGTGCAGGAATGGTAGAGAGGATGCAGTTTCCAGACCTTCCTGGAATGGAGAGAGAAAGTGGACCGGACGGTCTGGTCCAATGACCAGACTGTCGGGTCTGTTGGAGATTCAGCAGGGGCAGAGCCATTTGTGCACAGAGGTGCAGTGACCGGACTGTCCGGTCAGGCAGGGACCGGACTGTCCGGTCAGTGTGCCTAGGAAGCTGATTTCGTGGAGCAACGACTAGTTTGAGGTTGGGAGTCTATACAACTTCGTTGCTGGGGTCTTGGAGGCCACTCTTGGCCAGTGGAATACCTGAGAACATTTGGTAAGGTCCAAGAAGAAAAGAGGAGAGCACTAGGAGGAGATATTGCATATCTTGAGAGTGCTAGAGAAGAGTAGCTTGAGCATCTTGCACATCTAAGGCTAGGGTGTCCTTGAGGGTGTGATCTAGATTGTTACTCCTGGTCTATGGTGAGACCTAGACCAATTAAGTGTCGGTGATCAAGCCTATCATGATCGGTTGTGAAGGCCGTCACACGTTTGTACACGGCTTGAGCCCGCCGTTGGAAGGGGCATCGCTACTGAGTGCCCGTGCCGGCTCGGGGAGTCCGGCAAGTTCTTGAGGGAGGTGAGCTTGTGCTTTGTGCAGTGGTGATGCACACCGTGTCTTCACTCGAGTTGTGATTGCGGGCTTGTGGGCGAGAACTCCACTTGATGGCGGGAGGGACCGGGACTTTGGCGGGAGAATGAGGATTAGGGGAAGGCGCCATCCTTCCATGACCACGGGAAAAATCATGAGCATTCCGTGACCCTCTCTTTACTATTCCGCATTTGTGTGCTCTAGTCAGTGGGGTGACTTATGGCTTGCATAGGCTAGTGTGATTGGCTTCCGCACTTTATCTTATCATGAACACTAGCATTTGTAGGGTCTTGGCCTACTAGACTTGCATAGGTTTACTTATCTTGTTAGACTTGAGTAGTGGAATTGAAGTATTTGGATTTGTGAGAGGCTTACCAATTCACCCCCCCCCCCCTCTCGGTACGCCTTCGGTCCTTACAAGTGGTATCAGAGCCAAGTGCTCATCTTTGAGGCTTCACCGCCTTGAGTAAGGATGCCGGGACCAGTGGGGAGTGTTCCTATATTCGATGGTGAGGACTATGCTTATTTGAAGGCTCGCATGCAAGCCTACCTTCAGTCCCTTGATCCAGAGATATGGTCGGTCACTCACGAGTCTGATGCGGATGTGAACCTACTTGAGCCTGATTATGTTAAGTGTAATGCTAAGGCCAAGAATGCTTTGTTTGCATGCATTTCTAAGGATGTTTTTGCTCACCTAGATGCTAGTACTACAGCACATGGTATCTAGACTGAGATTCAGGGGCTCTATGAGGGCACCAGTGATGTCAAAGAGGAAAGATACTATGTGCTGAAGAACAAGTATGATCACTTCACCAGATTGCCACATGAGAGGGCTAACACTGTTTATTCTCGTTTTCATGTACTTGTGGAGGAGACCAATGCACTTGGGGATGATTTCAAGATGAAGACCGTCGAGGTGATAAGAAGATTCTTGAGGCTATTCAAAGACCCCAAGTACGAGTCCATCATCACCTTCATCTTGCAAGGCCACCTCAAGACCAAGACCATGAAGGAAGTAGTTGGCAAGATCACTGCCTTCGAGAGCTATCAATTGGGGTTGGATGATCCTCAACCATCCAATTTTGGCTCTTCTCATGAGGAAGAGGAAGAACTTCAAGAACAAGTTTGCTTCCAAGTCAAGAGGCAAGTGCTTCAATTGTGGCTCGAAGAATCACTTTGTCCGAGAGTGCCCAAAGCCCAAGAAAGAAGCATTCAAGTCACAAGATTCAAGTGAAGAAGAAGAAGAAGATCCCAAGGCCAAGCACAAGAAGAAGAGATACTTCAACAAAGACAAGAGCAAAGGCAAAGGCAAAGCTCAAGACTACAAGAGGAAGTTCTCTCGCAAGGCACATGTTGGAGAGTGGACAAGTGACAATTCAAGTGATGAGTCCTCTTCCTCAAGTGATGAAGAAGTGGCCAGTCTAGCCATGATCAAGACTACACCTCCACGAGCTCTTCCTCCACCTCCCACATGCCTCATGTCCGCGAGCCAACTTGGGGAGAGTGAGGATGAGAGCAGAGATGATAGCGATGATGAGGAGCACACGTGTGTCGAGTTGTGGAGCATGCTTGAGCAAGCTTGTGACATCGCCATCAAGAAGTCCAAGATGTTGATGTGGTAAGAAAAGAGTGTAAGTTGGCTAAGGACCGTGTTGGTGAGCTTAAGAGTGAGCTCAAGGACCTTGTCACATCTCATGATGCCCTAAACAAGAGTTACGACAAACTCAAGGGTGATCATGTAGAGCTTCATGAGAAGTACAAGACCCTTGACATCACTTATGAGGCCATCAATGTTGAGAATCTTGCCTCACCCTCCTCTAATTCATCTAAGAATGATGCATCTACTATGTGTGATGAACTAACCACCTCGGTTGAGGTTTCTTCCCTTGAGCCACTTATTTTGAAGGAATATCACAAGCTCAAGGAAAAGAGGAAGATGGTGATGGACGTCTTTGAGAGGCTCACACGAGGTAGAGCCATCCACAAGGAGATCCTTGGGAGGAACCTTGTGAACAATGTCTCCCACTGTGGACTTGGCTCATATCCCGCTGCCATCAACATCATAGGGACGAGTGATTCCATCCCCGCATGGATCAAACCCCTTCTCGCCGATGACTACTATTGCGAGAGGAGATGCAAGGATGGCCACACCACCAAGGATTGTCCCATGGTGAGAAATTCCATTGTTTTGCCTAATGCTAACTTGTTCCATGAGAACGCACATTTCAAGCTTTTTAGGAACAAGGATGGCAAGGTGAAAGCTAAGGCTTTGGGACCACCAAACATGAAGAGGAAGGTCAAGAGCAAATGGGTGCCTAAGTGCATTGTTGATCTTGAGAGATCGACTTCGTACAAGTGGGTGCCCAAGAACAAGACCTAGATGGCGGTGGTGGTGGATCGAGTGCTTTCATGAAGATCATGTGAAGTCCACCACATGTGACATGGACCTCAATGACCTATCTACTCATGAGGGAGGTAACCGTGTATATTCTTAGTAGTCATAGTGTGTTTTTCTTTCTCTTGCATTGCATGATATTTAGGACTCCTTTGTGACTAGTATGCTTGTGATTCCCTGAATCCTGCAATCTTAGCACCACAACTCCTGCCAAAAGCCCGACACACCGACCCGATTCTAGATCCGCGACCTGAATCCGCACTCTTAGCACCGCAACTCCGGCGCCCCCACTCAGGGAAAGGCCCAATCTCCCTAAAAGACTAGTCTGATAGGGGAAGGGTGGCTCTCCCTTTTAAGGTGGCTTCCACCTCCCAAGCTAAGCATGGTGGGATTATTCAGAGGCTCACACGGTCGCCGCCCTAGCGGGTAATAGTGGAGGATGTCCTCATCATTCTCCCCTTCTTAACAAGGGCCCAGCTCTGATACCAAATGATACATCCGGCCCAGGTAGGGTGGAATGAAGCCCGACACACCGATCCGGATTCCCTGAATCCTGCAATCTTAGCACCACAACTCTTGCCGAAAGCCCAACACACCGACCCGATTCTAGATCTGCGACCTGAATCCGCAGTGTTAGCACCGCAACTCCGGCGCCCCCACTCGGGGAAAGGCCCAATCTCCCTAAAAGACTAGTCTGATAGTGAAGGGTGGCTCTCCCTTTTAAGGTGGCTTCCACCTCCCAAGCTAAGCAAGGTGGGATTATTCAGAGGCTCACACGGTCGCCGCCCCAGTGGGTAATAGTGGAGGATGTCCTCATCATTCTCCCCTTCTTAACAAGGGCCTAGCTCTGATACCAAATGATACATCCGGCCCAGGTAGGGTGGAACGAAGCCCGACACACCGATCCGGATTCCTTGAATCCTGCAATCTTAGCACCACAACTCCTGCCGAAAGCCCAACACACCGACCCGATTCTAGATCCATGACCTGAATCCGCAGTCTTAGCACCGCAACTCCGGCGCTCCCACTCAGGGAAAGGCCCAATCTCCCTAAAAGACTAGTCTGATAGGGGAAGGGTGGCTCTCCCTTTTAAGGTGGCTTCCACCTCCCAAGCTAAGCAAGGTGGGATTATTCAGAGGCTCACACGGTCGCCGCCCCAGTGGGTAATAGTGGAGGATGTCCTCATCATGCTATGCATCCATGCATGTGTAAATAACTAAAAGAAAAACACATAAAAATTAGTCAATGTCTAACCCATCTAAGATAGCTATAAGCAAGGGAGAGTGCTTGAGATGGTTGTTTGATTTTTCTCAAGGCAAGGGAATGGCTTATAGTGAGTAAGCTTGGGAGGGGATCAAACTTGACATTGTTAGGTGTCCTTTGTGTCTTGTACTTAATATTGCTTGCATTCACATGACACGTTTACTTTCATTGCACATGTAAAATGCTTGTTGCATGCATTATATAGGAAACATAAAGGAGACTTGTCACATTTGCAGATACTTGTGCCTCATGTTCTACTCACGTGGTTCATGGACTAAGGCTCATACATACCCTTTGGTTCTTATTTGCCTTGGTTCTTATTTGCTTGATCTTTCATTTGGAATTTGCAAAAACTATGAGGCCATAGAGTGCCACTATTTGAAAATTAGTGTTTGAGAGTTCCCTCTATATTCCATGTGCAGTGTTTTTTTGAGTGTTTAGCGAGGGCACTTGGAAAATGGAGAAAATTCTTGACTCAGTATTTTTCTGGAAGTGACCGTACGGTCCGATCATATAACCGTATAGTCCGGTCTGTGCAGTAATGCACAGTACTTCTGGGAGAAAGAAAATTGAGACCGGACAGAACAGTTCTAAAGACCGGATAGTCCAGTCTCCACCCTTTCTGGTTCTCCAGAATTCTGATTTTCAGAATCCTCAAAGTGACCGGACAGTCCGGTCTAGTGAGCGGACCGTCCGGTCAGTTCGCTTGATCGCGCAATGTGAGTTCCGATCTGAGCCATTGATTACGTCTTTGAGTAATCTCGGCCGTCTGTACGATTCTTGACCTATGTCAAATCGGGAGTTCCTTTTGGTTGTTTCCCTGTTCACCTATTGACACCGAGAACTTGCCCAGAACGTGCGTCGCCCGTCTTCGATGTCATCGTCATCTCTCCTGCTGCCGACGCCACCGCGCTCACTCGACCTGCAGCAGCCGCAGCCGCGCTCGCCCTCGCGCTCGCGCAGCTCCGCCACCGTGCGTGCTCTCACTGCAGCAGCGCTGCACCGCCCTTTCCAGAGCCGTTGTGCCACCTTGTCTTTGAAGCTTGCTGCCGCCGCTCGCCGACGACCAGCGCCGCCTGCTGCTCGCCCCCGTTCTCCCGAGCGCATGCCCCCAGAGCTGCACCCCATTCACCCTGCCGATTGCCAGTAAAGGATTTCCTCCCTCTACCATCATTGACGACAAAGCAAAGCTTCAAACCTTAGGCCATTTGCATAATGTTTCTCTGATTTCGGCTTCGAGTCTCCCAGGGTATTGCTACTATCCTCAATTCATCGATATATGCCCTGCCTTTCGAGTAATTGGTTAATTGATGCAATTAGCCCTAAATTCCATCATTAGTTGCATTGATTAATTAGTTGGCTCAACCTAGTCTACAATAAATTCATTGCTTATCTGTTAGTTGCATGTCTAGGGTTTGTCCCTCATTTAGTCTACAGTTAGATCTATTGCCTTTATTTGACTATACACTAGATGATTCGCACTAGCCACATATAGTCGATGATCACTGTTGTTACTTTGCATAATTATCTATTGATCATTTCCTTCATTAAGTGCTAGGGTTTCTATTGCGCATTGGTCCTAGCGGTGCTTTGCTTGTAGATATATTAGGACTTTGTGCTTATCCTATCTACACCTATGTGCGTGAAGTGACAGCAGAGTAGTAGTCAGAGATGGCAGGGTCAGGACAGGATAAGGGCAAAGGGAAGATGCCTGAGAAGCCCAAGACCAAGAAGAGACCAAGACTAGACCCAGAGTCAGAGAGAGCCCGGAGGTTGGCTCAGCACTTGGATGCCATGGAACAGTCACGTAGGACACCTAGGTCCCATTTGAGGATCAGCCAGCCAGCTGAGGACCTAGGCTTGAGGAGGAGCACCAGGCAGAGGACTGCACCTCTAGCAGTGAGAGTTGTGCCACCATCGTGGCCGCCGCATACTCCGGTTTCCCGTCAAGGGAGATCGTCGAGAACTATGGATCAGGGATCCTCCAGGCAGCAGGAGGAGGAGTCCGAGGAGGAGGAGACTGGAGAGGAGATCTTAGAGTCAGAGTCTATGGAGCTAGTTGAGGAGGAGGAGTTAGAGGAGGAGGCAGAGCAGACTATTCCCCGGAGGACAGCTCGTCGGGCAGGAGACCCGAGGTACACTTGTGAGGTGTGCACGAGGATGTTGCAGAGGCAGTACTTCTCGTACCTGCCAGGACTAGCTGAGCTAGTCAGTGCTCTACTCAGGTTCAGGGAGGACGTGGTCCTCGACTTCTACGCGACGCTGTGGGTTGCCAGAGACCGCTCAAAGTTCTGGTTCTTGTTCAGAGGGCAGCCACAACGAGTCACTAGGGAGGACCTGATCTCCCACCTAGGAGTCCTGGCTTTAAACTTCCAGCTTTACAGGAGTGCAAATGGTACACTGGAGCCACCTCGCAGATCTCAAGGAGGGAAGCTGCCTTTAGACGACCTTGTGTTGATTTCTTTCCCACCTCCCCACACTCCAGGCTTTGAGAGAGGCCCTACTAGACTCACTGCAGAGGCCAAGGTGGTGAGAGCGATAGTCACCAGGATTATCATTCCTAGGTCTGGCTACAGAGAGGAGTTCACACTCTTACACCGGTGGGCTGTAGCAGCCATCTTGAGGAGGCAGACCTTCGACTTAGCAGACCTCTTCATTGGAGAGATAGAGGAGGTTATTTCTGAGAGGGTTGGAGGACGTCACTTGGTCTATGGGCCCTACATTTGCTATCTCTTAAGGAGGATGGGCCTAGTGACGGAGGAGCAGTATGACGCTTTTCGTGAGGTGACCACCAACTACTCACCTAGAGTCCCTAAGGGATCCCAGTCTACCTCCAACCAGCACACAGGAGAGGAGGAGAAGGAGTCACCGGTACTTCACGAGCAGGTAGCTCAGCCAGAGACGGTGATTCCTGATTCAGCCAGCACAGGAGCGCCTCCCCAGCCGACAGGTTTGCAGTCTGAGGACACTATCACAGTGACAACACTTGAAGGACAGTTGGGTGAGTTTATATAGATTGTGTCAGAGGACAGACATCATATGATGGAGCTGATCTGAGGACAGGCATAGCTTCAGCGTGAGCAGATGGCCCTTGTCTCCACTCTAGTGACTCAGATGACAGAGCTTACTTCAGTGTTATCTCAGTTTCAGTAGCTATAGACTCAGCCATGACCCTTCACTGCACTGATGATGGCACAGTCCAGCGGACTATCACTCTCAGGGGTCTTACCGACAGGGGGAGCAGGACAGACTTTCTCTTCAGCACAACTCTCTCCCATGTTAGGCTTCTCTGTGTCTGTGTTGTTTGTCTCACCCTCACACTCTTCTAGCTCACAGATGGCAGGACCCTCCAGTTCCCAGCATGTGACAACCCTACTCCGAAAAATAGAGTGTGTCGTACAGGATCGTCTCGGGAGATGATTAACGAAGTAACCATACATAGAATTCAAACATGAACATTCATCATTTACTAAGTTACATTACTGAATGCATAATATTACAAGTTCAAAGGTCAAGCGGAAGCAAGTTTAGATTTCATTACAATACTAATGTCCTTGGTTCATATTACATAAATTTGTGGAAGCGATAAAGCGATAAAACATGATGTCGATCACCTAAGTGAACCATGCCGGCCTTATGGCGATGGCTCACTCATCACGGTTAGGAGAGCTGGGGACCAATTAAATGGTCCAATTATGAGGCTCCTCACCTTCCCAAATCACCTTATTACAACAATCACAGTAAGTAGCTTGAGGGAAACCTAAAAATACAACATAATCGTATAGCCTGAGTATCTAACATACTCCGCAAGACTTACCCGTCCAAAGGTTTACTAAAACCGACTCCTAGTATGCAGGGGGCTGACTGGGTTTATTTGATAGTTGCATAACAAGCTCCTATTAGTTCTATGCTGCACTTTCATTCCTTAATCAAGATGAAGATTTTACTTTGCTTATTGCAGAAAAATAACTAAGGTGAATCTAGCTAGTTGTTAAGACTTAAACATAAGTAAAGAGCAATACATCATAGCAATATGTAGCCATAGCATAAGTAAATTTCAGAATCATAACCACAACTTCACTACTTAACATATCATTGCCGCTGATCAAACAAGAGGTACTCATAACCGCGCGGGATGGCAATTTGAATTGATTTACATCCTGCAGGAGAAAACTCAAATACACAACATACGCATCACTTAAGAACACATATGGCCACCATTGACAAGATTGCTATAAAGTTGATCCGGGGCCATCGATCCCGAGTACACGTCCTCTCCACGATACAGTACATCGTATCCGAGGCTTAATCCATGCACTCTCCAACGATCCTCAAACCCGTGCAACCACCGTGCTATTCACATCACCTCTGGATCGATGAGTATGGCTGTCCAATAATATGGCGTCCAAGTTACTAGGTTTACCAATTTCCATATAAAGGTATGTACTTGGTACTATTCAATACTTGTCCGCGGAGTTGCAACGATAGGTGCTCCATTTTATCAAGTTCATTAATCATGTGAACCATAGTTGAATCAAGTGATACCATAACCTACCGTTGGCTCCACTGGTTTAAGCATAGCATTTACTAATAGAAAGGCTTACTAACGCGAACTAATTATAGGTCATTTGCTGGAGTATGCAAGTGGGTTTCATCCAAGTCCTACACATAATGCACAATACACATTCCTAGCTTCTGACAAAGTAAAATGACTCAAAAATTAATTAGCTAAAGTGGCAACTATGCAAGTGACTGTAGCAATATATATGAGATGAACAAGGTTGAATTATGTAAACTAGCTCTAGGTACATATAACTAATTAGGAACCATGGGCATATAGTGGAGAGTGAGAAACTCTACTGCAAATCAGGATTACTATTCTGCATGAACAGTACCAAAGATGAATTTATTCCTAGCTCTAACTAAAGGCATATATAAGGCAATATTCATATGAAATTTCCTAAGTTAATTATTGAGTGATCAATTCGATAGCAAAAAGTATACGGATGGTGCTAAAAATTTTTCTTGGAATTTTATTGGGATGTACAAATGCATAAGGAACAGGAGTACCAAATTTCATAAATAAATCCCTAGCAAATAATTTATGTAAATTCATTTACTGAAAATGAAGATTATGCAATAATACTAAAAATATGCATATAATTGGAAATGTGCTTTTATAGAACATTTCGTGATGCCATGAGATGATCACTGAACAAGTTTCATGAATTTACCACTGATATATATTTTCTTATGAATTTATTAATCTAATTAGCATTGTAAATTTAGGGATAAATTTTTGTACTGCAGAACCTTGGCTCTCAACTTATTTTTCTGGTAGAGGTGAACTTGAGGAGTCAAAAAAAATTAGTTTCATATTTTTAGGGCTTCTATTCCTCGAGTTATGAATTTTTGAAGTTTAATTACAAGTTTGGCTTATTTACGGGATTGACACTAGCAATTTAAATCTCCCCGTGCACGCGCGCGGCTGCGCTGCAGCTCTGCCGGCTTGCTGGTGGCGATTGGCGGCATGACTCACGACTTCGTGTTGCTCTACGTGTTTAGTGGCTCACGAGGGTTCCGTGGGTGGTGGTGGTCGGGGTTAGGATTGCCGGAGCGCTGCCGGCGAGGAGCAGCGGCACTCGGCTACGGCGGCCGGCGGTGAGCTGCACGCACAGGACCTAATCCAGCAGGGCAAAAGGTCCCAGAGCATCGCTGGACTACCATGGAGCTAGGTGTGGCACGGGTTAAGGTTGGGGAAAACTGGAGGGGGGTTGCCGTCGACGGCTCCCCTACTTTCGGTGCGCGGCGACGCTGCTTCCTCCCCAAAATTCCGGCGAGGTCATAGTGATGGACGGCGACTCACTTAGCATGGGGCTTCCTAGGTACGTTGCGCACGACTTCTAGTTGGGGAGCAGAGCTGGATCTCACCGAGGAAACGGCAGCAACGCGGTGGAGTTCCTTCGGCCGAGACAGGGCAGGCGGCGGTGATCTCTCGCCCGCGGCGTGCTGCGATGGATCCGACTTGCTCTAGGGGTTCCAGGTTGGTGTTGGGGGGTGCGCAGGGGAGTGGAGGGAGTGGTGCTGCTGCTGGAAATGGCGTGCCGAGGACTTGATGCGTTCCTCGGAGAAGAATTTAACGGAGAGGGAGGGAGAGAGCGCGGGAGAGGTCGAGCTGTCGCCCAGGGGTTGGCTCACCGGCGGGAGATGGTTCAATGCTGGACGGTGGCACAGGGGAGTTGGGCGGTGCAGTGGCCAGAATGGAGCTGCAGTGGGCGGCCTGGCGCTGCAGTGTTTGACGGTGGCGGGTACAGCGGTGTCGGTCTAGAATTGGACCAGGGAAAAGGAGGATTGACTTCCCCCCTTGACTCAGAATAGCGCTCGGGTTTTGCAAGAATTTTCCAGGTTCCTGTGCTCCAAACCTCATGAATATTTTTGTGTATGCCCAGGGAATCATACACTCCATCTTTGCTTTTGGGGTCAAGTGCTTTTCTCCGCCTTTAGCGAATTTTTAAGGGTATGAAATGTTTACCAAAAATTCTGGTAAAATCCTGAAAATTCTCCTTTAATATGGCCATCAAGCATATGCAAAAACATTAGTGCACATCCATGGGTGTTTGTGATGTCTGTGAAAGGCTCTCATTTGGTAATTTCTCGATTTAATTAATTAATTTCCTCCTTATTCTTTGGCACCTTAATTATTTATATTTTTCATTAGCCCTCAATTAGTATTAGGGTTAGCTTAATTAACCTTTTGTGACATGGGATATCATAGCACACCCCCCTTAAAAGAAATCTCGCCCCGAGATTTGCAAATGGATGAACGAAAGAGAGGGGGCGTGGGCGGTTACCTGATTTACGAGGCCAAGAAGTCCGGGAAATTGGTTTTCAGAAACTCTTCTTGTTCCCAAGTAGCTTCATCTTTGGTATGGTTACTCCATTGCACTTTGTAGAAGGTGATAGTGCGGCTGCGCGTTACCCTGACTTTTTGATCAATGATTCGGACGGGTTTATGGGGTAGGAGAGGTCTTCTTCCAATTGTTCGGTGTCGGAGATAACCACGTCGATCGGAGGCTTTAAACACTTCTTGAGTTGGGATACATGGAAGATGTTGTGCACCCGCTCAAGAGTTTCCGATAGTTGCAATCGATAAGCAACAGCGCTATGCTTTTCCGTGGTCGGAAAATGTCCGATGTAGCGGGGTGCTAATTTTCCCTTGATTCCAAAGCGAGATACACATTTGTTGGGGGAAACCCGAAGGTAGACATGATCTCCCTTCTCGAACTCCAATGGACGTCTTCTTTTGTTAGAATAACTTATTTGACGGGATTGTGCGGCCTTCATGATAGCTTGGATTTGCCGCACCTTTTCTTTGGCTTGCGTGACTTGATCTAGACCAAAGGTAATTCTTTCCCTCGATTCAGACCAATTCAGCGGTGTTCGACATGAGTGGCCATACAAGGCTTCAAATGGTGACATTCCAAAACTCTCTTGGTAGCTGTTGTTATAGGAGAATTCGGCAAACGGGAGACAGGCTTCCCAATTTCCATGATTGTCCAGAACACAGGCTCTCAATAGGTCCTCCAAGTATTGATTTAGTCTATTGGTTTGTGGATGATAAGCGAAACTTCGGATAAGAGTGGTGCCAAGACAAGCATGTAGTTGCTCCCAAAAACGAGCAATAAACTGGGGACCTCGATCAGAGATGATCGTCTTGGGCACACCATGCAAACATAGGACTCGTACGATGTAGAGCTTGGCATACTGCTTGGTAGAGTAGGTTGTATGGATAGGGATAAAGTGAGCAGATTTGGTCAACCTATCCACAATAACCCATATCGAATCGTGCTTCTTGGGTGTGAGGGGTAACCCAACGATAAAATCCATAGCAATGTCCTCCCATTTCCACGCGGGGATTTTCAATGGGTGCAAAAGACCGGCTGTTCTCAAGTGATCGGCCTTCACATGTTGGCACGTATTGCATTCGGAGAAATAACGAGCAACCTCTCATTTCATGTGCGTCCACAAAAACTTTTCCCTTATCCCACGGTACATTTTGTAGCTACCGGGGTGTATGGAGTATTTGGACAAGTGAGCCTCATCCAAAATTTTCTTTCTTAGCTCGTCGTTCTTTGGAACAACAAGATGATTGTTGAACAATAGCACTCCATCTTCATCTTGTCGGAAACATGTAGCTTCTTTCTTCCATATCTTCTGGCGGATATATTCCATTTCCTTTTCCTTCTTTTTTGCTTCCATGATTTCTTCCCGAAAGGTAGGAATAAGAGCCAAATTATACAAGGATCCATAGGGAATGACACGAAGACTTGGTTCACTAGAATCTGAAATTGGGCGAGCTTCCATGGAGTAAACGATTGCGTGATTGCATTGGTCCCATCGACTCAAGGCGTCGGCGACCACGTTGGCTTTTCCGGGGTGATAATGAATTTCCAACTCATAGTCCTTGATTAGCCATCTATGTTGCCTCATGTTCAGTTCATGTTGCGTGAAGAT
This sequence comes from Eleusine coracana subsp. coracana, assembly GCA_032690845.1. Taxonomy (NCBI): domain Eukaryota; kingdom Viridiplantae; phylum Streptophyta; class Magnoliopsida; order Poales; family Poaceae; genus Eleusine; species Eleusine coracana. Next base: position 41,514,340 of record CM064434.1, read on the forward strand.
GTATTTGAGACTCTTGTGGTCGGTGTAGAGATTAACAAGATTACCGAGCAAGTAGTGGCGCCAAGTTTTTAAGGCTAAGACAACGGAGGCCAATTCCCAGTCATGAGTGGGATAATTGCTCATTATTCCGGAGCTGTCCTGAGGCATAGGCAATGGCATGGCCTTCTTGCATAAGTACACAACCTAATCCGGTGTTGGATGCATCATAGTAAACATCGAACTGTTTGGTAATATCGGGTTGAGCCAAAACTGGAGTGGTAGTCAAATGCATCTTGAGTGACTGAAATGCTTTTTCACATGCGCTACTCCACTTGAACTTAACATCCTTTTCCAATAACTCAGTCATAGGCTTGGCAATGCTTGAGAAGTTGGGAATGAATGTCCGATAATAATCAGCAAGACCAAGGAAACTGTGAATTGTCTTGACCGATTTTGGAGCTTTCCAATTCAGCACATCATCTACTTTGCTAGGATCAACGGCTACTCCTTCTGCTGATATGACGTGACCCAAGAATGGAACTTGCTTTAGCCAAAATTCGCACTTGCTAAATTTGGCATAAAGTTGATGATCTCGGAGTCGTTGTAGAACAATGCGGAGGTGTTCAGTGTGCTCTTCCTCGGACATGGAGTAGATAAGGATGTCATCAATGAACACAACCACAAACTTATCCAACTCGGGCATGAACACGAAATTCATCAAATACATGAAGTGAACTGGAGCATTGGTGAAACCAAAAGACATGACAAGTTATTCGAAAAGACCATATCGAGTGGAGAATGCTGTTTTTGGAATGTCTTCGGCTCGGATCTTTATTTGATGATAACCGGATTGGAGATCAATCTTGGAGAAAACTTTTGCACCCACTAGTTGATCAAAGAGAATATCAATTCAAGGTAGAGGGTACTTATTCTTGATGGTTACGGCATTCAACGGCCTATAGTCAACACATAGGCATAGGTTCTTGTCTTTCTTCTTCACAAAAAGAGCAGGACAGCCCCAGGGAGATGAACTTGGTCGGATGTAATCCTTGTCCATAAGCTCTTGCAAATGCTCTTGTAATTCCGCTAACTCATTAGGAGCCATTTTGTCAATCTACGAGAGTTAGGCAATATACCGGGTATGAGTTCGATCTTAAACTCGACGTCCCTGTCCAGAGGCATTCCCGGCAAATCATCTAGAAATACATCAAGAAAATCACATACCACCGGAATATTTTCTAGCTCTTTTCCTTCAACATGACACACTTGAGAAGTGGAGAACTTGGGATATGGCAACCGGAGGATAGATGGGTCATGCAAGGGTGAGTTCAAATGGACTTCCCGGTTCTCAATGTGCAATACGGCTTAATGACTAGTCATCCATTTCATACCAAGAATTATGTCGATGCTTTGGCCATCTAAGATGATTAGGGAAGTGGGGTATATGTTGCTTGCTAACTTAAGTGGCACTTTTCTTAACTCAAGATGAGCCCTTATTTTTCCACCGGGAGATGTGATGATGTATGGTGTTCCCATAGTAGTGGGGGTGATTTTCAAATGATTCACACATGCTTGACTAATAAAATCATGTGTTGCTCCTGAATAAAAAAGAACCATGAGAGCATGTTGGTTGATCGACAACGTACCCCCGAGAACGGGTTCTCCAACTTAGGTCTCTTCGACCGTGGTATAGTTGACTCGGCCATTCTTGTGCGTCAGGGTAGAAGACTGGGAACGACTTCCATTGCTGCCATTGTTGTTGCCGCTACTGTGGTTGTTGTTGTTGTTATTCCCGGAAATGCTGGAGTTGTTGTTGTTGCTTGGGTTGCACTTTGGGAACCGACACTCCTTAGCAAAATGACTGGTTCGGCCATAGTTGTAGCATGGCTGCGAGGAGTTGGTCTTCACCACTTGATTACTCTGCTGCGGAGGCTGGGAACCAGAAGATTGCTGCTGGTTGCCTCAATGGAATTGAGAGTGCTGCTGTGAGAAGGACAGACGAGGTCCTCCTCCCAATGGTACTGCAACCCGGAATTTCTGTCCAGTCAGGGAGGTGATTGCTAGCTTGTACTTGGGCGGTGCGGAACCGGATGAACCTCCCATAGCATGTTTTGTCTTCTTGTCTTCTTGGTTGGCACGGATGGCGTCTTCTTGCACGATGGTGGCACTCATCAAATCGTTGAATGTGCCGGTGGTGACTTGTGCCAAGCGGTCTTGCAGCTTTGGGGTAAGACCCGAATGAAAATAATCCTTCTTCTTCTCATCCGTATCAGCGTGATACGATGCGTACTGAGCCAAGTAGTCAAATTTCCGTGCATACTCTTGCACGGTTCCAGAGCCTTGCTTCAAATTGAGGAACTACTGCAACTTGCGCTTCATGATTCTAGCGGGATGTGGTGCACACGGAATGCTGCGTAGAATTCCGTAGCACTTGCGGAGCCACGGAGCTGCTGCGTGGCGAAGAGAGGCTTCTGCTGTTCGGTGCAGTGAAGGAGAGCGGACTTCGACTCGAAAGTACGAATTAAGTTGTCCGCCTCCAGAGGATCACCGGCTTCCCGAAGGTGGGCATATGAGTTGCCCAGAAGTCGCTATAGGAGGATTCACGAGGCTGCAATGGTGGTGATCCAGTAGCTCCTTGGTGGTTCATGTTCTCCATGAACATGCGGAACATCTCGTTCTAGTTATGGATGAGCTGCTTCATAGCCGACATGGGTGGCGCGTTTGGTAGCGGCCCATTTCCACCGACGTTTGAGGCGCCGTGAGCATCACCTACGTTTTCCCCACCGCGGCGAGTTTGCACTATCTGCCATATGTACAAAGCATGTTAGCCCGATCATCATATGAGACAATATGATAACAAGGCTATGACATGGCAACGAAATAAAATTTCAAATTGTTCATAAATTGAAATGCTGACAAGTAAACGGTGCGGACATAAGAGATAACTTAAATTCCATAATTTCCAACACCATAGGCAACATACTTATGATAAAAACCATAGATACATGTGATGCAACTTTTGATACATGGCAAGTCGTAGGTTACATCACTCGGAACATGACACCACATGATCTCAGAGAGCTTAGGTTATACTACACTTAGCATTACTAACACTATCCACATACAAGCACGGTGTCTCATGAGATTTTCACCCTACACACGTACTAATACTCGGTCACTCGGTGTGGCTACCACCATCAGACTCCACGTCCATATCACCCGGTCCAGGGGGTGCTTCGTAGTCAACACCAGAATCACCATTCTCATTCAAATCAGCGTCATCAGGAGGAATCACTACAAGTGGAATGGGTGGCTGGTCATTAAGGATGGCGTTCCGCTGGCCATTAGCAACTTGGAGATGCCTAATGAGCTGCTCTTGCTGCATAATGACGGCGTGAGCGTCGTTGAGGTTCCCTTCCTTGGTATCACGCGCATCTTGAGCTTCTTCGCGCTGAGCCTGTAGCTCACTTCGCTCCTCAAAGAGTGCTGTAACCTGCCCATGAAGAGAGTAAATCTCCTCTTGGGAAGCAGTAAGTTGGGCATTACGCTGGTTCAGTTGCTCCTGCAACTGATCGCTCGCATTGCCCTCGATAATGAGCTGAACATCATGGAGCTGCTCGAATAGGTCGGCTCACTCCAACTCGTTAATGTGCAGCTTGTCCTCAAGAACTACAACCGTAGCATCATGCTCCACGAGCTAGGCATCACGGGCAACAAGCCTCTGGGAGTTATCATCATCCAAAGACAGGGCAGAAAAGAAGCAATTCCTGACACTCTAGAAGGGTTACTGTTTTTGCCAAATTTGACCTAGTTCCAGATTTTTCTAGGACAAACTTCCTAAACCAAACTTGTAGAGCAAAACATCAGCTTTCCACGAGTACTCATTCACCTTCATTGAATTAAAATTGAGGAAATTATGCTCATTTTAGTGAACTGACTTTTCTGGCAGAATTCGGTTCTTATCGGTTGAGTTCAAATTTTTGGTTTAGGTGCCATAGGGATTTGAAATTGCCCAAAGCTTAGTCATTTCACATGTTTGCAATATTAGTGACCTTTTTACATGATTTGGTCAAGGATGAATGCGTATTATATGCATGAATGTCCATGCTCAATATGACGGACTCCTACATCCTCACAAAAAGGAAACTTGATCGAATATATAACTCAATTCTTTCGGTGGCACAGACACCTCTCACACGTTTTCTAACGAACTACACATGGTCAGTGTACCTGCAAGAGATTCATTTCAGAAACAACACATCAAATTCAAAAGAAACAAGCCAAAATAACAGTAACAATTTATGCCCAGGTATTCGCCCACCCAAAAGGCAGCCGACGTTTAAATGCATTCGATCCGCGCATCAATCAATGCCCAGGTCTTTTGCCCACCCGGAAGGCTTTTGGTATTTATAGTAATACTGATCCGTGCACAATGACATACCTTCGTCGAACAATCCGTAGATGCAAGTAATTTAAACAAACATAACCCAGGATTAGCTTTGCCACCTAATAGTACCAACTCTTATATGGGCACTACTAGTCCGTACCTCACTGTAAGGCGTAAAAATGGCTTGTTTATGTTTTAAAATGTTCATTCGTGTGTAGCTTATCCCGAGATGGCTCTGATACCAGCTGTGACAACCCTACTCCGAAAAATAGAGTGTCGTACAGGATCGTCTCGGGAGATGATTAACAAAGTAACCATACATAGCATTCACACATGAACATTCATCATTTACAAAGTTACGTTACTGAATGCATAATATTACAAGTTCAATGGTCAAGTGGAAGCAAGTTCAGATTTCATTACAATACTAATGTCCTTGGTTCATATTACATAAATGAGCGGAAGCGATAAAGCGATAAAACATGATGTCGATCACCTAAGTGAACCATGCCGGCCTTATGGCGATGGCTCACTCATCACGGTTAGGAGAGCTGGGGACCAATTAAATGGTCCAATTATGAGGCTCCTCACCTTCCCAAATCACCTTATTACAACAATAACAGTAAGTAGCTTGAGGGAAACCTAAAAATACAACATAATCGCATAGCCTGAGTATCTAACATACTCCGCAAGACTTACCCGTCCAAAGGTTTACTAAAACCGACTCCTAGTATGCAGGGGGCTGACTGGGTTTATTTGATAGTTGCATAACAAGCTCCTATTAGTTCTATGCTGCACTTTCATTCCTTAATCAAGATCAAGATTTTACTTTGTTTATTGCAGAAAAATAACTAAGGTGAATCTAGCTAGTTGTTAAGACTTGAACATAAGTAAAGAGCAATACATCATAGCAATATGTAGCCATAACATAAGTAAATTTCAGAATCATAACCACAACTTCACTATTTAACATATCATTGCCGCTGCTCGAACATGAGGTACTCATGACCGCGAGGGACGGTAATTCGAATTGATTCACATCCTGCCGGACAAAACCCAAATACATGACATACGCATCACTTAAGAACAGGTATGGCAACCGTTCACAAGATTGCTATAAAGTCGATCCAGGGCCATCAATCCCGAGTACATGTCCTCCCCGCGATACAGTACTTCGTATCCGAGGATAAACCCATGCACTCTCCAGCGGTCCTCAAACCCGTGCAACCACCGTGCTATTCATATCACCTCTGGATCGATGAGTATGGCCATCCAACAATACGGTACCCAAGTTACTAGGTTTACCAATTCCCATATAAAGGTATGTACTTGGTACTATTCAATTCTTGTCCGCAGAGTTGCAACAATAGGTGCTCCATTTTATCAAGTTTATTAATCGTGTGAACCATAGTCGAATCAAGTGATACCATAACCTACCATTGACTCCACTGGTTTAAGCATAGCATTTACTAACGGAAAGGCTTACAAACATGAACTAATTATAGGTCATTCGCTGGAGTATACAAGTGGGTTCCATCCAAGTCCTACACTTAATGCACAATACACATTCCTAGCTTGTGACAAAGTAAAAGGACTCAACAATTAATTAGGTATGCACCCGGGCTTGCCTTGGGAGTGATCGTAGTTAGTGTCTTCACCGAAGTTCACTTTAGATCCCGGTTGCTCTGGTGTGATCTCCTCGATCTCGGGCTCTATATGACATGAACATGCATAAATAACGAGGAATACAAAAGGGTCCATGGAGTTCCCTATTTAATTATGAAATGTATGGCATGATGATTCATGGCACTTCCTCAACAAATAAAGTTAAGGAACTGATGCTCATGCATGAATGGGTATGTACACATATGTATGACATGACAACCATTTAATTGAAGGGGACAAACTTCTAATTAGAAGAGATATGTTTTTTATTCATCAAAAACCTAGTGTATGTCTACTTTAAATATGAGCATGGCATAGTTGAGGACTACATGGCATTACATGATGAAGGTGACATGAAAATGTAGTACTAGGGCCTAAACTTCAGAAAGTTTGTTTCAAGCAAATTAGTTAAAGTGGCAACTATGCAAGTGACTATTGCAATATATATGTGATGAACAAGGTTGAATTATATAAACTAGCTCTAGGTACATATAACTAATTAGGAACCATGGGCATATAGTGGAGAGTGAGAAACTCTACCGCAAATTAGGATTAATATTCTGCATGAACAGTACCAGAGATGAATTTATTCCTAACTCTAACTAAAGGCATATATAAGGCAATATTCATATGGAATTTCCTAAGTTAATTATTAAGTGATCAATTCGACAGAAAAAAGCATACTAATGGTGCTTAAAATTTTTTCATGGAATTCTATAGGGATGTACAAATGCATAAGGAACAGGAATACCAAATTTCATAAATAAATCCATAGCAAATAATTTATATAAATTTATTTACTGAAAATGAAGATTATGCAATAATACTAAACATATGCATATAATTAGAAATGTGCTTTTACAGAACGTTTAGGGATGCCATGAGACGGTCACTGAACAAGTTTCATGAATTTACCGCTGATATATATTTACTTATGAATTTATTAATCTAATTAGGGTTGTAACTTTAGGGAATTAAATAAATTTTTGTACTGCACAATCTTGGCTCTCAACTTGTTTTTCTGGTAGAGGGGATCTTTAGGAGTCGAACAAAATGAGTTTCACATTTTTAGGGCTTTTATTCCTCAAGCTATGAATTTTTGAAGTTTAGTTCCAAGTTTGGCTTATTTACAGAATTGCCACTAGCAATTTAATTCCAAGTTCAGCGGCGTGACTCACGACTTCGTGTTGCTCTACGCATTCAGTGGCTCACGAGGGTTCCGTGGGTGGTGGTGGTCGGGGTTAGGGTTGCCGGAGCGCTGCCGGCGACAAGCGGCGGCGCTCGGCTATGACGGCCGGCGGTGAGTTGCACGCACAGGACCTAATCCGGCCGGGCAAAACGTCCCAGAGCATCACTGGACTACCGTGGAGCTAGGTGTGGCTCGGGTTGGGGTTGGGGAAAACTGGAGGGGGGTTACCATTGACGGCTCCCCTGTTTTCGGCGCGCGGCAACACTGCTTCCTCCCCAAAATTCTGTCGAGGTCACAGCGATGGACGGTGACTCACTTAGCATGGGGCTTACTGGGTACGTTGCGCACGACTTCTAGTTGGGGAGTAGAGCTCGATCTCACTGAGGAAATGGCGGCGACGCGGTGGAGTTCCTTCGGCCGAGACAGGGCAGGCGGCGGTGGTCTCTGGCCCGCGGCGTGCTGCGATGGATCCGGCTTGCTCTAGGGGTTCCAGGGCGGTGCTGGGGTGTGCGCAGGGGAGTGGAGGGAGTGGTGCTGCTGCTGGAAATGGCGTGCCGAGGACTTGATGCGTTCCTCGGAGAAGAATTTAACGGAGAGGGAGGGAGAGAGCGCGGGAGAGGTCGAGCTGTCGCCCAGGGGTTGGCTCATCGGCGGGAGAAGGTTCAATGCTGGCCGGTGGCACAGGGGAGTTGGGCGGTGCAGTGGCCGGAATGGAGCTGCAGTGGGCGGCCTGGCGCTGCAGTGTTTGACAGTGGCGGGTACGGCGGTGTCGGTCTGGAATTGGACCGGGGAAAAGGAGGATTGACTTCCCCCCTTGACTCAGAACAGTGCTCGGATTTTGCAAGAATTCGCGAGGTTCCATTGCTCCAAACCTCATGCATATTTTTGTGCATACCGCGGGAATCATACACTCCAACTTTGATTTTGGGGTCAAGTTCTAATTCGGCCTAGATTAATTGTGAAAATTCTAGAATAGAAAGTGCTTTTCTCTGGATTCAGAGAATTTTTAAGGGTATGAAATAGTTACCAAAAATTCTGGTAAAATCCTTACAATTCTATTTTAATATGGACATCAAGAATATCCAAAAACATTGGTGCACTTCCATCGGTTTTTCTGATGTTTGTGAAAGGCTCTTATTTGGTAATTTCTAGATTTAATTAATTAATTTCCTCCTTATTCTTTGGCACCTTAATTTTTTATATTTTTTATTAGCCCTCAATTAGTATTAGGGTAAGCTTAATTGATCTTTTGTGACATGGGATGTCACACAGGACGTACCGGTCAGGAGTCTGTTCTCAGACATTGTGCACACTACTCATGCAGACTCCCAGACCGCCCCAGAGATAGCTACAGGTTCAGCTCCACCTCTTACTGCCAGAGTTTCCACTCTTACTACTCAGGAAGCAGAGGATCTTGTTCGTGGAGGTTTCACTCAGCAGGACGTGACAGACCTCATACTACTCCAGACTTTAACCCAGGAGACTGCCACAGTCACTACAACAGCACAGGATAGTGGGTCTGAGTCGCCTGTAGACCTTTGTTTCTTTGAGCAGCTAGATGCTCAGGCTGCACAGGCTCAAGGAGCACAGCAGGATCCACCTCAGCAGCAGCTGGAGCATAGCCCATAGAGGACGTCGCTGCACCACTTCCTTCGACCACGGGCGCTTAGATGTTCATCTTTTCCCGCCTTTTTGGCTTTTTGGTGCTTGTTGCCAAAGGGGGAGAAGACATTAGGTCTTGGGGGAGTGGGAGTGTGATCTTGTTACGATAGAGAGTAGCTTGTATCTAGGTGGAGCTACGAGGTTTTGGGAGATAGACCATTTGGTTCTCACTTTGATCTCACTTGGTTTATTTCCTTTCTATACAGTGCTTGTATTTATTGATTATCTTGTATGCATGTGTATGATATCATGATGATGAATGCTTGTTTTAATTTCTTATGCATTGCCATGCTAACTTGATGCATCTCATCATTTATTCCGTGCATTGCTTGTCCTTATGCGTTCATTCAATATATTGCCATGACATGCATGCATGTTTCATCTAGAGTATGCTCTTCACTCTTTTTCGTATATCTCTAGAAGATGTTTGATTGGGTAGGACCTTTTGTGTTTCTCTCATATGTTGTTATGGTTCCTCTCGATCTTCTTGTAGCTTGTTTAGTCCGGTGATTCATTAAAGTTTTTCAATTAAGTAGTGGTTGTCATCAATCACCAAAAAGGGGCAGATTGTAAGCTTCATGACCATTGATGATTGGATCCCTGTGATATGGATGTTTTGGTGATAGATGACAAATATGAAATTGTGGGCTAACATCTACACGAGTGTTGTCTTTGTAGGAATCATCTCTTAAATCTATTGCAAATCATATGGATGATGGTTCCTTGGCAATTGATAACAATGACCGCAAGCATGGAGGCTTGTGAACTTGATGGAGTCCAAGGGTTGATGGAGATGGATCAACCCTTGGTCTATGGTGAGACCTAGACTGGTTAGGTGTCGGTGATCGAGTCTATCATGATCAGATGTGAAGGACGTCACACGTTTGTACACGGCTTGAGCCCGCCGTTGGAAGGGGCATCGCTAGTGAGCGCCCATGCGGGCTCGGGGAGTCTGGCAAGTTCTTGAGGGAGGCGAGCTTGTGCTTTGTGTAGTGGTGACACACACCATGTCTTCACTCAAGGAGTGATTGCGAGCTTGTGTGCGAGAACTCCACTTGGTGGCGGGAGTGACCGGGACTCCGACGGGAGTGGTCCAACAAGGATTAGGGGAAGGCGCCATCCTTCCGAGACCTCGGGAAAAATCATGAGCATTCCTTGACCCTCTCTTTACTATTCCGCATTTGTGTGCTCTAGTGTGTCGGGTGACTTGTGGCTTGCATAGGCTAGTGTGATTGGCTTCCACACTTTATCTTATCATGAACACTAGCATGTGTAGGGTCTTGGCCTACTAGACTTGCATAGGTTTACTTATCTTGTTAGACTTGAGTAGTGGAATTGAAGTATTTGGAGTCATGAGTGGCTTACCGATTCACCCCCACCCCCTCTCGGTATGCCTTCGGTTCATACACAAATCACAACTCCTAAGAAGAGTTTCTTACTTGAGGAGGTAGTCAACAGGAGACATGAACTCTCAATTGAGAGAGCAATGGGGATGATACTTGTGCTTCATACACAAGTGGGGCATGTACTTGAGCACATCACTAGACTCTATGATCCTCCCCATTACTACATCAACCTTGACAATGTGCACATGGGGGATGGTCAGGACATAGGAGGTACCGTGCTCCTCACTACCCTATTAGGAGCATATTACTGGATGGGATTGCAAAAATCCCTATCTATGAGGATGGTGTTATTGCTCAACACGATGAGGTTAGTGCTAATCAATCAAGTAATGCTTTGGATACTAACCCTTCTTCCTCTAGGGCTTGTCTTATGGCTACCACCAGGGTCAACTACAAGAGTGGAGACACTCATTGGATTCTTGATAAATAACCTCCATCTCTCCAAGGTCTTTTATGTGGAAACCCTCAACTTCAACCTTCTGTCTATTGGTCAACTATGTGACATGTGTTTCAAGTGCACATTTGATGAGGACGTTGCAAAGATTGAGATTGACAAGAGAGGGCTAGTATTTTATAGAGTAAGGCATGAGAACTTGTATGTCATGGACTTCAAGTCAAGCAATATGCCACCAAGCACTTGCCTATTCACTAAGGCATCCAAGGGATGGTTGTGGCATAGAAGACTAGCACATGTTGGAATGAATCAGCTCAAGAAGATTGTCAAGAGGAATCTAGTTGAAGGAATCAAGGATGTGGCCTTTGAGAATGATAGACTGTGTAGTGCTTGTTAGGTAGGAAAAAAAGTTGCATCTTCACATCCCATCAAGTCATTCATGTCTACATCTCGTCCTCTAGAGCTCTTGCAAATGGATTTGTTTGGGCCAACACACTACAAGAGTCTAGGAAGCAATCTATACTACTTGGTGATTGTTGATGATTTCACAAGATACACTTGGACCTTCTTTCTTGTGGGCAAATCTTAAGCCAGTGGTATCTTCAAAAAGTTTGCCAAGAGAGCAAAGAATGAGTTCAATGCTAGCATTGTGAAGAGGAGTGACAATGGGACGGAGTTCAAGAATACCATAGTGGAGGAATACTGCGACAAGAAAGGGACCAAACATTAATTCTCCGCTACATATACTCCAGAGCAAAATGGAGTAGTGGAGAGGAAGAACAAGACACTCATCACTCTTGCTCGTGCCATGTTGGATCAGTATGGAAATGATGAGAGGTTTTGGGCGGAGGCAATAAACACGGCATGCTACACTTCCAACCGTGTCTATCTCCATTGATTGTTGAAGAAGACGCCATATGAGTTATTGGTGGGACGGAAACCCAATGTTTCCCATTTCCGAGTCTTTGGATGCAAGTGTTACATTCTCAAGAAGTTGAGAAAACCCAGGAAGTTTGAGAGCAGAACCTATGAAGGTATTCTTGTTGGGTACTCTGGGACTTCTAAAGCATATAGGGTCTACAACTCAGCCACAGGTTGTGTGGAAGAATCCTATGAAGTGCAATTTGATGAGTCAAATGGGTCCCGAAAGGAGGATGAATTTCATGAAGTGAACATTGGAGATGAGCCTATGAGGGAAGCCTTGAGAAGAATGCCCGTGGGCGAGGTTTTACCCCACGAGGTCAATGATGGTGATATTGATGAGCCCTCCACTCCACCACCTCCACCAACCCCCTCCTCCGAGATACAACAAACAACCCAAGATGCCACAAAAACTCCCACAAGCTCCTCCCAAGATTCATTGAGAGTACACTCACCAAATGATGAGGAAACCCAAGTAAGAAGTGAGCCACAAATGTCCCCACATACTTCACCACAAGCCACGTCTCCAAGCTCTTCACAAGATACCCTCCCATCCATCTCAAGCTCAAAGTCCAAAAAAACGAAGCATGAGAGTGACTCCTCCACCTCTCTTAGGATCCAAGACACTCATATATCAAGAGAGCAAACAATCCATGATGCACAAGATATTTCACCTTGATCATTGGGAGTCCATCTTGAGGAATAAAGACAACGAGAAATCAATACAAGCCCAACTATGTGAGTGAAGAGAATGAGGATGAGGCCAATGTTGAGATTGATAACTTCTCCTTCGTCTCTATGATTGAGCCCACTACCATTGATGAAGCTATGGATGATCACAAGTGGGTTATTGCCATGCAAGAAGAATTGAACAACTTCAAGAGGTGCAAAGTATGGAAATTGGTTGAGAGGCCCAAGAATCATAATGTGGTTGGCACCAAGTATGTCTTCAAAAACAAGAAAGATGAGAAAGGAGCAATTGTCAAGAACAAGGCTCTCTCAAGTGGCGGGGATTCACTTTGAAGAAATCTTTGCTCCCGTGGCCCGTCTTGAAGCTATTCGGATATTACTTGCCTATGCATCACACAATGGCTTCAAGCTCTTTCAAATGGATGTCAAGAGTGCCTTCTTGAATGGAGAGATCAATGAGAAAGTCTATGTGGAACAACCCCCGAGGTTTGGGGACCCAAAACATCCACGGCATGTATACAAATTGAAGAAAGCTCTCTATGGCCTCAAGCAAGCACCTAGGGCATGGTATGAGTATTTGAGGAACTTCCTACTCAAAAAATGGATTCACCATTGGAAGCATTGATTGCACCTTGTTCACGAGGCATGTTGGGAAGGATCTCTTTGTGTACCAAATCTATGTGGATGATATCTCCTGTGGGTGAATCAATGAGAAGTTCAGTGAAGAGTTTCGAGAGATAATGGCTAGGGAATTCCAAATGTCAGTGATTGGAGAGTTGCTTATGTTCCTTGGATTTCAAGTCAAGCAATTGAGAGAGGGAAACTTCATCTATCAAGAGAAACATACTAAGGACCTTCTCAAGGGATTCAACATGAAGAATTGCAAGCCCTTGCACACACCTATGGCTACTAGCAAACCCTTGGATGATGATGTGAAAGGAAAACCGGTGAACCCCAAGATATATAGGTCAATCTTTGGGTCTTTGCTCTATCTCACCGCTTCGAGACCAGACATCATGTTTAGCGTGTGCTTATGTGCACACTATCAAGCAAATCGAAAGGAGTCACACTTGAAGGCCGTGAAGAGAATTATAAGATACCTCAAGTACACACCTACAATGGCCTTATGGTATCCTAGAGGAACAAACTTTGAGTTGCTTGGGTATTCGGATTCAAACTTCGAGGGGTGCAAAGTGAATAGAAAGAGTACATCGGGAGGTTGTCAACTTCTTGGAAGATCTCTAGTATCTTGGAGCTTAAAGAAGCAAAACTCGGTGGCTCTATCTACCGTCGAGGTGGAGTATATGACGACAGGAGCATGTTGTGCACAACATATATACATGAGGCAAACACTCTTGGACTATGGCCTCAACTATACTCAAATGCCACTATATTGTGATAGTGAGGCAGCAATCAAGATGGCCCTCAAGACGGGAGATCATGGTCATGCAAAGCACATTCAAGTGAGGCATCACTTCATAAGTGACCATGTTGAGAAGAAGGACATCGAGTTGGTGAGCATGCAAACTCATGAACAATTGGCGGACATCTTCACCGAGCCACTCGATGAGAAGACCTTCAACAAGCTAAGGGGAGAACTCAATGTTCTCAACCTCTCCAACTTCACATGAGTAACCCTTGAGCTTGACCTTTGTATATATGTATAGTGTTTGGTTGTTCTTGTTTGTGTTTTTGTTTGTGCTTGTGCTTGTTTCTTTTCTTTTGTAGGTTGACTTCGGACCCTCTTGAGATAGCAATGGACATGGGTTGAGCTTGGGAAGGTGGTTCATGGTGTACCCATGGCTTTGAAGAATGGTCCATTGTGAGCAAGCTTGAGAAGGGAACAACTCGTTGTTGATACTTTGTTTTGTAGTCATTCTCTCTCTCTTTTCTTTAGCATCGCATCATGCATTGTATACTTGTTGCATTTGCATTCTTTGCATTTATGCATCCTTGCATTATGATACCATGCATGCTTCCAAGCATGTGACTAGGGGGAGTTACTCATTCACAATGCAGGTACATGACTCTCTAGATGATCAAATAGTGATATTTGTGCTTCATGCCCATTGAGTCATGTTCCACCGAGCTCCGAGGTTAAATTTACTCACACGGCACAAAGACAAGTGGCTTATATATTCCCACCTCTATAATGACTAACCCTTGCACATTAGAGAAAATCTTTTGTAGAGTCATAAGGGTAGGGGGAGCTACGGCAAGACGCCACTTCGACCAAGAAGGAGCACTGCGAAAGGGGGAGTTATTCTAACTCTTGCCAACTATTTTATGCCTCTTGGTTTTGTTATGTTTTTTGTGTGGTTTTTGGTGATAGGTGACAAAGGGGGACAAGAAACATGAAGATCCAAAAGCCAAGTCTAGATCCAAAAGGAAGAAGGAACATGAAGATGATCGATAACAACACAAAGAGAGAGGAGAACATGAAGAAGAAATGTGAAGATTTGATGGAGTGGAGAACATGAAGAAGAAATCTGAAAATTTGATGGAGAGGAGAACATGAAGAAGAAACGTGAAGATTTGATGGAGAGGAGAACATGAAGAAGAAACATGAAGATTTGATGGAGATGGAACATGATGATCACATCAAGATGAGAAGAACAATGATGGTCCATGTCTGCAGCGACAATGAACACCTTCACCAACATGGGCATCTACGTCCTTGGTGCGTGTCTACATCAACAAAATCGACTACCACGACACCAAGGTGGGCACATATTCAACTCAAACTCAATATCAAGTGTGCTATATATTTGGGTAGTTCTCCCTCCACACCTAGCATATTCCAAGGGGAGACTACGACCAAGGTAAGGACCAAGGTATGCCTTTCAATCTTCTCTTTTCCTTTGGTTCTTTCTTGCTTGTCTGTTTTGGATCATCATAAGTAGTGGCTGTCATCCATCACCAAAAAGGGGGAGACTGTAAGGTTCATGACCATTGAGGTCACCCTAAGGTATGGTGTTTTGGTGATGAATGACAAACATGAAATAAGACTAATGTCTACACAAGCGTTGTCCGTGTAGGAAACCTTTTCTATCTTATGATGATTATCGACGCCATCCTTGGCGATTAATGACAAAGACCACAGGCATGGAGGCTTGTAATCTTGATGGAGTCCAAGGGTTGATGGAGATGGATCAAAGCAGAGAACAAGCTATGGTACAAGTGTTTGGAACACTTGAGTAGTTGTTAGGGCTTTGAGTCCATAGGAAAAACCGGACTATCAAGGGGATCTAGGTCATTCTCTTAGGTCATGTCTAGTCGGTGATGTACAAGGTTGCTCGGTGAAATCACAGGCACTAGGTGATAGTGGAGAAGCCAAGGAGCTGTTCTGAGAAGCTGGGAAACAAAGTCAAGCGAGGATGACAAGTTTCAGCTTCTGGACATAGAGACCGGACAAAGGGGTCAGTGCAGACTGGATTGTACGGCCACTATGTGGAGTTGTCCAGGACTTAGCGCGAGGAGCAGGAAGTCTGTCAGCAGGAGACTCTATACAGACCAGACGGTCCGATCTGCTGACCGGACGGTCCGGTCAGTAGGAGTGCATGAACGACAGAGAGGGTGCATTTCACGGAGGCTCCTCAACTGGAGAGAGAAAGTGGATCGGACGGTCCGGTCTGCTAACCGAACGGTCCGGTCAGTACAGGAAATTGTCTGGACAAAACAGCCAACGGCTGGGAGAGCTGTTACCAGAGTGACCGGACGGTCCGGTCTGGTAGTGACCGGACAGTCCAGTCTGGATGTCCAGAAAGGCAATTTCATGGAGCAACAGCTAGTTTGAGATTGGGAGCCTATATAACTTCGTTGCTGGGATCTTGAAGACCTCTCTTGGCCAGTGGAATATCTGAGGGCATTTGGTAAGGTCCAAGAGTAAAAGAGGAGAGCACTAGGAGGAGATATTGCATATCTTGAGAGTGCTAGTGAGAGTAACTTGAGCATCTTGCACTTCTAAGGATAGGGTGTCCTTGAGGGTGTGATCTAGATTGTTACTCTTGGTCTATGGTGAGACCTAGACCAGTTAGGTGTCGGTGATCGAACCTATCGTGATCGGTTGTGAAGGCCGTCACACATTTGTACACGGTTTGAGCCCGCCATTGAAACGGGCATCGCTAGTGAGCGCCCGTGTCGGCTCGGGGAGTCCAGCAAGTTCTTGAGGGAGGCGAGCTTGTGCTTTGTGCAGCGGTGATGCACACTTGGTGGTGGGAGGGACCGGGACTCTGGCGGGAGTGGTCTAACGAGGATTTGGGGATGGTGCTATCCTTCCGAGACCTCGGGGAAAAAATCATGAGCCACACCTTACTCTACTCCTCACTATGATGCTTTGCTATCCGCATTTACATACCGTGCTATTCCTACTTGTGTGTTCTATTAGTTCTCTTTGACTATCTTGTAGACTTGCATGTTTAGACTCCTTACTTGCTAGTAGTGTTTAAACTTCCGCATTTGATCACTGGAAGTGCATAGGAGTTGCATTGGTGTGTTTGATCACTAGAAGTGCATAGGAGTTGTATTGACTTGTGTGATCCACTAGTATGCATAGGGTTCCCTTCTTTCATAGGAGCATATTGTTTGTATGATCACCATTATAATTGTGTAGGAGTTGCTTTGAGTGCTATTGGTAGTTTGTGATTGGTAAAATTGGTTGATAGTGGTAGTTCCCTATTCACCCCCCCCCCCCCCCTCTCGGTCACTGATCCTTTCAAGGTTACACGTAGAGCGGCCCATTAAGGCCCACGAGCTCATTTCCTTATACACATAGAGTGGCCCATCAAGGCCCACGAGCTCATTTGCTTATACATACAATCGATATTCATGATTGGAATAACTAAGTTTCACTGCTGAAACAATTCAAAAAATTAAAAAAATAAAATCATTTAATTCAAAAAATACAAAATATGAGAACAATTGATTTGTATTGTTAGAAAAATGCATGAAATTCAAAATTTCCAAATCATAACTTTAAAATTTTGAAAGAACATATGCGTGTAGGATATTACTTTTTTGAATTCATTACAAAAAGTATAATGATTCAAACAAAATTGATAACAGAGTTATGGTTTGAGAGAAAAATCTATTTGAAATTTGAACTAAACTTGAATTTTATTGCTCCATTCACTACATGACACGTGTTGCTTGTTTGTTCTTCATTCCAGCCCACACTCACCCCCGCAGCCCACCAGTACTTTTCATGGGCCGTTCTCACCCTCTTGGGCCGTTTTAGCATGAAATTAAAGCATGCTACATAGAAGCTCCACGTAGAGCGTGCTAGATATAGGAGAACCAGAGCTTGGCAGTGGCGGAGCTAGGCCCAAGCTCTAGGTTGGGCCAAATGCTATCGACCTGGTTTGGGTGGGCCAAAGGAAAAAAAAGTCAAAAATAGATGCAAAAGAATGTATCTTTTGGATCTGAGGTTGGGCATGAGAGTGTTAATTACCTTCGGATTGCAGTTTTGTGGAAACATTGCTGGGAAGTCTTGCAACAATTTTTCTTGAAGTTTGGCCATGAATCGCTCCTCCTCTTTTTTCTTGTCGGTAGCTTGCCTTGCAAGAAGCAATTTTAGTTGCTCAAGCTCATGAGCTTGTTCTTGGACTCTTTCCTTAAGCAGTTGCTTTTTATTTAGATTACACAGCTTGTAACCTTGGCCATGTAACCTGCTTGATTTGGCGCTGGTTGTTTCCATGTACGATTGCTGGAGAAGAAGGGCCTCTTTACCACATGCAGATGTGTTGCTTCTTCCTTCATGACAACCCAATTCAGATGATTCAGCCATATGCAATCATCTGGCTGCATTGCTCCGAGGAAAAGAAACAAATATATGTGATCAATGTACATAATGTTGCAACAAATGTAAATTAGTTCACAAAGTTTATAGCACTCACATAAATACTTTCAGACGTCTCATTTGACCATTGTCCATGCTTTGTGTGAGTAGCCTTAAAAAGTTCCATAGGGCCTGGCACAGCACCAGTTTCTATACCTCTCTACAAATGCAAGCGTACACATCACTAATATATCAGATTAATGTGTTACTCTCACACCGGGTTTCAACGACCAAAACCAAATGCATCTGTATGCGTGCCCAGGATCAAGTTTTCACACACACAGGACAATTATTATGATAAAAGAACAATATCTTTATTAAATTAATAATATTATTACAATGATGACCCATAGGTCAAAAGAAAAAGATTACATTGTAGCGGAATAACTAAGCGTTGGCGTCCTTCAGCTCCCACAGGAAGCCGACTGGCAGACCGCATGCCTAGACTCCTCCATCGGCTTCATAATTGTACCTTCATTCTCCTGTAGCTGAGCAGCAATGTGGTATATAGCAAGGGTGAGTACATGTCGTACCCAGCAAGTGGAGGAAAAGATGACATGGGGCTATAGACAAGGAAGGCTTATAGGGGTTTATTGCATGAGCTTTTAATTAACCTAAGCATCCTATTTACTAAGTGGGGTCATCCCAACCATCAATCCATAGGGTGCTATCAAACAAGTCTAATCCCATCCACCAACCAACCATTCCCAACCTTCCAATCCATAACCAACTAATCTTGTGAGGATTCCAGGCCACTCTTGACCGTGAGCACGGTTGTCATGACAGTTTGATACTCTATAGAGTTTGTACCACTTAGTAAATAGGATGCTTTTGCCAAAATAGTGCTAGTTGCCGAGAATCACTGGACTCCATGGATGGAAGATGAAGAAAAGGAACTGTTGTTCAGTTGTCCAATGGCCAATAAAATAGTATGTGCAACCGTCTGAAGAAATAAGCAAAACTTCAATACAAAAGCTTTATTCTATGAACATATTATTCCTATGTTTTCAAATCTATAATGGTGGTAATTAGTGTAAATCATAAATTTCTTTTTGTATATATTGATTCCTTTCAACAATATATAATATCAACTTTATTTGTTTTAATTCCTTTTGTGATACAGTTCAAAAACTAAATCTTTATTCTATTAAAAAAGATTATTCCTATTTTCCATACCAACAAGGGTGGTTAGCAATGTAAACAAAATTTTATTTTGTATACTTGTTGTACGCCTACTTCTCATTATGCACCACATACTTATTTATTGTAAAATCATTTTATATAGTGAAAGAATTGAACATTAATTTTAATAGAATTGTTATGCAAATGCGCTTTCAACTGTTTAATTAGTTTTATATTTAATCATCGTATTTAGCGTTTGAATGATTGATGTGACCCCTCTAAAATTTAGACCCAAAAAAAAAATCCCGCCACGGATCCTGAAATACACATGCCACGCCCATTGGTTATTAGGCAAAATTGCTACAAATGACTCTTTGATGATGGTATTTTCTGTAGAGCACTCCTCAATTCTGGTTTTGCTAGAAACCACTCTTCAATGATGGTTATTTGCTAAAACACACGTCAGCTACAATAATCATGAGCAAATTTGCTGCTGGACACTTTTCTTTTGTGGTCTTTGCTAGAGGACACTCTAGCTTCAAATGAGTCTTTGCTCATGGACACTACTTATTACTTGTGGTAATTAGCTAACAGACAGTATGGTGAATAAAATATGACTTCTCATGCATGAAAGAGAGAGAAGATTTCACAAATGGCTAAATTGCCCTTGAAATTATTAGCAAATTTGACCATATATAATTATATTTTATAAATCAAATATCATAAATAATATTAAATCTGAGCATATAATCAAAGACTTGGATTTAATAAAAAAATTTGATAATATGCTAATATTTAATAATATTTATGATATTTTATTTATAAAATATAATTATATGGTCAAATTTGTTACAACAATTACATGGTCAATTTAGCCATTCGTGAAATCTTCTCTCTCTTTTATGCATGAGAAGTCATATTCTATTCATCACAGTGTCTTTTAATCAATTACCACAATTAAGTAGTATATAGTGTCTATGAGCAAAGACTCATTTGAAGAGTGTCCTCTAGCAAAGACCAGAAAAGAAGAGTGTCTAGCAACAAATTTGCCCAATAATCATTTAAGAGAGATAGAACTTTTCAAAGGCCAAATTTGCTAGTGGACATCATTCTTTTGTGGTCTTTGCTATAATAGATACTACTACTTAATTACGTAGTTGCTACAAGACACTCTTTAAATGTGGTAATTGGCTAAGAAACACTCTAATCCTTAAAATAAGACTTTTGTTGCATGAAGGGGAGAGAAGAGTTTGCTAGTACTCCCTCTGTCCAAGAATATAATTCTAGCTTTAGTCAAAGTCAAATATTTTAAACTTTGACTCATAATATCTCTAAAAGTAAATAGTTATAAATATAAAGAGTTACATATTATGATAGTTGCTTTTAAGACGAATCTAGCAATATCTTTTATATTTCAATCATCGTAACTTTTTCTCTATTGATAGTTGAAGTTAAAATTATTTGACTTTCACCAAACCCAGAAATGCTTATATTTTTGGACAGAGGTAGTAGAATATGACTGGAGGTGCAAACTACTACTACTGTGTCGTTCCCTACTAAACCCAACACTCCTCTTCCCTCTCAACCCTGACTGTTCATCGCCTCACCGAAACGTCCCATCGGAGAGTCAACTTTGTATCCCCAATTTCCCCTGCGACGCCGGCAGCCATCCTCTTCAACCTCGAGGGCAGTTATAGCCGCCGACGATGCCTAAACGCCAGAGGTTCTAGTCGCTTCACCAGATGCGCGACGCATGCGGGCGCTTCTCACGTAGCGTAGTGACCATGGGTTCTCCGTCGGACACCCGCAACTCCTCGGCCCTCATCCCGTTTGACCTCAGCTTTAGCCACCATGGCATGCCTCTGCCATAGCCTGAGACACCGTGCACCTCGAACGCCACGGACAAAGGGATGGGCCTTGCATAAGCCTCTGTCTCAGCCACCGCGACCGCGAGGAAGAAAGGTAAGGGAACAACAACAACCTCTGCATCAGCCATCGCCACGAATCCATCTGTGCGTAATGTGTACTACTCCTACGTGCTTCACTTGATTAATCTGATAAAGTAATTCGATAGACTAATAAATGCACTTTCAGATTCATTAGAAACATGCTAAATTCTGATTATAGCTGCTCTCTCAAATAAAATATCCTCTATAATAATGAAGTAATCCAATAGACTCTCTAAAACTTCTTATATCTATATTTAAAAATCATTAAAATATAGGAAAGTTGGGTCTAGTTTTGAAGCTTTCATCACTACGAATACATTGGTAAAATCGTTTTTGGACTTGACATTTGATTTGAGAGTTATCAAATTTTTTAGCTTTAAAATTAATGTTGCATAGAATGATGTCAGCAATTCTATTTTTCTTCTTTGCATGCACACATTTTCTTCCCCTGCATACGGTTATTACGGCCATATAGCAAGCTTCCATGACTGGCTAAAAATAGCTACTGAGAGCAGTATTTTTGCTATTGGAAGAAATAGAAACACATATAGGACACCTGTTGGATGGCATTTTTGTTGAAATTCTTCAAATTTATAGATAAAGATTAATATAGAAGAGCTCTTGGAGATGCTCTTAGTTTGTCTATATATGCTATATGTATCGATTTATGAGTACCGTCTGCTTCACTTGATTAATCTGTTAGTCATGCTATCCATCAGAAAATGATTATTATCTCATCTCATCAATCTCTTTATTATAGGTCCTCAAGCCCAATTTCCCCAATGTCCCACCAGGGTTTGAAGACAAAAGGAAGAAGAAATCTAAAGAAGTGATCTTTGATTTTGTTTGTGATGCCGATGTGCCATCTGGACATGAAGTCTAATGTGACCTCAAGTTGAAAAAATGCACATCAAGTTTACATTCACTAATGAAAGCCGCGATGTGCCGCGATGTTAGACCTCACGAGGTGCTGTCTTGCAAGGAGATGATGGTCCTTCCCTGTTGATTACAAACACTAATATAGTTTGACATGCTATATTATAATTATTATTAACTGTGTGCCTTGTAAAACTTCAGATCATGGCTAGGGTAGAGGATCTTCGGATGATTCTGAAGAAAAAAGGTGATGGACACTGTGTACAAGGGTAACAAATAATGAACTTTTAGCCATGTATGAATGATCTTATCTAGTGCCACTTTGTGATTTTGAAATTATGACAGATTATTCTGAAGAAAAAAGGATATTGTAGTATGTCAGACTAACTAGCGTCTTTTTAGGCGAAGATGATGATCAAAAATCGATCAAGACACATATATGACCTAATAATATATATACATTCACAAAATAGCATTGGCCAGTTCACCACCACTGAATATACATAGATGAAGATCGACATGCATCCATATACCCCTGTTCATCATCAGCACACGGAAAGAAAGAAACAAAAAACAAAAGCATCAAACTAGTACTAGTAGTTAACGACTATGAAAGGGATGACCAAAGCACGGTGATGACAACGATCTAGGAGGAAGTCGATCTCTTCTTGAAGGCAGACTTGTATCCCGCGTCCCGAGCAATCTCACGGTGCCTCTCAATGTCGTCGGGCACCCCAACATTATCGCAAAACAACCGCAATGCATGCACCTGAACCTCCTCCTTCTACTCGAACTCCCTATCTTGGCAAACCGGGCACAAGTACACAGTCTTGCCAGAGGAATAATCCACCCAGTACACGACACGCGTGCCACCGTTGGGGGAGTGGTAGTAGTTGGCGGAGTCGCTGATGTCGCTGTACTCTTCGTCCCTGTCATCGTCACCGACAGTCGCCTTGACGACCTCCAGTGGCGCCACCTCCTCCTCCTCTGCCGCCGCCGCAACGACCTCCTCCTCATTCCATGCCGCCGAGACGTCCGAGGCTAGAGCGCGGTGGATGCGCTTTAGCGAAAGCGAGCGTGACTCGCCGCGGCGTGCTCCAGCCAGGAAGGAAGACAAACCACCGGTCTATAAAGAGTTGATGAACAGTAAAAGTCCCTAAAATTGTACGGAACATGGGCAGGAACATAACGCGGACTCTGGGAGGAGAGGGGTGCGGTGGTTGCGGTTGCCAGCGGGCTCCCTTGAGTCCCCGTGGGTGCAATGGCAGTTGAGCGTGGTGAGCGGCGAGCGAGGGCTGAGGTGGTTTGAGCGCGGCAAAGAAGACAAGAAGAAGGAGAGAGGGAACCGGATCCTCTGACTTAAGGCACCGGGCAGTGGGTCACTGCACATGGGCCATGCACAACCACAACCCCACTCGTCAGCATGAGTAACTTAAGTCAGCGGAACCCCCGTTCGAGGGTGGAGTGATGGTGGAAACAGGAGTGCGCCCCTAATATGGGTGTGAGGTTGAGAGGCACCTTCTGTCATACTAGCGCGCTTAATACACTGAAAATGGGACCGTGAAAGATGGTTCCACCTTTCCTTGAGTCCTGAGTAGAACTTTAGCATATGTCGTAAAGAAATGGAAGGCAGAAAGTTTTTTTCCTTATTTTTAGTCAGGAAGGCAGAACATTGGAATTGATATAACTTCCCTTTGGATTTAAGAGAAAGTTTAATTAATCATGTTTCCTACCTTTCAGCTGATTGAAAGCTTCTAATCAAAAGCATACTGTCTCAATTCCTATATTTTTTGTATCCTAGTACATTCAAAGGGGGGTAAATGAATGAGGTCGGTAGTTTCTACAATTTGAATATATTAAAAGGATTTAGGGCTAGAAATCACCGTATCAATAGGAGAAAAATAAAACTTACCACCATTTAAACGATATAGATGTTACCGAATGGCTTTCTCTAGAACGAGCCCAATTGGCTAGTATCGAATCTGGTTCCCACTAGGCCCTCCAAAAAAAATTCAATGGCGAGTGAATAGAATATTTTAATAAACATACTCCCTCCATTTTTATATTATTATCATAGTTGACCTTTTTAGTTAACTTTCATCATTCATCTAGGGAAATAAAAATATTATATGTATTATTATGGTTTGTTTTATCATCATAATAAATTAATGCATAACTTATAATTTAATGGCTAGGGCAACCATGGCCTGCTCTAACGTGCCTACATCGTCTATCATACTTGCATGTTATGCCCTTATATATGCCATGTTTATAGACAATTTTGTCTTGCTTGTAGTGGTGGTCACTATCACCATCGAGCTCATGTAATGGATGCAATTGTTCTTTTTAAAGGCTATTATTCATGATATGTTATAGAGTCCGAGTAGTGTATTTGTAAAAAAAAATAGAGTCCTAGTGGACTTCAACTCGTCCCGCTTGGTGGACTTTAACTCAACACGCTAGCTATGAACACAAGGCCAGCTCTTTATTAATATATTTCGTTAATGGACCATCTTATCTCTTTTCTATTTGCTAGTTATGAGTTGTATTTGGTATGAAGACTTGAAAGGATCATAGTGACCGAGAGGGGGGGGGGGTGAATCGGGAACTACCACTATGTACCAAATTCGCCAAAACCTAAAACCGATCACTCAAAACAACTCCTACACAATCCTAGTGGTGATCACACTAGCAAGATAATGATCCTATGGAAGGAACAACAAGCTAAGCATACTAGTGGATCACACAAACCCAATACATCTCCTATGCAATTCTAGTGGTGATCACACTAGCAAGATAATAGTCCTATGGAAGGAACAACAAGCTAAGCATATTAGTGGATCACACAAAGGCAATACAACTCCTATGCAAGCTAGTTACCAAAGATACACGGAAGCAAACAACTAGCTAGCAAGGAGTTCTACTCAAGCAAAGCTACTAGATCAACAAGCATATAGAAAGCATACAAGCATGAGTAGCACAATACATACTAGGGTGATCAATCAAGCCAAAACAACTCCAATACATGCTAGTGATCAAGCATGAAGGCTAAGCACTACTAGCAAGTAAAAGAGGCCTATTCATGCAAGTCTACAAGGTAGTCAACAAGAGCAAGATAAGCACACAAACATGAATAGACGGTATGTAAATGCGGAAGGTAATGCATCGAAATAAGGAGTAGAGTAAGAGATGGATCATGATTTTTTCCTGAGGTCTCAGAAGAATGGCGCCTTACCTTACTCCTCGTTTGACCACTCCCGCCTGAGGCCCGGTCCCTCCCGCCACCAAGTGGAGTTCTCGCCCACGATCCCGCAATCACTCCTCGAGTGAAGACACGGTGTGCATCACTACTGCACAAAGCACAAGCTTGCCTCCCTTGAGAACTTGTCGGACTCCCAGAGCCGACACGGGCGCTCACTATTGATGCCCCTTCCAACGGCAGGCTCAAACCATGTACAAACTTGTGACGGCCTTCACAACCAATCACGATAGGCTCGATCATCGACACCTAACCGGTCTAGGTCTCACCATAGATCAAGAGTAACAACCTAGATCACACCCTCAAGGACACCCTAGCCTTAGATGTGCAAGGTAGCTCCTTGTTACTCTCACTAGCACTCTCAAGATATCCAATATCCTCTCCTTGTGCTCTCCTCTTTTCCTCTTAGACCTTACCAAATATCCTCAGGTATTCTACTAGCCAAGAGAAGTCTCCATGACCCCAGCAACAAAGTTATATAGGCTCCCAACCTCAAACTAGTCGTTGCTCCACGAAATCAGCTTTCTGGGCCTCCAGACCGGCCTGTCTGATGTCGAAGCTTGAGATCGGCAATAAAATGTATAGGGCTACATCGAGACTAAGAACTATGATGGTAACACAAGACGCCGAGTTATACAGGTTCGGGCCCTCTCAATGAGAGTAAAAACCCTACGTCCTGTGTTCTGTGTGTTCTATTGATGTTGTAGAAAAATCCTGTCTACTTGTCCCTCAACGAGGGGTACCCTGCCACCTTATATATCCGGTCGGTAGGGGGGTACATGAAGAGTCCTAGTCGTAACCCCTTAGGATTTACATAGAAAGTCTATCTTTACATGCCTTGTGCTCCAAGTTGAGTCGGTCCGCTTCCTTATTGATGAAGTACCCGGTCGGCTACCGACTTAGTCTTGTATGAGGATACCCGTAAGGCACGTATCCCACAGCAGCCCCGAGTGCTTCCTGATTTTGAGCTTCAACTCTCAAAATGATCTTCAATGTAGATCATAAATTAGTAAGACCTCTTTATCGAAGTTCCAGATAGATCTGGTGCACCGGTTAGGTGCACCAGATTAGGTGTAGCCCCCGACTCTTGTATAATTTGGAGACTTAACAAATAATGCAAGAGTCTAATTATATTAGCTCTTATTATTTTGTATATATTTTACACAAACTATCAAGCTTGAGTCTAACAAACCTCTGGTCATCAAACCAGTAAGTTAACTTGCAAAGCTTCAACCTTGCCGACTGATTATTAAATAGGCCGAGTGACATCCACCATGTTCGAGTGACTGGTTGGTCTGAATTTTATGATTTCAATCATATTCAATTCATGTGGACCAATATGGCATCAATCATATAATGGTACTAAGCTAAATGACATCAATCATAATACAGTCTTTCCCTGATACTTAGTCACTCTAATTATCCATAAGTCCAATTTTGACAATTTGGTTATTGATTTCAATCAATACTATAACCTTTGAACTTATATCCATATGACCATCAAGTCCTTTGCTACATGATCATCAAATCATATAGATATGGCTAAATTATTTTCAAATGCTTCTCATCAAACAAGCCCCCAAGCTTTATTTCTCAACGTCTTTAGACCCTAATCATATTTTAAGGACCTTAATTAATCTTTGCTTAAGCAAAAAATCATCATCACTGTAAGGCCCACCCTGGCCCATGGGACCCTTAGGTCAAAAAGTGGGAGTATAAAATCCAGTGTCGAGTTGACTCTCAGTCCACACCGCATTTGCGCACGAACCCTTCGTCTTCCTCGCGCCTGCTCTGTTCTTGACTCCTCAACTTTCCAGCTAGGGTTAGCACCGTCACTTTCAGCCACCGCAGATCTCGCCGCGCTTAGCCCCCAAGCCTTTGCTAGGATTCAGCATTTGATTCGCCACGCCCAAAACCATCATCGCCATGGGTCGCAAGAAGGTTTCCACCTCGATCCCTGCCACTCCCACTGCCGCCGCCGCGTCCTCCTCATCAGAGATCGACATCCCGGAGCAGCTTTGGGAGTTTTCGAAGAGCAACCTCTCCCAGGCCGACATGAATATGGTGGTCGACGACATCCTTCAAGAGCAAGTGCGGATTGACCAGAAGGTACCCTGTGAATCTTGCCCCATCCCTATTCATAAACAGATAGTTGTATTCTGCTCGTTCTTCGAGCATGGCTTTGGAGTCCCCTGCTACAGCTTCTTGCATGGACTCCTTTTCTTTTATGGGATTGAGCTTGTCAACCTCAATCCCAATTCCATCCTTCACATCACCATCTTCGTGCATATGTGTGAAGCATTTCTGGGAATCTTCCCCCATTTCAATTTATTCTGCCATTTGTTTGTCCTCCACCCACTATCGACCAAGGACAATCAAGTAGCTATAGGCGGCATTGGCTTCCGGTTGTGCAAGAAGGAGGCCTACATCAACATGCCATTGAAGTCTGGGAACAAGAACTGGAGGATGAGTGGTTTTACTGTGACAACCCTCCCCCTGTTCTTGCCGATTTCACCGGTGCCAAGGCAATTCCTCTGGCGTAATGGATAGAGAAGCCTGATCTGACCGATCCTCAGGTGGTCACTCTGCTGAAAAAGATAGCCGACTTGAAGGCTGAAGGTATTGATGGAATTACCACCGCCAAGAGCTTCATAGTACGTAGAGTGCAGCCCCTGAAGCTATAGAGTCACCCGGCGTGGAACTACGTCAATAATG
Source organism: Eleusine coracana subsp. coracana (assembly GCA_032690845.1). NCBI lineage: Eukaryota > Viridiplantae > Streptophyta > Magnoliopsida > Poales > Poaceae > Eleusine > Eleusine coracana. The sequence continues at coordinate 41,542,390 of CM064434.1, forward strand.
ACGAAACCAGGGAGATGCCTGACCCGCCGAATGGTGAGCTCCGTATGAAACACCTATCAAAAATGTTTGAAGGAGATATCCTTCAGGATGACTTGTTGATCAAGAAGGCGTATAACAAGGGCCTATACGGGCCCGAGTAAGCCTCAGTCTGCTTTGAGCAATCCTTAATGTTCTTGTCTTGATGCCCTGCTTGATATTTTGATTCTTGTTAGGTTTTGGATACTTATATTTCTCATCCTCCGCTCCCTCTCACCGATTCTGAGGGACCGGACTATGTTGAGAAGACGCAGCAGACTGGCATTGGAGGCTCGAGCTCTTCTGTAGGCGCTCGTCCTGACCCGATCTCCACCCTGCCTCCCCCCGGTCGGCGAGTAAAGCAGACCATTGGGTGCCAACGGCAATATATAGGAGATCAGGATGATGATGAAGAGTTGTCGTCTGCTTACACTAGTCATCTCACCCCCACTCCCTCCGATCGACCTTCAAGCCAGTCGGAGCCCTCGAGCCAAACTCAGAGTGATGCTGGGAGGTTGGATCAGACCGACAAGGCAGAAAAATCTGCCCAAAAGAGGAAGGAGACTGATTTCCAGTCGACTTCTTCGAAGAAGAGGTTGTGCCGAATCAAGCTCAAGAAGGCTCCTAGGTTAATTCGTTAACCATATGCTCCTTGTCTCTTATTGCCATCCGTAACACATCTTAATTTCTTCCATATTCATTTTGACAGTAGTCAGATGAGTGATTCTTAGAGTGCACAAGAGACGGAGACACTCAGTCTGGACCTCCTCCTTGCCTGACTGATTTGCCCATGTCGGTCAGCAAGTCATCAAACACACCGATCGAGGTGGATAAGCTAGTCGACAAGGCAATTCCTGCCCCCATTCCGGCACCAGTACCCCAACTTGCTCCTACCGTCGTCCCTTCACCTCTTGACAAAGGTAAGGTGACATTATCTGCAGATTTACTCGATCGGCCCGAGGTGGAGGACGTGGAAATCATGCATCAACATCGAGAAGCTAGCAAGGTACTTCAATACTCTGCTTTTGCTTTGTCTTAATCTTGCCTTTAAACTTAACCCCTTTTTGTATACAGAAAATGTATGCTCTCGTAGAGAGAAAACAGGCCAGGGTGGAATACCTTGAAGCCAAGACTTTTGGTATGTCCTAAACTCTTTGGTCTTCAAGTCTTTAAATAAGACTAACACTTTGCTGGTGTTTTGCAAGTCACCGATCAGCAGCTTGCCAAAGCACAGAAGGAGATTGAAAAGCTGCAGACCGACCAAAGAGAAATGACCAAGGCCTTGAACCAAGGCCGAGAAGATTTACCTGGTAAGATCACTCACCACCTGTTGTTTACATAACCGACCAATCACTCTAATGCTAAAGATTCAAATATTTCTCTTTTAGCTCGTGACCAGAAAGTTGCCGACCTGGAGAAGTTAAATTCCAATCAGCAATGGTTTGTCAATGCCTTGAAGTCTGAGAAGGAAAACCTCTCGAAGTCGGTCGAGGACCAGAAGGCCGAGATCACTTGGCTGCAGAAGGAGCTAAAGGAGGCTGACGCCAAGAGAGAGGAAGCTAAGAGCACCTCCAAATCCTTCAAATGTAAACTTGCCAGTAAGCGCTTTGTTATTTTTCACATCTGCTTGATTCCTCTTTTGATCATAATGAACAGAAATAATCACTCGCAGCTTTATCTTATGCCACTCGAAAGGCAATGGAATATGTTCATGCCGACCGAGAGGAGCAGTCTAGCCATTCCTTGGAGTACTTGCTAGAGCATGCGTCAGAACATATTGCTCATAACACTCGACAAGTGGCGACTGAAGCCGGGAGTCAGGTTCTGGCTATTTGCCAATCCTTGTCTCCCGCTCTGCCATTGGACAAGATCAAGGAGGTCTTCAACCCTGACTTGACTGACGACCAATGCCAGTTGCTCTTGGATTCCATGCTGGAGACTTCTCGAGCTTTGGTCAACAATATAGAGATCAATCCGACCGTGCCTACTCCTCTAGCAACTCCTGAGGTTGAGGTACGAGCTGAATCTTCCTCTCCTTCAAAGGAGCTGTAAATCCTATAATATTAGAGATCATTAGCAATACCTATGTAATGAAACAATATTACCTGTATGTAAACTAGTTTCATTCTTATCATCTTTAAAAGATTGATAAAATGTCATAAGTATGTTTCTGTCATTGAGAAACTCAAATTGTATCGGTCTGCCTTAACATTTTAGGTTGTGACTCGTAACCGCGTAATAAGCAGATTTGACCAATCGACACATGACCTCTCGCACTTTGGCTCTGGGTTTAGTGTAGTGGTAGTCTGATGTGCAGTATAAAGTATATAACCATAATGTATAGACGTTAGACCAAGAAAATGAAGACCGTATTCAAAGAGAAGAAATCTGTCAAAAAGTAGTCCAAAACCAAAATATGGTTAGACTAAGGTGGGACATTGTTACTAGCCCCCTGGCTCGATTGTTTAATAAAATAAATTAAGGAATCAAGACAATATAGAATGAAAATCATCAAAAAATCTTTCATCAAAAAGACCGAAGTTTCATTCATGAATAATGTATAAGTATACAAGGGAATAATTAAGTATAGAAACGACGTAGCTGATTTGTGTTCCAAGAATTTGGTATATCATCGCTGTCTTCATACATCAGTCGGTAAGCCCCCGGGCGAGTGTCTTCCATCACAACATATGGTCCTTCCCACTTTGGAGAAAGCTTATGCTGGTTCTTCATTGACCGCACTCGACAAAGCACTAAATCTCCAACTTGGAAGTGGCGATTACGTACATTTTTATCATAAAAACGATGTAAGCCTTGTTGGTAAAGTGCCGATCGAAACAGAGCGCGATCACGCAACTCCTCTGCTGCAATCAAATCAATCTCTTGATTCTCCTCAGAAAGCTGCTCATCATATGCCTGAACCCGTGCCGAAACAAGGCTGACTTCGATCGGTAGCACAGCTTCTGAGCTATAGACCAATGAGAAAGGTGACTGACCAGTTGCCCGACTGGTGTTTGTGCAAAGCCCCCAAAGAACTGAAGGTAATTCTTTGACCCATCGACCGGCATAAGGCTTAAGCCTGTCGAATATCTGAGGTTTCAATCCTTGAAGAATCATACCATTGGCCCGTTCGACCTACCTATTGCTTTGAGGATGAGCCACTGATGCAAGGTGGATTTTTATTCCCATCTCATCGGCAAAGTCACGGAACTCCACTGAAGTGAATTGAGTGCCATTATCGGTAATGATATCATGGGGAACCCCGAACCGAGTGAAGACATCCTTGACAAACTTGATAGCCTTCTTTGACGTAATCTTGCTAACTGGCTTTGCTTCAATCTACTTGGTGAATTTGTCAATAGCAACAAACAGATAAGTGAACCTGCCTGGCACCTTTTTGAAAGGACCAACAATATTGGGCCCCCAAACAGCAAAGGGCCAAGTCAAAGGTATCATATGAAGTTGCTGTGAAGGCACATGTGTTTGTTGAGCGAAGAATTGACAACCTTCACACGTCCGAATGATCCGGTGTGCATCTTCAACCACCATGGGCCAATAAAACCCTTGCCGGAAAGCTTTGTCGACCAAAGTCCTAGAAGCTGCATGATTGCCACATATCCCGAAATGAATTTCTTCTACCAACTTCTGGCCTTCTGGTATCGAGATGCATCTCATCAAGATGTTTGATCCTCCTCTTTTATAGAGTTGGTCTCCCACTAACAAATACCCCTGGCATCGGGTCTCCAACCTCCGTTGCTCATTAGGATCCGAAGGTAGCGTTCCCTTATCCAAATATTGGATGAGCGGGTCGCGCCAATCGGTCTCCATGTTGTCATCACCAACAAGATCAGTGACATCACTCATTAATACATCCGACCGAGGAGAAATCATGGGGGAATCCAGAGTGTGTAAGAAAACACCTGGCGGGACCACAGACCGGGATGATCCCATTTTAGCCAATTCATCAGCCGCTTGGTTATTGTCTCGAAGAACATGCGTGAACTTCAATCCATCAAATTTGTCTTCAAGCTTCCTTACTTCTTGACAGTAAGCACTCATATTGTCATTCACACAGTTCTAACCCTTAGTGACCTGATTAATAACCAAAGCCGAGTCACCAAAGACGTCGAGGCGCTTGATGCCGAGTGACGCGGCAATGCGCAGACCGTGTAGAAGGGCTTCATACTCCACAGCGTTGTTAGATGCGCGAAACATCAACTGAAGGACATATCAAAGCCTCTCTCCAGTGGGTGATATAAACACGACTCCCGCACCCGCTCCTTGTAATTGAAGAGACCCATCGAAGTACATTTTCCAATACTCGATGTCTTGTGCAGTAGGTGGGTTTTGAATCTCTGTCCACTCAGCAAAGAAATCAGCTAGCACTTGTCCCTTTATAGCCAACCGAGGCGCGAACATGATGGAATATTGACCAAGTTTGACTGCCCACTTGGCGATTTTGCCTTCGGCTTCTCTGTTGTGTAGAATTGTGCCGAGTGCAAAGGAAGTCTGGACTTCGATTGGATGAGCTTGAAAATAATAGTTCAACTTCCTGGAGGTAACCAACAATGCATACAACAACTTCAAGATCTATTGGTATTTTACCTTAGAGGCGCCAAGGACCTCACTCACAAAATAGACCGGGTGTTGTACTTTTTGTATATGTCCCTCTTCTTCTCGGTCGACCGTTAAAACAGTACTCATAACCTAAGTTGTGGCTGATATGTAAAGCTGAAGTTTTTCTCTTGGCTTGAGAGGCACCAATACTAGAATCCTGCTGAGGTAAACCTTCAACTCGTCCAATGCCGACTGCGCCTCTTTGGTCCAAACAAAGTCTTCATGCTTTTTAAGTAGTCAAAAAAGTGGTAACCCTCTAACCCCCAGTCGAGAAATAAAGCGAATCAAAGACGCCATGCATCCAGTTAGCTTATGTACATCCCTTTGAGAATTAGGTGGCCCCATACCAAGGATCACCTTGATTTTATCTGGGTTTGCTTCTATACCTCGTTTTGATACGATGTAACCGAGTAGCTTTCCCGAAGGAACCCCAAAAACACACTTCTTAGGATTCAGCTTTATTGAATAATGCCTCAGATTGTCAAAGGCTTCTGCCAGGTCAGAAATAAGCTCTTCGACAATCCGAGTCTTGACGACGATGTCATCAACATACGCTTCTGTATTCTGACCGATCTGAGCAGCAAGGCAGCGTTGAATACCTCATTGGTAAGTCGCGCCAGCATTTTCAGACCGAAAGGCATTGCGATATAGCAATAGGTGCCGAAGGGTGTTATAAAGGAAGTTTTAATCTGATCTTCGAACTTCAGTGGGATCTGGTGATAACCTGAATAGGCATCCAGAAAGCTCAAGAGCTCACACCCGGCTATTGAGTCTACAATCTGATCAATACGAGGAAGAGCGAAGGGGTCTTTAGGACAGACCTTGTTGAGATCAGTATAATCAACACACATCCTCTATTCTTTATTCTTCTTGGGTACAAGAACTAGATTTGTTAACCAGTCGGGATGATACACCTCCTTTATAAACTTAGCATCTAATAGTCTAACTATCTCCTTCTTCATGGCGTCCTTGCGATCTTGCGCAAAACTTCTAAGACTCTACCAAACGGGGGTAGCTCTAGGAGGTACCCTTAACTTGTGCTCAATCTTTTCCCTAGAAACTCCCGACATGTCAGATGGTTTCTATGAAAAGATGTCCCTATTTTCCTGGAGGAAAAGAGTGAGCGCGAGTTCCTATTTCTCGTCGAGGTTGGCCCCAGCATAAGTTGCCTTATCGGGGTCCTCAAGATCGAGCAGGATTTCCTCGGTTTGGATGTCATCGATCTGAATCTTGTCTTTGGTAGGCTTCTTTGTTGGAACCTCCGCTCCGGTCTGCTCCTCCGTGCCGACTGCCTGCTGGATCTCCTTCTGGTTGGATAGCTTCAACTGTTTATTGGCCATCTCACAACTCTGTACATCTCAATTGACAGAATTCCGAAGATCAGAGTGGAGGCAGATTATTCCATTCGGGTCTGGCATCTTGAGGGTGAGATATGGATAATGCGGGATAGCCATGAATTTAGCCATAGCCGGTCGACCGATGATAGCATGATATGCTGAGTCGAAATCCGCCACCTAGAAGAGAATGCGCTCGGTCCTGAAATTCTCACGGGCCCCGAAGGTGACCAGCAGACTGATCTATCCAATAGGAACTGAAGTCTTGCCAGGTACAATCCCGTGGAAAGGTGAAGAACTCGGCTGAAGATCATTGATTGACAGACCGAGCTCTTTGAGAGTCTTGGTAAAGATTAAGTCCAAACTGCTTCCTCTATCAATGAGTACTTTGTTGAACTTTACTTCCTTCATTGTAGCAGCAAGCACCAGCGGGTATTGACCCGGCTTCGGGATGTGCTTGGGGTTATCAGACCGATCAAAGGTGATTGGCATCTCAGACCACCTCATGAATTGAGGTGCAACCGGTTCCACCGAGTTGATCTCCCGATGTTCTAGCTTCTGCTTGCGCTTGGATACGTAGGCATCCGGGCCACCGAAGATGAAGTTAGCTTCCTTGTGGGGCTCATGGAACTCTCCTGAGCCATCCTTGTCGCCATCGTCATTGGTGTTGTCTTTGTTATTGCGCCTCAGGGGATCTTTGGCCACCTTGAGCGCTGCCGTTGCAAAACCCTTCAGTCGATAGCAATCCTTTGCTTTTATGGTTTCCCTTTGGGTGCCAAAGGCATGGGCCACTCAGCAGCTCATCCGCGGATGGTTGGCTTGTTCGAGGATTCTTCTGAAGTCAGTCCACCGTGTGAACCACATTATCAGGTTCCTCTTCTCGTAGTTCTTGGAGGACTCGGGCTTGTCCGACCGCTTCTCTTTGGCTTTTCCCCGGATGTCATACAGTGCCGACTCACCAGACGCAAACTTGTCAGCGATTTCAAAGCACTCTTGAGCAGTCAGTTTGGGATCATGATTCCTCCGACCGATCTCACGAACCAAATCATCGCTACGGATCCCTCCTTGGAAGGCGGCAATGATTTGTTGGTCCGGGACATTGTTTGATGTAGTCACGAAGAGGTTTGTTGGTCTTCTGCTTGATCCGAGTGAGGTCGAAGTGGTTGCCCGGTCGATTGCAGGTAGCTTGGAAACTTTCTATGAGCTTCCTGTTGAGGTCTCCCCAGGATGTGATTGACTCCTCTGGAAGAGATGTGACCCATATGCGAACAGCTGGATCCAGGCAGACCGGGAGGTATTTAGCCATTACATAGGAGTCACCTCCGGCCGACCGAATCGCCGTGCTGTAAAGCTGCAGCCACTCTCGGGGATTGGTCTGACCATCGTATTTTTCGATGGGGACCGGCTTGAATCCTTTTGGCCATCGAGCTATGCGAAGCCTAGAGATGTAAGCCTTAATGCCATCGATCGCATCGTTGGTCGGCATCATCGACCGCCTATGCCAGTCTGGGGACAGAGTTGCACAGCGGCCATGTTACGGACCAACATCGTCATCATGGCGATGTTGCCGATGGTCATTATCATCATTATCGCGCCAATCCTGATCGTCACATCCACGTCGGTCATCGCGGTTGTGCCTTGGAGGAGGATCTTGACGGTCATCTCATCGGTCGTCCCGTCGGACGTCCGTTCTCCAATCACGGTGTTCTTCCTCATAGCGTCGGTTGTCCCGAGCGCGTTCTTCATAGTGAGAATTGATGGTATCTCATCCATCATGGAGGCTGGGAGAATTTCTTAGATCTTCACGCCTTTGCTGACCTCGCGAAGATACGTGACTAGAGCTTGTGACCGACTGAGATTTTGCGGCTTCTTGAGCCGCAGCGGCCTTAAGCATAGCCACCGCCTTCTGCATCACAGGGGTCTGATAATTCGCGTTGGCCATTAGAGTGTCAAGCAAAGTTTTGGCCCCTGTGATGTTATTCTGAGGAGTGTGGTAGACCTTGACGCCATCCACTTCGAGTTCTGGACCGAGATCCAGTCGGCGTGCGTTGCGTGAACTGTGCGACCCTCTTGGTCGACGGTGGTGTCCGACCGATAAGTCATTAATTGGAGGGTCCTCCTCCTGTTGACCTCCTTCGGCTAGTTGATTCGGGTGGTCATCAACGGGGTTATCTTCATGTTCACCGCTTTGGTCACCATCCTGGTCTCCATCCGCGGGATCTGCTATATCCACCATGTTGATAGTATGGGGATATGGGTAAGCGGATCCGACCGAGTCCTCATCAAAAGACCAATCCGATTTTGAATCATTCCCGAAGGAAGGATCTTCTTCCTCAGATCCGAGTGGGACCAATGCGGGGATCATGCCAGACAAACTCGGTTATCATGCCATGGAGACGGCTGCGGCCGAGTTGGATCTGTGGTTTTTCAGACCTAGGGCTCCGTTGTCACCGACTATGAAGTCGAGTGATCCAAAGGAGATCTTGAAATCCGGTGGATACTGGATGATGGGAATTTCGGCCATCGTAGTCGATGGAGAATCCCAGTGAGCCTTGTCCCGTTCCTGGCATGCCAACTGTCAAAGCTTGAGATCGGCAGTAAAATGTATAGGACTACATCAAGACTAAGAACTACGATAGTAACACAAGACGCCGAGCTATACAGGTTCGGGCCTTCTTGATGAGAGTAAAAACCCTATGTCCTATGTTCTGTGTGTTGTATTGATGTTGTAGAAAAACCTCTGTCTACTTGTCCCTCCATGAGGGGTACCCTGCTGCCTTATATATCCGGTCGGCAGGGGGGTACATGAAGAGTCCTAGTCGTAACCCTTTAGGATTTACATAGAAAGTCTATCTCTACATGCCTTGTTCTCCAAGTTGAGTGGGTCGGCTTCCTTGTTGATGAAGTACCCGATTGGCTACCGACTTAGTCTTGTATGAGGATGCCCGTAAGGCGAGTATCCCATAGCACAAGGAATGTAGAGATAGACCGAATGGCTTTACCCTTGCTAAATCTCCAACTGTCCGGACAGTCCAGTCACTGGACCGGACCGTCCGGTCCACTTTCTCTCTCCATTCTAGGTAGGTCCGCAAACTGCAACCTCTCTGTCGTCCCTGCATTCCTACTGACCGGACCGTCCGGTCATTATTCTGTCTCATGTAGACAGAGTCCTTGATCCTTGCGCTAATTCCTGGAAAACTCCACATAGTGACCGTACAGTCGGGTCACCTCTGACCCCTCTGTCCGGTCACTACATCCAGAAGCTGAAACTTGTTGTCCTTGCTTGACTTGGTTTCTCGGCTTCTCCGAATAGCTCCTTGGCTTCTCCACTGTCACCTAGTGCCTGTGATTTCACCGAGCAACCTTGCACATCACCGACTAGACATGACGTAAGAGAATGACTTAGACCCCCTTGATAGTCCGGTTTTTCCTATGGACTCAAAGCGCTAACAACTACTCAAGTGTTCCAAACACTTGCACCATAGCTTGTCCTCTGCTTTGATCCATCTCCATCAACCCTTGGACTCCATCAAGCTCATAAGCCTCCATGCTTGCGGTCATTGTCATCCATTGCCAAGGACACCGTAGACAATCATCATAAGATAGAAAGGGTTTCCTACACGAACAACACTCATTTAGATATTAGTCACATTTCATGTTTGTCATGCATCACCAAAACTCCATACCTCGGGGTGACCTCAATGATCATGATCCTTACAATCTCCCCCTTTTTGGTGATGGATGACAACCACTACTTATGATGATCCAAAAACGGACGAGCAAGAAAGAACCAAAGGAAAAGAAAAGATTGAAGGGTATACCTTGGTCCTTACCTTGGAAGTAGTCTCCCCCTTGAGGTGTGCTAGGTGTTGAGGGAAGACTACACAATTATGTAGCGCACTAGATATTGAGCTTGAGCCGAATTTGTGCCCGCCTTGGTGTCGTGGTAGTCGATCTTGTTGATGTAGACACGTACCAAGGGCGTAGATGCTCATGTCGGTGAAGGTGTTCATTGTCACCATAGACACGCACCATCGTTGTATCTTCATGTTCATGTTCATCTTGATGTGATCTTCATGTTCCATTCTTCACGGGTTTGTCTTTTGAATCTTCATGTTCTCCTCTCCCCCCTTTGTGTTATCAACCGCCGTCTTCATCTCTCTTCTCCAAGTTTGACCTAGATGACTTGGCTTTTGGATCTTCTGTTTTCTCTCCCCCTTTGTCACCTATCACCAAAAACCACACAAAAACATAACAAAAACCAGGAGGCATAAGATAATTGGCAAGAGTTAGAATAACTCCCCCTTTCACGGTGCTCCTTCTTGGTTGTAGTGATGTTCCATCGTAGCTCCCCCTACACTTATGACTCAACAAAAGATTTTCTCAAATGTGCAAGAGTTAGTCATTAGGGAGGTGGGAATGTATGAGCCACTTGTCTTTGAGCCGCGCGAGTAGATTTAACCTTGGAGCTCGGTCGAACATGACTCAATGGGCATGAAGCACAAATGTCACTATTTGATTGTCTAGAGAGTCATGTACTCACATTGTAAATGAGCAACTCCCCCTAGACACATGCTTGGGAGCATGTATGGTATCATAATGCAAGGATGCAAAGATGCAAAGAGTGCAAATGCAACAAGTATACAATGCATGATGCGATGGTAACCAAAAGAGAGAGAACCACTATAAACAAAAGTGTCAACAACGAGTTGTTCCCTTCTCAAGCTTGATCACAAAGGACCATTCTTCAAAGCCTTGGGTACGCCATGAACCACCTTTCCAAGCTTAACCCATGTCCATTGCTATCTCAAGAAGGTCCGAAGTCAACCTACAAAAGAAGAGAAACAAGCACAAACAAAGACACAAACAAGAACAAACAGAGCACTATACATATGTACAAAGGACAAGCTCAAGGGTTACTCATGTGAAGTTGGAGAGGTCGAGAACATTGAGTTCTCCCCTTAGCTTGTTGAAGGTCTTCTCATCAAGTGGCTTGGTGAAGATGTCCGCCAATTGTTCATGAGTTCGCACGCTCACCAACTCAACGTCCTTCTTCTCAACATGGTCTCGTATGAAGTCATGTCTCACTTGAATATGCTTCGCATGACCATGATCTCCCGTCTTGAGAGCCATCCTGATTGCCGCCTCACTATCACAATATAGTGGCATTTGGGTGTAGCTGAGGCCATAGTCCAAGAGTGTTTGCCTCATGTAGATAAGTTGTGCACAACAAGCTCCCGCCGCCATATATTCCGCTTCAGCGGTACATAGAGCCACGGAGTTTTGCTTTTTTGAGCTCCAAGAAATTGACAACCGCCTGATGTACTCTTTCTATTCACTTTGCAACCCACAAAGTCAGAATCTGAATATCCAAGTAACTCAAAGTTTGATCCTCTAGGATACCATAAGCCCATGGTAGGTGTGTACTTGAGGTATCTCATTATTCTCTTTACGGCCTTCAAGTGTGACTCCCTTCGATTTGGTAGCGTGCACAAAAGCACACACTAAACATAATGTCCGGTCTCGAAGCGGTGAGATAGAGCAAAGACCTAATGATTGATCTATATAGCTTGGGGTTCACTGGTTTCCCTTTCACAACATCATCCAAGGGTTTGCTTGATGAGGACATCACTCCTAAGGATACATGCAATACTCCTCCAATTTTGGACTTGCAAGGTCCAATGACTAGAGCTCGTGCACGACGACTAAATTTAGAGGTGAGCTCATTCCTACGTTCTTCATTATATGTCACTTTTGAGAATGGTTTGCTACCTAATGATTATATTATAATTAGGAACCATGGAGAGGAACAGGAGATGATGGGAGAGGGACTTGGAGACGTGGAGGACCAGCAAGGACGTGGAAGCCAAGGTGGAGGCCCAACCAAAACCGACTTCGAGTTTGTTTCGGGGCTCAGGACCAGTCTGCACTAAAACGGATGCCCAAGACGCATACGGACTCGGATTTGGACGTTCTACATATGCACGGAAAGATAAGAAGAAGACCTTTCCAATGCCGCCAGTATCATATCAAAATTCATCAGGAGTCATTGGTTATCGTCGAAACAAGAGAGAGTCCAGAATCTGTTTCGGTGCTACGTCGCCTGTTTTTGGCCTTTGGGCTTTGTATCTAGTTGAACCCAAGTAGGGGTGCGTCCAGAGGGTCTTGCACGACCCTAGGGTCTTCATATACAGCCACCGCCGCACCATTAGGGTTTGGGTTTTGCTTAGATTATTCTGTTCATAACAGTTTTGCCATCGTCACGGTTTGTGAGACCCCAACTTCGTGAGATTCATAATACATCTGCAATTGTGTTGCTTTCTTCTTTGTTCTTGCTTGTGTTCTTGATTCGCAGGCAGGGATTAGCCTTCTCGGCGAGGTCAATCGTTTTAGGACGGTTGATAACCAGAGGAGAAGTCATGCTGCGATTGCGGGGTTTAGAACGTGTTGTTCTGAAGCCGGATCGATTTGTGTGTCGCCTCCGACCAAATCAACGTTTTCAGAATCTTTTGGAAGATCAGGAACCCTTGTCCACATCAAGTGGTAATCAGAGATTCAGGTGCACCGTCAGGTTCGCACTACCCTTAGTTAATTTTATTTTGTGTTCATCCTATCATCCACAGAAAAGCCAAAAAAAATTTTCCCCTCCGCCCATAACCACTTGTTTAGCCTTTGCATATTTCAATTTCAGAGTCCGTAGTGTTGAGTTTGTGCCCTAGTTTTTGTTTTGTCGCTGGTTTAGTTTGTGTTTTTGTCATCAGTAGTGTTTCCCTTGCAACCCTAGCCGCCATCCCCTTCACCATCCTCTGTTCTATCAGCTTTGTGTGCTAGGGTTGATTGATCGATACACCCACCCTAATCCCACCCTCAAACACCTCGGACCAATCCTCTCAAATTCCACTTCCGCTGCATCCACGCCGCTAAAAAAAATTTTACCCGATTCCAAACTCGACCCCTAACCCGACTCGGGTTTCTGGAAAACCGACTCCGACCCCCCTTCGGTAAAACGAGCATAACTTTTCGCTCGGTTGTCCGTTTTGGCTGAAATTTTTACAGGAGATTCTTGACTCAAAGCTCTGCCATGTGTGCCCTCGTCAAAAAATTCAAAAAAAATCGGGAAGATAAAGAAAAAATTGATTTAAGTTTAAACCCGACGTCTTCTGCAACTTCAAGATTTTCTGTAGGCCACATCCTACCTCTGTTTGAGCTGAAATTTTTTGTGGATTCTCCTCCATTGTTAGTGGGTTGGAGAAAAATATCAAAAAAAGAAAATAAAATAAAAGAAATTTGGGATTTCTACTAGTGCTACATCTAGCCTCCTGAAATTTCTGGATTTGGCTGTTTTGCACTTAGCCCCCTGTTATTGCCTATTGTGCCTTTGTCTCCTTGTTTCTACTTTGCTATCACTACTGTTCTAGGACATACTTAGACCAGCAACTAGGGACAAGTTACTTGGGCACTTATTCAGCTTTACTATCTGTTTTTGATTTGTGTACCACTCACATATATATATTTGGCCTTCCTAGCTCTACATATTTCTTCTGGACAGCACACAGGTTATTTTGTGACCCTTGCAATCATGGAACACATCTCTCTGGTATCCTTTGCTTTGCTTTTTAGAACTTTGTAAGAGCTTTGTAAGGAGTCTCTTTTTGTTGTGTTGAGAGGCACCACAGCTTAGCTGTTTTGTAGGGATAACCTTCACTGTTTGTTTCCTGTTTTGGTGTTTTTGATGGCAGGAAGTGACGACGGAGAGATGGCTTCACCCTCACAATTTGCTGAGTGCGTGAGCCAAGAGCAGCTCCAGAAGGCTTTGCAGGCTGCTCAGAGTGATTTGGCAGAGACGATCACCAGAGCCATTACTGATACGGTCAGCAAGCTTCACATTGGAGAAAGCATCGAGCGGTTAGAGAAGCGGGTCTCTAAGTTAACCGATCAGGTTGTCGCATTGGAGACCGCTCCTAAAACCAACAATACAAACACCAATAACAACAACAACGATGTCGAAGACGTCCATGATGAAGACACGGTGTATAAGGCTGATGGCACCGTGGATAGGTCAGCTACAAGGACTGCACGATTACGACGTCGTTTGCAACATAATACTCAAGGTATGGGTGGTTTCCATAACTACAATCATCGTCCACACGGTAACTATGCTCCAGATGACCCGTATGCTAAAATTAAGTTTTCAATTCCTTCATTTTCGGGTCAGTATGATGGTGATGTTTATCTTGATTGGGAGATGACTGTAGAACAAAAATTTAATGCCCACCTTGTTCCTGAACAACATAGAGTTAGACAAGCTACTAGTGAGTTTAAGGACTTTGCTATTGTTTGGTGGAGTGGTCTAGCTGCTGAAACTGATTTGCCTACTACTTGGGAAGAACTTAAGGTAGCAATGCGTGATCGTTTTGTTCCCCCTTCTTTTTATAGAGAGATTCGTAATAAACTGCAACGTTTAGACCAAGGAGATAAAACTGTTCAGGAGTATTTTAGTGAGCTTCAGAAGGGTTTGATTTGTTGTGCTGTAGTTGAAAAAGTAGATGATCAGATTTGTCGCTTTTATCCTGGTTTAAGAAAAGAAATTCATGACATCCTTGATTATAAAGAATATTATACCCTCACCCAGTGTTTCCAGTATGCTATGCTTGCAGAGAAAGAATCACAGGGACTTTTCCAGGCTTTTGAGGAGTACAGCAAGTCAAGGAACTCCAACCCTCCACGCTCGACGGGGACTTCGGGGCTGCCCAGGCCATCTTTCCGACCGCCCCCACCAGCAGCTACCAAGGGAACCAGTGTTGTTTCTGCAGCCCCAAGATCAGCCCCTGCACCTTCTACGCGCTCAGGTAAACTTTCTGTGCAGGTACCACCTAGTAGTGCCTCCTCTGTTGCTTCGACAGGGCGCACTACAGGGATTCAGTGCCATCGCTGCCATGGACTTGGTCACGTGCATAAAGATTGTCCAAGTAGGCGAGCATATGTGGCGACAGACGATAGCGGTTACATGAGCACCTCCGATGTGGAGGATGAGGAGGAGGACATCATTGCCACCGGCAGTGACCTCGTCCTTGGAGGCGGAGACACCACAGGATACATGAACATTTTTGTTCAACGTGTCCTTAGCACACAAGTTCATCAGCCCGAAACGATGCAGCGCCACAACTTGTTCCAGATTTTCTTCATCATCATGAACCGCCGAGCACGTGTCATCATTGATGGAGGGAGCTGCAATAACTTGGTGAGTTCTGATGTGGTCAACAAGCTTGCTTTGACCACACATCCATATCCACATCCGTACTACATTCAGTGGTTAAACGACTCTGGCAAAGCTAAGGTAATACAAACTTGTAGAGTTCCTTTTCCCATTGGTTCTTATGTGGATTCTGTTGATTGTGATGTCGTACCCATGCAAGCATGTTCACATTTATTGGGTAGACCTTGGGAATTTGATAATGATGTTGTACACCATGGTAGAAGTAATAAGTACACTTTTATGCATAAAGGAACTAAAATTACTTTGTTACCAATGACCCCTGCTAAAATTGTACAAGCTAGTTTGAAAAATAAAGGTCCTGAAATTCAACAACCTGTTAATTCTAATTCTACACCTAGTAATGTTAATGATTCTTCAAGTTCTAAGGGTGCTGGAATTAAATTACACGGTCGTTCATGTCTTGCAATAAAATCTGAGCAGCTTGCTGAAATTTCTGATAATGATGATATTTGCTATGCTTTGATATGCAAAGAAGCTTTGTTTTCGCTTGATGATATTGCTTCTAGTACTGTGTCTCCTGCTGTCACTAACCTTTTGCAGGAGTATGAGGATGTTTTTCCAGCTGAGATACCCCCGGGATTGCCACCTTTGAGAGGGATTGAGCATCAAATTGATTTGATTCCGGGTGCTACTTTGCCAAACCGTGCTGCTTATAGGACCAACCCTGAGGAGACTAAGGAGATACAATGACAAGTTCAAGACCTTTTGGATCGTGGGTATGTTCGTCAATCACTTAGTCCTTGTGTTGTTCCTGTACTTTTGGTTCCTAAGAAAGATGGTGCTTGGCGTATGTGTGTAGATTGTAGAGCCATTAATAATATTACAATTAGGTATCGTCATCCTATTCCTAGGCTAGACGACATGCTTGATGAGTTATGTGGTGCTATAATTTTCACTAAAATTGATTTGCGTAGTGGCTACCATCAAATTAGAATGAAACTTAGAGACGAATGGAAAACAGCTTTCAAAACCAAATTTGGATTATATGAGTGGTTAGTAATGCCTTTTGGGTTAACTAATGCACCTAGTACTTTCATGCGCTTGAAGAATGAGGTTTTAAGAGCTTTCATTGGCAAATTTGTGGTAGTTTACTTTGATGATATCTTGATTTATAGCAAATCTATAGATGAACATATGAATCATTTGCGTGCTGTTTTTGATGCTTTACGAGATGCACGTTTATTTGGTAACCTTGAGAAGTGCATCTTTTGCACGGATCGAGTCTCTTTTCTTGGCTATGTTGTGACTCCACAGGGAATTGAGGTGGATGAGGCGAAGATTGAAGCCATAAAGAGCTGGCCTGTACCAAAAACTATCACACAGGTGAGGAGTTTTCTTGGTCTTGCAGGTTTCTACCGCCGCTTTGTCAAAGATTTCAGCACCATTGCTGCACCTTTGCATGAGTTGACAAAGAAGGGCATTGATTTCCATTGGGGTAAGGTACATCATGAGTCTTTTGATGCTTTGAAGGATAAACTTACACATGCACCATTGCTGCAATTACCTAATTTTGATAAGATTTTTGAGCTTGAATGTGATGCTAGTGGTATAGGCATTGGTGGTATTTTGATGCAAGATAGTAAACCTATTGCATACTTTAGTGAGAAAATTACTGGGCCTGTTTTGAATTACTCCACGTATGATAAGGAATTGTATGCACTTGTACGTTGTTTAGAGACGTGGCGTCATTATTTGTTGCCCAAAGAATTTGTTATTCATTCTGATCATGAATCACTTAAGTATATTTGTTCTCAATGTAATTTGAACCATAGACATGCTAAATGGATTGAATTTATTGAGTCTTTTCCTTACATTATTAAACATAAGAAAGGGAAGGATAATGTGATCGCTGATGCTTTATCTAGGCGTTATACTTTATTGTCTGAACTTGATTGTTGAATTTTTGGACTTGAGGCAATTAAAGAACAATATGCTGCTGATGTTGATTTTAAGGATGTATTGCTGCATTGTAAAGAAGGTCGTGCGTGGAATAAATTTGTGTTGAATGATGGATTCTTATTTAGAGCTAACCGCTTATGCATTCCAGTTGGTTCCGTTCGTCTTTTGTTGTTACAGGAGGCGCATGGAGGTGGATTGATGGATCATTTTGGTGCCAAGAAGAAGGAGGATATTTTGGCCACACACTTCTTTTGGCCAAGGATGAGGAAAGATGTTGAGCGCTTTGTTGCTCTCTGCACTACATGTCAAAAAGCTAAGTCTCGCTTGAATCCACATGGTTTATACATGCCACTTCCTGTTCCTTCTATTCCTTGGGCGGATATTTCTATGGACCTTTTTTTAGGACTGCCTAGGACTAAGAGGGGGAGTGATAGTATTTTTGTTGTTGTGGATAGATTTTCTAAGATGGCACACTTTATACCATGTCATAAGACTGATGATGCTAGTTATATTGCTGATCTCTTTTTGAAAGAAATTGTTCGTTTGCATGGTATGCCTTCTACTATTGTTTCAGATCGTGATGCAAAATTCTTGAGTCACTTTTGGCGCACGCTTTGGAATAAGTTGGATACAAAGTTGTTGTTTTCTACAACTTGTCACCCACAAACTGATGGACAAACTGAGGCGGTGAACCGCACTTTGGGTACTATGTTGAGAGCTATTTTGAAGAAAAATTTGAAGTAATGGGAAGAATATTTGCCTCATGTTGAGTTTGCATATAATCAGGCAACACATTCTACTACCAAGGTAAGTCCTTTCAAAGTAGTGTATGGTTTTGATCCCCGTACTCCACTTGATATACTTCCTCTACCTATTCATGAGAGAGTTCATATTGATGCTAAGGAACGTGCTGAATTTATTTTAAAAATGCATGAGACCACTAGACTTAGCATTGAAAAGATGAATGACAAGTATAAAATTGCTAGTAGTAAAGGTAGAAAAGAAGTAAAACTTGATGTAGGAGATTTAGTATGGTTACACTTGAGAAAAGATAGATATCCAGATTTGAGAAAGTCTAAATTAATGCCTAAAGCTGATGGTCCTTTCAAAATAATTGAGAAGATTAATGATAATGCATACAAACTTGAGTTGCCTCCCGAGTTCAGGGTTAGTCCTACTTTTAACATTTCAGATTTAAAACCATACTTGGGAGAAGAGAATGAGCTTGAGTCGAGGACGACTCCACGTCAAGAGGGGGAGGATGATGAGGACATCACTCCTAAGGATACATGCAACACTCCTCCAATTTTGGACTTG
The DNA here is from genome assembly GCA_032690845.1 of Eleusine coracana subsp. coracana. NCBI lineage: Eukaryota > Viridiplantae > Streptophyta > Magnoliopsida > Poales > Poaceae > Eleusine > Eleusine coracana. Next base: position 41,560,849 of record CM064434.1, read on the forward strand.
CAAGGTCCAATGACCAGAGCTTGTGCACGACGACTAAATTTAGAGGTGAGCTCGTTCCTACATTCTTTATTATATGTCACTTTTGAGAATGGTTTGCTACCTAATGATTATATTGTAATTAGGAACCATGGAGAGGACCAGGAGATGATGGGAGAACGACTTGGTGACGTGGAGGACCAGCAAGGACGTGGAAGCCAAGGTGGAGGCCCAACCAAAACCGACTTTGAGTCTGTTTCGGGGCTCAGGACCAGTCTGCACTAAAACGGATGCCCAAGACACATACAGACTCGGATTTGGACATTCTACATATGCACGGAAAGATAAGAAGAAGACATTTCCAATGCCGCTGGTTTCATATTAAAATTCATCCGGAGTCATCAGGAATCGTCGAAACAAGAGAGAGTCCAAAATCTGTTTCGGTGTTGTATCGCCTGTTTTTGGCCTTTGGGCTTTGTATCTAGTTGAGCCCAAGTAGGGGTGCGTCCAGAGGGTGTTGCACGATCCTAGGGTCTTCATATACAGCCGCCGTCGTACCATTAGGGTTTAGGTTTTGCTTAGATTATTCTGTTCATAACAGTTTCGCTGTCATCACAGTTTGTGAGACCCCAACTTTGTGAGATTCATAATACATCTGCAATTGTGTTGCTTTCTTCTTTTTTCTTGCTTGTATTCTTGATTCACAGGCAGGGATTAGCCTTCTCGGCGAGGTCAATCATTTTAGGACGGTTGATAACCAGAGGAGATGTCGTGCTGCGATTGCGGGGTTTAGAACGTGTTGTTCTAAAGCCGGATCGATTTGTGTGTCGCCTCCGACCAAATCAACGTATCCAGAACCTTTCGGAAGATCGGGAACCCTTGTCCACATCACCTTGACCTACATAACACATCCACCTACCACCGGGGGCATAACCATTGATATTTTTCCTTATCGCCCTAATGCCATCGGACGCTTCACGTCTTTGCTTCATCTCGAAGCAAACTCTATGATGGTGCCACGTGCACCACCAACCACCGCAACCGGTTTTGAAGCCCAAACCGGAAAACCGCCTTGCATGCTTCTCAATGCGCGACTTCTCAATGTTGATGTGTGTCACCTTGTCACGTGATCCTGACCACCGGCAAGTCTCTCCCAGTCCCTATCCATCGGGTCCGCTTGTCACTTGTACCAGCATCCCGTTCGCCTTGACGTGGTCAACACGCCGTCTTCATCACCACCATGGTTTTGAGGCTCAACCGCAAAACCGTCTATGCTTCTTGCCTCTCCACGTGTACGGTGTGGATCACCCTTGACTTCACTCGGCATCCCGATCATTTGGCCCCAAGTCCCCTACTTGTGCCCGATCCTCTCGCCGTTGATCGCCAAGTCAACACCAGTGACCTACACATCATGAGACAAGCAAACACATTTCCCAACTCCTGCAACATCACCAATTCCTCCACTAACTCCGGTTAGTCGAAACCATAATCATGCACACACACATGCAATCCCCGGAATCCCGTATTTCAACTCAACATCAAATCCGCTCAAGTCAATTACTCATCACATGTCACACCCGGTTTTAAGGCCAAAACCGAATGCTTCTATATACGTGCCCAGGAATCAAGTTTTCACATATACAGGACAAAAGTGAAGTAACAGTAAATAACCAATGTCATTATTATATCAATGTATCATTATTACATAGCATGGATTATATAAAGACATAAATGAAAACAGTGAAAGACTCCACAACGCCACAGGCAGTCCACCGGGGGTCGCACTCCTAGTCGAAGTAGTCCTTGTCAGCGTAGTCCATCTCACCACTGTTGTCTGAGCAGTAGTAATATAGCAACAACAAAACAAGGGAAACTAAAACACGTGAGTACATAAAGTACTTAGCAAGTGGGGGAAAGTAATGACATGCTGGCTAAAACAAGAATAGGCTTGACATGGGTTTACTGCACTATGCATCCTATGACTCAATTATACAAGCATCCTATTTACTAGGTGAAAAGTAGCCCAACAGGTTAACCACCTGTCCAACACTATCGGTTACCGACCGATAGCAAAAATATGAGTTACCTAGTCGTACCAGAACACTACAGGTTACCCACCTATAGTACCACCCAAATCTGGTTACCCAACAGATTCACCCAAGTATCCATCTAATCGTCTGAGGATCCAGGCTGCTCTTGACCGTGAGCATGGTTGTTACAACAATTTTACACTCTGTAGAGGTTGCACAACTTTACCCATAGGTTGGTGATTCCATCACCCGTTGGTGACTACAGTCTCCCTATTGCCAACACACTACCAAAGGTGTGAGGCCAAGAGATCACCATATGGTCTTTCAAAGCGCTTCACAACTTGCAAAACATCCACGCTAAGGTTTCACCGATGCGGGATTAACCATCCCTATAGAGGCCCCCTCTGGCGCCGTGGCTAGAAGTAACCCTTCATCGCCTGAGGTCAAAAGTAACCCTCTCGTCCTCCTTCCTCGAACACCCGCAAAACTGGAAAGACAACTAATACTAAACCATGCCTACCCATATCAGCCATGTGCTTTGCGCTGTTTTCCTGGGTGGCCGCTCCACGAATTTGGTTTGTATGACCACAAGTAGGCACTACCGCAAACCAACCAGTACATTACCCGTACTTGTGCATACCCGCACCGTCCTCAACATCCTCCGGCTTGGGTCATCCAAATTACCCAAATGATAATTAGGTTCAAGTGAATATTAGTCAAGTTTATTATTATTCAATTTTAATCCTCCAAAGCACTGCACTAGCATGACGTACCTAAAATCCTTACACTAAACCGTAACCCAGGTGACAAGGAATAATCAGGAAGGATAAGTAACACAGGATTCATATTTAGACAAGCATGCATGAAAATAAACTAATCCTTAATAGGTACAATATGGTCAAGGACACTTGTCTTGTTCTCCCGCTAGCTGCTGCTCAAACTCAAGATCTTGGAAGTTCTGGAGCTGCTCCTCGTCTAATACCGATAAATACTGGAAAAGTAAAGCACAAACAAATAAGGAACAGTACACCAAACATTTCCTAATGACTATGAAAACAGTACTACAAGATAGTATGTGTTCCTGCGATTCTGTGAGCGCAAAAATCACCTAAATCAGAGTTACGGTTAAAAAGTTATGCTAGTTTGAAGTTCTAGGGGCTAAAAGGTAAAAACAACAAGGTTTAGGGACCTATTTGTAATTTTATATAATTATAGGGACTAAAGTGTATATTATTAGGACTGAAAAATAATTACTAAAAAGTATAAGGTTGTTTTTGCAAAATTTTAGGACCTAAACATAATTATTATTAAGTAGAGGGGGCTAAGTGTAAAAAGGTAGGGTTGAAAATATAATTAAAATTAAGCTCAGGGGTGTTTCTATAAATTTCTAGGGTCAAAAATAATATTTATAAAAAGTCTAGGGACTGAAACATAATTTAATTAAGGTTCTGTAGAAAATTTAGGACTAAAATATAATTGGGACAAAGATTAGGGGCTTATGCGCAAAAAGGGCATTTTCCTGGAATTTAGTGAATTAAAATAAATCTGAAAAATAGTGGACCGGGTCTACAGGGCTCATGGATAACGTTGACCAGAGGGTCTACGGGTCCACTATAGACCAGAACATAACCCTTCGGGGTTCTTCTAATTTGGGCCCTAGATCACAAAAGGGAGGGCTAGGGAGGGGCGACGGCGGATGGGCGGCGGCCGGCGGCGTGCTATATGGCGGCGGTGGCGGAGACCTCGCCGAAGTTGGCTGGGAAGGCGCTCCGGTGGCTAGTTCTATGTCACGAGGGGAGGGGAAGTGAGAGGGGAGTGCGGGGGTTCTCACCGTGCAGTCACGCAGTTGCGGGGAGAACCGAAAACGGTCACCAACGGAGGGAGGCGGCGGAGCTCGACGAGGAGGGTGCTCCGGGGGTCACGGGTCGAGGGGGAGAAGAGGGAAAGAGGCGGTGGGGCAGTGCGATGCTGAGGGGGGGGGTTATAGGGGCAGTGGGGGGGAGAGGGGAGGCGAGCGACGAGCTCGTCGGCCATTAATGGCCGACGGCAGCCCTTGGCGTACGGAGTGCGCCTGGGTGTGCTTTTAGGGTACGAAGTGGGGGAGGGAAGCGGAGGGGGTCGCGCGGGGTGCTCGGGGTGCAGCGGTTACTGGAGTCGGGGAGGTGGGGAGGCGGGCGGATGGCGGTTTCCGGCGGAGTGGATCGGGGAGAGAAAGGGAGATAGAGGAGGAAGATGACCGGTGGGCCCCGTGGGTCCGTGGCTTAGGGGCGGGGCCGGGGCGTCAGCGAGCGGGGGCGGGAGAGTTAGGCTGCGCGCGGGGAAACTGGGCCGGGGCGCTTGCTGGGTCGAGGCAGGGCGCGCGCGAGGGAGGGGAAAGGAGAGAGGGGCTGGCGGGTGCACGCGGCTAGGCCGAAACTTGGGCTGGGGAGGCAGGCGGGTTGGTGACCTCTAGGGCCAAGTGGTGGGAGGGGTTCTGGCCCTATCCGAAGAGGAGGAGGAGGGAAGGAGTGGATCGGGGAAAAGAAAGTGGCCCAAGGCCGGAAAAGAGAGGGAGAGGGGGAAGAGAAAGTGGGCTCTGGGAGGGAATTGGCCCATGAGCCAAGAAAATTCTTTTTTTCTTTTTCTAACTTCTGTTTTAAATTTCTAAAAAAATCTAAAACAATTTCTAGTCGCATTTTAAAATAATTTTGCACCCAAATAAAATACCTACTACAAACTACTCCAGCATGAATGCAACAATACACAAAAATAAAATAATTTATTTACCTAATTTAGTAAATCAAGAAAATAATCTTTGTTGCTAAAAAAAATATTAACACCTTAATTAAATTAGGAAAAATTAATAATTAATTAACTAAATAATATATATGAAAAATAGGGTGTTACATCACATATATTGCAAACCATGGCACATATCCACATGGTTTCTCAATCTCCCCCTTGATGAGTACATTGACAACCTCAAATGCACAAAGATTAGAGTGTGAAATGCGAAACCGAATAAACTTATCCAAATGGCCAAACCCAAAGAAAAGGTGAAAACAAGCCCTCTAGCAAGGTAGGGATCACAAAACCAAGAGTTGGCAAAGAAAGCGACTTGAGGCGCAAAGAATGTGAAAGGTGCAGGAAAATGCTCAAGATCATGATATGCTCCCCCTCAAGTTGTGGTAGGTCATGTAGTGCAAGGATCCTTTTAAGTTTCTTAGCATAATATGTGAATGACCCAATATTTTCTCCCCCTTTGGCAATGAACTCATCAAAGAGGCAAAAGAACAAGCAAACATGCAATGCATGAAAATGCAAACCTAAGGAGCTTCAACAATTATGCAAACAAGCATTTTTGCTAGCCATAAACATAGAGCCATGAAGTGTAAAAGCAATAGCTCCCAATCATGCAAAGATCAAAAATAGATAGCAAGGCATAAACACCAAGAGCTCTACAAGCTAAGCAGAAAGATTGACTAGCTTAGATAGAATTAAATATGCTTATCATGAGCAAAGCTGCCACCACATGTGTAGGTACTCCCATCCAAGGCAAAATAAGCATCAAGTGAATCATAAGAATCTAGCCAGTCTCAATCTCAACAAGGGCAACAAGCATTCGTAGAAAATGAGCTCTACAAACGCTCACATATGCAACAGAGACCCAATTGATGAAGTGATTATTGTTTATCCTCATGTGTCCTCTTATCCATGCGGAGGGTCGCACGACTGGGTACGGCAAACACCCCGAGGCTTCAATTCACAGTGTTTGGATTAGCATTTTAGAATTATTCTTGATCAAAGCACTTAGCAGATTATTCAAGTTTATGCACATGACAAAAGAGCATGCCTTTGCGGCAAAAGGAACACATGTTCCCACAATGTCCCATCATAAGCTAAATATTTGCAAAGCCTTCCATTTTGCAAACACAAGGTGCCACAACCAAGATATCTTCTAGACTAGCCTCAATGCAACTTTCAACAAGGATAAAAGCAATTATACACATGGTGAGCAAGTTTTAGCAAGATTAGTTCATAAGGTTCACAGAAAGCTAAGTTTACCTTTAAGATTAGCATGTTGCTCACATGAGTCTATAACAGGCCATCTAGAAAATCTAAGCATGAGAGATTACCATCTCATCCACACAACTTAGCTCAAGCTCAATCATAGCAAAGAGAAATGCAAGAAAGCATAAGAATCAAAACTCATCTACTAATGCATATATTACATATGAGATGCAATGCGAAAATGGTAAGATACATATATACAAGAGAATACCAACTCCCCCTCAAATGATGCCATAAGAATGACACACACCAAGTTCCCCCCAAGGAAAAGCATGTCTAGTAGCATCTAGGGGCTTGGTGAGGATATCAGCTAGTTGGTTTCTGGTGTCGATGTATTTGAGCTCAACATCCCCCTTCTCAACATTGTCTCTCAGGAAGTGGAATCACACATTGATGTGTTTAACCTTACCATGTTGGATTGGGTTTTTGGCTAAGCATATGGCACTGGAGTTATCACACATGAGTGGAACACTCTTAAAGGTTAACCCATAGTCCCTTATGGTAGATACAACCCATAGGATTTGTGAGCAACAGCTACATACTCAGCCTCTTTGGTGGATTGGGCTACACTCGACTGCTTATGAGGAGACCAACAGATCAAAGAAGTACCCAAGAAATGGCAAGTACCAGAAGTGCTCTTCCTATCAATTCTACACCTAGCAAAGTCCGCATCTGAATACCCAATGAGATCAAGAGATGTAGATGCAGAGTACCAAAGACCAAACTCAAGGGTGTATTTGATGATACCTGAAGATGCACTTCATAGCCTTGCGATGTGTCACCCTTGGGGAAGCTTGAAAGCGAACACAAAGACACACAGCAAAGTATATGTCGGGTCTTGTCGCTGTCAGGTACAAGAGAGAGTCAATCATGCTTCTGTACTCCCTTTGATCCACCGCTTCACAGTCTTCATCAGGGTCAAGTGCCATTGTAGTGGACATTGGTGTAGACAACGGCTTCACATTGACCATGTCGAACTTCTTTAGGAGATCCTTCGTGTACTTGGCTTGATGTATGAAAGTGCCTTGCTTGCACTGCTTGATTTGAAGCCCAAGAAAGAAGGTGAGCTCGCCCATCATCGACATCTGAAATTCACTTTCCATGGGTTCTTGAAATCTGGACACAAGAACATGAGAAGAACCACCAAAGATGATATCATCCACGTAAATCTGAACCATTAGAAAGTCATTGCCATGCCTGAGAGTGAACAAGATTTTGTCAACACACCCCATGACATACCTGCGCTCTAGCAAGAAAGTCTTAAGCCTAGCATACCATGCCTTAGGTGCTTGCTTTAGCCTGTACAATGCCTTCTGAAGCTTGTACACTCGGTTTGGGTATTTGTGGTGCTCAAAGCCAGGTGATTGTTTTACATAAACTTCTTCTTCTATGAAACCATTTAGGAAAGCACTCTTGACATCGATTTGATAGAGTCTAATGCCCTTAGAGGCAGCAAATGCAAGCAAGATCCTAATGGCTTCTATGCGTGCAATAGGAGCAAAGGTTTCCCTATAGTCCAAGCCCTCCACTTGACTGAAACCTTGGGCAACAAGCCTAGCCTTGTTTCTAACAACCTCACCATCTTCCCGATGCTTGTTTTTAAACACTGATTTGGTTCCTATGACATTGACACCAACAGGGGGCTCTACTAGGGTCCATACTTTGTTTCTCTCAAAGTTCTCCGACTCCTCATGCATGGCATTAACCCAATGTTCATCAGATAGTGCGTGTCCAAGATTCCGGGGTTCAAAGGTTGCAACAAAGAGAGAATTGGTAAAGCAGGCGAGATGTGCAGACCTTGACCTTGTTGTCCTCTCATAGAGATTACCAATCATTTGTTGAGGTGGATTTGACGCTGAATGTGGCTGGGCGCCTCTCTCTCAGAGCGTACCTCCCTCTCAACCACAGCTGGAGCTCGCTCGACAGCTGCTGAAGTAGATGTAGAAGCTTCTGGACCCTCTGCTAGAGTGGTGGTGGCAGTAGGAACAAGCTCAGATAAGAGATGAAGTGAATCATCGTCATCATCATCAAAGCCCTGTAGGTCCTCTTCTACAAAGATGCTTTCCTTTAGCTCCTTATCACCTGCAGACTCAATCACACTCCTTACACAAGAGTTTGATTTATCAAAGGTTATATCGCAGGATTCTACGATGGTGTTAGTCTCCAAATTCAAAACTTTGTAGGAATGACCATGAAGAGAGTAACCAAGAAAGATGCCATCAAAAGATCTCGACTCAAACTTATCAAGATTGCCACGCTAGAGAATAAAGCACTTGCAACCAAAGGCACGCAAATGAGAAACCGAGGGCTTTCTCCCAAAACGCAGCTCATAAGAAGTCACATTAAGAATTGAGCGCAAGAAAATCTGATTGGAGACATAGCAAGCAGTGCTAATGGCCTTAGCCCAAAACCGTCTCGGAGTCCTATGCTCATCGAGCATCATCCGGGCCATCTCCACCAAGGTTCGGTTCTTTCTTTCGACCAAACCATTCTGCCGGGGAACACAAGGCACTGAAAACTGATGCTCAATACCATGCTCAAGATAGAAGGCATCAAAGGAGGAGTTCTTGAACTCGGTGCCATTATCACTGCGGATTGCTCGTAATACACCAGGGGGTTCCTTGAACAACCTCAAATCTAAGCCCAAAAGTGCTGAAACACTTCATCCTTGCTCTCAAGAAAGTAGACCCAAGAGTAGCGAGAGTAGTCATCAACAGTCACAAGAACATACCACTTCCCACCCGCTGAATGAACCCGAGAAGGACCAACAGTATCCATATGAAGCAACTCTCCAGGGTGTTTAGTCATCACTAAATTGATTGGTGGATGAGAAGCGGCAATCATTTTTCCATGATGACAAGGAGCACAAACCAAATCCTTATCAAATTTGAGCATAGGTAATCCTCGGATCAAGCCTAGGCCACTCAATGACATAACAAGTCAAAGCTCATGAGACCCAGTCTCCTATGCCATTTCTAGAGCTCAGAAGAAGACTGGGCAAACAAACACTTGTGAGAACCAGGAGAACTAGCAAAATCTGCCTAAAAAACTTTCCCAATGCTAGACATACCACAATCCAAAGAGCCATTCAAATCAAGAACACAAGAAGCATTTTTTTTAAAGCGCACTTCCAAACCAACATCAAGCAGTTGAGAAATAGAGAGGAGATTGTACTTGAGATGCTCAACCAAACCAACATCCTTGGGGTTAATCAACCATTTGTTCTCCAGGCCTCCACGTGCTGCCTACAAAGAACGAGAAGGAAAAGTCGATGGCTCAGTGCTGGGGTTAGTCAAAAAGCATTTGGGAATCCAGCACTTAACCATATGACCGGTAGTAGTCATCACAGTTCTTTGCACATTATCATTTGAACATATGGGACAAGAACAATGATAGGGAAAACATGGCTTGTCAAAGCGTCTCGACTCGAACTTTGGGTGGTGAGAATAGAAATCATCTGTGTGAAAGCCAAATCCACGTGAGCGACGCTCACCATGATGGGGAAAACATGGGGCATCAAAGCGCTGCTGCGCAAAGCCATTGTTTCATGAATCAAAGCCATATGAGGGATGATCATATCCATGATAGACACTAGAAAAAGAGCGAGGCTAAAAACCATCAAAATCATCATGATGCACATTCCTAGTTAACTCAGCTTGCATCCTCTCAATCCTTTTACATCTATAGCAGAACTCATCCAAGTGACCCTTACGACCATAGAACATGCAAATGTAGACATTCTCATGTTTAGGCTTTGTTTGCACAGGAGGTTTGGGTTTTGGCTTATCTGTTTGCTTTGGGTTGATGGAAGTTTGGGGTTTGGTGGATATTATGTTTCAGTGGGTTTGATGCATTGTTCCTCATCCTTATAGTTAGAGTTAGGCACAAACTTACCCACATTTTCACTCTCTTTGTCAACCCTCTTAAATCCCAAACTCAAGTTGTAGGTTGACCTACTAGCACTCTCTTTTACTCTTGCTAGGTCACTCTCAATCTTCTCCTCACTCACTAGGGTTCTTTGGAGCCTAGAAATTATAGAGTCATTTTCTTGGACTAGGACTTTGTTTTCCTCTCTAGTGAGTACAAGCTTGTCCTTAAGAGACACACACACCTCACATGGTGGTGGAAAGACCTTAGAGCGAGTCTCATTTAGCAGCTTGGACTCAAGCTCTTTGACTTTGAGGGTTTGAGCCTCTAACTCACTTGCGAGCTTAGGGCACTCCTGACATGCACCCAAAAGAGTTGGTCTAGCTTTGAATTCATCAAGCTCCTTTAGGGCACTCTCAAGCTGACTGGCAACTTGAGCATGCACACTCTCCCTATGACTCAGATCATTCATCACAACTTGACATGACTCGCACTCTACAATAGTGACATCACAAGCAAGCTTAGACCCTAAGCAAAGCAATTTCAAAATCAGCACTCTCCAACTAAGACTTAAGCTCTCTACTCTCACGAACAGCACTGTGAAGCTTATCATCTTGCAAGATCATTCATCACAACTTGACAAGACTCACACTCAGCAACAGTGTCTTCTCTAGCAAGCTTAGACCTAAGCGAAGTGATCTCATACTCAGCACTCTCCAACTTAGACTTAAGCTCTCTACTCTCACGTAGCGAAGCTTATCATATTGCATGAGCAAAACATCGCACAAATGATCAAGTTCAGAAGAGAGCTCATTAAGAGTGGGAGGTACCTCGCTTGTGTCAGAGTCGGATCCAGAGTCGGTGTCATAATCGTTCTTTGCCATGAAGCAAAGCCCGGTCAAGTCATCCTTCCTCTTGACTCATGGCTTTTCAGCCTCCTTCTCTGAGCTTGTAAGGCCTTCACTTGATGTGAGGTCGACATCGCTCAAGGCGGCAACGTAGGTGCATGCAATGGCCTCGGCGAACTTCTTCGAGTTCTTGCCCTTCTTGTAGAAGCGGTTCTTCTTCTGCTTGAAGTCTTCAGTGTTGTTGCCGTGATACCCGCCCTTCTTCTTCTTCTTAGGACAGTCAGCAATGAAGTGTCTCAGGTCACCGCACTCGAAGCAAGTTCTTGAACCACCTCCTCTTCTCTCCTTCTGGTTGTTGTAGAACTTCCTTGTGAGCAAGGACTCTCCTCATCAGGAATGCACTCCATCTGTTCGTCGGAAGCTACAACAAGAGAAGACAGAGCAAACTCCAAAGAAGACTTTTTAAGTGACGGGTTAGCTCCATAAGAAGCACCACTGTGATCACCCTTCTGATATCTAGAAAGAAAATCCATGCTAGAAGCAGGATTAACATGATTAGGACGAAATTTCCTAGACAGTTCATGAGATTTCAGCTTGAAGTTAGTAGTTTCTTCTAGAGCAGCAATTTTAACCGCACCAAACATTTTCATCAAGTGAGTACAGCAGTTGCTTAGCTCTATCATTATCACTACACACAAGGTTACCACAAGCCCGCAAGTTGCACACAATTGCCTCAAACCTATGAAAGGTGTCATCTAGTGACTCACTAGGTTTTTGTGCAAAGGTTTGGTACTGTCTATTGTAAGAATCCTTAGGCATAGACTTGACATGATTGGTACCCTCATGGTATGTGGAAAGCTTAACCCAAATAGCATGAGCAGTGTCAAGGTGTGCAACACGATCATGTTCACTTCTACCAAGTGCAGAGAGCAGAATGTTGACAGCTTTGGAGTTGTGTTCATACATGGTCAACTCACCTATAGAAGCGGTGTTGAGGTCAGCAGGTATGTTGTATTCTTGCTTGATGATGTCCCAGATAGCACGTCCATGACTCAGGAGATAAGCCTTGGTCCGCGACTTCCAGTAGGGGAAGTCCTCTCCATCGAACATCTAGAGCTTGACAGCACGCTTCTCTATGTCGCCTTCAGATCATAAAGACGGTGAAGATCAACTAGTGATCAAACCAGCTCTGATACCAATTGAAGGACCAAGAAGGCGACCAGAGGGGGTGAATGGGAGCCAATCAAAATTCTCCTAGAGAACTTGGCCTATATCCCAAAAACAACCCAAGCCAACCTCCAAATTGATCACCAAGACTACACACACCAACTCGTGGTCTACTATCCCTAGGAGTAATCAACCACAGCAAATAAACACAATGGAAACAACAAGAAACAGTAGACACTCAAAATAGCCAAGAGACACAAAAACCTGACCTCACTGGACCACCATCGGCAGTGCCGATCAGGGCCATCGGCAGTGCCGGTTGGCCCCATCAGCAGTGCCGGTAAGACCCATCGGCAGTGCTCGTGCAGCGTTTTGCAACCCACCGGCAGTGACGGTCCAGGTCGTCGGCAGTGCCGATCGACCCCAACAGAACAACAGAAACTTTTGGAATTTTGGCAAATGTTCTCCAAAACCTAATCAAACAAACTCCAAATGATGCGATTTTTGGACCAGTGAATCCTTAGCACATCACGTCCCTAATCCTATAAGATCAACTCAATTGACTCAAGAAATCATCATGAATTTTAGATCTTGTGTCAAGAACACCAAAAAGGGGAAACTTGAGAAATCCATCAAATTGAAGGTGCAAGAGATATGGATTGGGTCAAGGACCTATGAAGGATTGTTCTACCTCATCATAGCAACAAGTTCCACATGAAATCCGCCCCAAAAATTCATCCAAAAAGGAGATCAAAACTTCCCATGAAAATAGCTCCAAAAATAGGGAAAAGAGAAATTTGGGATTTAGGGGGAGAGGAAGATCTTGAGCATGAAAATAAATCTCATTTCATGGAAACATGCTTACAAAATCCTTAGATACAGGACACTTGAATGAAGTCCTCACACAAGGCTAACAGAGAGAGAGACACCTCTTCCACTAGCCTTACCTCTCCTTATATATGCCTAGGGTCTATTGTCCACATGACCATTCTAGCCTTGACCTACATAACACACCCACCTACCACTGGGGGCATAATCGTCCATCTTTGGCCTCATCACCCAAATGCCATTGGACGCTCCACGTCTTTGCTTCGTCTCGAAGCAAGCTCCGTGATGGTGCCAAGTGCGCCACCATCCAGCGCCACTGGTTTTGAGACCCAAACCAGGAAACTGCCTCGCACGCTTCTTAAAGCATGACTTCTCGAGTCGATGTGTGTCACCTTGTCCCATGATCCTGACCACCAGCAAGTCTCTCCCAGTCCCTGTCCATCGGGCCCCCTTGTCACTTGCACCGGCATCCCGCTCGCCTTAACTTGGTCAACACACCGTCTTCATCACACCACGGTTTTGAGGCTCAACCATGAAACCATCTGTGCTTCTTGCCTCTCCATCTATATGGTGTGGACCACCCTTGAATCCACCCGGCATCCTGATCGTCCGGCCCCAAGTCGCCTACTTGTGCCCGATCCTCTCGCTGTTGACCGCCAAGTCGACTCCAGTGACCTACACATCATGGGACAAGTAAACACATTTCCCAACTCCTTCAACTTCACTAATACCTCCACCAACTCCAGTTAGTCGAAACCATAATCATGCACACACACATGCAATCCCGGATTCCCGCATTTCAACTCAAACACCAAATCTGCTCAAGTCAATTACTCATCACATAAATTGCAAACCATGGCACATATCCACATGGTTTCTCATCACTCTCCCAACTTCTCTCTCCCTTCACCTCCCCCAACTTCTCATCGTCATGGCCAAGCACAGAGATCCTCCCACGGCAAAACACTACAAATTGGCTTCGAGCGGCATTGGTGTAGAGGAGTCTGAAGCGGAAGGATCTAGTCATAACCCGGAGCAATCATATGTTACATTTTTCCACCCCTTTCTCCATGCATGCATTCGATCGATTCTAGCACGCACATGCAATCTTGTTCAAGTTATGCCCTCTCAACTAGGGTGGAATTCATACCAGGGCCCGTATCGTAGACTTTGGAGGCCCTGTGCTAAAAGCAAAATTATAGGGCCTCAGTTGTAGTATATTAATATAATTTAAATTCTTTTTTTCCTTTTAATTTTGCATTTCTATCGTCCATAGTTTCAGCCATTTAGGAATACATGCATATTCTTGTTATTTGCGAGGAAGACGATCGATAGGGTGGCGCATCATTTTTTTTGTGGGCTGCTTTGTGTGCATGGGCTTGGGCTGGTTAATTTGTGGGCTACCTGTTTGATGTTGAGGCTTATGGGCTTAGGCTGGTTAATGTGTGGGCTGCCTGTTTGATGTTGAGTCTTAATATAGATCGATAGGAATATACTTTAGGCCCTGTTTGGATATAAGGTATTTTTGGTGTTTTGCAAGAATACTACAGTTTAGCAAAATACTTTGGTTTTGGGAGGTAGGGAGGCCTTTGGATGTGACAAGTTTTGCAGTTTTAGAAACCATGGTATTGCTAAAAGTGCATGTATTTTGGAGTTTAAAAAACTCTACTCCCCACCTCTTTTTTCTAAACCATGGTTTTGCTTATCGTTGGCTGCTTCTAAAACTATGCTTTCTTAATACTTAATTTGGTTTTGGAAAACTATAACACCCAAACAGGGCCTAGCGTAAATTTCAACCTACTTTAGTTTTTGTGTTACAATGTTACCAGCTTGTCTTGAATGATGATATGTGCCATTTTAATTTCCAAGGTTAGCCGATGGCATTCACTGCCTCTTGCTCTATCATACAGTATTGTCGGATTGGTGGATGGGATTGCAGCCATCAGGCTAATGACTGTTGGAAAGTAAGAACGCAAGCAGGTGATGAAGCAGCATGGCTTGATATCTGGTGTCCCTATGCTACTGACGTCGGCATCCACTCCAGAAGACCAGATAGAAGAGCCTGATGTTTTTTTGGAATCTTTTGGGCTGCATATTATCAGGCAAGGGATGACGATGACCTCATCATCACAGTCAGTTCTTGAGGTGCTGAAGGGACGTAGTTGGTTGGCTGCAAAGGATGACTGGCTTCTCACTATTGATAAGGAGTTCTCCCTGAGCCTGGTCAACCCATTCACTGGCAAGAGTATCCCACTGCCACCGTTGTCGTCAAACAGCAATAGAAATGAGGAGTTGTTGTCTGATTTCATGAAGAATGATGATGTTGGTTGTCATGGACCTTTGTTCATCGAGCGTGCAGTCCTCTATAAGACACCCAAGCAAGACGGTGGTTCCTTTGTGATCCTTCTGTTTTCTTCAGAGAACATCATGTACCATGAGAAGACTGATGGCATATGGATGACATTACCAAATACAGACCGACTTGCACAAAGATTCGTGGATGCTGCTTACTGGGAAGAGCGGTACATGGTGGCAATCAGTCAATATGGTTCCATGATGTACGTGCTACAGAAGGATGCGCTAGGGATAAAGGTACTTATGTGTCCAAGAAGAGTACAGAGACATCTTACCATGCATGGACCGATAATTCTATATCTGGGACAATAGAAGATGGCATGCGTATACGTCCATGGGAAGTGCATTTGGCTAAACATAATATTATTCCTTAGGTGTTCTGTATGAATTAAGTTTGGTGTTCGATTATTGATTGTAGTCTCATCTCTATATGAAACACCCAGGATGCCCCTATAAATATAAAGGGGTTGTGACACATTGTAATCTATCTCTCGATCAGTATACAACTTCGGCGCATCGCCACCCTAGAAACAGGTATACCCCGACGGGTTCTTCATCTAGAGCGGGCTCTCCGCAATAGATGTAGTACTTGTCAACCCGGCGGGTTCGTCATCATGAAGCAGGATGCATCGATGTTGACGGTCCTTAAATGCTAAATCCGACCATCAAATCCTTGCATAAACAACATAAAAGGAATAAACAAAATAGTGGTAGCAGTCTGTTATTAACCATTTCTACGAGTTTTGGTGAGACATGTGTTTGCAGGCATAAAAGAGCCAAAATATGCAAAAACATGAAGAAACTCCCCGTCGGCTGATCACGGCTGTGAAATAGCCATTTTTCAATGGCCAACAGGGTTGTTTGAGGCTGAAATCAGGACCCGACAGGGTCGTGATGGCCGAAATTAGAACCCAGCCGACAGGGTCATATCAGGGTGAAATCAGCCACCTGGCTGATCAAAACAAGGTCGTCCTCAGGCTGATCATCCGACCCGGCCGACCCTGCAAAAAAACACTCGAAGATAAGGTCGTCATCCTGGACTAAGGAGGGTAAAAAGTGGAGCAGCAAAGAAGGAATCCACATGGCACAACATGGACAAGTAAAAATATGACCCGAAGGGGGTCGGCACCCAAAAGGGGCCGTCGCCCGACCTAGGCCCCCCGGCCTGGGATTTTCCTCCCGGGGTGTCCAGCCCACTCGGTCCGTTATGCCAACCAACGCCAAGTGGATAAGGCGGTCGGGAACCGACCCAACAACCATCATCTGGGACACAATCCTAGCTATCGGGAGAAGGTCGGTCGAGAAACCGACATGGTCCAAGGACCGCCCGGTGGTGCATGCCGCCTGGTGATGTAGATATGGCCCGATCTTCCGAGAGGTAAGGGGATAAACTCGAATTTGGGGAACTCGGCGTCGACAACCCGGCTTGAGTCAGACATGATCCAACCCCGCAATCGTTACACCAAGCACAACTTGATTGTTCCTGCAAACAAAATCGAGAACACAAGCAAGAGAGGATAAACACGCAATCTGAAATTGCAAATATGGATGAAGTGAATCACAAGAAAAGGTTCAAGCTCTGAACACAAAAGGACTAATCGCCATAGTGGTGTAGAACAAGAACAGGGGCCTTGGATTACTGTAAAAGGACTTGTCGCCACAGTTATAATAATTCGATCAAGTTTCTCTCTGGAAAACTGAACTAAACAAAACCTGAAACTAAAAGACGGCAGCTACTGAGTTTATGTAGGAAACAAAGACGTCCTAGGGTTGGGGGCGACCAGGGGGGGCGCCCACAACATGGGCTTAAGGCCCGACATGATACATGGCCAAGTTGGCCCAAAATAGGTGGCACAGCACCTTGTCATGGTCACATATTATGACTCACCACCCTTCTGGAGCTAGGACCAGAACCAAAACAACAGCGTCGTCGTCCCCTTTCCAACGCATCAAAGAACGCCTCGTTTGGATGTCGGATGTGGGAGATATAATCAAAACCGTGAAGGGGTGTCGGCTGAATCCGAGACGAACGCGGCGCCCGAGTTGGTGACGACTTGTAACTTGGGAAAGGCCATGATATGCGCGTATCCAGCATGGTGATATCCTCATCACCTGGCATGCCCGACCGCCCGGCACACATGGCCGCCCGGCGGGGGAATTTTTGCCCACCGACTCTCCTCCACCTTCAAGTACCCGCCAAGCCTTCACCACCTATAAAAAGAGGGGAAATTTGGCAGAAAAAGGATAACACACAAGAATAGAGTTTAGTCCTCCATTCCAAAGGCTTTAGCACTGCCAAAGTGCTTAGAAAATAGGGAGAGAGTGAGGGATAGTTCGGGGAAGCGCTGGGTTTGTCGGCGATCTTCCCTACGCTTGTACCTCGACGGATGCTTTCTTTTTCAAGTAAGTGTTCGTGTTTCCTCTTTGGTATTTAAGTTTCTTATTTAAGTAAGTTCTTTCCTTTATTTCTTATGAGATCATCGCTCCATTTAATTAGAGTATCTTAGTCTTCTTTAAGCGTGGATCCAAGACTAGGATAGTAATTGATCACGTAGACGTGGTGTCTAGGCTAGAGGTTACCTTTGTTTGTCGCGTGTTAGAGGTAGTCGGTAGGTGGTGACAGCCCTATCCGGCCTTAGTAATCCTCCACGTTCGGGTATGTTGTAGAGCTGTTGGCCGGAGTCGCCTGTGGATGCAGAGGTAAGCTGTTGGTGGTTCCTATGTAC
This sequence comes from Eleusine coracana subsp. coracana, assembly GCA_032690845.1. Lineage (NCBI taxonomy): Eukaryota > Viridiplantae > Streptophyta > Magnoliopsida > Poales > Poaceae > Eleusine > Eleusine coracana. The sequence goes on from CM064434.1 coordinate 41,578,696, forward strand.
CCGTTTTATATGCCAATAACTACCAACACCATACCATATTCTCATCATAATCATGTGTTCTACCTCTAATATTGACGATTTCCATATGTAGTGTCGTTTTAGTGCTTTATTATAGAAACAGGTGAAAAGATGACAAAATGACTCTTATATGAGAAGTACCGACATGAAGCCCAACTTGCCATACAAGGAGGGTTTCCCACTAGCCCATGAAGCTTACAAGACACACCTGGATGTTCATGAGGTCCAATGTGCAAGCCCAAGGTCATGGCCCAATGGCTAAGGATTTTTAGAAGGTTTATCCGGAAGGAAAGCTCAATTCGCGAAGTCCAGAAATAGCACTGTATTGTCACGCGATTTTGGAGCGCAAGACGTGGTCAAATGGGGAACCTCAGAATACCAAAGTTGAAGCACTCATCGAGGGCTTTCTGAAACATATATTATTTACATTTATTGAACTCCGGAGCTGGGAGATATGGGCCCCACAAGACAGGTTGCATAGAGGAATCCGAATCAGGACAGATATTTTGGTATCGCAAGTTTAGGTATCTAAACATCCGAACCTGAGGATCCAAATAATACCAAAGTGGTAGATCCTTTCGAGGGCTACACGATAGAGTCCAGGTTTGCCTCATTTAGACTGTGGAAGCATCAGTTATGATTAAAGTAAGTCGGCGTAGTTTATCTAAGATACGAAACCGACTTGGATTCAATCTATATGAGCTAAACTTAGAGGCCAAGCAAGGGAGGACATGACCAGAGGCTATATAAACACCCATATGACGTCCAAGGCTGGGCACGACGTGACAAGAGAGGAGAATTAGGCTATAGGAGGCCACCGGAGTTGAAGAGCCACCAAATTGAAGAGATATAGTCTAGTTGGGTAGGGACCCTGCATGGTGCACTACACCAGAGCTAGGAGAAGTAGAGCCATGTACCTTAGGATTCGTCAATGATGCATCATGGCTGCACCGATCGGTGCACTAGTTGCGCCAATCGGCGCGTCCCTGACGGTGATGAATTTGTGTTCGTCTAAATTGATTGATCTTACATGCGCTTATTTAATTGCTTAGAGGCACATCTAAGTATTTAGATGCTCTCTTAGTCATGGTGATTAGGCTAGTATCCGGATCTTGTATGAATCATGATTGCTTGATAATGCTAGGGTGTGGTTTAGTTGTGATAGAGCTAAGCTTGTGCATCACTTTTAGATAGTCTAGTAGGGTTAAGATACTCGCGTGTTAAGGGTTTCCTCTCGGCAATGATAAATCGGGAGCCGCTCGGAAAGCAGGGTGGTCTTGCTCATCTTCGATGTTTACCGATTGTTTAAAGTGCCAAGTAAGTTAGGATTAAGATGATAACGACTACTGCTTCAGTGCCGATCGGCACACCAGTTGCCCCGATCGGCACAGCCTTTCTCCGACCGCTAGATGCATATAGGCTAACTCCAGGTGATACTCCTTGGTCGTTGTGTATGCTCCTACTTCCCAAGCTTTGGATCAGGCATATTTTGGCTCAGGTAAGACTTCACGCCAATCAGCGCACCAGTTGAACCAATCGGCGCAACCTCTAATTTCCATCTTCTTTTCATGCTCACGTATGTGCAATATGTACTTCATGATAGGATTGATTTGCTAGATGAAATAGTAAACTCTAAAGACGGTTCTCTTTCGATCCCTATGGATTTGATTAAACCTTGGAATACTCTAAGGGAAAAAGTGCTACAATGTACATCGTCCTCTTGCGGTATATAAGTGGGTGCGTAGTAACAACCAACAAGCATCTTTTTCTGGCGCCGTTGCCGAGGATCAGCAACTCGAACCTGTTTAGGGGGATCTATCTAGTTTATCAAATTAATCCTTTATCTTTTTATTGCACATACCCTATTTTTGTTTGTTTGTGTGTCCATTGAAAATCAGGAACAAAGCTAGGCACACAACCTCGAGTAGAGCATGGCGACATAGCTGTTTGCACCGATCGGCGCAACCATGCGCCGATCAGCGCCGCATCGTTGCCAATGCCGACGACCTTGCTCTTCGTCAACTCTGTTGCTCTGTAGTAGTATGTGCTAACTCTGTTACTAGCCCATCATCTGCTATGGAATCCATGTCCATGCAAGACTTGCTTGTGCCGATCGGCGCAATGCTCATGCCGATCAACACCTCGCCACTCCATGAAAAGGGAGGTACGCTTCTTGTTTCAATATTTTTTTCAACTAATGCTTTGCAAAGATTCTATCTTGTCCACAGCAACAAATAATGGGAGAAAAGAATCATGAAGATCAAGAATTTCAATTGCAAAGAATGAAGACACGATGAATACATTCTTGATCATGAGTAGATATGTTGTCCACTGACCAAAAGATGGTGTATGAAATTCTACAGAGGATTGAAAGACCTACGAATTTGATATTGTGGATGAGCATCAAGTCTAGTTTCTAACGGTTTAAACCTCACGTCGTTTGGAGTTTCCTACAAGGATTTATGGCTAGAACAAGAGACGTTGTACAGGCTGTTTGAATATCTCGCGAGAGTTGCAAACAATTGGAAGTTTGAGCCAAATATGGAATTAAAGTCCTATATCCACGTGATATATGGGTTTCCAGACATTTAATAAGCTTCCTTTTGGTGATTGACATGGATTCAAGTCGTTCCAAACATGGAGTTTGAATATTTGGAAAGTTTGAATTCAATTCGAATTCATCGCGAGATAGCCTGACATACCTTTAGAAAAAAAAGGCCATATCTCCCTCATACGGAGTCCAATTGGGACGCATGAGCACTGCTTGGAAAGATAATTGGATGCCCGATGCAGTGGCATAGGTTTCAGCCTCTAATTCCTTCTGGTCGCGGTGCAATATCCGAAACAAGACGTCGGTTCAGAGAAGCAACAGCAGATTTCTTCGGATTTCTTCACCGTCGACCTGATGGATCATTGGAGAAGAATTGAGAAGTTGCATCCACTCTTCATCATCAATACTTTCTGGTGCAACAAAGATCAAGATTCACATATCAAAGGATAAGCCGATATATGCTCCAATGCTTAAAAGACGAAGTCATCAAGATTCTCCGGAAAATAAAGCTAGAAGCTAACATCATTGGTAATTCTGTATACTTCCTGTGTTGACCATTGGATAAAAATTTTATATCTGAATAGAGATTCAAGTCTTATTTCTAACACAATAAACAGTGCTAGATTTGGATTTTTCTACAAGGATTTATGAGCACATCATTGGATGTTGTGCAATCTGTCAACAGCACGTAGCCCTGGAGAAAAAACATCATAAATCCCACATACCGTATCCGTTTGAAGTGTATGAGCACTCGTTGGAAAGATAATTTTGCAACCTATAAGATGGTATAGGTCTTTGGCCCTGTTCTATCCTGTTGGTAAGGTGAAATTCAGAGAGAAGAGCATCTGTAGATTAGAACAAGGATAGCTCGAGCAATTCTCCTACAAGCAAATGATTAGAAGTTGAACAAGATTGAAGACTCCAGAGCATTATATCACATACACACATTGAGCATTATACAACACAATGAAAACGGGCAATGAGCGAACCACAATAAAGATTGCATAAGTACAAGCTACATGGAAATCTTTGGATCTTACACCAAGAACCATGGCTTCGCGACAACAAGGTATGTAAGAAGTCTAGCTACATGACTCTAATTGAAGCGCTTTTTGGGAGGCAACCCGTGTTTTTATGTTTCTTTTTTTTTATTTGGATTGACTAGTGCTACTAGGAGGGCAACCTAGAATTTTTGCATCGTGAGAATAACCCAACTCAATTGATTCAAATTAGTTCTAGATTAACTTTTTATTTTTAGACCTCCGCCACCATCATTTTGTGTTTTGTTTGTGAAAATCATCCACTGCATGCATATTTATGAGCACTTGCTTTGTTTTTGTTTTTATTTTTGCATGATGTTTTCGCCTGCATGCATTTAACCATCTAACTTCAGCCCATCTAAGCCTTCCACCCTCATTTTTCATCAAATTCTTTAGCCAATTCCAAATGCGCCAATCGGCACATATCCATTGCCGATCGGCACAACACCTAAATGCTTTTCCAAGCATTCCTTCACTGCCGCCTAACATGTTTTTGTTTTGATTCGCCCAAACCTCTAACTTTGCATGTTTATATTCACCTTCCCACTCATAATAGCTTGGTTTGAACTTGATAATTAGCACTTAATTGGCTTGCGCACAATATCCTTAGCAAATTTAGGTGTAAACAAGGTGTTTATGCTTAATTGTTGAACAACATTGGATAGTTCATTTGCCTTGCTCTGTTTTGCATCATTTGCATTGGTTGGTTGCTAATCTTTTTCGTTGCGCTATCTCTCTAGTCCAACGGGGTTTTGCAATAGCTAAGTCACATAAACATGGTGCTTGGACTTTGGTTATTAACGAATTTCGTTTAGATTGCTAGCAATCTAGTTGTAAGCATGGTGTTTAGAGCTAGGTGTAAACATTGTTCTTGTTTAGCTTCCACACCGCTAACCTTCGTTGCTAACATGCTCATTTGCTTTGCTTCAAGACTAAATGATGAAAGCATTTTGATCCCAGAATTGTGTACTTGACACATTCATTCAGCAATTTTATGTGAACGTGGTGTTTAGATGAAATTGTGGAACAACATTGATTATAGTCTTATTTCTTTGCTAACATTGTGATACTAACTCCATGCATCCACACTTGTGCACACAAGTACACCCATTAGGATTTTGTTTTCTTTTTACTGCTAGAATTAACATGCCACAAGTTGAACTTTTGAGGTTGTTGCTAGACGGTAGATATTGTTCTATCCCCGACCATCGTATCGGGGATAGTATGTGCATTTTAATGTTTTGCAGGAATGAAAGAAGTACTCTTGAACGAGGACAGTCAAAGGAAACAAGGTGACAATAGCCGCATATACAAGAGGGAGCATTGGGACAGCACATCAAGGCTGGAGATGGAGGTGACGAGAGGCACAACCGTCTGGGCCGATCGGCGCATCCTCATGCCGATTGGTGCATCCTCGCTGTCCCTGCTATCGTCCTTCTCTCATGCAATCCAGCAAGATTTTAAGCATGGGGGAGGCACAAGATGAGCTTCAATCGATTAAAATGCGGTAACATCCCTTTGATTTTTCACTTCTCCTAATCTTATTTTCTTCTCAAACCTGTACTTGTTGTCTGCTTTCAACTTGGGAATTTTCTCTCTTTTTCTTTTTGTGATACCCTTTTTTTTGTTCATGCAAAAGGTTATTTGTAATTTATCATTTAGAACATAGAATGGACAATGACATATCCCTAATAGCTACCTTAGGGTGACCAAATGTCATTAATTTATCTAGGGGAGCTTGCCTGTATCATCACCGTTGTCTTATAATGCTTTCACGATGAATAAATGCATAACTATGATGAGGATCTTTGCTAGAGATATGATGAAAGTTGCTATTGTTATTGGAACTTGCATGAGTCATTGCACATAATTATCCACCGCTTAATTTTCAACTAAGCACCAATTCTATGAACTCTATTTGTTGACAGATGTTTTGATAAAGACCCCATATGGTTGAATTGTTCTTCATGACAATATGCTTTGCTCTCTAAGAAGACTCCAACATAGCTAGTGAACTTAATAATTTTTGGAAAACTGTTACATGTGGTCTCTAACCCTTGCAAATTTTGCTCTCTTGTATTGATCATACCTACCAAAATCAAATCTGCTACACTTATATGATAAACCTGTAGATTGCAACATGTAATTTGGTGAGTCATTTCAAGTTTGTGTTCTTTTGGTATGAGACTTAGAAGTTGGCTATTTTGTTTGCGTAACTATCACTTGTTTGCTAGCCTCTTCATATTTAGCAATGCTCGCTGAATATTCCCACCTGTAAACCCATATTTCTTTTGGTGATGTCCTCTCCTTGTCCACAATCTATGATATGAGTTTCTCGTCGAGCCGTTGCACTATTTATATGGTTTTATGCACAAATTATCGAGACCTCTTGCTGAAGACGATGATTTTCATCAATAAACACCTCTAAAGACTCTCTGAAATGCAAAGCATCAATAGAAGGAGAAGACAAGGCAGAATCATATGTGTGCTGATCGGTGCAAGGAATAAAAAGCACTCTGTTATCTCCAGAAATTAATTATATGTGTTCCAGATGGTTGAAGAGAAGAAATAAAGGATTTAGCTAGTGCTTATCTTTTGTCACTCCCTTTGCTCGAGGATGAGCAACGTTTAAGCATGGGGGGATGGACGTCATTCATCATTCTGAAGCACTAGCTAATGGACTTCAAATATTGTTGAAGGAAGATCAAGGATGTTTCAAGTTATATCAAGTTGCAAGAGAGGAATTCACAACATTTGTGCATAAACCATTATTCTTCAAGTAAGTGCATTCAAATTGGCTGAAACTATATCACTCCAACCATGTGCAATCCAATTTTGAGAACTTCATTTGTGTCTTGAGATCATTCTTTGCCTTTTGCACATGTCCACCTTTCAAAAGTGTGTGTTTTTCCTCTTCTTCATAATGTTTTCCAATGGCCTTTTTGACAAGTCTTTATAAACCAATTAGAACTATCTCTTGATTTGACAATACTCTGAGTTACATTGTTGCTAGTTGTTTTCCTACCAAGCTACACATAAAGCCTTCCACCAAATATTTGTAGATAGGTCCACTTCTAGTTATTTGGCTTGTGAGATTTGTAAAATGAGTGTTGCCTTGATTCTTTGCAAGAGAGCGTTTTTGTTTGGATAAATGAGACTAAATTTTTGGAAAAACTTTATCATTTAAGGCATAGTTTGAGGAGCAATCTGATTTGAGAGTTGAAGCTACTTTATTTGATCATTGTGGTTGGATCTTAGTCATTTTCTGTTCCCCACTAGTATCTTTGAGTAGTAGAACTGGTGCAACATAAAACTTTTGTGCTACGCTTTTAAAGCGGGTTAGATACACATGTGCCTTGATGAATGCGAGTGAAGATAATATGATTGCAACACTAATCTCTCCTCGAGGGTGATTTATTTGCTCGAGGATGAGCAAAGGTTTAAGCATGGGGGAACTATTGGTGGTTCCTATGTACCCGTTTTATATGCCAATAACCACCAACATCGTACCATATTCTCATCATAATCATATATTTTACCTCTAATATTGACGATTTCCATATGTAGTGTTATTTTAGTGCTTTATTATAGAAACAGGTGAAAAGACGAAAAAATGACTCTTATATGAGTAGTACCGACATGAAGTCCGACTCGCCATACAAGGAGGGATTTCCACTAGCCCATGAAACTTACAAGATACACCTGGACGTCCATGAGGTTCAATGTGCAAGCCCAAGGTCGTGGCCCAATGCCTAAGAATTTCTAGAAGGTTTATCCGGAAGGAAAGTTCAATTCGTGGAGTCCAGAAACAGCACTGTATTGTCACGCAATTTCAGAGCCTAAGACGTGGTCAAATAGGAAACCTCAGAATACCAAAGTTGAAGATCTCGTCGAGGGTTTTCCGAAATATATATTATTTATATTTATTGGACTCTGGAGCTGGGAGATATGAGTCCCGCAAGGCAGGCTGCACAGAGGAATCTGAATCAGGACAGATATTTTGATATCGCAATTTTGGATATCTAAACGTCCGAATCTGAGGATCCAAATAATACCAAAGTTGTAGATATTTTCAAGGGCTATGCGATAGAGTCTGGGTTTGCCTCATTTGGACTTCGGAAGCATCAGTTATGATTAAAGTAATTTGGTGCAGTTTATGAAAGGTAAGAAACCGACTTAGATTCAATCTCTATGAGCTAAACTTGGACGCCAAGCAAGGGAGGACGTGACCAGAGGCTATATAAACACCCATATGACATCCAAGGTTGAGCATGATGAGATAAGAGGGGAGAATTAGGCTATAGGAGCTACTGCACATCGCCAGGAGGCCGCCGGAGTTGAAGAGTCACCAAATTGAAGAGATGTAGTCTAGTCAGGTAGGAACCCTGCATGGTACATTACACTGGAGCTAGGAGAAGTAGAGCCTTGTACCTTAGGAGTTGTCAACGATGCGAACCAGTTGCGCCGATCGGCGCGTCCCTGACGGTGATGAATATCGGTACAGTTATCAATTCATCTTATCTATCTTAATTCTATCCTTGGCTGTAATTTGTGTTCGTCTAGATTGATTGATCTTACATGCGCTTATTTAATTGCTTAGAGGTACATCTAAGTATTTAGATGCTCTCTTAATTGTGGTGATTAGACTAGTATCTGGATCTTGTATGAATCATGATTGCTTGATGATGCTAGGGTGTGGTTTAGTTGTGACAGAGCTAAGCTTGCGCAGTACTTTTAGATAGTCAAGTAGGGTTAAGATACTCGCGTGATTAAGGGTTTCCTCTCGGCAGCGATAAATCGGGAGCCGCTCGGAAAGCAGGGTGGTCTTGCTCATCTTCGATGTTTACCGATTGTTTAAAGTGTCAAGTAAGCTAGGATTAAGATGATAACGACTACTGCTTCAGTGCCGATCGACACACCAGTTGCGCCGATCGGCACAGCCTTTCTCCGACTGCTAGATGCATATAGGCTAACTCCAGATGATACTCCTTGGTCGATGTGTATGCTCCTATTCCCCAAGCTTTGGATCAGGCACACTTTAGCTCAGGTAAGACTTCGCGCCAATCGGCGCACCAGTTGAGCCGATTGGCGCAACCTCCAATTTTCATCTTTTTTTCATACTCACGTATGTGCAATATGTACTTAATGATATGATTGATTTGCTAGACGAAATAGTGAACTCTAAACATGGTTCTCTTTCGATCCCTGTGAATTCGATTAAACCTTAGAATACTCTAAGGGAAAAAGTGCTACAATGTACACCGTCTTCTTACGGTATATAAGTGGGTGCGTAGTAATGACCAACATAAGCCGATGCCCGAAGTAAGTAGTAATAGACCGAACCTATCTTATTATAGGATCCTTGACCATAGGAATCCTCTCTACCCTCTACCTACCATATTCTTGTTGTCCTTGGGCAGATTAGGATAGGAGATTAGTATACACACATTCCATGTGATTTGATAACCTGGAATACTCCTAGGTGAAGTGCTATATTGTTATCCGTACACTTGCGGATTTATCTGTGATCGTAAGAAATACCAACAACTATTTCTAGCGCCGTTGTCGGGGATAGTAATATTTCTGGTGCGGCGCTAAGAAGTGTCAACAATCGACTAGTTCGACCTCGCTGACATTTCATAGGACTCGCCACCCCGGTGATCGTGGCGAACTGTCCAGGACTATCTCCACACAGACCGATCTTCTGGTTAGTTTGTCGTGGTTACTAGTTATCCGGTATACTAGATCTTTCTAGGTTATTTTGCTAGGATTTGCTACATACTATCTTAGAAAAACCAATCTATTATAGTTAATTCTAGCAATTCAATTAGTCTGATCTGTATATTCAAGTCACCTCTGAATAGATTTTAGCAATTAGATCTAGTACTGTGTGAGCGTTCATTCATTCCAAGAACTGTCTCGGCTTAGACCGATCTTCTAGGATATCTAAAACTATCTCGGTAAAGTCCGATCTTCTAGTTGGAGAACCATACAAGAACGATCTCGTCGCGAGGGTCTGTTCAAGGTATCGTTAGAGTGTTTAGCCAACGAGTTATCTGGTTACCAACAACAGCCGATATGTTTTCACATACTTAGCTTTTGTATCGGCTGTGGTTTATTGACTCTGTGTATTGTACCAGTTTATTTGTATAGTCGATGAATCATTATATAGATTATCTGTCAATATTGTATCGGTTAGATATTGTAATTTTATTAACTGGCCGATATAATATTAATTATTACAATTGATCTAGTGTGCATCGGCTTGCAGATTTATGCTTTATATTATTATGATAATGCCGATGCCCAATCATATACTATACTTGCATCAACTCTGTGTCTCGACTCCGCTTGCATCGACCCTGTACCGATATTGACTTGATGCTTGGAAGCCATCGTCGGTCGACTTGTAGGCGCACACCTTGTCAGTTGAATGGTTAAACTGACTGGCACACCGCGCACCATCTATAGCGCATCATTGGACCTGCACTGGAGGTAAGCAGATCTCTCAGGCCTCGTATTTGCACATGGAGTATTAACAGTCTATTTTTCGCGTCAACACGCTTTTGGCAAACCTGGTGAGACTCATTTTCATTATTTGGTAAGAATCACAAGGACTCATATTTTTATTTCATCTTATTAGAAGTCAGATTTATTTTTAATATCTTGTGAGACTCGGAGATATGTCAGGACGACCAGCTTCAGACAATCTAGAAGACTCGGCATTGGCTTATGTTTGGCTCGGGGGGCAAAGCCGGTGTGAGGAGTCTATAGCGGAAGCAATACTTGATCTCGGCAGCGGATTCAGTTAATAAAAAAAAAGATGATGAGTCCGTGAAATGAGCTTCAGTCAATCTTATGAGATCTGCTGTTACTAGTGGATGCCAGTGCTTGATGTTGATAGCAACTCCGGTTTAAGGAATAAAATATGGAAAAGATTAGTGCATGAGGTGGGACAACAAACAAATTTTGCTCTACAAGCATGTTCGCAGTGCAGAAGCTAGCTGATGGCCAGCTGATTCCGAGTTGTGACAGTGAGACATCAAATCATTCCAAAATACCATCGGCTGACGAGCTCCCTATAACGCCAGAAAAATGATTTAAGCATAGAATACATGAACATGGTCACAAGATGCTATTCGGCCTTTTGGAGATTATGAATTTCTCTAATTAAAATTGCTTTGGCAGAGTGGATTCAAAAAAAAAGTTACGTAATTGGTAGATTGAAGTGCGGATTGGAGCCGGAATCTGAGTCAGAAGCTCATGTGCATATGCATTGATATTTGACGCGGAGGAATATCGGCTCGGGGCGCAGGTGATTCAGCTGGTGTATGAGAAGACTGTTGAGTATACGGGTCACATCACTAACTGCTGCACATATACTCCACTATAGGCTTTAGTGCACATGGTACGCAGTGTCTGCACAGCAAGCAATTCACGGTCGACGCTGATACGGCATGCCCACATCTGGCCAGATTAATTATAGAATAATTTTGAGGATGAGGGGAGGCATATATATAAAGGAGTCCAGCGGATTTCAAGGATGAGTTGGTCTACATAAAGAAAGCACTTGATTTTTGTTTATGACCTTGAGATAGCCGATCCTGCCCAGTACATTACTTCAGCTGACACGTCATGTTCGGCATCGGTGCCACGTGCTCCGACTTGATCCCTCTTATAATCATCAAGGTATCGAATTGTGATACGTCCAATTATTTCAGAGCCGCAATCGGCATCTCAGAAGATGATGAGACGCGATGAACAAGCTAATCAAGATGCGGCAGTTAATATATACAAGTCTGATCAGATACAGGATTTAAGTTTGAAAAGTTTGCCACAGCTGTTCGATTCAATGAAAAAAATAAGGGACAACATCCAGAGAGTTTTTACCCGAGCTAATTCACGATTGTTGGGATTTTATTTCTAGTTTACACTGGAACAGCCGATGGTGCAGGAGCTGCTCACGATCAGGAATATGCTCCACCATCGGCCGGAAAGTTTCATTGGAAGCAAACCATAGTCAGAAGACATTTGACGTATGCTGGGCCAATATAAAATTTGAGGGACACCAAATCTGAGTCAATTGTAAAGCTGTGGATGGAACGACAATGCATCTTTAGTTATTGGGACAATGATCAAAGCAGTATTTCATGATGAAGCCGATTGTTAGCAAGTCGATATTGAAGGATGCTGAATTACTAAATGCTACATCTGGAATTCGCATCAGCTCTGTTCTGTTGGGTTTGCCGATTATGGATGGTCAGACGTTGTCAGCGGGACCCATCTCTTATTATTTGCCGATGAGCCAGCGTATTATCGCGAAAACTGGTTTTTTCTGGTGCTTACAGAGCAGATTGGTTACAGGCAAGGGGTACAACATTAGCTTCGTACTAGATGGTTGAAATATCCTACTTTACTTCTAGTGAGAGAAGACTAGAAAAAGACAAGTGGTCAGCTTGGTGCATTAGCTGTAAATATCCCATCGACTAGAATTGAAAACAACATATCTGGAAGAGTCGATGTTGTCGTTGAGCCAAGGAAGTAGAAGAATACTATACTCACAGGTATTGTAGCAGAATAAAGCCATTATTTCTGGCGACATCGGCTATGATCATTTAGGTACTTGCTGATGAAGGGATACTGGACTCAAGATAGCTGCTGTTTTTTATCTATTCCACCAGCGGCCATCTCAGAATTCAAGTTGAGATGACAAAGATGCTGGCCAATGTGGTTGATTAGTCGGCAACAAAGTTTAGGAGTCTCAGGAACATAGGCTTGAATGACAAATTTCAGTTGCCAAAATCCCGGTTGGACACATCTTCATTATGTGCCTATGTGTAATACCATCATGCGAGGTGTTCAGAAAAGAGTACATATGTTTATCTGGCATCAAACTGAAAAAATTCCATCATCAAGTGGATAGTTTGGAGCTAATTCTGGTCAACATTGGTATTTAAATTGGAAGCAGGATAATATTAATGAGAAAGGAATGGCGTGACATATGTAGAAAACATCTGTTGTCACAAATCAAAGATTGTGAAGCCGATGTGTGGATGCATGAAGACAATCGTCACATCAGTGGCTGGTATATTTTTTGCACTCCACCATCGGCTATTGTGTTGCTTTTATTTACTTCACCCATCAGCTGTATCAAGGATATCAAGAGCCGATGGTAAGATGGTGCAGCTTGAGGAGTCGATGAAACTAGATTTTGTTGTGCCGTCGTTCTTCTCTATCGGCTGGTCAGAAGAATTGGTATCAGCTGCTGGTGGTGTTCGCACTATTTGGATTCTCTCTCCCCATCAGTTGGTGCAGTGTGTTAGAAGCTGGTGAAGTAATGAATGAGGAAAAACAAGCCGATGGGAGGTATAACATATGAAGAGAGCTGGCGTTATTATGTTTATTTACTATTCCACCATCGGCGAAACATCTTGGCTAGAAGCTGTATGGGAGAAGATTGAATATTCACGGATTTCTATGATGAGAAGGAAGCACAGAGTGATTCACAGTTCAAGACTTATCATCATGACAGAGAAGGTGGATTAGCATTGGCTCTATTGGGACGAGCATATAGATACATTTGTGACATCAGCTAGACAACGAGTGATGTTACTTTTCTTCGGCCATCGGCTTCTTATTTGTGAGTCTCGCAAGAAGAATAGCCAATGCAGCCAACTGTGCAGGAGTAGGGGTCAACAGACTGGTAGTCCATGGAAGTGATGGAGGCTGGGCTGATGCAGAGATTTTGAAAGTTGTTATTGGTAAAGTGGTTGATGAAGAGGGAGAAGCCGATGCCATGATGATTTCTCCAGGCCTCGTCATACACTCGGGGGCATCGGCACTTAAATACAGTCATAATGCTTTGATCTCTGGTTGCCGTTGCTTGATGTTTTGCAATGAACTTAGAGTCACATGGTCCTACCATGGAGTTACTTGGTCTACCAATTGGGTGCTGGCATGTCAGTTGCTTACTTCTTATCATAGCTACACGGTTTCATACTGATGCAGGTCGAGTTACATGGGCATTGGCTTCGTTTTTTTTTTCCTTATTGCTGGGCTCTAAGTATTAGACCACATGGTGGGAAAGTATTGGAGCAAATCCTTGGCATCGACTGGTTTTTCTCTATTGGTTAGTCATCGACACTCGGAGTAGAAGCTGTTGACTAATGAATGTTTGTGTCGAAAGGTTTACTCCAGTCGAATAAAGAGCAGATGGGTTCAGAAGGATGTTGGCTGAACCTTCTACAATGGAGAGCGATGCCAAGATCACAGGACCGGATGACTAGTAAAGGGAAAGGAGCAGTGAGAACTTTGGGATGATTATATTCAAATGACATTGTATCAGTTTCGAGAAATTTCAACGAAGGACGAGTAAAAGATCATGATTACTCATGGAAAAGAATTTCAGAATATAACATATTATATTCCAAAATTGGAGGGCATGTGTTGACACCAGATTTTGGTACGTCCTTATGTTGTTCGGTAAGAAAGTCATTTATGCCAGGAGAGTTTGGATGTGGTCATGTTAAAGTTAAAATAATAATAATGTGGATAGAACAGTGCGTTGGATGGCCAAGGTAATACGTATATGCTGGTGGTGTTTAGAAGATGTGGATACGTGGTTTAGGCTATGCTATGCATAAGGGAAACATCAACATGATGATTAAGGGTAGATTTGTTACTGGCACAAATCACGTGTGTACAAGTTTATAAAGAAAGCCACATACATGAGTTCAGGGGATATGATGTTAATTGTTATAAGGAAGGTGAAGCTTGGACTTGCCTTAGGCAGTTTTTTGGAAGCATCATGGATTAGTACGTGCTACGGAAGGATGCGCTAGGGATAAAGGTACTTATGCGTCCAAGAAGAGTACAGAGACATCTTGCCATGCATAAACCGATAATTCTATATCTGGCACAATAGAAGATGGCATGCCTATACGTCCATGGAAGTGCATTTGGCTGAATAATATTATTTCCTTAGGTGTTCCGTATGAATTATGTTAGGTGTTCGATTATTGATTGTAGTCTCATCTCTGTACGAAACACCCAGGACGCCCCTATAAATATGAAGGGGCTATGACATATTGTAATCTATATCTCGATCAATATACAACTTTGGCGCATCACCACCCTGGAAACAGGTATACCCTGACGGGTTCTTCGTCTAGAGAGGGCTCTCCGTGATAGTACTTGTCACCCCAATGGGTTCATCATCATAAAGCAGGCTGCATCGACTAGTTCGACCTCGAAGATATGACGGAGGACTCGCCACCCCGGTGATCGCGGCGATCTGTCCAGGACTGTCTCGACGCAGACCAATCTTCTGGTTAGTTTGTCATGGTTACTAGTTATCCGGTATACAAGATCTTTCTTGGTTATTTTGCTAGAATTTGCTGCATACTATCTTCAGAAAACCAATCTATCATAGTTAATTCTAGCGATTCAATCTAGTCTGATCTATATATTCGAGTCACCTCTGAATAGATTTTAGCGATTAGATCTAGTACTGTGTGAGTGTTCATTCATTCCAAAAAAATTGTCTCGGCTCAAACCGATCTTCTGGGATATCTAGAACTGTCTCGGTTAAGTCCGATCTTCTAGTTGGACAACCATACAAGAACGATCTCGTCATGAGGGTCTGTTCAGGGTATCGTCGGAGTGTTTAGCCAACGTGTTATCTGGTTACTAGCAACAGCCGATATGTTTTCACATACTTAGCTTTTGTATCGGCTGTGGTTTATCGACTCTGTGTATTGTACCAGTTTCTTTGTACAGTCAATGAATCATCATATAGATTATCTGTCAGTATTGTATCGGCTAGATATTGTGATTTTATTAACTGGCTGATATAATATTTATTGTTACAATTAGTCTAGTGTGCATCGGCTTGCAGGTTTATGCTTTGTATTATTATGATAATGCAGATGCCCAATCATGTACTATACCTGCATTGACTCCGTGTCTTCATCGACTCCACCTGCATCGACCATGTATCAACATCGACTCTATGTCTAGAAGCCATCATTGGTTGGCTTGCAGGCGCACACCTTGTCAGTTGAATGGTCAAACTGACTGGCACGTCACGCACCGTCTATAGCGCGCCATTGGACCTGCACTGGAGCAAAGTAGATCTCTCAGGCCTCGTGTTCACACGTGGAGAATTGACAGTCTGTTTTTTTGCACCAATACACTTTTTAATAATAGCTCTTAATATTTTGTTATATAATTTTACTCAAATCATCAAATTTGAGCAACTAAATCCCTGATCATCAAACCAGGCACTCGGTCTACCCAATATCAATTGTACCAACCGATTGTATTAAAGGTAGAGTGATCTTCACTCTTAGCCGAGTGACCATTTGACCCCCAAGACATCTATCATGTGTGGAATCAAGAAATAATTATGATATCAACCATAATCAAGTACTTAAACTATAATGACATTAATCATAAAATAGTCTTTCCTAAAATGTCAGCCAACTTAATGCAAGTTCAATCTTTGAGAATTATTTACTGACATCAATTAGAAACTTATCCTTAGAACTTGCTCCCGTACGACCTTCTAGTCCTTTGCTATATGATCATGAAATCATATAGATACGGAAAATATTTTTAAGTAACCTTGTCACTGCTTCTCATCAAAGAAGCCCATGAGATTATCGCCCAAGGTTGATAGGTCTAATTCCTTTTATTGAATAAGCTTGTTATGTTTTTATTATTGTCAGGCAGAAAAGCCTGTCACTGTGCGGCCCATACCAGCCCATGGGACCCAAAGACTAGGACAAAAGGTGAAGGTATAAAAGGGGCATGGGATTGTTGACTCCAAGTCCACGTCGTCATCCGCACGCAGCGCTTCATCTTCCTCGCATCTCCTCTGCTCCTGCGACTCTTCTGCTCCCAGAGCTAGGGTTAGCGTTTTCTTCATCACCGCCGCAAATCTTCATCGCACTCAAGCCCCCGAGCACTAGCTAGGGTTTAGATCCGCCGCACTGCTTCATTTCCTGAAGATGGGTCGCAAATCCTCCAAGAAAGCCGCCACCACCGAGTCGTCTTCCTCGGAGCTGGAGATCCCAGAACAGCTGAGGGAATCCTCCAAGAGCAGCATCACCACCACGGATCTGAACACGATGGTGATGGATGGCATTCTCCTAGAACAAGCTCACACTGATTGGAAGGTACCAAAAGAGACCCGCCCCCTCCCAATCCATAAGCAGATTGTAGTTTTTCGCTCTTTTTCGAGCATGGATTTGGAGTGCCTTGTTGTAGCTTTCTGCGTAGGCTCCCGTTCTTCTATGGGATTGAGCTCATCAATCTCAATCCTAATTCCATCTTTCATATCGCTATCTTCGTACATCTATGTGAAGCCTTTCTGGACATTGTGCCCCACTTCACTCTATTCTGCCCTCTTTTTGTTCTACGACCACTACCAACCAAGGACAACCAAGTTACCATTGGGGGCTCGGCCTCCAATTGTGCAAGAAGGAGGCTTACATCAATGTGCCTCTGAACACTGGGAACAGAAATTGGAGGGACGAGTGGTTCTATTATGATAACCCTCCCCCTTCTCTTGTTGATTTCTCTGGTGCCAAGGCCACTCCTCAACTGCGATGGTCGGAGAAACCGGATCCGACCGACCCTCAGGTGGTCACCCTGCTAGAAAAGATCGCAGGGCTAAAAATCGAAGGGGTTGACGGCATCACCATAGCAAAAAGCTTCATAGTTCATTGAGTGCGGCCTCTGAAGCAGCAGAGTCACCCCGCCTGGATGTACACCACCGACGATGAAACGAGGGAAGTGCCTGATCCTCCGAACTCCACTCTGCATCGGTCTCGACTGTCAAAGATATTTAAAGGATAAATTACCCAGGACCACTTCTAAAAAGCGTAGGCGTACAATGTGGGCACTCTGTGAGCCCGAGTAAGCTTTGGTCGTCTTTAAATTTCTGATATTGCTTTTGATCAGACCAACTATAATATAGGATAGCTCCTTTTGTCTTTAGGTTCTACACACCTTAGTGTCGCATCCCCTGCTCCCTCTGACCGATTCCGAGGGACTGAATTATGTCGAGAAGCCGCTGCAGACCGGTGCTGGAGGTTCAAGCTCGTCAGCAGGCGCTCGTCCATCTGGGGCCGTTGATAGCACTACCACCCCATCTCCTATCAACCTACCTTCCCCCAGCCGACGAGTGAAACAGTCTGCCCACCGTCGTAGGCAATATGTGGGAAACCAGGATGATGATCATGAGGGAGAGCTTTCCCAAGATGCCGGTCTGCCAACTCCTGCTCACTTCGACCACCCATCAAGCCAATCGGAGCCCCCGAGCAAAACGTCAAGCGATGCAAGAGTGGCAAAGAAGACCGATGAAGTCAGCAAGTCTTCCCATAAGAGGTAGGAGACTGACTTATAGACCACTTCTTCAAAGAAGAGAGTCTGTTGAATCAAAATCAAGTAGGCTTCTAGGTAAACCTCTTTACATTCCTGATTCTTCATCTCTGTAGTTAATATCACATTTTAGTCTTTAATATTATACTCTTCGGTGATCATAGCGGTCGGTCAAGTGATGCTCCAAGCACCCAAGGGTTCGAGGATACTTGGTCAATCCCAAATCCTCGTCTGACCGACTTGCCTCGACCGGTCAGTAAGCCATCAAGCACTCCGACCGAGCCAAGGAAGTCTCCTGAAGCTTTAGCTCCTACACTAATACCAGCAGCGTCACACCAAACAGTCAACCCTTCCCCAACCGGTGCTTCTTTCCCTCTCAACAAGGGAAAGGCTGCGCTGGTCGAGGATTTAGTCGGTCGGCCTGAAGTTAAGAATATGGGGATAATCCATCAACACAGAGAGGCCAGCAAGGTACATCAATACCAAGCCTTTCTTTTCTTGGATCTACTCCTTCGATTAACCACGCCTTATTTTCCATTTAGAAAATGTATGCTCTTATGGAGAAGAAACAAGTCAGGATTGAGTACCTCGATGTCGAGATTTTTGGTATGCCTCAGATTCTTTTTTGTATTCAATCTTTTCTTCAAGATATTGACTTGTTGTTGGTCTAGTTACCGGCGAGCAGCTCTCCTCTGCCTAAAAGCAAATTGAAAGGCTGCAGACCAACCACAAGGACATGACCAAGGCTTTGGAGCAGAGCCGTGCTAATGTCATTGGTAAGATCGCATACCAATTTCCATATATTTTTTGCTCACTCTATCACTAAAGATTTTATATATGCCTTTAGCTCGTGACCAAAAAGTCGCTGACCTGGAGAAGTTAACCTCCAACCAGCAGAGATTCTTAGATGCTCTGAATGCTGAGAAGGAGAACCTCTCTAAGTTGGTCAGAGAGAAAAACACCAAGATTGCTCGGCTGCAGAAGAAACTAAAGGAGGCTGAAGTGAAGATAGAGGAAGCTACAAGCATCTCCAAATTCTTCAAGTGTAATCTAACCAGTAAGCTCTCCGTCGTATCTTTATTATTCTTGAATCAGCTCTTGATATTGATGACCAAAAATATCTCTTGCATCTCTATCTTATTGCGCTCGGAAAGCATTGGATTATATCCATGCTAACCAAGTAGAGCAGACCGGCCATTCCTTGGATTATCTGCTGGAGCACGCGTCAAAAGTTGTTGCAGACAACATTCAGAGAGTAGCGACCGAGGTCGGGAGCCAAGTACTGGCTATTTGCCAATCTTGGTCTGCTGCATTGCCATTGGATAAAATCAAGGAGGGCTTCAACCCACTCTTGACAGAACACCAATGCCAATTGCTTATGGACTCCATGCTAGAGACCTCCTGAGCCTTGGTCGACAATGTAGAGATTGATCCGATCGCACCAACTCCTCCAGCATCTCTCGAAGTTGAACTGCAAGATGATACCTCTTCTCCTTCGAAGGAACTATAATATCTGCAGTCTTAAAAAATATTAGTAGTATCTATGTAATAAGACAATATTATCTCTATGTAAATAATAATTTTTATGCTTGCGTAGTTTAAAAGATCATCAAAGAGATCATAAGGCAAATTCCTGTTACTCAAAGGCAGAAGTTGCATTGGTCTGCCTTAACATATTAGGTTGTAGCTCATAACCGCGTAACAAGCAGAATCGACCAATCAACACATGACCACATGCACTTTGGCTCTGGGTTTGGTGTAGTGACAGTCTGATGTGTAGTATGAAATATATAATCATCATGTTTAGATGTTAGACTAAAAAAATTGAAGACCGTGTCAAAAGATGAGAAATTAGTCGGATAAATCCAAAACCAGAATTTTATAAGGTTAAGGAGTAGTGGGACATTATTACTAGCCCCCTGGGTCGATTGTATAATATAATAGATTAAGGAATTGAGACAATCTAGAATGAAAATCATTAGTAAATCTTCCATCAAAAAGACTGAAGTTTCATTCACTAATAATATATGAGAATACAAAATATAAACTAAGTATAAAAAAGACGTAGCTGATTTATATTCCAGGAGTTTGGTATATCATTGCCATCTTCATACATCAGTTGATAAGCCCCCGGCCGAGTGACTTCTTTCACCACGTAAGGTCCTTCCCATTTTGGAGAAAGCTTATGCTTATTCATAGTTGATTGCACTCGGCACAACACTAAATCCCCAACTTGAAATTGGCGACTGCGTATGTTCTTATCATAATAACGTGGCAAGCCTTACTGGTATAGCACCTACCAAAACAGAGCGTGATCATGCAACTCCTCTGGCGTAATCAAATCAATTACTAGGTTCTCCTTAGAAAGCTTCTCCTCATATCCTTTGACCCGTGCTGAAACGAGGTTGACCTTGGTCGGCAGCATAGCCACTGAGCCATATACCAATGAGAAGGGTGATTGGACAGTAGCCCGACTGGTATTAGTACGTAGCCGCCAGAGAACTGAAGGCAACTCTTGAACCCACCGACCGGCATAAGGTTTGAGCCTATCAAATATCCGGGGCTTCAACCCTTGAAGAATCATACCATTGGCCTGTTTGACCTGCTCATTGCTTTGAGGATGAGCCACTGATGCAAATTCGATTTTTATTCCCATC
The DNA here is from genome assembly GCA_032690845.1 of Eleusine coracana subsp. coracana. Lineage (NCBI taxonomy): Eukaryota > Viridiplantae > Streptophyta > Magnoliopsida > Poales > Poaceae > Eleusine > Eleusine coracana. Next base: position 41,599,347 of record CM064434.1, read on the forward strand.
TCATCGGCAAAGTTACAAAACTCCCTAGATGTAAATTGAGTATCATTGTCGATAATGATATCATGAGGGACCGCAAACCGGGTGAAGAAATCTTTGACAAACTCAATTGCTTTCTTTGATGTTATCTTGTCAACCGGCTTCGCTTCAATCCACTTGGTGAGTTTCTTCAACCCACTCTTGACAGAACACCAATGCCAATTGCTTATGGACTCCATGCCAGAGACCTCCTGAGCCTTGGTCGACAATGTAGAGATTGATCCGATCGCACCAACTCCTCCAGCATCTCTGGAAGTTGAACTGCAAGATGATACCTCTTCTCCTTCGAAGGAACTATAATATCTGCAGTCTTAAAAAATATTAGTAGTATCTATGTAATAAGACAATATTATCTCTATGTAAATAATAATTTTTATGCTTGCGTAGTTTAAAAGATCATCAAAGAGATCATAAGGCAAATTCCTGTTACTCAAAGGCAGAAGTTGCATCGGTCTACCTTAACATATTAGGTTGTAGCTCATAACCGCGTAACAAGCAGAATCGACCAGTCAACACATGACCACATGCACTTTGGCTCTGGGTTTGGTGTAGTGACAGTCTGATGTGCAGTATGAAATATATAATCATCATGTTTAGATGTTAGACTAAAAAAATTGAAGACCGTGTCAAAAGATGAGAAATTAGTCGGATAAATCCAAAACCAGAATTTTATAAGGTTAAGGAGTAGTGGGACATTATTACTAGCCCCCTGGGTCGATTGTTTAATATAATAGATTAAGGAATTGAGACAATCTAGAATGAAAATCATTAGTAAATCTTCCATCAAAAAGACTGAAGTTTCATTCACTAATAATGTATGAGAATACAAAATATAAACTAAGTATAAAAAAGACGTAGCTGATTTATATTCAAGGAGTTTGGTATACCATTGCCATCTTCATACATCAGTCGATAAGCCCCCGGCCGAGTGACTTCTTTCACCACGTAAGGTCCTTCCCATTTTGTAGAAAGCTTATGCTTATTCACAGTTGATTGCACTCGGCACAGCTAAATCCCCAACTTGAAATTGGCGACTGCGTATGTTCTTAACATAATAACATCGCAAGCCTTACTGGTATAGCACCTACCAAAACAGAGCGTGATCATGCAACTCCTCTGGCGTAATCAAATCAATTACTAGGTTCTCCTTAGAAAGCTTCTCCTCATATCCTTTGACCCGTGCTGACACGAGGTTGACCTCGGTCGGCAGCATAGCCACTAAGCCATATATCAATGAGAAGGGTGATTGGACAGTAGCCCGACTGGTATTAGTACGTAGCCGCCAGAGAACTGAAGGCAACTCTTGAACCCACCGACCGGCATAAGGTTTGAGCCTATCAAATATCCGGGGCTTCAACCCTTGAAGAATCATACCATTGGCCTGTTTGACCTACTCATTGCTTTGAGGATGAGCCACTGATGCAAATTCGATTTTTATTCCCATCTCATCGGCAAAGTTACGGAACTCCCTAGATGTAAATTGAGTATCATTGTCGGTAATGATATCATGAGGGACCCCAAACCGGGTGAAGAAATCTTTGACAAACTCAATTGCTTTCTTTGATGTTATCTTGCCAACCGGCTTCGCTTCAATCCACTTGGTGAGTTTGTCAATAGCAACCAATAAATGAGTGAACCCGCTAGGCGCTTTCTTGAAAGGACCGACAATATAAAGCCCCCAGATAGCAAAAGGCCAAGTCAAAGGTATCATCTGAAGTTGTTGCGAAGGCACATGTGTTTGTTGGGCAAAAAAATTGACAACCTTCACACTTCCGAACGACCTGGTGTGCATCTTCGACCACCGTAGGCCTATAAAACCCTTATCAGAAAGCCTTGCCGACCAAAGTCTTAGAAGCTGCATGATTGCCACATATTCCTGAATGGATTTCCTCCATCAACACTTTGCCTTCTGGAATCGAGATACATCGCATCAGGATCTCGATCCTCCTCTTCTATAAAGCAGATCGTCCACCATCAAATATCCTCGACATCTAGCTTTCAATCGATGTTGCTCATTAGGATCCGTAGGCAGCGTTCCCTTGTTCAAGAATTGGACAATCGGTTCGCACCAGTCGGTCTCCATGTTGTCATCACTTACAGGGTCAGCAACATCAGTCACCAAAACATCTGACCGAGGAGAAATAGTGGGGGAATCTAGGGTGTGTAGGAAAACACCAGGTGGGACAATAGAGCGAGATGATCCCATCTTGGGTAATGCATTAGCCGCCTAGTTGTTATCTCGAAGAACATGCGTGGACTTCAATCCATCGAACTTGTCTTCGAGCTTCCTTACTTCTTGGCAATAAGCGCCCATATTGTCATCTACATAGTTCCAATCCTTAGTGACCTGGTTAATGACCAAGGCCGAGTCACCAATGATATCGAGACGTCAAATGCCGAGTGAAACAGCAATACACAGACTGTGTAAAAGGCTTCATATTCTGCAGTGTTATTAGATGCGTGAAACATGATCTGAAGGACATATTATAGTTTCTCTCCTGTAGGTGAGATGAACACGATTCCTGCAACGGCTCCAGGTAGTTGGAGGGATCCCTCGAAATACATTTTCCAGTACTCAATATCTTGCAATGCGGGAGGCATTTGAATCTCTGTCCACTCGAAAACCAAGTCGGCCAACACATGTCCTTTGATAGCCGACGGGGCCGTGAACGTGATGTATATTGACCAAGTTCGACCACCCACTTACCATTTTTTCCATCAGCTTCTCGGTTGTGAAGGACTGCACCAAGTGCAAAGGATGTTTGAACTTCGATAGGATGAGCTTGAAAATAATGCTTCAATTTCCTTGAATGATCAGAAGAGGGTATAGCAACTTTAAGATCTGATGATATCTCGTTTTAGAGGCACTGAGAACCTCACTAACAAAGTAGACCGGGTGTTGTACTTTCTGTATATGACCCTCTTCCTCTCGGTCAACCATTAAAACGGCACTCACAACATGAGTTGTGGCCGATATGTAGAGTTGAAGCTTTTCTCCTAGCTCAGGAGGCACCAATACTAGAATATTGCTGAGGTGGACCTTCAACTCATCCAATGCCGACTGCACCTCATCTGTCCATACGAAATCGTCCTGCTTCTTAAGTAGTTTAAAAAGCAGTAGCCCAATGACCCCCCCCCCCCAAACGAGAAATAAAGCGACTCAAGGATGCCATACATCCGGTTAGCTTCTGAACATCCCTTTGAGAATTAGGCGGCCCCATATCAAGGATCGCCTTGATTTTGTCTGGGTTAGCCTCTATACCTCGTTTTGAAACAATGTAACCGAGTAGCTTTCCGGAAGGAACCCTAAAAATGCACTTTTTATGGTTTAGCTTCATCGAGTAATTTCTCAGATTGTCAAAGATTTCTGCCAGGTCAGAAAGAAGTTCTTCGACGTTTCGAGTTTTTAAAATGATGTCATCAATGTAGGCTTCTGCATTCCGACCGATCTGAGCAGCGAGGCAGCGTTGGATACCATGTTGGTAAGTCGCACCAGCGTTTTTTAGACCGAAGGGCATAGTAATGTACTAGTAGGCACTGAAGGGTGTTATAAAAGAAGTTTTGATCTGATCTTTGAGTTTTAGTGGGATCTCGTGATAGCCTGAATAGGTATCCAGAAAGCTTAAAAGCTCACACCTGGCTGTCAAGTCTACGATCTGATCGATACATGGCAGAGAGAAAGGGTCTTTAGGATAGACCTTGTTCAAATTGGTATAATCCACACACATCCGCCACTCTTTATTCTTCTTGGGTACAAGGACTGGATTTGTCAGCTAATCAAGATGATACACTTCCTTTATAAACTTAGCATCTAATAACCTAACTATCTCCTTCTTCATGGCGTCCTTGCGGTCTTGCGCAAATCTTCTAAGCCTCTATCGGACAGGGGTGGCCCCAGGAAGCACCCTTAGTTCATGCTCAATCTTTTTCCTAGGAACTTCTGGCATGTCAGATGGTTTCCATGCAAAGATGTCCCTATTTTCCTGGAGGAAAAGAGTGAGCGTGAGTTCCTATTTCTCCTGGAGGAAAAGAGTGACCTTAGCATGGTCTTCTGGGTCGAGCGTGATCTCCTTAGTCGGGACGTCATCCGTCTGTATCTTGTCCTTGGTGGGCTTCTTCACGGGGACCGCCGCATCGGTCTACTCCTCTTTGTCGACTGCCTTCTGGATCTCCTACTGGTTGGACAGCGTCAACTGTTTATCAGCCATCTCACAACTCTGCACATCGCAGTCAAAAGAGTTCCAAAGATCAGAGTGGAGGGAGATTATTCCATTGGGGCCTAGCATCTTGAGGGTGAGATATGGATAATGTGGAACGGCCATGAACTTTTCCATCGCCGGTCGACCGATGGTAGCATGATAGGCTGACTCAAAGTTGGCCACCTGGAAGAGAATATGCTCAGTCCTGAAATTCACATGAGTCCAAAAAGTGGCAGGCAGAGCAATTTGTCTAATGGGAACTGAAGTCTTGCCGGGCACGATCTCGTGAAAGGGCGAGGAACTCGATTGAAGGTCATTGACCGACAAACCTAGCTCCAAGAGGGTTTTGGTGAAAATCAAGTCTAGGCTACTTCCTCCATCGATGAGTACTTTGTTGAACTTGACTTCCTTCACCGTAGCTGTAAGTACCAGCGGGAAGCGACCTGGCTTGGGCAGGTGCTTGGGGTGATCCGACCGATCAAATGTAATTGGTACTTCAGACCACCTCATGAACCGGGGCGTGGTCAGCTCTACTGAATTGATCTCACGCAGCTCCAGCTTTTGCTTGTGCTTGGACACGTAGGCATCCGGGCCTCCGAAGATGAAGTTGACTTCCTTCCGGGGCTCCTGGAACTCTCTCGCTTCATCCTTGTTGCCACCGTCCTTAGCTTTGTCTTTGCCATTGCGCCTCGGCGGATCCATGGCCACCTTGAGCGCAATAGTTGCGAAGCCTTTCAGTCGGCAACAATCTTTTGCTAGGTGGTTCCCCTTGGGGTGCCATAAGCACGGGCCACTCAGCAAGTCATCCATGGCTGGTTGGTTCATCCGAGGATTCTTCTGTGATTGGTCTACCGTAGCAACCTTGTTGTCAGACTTCCTCTTCTTGTCCTTTTTGGAGGTCTCCGGCTTATCCGACCGCTTCTCCTTGCCTTTTCCGTGAATATCATCTAGCACCCGACTCGCCCAATGCAAACTTATCAGCGATCTCAAAGCACTCTCGAGCGGTCAACTTGAGGTCATAATTCCTACGACCGATTTCCCGAACCAAGTGATCACTGCGAATGCCTCGCTTGATGTAGTCACGGAGGGGCTCATCAAACTTCTGCTTGATCCGAGTGAGGTGAAAGTGATTTCCCGGTCGGTTGCAAGTGGCTTGGAAACTTTCTATGAGTTTCCTATTGAGGCCTCCCCAAGAGGTGACTGATTTCTCTGGAAGAGATGTAAGCCATATTCGAACAGCTGGATCAAGGCAGACTGATAGGTAATTGGCAATTACATAGGTATCACCTTCGGCCGACCGAGTCATCATACTATAGAGCTGAAGCCACCCTCGAGGATTGGTCTGACAATCGTACTTTTTGATGGGGACTGACTTGAATCCTTTTGGCCATCAGGCTATGCGAAGCTCAGGTACATAAGCCATGATGCCATCAAACTCTTCATCGTTCAAAGTAGGTGACCGTATATATCGGTCACGAGATGGAGTTGGGCGACGATTGTGCCGCGGATGGATATCATCATCATGGTGATGACGCTGATTGTCATCATCATGATTGTCGCACCGGTCCCAATCGTCTCGTTGATGTCGGTTGTCACGGTTGTTTCCTGGAGGGGGTCACATCGGTCTTCATGCCGGTCATCCCATCGGTCATCCCGTTGATCGTCTTGCCGGTTGTCAGTCCTCCGATCGCGGCACTCCTCCTCGTAGCGTCAGTTGTCCCAAGCGCGCTCCTCATAGTGGGAGTTAATAGTATCTCGACCATCATGGATACTAAAGGAATTTCTCAGATCTTCACGTCTTCATTGACCACATGAAGTCACGTGACTGGAGCTCGTCGCTGATTGTGATTTGTCCCTGGCCGCATCTTGGGCTGCAGCAGCCTTGAGCACAGCCACCGACTTCTGCATCGTAGGGGTCTGATATGTTGCGTCGGACATCAAGGTATCGATCAACGTTTTAGCCCCGGTGATGTTGTTCTGCGGGGTATCATAGACCTTGACGCCATCCACTTTGATATTTGGTCCAAGGTCCAATTGGCGTGCGAGGCGAGACCCGCGCGACCCTATCAGTCAGTGGTGGTGTCCTGCCGACAGATTGTTGTCTGGAGGGTTATCCTCCTCCTGTCCTTCTTCTTCATGCTCTTCTGCATGGCCATCTTTTTCGTGACTGTCTTCTCGGTCACCCTCCTCATCGTTGTCCTCCGATGGATTCTCCTCTATATTGACCATATTAATGGTTAGAGGGAAAAAAAGGGCAGATCCGACCGAATCCTCATCAAAGGATCGGACCGACTTTGAATCATATCTGGAGGACGGGTCTGTTTCATCGAATCCAAGGGGGGCAAACGTTAGGATCAGATCTGACGAGCTTGGTGATCGCACCATAGAGATGGCTGTGGCCGAGTCGAATCGGTGGTTCTCCAGACCTAAGTCTCTGTTGTTGCCGACTGCGAAGTCGAGTGATCTGAAGGAGATCTTAAAGTTCAGCGAGTACTGGATGATGGGAATTTCGGTCATCGTAGTCGACGGAGAATCCTGGCAAGCCTTGTCCCCTTCCAGGTGCGCCAACTATCGATACTTGATCTCGGCAAAAAATTTATAGGGCTGCGTCGAGTCTAAGAACTATGAGGGTTGCAAAAGACACCGAGTTATAGAGGTTCGGGCCTTCTCGATGAGAGTAAAAACCCTACGTCCTGTGTTCTATGGATTGTATTGCTTGTAATGTTGTGTTCTCGATGAGGGGGTCCCTGCCGCCTTATATATCCAGTTGGCAGGAGGTACATGAAGAGTCCTACTCGCATTCTACAAGGATTTACATAGAAAGTCTATCCCTAATTACCTTGTGCTCCAAGCCGACTCGGTTGGTTTCCTTATCAATGAAGTACCCGGTTGGTTACCGACTTAGGCATGTCTTCGGATACCCGTAAGGTAAGTATCCCACAACCTATTAGCACTTTCTTTGACTCTTGCCAAGTCACTCTCAATCTTCTCACTCGTTAGGGTTCTTCGGAGATGAGAGATGAGGTAGTCATTTTCTTGAGCTAGGTTCTTGTTTTCCTCTCTAGCGATAGCAAGCTTGTCCTTAAGAGAGCCAGACACTACACATGGTGGTGGGAGAACTTTCGAGCGAGTCTCATGAAGCAGCTTCGACTCAAGCTCTAACTTTGAGGGTTTGAGCTTCCAACTCACTGGTGAGCTTAGGGCACTTTTGACATGCATCCAAAAGAGTTGGTCTAAGCTTGAATTCATCAAGCTCTTTAAGGGCACTATCAAACTAACTGGCAACTTGAGCATGCACACTTTCCCTCTGTGCAAGATCATTCATCACAACTTGACAAGACTCATACTCAGCAACAGTGTCTTCTCTAGCAAGCTTAGACCTAAGCGAAGTGATCTCATACTCAGCACTCTCCAACTTAGACTTAAGCTCTCTACTCTCACGTAGCAAAGCTTATCATATTGCATGAGCAAAACATCGCACAAATGATCAAGTTCAGAAGAGAGCTCATCAAGAGTGGGAAGTACCTCGCTTGTGTCAAAGTCGGAGCCAGAGCCGGTGTCGTGGTCATTCTTACCATGAAGAAAAGCCCGGTGAAGTCGTCCTTCCTCTTGACTCATGGCTTTTCAACCTCCTCCTCCAAGCTTGTAAGGCCTTTGCTTAAGGTGAGGTCGACATCGCTCAAGGAGGCAACCCAGGCGTGTGCGATGGCCTTGGTGAACTTCTTGGAGTTCTTTCCCTTCTTATGGAAATGGTTCTTCTTCTACTTGAAATCTTTAGTGTTGTTGTTATGGTACCCGACCTTGTTGTTCTTCTTGGGGCAGTCAGCAATGAAGTGTCCGGGTCACCACACTCGAAGTAAGTTCTTGAACCACCTCCTCTTGTCTCCTTGTGGTTGTTGTAGAACTTACTGAACTTCCTTATGTGCAAGGACATCTCCTCATCGGGAATGCACTCCATCTGTTCATCGGAAGCTGCAACGAGAGAAGACAAAGCAAACTCTAAGGAAGACTTGTCAAGTGAGGGGTTAGTTCCATAAGAAGCATTACTGTGACTACCCTTTACGAGCTAGAAAGCAAAGTCATGCTAGAAGCAGGATTAACATGATTAGGACGAGATTTCCTAGGCAGTTCATGAGATTTCAGCTTGCTATACAGTTGCTCACAGTTCAGGGTATTGAAATCAGCAGTTTCCTCTAAAGCAATAATTTTAATCCCTCAAACATTTTCATTAAGAGAGTACAGCTGTTGCTTAGCTCTATTATTATCATTGTACACAAGGTTACCACAAGCCCTCAAGTTGCAGACAATTTCCTCAAACCTACGAAAAGTTTCATCTAGTGACTCGCCAGGTTTTTGCGCAAAGGTTTGGTATTGTCTATTGTAAGAATTCTTACGCATAGAATTGACTTAATTGGTACCCTCATGATACGTGCAAAGCTTTTCCCAAATTGCATGAGCAGTGTCAAGATGTGCAACACGAACATGTTCACTTCTACCAAGAGCAGAGAGCTTTGGAGTTTTCTTCATACCTATTTAACTCACCTACTAGCGCAATGTTGAGGGTGACCGGTATGACGTAGTCCTGCTCAACGATCTACCAAATTGCATGTCTTTGGCTTAAAAGATAAGCCTTGGTCTGTGACTTCTAGTAGGGAAAGTCTTCCCCATCGAACATCCAAAGCTTTACCGCACGCTTCTCCATATCACCTTCGAATCACAAAGCCGGTGAAGATCAATTAGTGATCAAACCGGCTCTGATACCAATTAAAGGACCGAGAAAACGACTAGAGGGAGGGTGAATGGGAGCTAATTAAAATTCTTTACAAGAACATGGCCTATATCCTAATTACTACCCAAACCAACCTCTAACCAAGTCACTAGGAGTACACATACCAACTTATGATGTGCTAACCCTAGGAATGACTCAAACCAAAAGGACACATAGCGGAAGCTCAAGAGGGACAAAAAGAGAAACAAGGAAAATCTGAGAAATCACAAAACTAAGCTTGACGGAAATTCCGAAGTCCCCGGCAAAGGTTCTAACATTCACGGAAGTTTCGGGCGACGGTAGTTCTATCACTCACGGAAGTTCCATGGTTCTTGACGGAAGTTCTGTCCTGGGCAAAACAGTAGCTCTGTTTCGAAAAGAAAATTGCTAAAACCCTATCAAATAAACTCCAAAAATCACGAAATTTGGATCAGATCATCCTCGATAAATCACGTCACTCCTCTAAAGAGATCCACTCAAAAAGCACAAGGAATCATCATAAATTTCAGATCTCGTGCCAAGAACACCGAAAAGGGGAAACTTGAGAAATCTTTGAAATCAAAGGTGCTCGTGCCTTTGATTCAGTCAAGGACCTATATACGGTTGTTCTAAAAATCATAGCATCAATATCCCCTAAGAAATCCGCTCAAAAACTTGTCCAAAAGTGAGATCGAAAATTCCCAAGAAAATAGCTCTGAAAATAGAGAAAAGAAGAAATTCAGGATTTAGGAAAAGAGGAAGATCTTGAGCACGAAAATAACTCTCATATCATTGAAACATGCTTAGAAGATCCATGGATACAAGGCTAGGAAGGTACCCTCTTCCTCCCACTATTTGGAAGAGAAAGAGATGTCTCTCACACACCCTCTCATCTCCTCTATTATATGAAGACCTCTCGTAGCTCTTTGATATGAGTTCCTAACATAAGGCTAATGGGAAGAGACCCCTCTCTCACCAGCCACACCTCTCCTTATATAGGCCTAGGGGTTGTCCTAAAGACCATCCTACCCCTTACCTACAATACACTGCCACCTACCACCACAGGATATAACCGTCCATCTTTTTTCTTATCGCTGGAACGCCATCGAGCTCTTCACGACTTTACTTCGCCTCGAAGCAAGCTTCGTGATGGTGTCACGTGCACCTCTAATCATCGCCACCAGTTTTGAGGCCCAAACTAGGAAACCACCTTCCACACTTCTCAAAGCGCGACTTTTCGATGTCGACGCATGTCACCTTGTCCCGTGATCCTGACCACCGACAAGTCTCTCCCGGTCTCTGCCACCGGGCCCCCTTGCTTGCACCGGCATCCCGCTCGCCTTGACTTGGTTGACACGCCATCTTTATCACCACCACTGTTTTGAGGCTCAACCGCGAAACCGTCGGTGCTTCTTGCCTCTCCACGTGTATGGTGTGGATCACCCTCGACTTCACCCAGCATCCCGATCGTCTAGCCCCAAGTCCCCTACTTGTGCCCGATCCTCTCGCTGTTGATCACCGAGTTGACTCCATGACCTACACATCATTAGACAAGCAAACACATTTTCCAACTCCTGCAACTTCACCAATTCTGGTTTGTCAAAACCATGACATGCACAAAATCATGCAATCACCAGATTCCCGCATTTCAATTCAAGCACCGAATCAACCAAAGTCAACTACTCATCATATCTTGCAAAGCATGGCACATATCTGTTAGGGGGGAGCCACATTTACCATGGGCTTGAACCCCCTATGTGTGCAAAAGAGGTCCAATCCAGATGTCCAAGGATCTAGATGTAAAGTCTAACGACTTGTTTATAATACTTTGCTCCACTAATGGAATAAAGGCAAACTCTCCCTCTCCCTCTATAAATAGAGGGGCAACACTTGAGGAGGAGGAGGCTGGATCATTTTTGCTTCGAAGATCAACCAACGTCCTTGGAGAAGTCCAGATAAATTTCATTCTCAAATAATCACCTCGGCAAGCATCACCTTCGAGGGACACCGTGTAACAACTTCAGCAAAATATATACCTCGCATCATCTCCAACAGCACTCAATACTCTATGCGGCAAGTCGAGCAATCTTGAACTGCTAGTGTCCGAGCTAACCTCAGAATCTTCAGGAGAAACTTATTACGGTACTCGAGGTACCCTTGAATGGAAAGTCTCAAAACAATCTCAGAGCTCCCGTTCGCTGCCTCGCCCCGCGAGGTCACTTGGCACCTCACCTCCTTCACTTTTTCGGTCACGAATTCAGGAGCAAATAAACTGCCAACACAACGCCACAGAAATTCCCTGCGGCAACCTCATTCACTTTTTTGGTTACTTCACCTCCAACAGTACATTGCAGAACAGACTGTAGAGCATGCTCGGAGGCTCGTCACTTGTCAGCAAGCCATTCGCCTCCGTCACATTTGCAAGCACCAGCATGAGCAGGCATCCTCGCTAAACACCTCGGCAGCAAACGGATTACAGCACCTTGCTAAACAACTCGCGGCCAAAGCTCGGAAAACCTCGGCAGCTATTGGCAATAACAGAATACTCGCGAAACAAGCCTCAAGGTCAACCAGCACACATTGAAGTAACCAATCAGAGAAGGCATGCAACCTCTCTCTGACTACTTGTAACCTCAACAGAGGCGAGGTTAAGAAAAAAAAAAGCGCAAAGTACACAGGACTGAGCAAGATTGTACATATCAAGAACCACACCTTCGTTCATTGGCAATTGAAGGAGATTTTGTTTCCAATTATTTCAAAGCAAGGAAGCAAGTTGGCAACTTTTGCACGGGACTTCATCATTTTAGCCTTGCGGCTTGCGGCGTCAAATCCCGCCACCAACCAAATAATGCATGCAAGCCTTGTGTGTCTGTAGTTCGAAGTATTCCAGCAAGTCAAGCAACCTCCACAGCCCGAGCTCAGAACACCTCGAGTGTTTAAACTCAGAACACCTCGTGTGCCGAAGTTGAGCTTGGAACACTTCGGCATCAAAGCCCACATCCGCAAGGCAGAATTCTCTCTGCACCTCGGCGAGTGCAGCAAGAGAAGTTATGCTTGGCCTTTGAGGGTCTCCACGGACGATGACTACCTCGGAAAGCCTGGCAAAACACGTCGCACCATCTCCAACAACACCTGGCACGGGACCTTCCGTTGTCGTGAGATGAAGCCCGTGATCTTTCCTGCCACGAGGGCGAGCAAGAACAACATCCAGTATCTCATCAATCGGCCATGGATGGAAAAGTCGATACCAATTTGCCACGACAAGAAGAATCAGATGAAACTGAACTCCCGGTCAGATCAAATGAACAACAGCTCCGGTCGGCCATGGATGGAAAAATACTGAATGAACAACAGTACAGGACCCTAGAGCAGAAAGTGCAGATACCTCGAAGTACCCTGAGACCTCGGACCTCAAAACTAAGCACCTTCAAAGATCTCACCTCGGTGAACTCAGCAACACGCGTAGTATTACCTGTAATGTCCGGCTACTTTGACAAGCTCCACGAGACAAAACCAAGTCACGGAACCCTCAACTTTGCTCAAGATGACTAGCTTTATTCCATTACGACAAAGATCTTGGTGAGCTCGGCAAGCATCCACATGGATGCCTCGTCTGGATTGGCAAGCAAATCAGATGGCAACCCCTGATGAATGATGATCATCTCAGCAAGCAGTTTTCTACACCGTATCCCTGGCACAAGTCTCTATCTCAGAAAAAGTCATCTAGCACAAGTCTGCAAAAGAATAAAAAAGAGAAAAAAAGAAAAGAAAAAATATATCCGAACAAATGGGTTACACGCCCGGAACCTCGAGTGACATGGACACCTCGCGCAACAGCTGAACAAGCAAAAAATCTCCGTAAGCTGCCCTCATGGGAACAAGACGTCTTCTTCTCTCGCTATTGCGCCAGCTAATAATCAGTCCGTTCTTAAGGCCCCGGCTTGACGGAATGACGGGAGAAGACTTCGACGCCCTCTCGCATGCGAGCAAACACCTCGCGATCTCTCCTTTAACAACTTCGGCTGGAATGCTACGGGCGCTTAAGTCTCTGTTCATGCATGGCAAAATTATCACCGATGTGTACTTGGCGGCGGAGATAAGCAAGCGAGGTCACTTGCCAATTCAACTCCTCACGAGGTCACTCGGCACCCCACACCTCACGAGGTCACTCGGCGCCCCAGTCTAAAAGTTCTGAATTGCTACCTGCAAGCTCGGCCACCTCGAACCTCTGCAAAACCGAGAGGAAGTAAAAAATCTCCGCAGGCTTCTCACGCACCTCGAGTAACACAACTCACCTCGCGCAACACATGGTCAAGTACAGGAGGTGCAGATACCCCGACGCTCGAGTGTGAGAACAGCAACTCCAGTGGAAACTAGCACGCAAGAAAGCATGCATGCACACCTCGTGCACTGTCCGACCTTGGAACTGCCGCGTTTTCTGGAAGCCACGTCTTCGTTGATGCAAATGCGCACACAAATTACATGTCCAATTAATCAAGCTTCATAGGTCGATTGGCTTAGGGAAGAGAAAGTTTGCCCACCATACCACCACGGGCAAATAGCAGACAAAGCTAGCAAACGTACTTCGCATCAAGCATAAGGGCTTCAAATGTGATGGAACATTTCATGAACGAAGTGTCTCCAAGATCTCAGCATGAGATGAGAAATGCCTGACAATTAAGGTAACTTTCATGTTTTGCCCGGTGCAAAACTTTTGCGTGAGATCACTCCTTTTACATATCAAAATTTCTATTGCTATTGCATGCAAGGGTTTATCCATGTAACTCATTAACTTCGCATGACTCACCAAAAACTAAAAAAAAAATCCTTTGCATATAACTAAACGCATTCATGCATGGCTAAGGCCAAAAGCGCTCAAAGTCTCCAGAAGCGAGCACAAGTCGAAAAAATCGACAAAGAGCCAATAGCTCTTCAAAAGCCTCCAAGAGCGAGCAGAAGTTTTAAACTTCTCAAAAGTTGCCAAAAGCGTAACTTGTCAGTCTCAAAAGACTTGACAAAGATTAATTTCCCAAAAATTGCCAGAACCGCAACTTGTCGGTTTTAAAAGGCTCTACAAAGATTAATTTCTCAAAAGTTACCAAAAGCGTAGCTCGTCGGTCTCAAAAGACTCGATGAAGTTTTAAATTTCTCAAAAGTTGCTAGAAACGCAACCTCGCACGCTACACTTCGAGCTCGAAGTAAGAACTACTCTTTCGATATGAAGGGAGCTGCATCGGAGTGCAGACTTACCACCAATAAAAATGCTTGAGGGGCTTGATACCCTCGGTGAGAAATCATGAATTTTTATCTACTGATTGACACTTCAATCACGAGGTATTCTTCAAACCTTCAGGCAAATCTTGTCAAAATTGAGCAAAAAGTCAAAAAAAAAAATGATTGATTGAAAAATATCCCGGGCACTGAAAAAACAAGAGTCGAAAAAGCTTTTCATGAGAAGTTGGTATATTCAACAAATAAGCACAGAGCCGGTCGCGATGTCGCCATGCAACGGCACCTCTATCCCGGCTCCAGAAGTTTAAAATTTCAAAAGTCTCCATAGGCACAACTAAAGTTCATCAAAGTCTCAAAAGACTCGACGATTAAATTTCCAAAGAGTTGTCGAAGCGCGACCAAACACTCGTCGAAGTCGCCTAAGGGGCTGGGTGCTGGCAAATCTCTCACAAAAAGTGAGAAAACTCACTTCGCTCGAGCAAAAGGCGAGAAATCACTTCGCTCACAAAAAAAGTGAGAAAATTAACGTCGTTCCTGAAAAGTGAGAAAACTCACTTCACTCGAGCAAAAAGTGAGAAATCACTTCGCTTGCTCAAAAAGCGAGAAAACTAACTTTGCTCGCTCAAAAAGTGAGAAATCATTTGGCTCACTTAAAAAGCGGAAATTCACTTCGCTTGTAGAAAGTGAGAAAACTCACTTTGCTGGAGCAAAAAGAGAATTCAATTCGTCATGAAAAGTCAGAAAACTCATTTCGCTCGAGCAAAAAGTGAGAAATCACTTCGCTCGCTCAAAAAGCAAGAAAATTAACTTCGTTCACGAAAAGTGAGAAAACTCACTTCGATCGAGCAAAAAGTGAGAAATAACTTTGCTCGCTCAAAAAGCGAGAAAACTAACTTTGCTCGTTCAAAAAGTGAGAAATCATTTAGCTCACTTAAAATGCGAGAAAATTCACTTCGCTCGTAGAAAGTGAGAAAACTCACTTCACTGGAGCAAAAAAAGAGAAATCACTTCGCTTGCTCAAAAAGCGAGAAAACTCACTTTGCTCGCTCAAAAAGTGAGAAATCATTTGGCTTAGGCAAGAAGTGAGAAATCACTTCGTTCATGCAAAAAGCAAAAAAATTCATTTTGTTTGTGTAAAAAGTGATAAAACCCACTTTGCTTCCTAAAAAAAGGTGAGAAATCACTTTGTTCGCGCAAAAAGCAACAAAACTCGCTTCACTCGCAAAAAGTGAGAAAATCACTTGGCTCCGCAAAAAGTGAGAAAAAAAAAGAGACCAAATCTCACTTCGCTAGCCTCCGCGCAAAAAAAAAGGAGAGAGCGTGTCTAAGACTCACCTCACTTATACAAATTTAAGAAAAATTCGATTGTCAGAAGCCGCAAAAGGGCTCGACACCTCAAATTTTTAGTTTCACCTCGTCATAAAATGACTAAGGAGAGAAGCTGACTTTTTCTTTAAAATAATCTAGTGTCAATAGTCACAAAGGGGCTCGGCACTCCAAATTTTTTAGTTTCGCTTCACCCCAAAGCGACATTATCGTGATCAAATCTTTTTCAAAACTTCTGATCCAAACTTTTTTCCTCAGAGCCTTAGTTTCAAACTTTTTTCTCAAAACTCTTGGTTGAACAGAAACTACAATCAAAAGGTTTGACTAAACTTTATTATTAAACTTTAGAACAAACCTATATCAATCCTCTCTACCTTAATCATAATGCTTGAGTGCTTTCCTCTTAAAAACAAATTCGTTCACACACAACTAAAGTATTTCGGATAAACAAAAATTTTACTTTTGCATGCGGTATCTTTTCACTAACCTCAGCAATTTAAGCCCAAAGTGCATATTTTTGTGTGCAGATTCTTTAATTGTCTCCGCACGTACAGGTTATCCGCGCACCATAATAGCGCTAGCATGCAAAATCTTTTTACTGGCCACCTCGCCAAAGTGCGGAATGGGCTGGCCACTTTGTCACTTGCCGTCTCGTCAAGGTACGAAGTGAGTTGGTCACTTCGTCACTCCACCTGGTCTAGGTGATACGAAGTGGGTTGGCCACTTCGTCACTTGCCCACCTCGTCATACAAAGTGACTTTTCCTAACCTACCGCTTTGCTTTGGAACCAAGTCATCTCGTCACCTGAGAAACAACAATGAACAGTCCGAACCAAAAGAAAGGACTCCGTTAGGCATCATTTTTTGCATCCCATATATTAGCAAGTGTTGATCAAAAAGAGATTTTTTGGTCTCCTATATCTAAAAATAACATTTTGGCTAACTGAGAATGTTTTGTCTCTATTGAAACCATGAGATCTAAAGAAAAATAATGAGGTATCGGCCTTGGATGAGGAAAAACCCAAATGCTGCAGTTTTTGACTTAATCGTGAAAACCAGGCATGAGGAGCTTGTTTTAGACCATAAAGTGCTTTGTCAAAACGACAAACATGTTGTGGATAAGACGGATCAACATACCCTGGTGGTTGCTTCATATAGACCTCCTCAGCAAGAACACCATGCAGAAATGCATTTTGAACATCAAGCTGTCGAATGAACCATCCTCTGGAGACAGCAAGAGAAAGAATGAGTCTGATAGTTGCTGGTTTTACCACCGGGCTAAAGGTGTCCTCATAATTAACACCATATTTTTGCTTAAATCCTTTTGCGACCAGACGGGCTTTATATCTATCTATAGTGCCATCAGCCTTCTTTTTAATTCTGTAAACCCACTTGCAATCAATTAAGTTACGAGCCATATTTGCAGGAACTAGATGCCATGTAGAATTACGCTGTAAAGCAGCAAAGTCCTCATCCATTGCAGATTTCCACTTAGGATCAGCAAGGGCTTCCTTGACAGTGGTGGGTTCCCCTGTAGTAGTAAAAGTAGCCCATCGAATCATACCAGGAAAAAGTTTCTTCGGTTGTCGAATGTTGTCTTGAAGACAAGTGTGAGGCCGGGATGGAGCAGGTACAAGTGTCGGAGAAGGTGGTCGCGGTGCTGGGGAAACCTGACGAAGCGCCAGTGCTGGCGAGCGAGGCATGCGAGGCGCTGGTGAACCAGGTGCGGCATCCGAAGGGGATGGCGCAGGCCCAGCACCTGACCACGGCACCTGGTCGGCAGCAGACGTGCGTGACGGAGATGATGCATGGTCCAGCTCAGGCGTAGTTGCCGGCACAGAAGAGGATGGTATAGCCGGCTCGTGATCCAGAGACGATGCACCCCCTGCACCAACACTAGAAACTGGAACAGCTGTGCTGTGATGCTCCTGTGCTGCAGCTACTAATTGTGGTAGAAAATACCGATCTGCAAGAGGAGGTGTAGTGCTGGAAGACCCTGTACACTCAGCAGAGATATTAGATGACGATAGCAATTGATCAGCATCTACAGTAATATCTCCTAGCTTGTTTGGGCTCAACGTAGGATGAAGGAGAAGCGTCTCAGCACGAAGAAGGGCGCCTGCATTAGGATTAAGCTTGGAAAAAGAAAAAATGGTCTCATCAAAAATAACATCTCGTGAGATGTAGATACGGCCAGTAGAGACATCAAGACACTTATATCCCTTATGATGAGTGCTATATCCTATGAAGACACATTGTTTGGAGCGAAAAGAGAGTTTATGACTGTTATACGGGCGCAGATTTGGCCAACATGCGCAACCAAAAACACGAAAAAAAGAATAATCGGGGGCTGCTCCAAAAAGCTTTTCCATAGGTGAAATAAAGTTGAGAACTTTAGATGGTATGCGGTTTATGAGAAACGTGGCCGACGCAAAAGATTCATCCCAATATTTCAGTGGTATAGATGCATGAGATAAAAGCGCAAGACCTACTTCAACAATGTGACGGTGCTTGCGCTCTGCGGAGCCATTTTGTTGATGAGTATGCGGGCAAGAAATACGGTGAGAGATGCCAATGTTGGAGAAAAGGGAGCTAAGGGCCTGATACTCCCCTCCCCAATCAGTTTGGATAGCCACAATATTCTTATTAAGAAGGCGCTCAACATGGCTTTGAAACTCACGAAATTTTTGAAACACTTCAGATTTATTTTTAATAAAATAAATCCATGTAAATTTACTGTAATCATTAATAAAGCTTACATAATAATTAAAACGACCAACTGAAGTGGAGGCAGGGCCCCATACATCTGAAAATATAAGTTCTAAAGGTGTTGTGGACTCACTATAAGACTTAGGAAACGGAAGTTGATGACTCTTTGCACACTGGCAAGCGTCACATATTTCATTATTATTGGACTCGGGCAGAAATGGCAAACTATGGCGACTAATGACTTTCTGGACAATGGGTGAAGCAGGATGGCCTAGACGATAATGCCATCGAGTTGTGGTTGGCTTGGTGGCAGCAAATGCACACTTGGAAGATGACTGCTCCAGACAAGGAAGAGGATAGAGACCTCCTCTACATGCCCCCCGAAGAAGAGTTCTCCCCGTTCTTTGGTCCTTTACCAAGAAAAAACGAGAATGATATTGGATATAAACATCATTATCATGAGTAAAGCGATGAACGGAGAGTAAATTTTTTGAGGCAGTAGGAACATGAAGGATATTTTTGAGATGCATTGAACGAGTAGGAGTATTAACAGTAGAGTGACCAATATGAGCTATAGTCATACATTGTCCATTAGCTGTATGAACACGATCATTGCCAAGGTAGTCATCTTTCATCGTGAGGTTATCGAGGTTGCCCGTGATGTGGTCCGTAGCACCCGTGTCGGTGTACCAGGTGGTGTCGACATCAGGGGATGTGGAAGCAGCAGCAGCGGTCTTGTCCTCCAGGACGAAGTTGCGATCAAATCTCTTCCAACACTTGTACGCCTCATGCCCCCACTTGCCACAGATCTGGCACTTGGGGCGATCAGTTGTTGGAGAGTCTTGCCGTGATGAGCCACGGCCACGACCAGCAAGAGCAGGGCGACCATCACCGCGCCCCCGGAACGGACCACGACCTCGTCCGTGCGCAGCAACGTTGGCGCCGAGTTGGCGATGGCGAGCCCGTTGTGACTCGATTCTAGCTTCAGCGTCAAGAAGCTGAGCGTAGACGTCGCTGAGGCTGACAGTCCCAGCCCGGCCATTGACACTCTCCACCATCGGGTTGTACTCTTCATCAAGGCCGGCAAGGATGAAGCAAATCAGGTCGTCGTCATCGATGGGCTTGCCTGCCGCTGACATCTCGTCAGCATAGCTAGTCATCTTGCCGAAGTATGCAGCAGCGGACATCTCGTCCTTTCTGGTGGTGGCGAGTTTGTTTCTCAGATGAATCACACGTGAACGAGATTGCGAAGCAAACCTCGTCTCAATCGTGGACCAAACAGCACGCGATGTTGTGAAGCGAGCCACCTGCCCCATTACTTCACGGCTGAGAGAATTGAGAAGAAAAGCAAGCAACTATTGATCCTGGGCTTCCCACGTGAGATAGTCAGGATTCTCCACTTCTGTACCCTTGTCATCTTTCAGGGTCTTCGCCGGAGTTGGAGCAGATCCGTCAAGCATGGAGTAGAGGTGAGCAGATCGCACAACGGCGAGCACCTGAGCACGCCAGAGAACATGGTTCTTGCGTGTCAGCTTCTCGGAGATGATGTTGGTAAGAAGATTGGTGGATGCACTGGAGGTGGAGGCCATGGCAGGCTAAAAAATTTTGATCGCTAGTTGAAGGTGGTTGGCTCTGTTACCATGAAAGAGTTGGGAAAGCGATAACCTCTCAGGTGAGGCTCGCATGTCTTTATATATGCGGCAGGTCCATGCCTTGCCGTGGTGTACAAGTATAGATTACAACAGCAGTTAGTTTAGATTACAACAAGAAGGAGATTCTAGTCTATCTATAGTACGTGAGGTATTATATCTCTAACAAAATGCTCTCGCACGCTCAAGCATAAACTGACAAATGTTTGCAACTAAGTTTGTTCCACACGTTTTTGTCCAGGAGACATTCTTGAATGACGAGATCATACACCAAATCTTTGTTCTCTCTCCCACTAACATGCAGGGATTGTCATCAATATTGAGTCATCCTAAATATAAGTGTACATATAAGCACAATGGTTTTTACTCCTTATCAAGTGCTCACAGATGACATATTGGTTTTCTTCGGATAATATGACTCTTGGTTTCATCATCAACGCACCTCGACGCCCTACAACGGCTCGAGGGGCTCGCCTTCACTTCAGCTTCGCCATTAACACACCTCGACGCCCTACAACGGATCGAGGGGCTCGCCATCACTTCGGCTTTGCCATCAACGCACCTCGACGCCCTACAACGGCTCGAGGGGCATGTCTATACTTCAGCCTCTCCATCAACACACCTCGACGCCCTACAACGGATCGAGGGGCTCGCCATCACTTTGGCTTCACCGTCAACGCACCTTGACGCCCTACAACGGCTTGAGGGGCTCGCCTTCACTTCGGCTTCGTCATCAACACACCTCGATGCCCTATGACGGCTCGAGGGGCTCGCCTTCACTTCGGCTTCGCCATCAACACACCTCGGTGCCCTACAACGGCCCAAGGGGCTCGCCTTCGCCTCGATGCCATCATCAACACACCTCGGTGCCCTACAACGGCCCGAGGGGCTTTCCTTCACCTCAATGCCATCATCAACACACCTCGATGCCTTATGACGACTCCACCGGCTTGTCATCGACATGGTGGTCTAGCTATCATCTTCGACCTCATCATTGACATGATCCGGTCGACCACGTCATCGTTAGATGCTAATGCTATAACATCTACATCAACAACTTCCACACAAGCGAATCTTTCCCATGAACACTAGCCAAGAGGGGCTAGGGGGTGTACTAGAACCTGTCCACGCTTGCGTAGTGGCAAGGGTTTGTCTAGCGCTCATGGGAGAAGAGTCGGAGACAACAGCGACCTTCAAGCGGAACTACCTTGATCTTTATGTCTGGAGTTATTTCATGTATAGGCGTGAACATACTCTTTTCTCCATTCCCTTTTTCCCACTGGGTTTTTGGGATGGAGTTCTTAGTGAGGCGTACACGAGATGGTTACAAAAAAAAATTGTAAGCATAAGATCGAGTTGTATTGGTCCTCTCTTTTGGGCTTTCCATGTAACCATTTGATCTTGTCATGCCGATCAAGACCGAATAGTTGAGGGGCTACTGTTAGGGGATAGCCACATTTACCGTGGGCTTGAACCTCCTATGTGTATAAAAGAGGTCCAAGGATCTAGATGTAAAGTCTAAGGACTTGTTTGTAATACTTTGCCCCACTAATGAAATAAAGGCAAACTCTCCCTCTCCCACTATAAATAGAGGGGCAACACTTAAGGAGGAGGAGGCTGGATCATTTTTGCTTGTACGCTCTTTCGCTCTTCACTTCGCTCTCTTTCTTATTCTCTCTCATGTTTCGGGTAAAAACCCCAACAATATCCACATGGTTTGTCTGCTTGCACGATTCATACGCGCTTCATGGAAGTCGCATGGAGCAACCTTTTATTGCAGTACCGCAAGGTCTTCCAGGTCCAGACTCCCCCGAGAAGTGTCCCCCAATGCAATGTGCCCCGTGTCGTCGACCGTGGGTAGATTGCTCCATCCTCTGAGCCCTAGTTCCACTAAAGAAGGGAGAAGGCTATCTTTCGATCAACCAGTAGTCATAGCTACATCAGTTTACTGGACCCATAACTCTAACATGCAAATAGTATGTTCAAACTTGACATCATAGGACCGGACACGACACGGGCCTTAAGTGACGCGGATAGGGCTACCTCCTTGAAGACAAGTTGTCCTTCCCTTTCCACCTAGTTGCCCGTCCGGTCTTCATTGTTATCCCACGCAAACCCTTTCTATAACCATTCTCCAGTGAGATATACGACTCAACTATGAGTGGTCTCCATACCACTCAATGACTCATCATCCTAATTAAGCAAGCCGCTACTGTCCTAAGGCTATCATTGGGTAAAGAGAATCTTTTCAAACAACTCCTATAAACTTAATGCATAGACAAACCTACATCACACTATCTAGTGGTAAAATAAAAAGGGCAAAACTTGGTGGGATGCACCGGGGCTTGTCTTGAGCCTGTTCCTGGTTAGCGGGATCAGCTTCTTGCCCTTCTGGCTCCTGTTCCGGTCCAGCCTCCACGTGGTTCATCTTGTTATCTACATGATGCAAATGTAATGTTGTGCATGAGAGAAGACTCCTGTCAGTCTAATTAAATAAGACTAATATGTATGATGAACCCCGAGTGTGTTGATTGGTTCAGTAAATATAATGTACAAAATGGTGGCATAGGGTGCACGCGTGTAGTGTATTTCCTTCATGAACTCCAATAAATAAACGGGGTAATTATATATAGAAAGTACAGTGCGTCTGCGAGCTCATCGCTATCAATATAAATGTGCAAAGTAGTACATGGCAATGGGTTCTGATTAAATAATGTTTGTAACATGTTGTGGATGTTGCTAGGTATATAGGAGATAGAGGTCTAATGTACAACTAAACAATTAATTTAATACAAAATCTTAGGAGACGAAAATTAATTCAACAAGGTTCTAGCAGTGGTAAGCCTATGACCTATTTACTATAAGCAGAACATACTACGAGGGATTTATGGGCCAAGTTTTATCGACATGCATGGGGTTAAAAATATTAAATAATTAAAACAAAGAAAAATACAATAATTAAATTATGACTAAAATTCACAGAGCTAACAATTATCATTTTACAGGATCATTAGGCATGACAAAATAGAATTAAATACCAAGTTTCATTAATTTATCACTTATAAAGAATTACTTATGAATTATTTAGTTTGTTGCCCAATTAATTTGTTCTGATAATAATACTAACATGCAAGAGGGTTTGATATTTTGTCTTAATAGTACATGGTCAGGGGAGCACAGATAATTTTGTTTGACCTCAAAATACCTAATAACGAATTAGTTATGCATTTTACAAATTTGCTAGTAATTTCTGAAATAAATAAACCGAAGGAAAATGATTAATAAGCTAGGGGCTAATCAAAACTGGGCCACACGGTGGCCACAAAAGGGCAGTACGCACAGGATCTGGCCTGGAGCTCGAAGCTCCCATGGCGCACGGGGTAGCCGGTAAGCGCCGCCGAAGTTGGGGCTACGGCGACGCGAAGCACACCACCGGAGAGAGCTCGATACGGCGATCTCAATGGAGGTTATGGTGAGGTGAGGAGCCCACCGGAGTGGCCGGCGGCGAGCGACGAAGCTTCGGGGACGTGTTGCGGTCGACGAATTTGTGTGGCTTGCGCGGTCGGTTTCGACGGACGAAACCAGGTGGAGACGGAATAGGGGGACCAGGCGCACGCGATGAGTCGGATGATCTGTGGCTGGAGGCAGTGGAGTGGCGGCGCCCGAGCTCGGCTGAGCTTGCGGCAATGGCGGGTGGTGGTGACGGTTTCGGTGGAGAAGATATACACTAGACCGAAAACGGAAAGTGTAGGGAAGGCCGAAACCGGGTGCGGCACATCGGTTTAAGGGCAGTCGCCGGTGTACAGCATCCACGCGGCGCGTCGGCACCGGCAGCCCGAGCCCGTGTGGGAGGTTGAAGACACATCGGAGGCTGACATGTGGGACCCGCACCATTTTTCGTTTTCGTTAGTTTTCGAAGTAACATTGTCTTAATAATTTCATATGTTTAAAAATACAGATCCCATGATAAATCCAAAACTCTAGGCGGGTTCAACATGATGTGCTTCATTTTATAAAAATGATAATGCTCGGTAGTTGCCATTTAAATTTGAATATGAATTTTTTAAATAGGGGTAGTTTTTGATCTTTTGGGCATTTTTTTGTTCCATTAAATTAAGAGATACAATTCTGAGAAATTTGTCAAAATTCTAACTTGTTTCAAGTTATGACATATATTTTTTTGGGTATGGGTTAAGTTAAAAATTTTGGATTTTTAGTACAAATACCATTCATTTAAATTGATTTCAAAGTGAGTTCAAATTATTCGAGTGTGTTTTGAAACACGTCTGACTAAGGTACTTTACCAGGAACTGACACCAGAGATGTCACATTAGTTTGGTGGGTGTAACTGGTTGATGGATAATAGCTTAACATGCTAAGGTCTTGAGTGCAAGTCCTAGTAACCGCATATTCCGTTACGCCGCTCCTATTTCCAGTTTTACGCCCCGAGGGAGCTGCATATGAGGAGGAGTGTCGAATAATAAGTGAATTATCCACCCTTTCCCATCAGCTTAGATTGGTGGGTGCAACTGGTTGGTGCATAATAGCTTAACACTTATATATCCACCCTATGGCCCACACACTCCCATCACACTCAATCTTTTCCTCTGCCATCTCGCTACGCACATGCCATTGCCACCAAGGGCGAGCTCATGTAGTGGAGCGGCCCTGCTTCCTCCCTCGACGTCCCGCCTCGCTCAGACCTCCATCGTGATGACCCTTCGTGCGAGCCCGCTCCTCCCCCCCCTCTCACCGTGTCACGTTCAGACGCTGGCTATCTCCTCTTTCTCCTCCCTCCACTGTGTCGCCCTGTTCTCCCTCTGTAAGGAGTCCTAGCACAACTCCTCACACCTAAGCCCTCTCCTCATCCCCGCGCATCCTTTTGATAAGGTCCTCCTCCTTGGTTTGCAGTTGTCCGCTGGGAATGCCATCACCATCGCCCATCGCTGCTGTTGCCTACTGCCATTCATCGACGCCACGCCCTGGTGAGCTTCCCTCACCGTAGCATTACACGTCGCATGCGCCCTGGTGCCGTGATGCACCTCCATAGGGCGGGCGAGCTCGACAACCCCACCCACCCGCGCCATGGCCGCCCCATCCTCCCCCGCGTAGCGTGTGCTCGCCATGGCCAAGCCAAGCCCAAGCTGGTTCCGGGTGGCCCAGATCTTGTGCAAACGCCACTCTGTGGCCTCTTTTGCTGCTAGATCTGATTGGGTGCACCCCTTTTCTTTTCCTCTGCAATTTCTTTTAACTGGAAAAACAATCGAATGCTTAAACAAGATAATAAATAAAATAATTGGAAGGAAAATGCAAAAAACTATGTTCTGGATTATCCAAAAATGTACTATTTTAGTAAAATGCTAAATCACCCTAAATATCAATATCTATTTGTGGGATATATGTACCCGGGATACCTAACCACTCGGCCATATGGCCGAGTGGGTCAGGGGTTTAGTTTTAGATATATTCAGCTTAGAGATATTTATGTAGATATTTGTTTGAGTAAGCCGCAAGTTAGGCTTACAGATATGTTAGTTAGATAGAATCTATTGTAACCGACTCGGATGTTACCTTGTAAACCCCTGCCCTTTGGATATATAAGGAGGGCAGGGGGCCTTCGTTGAGAGGCAGACTCATATTGGAACCCTAATTCCAGTGTGAACCTTAGCAATACAATAACACCAAACAGGACGTAGGGTTGTTATCCTCCGGGAGGCTCGAACCTGTATAAACTCCGTGTCCTGTGTCCATCGATCTTACTTACTCATACGCATACCTGAATCTACTATCGAGAATATCTCTCGACAGTTGGCGTGCCAGGAAGGGGGCTGCGTTGAGCATAGCATCATCAAAATTGATGGCTTTCATCGACATCAAGTTTCGCCCGGGAGACAAGATCTTCTTCAAAACCATCAGCTTCGTCGCCGATCCGCACGGGGACCTTGTCGAGGAGGAACGCGTGGCCGATCAACGAAATCTAGCCAGCCGACTCCCGCTCGGGTTCGACAACTCGGCGGCAACTTTCCAAGCGGAAACCCTCTCAGGTGACAACTCAACGTTGCCCACAACACCCCGATCAACAACCTTGATTGATTCAGACTTCACTGCGATCGATCTCCCGGCTTATCAGCCAGACGTAGATCTTGAACTTTTTGACGAATCAAGGTTCGTTGCAACAATCGGTCTCGGAAGTGAGTCACTCCTGGACTTGATTGAAGAGCCGAGTGATTCAAAAAGCTGCTCCTCGGACTTCCACGAAGTGTTCATGGTGGCACTCGCTACTCAAATTGCATATGACGGAGAAACATCTACCACGGCAGCCGCACGCGGCACTGCGCCACGTGTAGACGGACAAGAGACAGATCTCGAAGACGGTGACCCAGATGCGGTCACCCCCTCACTCCGTAGACCAGATGCCCAGCACAGATCCGGCATCGTCCGAAACTTAGACATGGGCGACTGCACCTTAAAACTTGATGGTGAGGATGTCTATACAACCCCAGAGCATAATATCATGGCCGCGGCAGCCCTCCTGAAAACCATAGAGCCCTTGCTCCAAGTCTCCCCAGCGTTGACACCTCAGGTCAACCAACTGAAAGCACACATCAGGGCCGCGATGGTGCTGGAGATGAATGCGGCAAGACTAGCACCGAGTCGGTCAGCTTCTGGGGCCGCTAGTTCGATGCCCAGGGAAGAAAGAAGAGATCGACAACGTTCCAACTGGGGGGCAACACCGCCTATTGCCCCCAGACGCAGGCCCATCGTAGAGTTCCATGATCGGCATCCAAGCGCCGACTTGCGCAATGGCATACCACCACGTGACGCGCGGGTCCGACTAGACAGCAGGTACCAGGAGCGCGATGACGCAACCCACCGAGCACATGAAGATGAACGATGCCGGCGCGGAGATGTTATCTATGAGCGTGACGACAGGCGGCCGGTATATTGGGACGAGTATTACCGTGATCGACGGGACGAGGGCCATCGCGATGATAGGCCCCGCTGAGATACTGGCCGTGAGCAAGAACGATCCCCGATCATAGATGACTATGAGGAGGAGGCTGGTATTCGGGCCTTCACTCGGGAGCTTCGAACCGTCAGCTGGTCGGTTGGTTTCAAACCAGTCGGCATTGAGAAGTACGACAGCAAAACGGATCCGCGTGACTGGCTCCATGTCTACTCGACAGCCATACGGGCCCTCGGTGGCAACAGTTTTGTTATGGCCAACTACCTACACGTTTGCCTAGCCCCAGTCGCAAGAACTTGGCTGACTAATCTGCCCGACAGCTCCATTAGTTCCTGGGCAGATCTTTGTCGGCAGTTTGTTGCAAACTTTCAAGCAACCTTCGACAGGCCAGGAAATCACTGGGAACTAAGCCGCATCAAGCAGCGAGATTGGGAGCCACTTTGAGATTACATCCAATGCTTCTGCCGAGTGAAGAACACCATCCCCAACATTTCAGATGCTCAAGTTGTCGCCGCTTTCCAAGCAGGGCTTCGTGACGATGATTTGATCAAAAAGATTGGAAGGTTGGACGCGGTCGGTGGACTGACGGCTAGAGATCTGTTGACCATGGCTGACAAATATGCCGCTGGCAATTTGGCACTATTCTAAGTCCGACAGTACAAGGAGACGACCCCAAGGAACCAGTCGGGTCCGACCGACTACAGCAAGGATGGTGACCGGAAGCGCAAGCACGACCGCACGGTAGCCAACACTGAGCGCTCATCCAGGAGGAAACCAGTCACTCAGGACGATTTCGACAAGATGCTTGACGGTCCTTGTCTACTTCACGATGGCGCTCATAAAGCAAGGGAATGCTTTAAGTTGAAGAACTTTGCCCATCACGCCCTGAAGGTCTGTAAGGAGCGCCCCTGGGTCCCCAAAGGCGCTAAGAAAGACTCGGACAAGGATAACCAAGACGAGGATAAGGAAGACTACCAGGACCCTGAGCGCGAGGTTAATTATATCTGCGGCCGCTCCATAGCAGATTCCAAGCGCCAGCAGAAGATTCTTTAAAGAGAGGTTCACTCGGTCTCACCAGCAGTACCTCAGTATTTGCGATGGTCAGAGGTCCTGATTACCTTTGATCGCTCGGACCACCCAAACCACATTCCTAGGCCCGGGAAATACCCTTTAGTACTTACACCGACTGTTAACCGAGTCCGGCTAAACAGGGTACTAGTAGATGGTGGCAGTAGTCTTGACATCCTCTTCGTCAAGACCTTCAAGGAGCTCGGCATACCCTTGACCGACCTCAAGCCAAGCCAATCGCCGTTCCACGGCGTGATACCAGGCATGCAAACAGTCCCTCTCGGGCAAATCACTCTGCCTGTAACCTTCGGCACTCGAGAGAACTTTAGGACGGAGCGTATCACATTCGAGGTCGCCGACCTCGACTCTCCTTATCACGCCATTATAGGACGGCCAGCCATCGCTAAGTTCATGGCACTACCTCATTATCCTTATATGACGATGAAGTTGCCAGGACCAAACGGAGTCATTTCACTTCACTCGGATGTGAGGACATCATACGACTATGACAACAACAGCTGTGAGTTGACTGAGAAGATAGAGGCAGCATCAACATTAGCTGAGTTGAAGGAGGTGATCACAACAGCTGAGGAGGGCATGCTCGACCCTGCTCCCAAGAAGGCGCCAAAGACCGCGGTTTAAACGGACGCCGTGGATTCCAAGAAGATTAGCCTAGATTATAGTGATGTAACAAAGACCACCAATATTGGGGTCAAGTTAGGTGATAAATAGGAAAGCGTGCTCATCCTTTTTCTTCGAAACAATAAAGATATATTTACATGGAAACCTTCTGACATGCCAGGGGTTCCAAGGGAAAAGGCTGAGCACAAACTTCACGTCTGCGAGAATGCCAGGCCTATAAGGCAACGGCTTAGACGATTCTCGCAAGATCGAAAGGATGCGATTAGGAAAGAAATCGGCCGACTGCTGGCAGCCGGTTTTATTAAAGAAGTTTTTCACCTCGACTGGTTGGTTAATCCGGTTTTGGTACGAAAGAAAAATAAGGAGTGGCGGATGTGCGTGGATTACACTGGCCTAAACCAAGCTTGCCCAAAAGATCCATTCACCCTTCCACGCATTGATCAGGTGATCGATTCGACGGCTGGATGCGCATTATTGTGTTTCTTATATGCCTATTCAGGGTACCATCAGATTCCCTTAAATGAATCCGACCAGCTTAAAACCTCGTTTATCACGCCGTTTGACGCGTTTTGTTATACAACTATGCCCTTTGGCCTAAAGAACACCGGCGCCACCTATCAGTGGACCATGCAATGGTGCTTGGATAGCCAAATCGGAAGAAACGTCAAAGCCTATGTGGATGATGTGGTAGTCAAGACTCGGCTTTCCGCCGACTTAATATCCGACCTAGAGGAAACATTCGGGAATCTTCGGAAATATAATATGAAATTGAATCTGGACAAATGCGTCTTCGGGGTCCCATCAGGAAAATTGCTCGGTTTTCTAGTATCACAAAGAGAGATTGAAGCTAATCTGGAAAAGGTTACTGCCATATTGCGGATGGGACCTCCACATTCGCAAAAGGACATCCAAAAACTAACCGGTTGCATGACAGCACTCGGCCGATTTATCTCACGATTAGGCGTTCGAGGGTTGCCCTTTTTCCGGTTACTCAAGATGCAAGAATCATTTACCTGGAATAATGACACTCAGAAAGCTTTGGATGATTTTAAGGCCTATATTAGTGGTCCTATGGTGCTAACCCCTCCAAAACCAAAGGAACCCTTGCAGGTGTACATCTCCGCAACCACACACGTTGTCAGCACCGCGCTGGCGGTGGAGCGGGACGAAGATGGCAAGGCTCAAAAGGTGCAGCGACCCGTCTATTTCATCAGTGAGGTCTTATCCGAGTCCAAGGTACGATATTTCCAGCTTCAGAAGCTAATTTATGCATTATTAATGACATCTCAGAAGTTAAAGCATTATTTTGAGGATCACCCGATCGAGGTCCACATGTCATTTGGCCTAGGCGAATTGCTACACAATAGAGAGGCCACTGGAAAAATTGCTAAATGGGCTGTTGAGTTGGGATCGTATGATATCACCTTCAAGTCCCGTGATTTGGTCAAATATCAGACTTTGTTGCCGAGTGGTCAGAATGCGAGTTACCGCCTAGCCCGCATGAATTAAGCTATTGGCAAATAATGTTTGACGGTTCCTTACAACTGGAAGGTGCCGAGGTAGGTGTTGTATTAACATCTCCTGAAGGGGCCAAGCTGCGATACGTTCTTCGTATGCACTTTCGCGCGTCTAACAATGTTGCAGAGTACGAGGCACTACTACATGGGCTTAGAATGGCTGTTTCACTCGGAGTTCAGAGATTGAGCGTCTCTAGTGACTCGGTGCTGGTGATTAATCAAGTAACAAAGGAGTGGTGTTGTTCCCACGAAAGCATGACAGCCTACTGCACTGAAGTTCAGAAGCTAGAAGACAAGTTTGATGGTATTGAGTATAAACACGTCCTTCGTAAGTATAACGAAGAGGCGGACGAACTAGCCAAACTTGGGTCTAGTAGGTCTAAAATACCTAACGGAGTATTCCTTGATGATCTCTATAAACCATCTGTACTAATCCAGCAAACTTTTGAGCAGTCGGCACCGAAGGCGGGACTAACACCACATGTCGCTATCATTACAGTAGATTGGCGAACTCCTCTCATCGAGTACCTGGATGGTGGTACACTACCGACTGATAAAGACGAAGCCCTGAGGATTATTCGCAAGTCTCAGTCGTATTGTATTGTTGACCATGGTCTGTACAAACAAAGCCCACATAGGGTGCTGATGAAGTGCTTGTCTCAAGACGAAGGAAGAGTCGTGTTAGGGGACATCCATACTGTCATTTGCGGGAACCACGCAGGCCCATCCACAATTGCATCCAAAGCAATGAGACAAGGTTTCTATTGGCCGACTGCTGGTGCCGATGCCAGGGAAATTGTTCGACAGTGTGAGGGTTGCCAGTTCTTTGCCCGCCAGATGCACGTGCCTGCCACAGAGCTTCAAAATATCCCAATAACATGGCCATTTTCAGTATGGGGTCTAGATATTGTCGGGCCTTTCATGAAGGCTCAGGGGGGTTTCACTCACCTTTTCGTGGCAGTAGACAAGTTCTCTAAGTGGATCGAGGCAAAGCCAGTCGGAAAGATTTCAGTAAAGAAGGTCACCGAATTCATGACTGAAACAGTTACTCGGTTTGGTGCACCACATAAAATCATCACTAATAACGGCACTCAGTTTACAACGGAGGAGTTCAAAGAATTTGCGAGCCGAGTGGGTTTTAAGATTGGCTACGCCTCGGCTGCCCACCCGCAGAGCCAAGTTGAACGTGCAAATGGCCTCTTGCTATCTGGAATTAAGCCACGTATATTTGACCGGCTGGAACAATATGCTCGACGTTGGGTTCGGGAACTGCCAGCAGTACTGTGGGGGCTTCGAACTAATGTAAGCCACGCCATAGGGCATTCTCCTTTCTCCTTGGTTTACGGGTCGGAAGCCATGTTACCAACTGAGATTTCGTTCACCTCCCCTCGCGTGGCTTCGTATGAAGAAGAAACTTCCAATGACCATAAATGTGACGACTTGTTGCTACTAGAGGAGAAGCGTGATGCCATGTTACTACGATCGGCAAAGTACCAACAAAGCTTGCGACGTTATCATGACAAAAACATCAGAGTGCAAGGCTTTTCAGTCGGAGACTTGGTCTTGAGGCAGGTCCAGTCCACGGTAGGCAAGCACAAATTCTCGGCCCCATGGGAAGGACCCTTTATTGTAAAGGAAATCACTCGGCCGGGTGCGTACCGTTTGATGCACAAGGATGGGTCAGACCTTCAAAGTTCCTGGAACTTATCACAGCTACGTCGTTTCTATGCTTAGTATTTATAGTTTTTTGTAATTACCTTTATTTGACTTTGTATAAATTATGGTAATGACGACTGGTTTGGCAATTTTCAAATTTTTATGAATCATTGTTGTTGTCGTTTAAGTCATGATTTAAATTTGGACACTTGGTACCACCTCAACTCGTGCATGTTTACCAAGCGGGTTACTTAGTCCCCAGGGTTCTTGCCGTCTGTTGGGGACCAAGACAATTCTCCCAGTTCGCATATGTCTGACCGAGTGAGTTCTTAGTCTCCATGGTTCATATCGGTTATTGGGAGCGTTGTTTAGAGGGCTGACGAGAGTTATGTATTGGTTGTGAGTGTTTAACACGAGTTCATACAATACATATACGAAGCAGCGCGACCCAAGCATTTGTTATAATCCTGGTGACGAATCTAGACTTTCATAGTCTATTGCACAGATGTTACATTACCAGAACAGAAATGTAACATGGTCTTTTAAATTTTACAATACCTTACATTTTTGGTAACGGATCTAGTTCTATTTGGTAAGCTAGAATGTGCGTTGTTTTTTGCGCTTCAGTTACAAGGGTTTCATATTTTTTGTCAGTGAAATCTTCGTGGAAACCCTCGACCACTACATCCAAATTTATGTCAGGGATGTGAGACTTCGCTATAGCTAAGACCTGTGCCGCAGCCAGTTCTGCTACATGTCGAGCGTGTTCTTTCACTCGGCCGGGTGCCTCTTGTAGCCTTGTCAATAAATCTCGACACCTGGGTGGTTTTTCTTCTGGAAGTATATATTGGGCGACTACCTCTGCATCTTTCTGGAGAGCTGCAAGAGACCATCGGAGGTTTTCGTCACCTTCTATGAATTTTTTCTGCAAAAGCTCATAGGACCTCTTTGATCCTACAAGAGTACAATATTTACAATTATCTGGGACAATGACTTTGGTATGACGATAATTAAATGACTATTTACCTTTTAGTCTTTTCTCAGCTTCTGCCTTTTCAGCTTCGAGGGTGATAACCTTTTCCTTGTATTCTTCTTTAAGTTTTTCAACTTCTTTGTACGCTTTTTGGAATTGGTTTAGTTCATCCACAGCTTTCTTGAAAATCTTTTCGGCCTTGGATAGTTCAGCCTCTAGTGTTGTGTTCCTATCCCTTTGGTTTTTTATTGTTCCCTCGGCATCTGTCAGTCATAAATATTTTAGATTACATACATGTACTTATTTTTGAGCACATAGGTATAACAATAATTACCTTTGGCTCTTTTCCTCCATAACGATTGAGATTCTTGCATTGTTTTAAAATCATCCTTCAGCTTTTCAAAATTTTTCCCAATATCTACCGAGTCCTGGAGTTGTTTCTTTAGACTTTTATTCTCGGACTTCAATGTTTCCACAGATTGTGTCGCCGACTCCAGCTCTTTGATATGTCTTTGCAGATTTGCAATTTGAGCAGCCGACTGAGACTCTTGATTGTGCTTTAGTTCCAGCACCCGTGACATTTCTGAGTGGAAGAGTTCAAAATATTTAAGATCAGGAAATAGTATGCCAAGGATTATGTTTGTGTTTTTACCTTGTAGCTTGAGTTGGAGTTCAACAACTTGAGATGAACGGGCCTTCAAATCTACTGATAATTGCCCAACTTCTATTCTTTCTTTGGCCAGTTGATCTTCTAAATCGACTGCTCTTGCACAATGCCTTTCAGCAAGTTGCAGGAGTTTACTCTTGTTGGCCATATGAGTTTTTAGTATCTGCACTACGGATGAGTTGTATAGATGTCATCACACAATGTTATTATTATTGGGGCTAGTTTTCAAGAAGGCAAGGGTACCTGGAAGGAATGAAAGGCCTTTTCAGTAAGATCTTCAAACTTCTTTAATTCGGCTTGCTCTGCCAACTCATTGAACCCGGCAATGGCGAAGGGGCCACTATGGTACACCATTCTGGTCGGTGCAGGTTGTTCTGTGGCACCTTCTTTTATTACTCGGTGAATTGGCGTGGGAGCCACATATTCCTCCAAACCAATGGGATATCATATATTGGCTCCGGCATCGTTTCAAATATCAATGATGGTTCTTCTTGTTTGGTCGCCGTCTCGGGCATGTCCAGATCTGGGACATCGAATGACTTGGCTTGTCTAGTTTCTGGCCGAGAAGACTCTGGTGCATCCTTTAAATCACTCGGTTTTTTAGCCGAGTGACCGGGGATATCATCTTTGGATGTCCCCATAAATGGTGCACGTCGATCTTTTTCAGGAGCCGCACTTTTTGCTGGGATATCTTCATATGATGCTCCCCCGGTTGACCTATCCAGAGAATGAAGATTACACAGTTGTTTATTCGAGAGCTGTGCATTGAAACATATCATTTTACTTACCTTGTTCGGCGTTTGAATTTTAAGCCTGACACCTTTGACGGGGGGCTAGTTGGTCTTGGGTCACTTGTTGTGTGGGGTGTTACCTTCTCAGGGATTGTCTTGTCTGACTCCTTTGGATGCGATTGCTCTTGAGTGTTCGTATTCACTGGCCGCCGAGTGGTGGTTTTCTCAACAGACTTCTTCTTTGCTTCCCCTTGCAGTCTAGCTATTCTATCAGCCAGCGACTCTTCTTCATCGGAGTCTTCAATGTGAGCTTTACGATGTTTGGATGTTGTCTGAGTGGGGGATTTCTTTTGTGGCGTTGGTGGCAGTGGAGGGTTGGATACATATACGTCAAGGTTCTGCGACATATGCGAGGCATCATTTGTTATTGACAAATAAGGAAAGCGGTATTGATTTTCTACTGAGGATCAGTGGCTAACTTACAGCACTTCTTCCAGTTTTTGAATGATGGCCAGCTGTTGCGCTCCCTGGAGTCCAATCTAGAAGCGACGAAAATATGCTTTCCAGTCGCAAAGTCAGTTCCCTTTGTGACAGTACTTCTGGTACTTCCATAGTAGGGTCTGACCCTAGTTGGAATTTCCATCCAGGAACGTGGCGCTTCTTTATGGGCTGCACACGGCGATATATGAAGCTGGCGGCAACGTGAACGCCGGTATAGCCTTTTGACTTCAGATAATCCACATGTTTCAAAATCTCATCAACCTGTGCTTTCTTGCTTGGATGTGCCTTCGCGGACCACTCGGGGCATGGCTTGGGGGCTTCTGCTATTGTTTCTGACAAAGGGGGGGCATGGTTGCCATGATAAAACCAATCTGCGTGCCACCCTTTGTTGGTTGATGAGAGTGGTACATCGATGTACTTGGATTTATTCCTCAATTGGAATCCAACACCCCCTATGACATTACTGTTGTTTGATTTCAAAACAAACAGTTCTTTGAAGGTGTCGAAATGAGGAGGGATACCCAAAAACACTTCACAAAAATGAATAAAAATAGCGACGTGTAGAATGGAATTTGGGTTCAGATTGACCAGATTAATGCCATAGAAAAATAGAAGACCTTTAAAGAAGTCGCAGCACGGAAGGCCAAATCCGCGATAGAAAAAGGAGGCAAAAACTGTAAGTTGGTCGACGGGAGGCTGAGGAAATTTCTGACCTATGGCTTCAATCCACCCACCCGTCTGTTGATCTTGTAGCACGCCATCTATCACCAATCTGTTGATTTTTTCTGAGTCCATGGTTGATGCTGGGAACTCCTTAATGTAAGCAGGAATATCAAAAACCGATTCTTTGCTTTCACCCTTTCTAGGAGAGGTCCCTTTTTCAGATTGAGCCCTCGTGCTTTGGCAGGTGCGCTTTGGGGCCATCGAAACCGATGCAGGAAGCTTTTGGGGGATGGAGATCAGGGTTTGGAACCCTATCTTTGAGCTTGAGCACGCAAAATGGCGGCGGAATAGTGAAATGGCGGCAAGCGGAACAGTGGAACGGTGGTGACGACGAAATGGAGGCCTGTGATCTCTGGAGTAGGGGCGTGGAATGGTGGTGGCGGACAAATGGAAGTTCCAAACCTAGGGTTTACGCGTGCGGAATGGTGGCGGCGGTGAAGTGGAAGCTTTGGATCTAGGTTTTGAGAAGGGCAGACTCAGGCGGCGATACGAAGGTGAAGGGTTGCGACTGTTTGTGGGCACCTTTTATATGCGTCTGATGACCTGTTGGGCCGCTACTTGGATCAACATAGTTACATTACACCGGTACACGGATTTATTATGTCTAAGATATTCTTTTCAAGTGCTAACATTGAGTGTTGTGGATTGAATAATGATTGATAAATCACTCAGACTAATGCAGTTTAGTCTTGGGAGATTGTATCTTTTGATTATTTGTGATATAGTAATTTTTTCAGCACCAATCTTGGGGGCTGTCTTTTGTATGAATACTAGTGATACATCACCAATCTTGGGGGCTACGGCAGTTGACGTTCGTAGCATATCAATTGGGTTATATGCATTTTTATGAATATAAATATTAATTTGGTGGTGCATCACTCGGCGATCAGGGAAATTCAATTATTAACGAGTTTTGGTTTAATTGGATAAAGCAAAAGCCTTGGATATCATTTTTAAGGATCATGTGAGTTTAAATAGAAGATTTATCAGAGCCAATGTGTAAAGCACTTCCCAAATTTCACAAGATGTCGAGGAAATTCAAGGTGATGATTCAATATGGAAAGTGCTTGGGGGCTACTATGGGATATATGTATCCGGGATACCTAACCATATGGCTGAGTGGGTCAGGGGTTTAGTTTTAGATATATTCAGCTTAGAGATATTTATGTAGATATTTGTTTGAGTAAGCCGCAAGTTAGATTTACAGATATGTTAGTTAGATAGAATCTATTGTAACTGACTCGGATGTTACCTTGTAAACCCCTGCCCTTTGGATATATAAGGAGGGCAGGGGGCCTTCGTCGAGAGGCAGACTCATATTGGAACCCTAATTCCAGTGTGAACCTTAGCAATACAATAACACCAAACAGGACATATGGTTGTTATTCTCCGGAGGCTCGAACCTGTATAAACTCCGCGTCCTGTGTCCATCGATCTTACTACTCATACACATACCTGAATCTACTATCGAGAATATCTCTCGACACTATTTTTGAGTGGATTTAATAAGCAAAAATAGAAATAAAATCACAACTCATTACAAGAGCATGATTTAATTCTTAACTTTTACATGCATGTACATTTCATCATTTGCATGCATCTCACCAAGTGGCATACTGTTAGACACCAAATTGAAGAAAGGTGCATGGAAGGTCATTGAGAATATAAGGCATAGATGAGTTACGTTATGGTATTTTGGCAAATGGAAATAAAGAGGTACCATGGATTATCATCAAGCACGAGAGATTTCTTGGTTGTGTCAGGGTCATGGTACGGCGTTGCTGAAAAAGACCTATATGCGTGCATGTATAACTTGTTGGGAATAAAAGGGATTTGGCAATCTCTACTACATAATAATTTTGAACTGGTCTTCTGATCCATCCTTAATCCTTAATCTGTCATCTAATCTATTTCGTTAATCCTTAATCTAACGTCTCTCATGCCTGCCTCGGCCCGCGCCTACATCTGAACCGTGGATGTTTGATCGCGCGTCAATCACCCATCCCCGTGCTCAGGTGCAGCGTGCAGGCCGCCGGAACCCTCGCTCTCCTCTTCTCCGGATCATAGGCAAATGACCTGTCTCACACACTGCCCAGCCGGTCGCCGCCGGCACCTCCCCACC
Source organism: Eleusine coracana subsp. coracana (assembly GCA_032690845.1). NCBI lineage: Eukaryota > Viridiplantae > Streptophyta > Magnoliopsida > Poales > Poaceae > Eleusine > Eleusine coracana. The sequence goes on from CM064434.1 coordinate 41,636,811, forward strand.
ACAGGCCGCCCACCCCACTCACCGTGCTGAGGCGCAGGTGCAGGCCGCCCGGATGCTCGCCATCCTCTCCATCTCGCCTGGCCCCTCGCCACCACACCCTCCCTATCCAGATCGGTGGTCGCGCCGCCCCGGGCCGTGCCTAGCGCCGGCTTGCGCCGTCGGGCCATCGCCGCTGTAATCTCCCTCTCCAGATTGGCAGTCACGCCACCTTTGCACGTCACCGCTAGCGCCTGGACCACTGCAGGCCGTCCCGGCCCCTTGCACTCTTCTCCGGATCACAGGAAAATGACCTATCTCACACACCGCCTGCAGGCCGCCGGGCCATTGCCGTCGCACCCTTCCTATCTAGATCGGCACTTGTGTCACCCCTGGCCGACGCTGCTGCAACGGGGGAACAGTTGACCGGCCGCCACCGCCGCAACCGCCCTCACCATGATACCTGGTGCGGCTGGTGCTTTGTGCTCTCCTGCTATACCTGTGTAATACCTAGCTACTCAAAAATGATAATCACAGTGGAAATCAGAGAATAACCGAGCAAACTCTAGGAATCGTTGGAGGTTCTAGGTCACGAACAGATGAATGTTTCGATAACCCAGTTTGGGGATTAGTTTTCAGTTACAAGATAATGCCCTCTCGCACGCAAGCCCGACTTTATATGTCGTGGCCTGTTACATAACGGTAATTGATGGTTTAAAAGGTCAACAACAGTTCAAATAAAATGGGTAAAGAAAAGATAATGGCGTCATCGTTATGGGGTCCTGGAAATCCTCCCTCCTTGAAACAATGCTTGCCCTCAAGCAGTACCCGGAATGCCATCAGGAAACCAGTCGCGGATAGTCTTGTGATAGAATGAAGGGAAAGTAGACTTGATGAATGTTGAATCTTCCCAAGTTGCTTCGTCAGGTTGGCTGGTCTCCCACTGAATGAGCCATTGTGTGACTGGAAGGTTGTTTCTCGGGATTGAGCGTGTTTCCAAAATAGCAGCAGGGGCAAATTTGATTTTCCCGTTGCCATCAACAAGTGGAAGGTCAGCTGAAGGGATTGCATGAGAGCCCACATGTTTCTTCAGTTGGCTGACATGAAAGGCTAGGTGTATCTTTGCAGTCTCACGTAACTGCAATTTGTAGGCAAAAGATCCTATTTTCTCCAATATCAAGAAAGGACCGTAGTACTTTGAGGTCAACTTGAGAGAATTCTTTTGGCCAAATGCAGATTGTCGGTAAGGTTGCATTTTGAGGTAAAGAAACTCACCAACAACAAATGAGAGTTCAGAGCGCTTGGCGTCAGCATACTTCTTCATTCGTGCTTGGGCTTGAGCCAGATTTTCCTTGAGTTGATTGATCATATCCTGCTTCTCAAAGAGGAATTCCTGAGTAGTAGATGCTGGGCCAGGGATGTTAATTTCACTAATCAGAGGTGGAGGGTAGCCATATAATGCTTGGAACAGTGAGCATTTGAGTGAGGTGTGGTAGTTGGTATTGTACCACCACTCAGCCAAAGGAAGCCAGTAGAACCACTTTTTGGGCTCACTAAAAGCCATGCATCTCAAGTATGACTCCATACACTGGTTGACTCGTTCAGTTTGCCCATCACTTTGGGGTTGGTATGTAGAACTAAATCTGAGGGACACTTTGAGGGCTTTGAAGATGGTTTGCCAGAATTCACCAGTGAATATCCTATCCCTGTCTGACACCATTGTAGCAGGTAGCCCATGAAACTTGTAAATGTTGTCTATAAACAGTTGGGCAACTTGTTGAGTAGTGAATGGGTGGGATAGGGTGAGGAAATGAGCATATTTGGTCAGCCTGTCAACCACTACCAATATTACATCCTTGCAATTTGATTTTGGTAAACCCTCCACAAAGTCTAGTGACACATGTGACCAAGCCATATCTAGTATGGGTAATGGGTCTAAGAGAGCAGGGTAATGGCAGTGTTCACCCTTAGCTCTTTGACAAACTGCACATTTAGTGTCAAACAGCTCCACAGATTTCTTTATCCCTTGCCAATGGAATAATCTTTTGACACGTTGATATGTTGCAGCAATACCAGAATGCCCCCCCCCCCCCCCCCCTACTGTAGAAGAATGTAAAGCTGCAATGATTTTCTTATGTGTTTCAGTGTTGTTCCCAATGTGGATTCTGCCTTTATACCTGAGCACATCAGCATGTAGGGTATAGCCAGAACTTGGGTCAGGAGCTAATGATAGTTGGGCCATCAATTGTTGACAATGTGGGTCATCAGAATAGCTCTTCGTGAATTCTAAAGTCCACAAGGGTTGTGCTACAGATAATGCTAAACAAGAGTTGTCTCGGCGAGACAGAGCATCAGCAGCTTTGTTCTCTTGTCCCTTTTTGTACTCCACCGTGTAATCAAACTGTAGCAACTTGAGCATGAGCTTGTGTTGGATGCCTTCATTTAGCCTCTGTTCAGTGATGAACTTTAGACTCTTTTGATCAGTACGAATTATGAGTTTAGAGCTCAGAAAGTAATGTCTCCATTTCTTGATAGCTTCCAATATTGCCATAGCCTCCTTGTCATAAGTAGATTGTGCTTGAGCTTGAGTACTCAAGGCCTTGCTAAAGTAACTGATAGGGTGACCTCCCTGCATTAGAACTGCCCCAATACCACAGCCACTTGCATCAGTTTCCAGAATGTATGGCTGAGAAAAGTCAGGCAGAGTGAGAACATGTGTGGTGCTACGCATGTGTTTGAGTTTGTCAAAGGCTTCTTGCTGAGCCAGACCCCAAGTGAAGGAATTCTTCTATAAGGCATCATGTAATGGCCTATATATTAGTCCAAAATTTCTAACAGATCTCCTATAATAACCAGCTAAAACCAGAAAGCTCCTAAGCTGGGTTACATTTTTGGGAACATGCCATGTTTGGATAGCCGATATCTTTGAAGGGTCAGTAGATAACCCAGTACCAGTGATGATATGCCCCAAGTATGAGATTTGTTGTACAGCAAATACAAACTTACTTTTCTTAGCTGAGAGCTTGTGTTGACTCATGGTTCCAGTACTAGGGATAGGTGTTTCTTGTGATCATCCATTGTTTTGTTGTAGACTAATATGTCATCAAAGAAGACTAAGACAAATTGTCTTAGGTATGGTTCAAATATAGAGTTCATCATGGATTGAAATGTTGCAGGAGCGTTGGTCAACCCAGAAGGCATGACTAAGAACTCATAATGGCCGAAGTGTGTGCTAAAGGCAGTTTTTGGTATATCTAGTTCATTCATGAGTACTTGGTGAAACCCAAACCTCATATCCAAGCTGGAGAAGAATTTTGCACCAAAGAGTTCATCAAAAAGGTCATCAATATGGGATAGCCCCTTACCTTTAAAAGTCAAAATATTTACCTGGCTAGTTTACAAGGACAGAATTCAGTGTGCAGCAGAACTAAAAAAGAAGAATTGGCCTGGGGATGAGAGGTGTAAACTTTGTGGAGAAAAAGAAACGACAGAACACATCATGTTCAGCTGCCCTATGGCTTCCTACCTGTGGTGTATCATCCGAGATGCTTTAGAGTGGAGTGAAATACCTTTAAATATTAATTCATACAACAACCTGTTTAACTTGAGGCATCACAAATCAACCAGAATCAAGATGTTCATGATGGGAGTTATTTTTTGGGTGCTTTGGCTAACTAGAAACGAGTTTGTTTTTCAGAATAAAGCAGTTTCCTCACCAAGAGCTCTTATCTTTAGAATTCTGTCTTTTATACAGCGGTGGAAGGTGCTGGTGAAGCATAGCCAAGTCCCAGAACTTGAAGACGTGATGACAAGAATAAAGACAATGACAATGAAGGAGGAACAGGTAGTGGCACCAAGAATCAACGAAGGGATAGGCTAGACTTCTACTTTTGACTTTGTTTCAATCTTTGATGTTGTGCCTGTGAGCACGAGGGTGTCTGTAATCACCTTAAAACTCGGTCTGCTTAGAGGTAGTTGCTCGTCTTAATTACTTTGCTGTTTGTGAACTATGACAAGGTGGTAACCCCAGCTGTGACCTGACTTATGCTTTCAATACAAAGCGGGACCATAATGGTCTTTGGTCTAAAAAAGGTCATCAATGACAGGAATTGGGAACTTGTTCTTGATGGTCTGGTCATTCAGCTGCCTGTAGTCCACAAAAAAATGGCATGATCCATCTTTTTTCTGGCTAATACTGAAGGAGAAGAGTAGGGACTCTCACTGGGTCTGATAATACCATCTAACAACATCTGCTTGATCAGTTTTTCAACTTCATCCTTCTGGAACTTAGCCATCCTGTAAGGTCCGATATTAGGGAGAGTGTTGCCAGGCTTGACAGGAATCGAATGAGAGCAGGCTCTCTTTGGTGGTAGGCCAGCAGGAGCTTCAAACACAACCTTGCACCTATCCAGAATGTCAGCAACCACTTCATCATTAGAGCAGTCAGGTGTAACCTTATCCTCAGTGAGTCTTATCTGAAGGATATAGCCCATGACTCCCTTGTTAAGCATCTTGTTCAACTTCTTGGCCTCAATGGGACAGTTGGAATTGAGTGAAGCAATGTCAGTAAATGACAACAGTTTGGAGCCATCTTTAGTGATGGTCAACAATCTCTTCTTAAGATCCATGCCAATAGGACTATGCCTATGAATCCAATCACACCCCAAGATTATGTCATAGTTGTTTAGTTCTAGGAGCTAGAATGCATTTGTGAATGTTTCCTTATCAGTGGTGTACTTACATGAGGGTACTATAGCTCCTGAGAGTAGAACACCTCCACCAGCTATCTGAATGGTCTACATTTCTATGTGTTGAATGTGACAGCTAGCCTTTGAAGCAAAAGAAACATCCATAAAACTATGTGTACTACCACTGTCAACCAAAGCCATAGCATGTTTACCACCCACCATTACCTTAAGGCAGAATGTAGCAACAATCCTATTTCCAGTAACAGTCCCCTTTGGTATTTGGAAGAGACTTGGTTGATTTGTGGGACTGTCCTGTTGTTCAACTGAAGCAACTGCCTCACATTCATGTTGACAGTGAGAACAAATTATTTCCTCTTGTTGAACTAACATAGCATGAACAGTGTTTTGGTAAAACTTGCATTTCAGCTTGTGCTTCGGTGTCCATGGTTCACCACATTTCCAGCAAGCATTAGCTTCTTTGGTCTTAGTAGACACATTAGGAAGCTTCTCTGGTTTCTGCACCACATCAAATTTTGGCCCTACACCAGGGGATGTAGAAGGTTTCGAGAAAGCAACACCAGAGGTAGAAGTTCTGTTGTAAGACACAACAGTGTTAGCTGGCTTCTTAGATAGCACATACTACTCCAATTCCGTAGCAACTCCAACGGCTTCACCCAGGGTAGAAGGCCTATGTGGTTTAAGTAAATGCTTGATAGGTTCTTTCAATCCCTTAACAAAGCATCTGATGTAGTAGTCTCTTGCATGCCAGGGTGTTGCCTTTGCATATATACCATCAACTCTTCAAACTTGTTGATATAGGCAGTAACTGTTTGTTGCTGAGATAAGGAATGAAAAACTTCCACAATGTCAAACATGTTGTATTCAGAAAACCTGTTACAGACCATGGAGACAAACTGCGGCCACCGTGTTGTTCTAGCACTCATGCGCAAACTAGACCACTAATGTTCAGCCTGTCCAGAGCAGTGAAGAGTGGCCATGGAAACCCAAAGTTCCCCAGGGACACAAGCAAGTTCAATGTATTTTTCACACTATCGTGTCCAGCCAGTTGGGTTATCACCATGAAAGGTAGGGAAATCTAGCTTCGGTCTGGAGATTGATAAGCTGAATGAATGATCAAGTTGCCTAAAAGCAGTATCACCATGTTTGGGCGTTTCAGGGTGTCTAGGTGTCCATCTATCATGTTGTTCATGCTGGTGGGTTTTGGTATCAGTAGTACGTTTCTAGCATGGGGTGGAACATAAGTTGTGTGGTGCCTTGGTATTTGAGGACTGACAACATCATCATGCTTAAGTGGTAATGCAGTATAGACTTGGCCATAAGACCGAGATTGTTCAGCATTTCTACCTTCAGTCGTGTGGGGATCATTCACACGAGCGCCCTGCTTCTCTGGTGATGTAGTCACATCCAGCCTCTTGTCATCTACTTCTTCCTTGACCACCGTAGTGACAACACCCATTGATTCTGCAACAGTGGTGTTGCCTTGAACATCACCATGCGCAGGGACCAGTTGTTGAAGCATCTCTTGGATTGAGTTCAGTTGACCTTGCATATTGGAGAGATGATGTTCCACATTACCCACCCTGGATTTGAGGTCTGCCACTTCCTCATCCAGATCTGTGATTGACTGTACCACTGGATTGAGCAGGGTATCATCCACAACAACATCTGATGGTAAATCAGGAGGTCCCGAAGAAAGAAGACTCGTTGCAGTACCCAAAGGAGGAACACCTCGATGAATTCCGCCTTGAGCTCCCTGAGACGGACGTGCTCCATGGATTGTTCGTGTCATCTCTACCAATGCCTCCAACTAAGCGAATCGGTTCGGAAGCTCTTTCCTCCCCAACAAGTTTGCTCAGCTGCTTCTACCGCCACCCAGATCGGAGGCTGATCCAAGGGATTTTACACACAAACAAGCTGTGCAACCCGAAATCGAGACCGATCTGCCGCCAACACCACCACGATTCTGATCCGAGCTCAAGGTACTAGGGATTTTACGCACGGACCTGCTGCACAACCGTAACCGAGCCCAAATCCATCGCTAATTTGCCGAGGACCAGTGAATCTGATACCAATTTGTAATATCCAGCTACTCAGAAACGATAATCACAGCGGAAATCAGAGAATAACGAGCAAACTCTAGGAATCACTGGAGATTCTAGGTCACGAACAGATGAATGTTTTGATAACCCAGTTTGGGGATTAGTTTTCAGTTACAAGATAATGCCCTCTTGCACGCAAGACCGGCCTTATATGTCGTGGCCTGTTACATAACGGTAACTGACGGTTTAAACGACCGACAACAGTACAAGTAAAACGGGTAAAGAAAAGATAACGGCGTCGCCGTTATGGGGTCATGACAACGTGGAACTCCCTCGTGCCTCTCCTCTGGCTCTAGCTTAACAATTTGTTAGTCTCCAACTTCCTTTGCTAAACTTTTTTTCTTTGGCTGTGAATCATTCTCTGATCCTGCTGTGCGTGACTGGCCAGTAGCTGTTCTTGTTAGTGTGGAAAAAAGGCCGATTTAGGAGACACGAGGTAGTGGCGTGGTCATAGGCTGATAAATATTACACCAAAAAAATCCTACTTTGTATTTACAAAATGAGACTCTAAATTAGCATTAGTTTCTGCACTTAATCTGTATGAGGAGGTGTGTGCATTAATCTGTGATCTGTCAATCATCTTTAGTCTTTGAAGTGCAATATTAGTATGATGACCATTGCACTTAGTATTGGAGTTTCCATCGTTGGGTATTCCACCGTGAGTCGATTTTTTAGTTCATTTGGAAACTTTATGTATCAGTTTATATATTAATCCGTTCTATAGTGATGACTTTGTGAATCGAAGCTGATCATCTTCGTTTTCAGGGATGCCAGCCACCTGGAGCTGGTGCACACAAAGGTATTTTCCGATCAGGGACGGTGAAGCTGTTTAAGGTGTTACAAAGCATAAGGTATGCCATGATCTTTGTTTTTTCTTCTATTTTTTCCTGATGCAATTGATGACTGAAAAAATAAATGGAAGTGTCTATGGTGGCTTGATTAGTTCGTCATCCCAATACATGTTTTCACAGTTTATCTCTGTTCTTCTTGGGTCCTAGAAAGCTTTGACAATTTATCTCTGTTCTTCTTGCAATTTGTGAGATGAAACATGCGAATAGAGATGAGAATCGAACTCCATTTGACAAGCGCAACACTTTGATGGTGGAGGCACATATACTTGGGTTTCGGATGCCTAAGCCATCTCTATGCCACCACTCAGATCCTATCACTTGCTGCTCAATCTGCAACTCTCAATTTTAGTAGTCACATTAACTATTAACTATTATGTAACTGAATTTTAATTGCGAAGTATAAATATGGATACTATGGTTTTCTGACTGATCTTTTTTGCAGGCTTTACAATTGTCACAATCCAGTGCCGGTCTGCGCCGTCGGGTCATCGCCACTGCAACCTCCCTCTCCAGATTGGCGGTCGTGCTGCCCCAGCACGTCACCGCCGGCACCTCGACCACCGCAGGCCGCCCTGGCCCTTCGCACTGTTCTCCGGATCGTAGGCAAACGACCCTCTCACACACCGCCTGCAGGCTGCCGGGTCATCTCCGTCACCCTCCCTATCCAGTTCGACACTCGCGCCGCCCCTGGTCATCGCCGCCACGATGGGGAACAGTCGACCGGCCGCCGCCGCCGCAACCTCCCTCACCGCGATACCTGGTGTGGTTGGTGCTTCGTGCTTTCCCGCTCAACCTGGAACTCCCTCGTGCCTCTCCCCCGGCTCCAGCTTAACAATTTGTTAGTCTCCAACTTCCTTTGCTAAACTTGTTTTGGCTGTGAATCATTCTCTGATCCTGCTGTGCGTGATTGGCCAGTAGCTGTTCATGTTAGTGTGGAAAAAAGGCCGATTTAAGAGACACAAGGTAGTGGCGTGGTCATAGGGAGATAGATATTACTCCAGATAAACCCTGCTTTGTGTTTACAAAATGAGACTCTAGATTAGCATCAGTTTCTGCACTTAATCTGTATGAGGAGGTGTGTGCATTAATCTGTGATCTGTTAATCATCTTTTGTCTTTGAAGTGCAATATTAGTATGATGACCATTGCACTTAGTATTGGAGTTTTCATCGTTGGGTATTACACAGTGAGTCCATTTTTCAGTTCATTTGGAAAATTTGTGTATCAGTTTATATATTAATCCGTTCTATAGTGATGACTTTGTGAATCGAAGCTGATCATCTTTGTTTTCAGGGATGCAAGCCACCTGGAGCTGGTGAACACAAAGGTATTTTCCAATCCGGGACGGTGAAGCTGTTTAAGGTGTTACAACGCATAAGGTAATGCCATGATCTTTGTTTTTTCTTCTATTTTTTCCGGATGCAATTGATGACTGAAAAAATAAATGGAAGTGTCTATGGTAGCTTGATTAGTTCCTCATCCCAATACATGTTTTGTGTTGTCTTGGTCGGGTCCTAGAAAGTTTTGACAGTTTATCTCTGTTCTTCTTGGGTCCTAGAAAGCTTTGACAATTTATCTCTGTTCTTCTTGCAATGTGTGAGATGGAACATGCGAATAGAGATGAGAATCGAACTCCATTTCGCAAGCACAACACTTTGACGGTGGAGGCACATATACCTGAGTTTCGGCTGCCTAAGCCATCTCTATGCCACGACTCAGATCCTGTCACTTGCTGCTCACCTAATATTGAATCTGCAACTCTCAATTTTAGTGGTCACATTAACTATTATGTAACTGAATTTTAATTGTGAAGTATAAATATGGATACTATGGTTTGCTGACTGATCTTTTTTGCAGGCTTTACAATCGTCAGAAGCCAGAACAAGAGGGTAAGAAAGAAAGATATTGATGCTGGTAAATTTACTGTTGCTGGGTGTATCAATAGAAATCTGAATTTGGCAAGGCTATATGTGACATGGAACTTCAATGAGAGCTTTTACCAGCTGGATACAGATTATAATATAGATTCATTGTTGTTAGGCGTGTCATCGGAAGTCTGAATTTGGCAAGGGCCATAGGTGATATTACTTTCCCCAAGCAAAAAAAATATTTTTTGTCACATACAACATTTTTCTTATTTCATCTAAGTGACATGGAATTGAAGAAGAAGGATCCTTTGCAAGCTGTTGGAAAAAAAATTGTGACACAACTGAACCTGAGTTGAAAACTATGAGTTTTGTTGGCATTTGGTGTTAGTGTTTTCTTGTATTTCAAACAACACGGAACTCAATATCCCTGCTTTTTTATCAGGTTAAACATTCTGATGATGACGAATTCATTGCACTGGATATGGTATGTTTTTACTAAGACCAAAATTTATGTATGATCCAGAGTCTAGACAATGAGTGGCCTGCAACAGTAGGAGTAAGTTGGTAGAAACGGGTTCCGTCTACCATGCTACTGATCAGACGACTTTGTGTTTGTATCTGTGGTAGGTTCCATCTATTTTTTCTTCTGTAGAAAGTTGGATGTTTATCAACAATATTTGGTTAGAGTTTACCTCATTTAATGAATAACTTGAAATCCTTGGTTATCTGCCAATAATTCATTGCAGATACAATGACACCCTTCTATACCAAATTGCAGTTCAGATCTCACAAGTTAAACAAATTGTAGAAACATTCAATATGTACTGTGTACATTTGCTTAGGAGAAAACTGAGTTAGTTATACATATTTGAATGTAATAATGTGCGTGTGCTCATATATGCATGGTGTCAAGCTTTAAATCTTTTGTATGGCTTTCTGTCCTTGCCCCCTTTGACCGATCCATGTTGCAGCCCTTGGTGAATACATTAGCTGAGTTTTGTTGAATATGTAAACTGTGATTTTGATCAGATCTTTCCACTTGAATGCACCAGATAGTACTTAGCTATGATTTGCACAAACGTAATTGGCTAAATTATGTAGCTCCCTTTCTTGGTTATACAAATATGAAAACAAATAAACAGTGCTTCTGTAGTTCTCTGTTGTAATAGAGTATGTGCACGGTGCCCTTTTTCCACTTGCTCTCTTAAATAAGTTTCTGTTGACCTTTTAACCAATTAGTTGAAAACGATCTGATTCATTTTATAATTATGGAGTAAAGTATGTGCCGATAGTTAATGAAGTGAATTTTGATCACCTTATCAAGATTGATATATGAATCTCTAAAGTTTCATTGAGTTTGTACTGACTACTTGCTTTGGCAATGACAACTACAGGTTAGTGTTATACCGATTTAGGGTGAGTCAAAGGTAGTAATGAAAGGAAGATTAGAACCTGGAATAGTGATAATTGTTGACCTGGATACTGGACAGGTTAGAGTGAAAATAAGTTATTTCTTCTTTTTTTGCCTTACTGCTACAGATATTTCTTGTAATTTTTTTATTGTTGGGTGTAGATAAAATGATTGTATCCTACTATGGGATCTGTCGTTAGTTGATTAGCCTAGGTGATGACTTTAGTACTTGAACAAGGTCCTGTTTTGTCATCAATTAGTTTTACTAATTTTGCTAGAGCTAACACGTTCTATATTCTTCATTATTTTTTTTACCATTTCAATAATGTGATACCTTCCATTTCTTCTTCATTGCTAGGATTATTGGGTGATCTATATATTCACTTCAGTTACTATTATATTAAGGTTTTGCTTCTTATGTAGAAGTCACATTTTTAATCCTTAGGACAAAATAAGAATATGCATATGTCGATACACTGGTTCAGGTTGTCCATATTGCTTGCTTGGGCTCAATTTGTTGACAACTGCAGCAGTTCTACCCACGAAATGTTCAACATCCCACACATTTCTTATTAAGATGGTTCTCTTTCGAGTGTCAAGGTGACTTTTTTTAATTACAGTAGTTCATTAGCTCAGGCAAGATTGTTGCTGCGGCTTTTACAGTATCCGAGTTCAGAGTTAGCTTATATAGACACTTATACAGACACTTCGATCTTTTAGGTAGCTGCAACTGATCTAATTCAGCTGCAACTTGGTTGCATCCAATGTTTTTCACAGCGTGTATATCTGATGATAGTTTGACAGATGTCCGTTTTATATCTAATTAATACGAATGCTCTTCCTTTGGGATATTCTGATTGTCCAAAATGGCATTTCTGCTGCGTTTTCCTTACCTATTGTAACTTCTTTCTTTTCACATGCAGGTTGTGAGGACTCTCTGCTCTCTTTTCTCCTTTTCAGTAGCTACGTTTTGTGGATGCTAACAGTTTTAATGATAGAATAGAATATTGCAAAAAGCCTATAATAAGCTGAAGGTATACATGAAAAGTCTTGTAAGAATGTTGAGTTATCTAATGCAATGTGAAGTGCCTACCGATTTTGGAAAGAATATTTACATAACTGTCTATTTGTTGAATTCATGTTATTGTTCTTATGAATGATTGATATGTATTGTAACACTGTACCTACCATTATATATCAGTTTTCTAAAAAAAAATATATGGCATAAGTTGCCAGGTTATTGAGTATTCATTATATATAGTCTTCTCCTACACACGACCTCCAATTGATAATGCACATGCACTGTTGTGACTTCTTGGAATGCTTCCATATTCAGAGTGTGGAAACATATGTTATTTTTATTTATTTTTCTCCCAATGTTGAAAATAAAAGTCAGGTGGACGTAAGTTTAATATAGAGTTGTAGCCTTTGATTAATTTGAGACTATACATCGAGTCTGAGTGAGTTCTTATCGGTGGTTAGTCTAAGTGTAGGCTGGAGATAGGTTTAGACCAACAGGAAAGGTTAGGTATTATTTTTTTTGGTTGCATTAGATTCCAATTGGATGGGAAGCTCAAATTCAAACATAGTAGAAAAATTATACCAAAGTGTAGGTTGTTTCTTATAAATTTGTTTAAACTAAACTTATTTTCATTCAAAAACTATTAAATTTAATTTTGAGTGAATCTTACTTATATTTCAAAATTGAGGTCATGATACAGCCTGCAATCTTAGTTGGCTTATTTGGTTTGGAAAAAAAGTGCAGTATAACTTCATAATATTAATTGTAAGCTAAACACACACATGTTTCGAAGTTTGTATGAGTTTCTATAGTTTGTGGTATTTTCTTTCATGACAGTAGCAATAAAAAAGGAACTATATTTTTTATTTAAAATTTAATATATATATTTTCTTTTAAGTCCGTAGCAACACACGAGCACTTTGCTAGTTTTACTAATTAAGGAGGAGTCTACATGCTTTACTGTTGGGATACATAAGCATTTGGAAGTAGGGTGATATCTGAGAAAACTTAAGAGGATATTGTCCAGTAGATAGAAGGGATCACGCACAAAGATTAGTGACTGAAGTCCCACTTGATTACGAACATGGCTTTGCGCTGGTTTGGATTACTTATGAGTCTGTTGCATGGAGGCTTGGATGGCTACGGACGTGACAGGATTGATCAATAATCCATCATAAGGATTCTCGACCCTCCCCTTTGATCAATCGATCGCTGTCCGTACAACTCCTCCAAAAAGACCCTCCCCTTTGATCAATCGATCGCTGTCCGTACAACTCCTCCAAAAAAAATCTTGTAGGAAAAATATGAGGAGGTATAGAGTATATGTTGTGAAAACTCCTTAAACTCAATGAGAAAATCAAGTGAAATTGATACAACATATATTGTATATTGTCTAGTTATAAACTCATACGAGAAAACCTTATGTGAGTTTAGAGACAATATTGTGCCAGAGGAAATCACCATTTAAAACCCTAGTAGGAAAAATTGAGAGATATGACATTCACTTGTATTGATATTGACTCATTATAAATCTTTCATGTGAAACCGTGTAAGAAAACTCATTAAGAAAAAGAGTGCAATACGATGTTTGGACATATTATTATTCAGATTGATACTCCCCCTGAATATATATTAGCAATCTGTGAGCAAATTACAAGATTTTCAAAGTGTTTATCAACTCAATCTGCTATAGTACATGAGGATAAAACAAATTGGAGTAATGTAATTAATTGAATCGCTCACGTGTAACCTATTACATATATGCAATACAAGAGACACTATCTTGACAGATAGTGGCGGATGGTTCAATGGAACCATTACTTCATAGATAATGTAGTTCATCATTCTACAATATAATATGCACAATAAGTGATGTTTGAGATGTGAAAGTAGCCATGGCAATGAAGATGGTCCTTGCGTAAACACTACTTTACCATTAAATCAATCAATATACTATTGTTATACATATTCCACAATGATCATGTCTTGATAGAATAAACAAGGCCTTATGTGCCATAATGATATTTATGAATATCCTCTTTGACTCTTGGCTAATGGCATCGCGGAGTAGCACTTTAAGCTAGCAAGCTGATAAGTGCTTTGATAGCACGTTTCATCAACAATCCAATGGATAAATGCAGTTGCATTAATATTTGAAATTGGATGAGACCATAAATATTGGATGTATATATGGTTGTCTAATATCATTCGATACCGATATAAAATATCGATTGGATGTTAGTTAACTGATAAATAATATTCCAAAGGGAATGTGCTAAAGTTTGTAAACTTAAGTATAATTTGGATTTACCCAAATTATTCATCTCAAATCTTGTCATTGCTTTGTTGTATGTTCTTTGGAGATGATTTGAAATTCAAAAGACTTCACAATGAACACACAAAACAATTATCGAGTTTTCTTGCAATGGAAGAAATTCTCTAGTTAGCTATACTGCAACAACTTAACTATAGCAAGTCATCAAGTGACTCTAATGATGCATAATATCCATCGTGATTTGAATTTGGATTTAGATGTCAGAATCTATCTAAAACTTTGATCTGCTAATTATATTAAGTGTAAGAACACAATTTCCACATTGCATTGTAAATGATGTCATGTCTCAACATGGACCAACATGCTACAATGCTTCACCATTGCAATGTGTAGGAACACAATTTCCACATTGCATCGTAAATGATGTCAGGTCTCAACATGCTGCAATGCTTCGCCATTGCACCACCTTGCAATGAATGTTCCTTTATGTTTCCATATGAAATTGATGGGAGGAAAAGATGTTACTTCTCACTCTATCAACAAAGTAATTCTCTATAATTACCACCTCTACTTCGACAAAATTGAGTACTAAGGTACCCTACCTAGGATTTTGGTCACAGACTAGTTTGGAGCAATCTTGAGGAGAATATGTCAACATTTTGAAGTCTTTGTATTGATTCAATGTAACCAATAAAGTATGTGAAAATATTATCTTTTGTACCTTCGTATATTTTCCAAACACGATGATGAAGTGACCAATGCCTGAATTTGTGTGCACACATGATGCTGGTTTTTTAGATATTAAAATCCATAGGCCTTGTATAGTACATATCCGCAAATTGTCAACCAACATAGGATTGATTTGCATTTACTGTTGTTTCCCCCTATCTTGAGAATGCTTCAAGAAGCACTCACATGACCGTACTTTATATTCTTTAGAATTGGGACTTGAGTAGTTTTTATTGGCACCTTCACTCTTTCTGGTCGAGAATTTGATTTAATGAAGCCTTCATGACAAGTAGATGTTATTGGTAGAATATTTGCAAAGTATTGCAAATGTAGGATGTTCTGAATAGTAGGTTTTGTTCGCTTAGTATGTGGATATAAGGACTGAATGTGAATGTATGCGACATTGCTTCTGATTTTTGGATTTTTTTGTGGTATAACTGATGAGGACATCCTCCACTATTATCCACTAGGGCGGCGACCGTGTGAGCCTCTGAATAATCCCACCTTGCTTAGCTTGGGAGGTGGAAGCCACCTTAAAAGGGAGAGCCACCCTTTCCCTATCAGACTAGTCTTTTAGAGAGATTGGGCCTTTCCCTGAGTGGGGGCGCTGGAGTTGCGGTGCTAAGACTGCGGATTCAGGTCGTGGACCTAGAATCGGATCGGTGTGTCGGGCTTTCGGCAGGAGTTGCGGTGCTAAGATTGCGGGATTCAAGGAATCTAGATCGGTGTGTCGGGCTTTGTTCCACCCCACCTGGGCCGGATGTATCATTTGGTATCAGAGCTGGGCCCTTGTTAAGAAGGGGAGAATGATGAGGACATCCTCCACTATTATCCGCTAGGGCGGCGACCGTGTGAGCCTCTGAATAATCCCACCTTGCTTAGCTTGGGAGGTGGAAGCCACCTTAAAAGGGAGAGTCACCCTTCCCCTATCAGACTAGTCTTTTAGGGAGATTGGGCCTTTCCCTGAGTGGGGGCGCCAGAGTTGCGATGCTAAGATTGCGGATTCGGGTCGTGGACCTAGAATCGGATCGGTGTGTCGGGCTTTCGGCAGGAGTTGTGGTGCTAAGATTGCGGGATTCAGGGAATCCGGATCGGTGTGTCGGGCTTCGTTCCACCCCACCTGGGCCGGATGTATCAATAACTCTCCCCCTAATGTCTGGAATAATCCTCTGAATAAGCACAAGCAAAAGAGCCCCCATTGTCATGCGTTGTTGATCCCAAATTTCAAACCATACAATCATCATTGCAGGCATGGAAACTTAATAGCATAATCCTTTTAGATTATTGGAATGATTGAATCAATTATTCAGGATGCCCATGATGTGAGCAATAGTCTTATCGATACATGGTTGTTGTGGATAAGAAACACACAAGGGATCATCGTAAAGTTGTATATATAAGAACCATGTAAAACCTGAACAATTCATTAACTCTTGGATATCACCACATGTATTATCTTGAATTTCTTCAAGAATTTGAGTGGCACACATGAATTTCCATGTGCCACTTATAAAGTGTGTTGTGGTTACAAAGGCCAGAACAAACACTAGGGGACCTGCCGAAGGGGGTTCGGGTCAAAGAAAGCCAAGGGCCCTTCGGTCAGGCCAATGAGAGTGAGACACTTGCGGGAATGGAGAGGATGGCTCCAAAGGCCTGTACATAAGGTCCCATCGGGCTTAGCCTGTATTATGCTCCTAAGTCTGTATCGAACAGCTCCTACTTAGGATGTGATGGAGAGATCCGTTACATCAAGGCCGCAGGTGAGAATTTACAGATATATGCTCACCTACTCCCTCGGGTGTTTTTACATGTTTGCCCTGATCCTAGGTTACATGCTCTATATTCCCATCCAGGGGTACTTTGGTACTTCAATCATACTCTAGTACGCGCCCCTGAGAGATAGTTTCCGGGACTGTTAGGGTGGGACCCTTTCTACCCGTACACCCTTTGGTCATCCCTCTTGTATCTGAATGCCCTTCGGCTATACGGTGCCTCCGGTGCCTTGCTGGGCCGGTTCATTTCTAGGCCTCTGGTTCGTCTGTAGCCTTCCTGCTCGGCAATGGACTCTAGGCCTAGGGGAGACTAGGCAGTGGGCTTTCCCCCAATAGTAGCCCCTCATGGGTGAGATTCGCCTTCGGCAGGACCGAAACCGTGACTATGTGAAACGGCCAGCCCCTAGTCCCCCCCCTTTTCGGGCCTGTCCGAAGGCCATTGGTGAGCCCGCTCCTAGGACGCTGTAAATGTCGAAGGGTCATGCAACCAAATAGCAGACACAGTTATCGAAAAAACAGAGTTATGACATAATGTGAAGGTTGGTAGGAATAGCATGGGGAGTACAAAGGGACTCAACATTAATATCTCATGTGGGTATAAAGTCTTATGCGCAATAAATGGACGCCTCTTCGCTTCCTCCTGCTGCGTCTGCCACATGGTGTTCATCGGCACGGTGTGTGACCCTTGAACGGCCAGATCAAATGAAACAGCGTGAGGCTGAACCTAGGGGCTATATAAGCGAACTTTGCCCCCCTACTCTATTCACTTTTCACATTCACGCGAGGCCTCAACCCTAGCCTGCCGCCACCGCGCCACTGCACAAACACTGCTCCTTCTGTCCTAACCTTTGGGCTGGAGGATCTTCGACCACACGGCTGCTGACCACCTCTCTGTGCACCTCTAGCTTTGATCACCCTCGGCCACAATGGGTCCGCGCAAGGCAAAGCCTCCGGTCGGCATCGACCCACGTCCGGTGAATGACAAGAAGGCATGGAGTGCCTAGCTTGGGCGAAGCTTGGTTACTGCCCAACTAGACACCTGGGCTGCAGCGCCTTATTCTTTGTTCGAGTGTTCTCGAGCAGAAGTGGCGAAGGCTAACACGACAATGCCCAAGTCTCACCTAGTGTTGGTGGTGGTGTTTGAGCTTTTTTTTGAGGTTGGCCTACAGTTTCCATATACCCGTTTTGTTGGAGAGGTGCTGGGGTTGTATGCTCTAGAAATTCAGCAAGTGACACCGAACACCATCATCTTGCTGGCTTGTCTGGACTGGGGTTTCCGTATGGAGAGCGTGGAGCTGGCACACGAGCCTTCGCGATGACGCATCTAGCATCACAACGGGAACATGCATGCCCCTTGGATCTGAGCCTGATGTCTAACTACCTTACCATCACCCTTCAGCCACATCGGGAGCATACGGTCCCTGCAAAGGCATCGAAACAGCACTAGGGGAAACATATATCATCTGGGTGGTTCTACTAAAATGTTGGACCCGATGGCAATCTACGAAGCCGGAATGTAGAGATCTTGTATATCCCGAAGCCCGTGGTGCCCGAAGATGGTACTACCGCGTCCCACATGCAACTATTAAATAGCATGGCTCGGAAGGTTAGTATGCGGGACTTGTGTGAGGAGTTTTGCATAACTGTTGGTCATAATTACGCACTCACTTATATACCACAAGAGGACTTCCAAGGTTATCGAATCCATAAGGAACGAGCAGAACAATTACTATTAAAGGGTTACTAACAAATTGCAATGGGTTGGTTGGTGTGAATGATGATGGTGAGAGAGTGGAGGGTGAATGTTATTGAAGAGGTAACAGGATAATGAAGGATTCTCTCCTTAGGATTGGTTCACTAGCATGCAACCTTATTCTTATCAACTCGGGTGATGACTCTAATATTCTACAAGACATGGTGGTTTCGTTCACCCCGGCTGTCACTACAGAGGCTATTAGCTCCCCACTAGTTTCTTGCACTATGTAATGGGCAAAAGTGTATTGGCCGATACACTAATAAAAAGGATAGATAGATGTGCAATTAAGTTCATCACATAGACTAAATTCATCGAGAGAGTATCAGTAAGTATGAGGGTTACATGACCAGATCCCCGCACTGGGGAAGAGAATATGAGACTACTCACTCATCCTTCCGTTAGACATAGCAGAGGGATGAGAAATAGCGCTGGAATGTGCTCGAGCCGATCGGCGCGACCTCCCTTCTGGTGGATCTCGTCTGTGTTGACCAACCTTTGCCACCAATATCCTGGAACCCTAGTTCTAATAACTTATTCTGGTAATTGCCGTCCCCCTTTGGCTCTTGATAATTATCTTCCTTTTATACCCGACGGGATTAGGTCAACTTCCACCGACTCTAACTCATACTGGGCTGGGCCTTCGCCTTTCTCGGACTGGGTCGTGTTTTCATCATCTTTTCCTTCTGCGCTGATTGGCGCGGCTCCGCATCTAGCCTATCTTCATTACTCTTTAGTTCTTTATCCATAATTGCCCTGTTTTACACCAGTTTCCTATGATTACATCCAAAACAAAACAACTACAAATATATGCACATATGGGGTTAATTGTTAGTCCAAACCACCAAATTAAGATGCAAAACATCCCTTTTTGGTAGATAAAATAGGCATCTAGAAACCACCAACAGTTCCCCCACACTCAAATCATTGCTAGTCCTCGAGCAGTACAAAATCAAATATGTAACAAGAATCTTCACACCATCTCTCATGCAATCAATCTCAATCATCATTTTTACTCGTTATCCCACCACCAAGATTTCCTCTCATCTCCTTTTAATCAATCGGCATATCATACTTGAACTTAATCAAATCACGATATAACCTTTTCAAAAACAATTTTAGTTCTCCTCAACTCATCTTTAGCATCAAACATCAAGCATTTGGTCCTCTCTAGATCTCTCAAGTGTATTTCCTTCCCTCTCCTATGTAATCAAGGATTGTATGTCAATCTTGGAGGGCTATATAACTCAATTAAACCATAAGATTAACCATGTCAAAAATATGCTCAATCATGCCCACTAAGAAAGTATTTTCTTGGAAAAGAACTTTAAGGGGAATATAGAAGATCTAAAGAAAAGAAAGAAAAATGTTTCAATGAGAACGATGGCAAAGAATTAGAAATAATCAGAAACCTAATTTCTTCGATGACCTTACTGCCTCTCAGGAAAAATGTAGGCATATTTAGACCTTGCTTTTGCTTCAGCTTATGATGAGTCAAAAGAAATTTTCACAAATACAAAGATCAAAAGTTAAGTGGTAACCAACTAATTCAAGTAATCAACCAATCGAATATCAAAAAGATAAGAGAAATAGTATGGGGCACTTTCAATTTGACAATCGACACTAACTTTATTAAAGACAATGCAATAATTCAAACTACATATAAGACCTTGAAGCAACTCTCAACATGACTCATGACTCTCTTAAGCACAAACACAAACTTAAATAAAGATTCATAAGAAAAACAAACACTCATAAAAACAAACGAGAAACTAGACTCAAAAACACTTAAAAACTATGACAAATGGCAAAGCCCTTCCCCCACACTCAAAATTGGGAATGTCCTCATTGCAAGAGAAGAAACTCAACACATTAATCATGCAGACCATGCCTGTTCAAGACTCGAAAAATTCGTCTTATATTCCTTATGAGAAAAGTGTAGTCCGCTTCGTTCATCTCGATTGTATCCAGGATTCTGCGATCCACATCCCTTTGATGCCTGTAAGCACGATCTCTATCTAGATATAGGCGCTCAATGTTTCTTCGGCAGACAGGACATCAAGCAGCCGGTTGTAGGTTATGATTTTCAATGCTGTAAGGGGAGGCACTATTCAAACTCCTCTGAGCCGATCGGTGCAAAGGCTGAGCCGATTGGCGCGGTGGTGTTCTTCCACCATTGCGACTTCCTCCACCTCCCACTGCATTACCATTAACTCTCGTTGAAATTCCTACGGCCCTGTCATTACTGTATTCTTCATGTGTTCCTCAATTTTCAAACTTAGGACTACCAAAGCTTCTTCGCATATCAAAATCATCACTAAAATCTCTAGACACACTAGGATTACCACTCTCCAATGTTTCCAAATAGTATGACAGATCAAAGTCGCTATCCCATTCAGAATACTTTTGAATTGGCTTACCCGATAGTCTAGCAGATCTGCGAACCTCTAGTGTAGTCTTACACTTCTTTGCAGCAGGTTCTTCATCTTCACTTGGCAAAGCCGTCAGATCAATAAATTCATCCATCTTCAGGTCACGCCGATCAGCTTCAGTGTCGCGCCGATCGACGCAGCTGGCAGCTTCCTTCATATACTTAGCTAACTGCTCTAGATTATGCTCACAGATCGCCTTATTCTGCTGCCTTTGTAAAATCTCATTGTTAATCTCCTTAGGTGTCCTCCCTCCAGGAACTATGTGATAGCCATCATCATATAATAAATCTCTAGGTACGAAAGATGGATCTTACAGCAACTGGAGTTCAACCTTGCGTTGAAAATCTTTAGCACAAAAGAAACACTTGCAACCCTCAATACAATTGTTCCTATGAATCTTATTTTCTTGAAAACTTTCCCAATTTGTAAGAACCTTGGGAAAGGATTCATCCCTTTTAGCTTGAAGATCCTTTTCCGCATCTCGCTCGTACATGGATTCTTCAGCTTCCTCTTGCAGCTTGAGTTCATACTTGGCGGCAATGTCATGTTCACTATAAAGTCGGCACTTATAGATTGTGAGAGAGCTCTCCTCATCTAGCTCTTCCTTCTCTTGCTCAGTCAATGATCTTTTGAAAAACAGGAAATCCTCACACAACAAGGGCTTAGCAAGATCAAGAAGACTTTCCATGGTATACCTTTGAGAAACAACTTCACTTTTAATAGGCGCTACATATTTTCCTTTGCGCACCAATACTCTCTTCATCATCTGCCGAAGTTCATTGTCCATCTTCACCTTGTCGATGTTCCACGCGTCAGCTTCACTTTTCTTCATGAATTTCTTCCGCAGGTTTGACCAGACGAGAGGATCATCTGGTGTTGGTGTCAGCACTTCGTCGACTTCTTCCCAGGACCAATTTGCAGAGGGCTGCAAAAATTGGTCGCCGAGCCGATCGGCGCAAGGGTCACTCCGATTGGCGCCGCCTTGGTTGCTGTCCGATGCGCCGCTTTCCATCGCTTCTGCTCTTAGGGTTTTGTTCGGGTGACGATGTAATGTGAGTTGATCCGTGGGTTTGCTGTCCTCTCATATTTATATCCCTTGATTTCCAACTAGACTAGGACTCTATCTCTTATTCATGGAATTTAACGAGTCTTAAAAAGGCACGGTCCAAAACCGACTTAGAAACCAAAAAGACCCCGCCATGCCGATCGGTGTAGGGCTGCGCCGATTGGCGTAGCAACGCGCCGATCAGCGTGGTACACTAAATTACCAAATCAGAAACAGAAAATTTGGAAATTAATATGGTGTCATACCAATTGGTGTCTTGAATGCCGTCCTATATGCCCATAACGCTCCATTAAGCTTTGTGGCCCAATCTTTTCCTTCCTTTGTAACAATCTTCTTTAGAATCCCCTTTAATTTCATATTTGACATTTCTGCTTGTCCATTCGTCAGGGGATCGTAGGCTGTTCCAATTCTATGTTCAACTCCAGATTTAGTTAAAAACCTAGTAAATTCTCCTCCTATAAAGTGGGATCCTCCATCTGTAATTATTATCCTTGGTACTCCATACCTAGGAAATATCTGCTCCTGAAGTATACTCCTTGATTCTCTTGTACTTGATTCTCTTGTAGTATTGGCCTTGCATGCCATTGCTTCGACCCACTTAGAGACATAATCAACGACGACCAATATGTACTCGAAACCATGAGAATTCACAAAGGGTCCCATAAAATCCATACCCCAAACATCAAAGATGTCGACTTGAAGATTATACTTAAGAGGCATTGCATTCCTACTATTAACATTCCCTATTCGTTGGCATTGAGCACATGTTGCAACATACCTTTTAGCATCTTCATGCATAATAGGCCAATAGAATCCACTTGCCCATACCTTTGCCTGTGTTCTGAAGTAGCCATAATGTCCCCCATAATCCAAAGAATGACACTTTGCTAAAATGCTCGCTCTTTCTTCTTTGGGTACACATCTCCGTACTGCTCCATCCTCGCAATACCTATACAAGTATGGGTCGGCCCATATAAATTTTCTCATTTCACTCTTAACTATTTTTCTTGTGTTCTTGTTCATCAGATCAGTTTGTCCCTTGAAACCTTTGATAATATCCGCCATCCAATTCTCTCTACGATCAAATGTGGCAAACAACTGCTCTTGTTGCATTTCATCTCTTATTGGCTCAGTTGATGATGATTCAAGACGAGATAAATGATCTTCTACAAAATTTTCAACTCCTTTCTTATCTCTTATCTCCAAATCAAATTCTTGCAACATCAATACCTATCGCATTAACCGAGGCTTAGACTCCTTCTTTGAAACCAAGTATCTTATAGCAGCATGATCAGTATATACAATCACCTTAGAATTTAGAATGTAGGATCTAAACTTCTCAAAAGCAAATATAACAGCTAATATCTCTTTCTCAGTTGTTGTATAATTGATCTGCGCCTCATTCAAAGTTTGGCTAGCGTAATTAATAGCATGCACTTTACCTTCCTTCCGTTGTCCAAGAACAGCTCCAACTGCATAGTCACTTGCATCACACATAATTTCAAAAGGTAAACTCCAATCAGGTGGCTGCATAATAGGTGCTGAGCATAGAGCTTCCTTTAATCTTCAGAAGGCAAAGAGTCTTTCATCGTCCATAACAAATTCTATATCTTGCTTCAACAATTCTGTCAGGGGCTTAGCAATCTTCGAATAATTCTTAACAAATCTGTGATAGAAGTTGGCATGTCCAAGAAAACTCCTCAAAATTGTAAGATCAATAGGGGGAGGTAATTTCTCAATTGTTGATACCTTTGCTTTATCAACCTCTATCCCTCTATTAGATATAACATGACTAAGTACTATCCCTTCTGTTACCATGAAGTGACACTTCTCCCAATTAAGAACTAAGTCGTATTCAACACACCTTTTCAAAACCTTCTCCAAAATCTCCTAACAACTATCAAAATCAGCACCATGCACGAAGAAGTCATCCATAAATACCTCCATAATCTCTTCTATGAATTCAGCGAATATTGCATTCATGCATCTTTGAAATGTGGCGGGCGCGTTGCACAGACCAAATGGCATCCTTCTATATGCATATGTCCCAAAAGGGCAAGTAAAAGTAGTCTCCTGTTGATCTTCTAGTCTTACCGGTATTTGAAAGAAATCACTATATCCATCCAAATAACAGAAGTATGAATTCTTTGCTAACCTTTCAAACATCTCGTCAATGAACAAAAGAGGATAGTGATCTTTCTTCGTCATCTTGTTCAAACTTCTGTAATCTATGTACATTCTCCATCCAGTTACAGTCCTTTGAATCGAGGAAAAAAAATCAGGAAAAAGTAGAAAAAATCAGGAAAAAATAGAAAAAAATTGTGAAGGTCAAAATAGCATTTCCGGTGAAACTTTGAGATTTTGCCTATGCTTTGTTTCCCCTCTGTTTGAGTTGAAACTTCTTGTGGTTCCTTCCTTTGTGTTCCTCTATCACAGAAAAATAGTGGAAAAATCATACAAAAAAACAAGATTTTAATTTGCACCCCCCCTGCCCTAAAAAATTCGAAGTCTGTGAAGTCTGTTTTGATCCTTGCTGCCTTTGCCATTGTTCTTGCTGTCACAACTGTTTTTGAACACGATTCTTTTACCAGCAATTAGGACACTGCTTTGGACATTTATTCAGTACTACTATCTATTATTGAATTGTGTTCCACTGACATATATATTAGCCTTCCAAGCTATACATACTTGCAACACAGGTTTCTTCCTTGCAACTGTTACACCCAAGCTCGACAACAGATTGTGCCGTCCTGTTAGCTTTGGTAAGAATACTTGCAAGACTGTGATACATCGCTCCTGATATTGCTTCCCACTTTCCACAACCTTGAATAGCTGCTAGTTGATAGGGCTAATCCTTTTGTGTAGTCTTGTCTTTTGCTTCACATCATGTCAGGAAAGGGACAACTGAAGGGTTGGAGTCCCCTACAGACTTTAATGATTGCGTGTCCAAGGCCGAGCTTACGAAGCTTCTTGCGGACCAGTGTACATTCATGGAAACGAAGTTTGCTGAGTTGAATGGCCACATCAATACTGTTGCCAACCGAATTGAGGATGTTGAACGATGACCTCCACCTCAATGAGTTGCTGCTGATGATGATGTTGACTGTGATGCAGTCCTTCTTCATTGTAATCGACACGGTATGGGAGGTAATAACAATCATGGTAATACTGATACTTTTGTTAAGCCCAAATTTAACATACCTCCTTTTGCTGGTAGTGCTGCTCCTGAAGCATACTTAGATTGGGAACTTGCTGTTGAACAAAAATTTAATTCTCATTTAGTTCCTACTGAGCATAGAGTTAGACTTGCTACTAGTGAGTTTACTAGTTTTGCTCTCTTTTGGTGGA
This sequence comes from Eleusine coracana subsp. coracana, assembly GCA_032690845.1. NCBI lineage: Eukaryota > Viridiplantae > Streptophyta > Magnoliopsida > Poales > Poaceae > Eleusine > Eleusine coracana. The sequence continues at coordinate 41,662,120 of CM064434.1, forward strand.
ATGATCTTTGCAATACTAATGCTGCTGCTATACCTACCACTTGGCCTGTTTTGAAACAACGCATGAAATCTCGTTTTGTTCCTCCTTATTACCAATGTGATTTACGTTTGAAATTACAATCTTTAACACAAGGTAGTAAAATAGTAGAGGAATATTATCATGAATTGCTTATTGGTTTAGCACGTTGTGATATACATGAAGATGATATTGAAACCAGTGCTAGATTCTTTGGTGGATTGAACCATGATATCCAGAATATTGTTGACTATAAAGAGTGGAATAGGTTCAACCAATTGTATCATATTGCTCTTAAGGCTGAACAAGAAGTACAGGGAAAAAATCCACAACAATCTTGCAGGTTCAGCACTGAGCAACCCATCCAACACCGTTATGGACTAGAGAACTTGAAGGTTCATGTTGCTAAGCCACCAGCAACACCTTTTCCACTTGCGCCTGTTTCTAAAGTGCAATCGTCTAGTGTGCAACACCAACACCAGAAGAAGGCTGCTACTTCCGGTGCTAGGAGTGGCTCCTCCACCACCATTATTTGCTACCACTGCAAGTGCATGGGACATGTCATGAAGGATTGCCCTAGTCGTCATGCTTTCATTGCTACCGCTGATGGGAATAAAAGTTGTAGTGATGTTGAAGATGAATTTGCTCGTATGCCTAACCTTGTTGCAGATTCGATGAAGGAGCAGGAGACTATCGCCATTGATTCCATTGCTGCCACCTTGGGCTTTCCTACCCTCATTGTACAACGTGTGTTGACCTCTCAGGTGGGGCAAGAGGAAGAATAGCAACGCAACAATTTATTCTACATGTACCTCATTGTTGAGGACCGCCATGTTCTCACCATCATTGATACTGGGAGCTGTAACAACTTGGTAAGTTCTGATTTGGTCAGCAAGCTTGGCTTGACTACTCATGCACTACGTCAGCCCTACCACATTAAATGGTTCAACAATAGTGGTACGACACAGGTAAATCGATTAGCACACATACACTTTTCCATCGGTTCTTATCAAGACTATGCTGATTTTCATGTTGTACCTATATAAGCATGTTCGCTTTTATTAGGCCACCCATGAGAATATGATACGGATGCTGCCCACCATGGTAGAACTAATACATATACTTTCATGCATAAGGATAGGAATATTACTTTGCATCCATTATTGCATGCTGATATTAGGAATCATTTTAAATTGCTTGCTGAAAATACTGAGACTAAACATGATAACAATAAGCTTTCTGATGTTAAACATAAGGCTATTCAGTTAAAGGGAGGTGCTTTTCTTGCTATGACATCCACTGTTGCTGAACTTTGTGATAATCATGATGCACCTTTCTATACTATGCTTTGTAGTGATATATCTTATATCAATGATCATATGTCTTCTACTTTGCATTCTGCTGGTACTAACCTTTTGTAGGAGATTGATGATGAGATGGAGTCGAGCACGACTCCAGTTCAAGAAGGGGAGGATGATGAGGACATCACCATACTGGATACACATATATCATGGCCTTCCCCAAGTTACAAGTCATCACCAACTCGGTCACCGCGTTCGTCCAAGATTCAGCTGACACCTCTTTACGGTTTTGATGATATCTCCTACATCCGGCGTTCAAACGAGGCATTCTTTGATGCATTAGGAAGTGGACAGTGACATCATCATTTTGTTTCTGGTCCTAGCTCCAGAAGGGTCGTGAGTCATGCTATGTGACCATGACAAGGTGCTGCACCACCTATTTTGGGCCAACTTGGCCATGTATCATGTCGGGCCTTAAGCCCATGTTGTGGGCGCCCCCTGGTCGTCCCCAACCCTAGGACGCCCCTAGTTTCTATATAAACTTAGTAGCCGCCATCTTTTAGTCTAGGGATTTGTTTAGTTCAGTTTTCTAGAGAGAAACTTGATCGAATTATTGTAACTGCGGCGACAAGTCTTCTTGCAGTAATCCAGGGCCCCTGTTCTTGTTCTACACCATTGTGGCGATTAGTCCTTTTGTGTTCAGAGCTTGAACCTTTCCTTGTGATTCGCTTCATCCATATTTGCAATTTTAGGTTGCGTGTTTATCCTTTCTTGATTGTGTTCTCGATTTTACTTGCAGGAACAATCAAGTTGTACTTGGTGTAACGATTGCGTGGTTGGATCGTGTCTGATTCAAGCCGTCTCGTCGATGCCGAGTTCCCAAATTCGAGTTTATCCCACTACCTCTCGAAAGATCGGGCCGCATCTACATTAGAAATGAATTTGGATCTTGATGCCGTCGGCATGAAAAGGAAGATACAAATAAGTGAATTAGAAGAGATGCGATTGCGTGCATATGAAAATACGGCAATATACAAGGAAAAGACAAAGAAGTGGTATGATAAGAAGCTTTTGAAGAAGGAATTCAAGGAAGGAGATCGGGTACTCCTATTTAATTCACGATTTAGATTATTTGGTAAAGGCAAACTGCAAAGTAAATAGGAAGGGCCTTATCTTGTGAACATGGTGTTACTTTCGGGAGCTGTAATCATAATGGATGGCAAAAGAAACGAGTACACGGTGAATGGACAACGTCTAAAGGTATATCTAGAACCCGACACATTTGAATTAAAATCTTTTGATGTGTACTTCACTGCTTAGTGCCCCGTGTGGTCGAGCTTAACAATGTAAAACAAAAGCTCTGTATGTGTTTTTTATTTTCGTGATTTTCCTATTTCTGATTGGGTAAATTTGTGTACCGCGCCGATCGACGCGATGCTACGCTGATCGGCGCAGTCCTACACCAATCGGCGTGGCAGAGTCTTTTTGGTTTTTGAGTCATTTCTGGACCTTGCCTTGTTAAGACTCGTTGAATTCTATAAATAAGAGATAGAGTCCTAGGCCAATTGGAAATCAAGGGATACAAATATGAGAGGGCAGCAACCCCACAGATCATCTCGCATTGCATAGTCACCAGAACAAAACCATAAGGCAGAAGCAATGGAAGACGACACATCGGGAAGCAACCAAGACGGCGCCGATTGGCGTGACACTTGTGCCGATCGGCGTGACTCTGGCGTCGATCGGCTTGGTGACGGATTTCGGTAGCTCTCTGCTGTTTGGCCCTGGGACGAAATAGACGAGGTGTTGACACCAACCCGAGATGATCCTGTCGTCTGGTCAAATCTGAGGAAGAAATTCATGAAGAAAAGCGAAGCTGACGCGTGGAACATAGACAAGGTGAAGATGGACAATGACCTTCGGCAAATGATGAAGAGAGTATTGGTGTGCAACGGAAAATCTATAGCACCTTTTGAAAGTGAAGCTGTTTCTCAAAGGTACACCATTGAAGGCCTTCTTGATCTTGCTAAGCCCTTGTCATATGAAGATTTCCTATCCTTCGAAAGATCATTGACTAAGCAAGAGAAGGAGGAACTAGATGAAGAGAGCGCTCTCACAATCCATAAGTGCTGGCTTTATAGTGAACATGATATTTCCACCAAGTATGAACTCAAGCTGCAAGAGGAAGCCGAAGAAGCCATGAACCAGCTGGATGCGGAAAAGGATCTTTAGGCTAGAAAGGATGGAGCCCCTCCCAGGGTTCTTACTGATTGGGAGGGTTTTCAAGAAAACAAGATTCATAGGAACAACTGCATTGAAGGTTGCAAGTGTTTCTTTTGTGCTAAAGATCTTCAACATAGGGTTGAATTCCAATTGGAGGAAGATCCAACCTTCATACCTAGAGATGTTTTATATGATGATGACTATCGCGTAGTTCCTGAAGGGAAGACGCCTAAGGATATTAACGATGAGATTTTACGTAGGCAGCAGAACAAGGCGATCTGTGAGCAAAATCTAGAACAGGTGGCTGAGTATATGAAGGAAGATGCCAGCTGCGCCGATTGGCTCTGATTGGCGCAACACTGGAGCCAATCGGCGCGACATCAGAGCCAATTGGCGCGACACAGAGGCCGATCAGCGTGACCTGAAGATGGCTGAATTTATAGATCTAACAGCTCTGCCAAGTGACGACGAAGATCCTACTGCAAAGAAGTGTAAGACTACACCAGAGGTTTGAAGATCCGCTAGACTATTGGGTAAGCCAATTCAAAAGTATTCTGAATGGGATAGCGACTTTGATTCATTATACTGTTTGGAAACTTTGGAAAGTGGTGACCCTAGTGTGCCTAGAGACTTTAGTGTGGACCAAAGTCCTAAGTTTGAAAATTGGGGAACACTTGCAACATGCAGTAATGATAGGGCAGCAGGAACTTTAACAAGAGTTAATGGTAATGCAGAGGGAAGTGGAGGAAGTCGCATTGGAGAAAGAACACCACCGCGCCGATCGGCTCAGCCTATGCACCAATCGTCTCAGAGGAGTTTGAACAGTGTCTCTCCCTACAGTGTTAAAAATCGTAATCTGCAACCACCCGTTTGCTGTCCTATCTGCCGAAGGAATATTGAGCGCTTGTATCTAGACAGGGATCGTGCCTACAGGCATCGGAGAATCCAAGATACAATCGAGATGAATGAAGCAGACTACACTTTTCTCATAAGGAATATAAGACGAATTTTCCGAGTCTTGAACAGGCATGGTTTGAATGATTAGTGTGTTGGGTTTCTTCTCTTGGAGTGAGAACATTACAAATTTTGAGTGTGGGGAAGGGCTTTGCCATTAGTCATAGTTTTTAAGTGTTTTTGAGTCTAGTTTCTTGTTTGTTATTCTTATTAGTGTTTATTTAAGTTTGTGTATGTGCTTAAGAGAGTCATGGGTAATGTTGAGAGTTGCTTCAAAGTCTTTTATGTAGGTTTGAATTATTGCATTCTCTTTAATAAAGTTAGTGTCGATTGTCAAATTGAAAGTGCCCCATACTATTTATCTTGTCTTTTTGATGATCGATTGGTTGATTACTTGAATTAGTTGGTTACCACTTAACTTTTGAGCTTTGTATTTATGAAAAATTCTTTTGACTCATCATAAGCTAAAGCAAAAGCAAGGTCTAAATATGCCTACATAGCCAAGTGAATGAGAACAAGCTACATATTTGAACTAGTTGGATTGTAAGTAACTTTGTCGACTTTTTGCTCATGATTTCGACCAATTTAGGAAAGGATGATCTATTTGTTTATCTCTGTATTTCTAGCCATTCTTATCCATTTAAATTCCTTGCTATCATGAAAACCATATGTATTTGCTTCTCCCTCCTCCTTGATACAACCTATATTCTCAACGAAAGGGAATTCAGAAAATTTTTGCTGCTGGTACAAGACAGAAATTGCTGATCATATCAGGAATAGAAAAAGAGTGAAAAGAAAAAAAAGAAAAAAATATAGACTGCGCCGACCAGCGCGACGGTTGTGCTGATCGGCGCTGTTGCAAGAAAGAGAAAAAATATATAAAAAAAGAGAGAAAAAAATATTCCCTAGAGGCAGTAAGGTCATCAAAGAAAGCAGCTTTCTGATTTTTTCCAATTCTTTGCCATAGTTCTCATTGAAACATTTTTCTTTTTAGATCTTCTATATTCATCTTCTCCATTAAAGTTCTTTTCCAAGAAAATTCTTTCTTAGTAGGCATGATTGAGCACAATGTTGACATGGTTAACCTTATGGTTTAATTAGTTATAGCCCTCCAAGATCCATATACAATCCTTGATTAGATAGGAGAGGGAAGGAAATACACTTGAGAGATTTAGAGAAGATCAAATGCTTGATGTTTGATGCTAAAGATGAGTTGAAGAAAACTAAAATTGTTTTTGAAAAGGTTTTGTGGTGATACGATTAAGTTCAAGTATGAAATACCGATTGGTTAAAAAGAAGATGAGAGAAAAATCTTTGTGGTGGAATAACAAATAAAAATAATAATTGAGATTGATTGCATGAGAGATGATGTGGAGATTCTTGCTACATATTTGATTTTATATTGCTCGAGGATTAGCAATGATTTGAGTGTGGGGGAACTGTTGGTGGTTTCTAGCTACCCATTTTATCTACCAAAAAGGGATGTTTTATGTCATTATTTGGTGGTTTGGACTAACAATTAACCCCATATTTGCATATATTTGTAGTTGTTCTGTTTTGTATGTAATTACATAAAATAGGTGTAAAATAGGGCAATTATGGATAAGGAACCAAAGAGCAACGGAGATGGACCAGATACTTGACCGCGCCGATCGGCTCCAATGCCGTGCCGATCAGCGCAGGGGGAAAAGATGACGAAGACAAGCCCATGTCCGGCAAAGACGAAGGCCCAACCCAATATGAGTCAGAGTCGGTGGAAGTTGACCTAATCCTATCGAGTATAAAAGAAAGATAACTATCAAGAGACAAGGGGGTAACCGAGAGACGTCAATCCGATATTGAGTTATTAGAACTAGGGTTCTAGGATATTGGCGGCGATGGTTGGCCAACACCAATGAGAACCACTAGAAGGGAGGTTGCGCCGATCGGTGCGAGGCTTGCGCCGATCGACTCGTGCGCGTTTCAGCGCTATTTCTCATCCCTCTGCTATGTTTAGCGGGAGGATGGGTGAGTAGTCATATTCTCTTCTCTGGTGCGGGGATCTGGTCATGTAACTCACATACTCATTGATACTCTATTGATGAATTTAATCTATGTGATGAACTTAATTGCGCATCTATTTCCATTAGTGTATAGGCCAATACACTTCTACCCATTGCATAGTGCAAGAAACCAGTGGGGAGCTAATAACCTCTATAGTGACAACCAGGGCAAACGAAACCACCATGTCTTGTAGAATATTAGGGTCATCACTCAAGTTGATAAGAATAAGGTTACATGCTAGTGAACCAATCCTAAGGAGAGAATCCTTCATTATCCTGTTACATCTCCAATAACATTCATCCACCACTCTCTCACCATCACCATTCACACCAAACCAATCATTGCAGTCTATTAGTACTCCTTTAAATAGTAATAGTTCGACTCGTTTCCTGTGGTTTCGATAACCTTGGAATACTTTGAGGGAAAAAGAGCTACAACTATACACCGTCCTCTTGCGGTATATAAGTGTGTGCGTAACTATGACCCACAAGCTCATTTTCCGGGTCCATTGAAAAACAGGTACAAGGCTAGGCACACAATCTCGATTGGAGTACGGCAACGTTGCTGCTTGCGCCAATCAGCACAACCATGTGCTGATCGGCACCGCATCGACGTCCATGCCGGCATTGATGATCCCGCTCTTCATCGACTCTGCTGCTCCATCATCTGCTAAGGAGTCCTTCTCGACACGAGAGCCACTTGTGCTGATCGGCACAACGCCCATGACGATTGGCACCACACCGCTCAAAAGAAGGTACACTCATGTGTTAATAATTTTTTCTTACTAATGCTTTGCAAGGATGCTATCTTGTTCACAGAAATAGATAATGGGAGAAAAGATGTTCTATCCACCGACCAAAAGAAGATGTGCAAAATTCTACAGAGGATTGAAGGACCTAAAAAATTGATATTGTGGAAGAGCATCAAGTCTAGTTTCCAATGGTTTAAACCTCACATCATTTGGAGTTTCCTACAAGAATTTATGACCAAAATACGAGATGCTGCACAGGCTGTTTGGATATTTCGTGAGAGTTGTAAACAATTGCAAGTTTGAGCCAAATATGGAATTAAGGTTCTATATCCACGTGATCTATGGGTTTCCAAACATTTAAGAGACTTCCTTTTGGTGATAGACACGGATTCAAGTCATTCCAAAAACGGAGTTTGAATATTTGGAAAGTTTGAATTTAATTCGGATTCATCGCGAGACAGCCTGACATACCTTCAGAAAAAAAGCCATATCTCCCTCATATGGAGTCCGATTTGGACGCATGAGTACTGCTTGGAAAGATAATTTGATGCCCGACGCAATGGCACAAGTTTCAGCCTCTAATTCTTTCTGGTCCCGGCGAAATGTCAGATACAAGACATCAGTTCAGAAAAGCAATAGCAGATTTCTTCAGATTTCATCATCATCGACTTGATGGATCATTGAGCAAGAATTGAGAAGTTGCATCTACTCTTTATCATCAATACTTACTGGTGCAATAAAGATCAAGATTCGCATGTCAAAGGACAAGCCGACATACGCTCTAATGCTTAAAAGATGAAGTCGGTAAGATTCTCCGTTGGAGATGAAGATGACAACAAGGATAGCTCGAGCAATTCTCCTACAAGAAAATGATTAGAAGTTGAACAAGATTGAAGACTCCAGAGCATTATATCACATACACACATTGAGCATTATGCAACACAATGAAGACGGGTAATGAGCGAATCACGATAAAGTTTGCATAAGTACAAGCTGCATGGAAATCTTTGGATCTTACACCAAAAACCATGGCTTCGCGACAATAAGGTATGTAAGAAGTCTAGCTACATGACTTTAATTGAAGCGCTTTTTGGAGGCAACCCGTGTTTTTGTGTTTTTGTTTTGTTTGGATTGATTAGTGCTACTAGGAGGGCAACCTAGAGTTTTGGTGTCATGAGAATAACCCAACTCAATTGATTCACTTGTGGCAAATTAGTTCTTGATTAACTTTTTATTTTTAGACCTCCATTACCATCCTTTTGTGTTTTGTTTGTAAAAATCATCCACTACATGCATAATTTGTGAGGACTTGCTTTGTTTTTTATTTTTGCATAATGTTTTCGCTTGCATGCATCTTAATCATCTAACTTCAGCCCACCTAAGCCTCCCACCCTTCATTTTCCATAGCATTCCAGAGCCAATTCCTACTGGCGCCGATCGGCGCAAGCACACTGCCGATCGGCACAGCACCCAAATGCTTTTCTAAGCATTCCTTCACTGCCGCTTAACATGTTTTTGTTTTGTTTCGCACAAACCTCCAACTTTGCATGTTCATATTCACTTTCCCACTCATAATAGCTTGATTTGAACTTGATAATGAGCACTTAATTGGCTTCGCGAGCTTTCTAGCAAATTTTGGTGTAAACATGGTGTTTATGCTTATTTGTTGAACAACATTAGATAGTTCATTTGCCTTGCTATGTTTTGCATCATTTGTATTGGTTGGTTGCTTGTCTATTGCAATGCGCTATTCATTTGATCTAAGTTTTGTCATAGCTAAATGATGAACATGATGTTTTGATTTTGGTTATTAAGAATTTTGTTATGATTGATGACAACAATTTAGTTGTAAGCATGGTGCTCAGAGCTAGGTGTAAACATTGTTCTTGTTTAGCTTCCACGCCTCTAACCTTCGCTGCTAACATAAAAATTCTTTATCTTCATTTTGTTTGCTTTGTTTCAAGACTAAACAATGAAAACTTTGAACTTAGAATTATGATAGTCATTTAGCAATTTTGTGTAAACGTAGTGTTTAGATGAAATTGTCGAACAACATTATTATAGTCTTGTTTCTTTGCTAACATTGTGATTTTAACTCCATGCATCCACACTTGTGCACACACGTACACCCTCTAGGATTTTGTTTTCTTTCTATAATTTCATTGCCACAAGTTGAACATTTGAGATTGTTGCTAGATGGTAGATATTGTTCTATCCCCGCCAATCATATCGGGGGTAGTATGTGCATTTCAATGTTTTGTAGGAATGAAAGAAGTACTCTCAAACGAGGAAAGTAGAAGGAAACGAGGTGACAACAGCCGCATATACAAGAGGAAGCATTGGGACAGCACATCAAGGTTGGATATTATGGAGGTGACGAGAGGCACAACTGTTTGCGCCGATCGGCGCTCCCTCGCTGCCCCTGCTATCGCCCTTCTCTCATGCAAACCAGCAAGATTTTAAGCATGGGGGAGGCACACGCTGCGCTTCTATTGATTAAAATGTGGTAACATCCCTTTGATTCTTCACTTCTCCTAATCTTATTTTCTTCTCAAACCTATACTTGCTGTCTGCTTCCAACTAGGGTCTTTTCTCTCTTTTTCTTCTGTGATACCCTTCTCGTTTTGTTCATGTCAAAGGTTATTTGTAATTTATCACTTAGAACATAGAATGGACAATGACATATCCCTAATAGCTACCTTAGGGTGACCAAATGTCATTAATTTATCTAGGGGAGCTTGCCTATATCATCACAATCGTCTCATATTGCTTTCACGCTGAATAAATGCATAATTATGATGAGGATCTTTGCTAGAGATATGATGAAAGTTGCTATTGTTATTGGAAGTTGCATGATTCATTGCACATAATTGTCCACCGTTGAATTTTCAACTAAGCACCAATTCTATGAACTCTATTTGCTTTAGTGGTGGTATTTGTTGACAGATGTTTTGATAAAGACCCCATATGGTTGAATTGTTCTTCGTGACAATATGCTTTGCTCTCTAAGAAGAAAACTCCAACATAGCTAGTGTACTTAATAATTTTTAAAAAACTGTTACATGTTGTCTCTAATCCTTGCAAATTTTGCTCTCTTGCATTGATCATACCTACCCAAGCCAAAAATGCTACACTTATATGATAAACATGTAGATTGCAACATGTAATTTGGTGAGTTGTTTCAAGTTTGTGTTCTTTTGGTATGAGACTTGGAAGTTGGCCATTTTGTTTGCATAACTATCACTTGTCTGCTAGCCCTTTCATATTTAGCAATGCTCGCTGAATATTCTCACCTGTAAACCTATATTTATTTTGGTGTTGTCCTCTCCTTGTCCACAACCTATGACATGAGTTTCTCGTCGAGCCGTTGCACTATTTCTATGGTTTTATGCACAAACTACCAAGACCTCTTGCTGAAGATGAAGATTTTCATCAATAAACACCTCTGAAGACTCTCTGAAGTACAAAAGAGCAATACAAGGAGAAGACAAGGTGAAATCAGAAGTGCGCCGATCGGCGCGACTCTGCACCAATCGGCGCAAGGACTCAAAAATTCAGGAAGCGCTCTGTTATCTTCAGAAAGCAATTATAAGTGTTTCAGATGGTCGAAGAGAAGAAATAAAGGATTTAGCTAGTACTCTTCTTTTTCCACTCCCTTTGCTCGAGGACGAGCAACATTTAAGCATGGGGGGATGGACGTCATTCATCATTCTGAAGCACTAGCTAATGGACTTAAAAAAATTGTTGTTGATGGAAGATCAAGAATGTTCAATCAAGTTGCAAGAGAGGAGATTTGTGCATAAACCATTATTCTTCAAGTAAGTGCATTTAATTGGCTGAAACTCTATCACTCCAACCATGTGCAATCCGATTGTAAGAACTTTATTTGTGTCTTGGGATCATTCTTTGCCTTTTGCACATGTCCACCTTTCTAAAAGCGTGTGTTTTTCCTCTTCTTCATAATGTTTTCCAATGGCCATTTTGACAAGTCTTTGTAAAACCAATTAGAACTATCTCTTGATTTGACAATACTCTGAGTTACATTGTTGCTAGTTGTTTTCCTACCAAGCTACACATAAAGCCTTCCACCAAATATTTGTAGATAGGATCACTTCTAGTTGTTTGTCTTGTGAGATTTGTAAGATGAGTGTTGCCTTGATTCTTTGCAAAAGAGCGTTTTGTTTGGATAAATGAGACTAAATTTTTGGAAAAACTTTATTATTTAAGGCCTAGTTTGAGGAGCAATCTGATTTGAGAGTTGAAGCTACTTTATTTGATCATTGTGGTCGGATCTTAGTCATTTTATGTTCCCCATTAGTATCTTTGAGTAGTAGAGTTGGTGCAACATAAAACTTTTTGTGCTACACTCTTAAAACATGTTAGATATGCATGTGCCTTGATGAATGCGAGTGAAGATAACATGATTGCAATGCTGATCTCTCGTTGAGAAGATTTATTTGCTCGAGGACGAGCAAAGGTTTAAGCTTGGGGGAACTGTTGGTGGTTCCTATATACCCGTTTTATATGCTAATAACCACCAATATCATACCATATTCTTGTCATAATCATGTGTTTTACCTCTCATATTGATGATTTCCACATATAGTGTCGTTTTAGTGCTTTATTGCAGAAACAGGTGAAAAGACGACAAAATGGCTCTTATATGTGAAGTACCAATATGAAGCCTGACTCGCCATGCAAGGAGGACTTACCACTAGCCCATGAAGGATGCAAGACACTGTAGGATGTCCATGAGGTCCAATGTGCAAGCTCAAGGTCGAGGCCCAATGCCTAATGATTTCTAGAAGGTTTATCCGGAAGGAAAGTTCAATTCGTGGAGTCTAGAAATAGTACTGTATTGTCACGTGATTTCGGAGCCCAAGACGTGATCAAAAAGGAAATCTCAGAATACGAAAGTTGAAGATCTCATCGATTGCTTTCCGAAACATATATGATTTGCATTTATTGGACTCCAGAGCTGGGAGATATGTGCCCCACAAGGCAGGCTGCACAGAGGAATGCGAATCAGGATAGATATTTTGGCATCACACTTGTGGTTATCTAAACGTCCGAATCTGAGGATCCAAATAATACCATTGTTGTAGACATTTTCAAGGGATACGAGATAGAGTCCAGGTTTGCCTCATTTGGACTCCGGAAGCATCGGTTATGGTTAAAATAATTCGGCACAGTTTATGGAAGGTACGAAACCGACTTGGATTCAATCTCTATGAGCTAAACTTGGAGGCCAAGCAAGGGAGGACGTGACCAGAGGCTATTTAACACCCATATGACGTCCAAGACAGAGGAGGACGAGGAAAGGGAGGTGATCAAGACATAGGAGCCACTGCACATCGCCAGGAGGCCGCCGGAGTTGAAGAGCCAACAAATTAAGAGATGTGGTCTAGTCGGGTAGGGACCCTGTGTGGTGCACTATACCGGAGCTAGGAGAAGTAGAGCCATGTACCTTAGGAGTCATCAACGGTGCATCATGGCTGTGCCGATCGGCGCACTAGTTGAGCCGATCAATGCTCCGCTGACAGTGATGAATATTGGTATAATTATCTATATCTATGTTATATATCTTGATTCTGTCCTTGGTCGCTTGTTGAATCTCTTTCGGTGAATTTAGTCTATGTGGTGTACTTAATATCTATCTATTCTCATTAGTGTAAATTGCAATTACGCTTTTGCTCATTGCATAGTGCAAGAAACCAGTGGGGAGCTAATAGCCTTCGCATGTGACAAGCCGGGGTGAATGAAACCACCATGTCTTGTAGAATACTAAGTTTATCGTTCGAGTCAATGTAGTGCCAAGTAAGCTAGGATTAAGATGATAATGATTACTGCTTCAGTGCCGATCGGCGCACCAGTTGTGCCGATCGACACATCCATTCTTCAAGTACTAGATGCATATAGGCTAACTCCAGGTGTTCCTCTTTGGTGAATGTGTATGCTCCTATAACCCCTTTTACCAGGTAAGCCTTCACGTCGATCGGCGCACCTATTGAGCTGATTGGCGCAACCTTCAATTTTCACCTCTTTTCATGCTCACGTATGTGCAATATGTACTTCATGCTATGATTGATTTGTTAGATAAAATAGTAAACTCTAAACACTGTTCTCTTACTGATCCCTATAGATTCGATTATACCTTGGAATACTCTAAGGAAAAAAGTGCTACAATGTACACCGTCCTCTTGCGATATATAAGTGGGTGCGTAGTAACGACCAACAGGCGCTTGTTGTTCTCCTCTTCAATTGTTGATCTTTTCTGCCAAATTTCCCTTCTATGTATAGGTGGCAATGGGAAGGGGGGGGGGTTATTTGTAGGTGAAGGAGGGTTGGTAGGCCAAATTCGGTCCACCGGGCGGTGGGCAAGGCCAGGCGGCCACGTGTATCGGGTGGCATGCACCGCCGGGCAGCCCTTGGATCGTGTTGGTTTCCCGACCGACCTTCTCCCGATGGCTAGGATTGCGTCCCGAAGGCGGTTGTTGGGTCGGTCTCCACCGACTCTTCATTTTGGGGCTGGTAGGCTTTATGGGCCTCATGGGCTAACAACCCTGGGTGGCAAGTCCGCCATGTGTCAACCTACTTCCTTTGTCTCTTTTGAAATCTTTTGGACCAGAGTTAGGAAACAGTTTCATGGTGATGGTATTTGTATGTTGGCTGGGTGTAAGCTTCATGACCATTGATGATGGAATCCCCAAGGTATGAATGTTTTGGTGATAGATGACAATTATGAAATTGTGAGCTAATATCTACATGAGTGTTGTCTATGCAGGAACCTTCATTAAACTCTACTACAAATCTATGTACGATGGTTGCCTTGACAATTGATGACGATGACCACAAGCATGGAGGCTTGATGAGCTTGATGGAGTCCAAGGGTTGATGGAGATGGATCAAAGTGGAGAACAAGCTATGGAGCAAGTGTTTGGTACACTTGTCTAGTTGTTAGGCTTTGAGTCCATAGGAAAAACTAGACTATCAAGGGGGTCTAGGTCATTCTCTTAGGTCATATCTAGTCGATGATGTGCAAGGTTGCTTGGTAAAATCACAGGCACTAGGTGACAGTGGAGAAGCCAAGGAGCTGTTCGGAGAAGCCAGGAAACCAAGTCAAGCGAGGACAACAAGTTTGAGCTTCTGGACGTAGAGACCGGACAGAGGGGTCAGAGGTGACTGGACTATACGGTCACTATGTGGAATTTTCCAGGACTTAGCGCGAGGAGCAAGGACTCTGTCTATAGGAGACTCCATACAGACCGAACGGTCCAGTCTGCTGACTGGACGGTCCGGTCAGTAGGAGTACAGGGACGACAGAGAGGATGCAGTTTGCGGACCTTCCTGGAATAGAGAGAGAAAGTGGACCGGACGGTCCAGTCTAGTGACCGGACAGTTCGGTCAGTAGAGGGGATTGCCTGGACAGGGAGCCAACGGCTAAGAGAGCCGTTACTAGAGTGACCGGACAGTCCGGTCAGGCAGTGACTGGACAGTCTGGTCAGTGTGTCCAGAAAGGGAATTTCATCGAGCAACGGCTAGTTTGAGGTTGGGAGCCTATATAACTTCATTGTTGGGGTCTTGGAGACCTCTCTTGGCCAGAGGAATACTTGAGGATAATTGGTAAGGTCCAAGAGGAAAAGAGGAGAGCACTAGGAGAGGATACTGGATATCTTGAGAGTGCTAGTGAGAGTAACATGGAGTGATCTTGCACATCTAAGGCTAGGGTGGCCTTGAGGGTGTGATCTAGGTTGTTACTCTTGGTCTATGGTGAGACCTAGACCGGATTGGTGTTGGTGATCGAGCCTATCGTGATTGGTTGTGAAGGCCGTCACAAGTTTGTACACGGTTTGAGCCCGCCGTTGGAAGGGGCATCAATAGTGAGCGTCCATGCCGACTCGGGGAGTTTGGCAAGTTCTCGAGGGAGGCGAGCTTGTGCTTTGTGCAGTAGTGATGCACACCGTGTCTTCACTCGAGGAGTGATTGTGGGCTTGTGGGCGAGAACTCGACTTGGTGGCGGGAGGGACTAGGACTCCGGCGGGAGTGGTCCAATGAGGAGTAGGGGAAGGCGCCATCCTTCCGAGACCTCGGGAAAAAAGTCATGAGCATTCCTTGACCCTCTCTTTACTATTCCGCAATTGTGTGCTCTAGTGATAGGGTGACTTGTGGCTTGCATAGGCTAGTGTGTTTAGCTTCCGCGCTTTGCTTTGCATCATGAACACTAGCATGTGTAGGGTCTTGGCCTACTAAAATTGTTTAGGTTTCAATGACTTGTTAGGTTTTAGAAGCGTGAAACTAAAGTAATTGGATTCGTGGTAGCCTACCGATTAACCTCCCCCTCTTGGTAGGCCTTCGGTCCTTACAATTGGTATCAGAGCCAAGTGCTCAATTTAAGGCTTCACCGCCTTGAGTAAGGATGCCGAGAAAAGTGGGGAGTGTTCCCATATTCGATGGGGAGGACTTTGGGTATTGGATGGCTCGTATGCAAGCCTACCTTGAGTCCCTTGATCTAGAGATATGGACGGTGACCCATGAGTCCGATGTGGATGCTAACCTTCTGCAGCCTGACTTCATGAAGAACAACGCTAAGGCCAAGAATGCTTTGTTCTCATGCATCTCCAAGGATGTGTTTGCTAGATTGGATGCTAGTTCGACAGCACACGATATCTGGACTGAGATTCAGAGTATCCCCAAGGGTACTAGTGATGTCAAAGAGGAAAGATACTATATGCTGAAGAACAAGTATGATAACTTTCCTAGATTGCCATATGAGAGAGCTACTGTTGTGTATTCTCATTTTCATGTGCTAGTGGAGGAGATCAATGCACTTGGGGATGATTTCAAGCTCAAGCCTGTGGAGGTCATCAGAAGATTCTTGAGGCTTTTCAAAGACCCTAAGTATGAGTCCATCATCACATACATCTTGCAGAGTGACCTCAAGACCAAGACCATGAAGGATGTACTTGCCAAGATCACCGCCTTCGAGAGCTACCAGCTAGGGATGGATGATCCTCAACCATCCAACGTTGCTCTACAAGCTGACAAGCAAGAATCAAGCTAGAGCAAGAAAGGCAAGAAGAAGGTGGACACCGATGATGAAGATGAAGATGATGATGAGGGTGACTTGACCGAGGACTTGGCTCTTCTCATGAAGAAAATGAAGACCTTCAAGAACCAAGTTCATTTCCAAGTCCCGGGGCAAGTGCTTCAATTGTGGCTCGAAGAATCACTTTGTTCGTGAGTGCCCAAAGCCCAAGAGAGAAGCATTCAAGTCACAAGGTTCAAGTGAAGAAGAAGAAGAAGACCCCAAATCCAAGCAAAAGGAAATGATAGTCTTCAACAAAGAAAAGTCCAAGGGCAAAAGCAAGCCCCAAGACTACAAGAAGAAGTTCTCTCGCAAGGCACATGTGGGGGAGTGGACAAGCGACAACTCAAGTGATGAGTCCACCTCCTCAAGTGATGAAGAAGTGGTTGGCCTAGCCATGATCAAGACCACATCACCACGTGCTCTCCTTCCTCCTCCCACATGCCTTATGGCTTTGAGCCAACTTGGGGAGAGTGAGGATGAGAGTAGTGATGACATCGATAACGAGGAGCGCACTTGTGCCAAATTGTGGAGTATGCTTGAGCAAGCCCACGACATCGCCATCAAGAAATGTAGGACTCCTTTGCATGGTAATTAGGACTCCTTTGTGACTAGTATGCTTTGCATCCATACATGTGTAAATAACTAAAAGAAAAACACATAAAAATTAGCCAATGTCTAACCCAATCAAGATAGCTATAAGCAAGGGGGAGTGCTTGAGATGGTGGTTTGGCTTCTCTCAAGGCAAGGGGATGGCTTATAGTGAGTAAGCTTGAGATGGGTTCCAACTTGACATTGTTAGGTTTCCTTTGTGTCTTGATTAATATTGCTTGCATTCACATGGCTTGTTTACCTTCATTGCATATGTAAAATGCTTGTTGCATGCATCATATAGGAAACACAAAGGAGACTTGTCACATTTGGAGATATTTGTGCCTCATACTCTATATGAGATCACATCTCCGTAAGTATGACCAAAGGAAAGGATTGTGCTTCATGCCCATTGAGCAAGCTCTTATGAACTCCGAGGTTAAATCTACTCGCGCAGTTCATGGACTAAGGCTCATACATACCCTTTGGTTCTTCATTTGCCTTGGTTCTTATTTGCTCAATATTTCATTTGGCATTTGCGAAAACTATGAGGCCATAGAGTGCCACTATTTGAAAAAGAGTGTTTGAGAGTTCCCTCTATACTCCAAGTGCGGTGTTTATTTGTGTGTTTAGCGAGGGCACTTGGAATTTGGAGAAAGTCCTTGACTCAGCAAATTCTTGAAGTGACCGTACGGTCCGGTCTTTAGACCATACAGTCCGGTCAATGGCACTGGTAACAGTGTCTAGGGGGAGTGTGGTCGTATAGACTGGATAGAACGATCCTAGAGACTGGACAGTCCGGTCTGCAGTGGTCAGCAGACCCCGACCTGACCGAACAGTCCGGTGTAGAGACCGGATAGTCCGGTCAGTTAGGTTGAACGCGTGAAGCGAGTCCTGATCTAAGCCATTGATCCATTCTTGAGAGATCTCAGCCGTTCGTTGAACTTTTGACCTAGGTCAAAATCGTGTCAGTCGATTTGGCCGGTTCCTCGTTCTCTTCGTCGAAGCTGAGTTCTTGCCCAGAGCATCGCCGCCACCACTGTTCCGCCGACGCCGCCGTCTCTCCCTTTGTCGACCTGAGTCCCCAGCCTCGCCACCTCGCCTCCACCGCCAACCAGCCCCACCGCGTGCCCTGCCACCGCTCACCCTCATGCAGCCGCGAGCCACCGCTGTCGTGTGCCGCCGTCTCGCCCCGCGCGCTGCAGCTCCTCCCCACGTGCGCACCTGCCTCTGCCGCCGTGCGCGCCGCTGCCGAGTTGTCTCCCCCCACGAGCAACACTCACCTGAGCCTCATCTCCACCGATTGCTATTTCTTTCTTGCTCTTCATTGCCGGCAAAGCTCAAGTCTTGATCTTTTTGGTGATCAGAGCAACCCCGCGATGTTCGTTCCTCTCGGCACGTCGAGTTCTCCCAGGGTATCATGCTAATTCTTCCAATTCATCAATAAATGCCCTAAATTCGAGCAATTTGGTTAATTGATGCAATTAGTACTAATTCCCATCTGTTACTTGCATTTATTAATTAATTAGCTCAATCTAGTCTGTAATTAATTCCATGCCTATATATTAATTGCATGTCTAGAGTTTGTCTCCTGTTTAGTCTGCAGTTAGATTAATTGCCTATTATTTGACTGCACATTAGATGATTCGCACCAGCCACATATAATCGATGATCACTGTTGTTACTTTGCATCTTTGCCTAGTGATCATGTCCTTCATTCACTGCTAAGGTTTCTATTGCGCACTTTCCTAGCGGTGCTTTGCTTGTAGATGTACTAGGTTCCATACTTATCCTACCTTTACCTACGTGCGTGCAGTAATAGCAGCAGCAGTCAGATGGTAGGATCAGGTCAGGATAAGGGAAAGGGGAAGATGCCTGAGAAGCCTAAGAGCAAGAAGAGACCAAGACTGGACTCAGAGTCAAAGAGGGCCAGACGACTTGGCAGGCACCTAGATGCCATGGAGCAGTCATGCCGGACACCTGGTTCTCGTCTGATCCTTGACCGGTCAGTAGAGACACAGGGCTTGAGGAGGAGCACCAGGCAGAGGACAGCACCCCTGGCAGTTGGAGTTGTTCCGCCACCGTGGTCGTAGCGTACTCCGGCTTCTCATTAGGAGAGGTCATCGAGAACTGCGGAGTAGGGATCCTCCATGTAGCAGGAGTCTAAGGAGGAGGAGGTAGAGGAGGAGACCTTAGAGTCTGAGTCTGAGCAGCTGGAGGTTGAGGAGACTGAGGAGGCTGAGTAGACTGTTCCCCAGAGGATAGCTCACCGGGCAGGAGACCCGAGGTGCACCTATGCAGTGTGCACAAGGAGGCTGCAAAGACTGGTATAGGCAGCCGGAGAGCCAGACATCCTTAGGGTTCCTGCAAAGGACCTTAAGGTGCATCGTTTGGTACCCTTCAAGTAGTGGGTTCTAGTACTTAGAGACCCTGCTACTGGAGAGAGGTACTGGACAGGCCTCCAGAGGAGGATCGGAGAGGGTCTGAGACGTTACCTTGGCTTGAGAGGCAAGGACAGACTCTTTGTGACGCAGTAGTACACGACGTACGAGGCCATAAGGAGGGCCATCGGCATAGACATGGAGCAGTACCTCATGTACTTACCAGGACTAGCAGAGCTGGTTACTGCTCCACACAAATACAGAGAGGATGCGGTGCTAGAGTTCTATGCCACACTGTGGGTTGCCAGGGACCACTCAGAGTTCTGGTTCTTGTTCAGAGGGCAGCCACAGCGTGTGACTCGACAGGATTTGATCCATAATCTAGGACTCCTATCTTCAGACTTCCTACTTTACAGGAGTGCCTATGGTACACTAGCACCACCCCGTAGACCTCAGGGAGGGAAGATGCCTACATACGAGATAGTGTCGATTGCCTTTCCACCACCGCACACACCAGGGTTTGACAGAGGGCCTGCGAGACGCACTGCAGAGGCTAAGGTGGTAAGAGCGATAGCCACCAGGATTATCATCCCTAGGTCAGGGTACAAAGAGGAGTTCACACTTCTCCATCAGTGGGCTGTAGCAGCTATTCTGAGGAGGTAGCCATTTGACTTGGCAGACCTTCTGATTGGAGAGATGGAGGAGGTGATCTCTTGAGGAGGATGGGCCTAGTAACTGAGGAGGAGTATGAGGCTTTCCCTGGGGTGACCACCAGCTATGCACCTAGAGTCCCCAGGGGTTCACAGTTAGCCTCTAGCCAGCAGACAGGAGAGGAGGAGCAGGAGTCACCGCCAGCACCACTTGAGCAGGCAGCTCAGCTAGAGACGGTGGTTCCTAAGTTAGCCAGCACAGGAGTACCTCCCCAACCAACAGGTTCACTGTTTGAGGATGATGTCACTGTGGCAGCACTTGCAGGAAGGCTTGGAGAGCTTATTCAGAGTGTCTCGGAGGACAAACGACGGATGATGGAGGTCATTAGAGGTCAGGCAGAGTTTCAGAGGCAGCAGTCTGCACTACTTACTGCTCTGTTGACATAGGTGACAGCGATGACCCAGAGACAGGCCGGTCAGCAGCCAGAGCCTTTAGTGCCACTTCCGTTCCAGCAGCTGCCGACTCAGCCAGGACCCTTCACATCTTTGATGATAGCACAGTCCAGCGGATTGTCACTTTTAGGGGTTCTACCAATAGGGGGAGCAGGACAGACACTTTCTTCAGCTCAGTTCTCTCCCGTGTCAGCCTTCTCAGTGTCAGCACTGTTCGTGTCTCCCTCACACTCTTCTACTTCACAGATGGCTGGACCCTCTACCTCTCAGCACGTACCGGTCAGGAGTCTGTTCTCTGACGTTGTGACCATTACTCGTGCAGACTCACAGACTACCCCAGAGACAGCTACAGTCAACACGCTCACACCACAGGTTGCAGAGGATCTTGTCCATGGAGGTTTCTCATAGCAGGACATGGTAGACCTCTTACTTCTCCAGACCTCAGCTCAGGAGACTGCCACGGTCACTCCAGCAGCGCAGGACAATGGGTCTGAGTCACTTGTAGACCTTGGTTTCTTTGAGCAGCTAGATGCTCAGGCGACACAGGCTCAGGGAGCATAGCAGGATCCACCTCAGGAGCAGCCCAGCGCAGAGCCTACAGAGGATGTCGCTGCACCACCTCCTTCGACCACGAGTGCGTAAATGTTCATCTTTTCCTCTTTTTGGTGCTTATTGCCAAAGGGGGAGAAGATCTTAGGTCTAGGGGGAGTGGGAGTGTGATCCTACATGATCGAGAGTAGCTTTTGTCTAGGGGGAGCATACGTTCTTGTACATTGGGTTTTGGTAGTTAGATACATTTGGATCTTATTTTGGTGGAGTTATATCGATGTTCGTGGATTTTGATGAGTCATGGTTTTTCATTCAATTGTGTTTGACTCATCTTGATCTCACTTGGTTTATGTTTCATACGCAACGCTTGTCTTTCTTTATTTATCCTGTTTGCCTGTGTATGATGCCATGATGATGAATGCCTGTACTTAATACTTATGCATTGCCATGCCATCCTGTTGTATTTCATCTTTCATGTTTTGCATTGCATGTCTTTGTGCTTTCCTTTAATATATTGCCATGACATGCATGCATTATCTTCTAGAGTGTGCTTTTCTCTCTTTTCCTTTATGTTCTAGATGATTGATTGAGTAGGACCTTGTGCATTTCTCTTATCTTGCTTTTGTGGTTCCTCTCGATCATAGAATAGCTCTTTTAGCCCTGCTATTTTTCCTGTTATGTTTTGATGAAGTAGTGGTTGTCATCAATCACCAAAAAGGGGGAGCTTGTAAGCTTCATGACCATTGATGATGGAATCCCCAAGGTATGAATGTTTTGATAATAGATGACAATTATGAAATTGAGGGCTAATATCTACATGAGTGTTGTCTATGCAAGAACCTTCATTAAACTCTACTACAAATCTATGTATGATGCTTGCCTTGGCGATTGATGACGATGACCACAAGCATGGAGGCTTGATGAGCTTGATGGAGTCCAAGGATTGATGGAGATGGATCAAAGCGGAGAACAAGCTATGGAGCAAGTGTTTGGTACACTTGTCTAGTTGTTAGGCTTTGAGTCCATAGGAAAAACTGAACTATCAAGGAGGTCTAGGTCATTCTCTTAGGTCATGTCTAGTTGGTGATGTGCAAGGTTGCTCGGTGAAATCACAAGCACTAGGTGACAGTGGAGAAGTGTTGACATTTCATAACGTCGGATCAAGAATATCACTATCCCTGGTACGATGCCAGAAATGATTTGATGTTTGTTATGCTTTAAGAGAAGAGTGAACCAATCCGCAAGCGCACGGAACATCTATTGTAGCATTTCACCCGTGAGTATTCCACGGTATCGTATTTATTTTCTGTAGGGAAGCTAGGCATAAGAGTATCTTGGTTTAACAAAGATATAACTATAGAAATTATACCAAATGACCAAAGACGGGGGTAAGGATGTTCAATAATAATAGTAGGGGTAGCAGTGATACAGGAGAAATCCACACTAAGATAGATGAAGAGATCGGTTAAGCTAGCTGGGAGGACAGCGAGTCTAAGTCTAGAATTCCTAAGATTATATCTTCCTATTATATCTAAGTCAAGCGTCAAAATTCCTAGTTGCTCGGGTTGAGTGCTTACATGAAATCCATGGTATAGTCTCGAGTCTTTCACCAATAAGTTTACTTCGGGGCACGACAACGATCCACTCATAGGGTCGGTAACTAACCTCGTACACTAGTGGGCAAGTTACCGCTAGATAACCCTGCTTGAGACTTCCCGAACGTTGTGGAATACTAAATGGACGGACATGGCTGTCACCACCTGTCGCCTACCACATAGCCCGTGGGGACGAATGCAAAACCAGCTAGTGTTAACTTAGGCACCGCGCCTACGTTTTCACTAGATATTCTTCCATTGGCCTAGCGAAAGAACAGCCGAGGAATAACCAAGTCTATGTTCTATTCAAGAACTAAACTTAATTAAATCCCAGCCGGGAATCCTGTAAACTATGCTTCAAAGTTCTTTCCCAATAATTGTAACTTGAGGAAATTGACTAAGTAAAGATAATTACTTGACAAGATAAAATAAAAATATATTTATATTGATAAGGAACAAGTCTTACAAAAAGAGAAAAGATACAAGACAGCTCATACCAAGACTCCGAGACGATTTTCGGAATCCCAAGCGATGCTCTCGACTAGACTCTAACTCCCAACTAACTAACTTACTCTACTAGTAAGAAAAGTAGTGGAAAATGGACACCATTTGGCAGGTACTTCAAGGTGGAGGAGAGTTGGTGGGTGAAAATTCCCCCGCCGGGCGGCGGGCCATGCCGGGCGGCCACATGTGTCGGGCGGCAGCCTAGGCCGCAGCCGGGCGGCCTCGGGATTTGGTCGGTTTCCAACCGACTCGCTTCGGACGGCTCAAATCTTGTCTTGATGGCAGTTCCTTGGTCGGTTTCCCCCGAAATCTCCGTTTTGGGGTCGGTAAGCCTCATGGGCCTCATGGGCTGGTAACCCTAGGTGGCCAACCCAGGTCGAGCGGCAGGCCAGGCCAGGCAGCAAACCCTGCCGGGCGGCGGCCTGTGCCGGGCGGCAGCCCCTTTCGGGTGCCGACCCCCTCCGGGTCATGTTTTGACTTGTCCAAGTTATGCCACATGAATGCCTCCTTTATTTCTCCACTTTTACCCTCCTTAGTCCGGGAATGGAAAACGGCCTTGTTTTGGAGTGTTTTGCAGGGTTGGCAGGGTCGGATGATCAGCCTCATGACGACTCTGTTTTGACCCACCGGGTGCTGATTTCCGCCTGATATGACCCTGTCGGTTGGGTTCTAATTTTAGTCATCACGACCCTATCGGGCCCTATTTTTAGCCTCATATGACCCTGTCAGCCTACTGTTTTAAGGCAGAATCGGCAGACAGGGTGTTTCTTCATGTTTTTATATAATTTTGGCCCTTTTGACCCTGCAAACACATATTTTACCAAAACTCGTGGAACTTTATTAGTTTAAACAAATATTCATAAAACTTTGGTCTTTACCTTGCATTTCCCGGCCGGTTGGTGGCTGATGTTGGGTTTTAAGGGCCACCAACACCTCCCCAAGCTTAAACCTTTTCTCGTCCCGAGCAAATTAAAACTTGGAAGTGATGGATCAGGATTTGCTTCAATATTAGAGCCCTGCAAGGATCAAGTGCACAAACACATACTCCTACAACATAGGGGTAATGGTAAACCAGCACAAGTTGATCACTAAGTCTTTCTCCTTGTAAGTGGGGCTCTTAGGCATTTTATGACCTTGTCATGAGCGGTTGGAACTCAGAACAACTAGTTTAGACTTTGTCATTTTAACCTCCTACATGATCATGAGTCCAAAGTTTTTGTAATGCTGCATAAGATTGAAATTTTCCCTCTTGGTGCAATCTTTCACTATGATTCTCATCTCTCAAAAAGTGTATTTCCTCACCAAGTGCTCATCATACTCTATGAAATTTTGCTTTATATGTGAAGCTTGGTTGGACGGCACATCTAGTATGCATATTTTGTTAAGTTAAGAGATGGTCCTAGCGAAAAGACTTTGCACTTTCTCATTCCAACCATTTGGAAATAATGTCCAGGGGAGAGGGAGAGAATGGACTCACGTGAAGGAGTGGGCTAGCACAGTAGAGAAAATCTTTAACAAAGACTAGATTTTTGTGCTAGAGTGAAAGGATGGTCCTTTATTTTGCTCAAAGATTGAACCTTGAATCTTGACATTTGTACATCTATGAGAGCTGATAACTTTTTTTTTCATTTTTTTCTTTCTTCTTTTTCTTTCATTTCAGCTCTCATAGTGTAGGGAAGCTAGTTCAATGGTTCAAATATTTTTGCAAACTTTTTCTGAGCATTTATTTTGGGAGGACTAAAATCTTTCTTGTAGGATCAAGGTTTTCGCAAAGGAGAGATTTTTGGATGACATGCTTGGTGAAGTGGATGCTTGAATCCAATGTGGAAATCGCATAACCAAGCATGATTGTTTGAGAACTCAACGATAACGCGAAGGAAAATGATTGGCTTTGAAAGTGCAAGTACCTCATAAGGATCAAATCCTAACCAAACTCAATGCATATATGGATGGCATAAAAGTGGGTTCACAATTAATATCTAGCCTTGGTAGGAAATTTTCTTATCATAGGAAAGAATTACACCAAGTAGGGGGTTTTTATTGCAGCATGGTTTTGGAAGAAATCATTGGACTCTAATCAAGAGGAGATCATAGACTCATCCAAAACATGCTATATCATGAATCCCAACAACTAGACTTGGTGTTTATTAGCCATTTTGCGCCCACTAAAACATAGAGAGACTAGCGTTATCATCATGTTGGTCTACCATTACCCACCAAAATGAAGAGTAGAGGTTGTGTACTTGAGACTCACAGGGAGCTAACGGAGCAACTATTCATCATTTCCATAGGCAAGGTAGAGACTAAGTTCTCAATTTTATTTGGAAAGGGAAATCTTTTTGTTCTTTTTAGTTTTGCAATTTTTTATGGTTTTCGTTGAAAGCAAAATATTTTTGGGTTTTCTTAAATTTTATCAAAACTGAAAATCTTTTTGGATTTTTGTTTATAATATATAAAGGAAATAAAACAACTTAACTAAAAAATAGGAAGAGAGGGTAGGACAATTGGCATACCTTACTTCATGTACCTCCCCAAGCTTAGGTCTTTGCAAGACTTAAGCTTGGACGACATTCACTGCGGCAGTTGATAGTCGATGTTGAAGTGGTCGAACAGTTGATCCATCATGGAGAGGTTTGTCTGAAGTTGTTCCGATGTTTGTTGCTGCCATTCTTGCCTATCCCTTATGGCTGGTTGTATTTCTTGGGTTCGTATGTTGGTCTCATAAGCATTTGCAGCCAAGTATTGCATGTCACCTTCCAACTCCGGGAAGTTGTATAATGTGAATCGGGCAGAACGTGAAGTTCCTATGCCTCCATGGGGTTGATAGTAACTTCCCATCCCATAAGGATTGGATGGTTCAGACTCTTCATGGGATGAGCTAGTGTAGTGTGTTGATGAGCTAGTAAATTCAGGGTACTATTGTTGCTCCCAATGGTATTGAGAGCTTCCCGAAGCACCCGTTCGAGGAGCCCTTGCTCGTGGTCTATCCCCTGAAACACTGTGTCATGCACGCTGCACGGGAGCTTGCCAATTGTACAGAAAGTTCTTTTTACCAATGATGGTAAGCTCGGGGTTAGGCAATTCTATCTCTGCGTCTTGGGCTGGATAAAGCATGTAGAACCTATTGTTCCCTTCCTTCAAAAGGTGGCCATGCCAAAAGTGATCCTTCCCTAGCAAGGGAGCACTAGGGAGACGATCTGTTCTAGCTCTATGGAGCGCGCCAACCTTTCTAGCAATTCTAGTGACAAAAGGTGTAAAAGTGATAGGTCCATGCTACTTAAATGCTAGAGTGAGCCAATGGTTGATGAGGAAGAAAGTGGGGTTCGTTCTAGTTTTCTTTATCATAGCATAAAGATAGGCTTTGTCCAAACTATTCACTGAACGTACATCAACCCGAGGGGTGAGGTAGTGAGTGATGAAATGGTGAATTACACGGAGCGAAGGGTTATGAATGTCGCTATTGTGCTCCTGCCCCGTGACGGGTGAAACCTTTAAGTTTATCAATGTCTACTACGGCCTTACAGTCGAAACCAAGGTAAGTACTAATTTGTTTTAAAGACCGTTCATAGGTTTCACCAAAAAGACGAAATGTGTAGAGAGTGCCTAATTTGTCTGACGGAGTGGTGAGGGCTTTTAAGGTGCAAAGGAATTCAATGGTAAGCCATTTGGAACCGTAATCATCAAGGTGGTAGAAATCATACCATCCGGTTGTGTTGAGCACGTACTCAAAATCGGCGAAGACGCCGATTTGCTCGAGGAAGTTATGGTCGCACTTGCACACGGATGTGAACTCCCAGTCCTGAATGGCAGTGAACTTAATTCGCTCGTCGTAATCATTGAACACCATATTCTCCTCACTCTCCATGAACTTGTCAAACTCTTTATTTTGCACACTTCGCTCCATTGGAGCTTCAGATATGGACAATGAGTCCGAGAGATAACTTGGAGCATGCCCATGTGAAGCTCTGGAGTGCTCTGCTTCCGAGCGCTCACTTGGTGTGCGCCTCCCACGGCTTGAGCTGCTGCTGCTGTTGCTAAACTTGGTCTAGAGGCACACTTTTATTGCTAAGTGCAAAGTGCACTTACTAGAGAGAGCTAGTTGAGTGAGGAAAGGAGTGCAAAGGGAGAGAGTTTTTGAGGGGGAGAGGAAGTTTTCAGCCGAATGCTTTTAGTGGAGAACCAAAGGAGAGTGAGCCCTCTATTTATAGGCTCAAGAGGAGCCTTGGGGGGGGGGCAATGTGGCCAGGCCGACCGACGGGCCATGCCGGGCGGCGACCCTTGCCGGCCAGCAGGCATGGCCGGGCGGCAGCCCACGCCGGCCGGCAGGTCATTTCCTCCCACTTGGGCGCATTATTGGTGACCACTTTGCTGGAATAGGTGCCATGTGAATTGCATGCCTCCATTATATCAAAAAAAGTAGAGAGGACAGGGAGCATGGAAGGATTGATGGGATGGCCAAAGTTAGAATTTTGCAATGAGTGTTCTGCCCTCTATAAAGCCTAGGTGAATAGAGTGGCAGGTGAGAGTGGATGAATGGAATAATTTGTATGGCTCTCATTCACTTGTTTTTGGCAAATTGGGCTCTAGGTGAAAAAATTTCACAAGTGAAGAGGTGGCCACTCCTCATCCACTCATGGCCATTATTCTTGCTACAAAAGGGCCAAGAATCCAAAGAAAAAATGTGCGGGGCGGCATGGCTTGTCGGGCGGTAGAAATGACCCAACCGAGGGTCGTTTTCATGAAAAATGACCTCCCCGGGTGCTGAAATTTGACTAGGTTATTTCAGGCTGGGTTACAGCCCTGAATCAGCACCCGGATGGTCGTTTTGACACGAAAACGACCTCCCGGTGAGGAGACTTGGCCGAATCATCACCAAATTTTTTATTTTTTTTTAAATTCTAGTTTAATGGTTAAAGATTAGGAATAATAAAATCAACCTAATCTAATGGTATGTATAAGGGAAGGGGGATAAATATCGGTTACCTTCCGACGAGGGTTCGAATTTTACGTCTCGAACAAGATGTTCTCCGCATTCAATTCTTCATGGTGCCCGTTGTGGATGGAGAGTTTTCCACGATCGGTGCAATTTCCTTCTTCCGCCATACTTGTTTGATTTTCTTTGGCTTGGCGGCGACCTTTTTCTTCATTTCTTGTGGCTCGTTCTTCTTCATGGGCGGTGATGGTATGCTCTTAACTTTAACCGCCGATGCACCCAATTTTGGTGGAATTGGATATACCTCAATTTTCTGCACCGTGTTAGGATTTTTGCCATAAAAGATGTGTACATGATTGCATTGTTCCGTTCGGGGCTTGAAGGCAAACTTTTCGTCGTGCCCATTAATGTTAAGGTGGATTTCTCCAGCTCCAACATCAATGTTGGCATTTGCAGTGCTAAGGAACGGCCTTCCTACTATAAGAGGTGTCTTTACATCGGCCTCCATGTCTAGGACCACAAAGTTGACAGGAACTAGGGAGTTCCTTATCATCACAGGTACGTTCTCCGCAATGCCCACCGGGTAACGGATTGATTGGTCAGCGAGATGCAAGCACATTGCTATAGGGGATAATGAATTGACATCAAGTTTGTCATACACTACCTTTGGCATGACGCTCACGATCGCCCCCAAGTCACAAAGGGCGTTGTTGAATTGTTGCCTTCCGATGGAACATGGGATGGTTGGGCATCCCGGATCTCGCTTCTTTTCTGGGAGGTAGTTCAAGGTAGCGGCGCTGCACTCTTCGGTTAATTTGACAATTTCCGTGGACGGCATTGGGTGTTTGTTGTTGAGGATGTCCTTTAGGTACTTGGAGTATGTAGGAACCTGCATAGCATCAAGTAGCGGTATGTTGACATATAATTTCTTTATTACCTCCACAAACTTCCCGAATTGTTCGTCCACCGTTGGCGTCCTCTGTCGAGAGGGGAATGGCAACACCGGGGTATCATAGAACTCATGTGGCGCCTTCTTGAGAGGTGCCTTTGCCTCCTAAACTTCCATTTCCTCCTCTCCTTCTGATTCTTTATCGGTTTCCCTGGTCTTCCCTGCAATGTTAGGATTTGGCAGATCCTGTGTGGATTTTCCGCCTCTAGTTGTGACCGCACTAACATTTTCTTTAGGGCTTGCTTCCGGCTGACCGGGGAGCTTGCCCGCGTTAGGCTTAACAATAGAAGCAGCCAGCTGAGCGATCTGCGTTTCTTATCATTTTGTTATGACTAAGCTGGTTTTGCAGAGAGGTATTGAAGGTTTCCATATGACAATCTATGCTTTCTAGGACTTTATCGGTAGCAACGAATTTCCTACTAATACTTTCATTGATTTTAGATTGTCCTAGAACAAGATCACAAAAGGAAGGTTCATTACGAGTAAAGTTTCTAGAGTTACCCTTGTTCTTGTCAAAGGAGAGGTTTGGCTTGGACTCCCATCCAAAGTTGTTCGTACGGGGCCTAAATCCGTTGTTGTTGCTGTTGTTGTTGTTGTTGTTGAGGTAGTTCACTTCTTCTCCTTGAGTCTCTGGGCAGTGGCTTCCCATGTGTCCAAGGTTTCCAAAGACTTCGCAAGTCATGCGAGAGTCCAAGGATTGGACAATTTGAGGTCTGTCCATTTTCTTCAAAAGTTGATCCATTTTGATTGCTAACATGTCAATACCATCAATTTGGTGGACTCCCCTCATCTTGGGTTGCGGCTGGTTCTATCTCTCATCATAGCCACTGTAGTTGGCGACCATCTTTTCTATGAGAGTTTGAGATTCTTTGACCTTCAGAGAGAAGAAAGAGCCTCCAGCAGCTGCATCTAGGTGCTCACGAGCAGGGCGATTGAGCCCATGGTAAAAGCTTTGAGTCAGCAACCAATCTTACATTCCGTGATGTGGGCATGCCAGAGTGTACTCTTGGAAGTGCTCCCATGCCTCAGGGATGCTTTCATCGGTTAGCTATTGGAAACTTGAAATCTTGTTCCGTAGGGCATTGGTTTTGCCTAGTGGGAAGAACTTGGCAAGGAAGGCGTTGGAGCAGTTGTCCCATGTGGTGAGCTCTTCTTGATTGCCGTAGAACCACTGCTTCGCCTTCCCCAAGAGTGAAAATGGGAAGAGGCGAAGGCGAATGGCCTCAGGGGTCACATTCCTCATGGTGAAAGTGCTGCACACCGCCAAAAACTATTGGAGGTGGGCATTTGCGTCTTCCGATGCCTTGCCACAAAAAGGACTAGCCAGAACCATGTTGATTAAGGTCGGTTTCAGCTCGTAGCTTCCGTTCCCCATGTTCGGGTTCGGACCGGTGCGGATGTTGTCTGCAGATGGGGCAGAGTAGTCATGGATCGTCTTTTTAGCCATGATTGGTCGAGCGGATGGAGACGGGGCTCGCAGCTGAGATTGAGTGATCACAGGTGCTTCAAGAGCAAGCACGGGCCGAGGAGGGGTGAGTTGTTGATGCACTCTCCTCAACAAAGCCTCCAAATCATTGTGGTAGTTGTCTGGTAGGTCAAAACCAGTCATAAAGCGTCCTGTTTACACCACAAATAAACAGAACAAGGGCAAGCCCGCAAGGAAAGCGGTAACCTCCTTAGTAGGAATATCAATGTTAAAATTCTGATATCTTAGCCTATTGCTTCCCCGGTAACGGTGCCAGAAATGCTTGTTGGCATTTCTTAACATCGCATCAAGAATATCGCTATCCCTGGTACGACGTCAGAAATGATTTGATGTTTGTTATGCTTTAAGAGAAGAGTGAACCAATCCGCAAGCGCATGGAACATCTATTGTAGCATTTCACCCGGGAGTATTCCAAGGTATCGTATTTATTTTCCACAGGGAAGCTAGGCGTAAGAGTATCTAGGTTTAACAAAGATATAACTATAAGAATTATACCATCTGACCAAAGATGGGGGTAAGGATGTTCAATAATAATAGTAGGGGTAGCACTGATATAGGAGAAATCCATACTAAGATAGATGAAGAGATCGGTTAAGCTAGTCGGGAGGACAGCGAGTCTAAGTCTAGAATTCCTAAGATTATATCTTCCTATTATATCTAAGTCAAGCGTCAAAATTTCTAGTTACTCGGGTTGAGTGCTTACACCAAATCCATGGTACAGCCTCGAGTCTTTCACCAATAAGTTTACTTCAGGGCACGACAACGATCCACTAATAGGGTCGGTAACTAACCTCGTACACTAGTGGGCACGTTACCGCTAGACAACCCTGCTTGAGACTTCCCAAACGTGGTGGAATACTAAATGGACGGACAGGGCTATCACCACCTGCTGCCTACCATGCAGCCCATGGGGATGAATGCAGAACTAGCTAGTGTTAACTTAGGCACTGCGCCTATGTTTTCACTAGATATTCTTTCGTTGGCCTAGCAGAAGAATAGCCCGGGAATAACCATGTCTAAGTTCTATTCAAGAACTAAACTTAATTAAATCCTAGCCGGGAATCCCATAAACTATGCTTCAAAGTTCTTTCCCGATAATTGTAACTTGAGGAAATTGACTAAGTAAAGATAATTACTGGACAAGATAAATAAGAAAAATATTTATATTGATAAGGGATAAGTCTTACAAAAAGAGAAAAGATATAAGAGAGCTCATACCAAGACTCCGAGATGACTTCCAGAATCCCGAGCGATGCTCTCGACTAGACTCTAACTCCCGACTAACTAACCTACTCTACTAGTAAGAAAAGTAGTGGAAATGGACTCCAATGTGTTTCACTTCCTTGATGTTCTTTTTCTTCCAAATTCCCCCTCTATTTATAGGTGGCAGAGACTTGGCGGGTACTTCAAGGTGGAGGAGAGTTGGTGGGCGAAAATTCCCCCGTCGGGCGGCGGGCCACGTCGGGCGGCCGGGCATGCCGGGCGGCATGCACCGCCGGGCGGCAGCCTAGGCCCGGCGGCCACAGGATTTGGTCAGTTTCCAATCGACTCGCTTCGGACGGCTCAGATCTTGTCTTGATGGCGGTTCCTTGGTCGGTTTCCCCTGAAATCTCTGTTTTGGGGTCGGTAAGCCTCATGGGCCTCATGGGTTGGTAACCCTGGGTGCCCAACCCAGGTCGGGTGGTAGGCCAGGCCGGGCGGCAAGCCCAGGCTAGGTGGCCTGGCAGGCCTGGGGGCGGCCTGTGCCGGGCGGCAGCCCCTTTCGGGTGCCGACCCCCTCCGGGTCATGTTTTGACTTGTCCAAGTTATGCCACATGAATACCTGAGGAATACCTGAGGATAATTGGTAAGGTCCAAGAGGAAAAGAGGAGAGCACTAGGAGAGGATATTGGATATCTTGAGAGTGCTAGTGAGAGTAACATGGAGTGATCTTGCACATCTAAGGCTAGGGCATACTTGAGGGTGTGATCTAGGTTGTTACTCTTGGTCTATGGTGAGACCTAGACCGGTTAGGTGTCGGTGATCGAGCCTATCGTGATTGGTTGTGAAGGTCGTCACAAGTTTGTACACGGTTTGAGCCCGCTGTTGGAAGGGGCATCAATAGTGAGCGCCCGTGCTGGCTCGGGAAGTTTGGCAAGTTCTCGAGGGAGGCGAGCTTGTGCTTTGTGCAGCAGTGACGCACACCATGTCTTTACTCGAGGAGTGATTGCGGGCTCGTGGGCGAGAACTCCACTTGGTGGTGGGAGGGACCGGGACTCCAGCGGGAGTGGTCCAACGAGGAGTAGGGGAAGGCGCCATCCTTTCGAGACCTCGGGAAAAAAATCATGAGCATTCCTTGACCCTCTCTTTACTATTCCGCAATTGTGTGCACTAGTGATAGGGTGACTTGTGGCTTGCATAGGCTAGTGTGTTTAGCTTTCGCTCTTTGCTTTGCATCATGAACACTAGCATGTGTAGGGTCTTGTCCTACTAGAATTGTTTAGGTTGCAATGACTCGTTAGGTTTTAGAAGTGTGAAACTGAAGTAATTGGATTCATGGTCACCTACTGATTCACCCCCCCCCCCCCCCCTCTCGGTAGGCCTTCGGTCCTTACACCGGGTGAGGGGTGAAGTTCTAAATTGGCTGGTGGTCCAAGGTCATGTTGTCATACAACCAGGAATTGATTGAACACTTGACTTACCCTGCCGGGTGATGATAGCTTATGATTCGGCCGATTGACAGTTTTACTTGGTGATGACCTGACCAGGTGCTGATTTTGGCTGTTAACGACCCTGTCGGCTATTAGAAAATGGCTGTTTCATAGCCATGATTGGCCGACATGGTATTTTCACATGTTTTTGCATATTTTGACCCTATACCATCTGCAACCACATATTTCACCAAAACTTATGGAACTCATGAGTACAAAGATTATTTTCATTACATTATTAATTAAGATCCACCTTTTTATTGCAAATTGGTAGTTGCAAAAGGGAATTTATGACTACCAACAATCGGCAAAGATAGCTTCAGCCCCAAACAGTACCGAAGGCTTCGCAAGCAATTCGACGACCAGAACTTGGTGGGTTGGAGCACCCAATCGGACACAGAGCCGGCCGCGGACTCTCAAGTGACCCTATCGATTCACGTGCCACTAGGCCCACATGCTATTAGAACACTGATTCCGACTATCTCCTCGAGCATGAACCCACTACACGTGCTAGCTGGAAGCATCCTGGAGACTTATCCTACACAAAGTGCTGGTTCAAAAGGTGCTGCCTTGCCACTTCCGCGCTCACTAGGTATCTAGAAGCCAAGTTTGAATTTCGGCGCAATAGTCCTTCGGCATGCATAGGTACGCAACCACTCATAGCGTTAGTTGATCGTTGTTGAATGCAAAATTCTAGAGCCGTGATCTCAGCCTTCACCGCGGTGGGTGAGCCCCAAGCCACACCACGGTGACACTTGAAATAGGCGCCCTGTCCCCATTGACCAAAGACTCAAGCATGGAAGAGGGAGGACAGCACCGAAGAGGACAACGAAAGCAGCAAGATAGGTGCCCCACATCCCAAGGGCCGGGTACACGAAGTAGAGGAGGAGGAAGAAGGTGAGGACGAAGGTGACCGGGGGGAGGACGAGGGAGATAGCGCTGTAGATGAGGGGACTGAATGGCTGCCTTCAGAGTTCCGGAGACCATCCGGGGGCAGCAAGGTATTCATGGGTGTGTTGCCTTCGGGGGTTGTTCCGAATGACATCGGGACCATTCTTTGTTCCGAGGACTTCTCTGGGAGGGCCGAAGCCGCCGAGGCTCTAGGTTACATGTCCCAACTACTTGACTTGTGCAGCGCTGAAAAAGCTTTGGAGAGAGTGCACGCCGCATCCACCATAAGCCAACTCGCCTGAATAACTGCCCAGGCATGCCCAATTCTTTAAGATTTATGCGATAACCTCTCTCTGGTATTCTTCTGCCTTATAGACTTTATATCTAAAACACAAGGTGAATTACTGGCCCGCCGTATGGAGCCCAAGCTATCGCTTGCCAACGAAGTAACCGGGCTCCGCACTCAACTGACTGACAGCAATGCGGACTGATTGCAATGCCCGACCGGAGCAAACCGAGGTAGGATGCAAAGGGGCCAAAGAAGCCCTCACAAAGGCCACCGATGTGCTCTCTGCATCTTAGGAGGAGGTTAAGCTGACCGAAGCAGCCCACAAAAGCAACACAGAGCTAAACCAGTTGTGCGAATCTAATCATCTACTTGGTGCTAACAACCTCGAGCTGACAAATGATATTCAAAAGTTGACCCGAGCCCTAGAAACCACCCAAGTATACATCGAGGAGTCCAGAAAATTGAGCAAAGGGCTATTTGGTTTAATCGGACAACTCCGTGAGTTTTTTAGGGGAATGGGCTTGTCCTCCCGAATGCCGGCACATGCCGAGGGGAGGGCCTGAAAAGCTTGAAGTGGTTGTCTCAGGGCTTGGGCAAGGCGAAGGATGGGTTGCGCACATATGGGACTATCTGTGCCCAAATTGGCTGGACAATAGCTTATGCGAATAAGGAGTCCATTGCCTTGGCTAGTCAGCATGAAATTCACAAATCAGCGTGCCAGCTTCTCTCTGGCTGCATACCGTCAGGTGCAGGACCAGCTCAGCAGTGTCGGCAATGTACTGGGGCGGGGGTTCTAGCAGCCCTTCAGGAACGAGCTCGCAGAAACCCTATCCCACTAAGCCACAGCTCAACTTGCTGCTGCTGCTGCCCACTCGGAAGATGCCAACGCTACAGGGAATGTAGCCGCCGGTACCTCTGCAGATCAAGCGCCATCAACCACCGTCCCCGTGGTTGCTGCTGCAGTGTCAGCTCCGGATGCTGCCGCCAACACCCACCTGAATATGCCAGTGACAAACACCCCTGTGAGCCAGGTGTGAGAACATTTTGTCTCCCATGCTGCGGCACCTGCCACCAAACTTGTATTATAACTTTTGCTACAGTCTATGCTCTTGCCTTCGTAAGCATCTAGCGCTCCAAAAGCTGTGAAACTATAATTTAGGGATAATTAATGAAAGTTCTATCCAGTTATTTCAAAGGTTCCCTTGTTTATCCTTTACTTTACTATGCACACCTTAGGAATGCCATGATGACGAGGCTGACCCCTCGAAGGTGCCTCCGGATGCCATCGTGGTAGATGCGATGCCAATAAGCATAAAGGTGCCCAGGGACCACGGAGCCCCTGGCATCTTTCTAAGCCCTAGAACACAGTGACAATAGTGGAAACGTGACCACCCCAATGGCACACTACTGGAGTTCCTACACCACGGAAGTGACTGTAATCAACGCATTAAACAAGCATGTCAACATGTAACGCCCAAAGAGCTACTACGTCACTACCGTGCATGCGATGTCCGATGGTTGCAAGGCTTGGGTGCTAATGAGCCCCCGGTGCTACTTCAGATCCCAAAGTCCGAGCCTATTGAAATCTCAAGTGACAGCTCCCCAGGCAACGCAAGGGCTACCTCCTCAACCAGCTCATCGAGTGTCGATATTGAGGCCCTTCGGCGCAGCACCCAGATACCATCAGGTCACGAACAAATTATAGCTGACTTGGAGCAACAACAGGCGAGCTTTGCATGAACAACGCGTCAGTTGCAGTTGTCGGGGGTGACTCTAAAAAAGATTGCAAGGGAGCAAGACGAGCAAAAAGCAGTGCTTGACGAACTAAGGTGCTTACCATAACTGAAACTACCTTTCATGACGGTGCCTTCGGACAATTGTACGACCACCTCCTTCGGGCTGAGCCACAATTGTTGCCTTCAGCTATTGAGTAATCGTAGCCTTCGGGCTACCCTGTAATCATGGCCTTTGGGCTACCCTGTAATCACAGCCTTCAGGCTACCCTGTAATCATGGCCTTAGAGATGCTTTCTTTATATGGAACCATATCATCATATGATCTATATCCTATAAGGCTTTCTACCGAGCACCTCGTCAGGCCTCGGCAAGCTTTGAACTGTAGTTGTTCAGCATCAGGTAAGTGTCATGCCTGGCTTTCCGGGTACATCCCTTCGTAGCATCGGATCGTAGTTTTCCAGCATCAGACCATAGTTGTCTAGATAGAGGTCGTAGTTGCCTTTGTAATAAATCCTTGCCCTTCTGGGGACTATTAGGCCATGGTTTCCTTGGTAAAGAAGCATAAAGCAAAATGAAGTAAACACAAACATGATTCTGCTAAGCTAATTACCTTCACCCAAAATGCCATATCTCTCAGAGGTCCTGAGATAGCAGCACAAGCAAACGTTAGATTTAACATGATGGGGGACACAACCCCTTGGCATTTGCACAGTGCCACACCGTCTTAAACACCTCTTAGGACACGACCCGGACACACCTTAGGACAAAACCTAGATACTTTTCAGGACACAGCCCGGATACTACCCCAAACAGGAATGCTTTGCCCAAAGGGCACATGCCAAAATGTCTTATCATATATACACCAAAAAGGAACTCTTCGGGACACAGCCTAAACACTCCTCAGGATCTGGCCCGGATACTACCCCTAACAGGCATGCTTTGCTCGGAGGGCACATGCCAAAATGTCTTACCATTTATACACCAAAAAGGAACTCTTCAGGACACAGCCTAAACACTCTTCGGGATGCAGCCCGGACATTACTCCTTAAAGACATGTTTTGCCCAAAGGGCACACGCCGAAATGTCTTACCATTTATACACCAAAAAGAAGATGACCCTTTATGCCACGCTATTCTTGTGCCATCACACATAAAACCGCTTCAAAGCATCCATGTTGTAGGTATGAGCCATTGGGGAGCCATCAAGCTCCAGCAGATGATAAGCCCCTGGTCGAATGGACCGATCCACAATCTGATTGGAACCCGGACTCCCAAGGCAAGCTACTTCCTTGATCACTATTGTTTACCTAGTTTTCAAAACAGCATGATTTGTTTACAATCGTTTTGCATGCCAACTATTTAAAATGTCACTAGATCATACCTAAGCCTCTACACGTTTAATTTTCCATTATTAATCCATAGGAATGTTTTACAACTATGATGATTCTTAGTGTGCTTAGTCGCATAATTTCTACTCTCACCTGGACACTATAAAATGAATTTCTATAAATGATTTAAAATGTGATCTATGTGTGTGTTTGCATATAATTCCACAAAACCCGATTTAGCGGGGGCGGGTGTAGGTGATACTAGGTGCCAGGGGGTAGATGGGAGAGTCTTTGTGGCGGACACAGTTGAGTAGAGACTTGGGCTATGGGATTCTGTTGTGGTTTTGGCTATTGAGGATTGAATAGGTGGAGGAGGAGGGGGATGGACATGTCTAGCTCCGGCTGCCATTTTAGGTACATTCACGTGACACATGTCTCCAGGTTATTACCTACATACCATATCGATATTGTGGGCTATGGGTCTCTGTTGTGGTTTTGGCTGTTGAGGATTGGATAGGAGGAAGAGGAGGGGGATGGAGATGCCTGCCCCGGCTGCCTTTTTAGGTGCATTCACGTGACACATGTCTCCAGGTTATTACTTACACACCACATCGACCCTATATGGGTAAGTGGCAGGATTTTGATAATTGTGGAGGACTGGCGTTCTAGTCGTAGGCGTACGAGGTAGTGTTAGTGGTTCCCGTTGGTTGCGACCCGACTCCATGAGAGGGATACCTGACCTGATCAGTGGCAGGCCCGTCATAGCTTTAGGACCCTTAGCCAGCTAACCAGATTACAACTTCGATGACGTGGACAACAAGGAGTAGATTGGTCTCTTGCCACACTCGAGTTGTCTGTGGAAATGGATCACCCATAAAGACTTCTGCTGTTAATTTTGCTTCCTTATTTGTCTCACTGCTTCCGCTAGATGTCATGTTCTTCTCTATTGGCCTGTGCGCCATGCTCATGTACCTTAATGATGATGTTTAACTTATGGAGAACGAATCCTGTTGATCTATCTTATCTTTGTGTCTTGATCTTTTTATGGTTTTATGGTATTACTTGGGAATGGTTGTACAAGCTACCCTCCTGGGAGTGGTTGTGAGGTACAAGCGGCTCAGTTTTGCCTTTTGGTAAAATCGGGTCGTCACAGGTGGCACTCACCGGATTAGGATTGCAATGAAGAACCAGATCACCCGGGGAGAACTCGCATAGGTGAACATTCTAGTTGTATGTCTTTTCGAAAGACATAATGTACTTGTGCAGATTTGCGACCGCTTGTAAGCGGGTTTCTTCCAGAACGTCGTTTGCCACATCATTCTCATTGGGTGGAGGGTGAAGCATGCGTAGCGATCCTGTGTGTATCTCCACCGGTGTAACTGCCTTTTCACCATTTGCATGCATCTCACCAAGTGGCATACTGTTGACACCAAATTGAAGAAATGTGCATAGAAGGTCATTGAGAATATAAGGCATAGATGAGTTATGTTATGGTATTTTGGCAATTGGAAATAAAGAGGTATCTGGTCATTTCAAGGAATTGACTAGCATGGATTATCATCAAGCACGAGAGATTCCTTGGTTGTGTCAGGGTCATGGTACGGAGTTGCTGAGAAAGACCTATATGCGTGCATGTATAAGTATAACTTGTTGCAAATAAAAGGGATTTGGCAATCTCTACTACATAATAATTTTGAGCTGGTCTTCTGATCCATCCTTAATCCTTAATCTATCATCTAATCTATTTCGTTAATCCTTAATCTAACGTCTCTCATGCCTGCCTTGGCCCATGCCTGCATCTGAACCGTGGAAGTTTGATGGCACTTCAATCACCCCTCTGCATGCTCAGGTGTAGGGCGCAGGCCACCCGAATCCTCGCTCTCCTCTTCTCCGGATCATAGGCAAACAACCCATCTCTCACACCGCCCAGCCGGTCGTCACAGGCACCTCCCCACCGCAGGCCGCTCACCCCACTCACCGTGCTGAGGCGCAGGCGCAGGCCGCCCGGATGCTCGCCATCCTCTCCATCTCGCCTGGCCCCTCACCGCCGCACCCTCCCAATCCAGATTGGTGGTCGCGCCGCCCCGGGCCGTGCCCAGCGCCGGTTTGCACCGTCGGTCCTTCACCGCTGCAATCTCCCTCTCCAGATTGGCGGTCACGCCGCCTCGGCACGTCACTGCCGGCACCTCGACCACTGCAAGCAAATGACCTGTCTCACACACCACCTGCAATCCACCGGGCCATCGCCGTCACACCCTTCCTATTTAGATCGGCACTCGCGCCGTCCCTGGCCGACGCTGCTGCGATGGGGGAACAGTTGACCAGCCGCTACCGCCGCAACTGCCCTCACCGCGATACCTGGTATGGTTGGTGCTTTGTGCTCTCCCGCTATACCTGTGTAATACCCAGCTACTCAGAAACAATAATCACAACGGAAATCAGAGAATAACCGAGCAAACTCTAGGAATCACTGGAGGTTCAAGGTCACGAACAGATCGATGTTTCGATAACCCAGTTTGGGGATTAGTTTTCAGTTACAAGATAATGCCCTCTCGCACGCAAGCCCGGCCTTATATGCTGTGGCCTATTACATAACGGTAACTAACGGTTTAAATGACCGACAATAGTACAAGTAAAATGGGTAAAGAAAAGGTAACGGCGCTGAAGTTATGGGGTCATGACAATCCTCCCTCCTTGAAACAATGCTTGCCCTCAAGCAGTACCCGGAATGCCATCGGGAAACTAGGCACGAATAGTCTTGTGATAGAATGTTGAATCTTCCCAAGTTGCTTCGTCATGTTGCTGTTTTGCCACTGAATGAGCCATTGTGTGACTAGAAGGTTGTTTCTCGAGATTGAGCATGTTTCCAAAACAGCGGCAGGGGCAAATTTGATTTTCTCATTGCTATCAACAAGTGGAAGGTCAACTGAAGGGATTGCATGAGAGCCCACATGTTTCTTTAGCTGGCTGACATGAAAGACTGGGTGTATCTTTGCAGTCTCAGGTAACTGCAATTTGTAGGCAACAGATCCTATTTCCTCCAAGATCAAGAAAGGACCCTAGTACTTTGTGGTCAACTTGAGAGAATTCTTTTGGCCAAATGCAGATTATCGGTAAGGTTGCATTTTGAGGTAAACAAACTCACCAATAGCAAACGAGCTTGGCGTTAGCATACTTCTTCATTCATGCTTGGGCTTGAGCCAGATTTTCCTTGAGTTGATTGATCATATCCCGCTTCTCAAAGAGGAATTCCTTAGCAGTAGATGCTGGGCCAGGGATGTTAATTTCACTAATCAGAGGTGGAGGGTGGCCATACAATGCTTGGAACGGTGAGCATTTGAGTGAGGTGAGGTAGTTGGTATTGTACCACCACTCAGCCAAAGGAAGCCAGTAGAACCACTTTTTGCGCTCACTAAAAGCCATGCATCTCAAGTATGACTCCATACACTAGTTGACTCGTTCAGTTTGCCCATCACTTTGGGGATGGTATGCAGAACTAAATCTGAGGGACACTTTGAGGGCTTTGAAGATGGTTTGCCAGAATTCACCAGTGAAGATCATATCCCTGTCTGACACCATTGCAGTAGGTAGCCTATGAAGCTTGTAAATGTTGTCTATAAATTGTTGGGCAACTTGTTGAGCAGTGAATAGGTGGGATAGGGTGGGGAAAATGAGCATATTTGGTCAGCCTGTCAACCACTACCTGTATTACATCCTTGCCATTTGATTTTGGTAAACCCTCCACAAAGTCTAGTGACACATGTGACCAAGCCATATCTGGTATGGGTAATGGGTCTAAGAGACCAGGGTAATGGCAGTGTTCACCCTTAGCTCTTTGACAAACTGCACATTTAGTGACAAACAACTCCATAGATTTCTTTATCCCTTGCCAATGGTATAATCTTTTGACTCATTGATATGTTGCAGCAATACCAGAATGCCCCCCTACCGCAGAAGAATGTAAAGCAACAATGATTTTCTTTTGTGTTTTAGTGTTGTTCCCAATGTGGATTCTGCCTTTATACCTGAACACATCAGCATGTAGGGTATAGCCAGAACTTGGGTCAAGAGCTAATGATAGTTGGGCCATCAATTGTTGACAATGTGGGTCATCAGAATAGCTCTTGGTGACTTTTGAAGTCCACAAGGGTTGTGCTACAGATAATGCTAAACAAGAGTTGTCTCGGCAAGACAGAGCATCAGCAGCTTTGTCCTCTTGTCCCTTTTTGTACTCCACCGTGTAATCAAACTGTAGCAACTTGAACATGAGCTTGTGTTGGATGACTTCATTTAGCCTCTGTTCAGTGATGAACTTTAGACTCTTTTGATCAGTACGAATTATGAGTTTAGAGCTCAGAAAGTAATGTCTCCATTTCTTGACAGCTTCCAATATTGCCATAGCCTCCTTGTCATAAGTAGATTGTGCTTGAGCTCGAGTACTCAAGGCCTTGCTAAAGTAACTGATACGGTGACCTCCCTCCATTAGAACTGCCCCAATACCACAACCACTTGCATCAATTTCCAGAATGAATGGCTAAGAAAAGTCAGGCAGAGTGAGAACAGGTGTGGTGCTAAGCATGTGTTTGAGTTTGTCAAAGGCTTCTTGCTGTGCCAGACCCCAAGTGAAGGAATTCTTCTTTAAGGCATCATGCAATGGCCTACATATTAGTCCAAAATTTCTGACAAATCTCCTGTAATAACCAGCTAAACCTAGAAAGCTCCTAAGCTGGGTTACATTTTGGGAACAGGCCATGTTTGGACAGCAGATATTTTTGAAGGGTTGTTGGCACTTCTTAACGTTGCACCAAAATATTATATGGTAACAACGCTCGAGTC
This sequence comes from Eleusine coracana subsp. coracana, assembly GCA_032690845.1. Taxonomy (NCBI): domain Eukaryota; kingdom Viridiplantae; phylum Streptophyta; class Magnoliopsida; order Poales; family Poaceae; genus Eleusine; species Eleusine coracana. Next base: position 41,704,352 of record CM064434.1, read on the forward strand.
TTGAGTCTTTCATCAATAAGCTTACTTCGGGGCACGACAACGATCCACTAATAGGGTCGGTAACTAACCTCATGCACTAGTGGGCACGTTACCGCTAGACAACCCTTCTTGAGACTTCCCGAACATGGTGGATTACTAAAGGGACGGACAGGGCTGTCACCACCTGTCGCCTACCACACAGCCCCTGGGGACGAATGCAAATCCAGCTAGTGTTAACTTAGGCAGCGCGCCAATACCATCACTAGATATTCTTTCGTTGGCCTAGCGGAAGAATAGCCGGGGAATAACCAAGTCTAAGTTCTATTCGAGAACTAAACTTAATTAAATCCTATCCGGGAATCCGATAAACTATGCTTCAAAGTTCTTTCCCGATAATTGTAACTTGAAGAAATTGACTATGTAAAGATAAATACTTGACAAGATAAATAAGGAAAAGATAATTGTATTTAATAAAAGATAAGTCTCACAAAAGGAGAAAAGATACAAGAGGGCTCATACCAAGACTCCGAGACGATTTCCGGAATCCCGAGCTAAGCTCCTGACTAGACTCTAACTCTAGACTAACTAACCTACTCTACTAGTAAGAGTAGTAGGAAATGGACTTCAATGTGCTTCACTTGCTTCCATCTCTCTTTCTGCCGAATTCCCCCTCTATTTATAGGTGGTGAAGGCTTGGCGGGTACTTTAAGGTGGAGGAGAGTCGATGGTCAAAAATTCCCCCGCCGGGTGGCGGCATTGGCCGGGCAGCCACAAATGTCGGGCGGCCCTTAGATTTGGTCGGTCTTCCCTCGGACGGCTCAGATTTGGTCCAGATTCAGACGGCTCAGATTCGGTCTAGATGATTGTTGTTGGGTCGGTTCCCGACTGCCTTATCCACTTGGCATTGGTTGGCATAATGGGGCGAGTGGGCTGGGCACCCCAGGAGGAAAATCCCAGGCCGGGCGTCGTGGTAGGCCGGGCGGCGGCGCCTTTTGGGTGCTGACCCCCTCCGGGTCATATTTTCGCTTGTCCATGTTGTGCCAAGTGGATGCCTCCTTTACTTCTCCACTTTTTACCCTCCTTAGTCCTGGAATGGAAAACGGCCTTATCTTAGAGTGTTTTTCAAGGTCGCGGGGTCGGATAATCGGCCAGGAGATGATCCCATCTAATTGGTCGGGTGGTCGTCCGACCGATCGATTAGGCTTCCGGCCTTCGTCCAGGTGATCACCTTGATCATCCAGCCTGGTGATGATTTTGGCCTCATACGACCCTGTTGGCCGGCTGTTTTACGGCAGGATCGGTCGACGGGCGTTTCTTCATGTTTTTACATAATTTTGGCCCTTTTGAACCTGCAAACACATATTCCACCAAAACTCGTGGAACTTCATTAGTTTAAGCAAATTTTTATTTAGACCTTAGTCTTTATCTTGCAATTCCCGACCGGTTGGTGGCCGATATTGGGTTTTAAGGGCCACCAACACCTCCCCAAGCTTAAATCATTGCTCGTCCCGAGCAAATTAAAACTTGGAAGTGATGGGTCAAGAGTTGCTTCAATATTAGAGCCCTGCAAGGATCAAGTGCACAAACACATACTTCTACAACATAGGGGTAATAGTAAACCAGCACAATTTGATCACTAAGTCTTTCTCATTGTAAGTGGGGCTCTTAGCCATTTTATGACCTTTTCATGAGCGGTTGGAACTCAGAACAACTAGTTTAGATTTTTTCACTCAACCTCCTACATGATCATGAGTCTAAAGTTTTTGTAATGCTGCATAAGATTGAAAATTTTCCCTCTTGGTGCAATTTTTCACTATGACTCTCATCTCTCAAAAAGTGTATTTCCTCACCAAGTGCTCATCATACTCAATGAAATTTGGCTTATATGTGGAGCTTGGTAGGATGGCACATTTAATATGCATATTTTGTTAAGTTAAGAGATGGTCCTAGCGAAAAGACTTTGCACTTTCTCATTCCAACCATTTGGAAATAATGTCCAGGGAAGAGGGAGAGAATGGACTCACGCGAAGGAGTGGACTAGCACAATAGCAAAAATCTTTATCAAAGACTGGATTTTTGTGCTAGAGTGAAAGGGTGGTCTTTTATTTTACTCAAAGAATTTTTTTTTAATAAACCTTGAAACTTGATATTTGTACATCCATGAGAGCTGATATTTTTATTTTCTCATTTTTTTTCTTCTTTCTTCTTTTTGTTTCTTTCTTTTTCAGCTCTCACAGTGTAGGGAAGCTAGTTCAATGGTTCAAATATTTTTGCAAACTTTTTCTGAGCATTTATTTTGGGAGGACCAAAATCTTTCTTGTAGGATCAAGGTTTTCGCAAAGGAGAGATTTTTGGCTAACTCGCTTGGTGAAGTGGATGCTTGAATCCAATGTGGAAACCACATAACCAAGCATGATTATTTGAGAACTAAAAGATAACATGAAGGAAAATGATTGGCTTTGAAAGTGCAAGTCCCTCATAAGGATCAAATCCTACCCAAACTCAATGCATACATGGATGGCATAAAAGTGGGTTCACAGTTAATATCTAGCCTTGGTAGGAATTTTTTTTTTCTATCATAGGAAAGACATACACCAAGTAGGGGGGAGGTCTTTATTGTAGCATGGTTTTGAAAGAAATCATTGGACTATAATCATGAGGAGATCATAGACTCATTCGAAACATGCCATATCATGAGTTCCAACAACTAGACTTGATGTTTATTAGCTATTTTGCACCCACTAAAACATAGAGAGACTAGCTTTGTCATCATGCCGGTCTACCATTACCCACCAAAATGAAGAGTAGAGGTTATATACCTAAGACGCACAGGGAGCTAACAGAGCAACCATTCATGATTTCCACAGGCAAGGTAGAGACTAAGTTCTCAAATTTTATTTGAAAATGGAAATTTTTTGTTCTTTTTGGTTTATACAAACTTTTATAGTTTTTCTTCGAAAGCTGAAAAATCTTTTGGGTTTTCTTAAATTTTCTCAAAAATGAAAACAACTCAACTAGAGAAAGAGGGAGAGAGGATAGAACAAGCGATGCACCTTGGTTTGGGTACCTCCCCAAGCTTAGGTCTTTGCAAGACTTAAGGCTTATATGGCTTTCACTGTGGTGGTTGATACTCAATAATGAAGCGGCCAAACAGTTGGTCCATCATGGAGATATTCGTCTGAAGTTGTGGCCATTCCCAACTAGAGAAAAGTTGTATGATGAATTGGGCAGAGCGGGAAGTGCCTATGCCTCCATGAGGTTGGTTGTAACTCCCCATCCTATAGGGCTCATAGTTGTCATGGGAGGAAGAGGTGTAGTTTGATGAACTTGCAAAACCGAGAAATTGTGGCCATTCCCAACTGTATTGGGGACCTCCTGATTCACCTGTTTGAGGCGAGTTTGTTGTTGTTTCGTGCTGTTGGTCTTCCCGATGGAGTTGTGCTCTAGTTCTTTTTCTTGGCCTATCCCTTGCAACACTATGTTGTGCATGCTGCACGGAAGCTTGCAATTTGTACAAAAAGTTTCTTTTTCCAATGATAGTGAGCTGGGGGTTAGGCAATTCAATCTCTGTGTTATACCCCGGATAAAGCATGAAGTACCTATTGTTTTCTACTCTCAACAAGTGCGCTTGTGAGAAATGATCGTCTCTTAACAAAGGTACATTAGGGAGACGATCTATTTTAGCTCGATGAAGCGCACCAACCTTCCTAGCAATTCTAGTGACAAAAGAGGTAAAAGAGATGGGTCCCTGTAGTCTGAATGCTAAGGTGAGCCAATGGTTGATGAGGAAAAATGTGGGGTTTGTTTTAATCTTTTTAATTACAGCATGAAGATAAGCTTTATCCAAACTATTCACCGAACGTATATCACCCCGAGGGGTTAAGAAGTAAGTGATAAAACGGTGAAGTATACAGAGCGAGGGGTTGTGAATGCCACTAGTGCGATCTTGCCCCATAACGGGATTTCCTATCTGGGCCAAAAGTCCTTGTGGTGTGAAACCTTTAAGTCTATCAATGTCTAGAGCGGCCTTCCGGTCAAAATCAAGGTAAGTGCTAATTTCTTTTAAAGGTTGTTCATAGGTTTCACCAAAAAGACGAAATTCATAGAGGGTGCCCAATTTGTTTGATTCATGAGTGTGAACTTTCAGCATGCAAAGGAATTCAATAGTAAGCAATTTAGAACCTGTGGGACATATATACCCGGGATACCTAACCACTCGGCTATATGGCCGAGTGGGCCGGGGACTCGGCTATGGTGTATTCGGCCCAGAAGATATTTACTTAGATACTTGTTTGAGTAAGCAGCAAGTTAGGTTAGCAGATATGTTGAATAGATAGGATCTGTTGTAACCGACTAAAAGACTACCATGTAAACCCCTGCCCTTCAGATATATAAGGGGGGCAAGGGGCCTTCGACAAGAGACAGACTTGTATTGGAACCCTAATTCCAGTGCGAACCCTAGCAATACAGAAACGCCAAACAGGACATAGGGTTATTATCCTTCGGGAGGCCCGAACCTGTATAAACCCTGTGTCCTGTGTCCATCGATCTTTCATACTCATACGCATATCTAGAACTACTATCGAGAATATCTCTCGACAGTTGGCGCGCCAGGAAGGGGCAGCGTTGAGTTCTGCTTCGCCGAAATTGATGGCTTTCGTCGACATCAAGTTTCGCCCGGGAGACAAGATCCGCTTTGGTACCATCAGCCTCGTCGCCAATCAGTACGGGAACCTCGTCGAGCAAGATCACGTGGCCCATTCGGCAGCCACCATGCCTTCAAACTCAGGCACCAGCAAAGCTTGGATGGCCGATCGGATCGTTCCAGTTGGCCGGTTCTCACTCGGCCTCGACAACACAGTGACAGCATTCCAAGCGAAAACCCTCTCGGGCTCCTACTCAACGTCGACCGTAGCACCCCGATCGGCAACCTTGGCCAACTCGGATCTCACTGCGGTTGATCTCCCGACTCCTCACGTGGATCAGTCGGATGAAGATCCCAATTTTTTTGATGAATCAAGATTCATTGAAACAATTGACCTTGAAAATGAGTCAGTCCTGGACTTGATCGAAGGGCCGAGTGATTCAGAAAGTTGCTCCTCAGATTACCACGAGGTATTCATGGTGGCACCTACAGCCCAAGGAGGGACTGACGGAGAAACGTCGGTGGTAACTTCCGCACGTAGCACGATACCAGATGGACATGTAACTGATCTTGAAGATGATGACCCCGATGCCGCCACTCCCCCGCTTCGTAGATCGGATGCTCAGCAGAGACCCCGAGTCATGCAAAACATAGATATGGGAGACCTCACCTTAAAACTTGATGGTGAAGACATCTTCAAAACACCACAGCACAACATCACGGCTGTAGCGGCCCTCTTGTGCACCATAGAGCCCTTGCTCCAAGTGTCCCCAGAGTTGACACCTCAGGTCAACCAGTCAAAAGCATACATCAGGGCCTCGGCAGTACTGGAGATGCATGCGGCACAATCAACACCGAGTAAGGCGACGTCTGGGGCCGCTAGTTCGGTACCCAATCAGGAGAGAAGAGACCGGCAGCAGGCAACCCCGCCTACCGCCCCAAGGCACAGGCCCATTGCAGAGTACCATGATCAGCATCCGAGCGCCGACCTATGCAATGGCATACTGCCACGTGATGCGTGGGTCCGGTTGGACAGCAGATACCTAGACCGCAACGACGCGGCCCACTGAGAGTACGAAGATGAACAACGCCGGCGCGGTTATGTCGACTATGAACGTGACAACAGACGGCAGCCACCCGGAGACGATCATTGCCGTGATCGACGGGACGAGGGCCACCGCAAGGACAGATCCCGCCGAGGACCTAGCTACGAGTGAGAATGGACCCCGGTCACCGACGACTATGACGAGGAGGCTGGCATTCGAGCCTCCACTCGGGAGCTTCGAACTGTCAGCTGGCCAGTCGGCTTCAAGCTAGTAGGCATCAAGAAGTATGACGGCAAGATGGATCCGCGTGACTGGCTTCACATCTATTCAACAGCCATACGAGCACTCGGTGGTGACAGTTTTGTCATGGCCAACTACTTGCACGTTTGCCTGGCCCCGGCGGCACGAACCTGGCTCACCAACCTTCCCGACAATTCCATCAGTTCCTGGGCGGATCTCTATCGGCAGTTCATCGCCAACTTTCAAGCCACCTTTAACAGGCCAGGGAACCACTGGGAGCTCGGCCGGATCAAGCAGCAGGACCAAGAGCCACTTCAAGAGTACATCCAACGCTTTTGCCGAGTGAAAAATACCATCCCTAATATCTCGGATGCTCAGGTCATCGCCGCCTTCCAAGGTGGCCTTCGCGATGATGATCTGATAAAGAAGATTGGGAGGTTAGATGCCGCAAGCGGATTGTAAGCCAAAGAACTATTCACCATGGCCGACAAATACGTTGCGGGCAATTTGGCTCTCTTCCAAGTTCGCCAGTACAAGGAAGCGACCCCAAGGAACTAGTCGGGCCCACCCCATTACAGCAAAGACGGTGACAGGAAGCGCAAGCAAGACCGAACGGTGGCCAACACCGAGCGCCCCACCAGGAGGAAACCGGTCACTCAAAACGAATTTGACAAAATGCTTGATGGCCCTTGCCTGCTCCACGATGGAGCTCACAAAGCCAGAGAATGCTTTAAGTTGAAGAATTTCGCCCATCATGCCTTAAAGGTCTACAAGGAACGCCCCTGGGTCCCCAAGGCCGGCAGGAAGGACTAGGATAAGGATAACCAAGACGAGGATAAGGAGGACTTCCAAGATCCTGAACCCAAGGTCAACTACATCTGTGGCAGGTCCACGGCAGACTCGAAGCGCCAGCAGAAGATCCTCTATAGAGAGGTCCACTCGGTCTCAACAGCGGTACCTCAATATCTACGACCATCCAGATCACATCCCCAGGCCCGGGAAATATCACCTAGTACTAACGCCGACTATTAACCGAGTTCGGCTAAATTGGGTACTGGTAGACGGCGGTAGCAGTTTGGACATCCTCTTTGTGAAAACCTTCAAGGAGCTCGGCATACCTTTGACCGACCTCAAGCCAAGTCGATCGCCATTTCATGGTGTGATCCGGGCATGCAAACAGTCCCTCTGGGGCAAATCACTCTGCCTGTGACTTTTGGCACTCGGGAGAACTACAAGACGGAGCGCATTACCTTCAAGGTCGCCAACCTTGATTCTACTTACCACGCCATCATAGGGTGGCCAGCCATCGCCAAATTTATGGCTGTACCTCATTATACGTATATGATGATGAAGCTACTAGGACCAAACGGAGTTATCTCACTTCACTCGGATGTGCGAACATCATACGACTGTGACAACGGCAGTTGCGAGTTGATGGAGAAGATGGTGGCAGCATCAGAGTTGGCCGAGTTGAAGGCAGCGATCGCAACGACTGAGGAGGCCATGCTTGACCCTACTCCCAAGAAGGCGCTGAAGTCCACAGTACAGGCGGACACCATGGAGTCCAAGAAGATTAACCTAGATGATAGTGATGTATCCAAGACCACCAATATCAGGGTCAATCTAGGTGACAAATAGGAAAGCGCGCTCATCCTTTTTCTTAGAAATAATAAAGACATATTTGCATAGAAACCTTTTGATATGCCGGGTGTTCCAAGGGAAAAGGCTGAGCACAAGCTTCATATTCGCGAAAACGCCAGGCCGGTAAGGCAATGGCTTAGACGATTCTCGCAGGACCGAAAGGATGCGATTAGGAAAGAAATCGGCCGACTGCTAGCAGCCGGTTTTATTAAAGAAGTCTTCCACCCCGACTGGTTGGCCAACCCAGTCCTGGTGTGGAAGAAGAATAAGGAGTGGCGGATGTGCATGGTTTACACCGGCCTTAACCAAGCCTGTCCGAAAGATCTGTTCACCCTCCCACGTATTGATCAAGTGGTCGATTCGACGGCTGGATGCCCTTTGTTGTGCTTCTTAGATGCCTATTCAGGGTACCCTCAGATTCCCTTAAACCAATCCGACCATCTTAAAACCTCATTCATCACACCATTCAGAGCATTCTGTTACACAACAATGCCCTTTGGTCTGAAAAACGCTGGCGCCACCTACCATCGGACTATGCAGCAATGCTTGGATAACCAGATAGGAAGGAATGTCGAAGCTTACATAGATGACGTGGTAGTCAAGACTCGGCTCTCCATCGACTTAATATCTGACCTAGACGAAACATTTGGCAACCTTCGGAAGTACAATATGAAGCTGAATCCAGAAAAATGCATCTTTTGCATCCCATCAGGAAAATTACTCGGCTTTCTAGTATCACATAGAGGGATTGAAGCTAATCCAGAAAAGGTAAATGCCATATTATGGATGGGACCTCCACATTTGCAAAAGGACATTCAAAAGCTCACTGGTTATATGGCAGCACTCAGTCGGTTTGTATCATGATTTGGTGTTTGAGGGCAACCTTTTTTCCGGCTACTCAAGAAGCAAGAATCATTCATCTGGAATGATGACGCACAGAAAGCCTTGGATGATTTCAAGGCTTACATTAGTGGTCCTCTGGTATTAACTCCCCCAGAACCAAAGGAACCTTTGCAGCTGTACATTTCTGTAACCATACACGTTGTCAGTACTATGTTGGCGGTGGAATGGGCGGAAGATGCCAAGGCTCAAAAGGTGCAATGACCAGTTTATTTCGTCAGTGAGGTCTTATCGGAATCCAAGGTACGATATTTCCAGCTTTAGAAGTTAATTTATGCATTACTAATGACATCTCGGAAGTTGAAGCATTACTTTGAGGATCATCCAATTGAGATCCACATGTCGTTCGGCCTAGGCGAATTGCTGCACAACAGAGAGGCCACTGGGAAAATTGCCAAATGGGCCATCGAGCTCAGATCATATGATATCACCTTTAAGTCACGTGACTTGATTGAAGGTCAAGCTTTGTCGGACTTTGTCGCTGAGTGGACAGAATGCTAGTTACCGCCCAACCCGCAAGAATTAAGCTATTAGAAAATGGCGTTTGACGGTTCCTTACAACTGGAAGGTGCCGGAGCAGGGGTCATATTGACATCTCCTATGGAGCCAAGTTGCGGTATGTTCTTCAAATGCACTTCTGCGTGTCTAACAATGTCGCAGAGTATGAGGCGCTATTACATGGACTTCGGACAGCTATCTCACTTGGTGTCCAAAGAATAAGCATTTCTAGCGACTCGGCACTAGTAATTAATCAAGTAACGAAGGAGTGGTGTTGTTCCCATGAAAGCATGACAGCCTACTACACTGAAGTTTGAAAGCTCGAAGACAAGTTTGATGGCATCGAGTATAAACATGTCCTGCGCAAGTATAACGAAGAGGTGGATGAAGTGGCCAAACTTGGGTCTAGTAGATCTAAAATACCTGATGGAGTATTCCTCGATGATCTGCATAAGCCATATGTACTAACCCAGCAAACTATGGAGCAGTCGGCACTAAAGGAGGGAGCAGCACCGCAGGTAGCTGTCATTGAGGTAGATTGGCGCACTTCCTTCATTGAGTATTTGGATCGTGGCACACTACCGCACGACAAAGACGAAGCCCTCCAAATCATTCACAAGTTTTGATCAAAATGTATAGTCGATCATCTCCTGTACAAGCAAAGCCCACATGGGGTACTGATGAAATGCTTGTCACAAGATGAGGGCAGAGTTATATTAGGAAATATCCATGCTAGCATATATGGGAATCACGCAGGCCCATCAACAATTGTGGCCAAAGCAATGAGGCAGGGGTTTTACTGGCTGACTATGGGTGCTGATGCCAAGGAAATCATCCGAAAGTGTGAAGGCAGTCAGTTCTTTGCACGCCAAATGCACGTACCTGCCATAGAGCTTCAAAATATCCCAATAACTTGGCCATGTTCAGTATGGGGTTTAGATATTGTTGGACCCTTCATGAAGGCTCAGGGGGTTTTACTCACCTTTTCATAGCAGTGGACAAGTTCTCTAAATGGATTGAAGCAAAGCCAGTCGGTAAGATTTTGGCAAAAAAGGCCATCAAGTTCATGTCCGAAATAGTCACTCGGTTCGGTGCCCCATACAAGATCATCACTGACAACGGTACTCAATTCACAACAGAGGAGCTCAAAGAGTTTATGGGCCGAGTCAGCTTTAAGATTGGCTATGCCTCGGCTGCCCATCCACAGAGCAATGGCCAAGTTGAGAGGACAAACGGCCTCCTGCTTTCTGGAATTAAGCCTCGTATATTTGATCGGCTGGAAAAGTACGCTCGATGGTGGGTTTGAGAATTGCCATCTATGTTGTGGGGTCTCAGAACCAACGTAAGTCGTGCCACCGGGCACTCCCCTTTCTCTTTGGTTTATGGCTCGGAAGCCATGTTACCAACCGAGATTCTGTTCGCCTCCCCATGTGTGGTAGCGTATGAAGAAAAAACCTCCAATGACCATAGGTGTGATGACTTGTTATTGTTAGAGGAGCAGTGAAATGCCACTTTAATTCAGTCGGCAAAGTACCAGCAAAGCTTGCGACGTTATCACGACAAAAACATTCGAACACGAGGTTTTTCCATCGGCGACTTGGTTTTGAAGCAAGTTCAGTCTACGATCGGTAAGCACAAGTTGTCGGATCCATGGGAAGGACCTTTTATTGTAAAGGAAATCACTCGGCCTGGTGCATATCGATTGATGCATGAGGATGGGTCGGACCTTCAAAGTTCCTGGAACATTTCACAGCTACGTCGTTCTTATGCCTAGTATTTATAGTTTATTGTAACTCTATTTTATTTCATTACTAAACATATATACATTATGGTCATGATATCTGGTTTTGCAATTTATGATTTCTGTGAATAATTGTTGTTATTGTTCAAGTCATGACTCAAATTCTGATACTTGGTATCACCCCAACTTGCGCTTGTCGACCAAGCGGGTTACTTAGTCCCCAGGGTTCTTGCCATCTGTTGGGGACCAAGGCAATTCTCCCAATTCGCATATGCTTGACCGAGTGAGTTTTTAGTCTCCATGGTTCATATCGGTTATTGGGAGCGTTGTTTAGAGGGCTGACGTGAGTTGTGTATTGGTTATGAGTGTTTAACATGAGTTCATACAATACATATACAAAGCAGTGCGACCCAAGAATTCATTACAATACTGGTAATGAATCTAGACCTTAGCGGTCTATCAAACCTTAGTTATATTACAGCAACTGAGATGTAATACAGTATTTTCAGCTTTACAACTCCTTACACTTTGGGTAAGGGATCTAGCTCTATTTTGTCGGCTAATACATGCGCCGTTTTTTGCGCCTCAGCCACAAGGGCTTCACATTGCTCGTCAGAGAGATCTTCGTGGAAACCTTCTACAACCACATCTAGCTCTATGCTGGAGATGTGAGATTTTGCTATTGCTAGGACTTGTGCGCCGGCTAGCTCTGCAACATGTCGAGCATGCTCTTTTAATCGGCCGGGTGCCCCTTGTAGCTTAGTCATCAGATCTCGGCACCGAGGTGGTTTTTCTTCAGGGTACACGTACTAGGCGACCACCTCTGCATCTTTCTTAAGAGCTGCAAGAGACCATCAAAGGTTTTCATCATCCTCTATAAATTTCTTCTGCAAAAGCTCATAGGACCTTTTTGACCCTACAGAAGTACAATAATCACATATACCTAGGTACATATAAACTTGGATATAAAGGTATTATGCGAACAACACTTACCTCTTAGGCGTTTCTCAGCATCTAATTTTTCAGCTTCGAGGGTGGCAACCTTTTCCTTGTATTCTTCCTTAAGCTTTTCAACTTCTTTGAAGGCTTTTTGGAATTGGTTTAGCTCATTTAGAGCCTTTTTGAAGATCTTTTTGGCTTTGGATAGTTCGGTTTCCAGCTTTGTGTTTCTCTCCCTTTGGCTTTTTATTGTTCCTTCAGCATCTGTTAGTTATAAACATTTAAGTTTACAGCTATATTTCCATATGCATAGGTATATTGATTTTTACCTTCAACCCTTTTCTTCCAAGAAGTTAGGGATTCTTGCATTGTCTTGAAGTCGTCTTTCAGCTTTTCAAAATTATTCTTGATCTCTTCCGAGTCCTGGAGCTGCCTTTTTAATCCCTGATTCTCGGTTTTCAAAGCTTCAATAGCTTGGACAGACGACTCCAATTCTTTTATACGGCCTTGCAGACTTGCAATTTGAGTGGCTGACTGGGCATCTTGTTTTCGCTTTAGTTCTAGCGTTCGCGATACCTCTTTATGGAAGAGGTCAGATATTCATATTCCGGAGATAACATGTGAGGTATAGGGTTTGTGGATCTCGTACCTTGCAACTTAAACTGAAGTTCATCAACTTGAGATGAACGGGCTTTTAGATCGACTGACAAGCGCCCGACTTCCAGTCTCTCTTTGGCAAGCAGGTCTTTTAAATCTACGGCTTTGGCACAATGCCTCTCGACAAGTTGCAGAAGCTTACTCTTGTTGGCCATATGAGTTTTCAGAGCCTGCAATGATGGCGAGTTATATGGTTGAAACTTCACAGCCAGGATTGGTGATTACTATTATTGACATTATTTTTCAAGAAGGGATGAATACCTGGAAGGAATGGTAGGCTTTTTTAGTACATTCTTCAAAAATTTTCAACTCCGCTTGTTCTACCGACTCATCAAATCCGGCGATGGCGAATGGGCCAATATGATATACTGACCTAGTCAGCGTGGGTTGTTCCGGAGCACCCTCTTTTACCACTCGGTGAATGGGAGTAGGCGTGACATTTTCCTCCGGACCGATTGGATACTCATATATTGGTTCTGGCATTGTTTCAAATACCAGTGATGGCACTTCGGGTTCGATGGAGGAAGGAGTATTAGCAGCTGCTGCCATCTCAGACGTATTCAGGTCTGGGACATTAGGTGACTCGGCATGGCTACCTTCTGGCCAAGTGGATTCGGGTGCATTCTTTAAATCACTCGGCTTCTCTGCCGAGTGGCCTGGGACATCATCTCTAGATGTCCTGACAGACGGGGTATCCTATTTTTTCTCAAGAACTGAATTTTGCATCGGGACTTCCTCAAATGACGTTCCCCTGGTCGACCTATCAAGATAATAGAGATTACACAATTGTTCATTGAAAAGTTGCACATCAAGCTACATTGTTTTGCTTAACTTGTGCGGCGCTTAAATTTTAAGCCTGACACCTTCGGCGAGGGGCTAGTTGGCCTTGGGATGTCCGTTGTGTCTGATGCCTTCCTAATGGGGTTGGTCTTGCTTGACTCACTCGGATGAGCTTGCTCTTTTTTGCTTGCACTCATGGTCTGCCGAGTGGTGGAGGTTTTCTCTGAAGTCTTCTTCTTCGCTTCTCCTTGAAGTCTAGCTATTCTTTCAGCTAGAGATTCCTCTTCATCAGAGTCTTCAATGTGCACCTTGTGGCGCTTGGTGGATGATGGTTGAGTGGGAGATTTCTTTCGCGGCATCGGCGGCAGTGGTGGATTGGACACATATACATCAAGGTTCTGCAACATATGTTACGTATAATTTGTGACTGAACATAATGAAAGAGGTGTTAATTTTCAAGCAGAGAAGTGGATAACTTACTGCACTCCTATCAGTCTCGGAATGATGACCAGTTTTTGCACTCCCTGGAGTCCAACCAAGAAATGAAGCAAATATGCTCTCCAAACGCAATGTCAACTCCCTGTCTGACAATACTTCTGGCACTTCCATTGTGGGGTCTGAGCCTGATTCGAATTTCCATCCCAGAACATGGCATTTCTTGATAGGCTGCACGCAGCGATATATGAAGCTTGCGGCAATGTGTACGCCGGTATATCCTTTAGACTTGAGATAGGCAACATGCTTTAATATAGCATCAACCTGAGACTTCTTGTTTCGATAAGCCTTTGCTTACCACTCAAGTCGTGGCTTGGGGGCATCGGCTGTAGTTTCTGACAAAGATGGAGCATGTTTTCCATGGTAAAACCAGTCCGCGTGCCACCCCTTGTTGGTTGATGGAAGTGGCACATCAATATACTTGGATTTATTCCTTAATTGGAAATCCAGCACCTCCTATGACATTACTGTTGTTTGATTTCAACACAAACAGTTCTTTGAAGGTATCAAAATGACGATAGATACCCAAGAACACTTCACAGAGGTGAATAAATATGGCGATATGTAAGATGGAATTTGGATTTAGATTGACATGGTTGATGCCATAAAAGAAAAGAAGTCCTCGAAAGAAGTCGCAACATGGGATCCCAAATCCACGATAGAAAAAGGAGGAGAAAACCGTGATTTGGTCGATGGGAGGTTGGGGAAATCTCTGACCTATGGCCTCGATCCATCCTCCGGTATGTTGATCCTGCAGCATGCCATCAATCACCAATGTGTTGATTTTCTCAGAATCCATGGCTGACGCGGGGAACTCCTTGATGTCGGCAGGGATGTCAAAGACTGTTTCTTCTTCTCGCCCTTTCTAGGAGAAGATTGCTTCTCGGATTGAGACGTAGCGCTTTGACGGGTGCGCTTCGAGGCCACCGCTCTTGTTTTAGTATAGTGGAGAGCGATTGCATGGAGTTTCTGGATGGAAATGGAGGCCCAGGATCTAGGGTTTGTGGGCACAAGATGACAGCAGTGGCAAAATGGAGGCCCGAGATCTAGGGTTTGTGTGCGCAAGATGGTGGCGGCGGCGAAATAAAAATGAAGGGATGCGACTGTTTGGTGGCACTTTTATAAGGGATAGATAACCTAGTGGGTCGAGGCTTCTCGTAACCCGTTAAGTCCAGTTATGTTAATCGGTACGTGCTTTTATTATGCTATCAAGATTATTTTCAAGTGATAACCTTGGATGTTGCCAATCTTAATGTTAGTGATAAATCTCTCAAACTGTTACTGTTTCAATCTTGGAAATTGTACTTTTCAAGATTTCATGAATAATCACTCGGATTGTTGCAATTTCAACCTTGGAAATTGTACCTTTTGATATTTTTTGAAATCACTCGGATTATCTTGGCACCAATCTTGGGGGCTGTATTTTTTGTATTATATTACTACAATTGATACATCACCAATCTTGGGGGCTATGTCAGTTGAATTTCATGGTAAATCACTCGGATTAAGGATGTTTCGGCATTGTGGATGTAGTTATTAATTTGGTGATGCATCACTCGGCGAATGGGGGAAATTCAGCAAAATATGGAGCTTTTTGGTTTAGTTTGACAAATCGAAAGATTTGGATGTTATTATGTCCTTTTGAGTTAAGGGACAAGATTAATTTTGATTATTGGATATTTTTTAATAACTCAAAAGTTGCTTCGGTACAGACTCAAGTTAGGGGCTATATTCACAGGCTATGTCTTTTTCAGGTGTTTATGAAGAAGAGTTAC
Source organism: Eleusine coracana subsp. coracana (assembly GCA_032690845.1). Lineage (NCBI taxonomy): Eukaryota > Viridiplantae > Streptophyta > Magnoliopsida > Poales > Poaceae > Eleusine > Eleusine coracana. The sequence continues at coordinate 41,719,688 of CM064434.1, forward strand.
CAGAAGTAATATAAAAAGCACTTCCCAATTTCATAAGATATCGAGGCAAATCAAGGCGACGATTCATGATGGAAAGTGCTTGGGGGCTACTGTGGGACATATATACCCGGAATATCTAACCACTCGGCTATATGGCCGAGTGGGCCGGGGGCTCGGCTATGGTGTATTCAGCCCAGAAGATATTTACTTAGATACTTGTTTGAGTAAGCAACAAGTTAGGTTAGCAGATATATTGAATAGATAGGATCTATTGTAACCGACTAAAAGACTACCATGTAAACCCCTGCCCTTCAGATATATGGGGGGTAGGGGGCCTTCGGCAAGAGACAGACTTGTATTAGAACCCTAATTCCAGTGCGAACCCTAGCAATACAAAAACACCAAACATGACGTAGGGTTATTATCCTTCGGGAGGCCCAAACCTGTATAAACCCTGTGTCCTGTGTCCATCGATCTTTCATACTCATACATATATCTAGAACTACTATCGAGAATATCTCACGGCAGAACCGTATTCATTAAGGTTGTAGAAATCATACCATCCGGCCGTGTTGAGTGCATACTCAAAGTCGGCGAAGATGTCAATTCGCTCGAGGAAGTTGTGGTCAAACATGCGCACGGTCGTGAACTCCCGGTCTCGAATGGCGTTGAACTTGCTTTGCTCGTCGAAGTTGTTGAACACCATGTTTTCTTCACTTTCCATGAATTTCTCGAATCCGTCATCTAGGATATGGACATTGTTTCCGAGTGGTAACTCGGAGCATGCCCATATGAAGCTCCTAAGTGCTCAGCTTCTGAGTGCTCACTTGGTGTGCGCCTTCTACGGCTTGAGCTGCTGCTGCTGAACTTGGTGTAGAGGCCTCTCCAGATGTTTGTCATTCCTGCAACAAGGTTACATGGACATGATACCCGAAGGATAATATGATAATAATGATTAGCAGTTAGTCATCCGGTTAGTAGTCCAAGTGTTAGTAGTCCAAAACATGCAAGACACAAAGCGAGATTTCCCCTATGTTGTTTTATTTAGCACACTTTTATTCCTAAGTGGAGAGTGCACTTGCTAAACAAACTAGTGAAGTGATAAAGGGAGAGAGATGAATGTATTGGGAGAAGGAATGGTGGTGGAGAAACAAGTGAGAGGGTACCCGGTATTTATAGGCTCGAAGGGAGTCATGGGGCAAAAATGCCACGCCGGGCGGCGGCACATGCCGGGCGGCAACCCATGCTGGCTGGCATGGCTTTTTCCTCTACTTGCTCAATTATTGCTTTGGTGGCGATAGGAGATGGCCAGGTCCATGCGCCATGTGATTTCCTTGCTCACTTTGTCTAGAATTGTGTTGAGAGTGTACGGAGCAAGGATAGAGTGATGGGATGGCCAAAGTTGTAAGTTTGCAATGAATATCATGCCACCTATGAAGCCTAGGGGGGTAGGATGGTAGGTGAGTGTGGGTGGTGAAAGAGTGAGGTAACATGTGTGGCTCTCCTTCTCTTGGTTTTACTCATGGTGGGGACTTTTGGTGGGCATTTTCAACAAGGAAAAGCTGGACACACCACTACCACTCATGGCCATGATTTATGCAGTAAAAGAGCCAAGAATCCAAGAAAAAGTAGTGTTGGGCGGCAGCAATGACCCAGCCGGGTGGTCATTTTCATGAAAAATGACCCCTAGGGTGCTAAAACTGGACTGAGTTATTTCAGGTTAGGTGGCTCAAGACTAGCTAGTCGGGTGATCATATTTCGCCAAATATGACCTCGTAGGTGCTAAAATTCGTTAGAATCTGACCTCCCAAAATTTACCTAGCCGGGTGGTCATTTTCATGGAATATGACCTCCCGGTTTGCTGAAATCTGACTAGCCGGGTTGGATGATCAGACCATCACCCGGAGGGTCATTTTTTATGAAATTTGACCTCCCGGGTGCTAATATTTGACTGGTCGGGTTGGATTCTGAGTAGTTGAATATTACCCAGCCGGGTGGTCATTTTTCATGAAATATGACCTCCTGGGTGCTAAAAACTGACTGGCTGGGTTGGAGCCTCAGATTATCACCCTAGCGGTCATTTTTTATGAAATTTGACCTTTCGGCTAGTAAATTTGGCCAAGCCATCACCAAAAAAATTTTTAGCATAATTTTTAGTGGTTGAGGGAAATAAAACTAATTCAATGGGGTAAGAAAAAGAAGGGGGATAAATATCGGTTTACCTCCTGACAAGGGTCCAGATTTTACGTCTCGAACAAAATGTTTTGCGCATTTAATTCTTCGTGGTGCCTGTTGTGGATGGAGAATTTTCCATGATCGGTGCAGCTTCTTTCTTGCGCCACACTTGTTTAATTTTCTTTGGCTTGGCGACGACCTTTCTCTTTATTTCCTGTGCTCATTCTTCTTCTTGAGTAGCGGTGGTGCGCTCTCAACTTTTACCACCGGTGCACCCGATTTTGGTGCAATTGGGTATACTTCTATTTTATTCACCGTGTTAGGATTTTTACCATAGAAGATGCGTACCTGATTGCATTGTTCCATTCGGGGCTTGAAGGCGAACTTCTCGTCATGCCCATTAATGTTGAGGAGGATTTCTCCGGCCCCAACGTCAATATTGGCGTTTGCGGTGCTGAGGAACGGTCTTCCTAGTATGAGAGGCCTCTTCATATCAGCCTCCATGTCTAGCACCACAAAATCTATGAGGATGAGACAATTTCTTATCCTTACGGGTACGTCCTCCGCGATGCACACCGGGTAGCGAACTGATTGGTCGGCGAGCTGCAAACACATTGTTGTGGGGGATAATGGATTGACATTAAGTTTATCATATACCACCTTTGGCATGACGCTCATGCTCGCCCCCAAGTCATAAAGGGCGTTATTGAATTGTTGCATCCCGATGGAACAAGGGATGGTTGGGCACCCTAGATCTCGCTTATTTTTAGGAAGAGAGTTCAAGATAGCGGCGTTGCATTCCTCCATCAATTTAATGATCTTCATGGATGGAATTGGGTGTTTGTTGTTGAGGATGTCCTTTAAATACTTGGAGTAGGTGGGAACCTGCATCGCATCAAGTAGAGGTATATTGACATATAATTTCTTTATTACCTCAACAAACTTCCCAAATTGCTCGTGCACCGTTGGCTTCCTCTGTCAAGGGGCAAATGGCAACATCGGGGTATCATAGAACTCGTGCGGTGCTTTCTTTGCCTCCTCAACCTCAATTCCCCCCCCCCCCCCCTACTGACTCTTCATCAGGTGCTCTGTCCTTCCCTGCATTGTTAGGATTTGGCAGTTCTTGCGTAGATTTTCCGCCTCTAGTTGTGATGGCATTCACATTTTCCTTGGGGCTAGCTTTCGGCTGACTGCGGAGCTTGCCCGAGTTAGGCTTAACAATAGAAGCGGCCAGCTGAGCAATTTGCATCTCTAGCATTTTGTTATGGCTAAGCTGGTTTTGTAGAGAGGTATTAAATGCTTCCATATGGGAATCTATGCTTTCTAAGACATTATCAGTAGCAATAAATTTTCTACTAATACTTTCATTAATTTTAGATTGTCCTAGAACAAGATCATGAAAGGAAGGTTCATTACGTGTAAAATTGCTAGAGTTACCCATATTCTTGTCGATGGAAAGGTTTGGCTTGGACTCCCATCCGAGGTTGTTCGTACGGGGCCTAAATCCGTTGTTGACGTTGTTGTTGAGGTAGTTCACTTCTTCTTCATGGGTCTCCAGATAGTGGCTTCCCATGTGTCCAAGGTTTCCGTAGACGTCGCAGATCATGCGAGAGTCGAGGGATGGACAGTCTGAGGTCCATCCATCTTCTTCAATAATTGATCCATCTTGATGGCTAGCATGTCAATACCATCAATGTTGTGGACTCCCCTCATCTTGGGTTGTGGCTGGCTCTGCCTCTCCTCATAGCCACTATAGTTGGCGACCATCTTTTCTATGAGAGTGTGAGCTTTCTTGACCTTCAGAGAGCAGAAGGAACCTTCAGTGGCTGCATCTAGGTGCTCACGAGCGAGGCGATTAAGCCTATGGTAAAAGCTCTGGATTAGCAACCAATCTTGCATTCCATGATGTGGGCATGCCAGAGTATACTCTTGGAAACGCTCCCATGCCTCAGGGATGCTTTCATCGGTTAGATGTTGGAAACTTGAAATCTTATTCTGCAGGGCGTTGGTTTTGCCTAGTGGGAAGAACTTGACAAGGAAGGTGTTGGAGCACTTGTCCCATGTGGTCAGATTGTCTTGGTTGCTATAGAACCACTGCTTGGCCTTCCCCATCAGTGAAAATGGAAAAAGGCGAAGGCAGATAGCTTCAGGAGTCACATCCCTTATGGTGAAGGTGTTGCACACCGCCAAAAACTGTTGGAGGTGGGAGTTTGCGTCTTCCGATGCTTTGCCACAGAATGGACTGGCCAAAACCATGTTGATTAGGGCCAGTTTCAGCTCATAACCTCCGTTCCCCATGTTCGGGTTTGGACTGGTGTGGATGTTGTCTGCAGACGGGGCGGAGTAGTCAAGGATTGTCTTCTCAGCCATGGTTGGTTGAGCGGACGAGGAACAGTCTTGCTGTTGAGCTGGTGGAATCGGAGGTGCTTCAAGAGCAAGTCTAGGTCGAGGAGGGGTGAGTCATTGGCGCATTCTCCTCAACAAAGCCTCCGGATCGTTGTGGTAGTTGTCGAGTAGGTCAAAACCAGTCATAAAGTGTCCTGTTTACACCACAAATAAACAAAACAAGGGTAATCCTGCTAAAGAAAGCGGTAACTCCTTAATAGAAATATTAATGTTAAAATTCCGATATCTTAGCCTATTACTTCCCCGGCAACAGCGCCAGAAATGCTTGTTGGCACTTCTTAACATCGCACCAAAATATTATCTGGTAACAACGCTCAATGTGTTGATTGATGTGTGTTATGCTTTAAGAGAAGAGTGAACCAATCCGCAAGCGCACGGAGTATTCCAAGGTATCGTATTTATTTTCATTAGGGAAGCTAGGCGTAAGAGTATCTTGGTTTAACAAAATATGACTATAAGAGTTATACCAACTGACCAAAGATGGGGGTAAAGATATTCAATGATAAATAGGGGAGCAGTGATATAGGAGAAATCCACACTAAGATAGATAAAAGAGATCGATTAAGCTAGCCGGGAGGACAGCGAGTCTAAGTCTAAAATTCCTAAGGTAAACTTTCCTCAATCTAGTCAAGCATCAAAATTCCTAGTTACTCGGGTTGAGCGCTTACACCAAATCCATGGTACAGCCTCAAGTCTTTCACCAATAAGCTTACTTCGGGGCACAACAACGATCCACTAAGAGGGTCGGTAACTAACCTCGTTCACTAGTGGGCAAGTTACTGCTAGACAACCCTGCTTGAGACTTCCCGAATGTGGTGGATTACTAAAGGGACGGACAGGGTTGTCACCACCTGCCACCTACCACACAGCCCGTGGGGATGAATGCAAATCCAGCTAGTGTTAACTTAGGCACCGCACCTATGCCTTCACTAGATATTCCTCCATTGGCCTAGCGGAAGAATAGCCGGGGAATAACCAAGTCTAAGTTCTATTTGAGAACTGAACTTAATTAAATCCTATCTGGGTATCCGGTAAACTATGCTTCAAAGTTCTTTCCCGATAATTGTAACTTGAAAAAATTGACTAAATAAAGATAAATACTTGACAAGATAAAAAAGAAAAAAGATAATTATATTTAATAAAAGATAAGTCTCAGAAAAGGAGAAAAGATACAAGAGAGCTCATACCAAGACTCCGAGACGATTTCCGGAATCCCAAGCTAAGCTCCCGACTAGACTCTAACTCCCGACTAACTAACCTACTCTACTAGTAAGAGAAGTAGTGAGAAATGGACTTCAATGTGCTTCACTTGCTTGCCTCTCTGTTTCTGTCAAATTCCCCCTCTATTTATAGGTGGCAAAGGCTTGGCGGGTTCTTCAAGGTGGAGGAGAGTCGGTGGGCAAAAATTCCCCCGCTGGGTGGCGGCATTGACCTGGCGGCAGGGAGCGCCAGACGGCCCTTAGATTTGGTCTCCGGTCTTCGTCCAGGTGATCACCTTGATCATCTAGCCTGGTGATGATTTTGGCCTCATACGACCCTGTTGGCCGGCTGTTTTACGGCAGGATCGATCGATGGGGCATTTCTTCATGTTTTTACATAATTTTGGCCTTTTTGAACCTACAAACACATATTCCATCAAAACTCGTGGAACTTCATTAGTTTAAGCAAGTTTTTATTTGGACCTTAGTCTTTACCTTGCAATTCTCGACCGGTTGGTGGCCGATATTGGGTTTTAAGGGCCACCAACAAGGGTGAGTAGATAACCGAGTACCAGTGATGATATGCCCCAAGTATGAGATTTGTTGTACAGCAAATACACACTTACTTTTCTTAGCTGAGAGCTTGTGTTGCTCATGGTTTCCAGTACTAGAGATAGGTGTTTCTTGTGATCATCAATTGTTTTGCTGTAGACTAATATGTCATCAAAGAAGACTAAGACGAATTGTCTTAGGTATGGTTCAAATATAGAGTTCATCATGGATTGAAATGTTGCAGGAGCGTTGGTCAACCCAAAAGGCATGACTCAGAGCTCATAATGGCCGAAGTGTGTGGTAAAGGCAGTTTCTGGTATATCTAGTTCATTCATGAGTACTTGGTGAAACCAAGACCTCATATCCAAGCTAGGAATTGGGAACTTGTTCTTGATGGTCTGGTCATTCAGCTGCCTGTAGTCTAGACAAAAGCGCCATGATCCATCTTTTTTTCTGGCTAATACTGAAGGAGAAGAGTAGGGACTCTCACTAGGTCTGATAATACCATCTAACAACATCTGCTTGATCAGTTTTTCAACATCATCCTTCTGGAACTTAGCCATCCTGTAAGGTCTGATATTAGGGGGAGTGTTGCCAGGCTTGACAGGAATCGAATGAGAGCAGGCTCTCTTTGGTAGTAGACCAGTAGGAACTTCAAACACAGCCTTGTACCTATCCAGAATGTCAGCAACCACTTCATCATTAGAGCAGTTAGGTGTAACCTTATCCTCAGTGAGTCTTATCTGGAGGATATAGCCCATGACTCCCTTGTTAAGCATCTTGTTCAACTTCTTGGCCTCAATGGGACAGTTGGAATTGAGTGAAGCAATGTCAGTAAATGACAATAGTTTGGAGCCATCTTTAGTGATGGTCAACAATCTCTTATTAAGATCCATGCCAATAGGACTATGCCTATGAATCCAATCATACCCCAAGACTATGTCATAGCTGTTTAGTTCCAAGAGCTGGAATGCATTTGTGAATATTTCCTTATCAGTGGTGTACTTACATGAGGGTACTATAGCACCTGAGAGTAGAACACCTCCACCAGCTATCTGAATGGTCTGTAATTCTATGTGTTGAATGTGACAACTAGCCTTTGAAGCAAAAGAAACATCCATAAAACTATGTGTACTACCACTATCAACCAAAGCCAGAACATGTTTACCACCCACCATTACCTTAAGGCAGAATGTAGCAACAGTCCTATTTCCAGTAACAGCCCCCTTTGATATTTGGAAGAGGCTTGGTTGATTTGTGGGACTGTCCTGTTGTTCAACTGAAGCAACTGCCTCACATTCATGTTGACAGTGAGAACAAATTATTTCCTCTTGTTGAACTGACATAGCATGAACAGTGTTTTGGTAAAACTTGCATTCAGCTTGTGCTTCGGTGTCCATGGTTCACCAGATTTCCAGCAAGCATTAGCTTCTTTGGTCTTAGTAGCCACATTGGGAAGCTTCTCTGGTTTCTGCACCACATCAAATTTTGGCCCTACACCAGGGGATGAAGAAGGTTTCAAGAAAGCAGCACAAGAGGTAGAAGTTCTGTTGTAAGACACAATAGTGTTAGCTGGCTTCTTAGATAGCATATACTGCTCCAATTCCCTAGCAACACCAAAGGTTTCACCCAGGGTAGAAGGCCTGTGTGGTTTAAGTAAATGCTTGATAGGTTCTTTCAATCCCTTAACAAAGCATCTGATGTAGTAGTCCTCTTGCAGACCAGGGTGTTGCCTTTGCATATATGCCATCAACTCTTCAAACTTGTTGATATAGGCAGTAACTCTTAGTTGCTGAGATAGGGAATGAAAAACTTCCACAATGTCAAACATGATGTATTCAGAAAACCTGTTACAAACCATGGAGACAAACTGCGGCCACCGTGTTGTTCTAGCACTCATGCACAAACTAGACCACCAATGTTCAGCCTGTCCAGAGCAGTGAAGAGTGGCCATGGAAACCCAAAGTTCCCCAGGGACACAAGCAAGTTCAATGTATTTTTCACACTATCGTGTCCAGCCAGTTGGGTTATCACCATGAAAGGTAGGGAAATCTAACTTCGGTGAGATTGATAAGCTGAATGAATGATCAAGTTGCCTAAAAGCAGTATCACCATGTTTGGGCGTTTCAGGGTGTCTAGGTGTCCATCTATCATGTTGTTGGTGCTGGTGGGTTTTGGTATTAGTAGTAATGTTTCTAGCATGGGGTGGAACATATGTTGTGTGGTGCCTTGGTATTTGAGGACTGACAACATCATCATGCTTAAGTGGTAATGCAGTATAGACCTGGCCATAAGACTAAGATTGTTCAACATTTCTACCTTCAGTCGTGTGGGGATCATTCACACGAGCGCCCTGCTGCTCTGGTGATGTAGTCACATCCAGCCTCTTGTCATCTACTTCTTCCTTGACCACCGTGGTGACAACACCCATTGATTCCGCAACAGTGGTGTTGCCTTGAACAGCACCATGCGCAGGGACCAGTTGTTGAAGCATCTCTTGGATTGAGTTCAGTTGACCTTGCATACAGGAGAGATGATGTTCCACATTACCCACCCTGGATTTGAGATCTGCCACTTCCTCATCCGCATCTGTGATTGATTGTACCGCTGGATTGAGCAGGGTATCATCCACAACACCATCTGATGGTAAATCAGGAGGTCCCGAAGAAAGAAGACTCGTTGCAATACCCAGAGGAGGAACACCTGGATGAATTCCGCCTTGAGCTCCCTGAGACGGACATGCTCCATGGATTGTTCGTGTCATCTCTACCAACGCCTCCAACTAAGCGAATCGGTTCAGAAATTCTTTCCTCCCCAACAAGTTCGCTCAGCCGCTTCTACCGCCGCCCAGATCGGAGGCTGATCCAAGGGATTTTACACACAGACAAGCTGTGCAACCCGAAATTGAGACCGATCTGCCACCAACGCCACCACGAATCCGATCCGAGCTCAAGGTACTAGGGATTTTACGTGCAGAGCTGCACAACCATAATTGAGCCCAAATCCATCGCTAATTTGCCGAGGACCAATGAATGATACCAATTTGTAATACCCAGCTACTCAGAAACGATAATCACAGCGGAAATCAGAGAATAACCGAGCAAACTCTGGAAATCGCTGGAGGTTCTAGGTCACGAACAGATGAATGTTTCGATAACCCAGTTTGGGGATTAGTTTTCAGTTACAAGATAATGCCCTCTCGCACGCAAGCCCGGCCTTATATGTCGTGGCCTGTTACATAACGGTAACTGACGGTTTAAATGACCGACAACAGTACAAGTAAAATGGGTAAAGAAAAGATAACGGCGTCACCGTTATGGGGTCATGACAACCTGGAACTCCAACGTGCCTCTCCTCCGGCTCCAGCTTAACAATTTGTTAGTCTCCAACTTCCTTTGCTAAACTTTTTTTGGCTGTGAATCATTCTCTGATCCTGCTGTGCGTGACTGGCCAGTAGTTCTTGTTAGTGTGGAAAAAAAGGCCGATTTAGGAGACACGAGGTAGTGGCGTGGTCATAGGCAGATAAATATTACACCAAAAAACCCTGCTTTGTATTTACAAAATGAGACTCTAGATTAGTATCAGTTTCTGCACTTAATCTGTATGAGGAGGTGTGTGCATTAATCTGTGATCTATCAATCATCTTTAGTCTTTGAAGTGCAATATTAGTATGATGACCATTGCACTTAGTATTGGAGTTTCCATCATTGGGTATTACACCGTGAGTCAATTTTTCAGTTCATTTGGAAAATTTATGTATCAGTTTATATATTAATCCGTTCTATAGCGATGACTTTGTGAATCGAAGCTGATCATCTTCGTTTTCAGGGATGCAAGCCACCTGGAGCTGGTGAACACAAAGGTATTTTTCGATCCGGGACGGTGAAGCTGTTTAAGGTGTTACAACGTATAAGGTATGCCATGATCTTTGTTTTTTTTCTATTTTTTCCTGATACAATTGATGACTGAAAAAATAAATGGAAGTGGCTATGGTAGCTTGATTAGTTCCTCATCCCAGTATATGTTTTGACAGTTTATCTCTGTTTTTCTTGGGTTCTAGAAAGCTTTAACAATTTATCCTTTTTTTCTTGCAATGTGTGAGATGGAACATGCGAATAGAGATGAGAATCGAACTCCATTTGACAACCGCAACACTTTGATGGTGGAGGCACATATACCTGGGTTTCGGCTGCCGAAGCCATTTCTATGCCACCACTCAGATCCTATCACTTGCTGCTCACCTAATATTGAATCTTCAACTCTCAATTTTAGTGGTCACATTAACTATTATGTAACTGAATTTTAATTGTGAAGTATAAATATGGATACTATGGTTTTCTGACTGATCTTTTTTGCAGGCTTTACAATTGTCACAAGCCAGCGCCGGTCTGCGCCGTCAGGTCATCGCCACTGCAACCTCCCTCTCCAGATTGGCACGTCACCGCCGGCACCTCGACCACCGCAGATCGCCCCGGCCCTTCGCACTCTTCTCTGGATCGTAGGCAAACGACCCGTCTCACACACCGCCTGCAGGCTGCCGGGCCATCTCCATCGCACCCTCCCTATCCAGATCTCGCACCCTCCCTATCCAGATCGGCACTGGCGCTGCCCCTGGTCGTCGCCACCGTGACGGGGAACAGTCGACCAGCCGCCGCCGCCGCAAACTCCCTCACCGCGATACCTGGTGTGGTTGGTGCTTCGTGCTCTCCCGCTCGACCTGGAACTCCCTTGTGCCTCTCCTCCGGCTCCAGCTTAACAATTTGTTAGTCTCCAACTTCCTTTGCAAAACTTTTTTTGGCTTTGAATCATTCTCTGATCCTGCTGTGCGTGACTGGCCAGTAGCTGTTCATGTTAGTGTGGAAAAAAGGCCGATTTAAGAGCCACAAGGTAGTGGCGTGGTCATAGGGAGATAGATATTACACCAGATAAACCCTGCTTTGTGTTTACAAAATGAGACTCTAGATTAGCATCAGTTTCTGCACTTAATCTGTATGAGGAGGTGTGTGCATTAATCTGTGATCTGTTAATCATCTTTTGTCTTTGAAGCGCAATATTAGTATGATGACCATTGCACTTAGTATTGGAGTTTCCATCGTTGGGTATTACACCGTGAGTCGATTTTTCAGTTCATTTGGAAAATTTGTGTATCAGTTTATATATTAATCTGTTCTATAGTGATGACTTTGTGAATCGAAGCTGATCATCTTTGTTTTCAGGGATGCAAGCCACCTGGAGCTGGTGAACACAAAGGTATTTTCCAATCCGGGACGGTGAAGCTGTTTAAGGTGTTACAACGCATAAGGTAATGCCATGATCTTTGTTTTTTCTTCTATTTTTTACTGATGCAATTGATGACTGAAAAAATAAATGGAAGTGTCTATGGTAGCTTGATTAGTTCCTCATCCCAATACATGTTTTGTGTTGTCTTGGTCGGGTCCTAGAAAGTTTTGACAGTTTATCTCTGTTCTTCTTGGGTCCTAGAAAGCTTTGACAATTTATCTCTGTTCTTCTTGCAATGTGTGAGATGGAACATGCGAATAGAGATGAGAATCGAACTCCATTTCGCAAGCACAACACTTTGACGGTGGAGGCACATATACCTGAGTTTCGGCTGCCTAAGCCATCTCTATGCCACCACTCAGATCCTGTCACTTGCTGCTCACCTAATATTGAATCTGCAACTCTCAATTTTAGTGGTCACATTAACTATTATGTAACTGAATTTTAATTGTGAAGTATAAATATGGATACTATGGTTTGCTGACTGATCTTTTTTGCAGGCTTTACAATCGTCAGAAGCCAGAACAAGAGGGTAAGAAAGAAAGATATTGATGCTGGTAAATTTACTGTTGCTGGGTGTATCAATAGAAATCTGAATTTGGCAAGGCTATATGTGACATGGAACTGCAATGAGAGCTTTTACCAGCTGGATACAGATTATAATATAGATTCATTGTTGTTAGGCGTGTCATCGGAAGTCTGAATTTGGCAAGGGCCATAGGTGATATTACTTTCCCCAAGCAAAAAAAATATTTTTTGTCACATACAACATTTTTCTTATTTCATCTAAGTGACATGGAATTGAAGAAGAAGGATCCTTTGCAAGCTGTTGGAAAAAAAATTGTGACACAACTGAACCTGAGTTGAAAACTATGAGTTTTGTTGGCATTTGGTGTTAGTGTTTTCTTGTATTTCAAACAACACGGAACTCAATATCCCTGCTTTTTTATCAGGTTAAACATTCTGATGATGTCGAATTCATTGCACTGGATATGGTATGTTTTTACTAAGACCAAAATTTATGTATGATCCAGAGTCTAGACAATGAGTGGCCTGCAACAGTAGGAGTAAGTTGGTAGAAACGGGTTCTTTCTACCATGCTACTGATCAGACGACTTTGTGTATGGTAGGTTCCATCTATTTTTTCTTCTGTAGAAAGTTGGATGTTTATCAACAATGTTTGGTTAGAGTTTACCTCTTTAATGAATAACTAGCAATATGCCCGTGCGTTGCTACGGGGTTGACAAAATCTACAACAAACTTTAAACATAGTATATTGAACTATTTTCTTTTGCGTTGCTATGGGCTTTAAAGAAAATACCACCTACTATAGAATCTCATATAAACAGGAAAGTAGAATGCATTTCTATGGGCTTTAAGAAAACATCAAACTGCAAGCAAGTGCTGGTCGTAGTTAACAATGCAAGCTATCACATTGTAGAGAACAAATCAGAGAAAACAATTTGCCAAAGAAGAAAAGTGAAATTACCAACATCATCAATTTTATATGTCAACATAAATTAGCATCCATAGGTTAAGGACTTGTTAAAAAGCATGGAGGACATACAAATAGTAGTAAAGACATATTTTCTCCATTCTCAGATTGTTATTGTTAGGACAACAAAAGGGAATGGTAATGTTCTTTAGAACAACAAGTTGACCTTCAGTGTTCCTTTTGTAAAATCACATGCCATTTCCATTTATCATGAATCATTTATTTTTAATATACATGATTTATAAGAAACCTGCGATCAGTGACCTCTAACCAGAAAAATTGTTTTCAAAATCAGAAGAAATAGAAGGTTGAACACAAATTATGTGTAGTGCCACTCATAGTGCAACACATTTTTGCATCTGCTGTCCATAAGCTCACAGTTTTTCCAATGGAAACGTTATACACCTTACACCCAGGGTTTAACTTGTTCCGAAGTTAAACATAAATAGTACAACACTGCTGAGTTATTATATCAGGAAATCTCTGGTATGGATTCTGTCGTATTGGAGATTTATAATAGATGAATAAAAACAATCGCAGAAAGGGCATAACAATGGATATCACACACTTATCACAAGCATCCCTTGTCGACCTATAGTCACAACTCGCAACCAAAACTACTTAAACAGTGTCATTCATACAGTCATGCGGGCTCGACACGAAAGTGACAAAATTCGTTTCTTGCAAATTGAGCTATGAGCATCTCCTTAGGTCGCCACCTTCATGAATTAACGGAGAATGTAACTGCACTTCCACAATGTTAAATTGGGAGTGGCTTAGGGAAAGTATAGGCGCAATCACCTGTTTCTCAGTAGTAACCAACATATGCAACACTGGTACAGCCACTGAATCGTGTTACTGGCTGTTGTCCCCTCGTGTGCCTCTGGATCGATCGGCTCAAAATCTTGCGACCTGGAAGAAACACACCTCATCTCGTCAGACCCAAAGCAGTAGCTGCATTATATTTTGGCCAAACAACATATGAACGATCTGAGTAAGACATGCATTCATGCATGAACGGCTCCATACTGTGGGATGAAAATGGTCAGAAACGATCGGAAGAAGGCTCAATTGTTTTTGCTTTCATATGTAAAGTCGGAAATAATATTATTGCAACTAAAACGGACGGTATCGATCGGAAATCGATATTAACAATTGGAAACATGAATCATGAAGTATGACACTCATAAAACAGGAAAATTGGAGCGTATTGATTATTGAATAATTGTATATACATATATGAAAAATTACATTTGCAAAAATAGAAAATAGACAACATTTATGTTGAGAAATTTATGATTTGTTTCAGGCTAAAAGAATCACTTGCCTTTTAGAGAGATTTGCTATAATCAAAATACTGAATACGGTAATTACCTACATTACTCTACGGTAATTTCCACATTAAAATTGAAATTTGCGGAAATGATACATATAAAAATAGTTTATAAGAACAATAAGTAGCTATGTTCGAATAATATTATCTAAAATTACCACTTGCTTCTTCACTGGGTTCAAACATCAACATAACGGCAAGGCTTGCACTTAACGTCAAATACTTAAGTTATATTCCTATTTCCTAGCTTTCAGTCAATGGTTTGTTATTTTATATTTTAATTTTTCTTTCATAGGATTATTTGTATAATAATTATAAAGGGTTGATTGAAAGTTGCCCAAACTTTCAGTCAGGTGAAAATTAGGAAGTCCCTAACTTATCCCTACCAGTTTTGGGGAAACAAAGACTAAGCTGCAGCGAAGTCCCTAACTTATCCCTACCAGTTTTGGGAAAAACAAAGACTAAGCTGCAGCAAAATTATCTGCGACAGACTCACAAACCGGAAGGACTGAAGTATGCATCCCAATACAAAAGGCATGAATTTGAGAGTTCATAGTTGCAGCAACAAATAATATCATGTGGAACAATTCAAGCATTAAATCACCAAGCCGGCATACCAGTCCATTATCCCTTAGCATACAAAATCTAATCACACCTAGTAAGCGCTATATGGGCACTGATGTCATCATGCCTGCCAGATTTTCATTTGAACTGTTGAAACAACACCTTGATTGGATTAGCTATGAACTTATACCCAATGTAAAGCCCCACTTGAGAATAGTAAGCAAGATAGATCTAAAGTTAACTGCTGGCTCAATATTAATAATACACGCTGCAAAAACTGGAGGAGAGATGTATGATGATCAATCTAAATTATTCACCTAGATGATATAGTAGAACTGAGCAACGCCACAAACTGCCACACTCATATTTTGATAATAGAACTACCACATCGTCTGAGATGAAAGGATAAAAACAAGACGTTTTTAGTATGACATGCATGATTCAGCTATGTTAATACAACAACAACGTGAATGTGACCTGGTGCCGATGTGATCATATTGTCACTTCATGCAAGAATACTTCTTTAGTCAGTTATTGTGTTGCGCTGCATGGAAGTACCGTGTACCGCCATTGGCCATCGATCAATTCTAATTAAACTAGACCTGCCGGGGTAAGATCATCCCAACGGTATTGCATTAAGAAGAGAGGACCTTCTCACGTAGGTCTAGAAAATTCTCGAACCCCTCTTCCCCCCTGACATGGTGACCCCTTTTTTAGCCTGTGTGAGAGCTTTATAGTACATCAGCCTTTAAATCAGAAACAAAGTCCGCATCGATTGGCTCCAGGCAGAGTCTTACATATGCTTTGGCTTAGGGGAAAGATGAGGGATTTTTTTAACCTAGTCCGGAAAATTCGCTTTCAATAGGAATCGAACCCAAGACCTAGGAGGTGCTACTAAGGCACCTTACCACTATGGTAAAGACATGTTCACATCAATTCTAATTAAACAAGGCATGGCTAGAATTTACTAGCTTGAAATTTTTACAAAGTGTAAGTCTATATATCTTAGATCGCATTGGCTCGTCGAGTCTTCTTCAATCTTAAGATCATCTACTGGTCCATTGGCGCTGTCGATGGAGGTGATGCGCACCAACCCGGATCACTACATCTAGCTCACTCATCACTCTCCGCATCGCTGAGGAGCAGCGCAGCATACGCGGGCGGCGAGCGACGCACCATGCGACCTATGCATGTTAATAAGCTGCTCAATTAAGCCTAACGAGACGCTCCTCTTCCACCTCACCTACCACCTACCAAAGCCCACGATATGTATAATCCTCTAATCAAAACAGATCCTTCTCTCTCTCTCTCATGGACGTCGGGTCATGCCCATGGCTCCAAACCCTCGTCCACCTCTGGCCATATCCTGCAGCTTCCTCAACAGTCATCTTGGCTAACTCCAATTGAAGGTGAACGTGGACTGAAATAGCTCATAATTTCAATCGACTAAAGCATGATAAATTGGAAAAACTACGAGTCGAAGGCAGTGGCACTCGGAGATGAGTTTGACAAGGGCTAAATATACGAACCTGTAAATTGGACGTCGGCAGAGATGCTGGGAAGCAGCAGGCATGGATCAACGACTTCGGCGGCCAAGACTGGATGACGCACATATGATTTCGAGTTGTGGTTGGTGTTCCGGCTCGGTTGCTGATATAGGGTTAGCGGCGCGCCTTGGAGAGGGGCAGACGGGGAAGGGGAGGGACAAACGGACTCATGGCATAATTTTTGTTTTACGGTATGGATGGCCTCATCACAGTCAGATCAGATTTAGGGCAGGGGGCAGGATTTTTTTTGGAAGAGACGACCTCACTTGTTTTAATATGTAGTAGAGACTTGAAATCCTTGGTTATCTGCCAATAATTCATTGCGGATACAATGACACCCCTCTATACCAAATTGCAGTTCAGATCTCACAAGTTAAACAAATTGTAGAAACATTCAATATGTACTGTGTACATTTTCTTAGGAGAAAACTGAGTTAGCTATACATATTTGAATGTAATAATGTTCATGTGCTCATATATGCATGGTGTCAAGCTTTGAATCTTTTGTATGGCTTTCTGTCCTTGCCCCCTTTGACCGATCCATGTTGCAGCCCTTGGTGAATACATTAGCTGAGTTTTGTTGAATATGTAAACTGTGATTTTGGTCAGATCCTTCCACTTGAATGCACCAGATAGTACTTAGCTATGATTTGCACAAACGTAATTGGCTAAATTATGTAGCTCCCTTTCTTGGTTATACAAATATGCAAACAAATAAACAGTGCTTCTGTAGTTCTCTGTTGTAATAGAGAGTATGTGCATGGTGCCCTTTTTCCACTTGCTCTCTTAAATAAGTTTCTGTTGACCTTTTAACCAATTAGTTGAAAACGATCTGATTCATTTTATAATTATGGAGTAAAGTATGTGCCGATAGTTAATGAAGTGAATTTTGATCACCTTATCAAGATTGATATATGAATCTCTAAAGTTTCATTCTGAGTTTGTACTGACTACTTGCTTTGGCAATGACAACTACAGGTTAGTGTTATACCGATTTAGGGTGAGTCAAAGGTAGTAATGAGAGGAAGATTAGAACCTGGAATAGTTATAATTGTTGACCTGGATACTGGACAGGTTAGAGTGAAAATAAGTTATTTCTTCTTTTTTTTTTTGCCTTACTGCTACAGATATGTCTTGTAATTTTTTTATTGTTGGGTGTAGATAAAATGATTGTATCCTACTATGGGATCTGTCGTTAGTTGGTTAGCCTAGGTGAGGACTTTAGTACTTAAACAAGGTCCTGTTTTGTCATCAATTAGTTTTACTAATTTTGCTAGAGCTAACTAACACCTTCTATATTCTTCATTATATTTTTTACCATTTCAATAACGTGATACCTTCCATTTCTTCTTCATTGCTAGGATTATCGGGTGATCTATATATTCACTTCAGTTACTATTATATTAAGGTTTTACTTCTTATGTCGAAGTCACATTTTTAATCCTTAGGACAAAATAAGAATATGCATATGTCGATACACTGGTTCAGGTTGTCCATATTGCTTGCTTGGGCTCAATTTGTTGACAACTGCAGCAGTTCTACCCACGAAATGTTCAACATCCCAAACATTTCTTATTAAGATGGTTCTCTTTCGAGTGTCAAGGTGACTTTTTTAGTTACAGTAGTTCATTAGCTCAGGCAAGGTTGTTGCTGCGGCTTTTACAGTATCTGAGTTCAGAGTTAGCTTATATAGACACTTATACAGACACTTCGATCTTTTGGCTAGCTGCAACAGATCTAATGCAGCTGCAACTTGGTTGCATCCAATGTTTTTCACAGCGTGTATATCTAATGATAGTTTGACAGATGTCCGTTTTATATCTAATTAATACGAATGCTCTCCCTTTGGGATATTCTAATTGTCCAAAATGGCATTTCTGCTGCGTTTTCCTTACCTATTGTAACTTCTTTCTTTTCACATGCAGGTTGTGAGGACTCTCTGCTCTCTTTTCTCCTTTTCAGTAGCTACGTTTTGTGGATGCTAACAGTTTTAATGATAGAATAGAATAATGCAAAAAGCCTATAATAAGCTGAAGGTATACATGAAAAGTCTTGTAAGAGAGAACCGAGCTGCGGCTCGGTTGGCCAGCAGCGCCAGCCAGAGGCTGCGCACGCGCCCACCCGGGTTCGAGCGCTGCTCACCGGGGTGCCTCGCTACAGTGTCAAGCGTGGTGGTGGCGGTAAAAAAAAATTCCCCTCACTGTGCTCGCTGACCTGTGGCTTGGACGCGCGCAGTCTAGGTATTAGCGTGCTTAAGGGCCGCTGCCTACCTCAATCTGTGCTACGTCGGCCTAGGTTGGCTTGACCTGGCTTTGCCGGGTATGGGACAGGGTTCGGTGGGTTTTTTTAACCAGGAGTCAAGATATCTTCTACTTAATATAATGCCGGGGGGCAGTTCTTCCCCCACCGATCGAGTTTTTTAAAAGTCTTGTAAGAATGTTGAGTTATCTAATGCAATGTGAAGTGCCTATCGATTTTGGAAAGAATATTTATATAACTGTCTATTTGTTGAATTCACGTTATTGTTCTTATGAATGATTGATATGTATTGTAACACTGTAACTACCATTATATATCAGTTTTCTAAAAAAAATATATGGCATAAGTTGCCAGGTTATTGAGTATTCATTATATATAGTTTTCTCCTACACACGACCTCCAATAGATAATGCACATGCACTGTTGTGACTTCTTGGAATGCTTGCATCTTCAGAGTGTGGAAACATATGTTATTTTTATTTATTTTTCTCCCAATGTTGAAAATAAAAGTCAGGTGGACGTAAGTTTAATATAGAGTTGTAGCCTTCGATTAATTTGAGACTATACATCGAGTGTGAGTGAGTTCTTATTGGTGGTTAGTCTAAGTGTAGGCTGGAGATAGGTTTAGACCAATAGGAAAGGTTAGGTATTATTTTTTTTTGGTTGCATTAGATTCCAGTTGGATGGGAAGCTCAAATTCAAACATTGTAGAAAAATTATACCAAAGTGTAGGTTGTTTCTTATAAATTTGTTTAAACTAAACTTATTTTCATTCAAAAATTATTAAATTTAATTTTGAGTGAATCTTATTTATATTTCAAAATTGAGGTCATGATACAACCTGCAATCTTAGTTGGCTTATTTGGTTTAGAAAAAAAGTGCAGTATAACTTCATAATATTAATTGTAAGCTAAACACACACATGTTTCGAAGTTTGTATGAGTTTCTATAGTTTGTGGTATTTTCTTTTATGACAGTAGCAATAAAAAAGGAACCATATTTTTTATTTAAAATTTAATATATATATTTTCTTTTAAGTACGTAGCAACCCACGAGCACTTTGCTAGTTTTACTAATTAGGGAGGACTCTACGTGCTTTACTGTTGGGATACATTTGTATTTGGAAGTAGGGTGATATCTGAGAAAACTTAAGGGGATATTGTCTAGTAGATAGAAGGGATCACGCACAAAGATTAGTGACTGAAGTCCCACTTGATTATGAATATGGCTTTGCGCTGGTTTGGATTATTTATTTATTTATGAGTCTGTTGCATGGAGGCTTGGATGGCTACGGACGTGACAGGATTGATCAATAATCCATCATAAGGATTCTCGACGCTCCCCTTTGATCAATCGATCGCTGTCCGTACAACTCCTCCAAAAAAAAATCCTGTAGGAAAAATATGAGGAGGTATAGAGTATATATTGTGAAAACTTCTTAAACTCAATGGGAAAATCAAGTGAAATTGATACAACATATATTGTATATTATCTAGTTATAAACTCATACGAGAAAACCTTATGTGAGTTTATAGAAAATATTGTGCCAGAGGATATCACCATTTAAAACCCTAGTAGGGAAAATTGAGAGATATGACATTCACTTGTATTGATATTGACTCATTAAAAATCTTTCATGTGAAACCGTGTAAGAAAACTCATTATGAAAAAGAGTGCAATATGATATTTGGACATATTATTATTTAGATTGATACTCCCCCTGAATATATATTAGCAATCTGTGAACAAATCACAAGATTTTCCAAATGTTTATCAACTCAATATGCTGTAGTACATGAGGATAAAACAAATTGGAGTAATGTAATTAATTGAATCACTCCCGTGTAACCTATTACATATATGCAATACAAGAGACACTATCTTGACAGATAGTAGCGGATGGTTCAATGGAACCGTTACTTCATAGATAATGTAGTTCATCATTCTTTAATATAATATGCACAATAAGTGATGTTTGAGATGTGAAAGTAGCCATGACAATGAAGATGGTCCTCGCGTAAACACTACTTTACCATTAAATCAATCAATATACTATTGTTATACATATTCCACAATGATCATGTCTTGATAGAATAAACAAGGCCTTATGTGCCATAATGATATTTATGAGTATCCTCTTTGACTCTTGGCTAATGGCATCGTGGAGTAGCACTTTAAGCTAGCAAGCTGATAAGTGTCTTGCTAGCACGTTTCATCAATAATCCAATGGATAAATGCAGTTGCATTAATATTTAAAATTGGATGAGACCATAAATATTGGATGTATATGGTTGTCTAATATCATTCGATACTGATATAAAATATCAATTGGATGTTAGTTAACTGATAAATAACATTCCAAAGGGATTGTGCTAGAGTTTGTAAACTTAAGTATAATTTGGATTTACCCAAATTATTCATCTCAAATCTTGTCATTACTTTATTGTATGTTCTTTGGAGATGATTTGAAATCCAAAAGAGACTTCACAATGAACACACAAAGCAATTATCAAGTTTCCTTGCCGGAAGAAATTCTCTAGTTAGCTATACTTCAACAACTTAACTATAGCAAGTCATCAAGTGACTCTAATGATGCATAATATCCATCGTGATTTGAATTTGGATTTAGATGTCAGAATCTATCTAAAACTTTGATTTGCTAATTATATTAAGTGTAGGAACATAATTTCCACATTGCATCGTAAATGATGTCAGGTCTCAACATGGACCAACATGCTACAATGCTTCGCCATTGCAATGTGTAGGAACACAATTTCCACATTTCATTGTAAATGATGTCAGGTCTCAACATGGACCAACATGCTACAATGCTTCACCTTTGCACCACCTTGCGATGAATGTTCCTTTATGTTTCCATATGGAATTGATGGGAAGAAAAGATGTTACTTCTCACTCTATCAAGAAAGTAATTCTATATAATTACCACCTCTACTTCGACAAAGTTGAGTACTAAGGTACCCTACCTAGGATTTTGGTCACGGACTAGTTTGGAGTAATCTCGAGGAGAATATGTCAACATTTTGAAGTCTTTGTATTGATTGAATGTAACCGATAAAGTATGTGAAAATATTATCCTTTGTACCTCCGTATATTTTCCAAACACCAAAGTAAGTAAGGATGTTGAAGTGACCAATGCCTGAATTTGTGTGCACACATGATGCTGGTTTTTTAGTTAATATCCATAGGCCTTGTATAGTACATATCTGCAAATTATCAACCAACATAGGGTTGATTTGCATTTACTGTTGTTCTCCCCCTATCTCGAGAATGCTTCAAGAAGCACTCACGTGACCATACTTTATATTCTTTAGAATTGGGACTTGAGTAGTTTTTATTGGCACCTTCACTCTTTCTGGCCGAGAATTTGATTTAATGAAGCCTTCATGACAAGTAGATGATATTGGTAGAATATTTGCAAAGTATTGCAAATGTAGGATGTTCTGAATAGTAGGTTTAGTTCCTTTAGTATGTGGATATAAGGACTGAATGTGAATGTATGCGACATTGCTTCTGATTTCTGGAATTCTTTGTGGTATAACTCTCCCCCTAATGTCTGGAATAATCCTTTGAATAAGCACGAGCAAAAGAGCCCCCATTGTCATGTGGTGTAGATCCCAAATTTCAAACCATACAATCATCATTGCAGGCATGGAAACTTAATAGCATAATCCTTTTGGATTATTGGAATGATTGAATCAATTATTCAGGATGCTCATGATGTGAGCAATAGTCTTATCAATACATGGTTGTTTCGTGGATAAGAAACACACAAGGGATCATCGTAAAGTTGTATCTATAAGAACCATGTAAAACCTGAACAATTCATTAATGCTTGGATATCACCACATGTATTATCTTGAATTTCTTCAAGAATTTGAGTGGCACACATGAATTTCCATGTGCCACTTATAAAGTGTGTTGTGGTTACAAAGGCCAGAACAAACACTAGGGGACCTGCCGAAGGGGGTTCGGGTCAAAGCAAGCCGAGGGCCCTTCGGTCAGGCCAAGGAGAGTGAGACACTTGCGGGAATGGAGAGGATGGCTCCAAAGGCCTGTACATAAGGTCCCATCAGACTTAGTCTGTATTATGCTCCTAAGTCCGTATCGAATAACTCGTACTAAGGATGTGATGGAGAGATCCGTTACATGAAGGCTGCATGTGAGCATTTATAGATATATGCTCACCTACTCCCTTGGGTGTGTTTACATGTTTGCCCTGATCCTATGTTACATGCTCTATATTCCTATCCAAGGGTACTTTGGTACTTCAATCATACTCTAGGACGCGCCCCCGAGAGTTAGTCTCCGGGACTATTAGGGTGGGACCCTTTCTACTCATACGCCCTTCGGTCATCCCTCTTGCTTCTGAACGCCCTTCTGCCGTACGGTGCCTCCGGTGCCTTGTTGGGCCAGTTCATTTCTGGGCCTCTGGTTCATCTGTAGCCTTCCTGCTCAGCAATGGACTCCAACTAGGCCTAGAGGAGACTAGGTGGTGGGCTTTGCCCCAACAGTAGCACCTCAATGGTGAGATTCGCCTTCGGTAGGACCGAAATCGTGACCATGTGAAATGGCCACCCCCTAGTCCCCCCCCTTTTTGGGCCTGTTCAGAGGCCATTGGCGAGCCCGCTCCCAGGACGTTGTAAATGCCGAAGGGTCATGCAACCAAATAGCAGACACAGTTATCAAAAAAACAGAGTTGTGACATAATGTGAAGGTTGGTGGGAACAACATGGGGAGTACAAAGGGACTCGACATTAATATCTCGTGAGTGGATAAAGTCTTATGCGCAATAAATGGATGCCTCTTCGCTTTCTCCTCCTGCGTCTACCACATGGCATTCATCGGCACGACGTGCGACCCTTGAACGGTCAGATCAAATGAAACAGCGTGAGGCTGAGCCTAGGGGCTATATAAGCAAACTTTTTCCCCCTACAGTGTTCACTTTTCACTTTCACACGAAGCCTCAACCCTAGCATGCCGCCACTGTGCCACCGCACAAACACTGCTCCTTCGGTCCTAACCTTTGGGCTGGAGGATCTTTGACCACGCGGCTGCTGACCACCTCTCTGTGTGCCTCTAGCTTTGATCGCCCTCGGTCAAAATGGGTCCACGCAAGGCAAAGCCTTCGGGCGGTACCGACCCACATCGGGTGAACGACAAGAAGGCAGGGAGCGCCTAGCTTGGGCAAAGCTTGGTTACTGAGGCCCAACTGGACACCTGGGCTGCGGCGCCTTATTCTTGGTTCGAGCGTTCTTGAGCGGAAGTGCCGAAGGCTAACAAGACAATGCCCAAGTCACACCTAGGGTTGGTGGTGTTGTTCGAGCGGTTTTTTGAGGTTGGCCTACGGTTTCCTTGTACCCGTTTTGTTGGAGAGGTTCTGGGGTTGTATGCTCTAGAAATTCAGCAAGTGACACTGAACACCATCATCTTGCTGGCTTGTCTAGACTCGGGTTTCCGTATGGAGATCGTGGAGCCGGCGCACGAGCCTTCGCAATGACGCATCTACCATCCCAATGGGAACATGCATGCCCCTTGGATCCGAGCCTGGTATCTAACTACCATACCATCACCCTTTGGCCATGCCGAGAGCATACAGTCCCTGTGAAGGCATCGAAGCAGCACTGGAGGAAACATATATCATCTGGGTGGTTCTACTACAACGTTGGACCTGAGGGCAATCTACGAAGCCGGAATGTAGAGATCTTGTATATCCCGAAGCCCGTGGTTCCCGAAGACGGTACTACCATGTCCCATGTGCAACTGCTAAACAACATGGCTTGGAAGGTTAGCATGCGGGACTTGTGTAAGGAGTTCTATGTAGCGGACATTGATCCTCTTTGGGATGAGTGGCACATCCTGTTTATTATCAAAGACCCATTTACCGGTGATCTGAGCTTTGCGGCGGATCAACTACCGAAGGTGGACTTCGCGGAGATTGAAAGGAGGGCTAAGTACCTCCTTGGCCCAATCCCGTCAAAGGAGTGGGAACTTCTCAGGGAGGTAGGCTGCCAAAGGTGCACTAACTGCATCATATGCCTGGACCAAGAGGTACAACAACTGGAGGTGCGAACGAAACCGAATCTAGCGCCCGACCGTCAAAGCTATGGCAAAGGAATAAGGTGATAGACAAGCTTGCATCTGCCTTAACCGAAGGCACCTTGGGAGGCGAATCGATGTTGGTGATCCTTATGCCTAATTGAGAAATCCACAAGCGTACGGATGCCGATGTAGCCTTCACCCGAGAGTATTCCAAGGTATGGAATCCATGGGGAACGAGAAGTGAAATTCTATCCTAATCCAATTCTAGTGAACAAAAGAGAAGGATAACAACAGGTTGAGAGGGACCTCTAGCCTTGGCTTCATGTGACAACTTATATCCAAATAATCATCAGACTCCAATATTTACTCTTGTTTACTTCGGGGCATAGTCATCCGAGGTACGGAAAGGGATGAGAAGGGACCTCGGATAAAACTACCATCAACGCCTACGAGCCCAACCTGAACATGGTGGAATATAGAGGATAGCTCAGTGCTATCACCACCTAACTATCGACCACACAGCCCGTGGGGTTGGGAGCAAACTTAGATAATTCTAAGTCTATACATCACGTATACACTTACAATTACTACTCTAACCTTGTTAACTAACATGGACAAACAACCATAAACAAGATATAAATAAAGAAAGCTTCAATGATTAAATGAACAAAAGAATGTCTACATGTTACCCGGGCGAGGGACGAGGGACTCTACCCTTGGTGGAGAAGCATCCTCAACGCACAAGGTGGAGAAGGAGCCGACATCCCCGGCTCCCTCCCAGAGTTATACCACTCACTCTCACTCCCTATTCTAATACATTTCTGCAATGTGGCGCTTGTTGTTCTCCTCTTCAATTGTTGATCTTTTCTACCGAATTTCCCTTCTATGTATAGGTGGAATGGCCAGGGGGGTATGTAGGTGAAGGAGGGTTGGTAGGCCAAAGTCGCTCTTGGATCGTGTCGGTTTCCCGACCGACCTTCTCCCGATGGCTAGGATTGTGTCCTGAAGGCGGTTGTTGGGTCGGTCTCCACCGATTCTTCATTTTGGGGCTGATAGGCTTTATGGGCCTCATGGGCTGACAACGCCGGGTGGCAAGCCCGTCGGGCGGCAAGGTCCGCGAGGCGGCACAACTCTTTGGGCGGCAAGGCCAGACGGGCAGCGACTCATTTTTGGGCGGCAGCCCTTTGGCCTTGTGGTCTAGTTGTCCTTCGCTTCTCCCAGTTAGGCCATGTGTCAACCTACTTCCTTTGTCTCTTTTAAAATCTTTTGGACCGGAGTTAGGAAACGGCTTCATGGCCATGGTGTTTGCATGTTGGCCAGGTGAGGGGTGAAGTTCTAAATTGGTCGGTGGTCCTAGGTCATGTTGTCATACAACCGGGAATTGATTGAACACTTGACTTACCCTGTCGGGTGATGATTACTTATGATTCGGCCAATTGACAATTTTACTTGGTGATGACCTGACCGGGTGCTGATTCTGGCTGTTAACGACCGTGTCGGCTATGAGAAAATGGCTGTTTCATAGCCGTGATCGACCGACATGGTATTTTTACATGTTTTTGCATATTTTGACCCTATACCACCTGCAACCACATATTTCACCAAAACTTGTGGAACTCATGAGTACAAAGATTATTTTCATTACATTATTAATTAAAATCCACCTTTTTATTGCAAATTAGTAGTTGAAAAAGGGAATTTATGACTACCAATAATCAACAAAGACAACTTCAGCCCCCAAACGGTACCAAAGGCTTCGCAAGCAATTCGACGACTAGAACTTGGTGGGTCGGAGCGCCCAATCGGACATAGAGCCGGCTGTGGACTCTCAAGTGACCTTATCGATTCACGTGCCACTGGGCTCACATGATATTAGAACACCGATTTTGACTATCTCCTCGAGCGTGAACCCGCTACACGTGCTAGCCGGAAGCATCCCGGAGACTTTTCCTGCACAAAGTGCTGGTTCAAAAGGTGTCGCCTTGCCACTTACACGCTCACTAGGTGTCCAGAAGCCAAGTCTGGATTTCGGCACAGATAATCCTTCGGCATGCTTAGGTACGCAACCACTCATAGCGTTAGTTGATCATTGTTTAATGCAAAATTCTAGGACCGTGATCTCACCCTTCATTATCGCACAGGTGGGCGAGCCCCAAGCCACACTGCGGTGACACTTGAAACAAGCGCCTTGTCCCCTTCGACCAAAGACTCAAGCATGGAAGAGGGAGGACAGCACCGAAGAGGACAGCGAAAGCAGTGAGATAGTTGCTCCACATCCCAAGGGCCACATACACAAAGTAGAGGAGGAGGAAGAAGGTGAGGACAAAGATGACCAGGGGGAGGATGAGGGAGATGGCGTGCAGATGAGGGGACTGAATGGCTGCCTTCGGAGTTCCAGAGACCATCCGGGGGCGGTAAGGTATTCATGGGTGTGTTGCCTTCAGGGGTTGTTCTGGACGACATTGGGACCGTTCTTTGTTCCGAGGACTTCTCTAGGAGGGCTGAAGCCGTCGTGGCTCTAGGTTATGCATCCTAACTACTTGACTTGTGCAACGTTGAAAAAGCTTTGGAGAGAGTGCATGCCGCATCCACCGTAAGCCAACTTGCTCGAATAACCGACCAGGCACACCCAATTCTTTAAGATTTATGCGATGAACTCTCTCTGGTATTCTTCTGCCTTATAGACTTTATATCACAAACACAGGGTGCATTACTGGCCCGCCGTCTGGAGGCCAAACTATCGCCTGCCAACAAAGTAACCGAGCTCCACACCCAACTGACTGACAGCAATGCGGACTGAAAGCAATGCCCAACTGGAGCAAACCAAGGTAGGAAGCAAAGGGGCCAAAGAAGCCCTCACAAAGGCCACCGATGCGCTCTCTACATCTCAGGAGAAGGTTAAGTGCTTGATCGAAGCAGCCCGCAAAGGCAACACAGAGCTAAACCAGCTGCGTGAATCCAATCGTCTACTTGGTGCTAACAACCTCGAGCTGACAAATGATATTCAAAAGTTGACCCGAGCCCAAGAAACCACCCAAGTATACATTGAGGAGTCCGGAAAAATGAGCAAAGGGCTATTTGGTTTAATCGGACAACTCCATGAGTTTTTTAGGGTAATGCAGTTGTCCTCCCGAACGCTGGCACATGCCCAGGAGAGGGCCTGAAAAGCTTGAAGTGGTTGTCTCAGGGCTTGGGCAAGGCGAAGGATGGGTTGCGCACATATGGTACTATCTGTGCCTAAATCGGCTGGACAGTAGCTTACGCGACCATGGAGTCCGTTACCATGGCCAGTGAAAGGACCGAGTGACCGAGAGGGGGGTGGGGTGAATCGGGAACTTGCACTATCTACCAAATTCACCAATTCCTAAAACTGACCACTCAAAACAACTCCTACACAATCCTAGTGATGATCACACTAGCAAGATAATGAACCTATGAAAGGAACAACAACCTAAGCATACTAGAAGATCACACAAAGGCAATACAACTCCTATGCAAGCTAGTAATAAAGAAATGCGGAAGCACACCACAAGCTAGCAAGGGAGCCTACTCATGCAATTCTACAAGATAAGTAACTAGTGCACACAAGCATTAGTAGTACAACACATACAAGGGTAAGCAATCAAGCCAATGCAACTCCTATATATGCTAGTGATCAAATGCGGAAGCACAAACACTACTAGCAAGTAAAGAGCCTATTCATGCAAGTCTACAAGGTAATCAACTAGAACAAGGCAAGCACACAAGCATGAATAGCATGGTATGTAAGTGCGGAAAGTAATGCATCAAAGTAAGGAGTAGAGTAAGAGATGGCTCATAATTTTCTCCCGAGGTCTCGGAAGGATGGTGCCTTCACCTACTCCTCATTGGACCACTCCCGCCGGAATCCCGGTCCCTCCCGCCACCAAGTGGAGTTCTCGCCCATGAGCCCGCAATCACTCCTAGAGTGAAGACATGGTGTGCATCACCACTGCACAAAGCACAAGCTGGTCTCCCTCGAGAACTTGCCAGACTCCCCGAGCCGATACGGGTGCTCACTATTGATGCCCCTTTCACCGACGGGCACAAACCATGTACAAACATTTGATGGCCTTCACAACCGATCATGATAGGCTCGATCGCCGACACCTAACCGGTCTAGGTCCCACCATAGACCAAGAGTAACAATCTTGATCACACCCTCAAGGACACCCCAGCCTTAGATGTGCAAGATGCTCAAGTTACTCTCCACTAGCACTCTCAAGATATGCAATATCTCCTCCTAGTGCTATCCTCTTTTCCTCTTGGAACTTACCAAATGCACTTAGGTATTCCACTGGCCAAGAGAGGTCCCAAAGACCCCAGTAATGAAGTTATATAGGCTCCCAACCTCAAACTAGTTGTTGCTTCACGAAATTAGCTTCCTGGGCCTGCTAACTGGACAGTCTGATCACTGCCTGATCGGACAGTCCAGTCACTGCAGCACAGTGCACCAACGACTCTGACCCCTGCTGATTCTCCTGCTGACCAGACCGTATGGTCACCTGGTCGGACCGTCCGGTCCATTTCTATCTCTAGTCCAGAAACATTTCGTGCTGAAGCTTCCTCTCTGCCCTGTGCAATCCC
Source organism: Eleusine coracana subsp. coracana (assembly GCA_032690845.1). Classification (NCBI taxonomy): domain Eukaryota; kingdom Viridiplantae; phylum Streptophyta; class Magnoliopsida; order Poales; family Poaceae; genus Eleusine; species Eleusine coracana. Next base: position 41,749,142 of record CM064434.1, read on the forward strand.
TATTGACTGGACCGTCCGGTCAGCAGGCCGGACCGTCCGGTCTATACAGGATCTACCACAGACAGACTCCTCGCTTCCTTGCTGTATCCTCTAGACAAATCCACATTGTGACCGTATAGTCCGGTCTCCACTGACCCCTCTATCTGGTCTCTATGTCCAGAAGCTAAAACTTGTCGTCCTCGCTTGACTTTGTTTCCCGGCTTCTCCGAACAGCTCCTTGGCATCTCCACTATCACCTAGTGCCTGTGATTTCACCGAGCAACCTTGCGCATCACCGACTAGACATGACCTAAGAGAATGACTTAGGCCTCCTTGATAGTCCGGTTTTTCCTATGGACTCAAAGCCCTAACAACTAGTCAAGTGTACCAAACACTTGCACCATAGCATGTTTTCCGCTTTGATCCATCTTCATCAACCCTTGGACTCCATCAAGTTCACAAGCCTCCATGCTTGTGGTCATTGTCATCAATCGCCAAGGACGCTGTTGACAATCATCATAAGATAGAAGAGGTTTACTACACGAATAACACTCATGTAGATATTAGTCATATTTCATGTTCATCATTCATCACCAAAACATCATACCTTGGGGTGACCTCAATGGTCATGAACCTTACAATCTCTCCAATTTTGGTGATGGATGACAGCACTACATATGATGATCCAAAACGGACGAGCAAGAAAGAACCAAAGGAAAAGAAAGGATTGAAAGGCTTACCTTGGTCCTTACATTGGAAGTAGTCTCCCCCTTGAGATGTGCTAGCTGTTGAGGGAGAACTACCCACTTATTTAGTGCACTTGGATTTCCATCTTGAGCTGAAATTGCACCCGTCTTGGTGTCGTGGTAGTCGATCTTGTTGATGTAGACACGCACCAAGGACGTAGATGCTCATGTCGGTGAAGGTGTACATTGTCGCCATAGACATGCATCAACGTTATTCTTCTCCATGTTGGTGTAGATGTTCATCTTGATGTGATTTTCATTTTCTTCTCCTCCTTGTTGCTATTTTGGCTTTTGGATCTTCATGTTCCATCTCCCCGAATCTTCATATTCTTCTTCCCCTTTGTGTTATTGATCATCTTCATGTTCCTTCTCCCTCTTTGATCTAGACTTGGCTTTTGGATCTTCATGTTTCTTCTCCCCCTTTGTCACCTATCACCAAAAACCACACCAAACCGTAACGAAACCAAGAGGCATACGATAGTTGGCAAGAGTTAGGATAACTCCCCCTTTCATGGTGCTCCTCCTTAGTCGCAATGGTGTTCCACCGTAGCTCCCCCTACACTTATGACTCAACAAAATATTTTCTCAAATATGCAAGGGTTAGTCATTTGTGAGGTGGGAATGTATGAGCCACTTGTATTTGAGTCGTGCGAGTAGATTTAACCTCGAAGCTCGGTTGAACATGGCTCAATGGACATGAAGCACAAATATCACTATTTGATCATCTAGAGAGTCATGTACTCACATTGTAAATGAGTAACTCCCCCTAGACACATGCTTGGGAGCATGTATGGTATCACAATGCAAAGATGCATGAATGCATATAATGCTAAAGAAACAAGAGAGAACCGCTACAAACCAAAGTGTCAACAATGAGTTGTTCTCTTCTCAAGCTTGCTCACAATGGACCATTCTTCAAAGCCTTGGGTACACCATGAACCACCTTCCCAAGCTTAACCCATGTCCATTGCTATCTCAAGAAGGTCCGAAGTCAACCTACAAAAGAAGAGAAACAAGCACAAACAAAGACACAAACAACAACAAACAAACACTATACATATTTACAAAGGACAACCTCAAGGGTTACTCATGTGAAGTTGGAGAGGTCGAGAACATTGAGTTCTCCCCTTAGCTTGTTTTACGTCTTCTCATCGAGTGGCTTGGTGAAGATGTGTGCCTATTGTTCATGAGTTCGCACGCTCACTAACTCGATGTCCTTCTTCTCAACATGGTCTCTTATGAAGTGATGCCTCACTTGAATGTGCTTTGCATGACCATGATCTCTCGTCTTGAGGGCCATCTTGATTGCCGCCTCACTATCACAATATAGTGGCATTTGAGTATAGTTGAGACCATAGTCCAAAAGTGTTTACCTCATGTAAAGGAGTTGTGCACAACATGCTCCCGCTGCCATATATTCCGCTTCGGTGGTAGATACAGCCATCGAGTTTTGCTTCTTTGAGCTCCAAGATACTAGAGATCTTCCAAGAAATTGGCAACCTCCCGATGTACTCTTTCTATTCACTTTGCAACCCATGAAGTCCGAATCCGAATACCCAAGTAACTCAAAGCTTGTTTCTCTAGGATACCATAAGCCCATGGTAGGTGTGTACTTGAGGTATCTCATTATCCTCTTCACGGCCTTCAAGTGTGACTCTTTTGGATTTGCTTGGTAGCGTGCACACAAGCACACACTAAACATGATGTCCGGTCTCGAAGCAGTGAGATAGAGCAAGGAACCAATGATAGATCTATAGAGCTTGGGGTTCACCGGTCTCCCTTTCACATCATCATCCAAGGGTTCGCTTGTAGCCATAGGAGTGTGCAAGGGCTTGCAATTTTTCATGTTGAATCTCTTGAGAAGATCCTTGGTATACTTCTCTTGATAGATGAAGTTTCCCTCTCTCAATTGCTTGACTTGGAAACCAAGGAATACATGCAACTCTCCAATCATTGACATTTGGAATTCCCTAGCCATCATATCTCAAAACTCTTCATTGAACTTCTCATTGGTTGACCCATAGATGATATCATCCACATAGATTTGGCACACAAAGAGATCCTTCCCAACATGCCTTGTGAACAAGGTGCTATCAATGCATCTAATGGTGAATCCATTTTTGAGTAGAAAGTTTCTCAAGTGTTCATACCATGCCCTTGGTGCTTGTTTGAGTCCAAAGAGAGCTTTCTTCAATTTGTATACATGTCTTGGATGTTTTGGATCTTCAAACCCCGGAGGTTGTTCCACATAGACTTTCTCATTGATCTCTCCATTTAAGAAGGAACTCTTAACATCCATTTGAAAGAGCTTGAAGCCATTGTGTGATGCATAGGCAAGTAAGATCTGAATAGCTTCAAGACGGGCATGGGAGCAATGGTTTCTTCAAAGTCGATTCCCGCCACTTGAGAATATCCCTTAGTCACTAGGCGAGCCTTGTTCTTGACAATTGCTCCTTTCTCATCTTGCTTGTTCTGGAAGACCCAATTGGTGCCAACCACATTATGATTCTTGGGCCTCTCAACCAATTTCCATACTTTGCAGCTCTTAAAGTTGTTCAACTCTTCTTGCATGGCAATAACCCACTTGTGATCATCCATAGCTTCATCAATGGTAGTGGGCTCAATCATAGAGATGAAAGAGAAGTTCTCAATTTCAACATTGGCCTCATCATCATTCTCTTCACTAACATAGTTGGGCTTATATTGATTTCTCCTTGTCTTAATCCCTTGAGATGGACTCCCAATGATCAAGTCTTGTGAATGATCTTTGTTGATGGCTTTGGGTCTAGGATGGTATTTTCGTTGAGTGGGAGGAGCTCTAGGTGAAGTATCTTGTGCATCATGGATAGTTTTCTCTCTTGATATATGAGTGTCCTGGATCCTAAGAGAGGTGGAAGAGTCACTCTTATGCTTACTTGTTTTGGACTTTGAGCTTGAGGTGAATGGGAGGGTATCTTGTGAAGAGCTAGGAGAAGTGGCTTGTGGTGAGGTCTGTGGGGAGGTTTGTGGCTCACTTCTCACTTGGGTTTCCTCATCATTTGGTGAGTGAACTCTCAACGAATCTTGGGAGGAGCTTGTGGCAGTATTTGTGGCATCTTGGGTTGTTTGTTGTACCACAGAGGAGGAGGTTGATTGAGGTGGTGGAGTAGAGGGCTCATCAATATCACCATCATTGTCCTCGTGGGGTAAAACCATTGCCCACAGGCATGTTCCTCAAGGCTTCCCTCATAGGCTCATCCCCAATGTTCACTTCATGAAATTCATCCTCCTTTTGAGAAACATTTGACTCATCAAATTGCACATCATAGGATTCTTCCACACACCCTGTGGCTGAGTTGTAGACCTTATATGCTTTAGAAGTTCCAGAGTACCCAACAAGAATCCCTTGAATGCCTTAGAGAATAGGCAAGTGCTTGGTGGCATATTGCTTGATTTGAAGTCCATGACATACAAGTTCCCATGCCTTACTCCAAGAAATACTAGCCCTCTCTTACCATTCTCAATCATGGCACCATCCTCATCAAATGTGCACTTGAAACCCATGTCACAGAGTTGACCAATAGACAGAAGGTTAAAGTTGAGGGTTTCCACAAGAAAGACCTTTGAGAGATAGAGGTCATTTGTGATGGCCACCTTGCCCGAGCCTCTAACTCTACCCTTTGAGTTATCCCCAAAAGTCACCTTCTCACTGTCTTCGTCTTCGTCAATGGTGGTGAACATGGTTGGCTTCCCAGTCATATGTTGAGTGCACCCACTATTAAGAATCCAATGAGTACCTCCACTCTTATAGTTGACCCTGGTGGTGGCCAGAAGACAAGCACTAGAGGAAGGGGCGTTAGTATCCAAAGCATTACTAAATTGACTAGCACTAACCTCATCGTGTTGAGAAATAACACCATCCTCATAGATAGGGATTCTTGCAATCCCATCCTGTAGTCTCCTCCTAATAGGATAGTGAGGAGCACAACACCTCCAATGTCCATGACCATCCCCCATGTGCACATTGTCGAGGTCGATGTAGTAATGGGGAGGATCATAGAGTCCAGTAATGTGCTCAAGCACGTGTCCCACTTATGAGTGGAGCACGAGTATCATCTCCATTGCTCTCTCAATTGAGAGCTCATGTCTCCTATTGACTACCTCCTCAAGTAAGAAACCCCTCTCCGGAGTTGTGATTTGCTGGAGGAGCTTGTCGATCACTTCATGAGGTGCAATACTTTGAAGTCCTCTGAAGGAGTTTATCCTACACACAAGATCATAGATGCTCAATAGATTCTCACAAAGGTCATCATTTGGATTTCTCACAAATTCACCAAGTTCAAAGAAGAGATCCTGTTGGTGAGCTCGACGAAGATGCCAAAGATGATCTTGTGGTGGAGGAAGTGGAGGAGGTGGAGGCGCCGGAGCCGAAGCCACAAGATTGATCATCTCAAATGATCGAGCGAGCGTTGTTGTTGGTGCTCCCCCTACGCCAATGCTAGGTCCACCCAAGGTGCTTGGAGTAGAACTTGGAATGACACTTGAGGTAGAGCTTGACGAAGCATCCGATCAATGTCTTGCTCCGAAGGGGTTGTAGAAGTTGTTGCAAGACAATCTTGTGGAGGGATCAAAGAAGTTTGAGCTCTAAGCTACTTCTTTTCCTTTGCTTGAAGATGCTTCATGGTTTGTCTTGGATGTCTTCTTATTCGCCATGCTCGCGGTGATCTCCTCATCCTTGAAGAGTAGCTCAATCACATCCTCAACGGAGAGACTCTTCTCCATGAGAAGGTCAAGGGTGACGTAGAAGAGCTTGCTACTCGGAAGCAAGGAGAGGATCTTCTCAACTAGCACAATCTTGGGGAGCTCAAAAGAAGTTGCTATAATTCTGTCCACCAAACCTCGCAAGCAAATAAGAGAATCAAGTAAGTCCTCATTGTCATTAGCATGAAATGCAAAGAACTCCTCAACAAGGGAACTACTAGCATGATCAATAAGAGGCTCACAATCATCATCAATACTAGTCATGCTAGTGGAGCAAGCAAGATCAAGAGACACACCATCAATCATTACATTAGGCACACTAGTAGAGCAACCTATCAAGCCATCACTAGAAGAATCTAGGCACTCACTAGAACTAGGCACATCAATACAATCATCATCATCATACACATGATCATCGGTAAAGGTATCGGCAAAGTCCACAAGAGTATCCATCAACTCATCTGGAATCATGGCATTTAGGTAGCTTTTAAAGTGATCCTTCCCTGAGCCATGACCCGGCCCCGAATGGGATGACATCCCAACTCAATACGGTCACTACTCAAGGCGGTTAAGCCTCATGATGAGCACTTGGCTCTGATACCACTTGAAAGGACCGAGTGACCAAGAGGGGGGGGGGGTGAATCGGGAACTCGCACTATGTACCAAATTTGCCAATTCCTAAAACTGACCACTCAAAACAACTCCTACACAATTCTAGTGATGATCACACTTGCAAGATAATTGAAGATGAATCTAGGATCCCCTAGTGGGCTTTGGTGTATGATGAGGAAAGATTAAAAGTGTGCTAACTTGTTTATGAAGTAGATGTGCAGATAATCAAAATTGTTATATAATCCCACTTTTGCAAGATGTTGTTTCCTCCCAAAAAGAAAGGAAAGGATATGGACTCAAAAGCACTTCAATGATTAGTTCTTTTACTTATTTTGAGTCATAGGTATGCCAAACTATAAAGGGGGGTAAAACAAACTTGCTAAGAAGGGAAATGTGTGTGCTCAAGCCTCCAAAAAGATTTGTGAGAAGTATAGCCAACAAAGCCCTAGAACCAGTCTTTTTCTGAGCCAAACAGAGAGTGATAGAAGTTCCGTGAGCCCTCTCAGGAAGTTCTGTCAGCGTCGGGTTCCCACTTTCTGTCCTCCCGAGGGTGACGGAAGTTTCGTCACCTCCTGACGGAAGTTCCGTCAGCCTCGGGTTCCTACTTGTTGCCTTCCCATGAGTGATGGAAGTACCATCACTCCTTGATGGAAGTTCCATCACCAGAATCTTTGTGGCTCCCACGGAAGTTCTGTGAGCTCTGTTCTTGTCAAACCGAGAGTGACGGAAGTTCCATCACAGCATCTGGCTTCCAACCAGGGCTCATGCAATGGCTAAATTTGAAATGATGGAAGTTTCGTGGGTAACCATAGAAGTTCCGTTAGACCCGGAAAACAGCATAACGACTAGTTTTTGGAGAGCCTCCATTTATAGCTCACCCCTTCCTCCATGGGAAGGGTTGGATTCCTTGCCATTTCACACACTCTTCAGCTAGAGCTCTCCCCTCTCACTCCTAGGCTTGTTCTTGAGATTCAAATCCAAGTGAGAGAGAGATCCAACCACAAAAACATTGAATCCATCCATTCAAAAGCTTGAGCACATCTTTCCCTCCCCATCAAGATTTGATTTTCTTGTAACTCTTGGAGACTTGGTCTCCTAGACGGCTAGGCGTCGCCCTTGAGCTCCCAACTTCGTGTGGTGAGTCGGGGATATTTGTGAAGGTGTGATTTGCCTCCGGAGGATAAGAATCAAGTGGAGAAAGATATCCGAGCATGATCTTTGTGATTGCTTGGCGGGGAAAAGGGTTGAGAGAGACCCAGCCATTTTGTGTGGCTCCTCAACAAGAACGTAGGAACTACTTTGTGTGGTTGCCAAACCTCGGGTTAATTCTTGTGTCTCTCTTTACATTCCCACTTTTATATTTATGCTTGCTCATTTCTTTCGTACTATTGTGCTTGTATCACTTGTTATTTGTGTGGGTAGTTATTCAATCAAGAACTCTAGGTTTACATTGCACTAGCTTCACTTCTATCAAATTGGTATTTCCTTCTCCTTGTTATCCGTGTTAAATTCATTGTTTAGAGGAAGGTTAGTGAGAAGTTCTATCAATTGATAGAACTTCCCTGGTGACGGAAGTTCCATCATTACTGATGGAAGTTCCATCAGTCATGTTTATTTGATAAATTTTTAGTGTTTTTTTCAGGATTATTTTTAGATTGCTTATTCATACCCCCCCCCCCTCTAGGCAACTTTCAATTGGTATTAGAGCATGAATCTTCTACAAGGCTTGAAAGCTTGAAGATTAGAAGATGTCGAAGCCGGGATAAGGTGACAAGCCTCAAAATCTTACTTCAACAAGTAAGGGAAATGAGTTGCACACATCCATCGCCTTCAATTATGCCGATGTGGCAAATATCCATGGAAGTGGAAGTGGAAGATTGCCTTACTTTGAAGGCAAGGATTTTAGTTGGTACAAGCATCGCATGAAGATGTATCTCATGTCAATTGGTCCACCAATTTAGGAAATTGTGGAGAAAGGATACACCTTGGAAGACAAGGACAATCCTACAACTATGGACCAACTCAACGTACATTGCAATGCTCAAGCGGTGTCGGCCATTCTCTCTTCCTTGAATCCTAAGAAATATTCAAGAGTTGCTGGAATTGAGAATGCCTGGAAAATGTGGAAGAAGCTTATATGTGCCCATAAGGGAGTGGATGTTGTGAAGAAGTCAAGACTTCAAGTTCTCAAGAATCAATTCAACTTCTTCGTGATGAATAAGGGAGAAGAGCCTCAACAAACTCATGATAGGCTCATGGACATTTTAAATGAGAGAAGATCCTATGGAGACAACATCAAAGATGAGGAAGTCAATTATAAGCTCCTCATGGCTCTTATGATGTGGAATCCAACACTTTGCACCATCATTGAAGAGAAGGATGGTTTTGAGAGCTTCACAATGGATGAAGTCATTGGAAGAATAAATTCCCACAAAAGTCGTGATGATGAGGGCAAGAGAGTGAACGTGCTCATAGGAAATGAGAGCACAAGCAAGAAGGACTTGGCACTCAAAGCCAAGAAGACTCAAGATGATGATGATGATGATGATGATGATGATGAAGAGAATAATGATGAAGAAGAAGATGATGAAGAATGTTCCTTATTTGTCAAGAAATTTGGCAAATATATGATCAAGAATGGTTTCACCAAAAGAAGCTTTGACAAGGCAAAAGCTAGAAGAACACATAGAAGATGCTATGAGTGTCATGAACAAGGACACATGATTGCCGATTGTCCAACATCAAATGACAAGGGAAAAAAAAAATGAAAGGTACAACAACAAGACCAAGCCCAACAAGAAGCCATACAACAAGGGACATGCTCACATTGGCCAAGAGTACATCTCCGATGACGATGACGATGACGAAGATGATGATGGTGGCATTGCTAACATTGCCATTGGTCTATCTCTGGCCAAGAAGTCACTCTTCAACAACCTCATCGATAATGAAGATGATGCCCCTCGATGCTTCATGGCCAAGGAAAGCAAGGTAGCTCCTCACACCGATTTCAATCCCTCTTATTATAGTGATGAAGAGGAGGACTTGATCCCCTCTATGCATGAAATGGTGAAAATGCTAGATAAGCTACAAAGGGAGTTGGACAATCAAGAAAGAATCATTGAAAGACAAGAAGAGTTGCTTGATGAAGAAAGAAGCAAGAACCTTGAGCTCACCAAGCAAATTGAGCAAGAGAAGGAGAAGAACAAGGCATTGACCAAGGACCTTACAAAGGTCAATCAGACAAGTGAATCATGCACATCAATGACTAAGAAGTATCAAGAAAGGTGCAACTCCTTGCAAGAGGAGAACAAGGCCTTAACAAAGGCCATTGAAGATCTCAAGACAAACTCATGCTCATTGCTGAAGAAGCTTGAATCCTCTCAAGCTTCAACAAGCAAGGGTTGTGGAAGGTGCCACAACATTGATGTTGATATGATTGTCAAGCAAGATACAATCATTGAGAAGCTAACCAACCAAGTCAATGAGCTCAAGAAGAAAGCTCAAGTGGAGACTACAACAAAAATAGTTGGTGAGCCAAGGGCCTCTCATGACAAGAGAGGATTGGTGTACAACAAGAATGCATCCAAAAGACGGCACAACAAGAGAATCAACTTTGTGCAAGAGAACAAGGGAAAACAAGTGGAAAAAGAAAGAATCATCAAGCCCAAGAATGCTTCCCAAGTCAACAAGAACACCAAGAACTCCACCATATCCTTTGATGATTTTGATGCCTCTTATGTGCTAACCCGTAACGCTTATGGTAGAGTAGTTGCCAAGTTTGTTGGGCCATATGATGCAAGGTGGAAACCTTGTGTGTGGGTGCCCAAAGTTCTTGTATCTAGTGTTAAGGGACCCAAACCAACTTGGGTGCCTAAAACACGTGGTTAATTTCCTTTGTAGGAATACTCCTCCAGTGGTGCAATATGGGTACTTGATAGTGGATGCTCAAATCATATGACCGGAGAGAGATCAATGTTCTCCACACTTGATCATGACAATCTATCAAGTGGAGGCATATCATTTGGAAATGACAACAAGGGAAAAGTAATTGGTCGTGGACGGATTGACATCACCCATGACCTTTCAATTAGTAATGCTTATCTTGTAAATGGTGTAGGATACAACTTAATGTCCGTATCACAACTTTGTGAAACGGGCTATAGTTGTCTCTTTGACGATGATGGTGTGACCGTCTTTAGGAAGAAAGATTCCTCAATAGCTTTGAAAGGGTATCTAGAGGACAAGATCTATCTTGTTGATTTTATCAACAAAGAAGGATCTAACCTAAATACTTGTTTGGTCACTAAAACTACCTTGGGTTGGCTATGGCATCGCCGGCTAGCTCATGTTGGCATGAGAAATCTTTCTAAACTCCGAAAATGTGGCCACATCGTTGGACTAAAGGATGTTACTTTTGAGAAGGACAAAATATGTAGTGCATGTCAAGCCGGAAAGAAAGTAGGAGCGGCACATCCATCCAAGACAATGATGACAATGACAAGACCATTGGAAATGCTCCACATGGACCTATTTGGACCGGTCACCTACATAAGCATTGGCGGTAACAAATATGGCCTTGTAATTGTTGATGATTATTCTCGTTTCACTTGGGTATACTTTTTGAAGGACAAAAGTGAAACACAAGGTATCCTAAAGAAGTTCTTGAGAAGAGCCCAAAATGAGTATGAAGTGAAGATCAAGAAAATAAGGAGTGACAATGGAACCGAGTTCAAGAACACACAAGTTGAAGAATATCTTGATGAAGAAGGCATCAAGCATGAATTCTCAGCTCCATACACTCCAGAACAAAATGGGGTAGCCGAAAGGAAGAACCGTACACTCATAGAGATGGCAAGAACAATGCTAGATGAGTACAAGACACCGGACACCTTTTGGGCCGAAGCCATCAATACCGCATGCCATGCATCAAATATATTATATCTTCACAAGATCTCGAAGAAAACACCATATGAGCTTCTCACCGGTAACCTTCCAAATGTTTCATACTTTCGTGTCTTTGGGAGCAAATGTTTTATTCTTAACAAGAAACCTAAATCCTCTAAGTTTGCTACTAAGACACATGAAGGTTTTCACCTTGGATATGGAACTAACGTCTATGCATATTGAGTCTTTAACAAAGACACCGGTGTGGTTGAAATCACCCGGGATGTGCAATTTGATGAATCTAATGGCTCTCCAGTAGAGCAAGTTAATTCAAGTGATGTAGGAGATGAAGCTCCTTGTGATGCAATAAGGAATATGGCAATAGGAGAAATAAGACCACAAGACCCAAACTCAAGTCAAAATGAACCATCTTCTTCAAGACAAGATGATTCATCTCCACAAGAGCCACATGATGAACAAGATCGGGGGAGAGACCAAGATCATGGTGACGATTATGGTCAAGGTAACAACCAAGATCAATCTCAAGATGGTGGGGATAGAGACATTTAAGATGATATCACTCAAGAAGAATAAGATGCATCTAGGCCAATTCATCCACGAGTATGACAAAGCATTCAAAAGGATCACCCCGTTGACAACATTCTAGGAGACATCCAAAAAGGGGTAACTACTAGATCCCGAATGGCTACAATTTGTCATCATTACTTGTTTGTTTCCTCTATGGAACCTCTTAGAGTGGAACAAGTGTAGGATCGAAGGACCCCGGCTAGAGGGGGGGTGAATAGCCGAATTAAAAATTAAAAGCTAACTATCCGACTAATTACGGAATTTAAAGACAATTGGATAAAAGCAAGCACAAGACAACTAAACCTAGGTTTGAACTAAAGTAGGTTGACAATCCTAGGTGACATACATCATGCAACTTCTAGTATGTAAACAACAAAAGAACAACACGACAAGAGACAAAGGATATTTTCCCGTGGTATCGGTGATTTGCCGATCACCCCTAATCCACGTTGAGGTGGATCCAAGCGTATGATGTGCTACTCTCCTCAAGTATCCACTTCTCCACCACCAAGAAGTGCTCACAAAGAACAACTTGAGATATAACACAATCAATACCTTGAACCTCTCCAAACCTCGATTCCACTAGGGTTGCTCTTCACCACTCCGGCGAGGCGAGCACCGCACCTCTCACAAGAGTCCGGGCCTCCTTCACACACTTCTTGAAGGGCTCACGGATTTGACTCCTCCAAGCCGTCTAGGAGGCGACAACCTCCAAGAGTAACAAGTCGATGATGTTTGCTTGAGGATCCCAAGTGCCACAATGCTCAACTCACTCAAGTTTAGGGCACTCACACTCACACACTTGCAATCTTTCCACTAGGACTTTGTGTGAGAGAGGAATAAGCTCCAAAGGGTGTACAATACTTTTCAAATGGCCAAAACCCCAACTATGCACGACATAGAGGGGCTATAAATAGCCCATTCTTTGAAAACTAGCCGTTACAGCTTTCTGTGCGCTAGACGGTCTGACCGTGACTCCACACGGTCGGACCGTCGTACAACCCAACGGCTAGTTTGACTTTCAAACTTGCTCTGACACGAGCCTGACGGTCAGACCGTCATTACCCATGGTTAGACCGTCGGGACACTTTCAACTTTCACCCGAGAACAAATTCTCTGTTGGCACCAGACAAGTGACGGCGGTCAGACCGTGGCTTGGGACGGTCAGACCTTCGGGCCATCTCCCGAGCCACTAGAGAACTCAATCCTCTGGCCGTCTCTGGGGAGCATCCACGGTCAGACCGTGGATCCCGACGGTCAGACCGTCGGGCCACCACCCGAGCCACCCGAGGACCAACTTCTCTGGCCGTCTCTGGGAGGCACCTACGGCCAGACCGTGGATCCCCACGGTCAGACCGCCAGGAGCGTTCTGCCAGCCCTCCTTTCTATATCCCTTAGCTGTCTCTCAACGAACCACTCACAACGATAGGCTTTGAGCATTTGTGGCAACCATGGATACTCAAGGTCATCTCATCGACCCCTCTTGATAGTACGGCATTTAACCTATAATCCGGTCACTCAACTCTAATCTCCTTGTGACCGGCAAAACAGAAAAACCCTATCAAGATACCTTTGCCTTGAGCCATCCATATGTATACCACTTCGTCCATCATTCCATTCCTTATTATGACTACAACCACAATTATCTCAACAACGTAGTTAGTCAAAAATAAGGGTCGTCATTAATTACCAAAACATTAAAGCGGGCCTAGATGCTTCAATCTCCCCCTTTTTGGTAATTGATGACAACATAAGAAGTGATATAAAGCCAAATGGTAAAACTCCCCCTAAATTGGTGCATTGATCAAGATATATCAAACAAGGCAATGCATATTTTCAAAGGAACAAATTGGTAGAGTTTACCTTGTACCATTGGATGCGAGGAGGCAAAGAACAACCAATATATAACAATATTGAACATTACAAGTAAGAACACCCTCATCATCCACACATTTGAACCATTAAGATGAGATGAGCACAGATAAAAGAGCAAATGGTTCAAGGTGCATAAAGAAATTACAATCCAACAAAGTTACATAGTTCAACAAACACAAATAAGTTCAAATGTGCATGAAAGTAAGATATGAGATGCACATGCAAATGCAACAAGATAGATAGATCAAGAATCATGGCTTGCATCTTTGTTTCCTTTTCTTCCCCTGACTCTGGCATCTCATCATAGCATCACTTCTTCATGTTCTCCCCCTTTGGCATCAATTGACCAAAAAATGGTCAAGACTTCAATCATCTTGAGGAGGAGGTGGAGGGGCATACCATGGTGGCTGGAAAAACTCTGGAGGTGGCACTGGTGCAGGAAAGTAGCTATAAATGTGTGAAGATAGAGCATCATAGTTAGACTCTAAACCCTGCATCCTAGTGGTGAGATCATCAATAGAAGTCCTCGCTACCTCATAGGATGTTCTAGCTGCCTCATATGAAGACCTGGCTGCCTCATAGGAATTACGAGCCTCAATACTTGAGGCTTGTATCTGATCAAACCTCTGCATCACAGGCTGAAAGTACTGATCAAGATAAGGGGTCATCCCTGCAAAGAATGCCAGAGGCGGAGGAGCAAACTGTGACCAATCCATCTGGGGAGGTGGTGGCATCTGAGGACCCTGTGGTGCCTGAGGAACCTCTGGCTGAATATTTTCCTCTTCTTCCTCACCTTCTGCAGCTGGTGGTGCTACGAGTTCATGCTTTACCGAGCTAAAAGGCTGATATCGAGGATGTTTCTTAAAAAGATACCGAGTTGGAAAATTGCTCTTCTGGAGAATTAGAGACATAATATAAGGAGCATAGTAAAGACTAGTCCTTACTGCCATGCTGTAGCTCTCTATCTCCTTCATCATCAGGAGGACCACATCAAACACTTGACCTTGCATGATATAGTCAATTATGTTCCAATAGTAGTCCCGAATAGCATCAGAGTTTCCACCTCGAGGATAAAAGGTCATCCTCACTATCTTGTTGATGACCTTGGGCATATAGAGGAGACCACTGACATTACCCAATTTCCTTATGTGAGGATCATCAACATAGTACTGAACCCACTCAGGCTCTTTAAGTAGCTCCTGCTCAAGCACATCAATTTGATCATGAGTGACATTATAGTCAATTTCATTTGCCTCAGCAAACTCTGCAAATGTGGCAGTGAACCTCCTTGAGTTAGTCATCCATGTCAATGTTTTGTTGGAGAAATCAACTTCAACGGTGGCATAAAATTGTCGGATCACAGTTTCATTCCAATCTTGCTTATGTGCCACAAAAGCATGCAATCCCAAGTTTTGAAATTTCTCAAGTAGAGGACTAACAGTTGGAAATTGTGCAAGGTATGACCAGTCTGTGTACTTGTGAGTGAATACAGTTTTGTCCATCAACATACCATAGAATGCATCATGTTGCACTCGAGTGTGAAACTGAGGAGTGGGTGAATCTGGATCCTGAGAGTAAGCCACCTCCTGTCTCGCTCTGTAGTACTCATGTGATGCCCATTGCTTTTTCTCTCCAGTGTATGCTGTGGGATCAAACAACAGATCATCTCCATGTGCCTCATCCATCTCTACTTCATTAGTGGACTGACCAAATTCAGAAGCATCTTCAGTTGCACTTTGAGAGGGAGAATAATCATCATCTGAACGGGGTGCCCTTCTCTTCTTGCTTGAACCGGCTTTGAACACGGACGCCACCACTTTTCTTACGGTGCGACGATTACTGAAAATGAGCAAGCAATAATCATGTATAAGCAACCGATAAGTAATGGTCAGACATACGCATTGGATTGCCATAAGAAAAGGTGAGTTTGTACTCTGTCCTGCCCTGACGGTCTGACCGTGAGATTGGCGGTCAGACCGTCTGGTGAGGTTTGGCTGCCACAAAACTGCACATGGAATTTCTAGCCAAATCCTCAACATGTGCCAACAATTCTTCTCATATAAGTTTAAATAAGTACTATGAAGCTTTTCCATCCATTAATTTCACTAATCCATGGCCATAAGCAAGAATCCCCAAAATGTAACCCTAGCATCAATGTTCATGAGAGCCACCAAATCAATCCTTAAAACTTTGCATAGTTGTTGTCATTAGGTCTAGAAATCACTTTCCAATCATCAAACAATCAATCCATGTCTCAAATATTCTATCCCTAGCAACAGCCCTTGAGAGAGAACCAATGGAAACCATGGGGAGAGAGGAGAAAACGATGAAATACCGGTCACTCATGGCGGAGAAGTCCTCGGTGAGACCGGATCCGCTCTCGGTTGGACCGAGGAGCCTAGGGATGGAGTTCTTCCAATGGAGGTCCTTGGAGGGCAAGGGAGAGCCTTTAGAGGAGCTACTTTCGGTTTTGGGAGAGTTGGAGACGAAGGGGTATGAGGAAATAAGAGAGTCACAAGGGACAAGTGGGTTTTGACTCGGCCGACGCTGGCGGTCTGATCGTGGGCGGACGGTCTGACCGCGGGGACAAGAAGAAAAAAATCTCCACCTTTCGGTACTCAGATGGCTGTCTGGCGGTCTGACCGTGGCATATGGCGGTCTGACCGTGAGGGTGCTTTCAGATTGTTGACAGCTGCTTTCAAGTTTCTCATCCAAATCAATTCAAACCTTCTCCAATCATTCCATACTTTGTTCAAAACGATAGCTTAATGAATTCCATCATATCCAAGATAACTTCAACTCTTCAAGAAATATAACCACGATTCTTGATCATCCATGATATGAATTATGCATGTATGAATGAAACAAAGATAAAAACAAGCAAAATTGCAATAACTTGCACAAGTGTCCAAAAAGATGGAATGAGGATATTTTTGGGAATGTATGAGTCACATAAGCATTTTGGAACCAATATATATGAAGATATACGATCCAATATGCTAAACTCACAAGATGCCATATTAGGTTAGAAAGGTGACCAAAAGAGGTTTTCATGACGAATTTCAAACCCAAATTTCTCTTAAACGATGGATCATCTCAACAAGTTGTGAATACCAATTATGTTTATGATCACCATCATTACAAGTTTTGTAAAAGTACTTTTCTCAAAAAGATTCGACAAGAAATTGAGAGAATAGGTGAGAAAAGGCAAAAGAGGATCTTCAAAAGAGCTCAACCTCATTTTGGTGATAAGAAAAAAACTTCCAAAACATAACCAAGAGGCATAAAAGTATTTTGGAACAATAACAACCATTTTTCAACCAATAGAACCCAAAAATTTGACTTTTTGAACAAAATGAGCAAAAGCAAGACTAGTATGGCATCTTTGTTGATTTGTCCACATTGTGAGGGTAGCAAGACACATGAGTGGTATAGTGCTCCCCCTAAATGTGTGAACTAACTTTCAATGCAACAACATGGCATAAATGGCATGGCAAGATATACAAAATAGGTAATCATGCATATATGAAGAGTATGACATAAAGCAACAAAACAAGGATCTAGGAGATATGTGAGAGGTCAAGAATATTTAGCTCACTCCGTAGCTTGCAAAACCGAGCTTCTTCTAGAGGCTTGGTGAAGATATCCGCCAATTGATCATCGGTCCTCACACTTTCTATGACTATATCACCTTTGCTCACATGATCTCTTAGAAAATGATGCCGAATATCAATATGCTTGGTCCTCTTGTGTTGAACTGGATTTGTAGCAATCTTCACGGCACTTTCATTATCACACAAGAGAGGTATGCAATCAAAGTTAACCCCATAGTCCATTAGAGTTTGCTTCATCCACAATAATTGGGCACAACAATTTCCCGCGGAGACATATTCGGCCTCGGCGGTTGATAAAGCTACCGAATTTTGCTTCTTGGATGACCACGAGACTAGAGAAGTTCCAAGCAATTGACAAGTACCGGAGGTACTCTTTCTATCAATTTTGCAACCGGCATAATCCGAATCCGAATATCCAATGAGAATAAATTGACCATCATTTGGGAACCACAAACCCATATCTTGAGTTTGCTTCAAATATCTCAATATTCTCTTGACGGCAATCATGTGGCTTTCTTTAGGTGCGGCTTGAAACCTTGCACACATGCAAACACTAAACATAATGTCCGGCCTAGATGCGGTGAGGTATAGCAAGCTTCCAATCATAGACCTATATAGCTTTTGATCAACCGGTTTGCCTTCTTCATCAAGATCAAGATGTGCATTCTTTCCCATAGTAGTAGACATTGATTTTGCACTTTCCATTCCAAATCTCTTGAGAAGATCATTCGTATATTTGCTTTGATAGATGAATGTCCCATTATTGATTTGCTTCACTTGTATACCAAGGAAGAAACTCAATTCACCAATCATGGACATTTCAAATTCTCGGGACATCATTTCACCAAATTCTTCACAAAATTCTTGATTGGTTGATCCAAAGATAATATCATCCACATAGATTTGGCATATAAAGAAATCTTTGCCAATTTTCTTGGTGAATAGAGTGGTGTCCACCTTTCCAATTTTGAAGCCCTTTGAGACAAGAAAATCCCTTAATCTCTCATACCAAGCACGAGGTGCTTGCTTGAGACCATATAAGGCCTTGGACAACTTGTAAACATGATTTGGCTTCCTTGGGTCTTCGAAACCCGGTGGTTGCTCCACAAAGACAAGCTCACTAATTGTGCCATTCAAGAAGGCACTTTTCACATCCATTTGATATAGCTTGATCTTGTGATTAGTTGCATATGCAAGTAAAATTCTAATTGCCTCAAGTCTAGCCACGGGAGCAAATGTTTCATCGAAATCCAATCCCTCAACTTGAGTATAGCCTTGTGCAACCAATCTTGCTTTGTTTCTCACAACTATTCCATTCTCATCTTGTTTGTTCTTGTAAATCCACTTTGTGCCAATAACATTGTGATCTTGTGGCCTTTTGACTAACTCCCAAACTTCATTTCGTGCAAAGTTGTTCAATTCTTCATGCATAGCATTTACCCAATCCGGGTCTCTCAAAGCTTCTTCTACCCGAGTTGGTTCACCACAAGACACAAAAGAGAAGTGTTCACAAAATGAAGCAAGTCTTGATCTAGTTTGAACACCTTTGCTTAGGTCACCAACAATTTGATCTACCGGATGATCTTTTGCAATGGCATGGTGAATTGTTCTAGCATGGTGTGATGGAGTGGAGGTTGAGCCATTTTCCGGTTGAAGATTTGACTCACCACCATCACTAGCTTGAGCTTGATCACTAGAGGTTGATGAATCTTGGTTCACTTGAAAGAGAGGGGAAGAGGTCACATTTGAGTCATCTTCATCCTTAGGCCTCACATCACCAATTTTCATGTTCTTCATAGCATTTCTCAATTCTTCATTTCCCACATCATCCAAATTTTCTTGCTCATCTTGTGATCCATTTGTTTCATCAAATTCCACATCATATACTTCCTCTACTAGTCCCGAATTTTGATTGTACACCCTATATGCCTTGCTATTTGAGGAATACCCAAGGAGAAATCCTTCATCACACTTGCTTTGGAATTTTGATAATCTTGCTCCTTTCTTCAAGATATAGCATTTGCATCCAAAGACACGAAAATAGGAGATGTTGGGCTTTCTTCCAATAAGCAATTCATAAGGTGTCTTTTTCAACAACCGGTGGCAATATAATCTATTTGATGCATGACAAGCGGTGTTGATTGCCTCGGCCCAAAAACTATCCGATACATTGTACTCGGAGAGCATTGATCTTGCCATTTCAATCAAAGTTCTATTCTTCCTCTCAACAACTCCATTTTGCTCCGGGGTGTACTTGGTTGAGAATTCGTGTTTGACTCCCTTTTCATCACAATAATCTTCAATTCTTGTATTCTTGAATTCGGAGCCATTATCACTTCTAATCTTCTTGATATTGAATTCATATTCATTTTCGGCTCTTTTGGCAAACCCTTTGAATATGGTGAATACAATTGATTTGTCACTAAGGAAGTACACCCATGTATATCTTGAGAAGTCATCAACAATGACAAGGCAATAGCTATTTCCACCAATGCTTTGATATTTGGTAGGGCCAAATAAATCCATATGCAACAATTCCAAAGGCCTTGAAGTTGACATGACACTCTTGGTAGGATGAGTATTAGCCACTTGCTTCCCGGCTTGACAAGCACTACATAATTTATCCTTTTCAAACAAGACATCATCCTTCATACCAACAACCAAGTTGTGCTTCACTAATTTCTTGAGTTGGTTCATTCCAACATGGGCAAGTCTCCTATGCCATAACCAACCTTTGGATGACTTGGTGAATAAACAAGTGCTCAAGCTTGCATCACTAGAAGAGAAATCCACAAGATAAAGATTGCCATGATGAAATCCCTTGAAGATAAGACTATCATCCTTCACACTTGTAATCACAACACCACTTGATGAGAATTTGCAAATAAGATCAAGATCACACAATTGAGCCACGGACAGCAAGTTGTAGCTCAAAGATTCAACTAGCAATACATTTGAGATTGAGAGGTCATTTGAGATAGCAATCTTTCCCATTCCTCTCACTTTTCCTTTGCTATTATCACCAAAGGTGATCCTTTCATAATCCGAACTTCCTTCTTCAATTGAGGTGAACCTTTTCCCATTTCCGGTCATATGTTGAGTGCATCCACTATCGAGCACCCAATGCCTTCCTCCGGACTTGTAGTTCACCTACAAAACAAGTTTAGTTGTTCTTAGGTACCCAAATTTGCTTGGGTCCTTGTAGATTAGTCACCAACACCTTTGGCACCCAAATGGACCTTTTCTTCATTCCATTTCCAAATGTGCCATTCATGTTTGTCCTAGTATGAACATTATTTTTACCAACAAACTTAGCATGCACAACACCATTGGATGATTTAACAAGCATGTAAGAAGCATCCATAGCAACATTAGCAATTCTCTTACCGATACAATCTTTTGCAAGATGTCCGGTATTCTTGCACATAGAGCAATACAAGCCACTTTCTTTAACAAATGTGGACTTTTTAGCAACAAAGGCATTTTTGTTTTTCTTGGGGATATATCCAAGACCTTCATGCTTGAGAGTGAACCGTTGACACTTCCACATTTCATTAAAAACATTTTCACCCTTATGACACTTAGCAAGAGCATCAACAAGGTGATCAACGGTATCCCTTAATTCATGATTTTCAACAATAAGCAAGGGATCACAAGCATTCACATTATTCATGCAAGTATCAATCTTAGAAGGGCATGGTATAGTAAGTAAATCATCACATGAAGTAGATATGCTAGAAGATGTAACACGAGCAATAGGCATATCATCAATCAAATTGCAAAACACACCGGCATCAATTTGGACCTTGTTGGTGTGTTAGGCTACATAAATCTTATGAGTTTCCTCAAGCTTCTCATGAGTTTCTTTTAGATCCTCATTAGATGACTTTAGCTCATCATAAGCTTCTTGGAGAGAAGAGTGCTTTCTCTTCAAGTCCTTGTACTTGCTCTTTATGCCACCCAACACATCATCATGTTCACTAAGCATTTCAACTAGTTCATCATAAGAAGGCTCATAGTCATCATTGCATACCTTGGATTCACCTTTTGCCATGAAGCAATAATGTGAATCGAATAGGGATGGAGCTTCCTTGATAGCAATGCCGGCAAGACCCTTCTTGGAAGGCTTGTCATCTTCATCATCGGAATCGGTATCCGAACTAGCATCGGAATCCCATTCAACATAATAAGCCTTGCCATTTTTCTTCTTGGAGAACTTCTTGAGAAACTTCCTTTTTACAAATTTCTTGTTCTTTCTTTGCTCATCATTATCATCATCACTATGGATTTTCTTCTTGCAATTTGTAGAGATATGGCCAAATTCTCCACACTCATAGCATTTGTTGTTTGAAAATGGATTCTTCTTGGATGACTTGCCATTTTTGTTGAATCCCCTATATGTGCCTTTCTTCATGAATTTCTTGAACTTCCTCACCATCAAGGCAACATCCTCATCATCATCATCGTCATCGGACCCACTCTCTTCATCATCATCATCGTGAGAGACTCTAGCCTTGAAAGCAACACTCTTCTTCTTCATATCGACTTGATCATCCCTAGACGCCACTTGAGATTGCTTGAAGATATCATGAGTGAGAACTTCACCCAAGATTTCCGAAGGAGTTGTTTCTTCCAAATTTGATCTCACAAGCATGGTAACAATTGTTTCATACTTGGATGGCAAGGCTCTAAGGAACTTATGAGATATATCAACATCGAAAACTTCATGACCAAGATCCTTGAGATCATTCACCATGTTGTTCAATCTTGCAAAGGCGGCCTTCAACTCTTCATTGGGCAACAATGTAAATCCTTCAAATTTGCCCTTGCAAATAAACAACTTGGCACTCTTGACCATCTTGGTGCCCTCATGGGCTTCCAATAGAGTTTTCCACATCTCATATGCGGTCTTGAGCTTGCACACTCTATGATATTCCTCCTTGCATAGGGATCGAATGAGAATGTTCTTGGCTTGAGCATTGGCCTTGATATTTTCCTTGTCGGCGGGTGTGGGATGTGCCGGATCAAGAACCACATAACCTTCTTCCACAATGTTCAACACGGTCTCCCCCACGGCCTCAAGATGAATCAACATACATGTCTTCCAATAATCAAAGTCTTGACCATCAAAGAATGGCGCGTGACCAACGTTCACCGTGTTACTAGCCATAATCCTTCTCCCGGAAGATGAATTCCAATCAATTTAGGGAGAACCGGCTCTGATACCACTTGTAGGATCGAAGGACCCCGGCTAGAGGGGGGGTGAATAGCCGAATTAAAAATTAAAAGCTAACTATCCGACTAATTACGGAATTTAAAGACAATTGGATAAAAGCAAGCACAAGACAACTAAACCTAGGTTTGAACTAAAGTAGGTTGACAATCCTAGGTGACATACATCATGCAACTTCTAGTATGTAAACAACAAAAGAACAACACGACAAGAGACAAAGGATATTTTCCCGTGGTATCGGTGATTTGCCGATCACCCCTAATCCACGTTGAGGTGGATCCAAGCGTATGATGTGCTACTCTCCTCAAGTATCCACTTCTCCACCACCAAGAAGTGCTCACAAAGAACAACTTGAGATATAACACAATCAATACCTTGAACCTCTCCAAACCTCGATTCCACTAGGGTTGCTCTTCACCACTCCGGCGAGGCGAGCATCGCACCTCTCACAAGAGTCCGGGCCTCCTTCACACACTTCTTGAAGGGCTCACGGATTTGACTCCTCCAAGCCGTCTAGGAGGCGACAACCTCCAAGAGTAACAAGTCGATGACGCTTGCTTGAGGATCCCAAGTGCCACAATGCTCAACTCACTCAAGTTTAGGGCACTCACACTCACACACTTGCAATCTTTCCACTAGGACTTTGTGTGAGAGAGGAATAAGCTCCAAAGGGTGTACAATACTTTTCAAATGGCCAAAACCCCAACTATGCACGGCATAGAGGGGCTATAAATAGCCCATTCTTTGAAAACTAGCCGTTACAGCTTTCTGTGCGCTGGACGGTCTGATCGTGACTCCACACGGTCGGACCGTCGTACAACCCAACGGCTAGTTTGACTTTCAAACTTGCTCTGACACGAGCCTGACGGTCAGACCGTCATTACCCACGGTCAGACCGTCGGGACACTTTCAACTTTCACCCGAGAACAAATTCTCTGTTGGCACCAGACAAGTGACGGCGGTCAGACCGTGGCTTGGGACGGTCAGACCGTCGGGCCATCTCTCGAGCCACCAGAGAACTCAATCCTCTGGCCGTCTCTGGGGAGCATCCACGGTCAGACCGTGGATCCCGACGGTCAGACCGTCGGGCCACCACCCGAGCCACCCGAGGACCAACTTCTCTGGCCGTCTCTGGGAGGCACCTACGGTCAGACCGTGGATCCCCACGGTCAGACCGCCAGGAGCGTTCTGCCAGCCCTCCTTTCTATATCCCTTAGCTGTCTCTCAACGAACCACTCACAACGATAGGCTTTGAGCATTTGTGGCAACCATGGATACTCAAGGTCATCTCATCGACCCCTCTTGATAGTACGGCATTTAACCTATAATCCGGTCACTCAACTCTAATCTCCTTGTGACCGGCAAAACAGAAAAACCCTATCAAGATACCTTCGCCTTGAGCCATCCATATGTATACCACTTCGTCCATCATTCCATTCCTTATTATGACTACAACCACAATTATCTCAACAACGTAATTAGTCAAAAATAAGGGTCGTCATTAATTACCAAAACACTAAAGCGGGCCTAGATGCTTCAACAAGCCCTTCAAGACTCGGATTGGGTGATGGCTATGCAAGAAGAGTTGAACAACTTTGAAAGAAACAAGGTGTGGTCGTTAGCAGAGAGACCCAAGCAAAATGTTGTAGGTACAAAATGGGTTTTCCGCAACAAGCAAGATGAGTATGGTGTGGTGGTGAGAAACAAGGCAAGACTTGTTGCAAAAGGCTACTCACAAGTAGAAGGTGGACTTTGGTGAAACTTATGCACCCGTAGCTAGGCTTGAGTCAATTCGTATTTTACTTGCCTATGCTACTCACTATGGCTTTAAGCTTTTTCAAATGGATGTGAAAAGTGCATTTCTTAATGGCCCCATTCAAGAAGAGGTGTATGTACAACAACCTCCGGGGTTTGAAGATCCCAAGAAACCAAACCATGTGTACAAGCTTCACAAAGCTCTCTACGGCCTCAAGCAAGCTCCTAGAGCTTGGTATGAACACATCAAGGGATACTTGACCAACAAAGGCTTCACAATTGGCAAGGCCGATCCTACTCTCTTCACAAGAAAAGTTGATGATGATCTATTTGTATGCCAAATATATGTCGATGACATTATATTTGGCTCTACTAATCAATCTTTTTGTGATGAGTTTGCCAAGATTAGGACTAGGAAATTTGAGATGTCCATGATGGGGGAGTTGAAGTTCTTTCTAGGTTTTCAAGTCAAGCAACTTGAATAAGGAACATTCATAAGTCAAACCAAGTACACTCAAGACATACTCAAGAAGTTTGACATGGAGAATGCTAAGCCTAACAAGACTCCATGAAGACTAATGGACACCTTGGTCTAGATGTAAACGGTAAACCCATGGATCAAAAGGTATATCGCTCCATGATTGGCTCCTTGCTTTATCTTTGTGCATCTAGACCCGATATCATGCTTAGTGTGTGCATGTGTTCAAGACTTCAAAGTGCTCCAAAGGAAAGTCACATTGTGGCGGTAAAAAGAATCTTAAGATATTTAGTTCACACCCCAAACTTAGGATTGTGGTATCCCAAGGGCTCCAAGTTCAAGTTATTTGGTTATTCTGATGTCAACTACGCTGGATGTAAAGTGGATAGGAAAAGCACCTCTGGGACGTGCCAATTCTTGGGTAGGTCCCTTGTGTCATGGTCATCCAAGAAACAAAATTCCGTTGCCCTATCCACGGCCGAAGCGGAGTATGTCGCAGTCGGAAGTTGTTGTGCACAACTATTTTGGATGCGACAAACTCTAAAGGACTTTGGATACACTATGACCAAAGTTCCACTCCTATGTGACAATGAGAGTGCCATCATGATTGCATATAACCCCATTGATCACAATAGAACCAAACATATTGATATCTGACACCACTTCTTGAGAGATCATTCTATAAAGGGGGATATTGATATTAGCTATGTTAGAACTGACAAACAACTAGCTGATATTTTTACCAAACCCCTAGATGAGAAGCGGTTTTGTGAACTTTGGAGTGAACTAAATATTCTTGACTCATCCAACTTGGAGTAGAATCTTGTGCTTTGATTGGTGTATTGATCTTGCAAAATGTCTTGAAAGCAAAATCTTTTCAAAACTTTATATTGTCTTTGATTTCAAACAAAACTCTTTGATTGCTAGAACATATTGTCGACATTTGTGAATATAGCTTTGATTGTTGATTTATTACTATTCACAAGTTGAGACATGCTTTATACTCCTTATGCAACTTGTCCATAAGTTCAACTTGTAGCAGTTTATGCCGTTTTCTAGAGACTGATGGAACTTCCATCACCCATTGATGGAACTTCCGTCACCCTCAAGGTCTTCAAGTAAAAAGACGTTTCTCTGGTTCCAACCCCTTTTGGGCCCAACCGATAACGATGAAACTTCCGTGACCCATTCATAGAACTTCCGTCATCCG
This sequence comes from Eleusine coracana subsp. coracana, assembly GCA_032690845.1. Lineage (NCBI taxonomy): Eukaryota > Viridiplantae > Streptophyta > Magnoliopsida > Poales > Poaceae > Eleusine > Eleusine coracana. Next base: position 41,774,859 of record CM064434.1, read on the forward strand.
CAGAAGTCTTGTGAAAACTTTCGTGACTCCCTCTTGCGCGCACGTCTCAACCCGAGCCTGACGGAAGTTCCATCACCCATCGATGGAACTTCTATCAGTCCCTGGTTAAGTCGCCCGATCCCCTCTCTCTTTATCCTCCAACCGGTCATTCACTCTTTTCTCTTTCTCTCTCTTCTCCTCAAACCCTAAGTGGCAATTTGTGGTGATTTCGAGGTCCAACCAGCAATTCCCTTGGATTTGGTGGAGATTCAACTCCTTCCCCACGGAAATTCCGCGATCTCCATCAACTTTCTCCTCTCCATTGCCCTAGGTATAAGATTTGACCCCTAGATCTTGGTCCTTAGGTCAAATGTTCAAAATGCTCCATAGTTTCACTTTGGCTTAGGTAGAATAGTCACTCCATGGTTGTTCTACCATCTATTATTAGCATTTGGACTCTTACGGTAGGATTTAGGAGTTAGGACAAGTTTTAGGGAAAACTGCAAAATGATAGAAGTTTCATGGAAACTTCCGTCATGACGGAACTTCCGTGATCTGTCACGAAACTTCTGTCACCTGCAGTTCAGTGCCTTGAATCTTCCTTACTTCTTCACTCTTACTTGTGACTCATTCCTAAACGGTCTATGTTCCTCATTTTCTGCCTCTTAGGTGTGTGTGATCATGGCCCGCACCAAGATTGCCTCCTATGATCCATCCATTCATGAGGAATCAAGTGAAGAGGAACAACAAGCTGAACCGACTAAGTCCTCCTCCTCCTCCCATGAGGATCTAGTGCCCCTGGCCAAGAGAAGAAAAGTCGTGATTAAAAGAAGGATGGGAAAGGGAAGCAGTTCCGGTGCTCAAATAGTTTCAGTTGGTCAAGGAGGGCCTCTTCCTCCTAGAAGGGCACTTGATAAAGGGAAGAAGCCAGCCAAAGAGACCAATCCCAATCCTCGCAAGGGCAAGTCCAAGAGCAATGAGCCATTGAACATTGTGAGGGACCTTCGGGTACATGCTCCCGTCTATCCACCTCATCATGACTTTAAAGACTACAGAAAGGATGCAGAGGGCTTGAATGCAGCAAGGAGGCAAAATCAATATCTTGTGACTGATCAAGAAGTGAGTGACCCCCGGTTTCTTACTTGGTTTCACCAGGACTACTACATGTCCATGCTCATTGACATGAACCATAAGAACCGGTTGGCCACTCATCAGTGGATTGATTGGAAGAACATGGAGGACAAGGATGAGTCTACCTTCAATGAGATTGTGGGAGCTTGCAAGGCCAGACATGTATATGAGCTCATGGGGTTCAAATATGATTGGGATGAGCAGGTGATCTGTCAGTTCTACTCTACTTTGTACATTGATGGGAGAGGCTATGTTCATTGGATGACATAGGGTGTGTAGTATGTGGTGTCCCTCTCTCGCCTGGCCTCTTTCTTTTTCTAGAATGATGATGATGCCGCCAGGGACCAGCTCTCATGTGAGTCAGTGTTGAAGGATTCTAAGCTGAAATTCATGTATGAGGACCTTCAACCAAAGTATCTAGGCACCACTCATGGAATGCACAATTTCTACTTCACCCTCAACAGGATGCTTAGGGTGACTATTGCTCCGAAGGGTGGGTATGCCACTTCACTTGTTGAGCACTACAAGAACATTCTTGTTAGGTTCAGAGATGGGGCTGCAGACTTTAGTGTGATGGATTTCATTCTTCAGGAGATCTACTCTGCCTCTCTGGATACAAGGAAGGTGCTTCCTTTTGCCCCATATCTTATGAGGATGATAGAGTCTGAGACTAGCTTGGTTTTTGAGAAGGAATGCAAGCATCAACCCTTGCGACCTCGTGTGCCAAGGCTTACTCGCCCTCATCATGAGACTATCCGGAGGGACTTAGCAGCAGAAAAGGCCACTCGGGCTGAGGCAACAGCACCTTGTGCATCATCCTCCGCTCCACCACCCAAAGCTCCTCGCCGCCGTCCATCATCTCCCATTTCCTCTATGCTCAAGAACATCTTGAATGCTTGTTGCTTCAATGCTAAGGAAAACTGGGAGAACAAGAGGCGCATTAAAAAGCAAGTGTGGCACTACAAGAAAGATCAACGAGCTCAAGGCCATGAGGTGTCTCCGGATGGCTCCGAATGTGAGCCCGATGGCGAGCCACCGGTCTTTGAAGATCCACTTGCCGGCTATGATTGGGATGATATGATGCAAGCACCGATGATGATGAGTGATGCCTTTCTCTTATCTCCTTCTCCTTTCACTTCATTTTGGTGCCTTGATGCCAAATGGGGAGAGATGAGGATGGAAATGATATATGTTTCAGTGGCTTGCTTGTAATAGGATAGCGATGAACCTATGGATTTGTTATCCCTTCTATTTGCTTTGCATGTGAAAACTATTTGTGAACCTTATTGTAATAACTCTATTGTTCTTATGTTATGTGTGGTGCTTGTTTCTATTAGTTTTGTAGAATGATTGTGTCAAGGTTGTGTTGCTTGCTTATTGCTTTATCACGTTGCTTCACTCCTGTACACTTTTAGGCACCCCACTCAGTGCAAAATATAGGGGGAGCTCCCATGTTTGTGCGATTCATGCATATCCTTAGGGGGAGTTCCGCTATATGTTGCTCTTTGTCTCTTTTGATTAACCTCTTTATATCCTTTTAATCTATTGTCATCAATCACCAAAAAGGGGGAGATTAAAGATGCATCTAGGATCCCCTAGTGGGTTTTGGTGTACGATGATGAAAGATTAAAAGTGTGCTAACTTGTTTATGAAGTAGATGTGCAGATAATCAAAATTGTTGTATAATCCCACTTTTGCAAGATGTTGTTTCCTCCCAAAAAGAAAGGAAAGGATATGGACTCAAAAGCACTTCAATGATTAGTTCTTTTACTTATTTTGAGTCATAGGTATGCTGAACTATAACGGGGGGTAAAACAAACTTTCTAAGAAGGGAAGTGTGTGTGCTCAAGCCTCCAAAAAGATTTTTGAGAAGTATAGCCAACAAAGCCCTAGAACCAGTGTTATTATGAGCCAAACAGAGAGTGACGGAAGTTCTATGAGCCCTCTCACGGAAGTTCCATCAGCGTCGAGTACCCACTTTCTGTCCTCCCGTGGGTGACGGAAGTTTCGTCAGCCAAGGGTTCCTACTTGCCGCCTTCCCGTGTGATAGAAGTTCTGTCACCAGAATCGCCATGGCTCCCACAGAAGTTCTGTGAGCTCTGTTCTTGTCAAACCGAGGGTGATGGAAGTTTCGTCACCGCGTGACAGAAGTTCTGTCACAACATCTAGCTTCTAACCTAGCCTCATGCAACGGCTAATGTTGAAATGATGGAAGTTCCATGGGTAACCACAGAAGTTCCGTCAGACCCAGAAAACAGCATAACGGCTAGTTTTTAGATAGCCTCTATTTATAGCTCACCCCTTCCTCCGTGGGAAGGGTTGGATTCCTTGCCATTTCACACACTCTTCAGCTAGAGATCTCCCCTCTCACTCCTAGGCTTGTTCTTGAGATTCAAATCCAAGTGAGAAAGAGACCCAACCACAAAAACATTAAATCTATCCATTCAAAAGCTTGAGCACATCTTTCCCTCCCCATGAAGATTTGATTTGCTTGTTAGTCTTGGAGACTTGGTCTCCTAGACGGCTAGGCGTCGCCCTTGAGTTTCCAACCTCGTGTGGTGAGTGGGGGACATTTGTGAAGGTGTGATTCACCTCCAGAGGAAAAGAATCAAGTGGAGAAAGAAACCCTAGCATGGTCTTTGTGATTGCTTGGCGGGGAAAAGGGTTGAGAGAGACCCGACCACTTTATGTGGCTCCTCAACGAGGACGTAGGAACTACTTTGTGTGGTTGCTGAACCTCATGTTAATTCTTGTGTCTCTCTTTACATTCCCGCTTTTATATTTGTGCTTGTTCATTTCTTTCATACTATTGTGCTTGTATCACTTGTTATTTGTGTGGGTAGTTATTCAATCAAGAACTCTAGGTTTACATTGTATTAGCTTCACTTCTAACAAATTGGTATTTCCTTCTCCTTGTTATCCGCGTTAAATTCATTGTTTAGAGGAAGGTTAGTGAGAATTGACAGAACTTCCGTGGTGATGGAAGTTCCGTCATTACCGATGGAAGTTCCGTCAGTCCTGTTTATTTGATAAATCCTTAGTGCTTTTTTCAGGATTATTTTTAGATTGCCTATTCACCCCCCACCCCCTCTAGACAACTTTCAATAATGAACCTATGAAAGGAATAATAACCTATGCAAGCTAGTAATAAAAAAATGTGGAAGCACACCGCAAGCTAGCAAGGGAGCGTACTCATGCAATTCTACAAGATAAGTACCTAGTGCACATGAGCATGAGTAGTACAACACATACAAGGGTAAGCAATCAAGCCAATGAAACTCCTATACATGCTACAAATGCGGAAGCTCAAACACTACTAATAAGTAAAGAGCCTATTCATGCAAGTCTACAAGGTAATCAACTAGAACAAGGCAAGCACACAAGCATGAATAGCATGGTATGTAAGTGTGGAAAGTAATGCACCAAAGTAAGGAGTAGAGTAAGAGATGGCTCATGTTTTTTTCCAAAGATCTTGGAAGGATGGTGCCTTCCCCTACTCCTTGTTGGACCAGTCCCGCCAGAGTCCCGGTCCCTCCCGCCACCTAGTGGAGTTCTCGCCACGAGCCCGCAATCACTCCTAGAGTGAAGACAAGGTGTGCGTCACCGCTGCATAAAGCACAAGCTCACCTCCCTCAAGAACTTGCCAAACTCCCCGAGCCAACAAGGGCACTCACTATTGATGCCTCTTTCACCGGCGGGCTCAAACTGTGTACAAACATGTGATGGCTTTCATAACCGATCATGATAGGCTCGATCGCCGACACCTAACCGGTCTAGGTCCTACCATAGACCAAGAGTAACAATCTAGATCACACCCTCAAGGACACCCTAGCCTTAGATGTGCAAGATGCTCAAGTTACTCTCCACTAGCACTCTCAAGATATGCAATATCTCCTCCTAGTGCTCTCCTCTTTTCCTCTTGGACCTTACCAAATGCTCTCAGGTATTCCACAGGCCAAGAGAGGTCCCAAAGACCCCAGCAATGAAGTTATATAGGCTCCCAACCTTAAAGTAGTCAATGCTTCACGAAATCAGCTTCCTGGGCCTACTAACCGGACAGTCCAGTCACTGCCTCACTGGACAGTCCGGTCACTGCAGCACAGTGCACCGACGGCTCTGACCCCTGTTGATTCTCCTGCTAACCGGATCGTACGGTCACCTGTCCGGACCGTGCGGTCCGTTTCTCTCTCTATTCCAAAAACATTTCACGCTGAAACTTCCTCTCTGCCCTGTGCAATCCCTACTGACCAGACCGTCCGGTCAGCAGACTGGACCTTCTGGTCTGTATAGGATCTACCACAGACAGACTCCTCGCTTCCTTGCTGTAGCCTCCGGACAAAACCACATAGTGATTGTACAGTCCGGTCTCCACTGACGCCTCTGTCCGGTCTCTATGTCCAAAAGCTAATACTTGTCGTCCTCGCTTGACTTCATTTCCCAGCTTCTCTGAACAGCTCCTTGGCTTCTTCATTGTCACCTAGTGCTTGTGATTTCATCGAGCAACCTTGCACATCACCGACTAGACATGACCTAAGAGAATGACCTAGACCCCCTTGATAGTCCCATTTTTCCTATGGACTCAAAGCCCTAATAACTAGTCAAGTATACCAAACACTTGCACCGTAGCATGTTCTCCGCTTTGATCCATCTTCATCAACCCTTGGACTCCATCAAGTTCACAAGCCTCCATGCTTGTGGTCATTGTCATCAATCGCCAAGGACGCCGTTGACAATCATCATAAGATAGAAGAGGTTTCCTACATGAATAACACTCATATAGACATTAGTCATATTTCATGTTCGTCATTCATCACCAAAACATCATACCTTTGGGTGACCTCCATGGTCATGAACCCTACAGCCAGTCAGCGTGAAATTCACGAGTCAGCATGCCAACTTCTCTCCATCTGCATACCGTCAGGTGCAGGACCGGCTCAGCAGCGTTTACAATGTGCTGGGGCGGGGGTTCTTGCAGCCCTTCAGGAACGAGCTCGCAAAAACCCTATCCCACAAAGCCACAGCTCAACTTGCCGTTGCGGCTGCCCACCCGAAAGATGCCAACACTACCGGGAATGTAGCCGTCGGTACCTCTATAGATCAAGCGCCATCAACCACCGTCCCCATGGTTGCTACTGCCGAGTCAGCTCCGGACGCTGCCTCCAACACCAACCCAAAGATGCCCGTGACGAACACCCCTGCAAGCCAGGTGTGAGAACATTTTGTCTCCCATGCTGCCGCACCTGCTACCAAACTTGTATTATAACTTTTTGTACAGTCTATGCTCTTGCCTTCGTAAGCATCTAGCGCTCCAAAAGTTGTGAAACTATAATCTAGGGATAATTAATGGAAGTTCTATCCAATTATTTCAAAGGTTCCCATGTTTATCCCTTACTTTACTATGAACACCTTAGGAATGCCATGATGACGAGGCCGACCCCTCGGATGTGCCTCCGGATGCCATCATGGTAGATGCGATGCCAATAAGCATAAAGGTGCCCGGGGACCACAGAGCCCCTGGCGACTTCCTAAGCCCCGGAACACAGTGGCGATGGTGGAAATGCGACCACCCAATGGCACACTACCAAAATTCCTACACCACGTAAGTGACTATAATCAACGCATTAAACAAGCATGTCAACATGTAACACCCGAAGAGCTGCTGCGTCACCGCCGTGCACGCGATGTCCGACAGTTGCAAGGCTTGGGTGCTAACAAGCCCCCTGTGCTACCTCAAATCCCAAAGTCCAAGCCTATTGAAATCTCAAGTGATAGCTCCCCAGGCAATGCAAGGGCTACCTCCTCAACCAGCTCATTGAGTCTTGATATTGAGGCCCTTCGGTGCAGCGCCCAAACACCATCGGGTAGTGAATGAATTATAGCTGACTTGTAGCAACGACTGGCGATCTTCGCATGAACAACGTGTCAGTTGCAGTTGTCCGGGGTGACTCTCGAAAAGATTGCAAGGGAGCAAGACGAGCAAAAAGAAGTGCTTGAAGAACTAAGGCGCTTACCATAACTGAAACTATCTTTCGTGATGGCGGCTTCGGACAATTGTATGACCACCTTGTTCGGGCTGACCCACAATTGCTGCCTTCAGCTATTGAGTAATTGTAGCCTTCAGGCTACCCTATAATCATGGCCTTCGGGCTACCCTGTAATCACAGCCTTCAGGCTACCCTGTAATCATGACCTTACAAATGCTCTATTTATATGGAACCATAGCATCATATGATCTATATCCTATAAGGCTTTCTGCCGAGCACCTCATCAGGCCTTGGCAAGCTTCGAACTGTAGTTCAGCATCGGGTAAGTGTCACGCCTGGCTTTCCGGGTACATCCCTCCGTAGCATCGGATCATAGTTGTCCAACATCAGACCATAGTTGTCTAGATGGAGGCCGTAGTTGCCTTTGTAATAAAACCTTGCCCTTCTAGAGACTATTAGGCCGTGGTTTCCTTGGTAAAGAAGCATGAAGCAAAATGAAGTAAACACAAACATGTTTCTGCTAAGCTAATTAACTTCACCCGAAACGCCATATCTCTCAGAGGTCCTGAGATAGCAGCACAAGCAAACATTATATTTAACATGATGGGGGACACAACCCCGTGGCATTTGCACAGTACCGCACCATCTAAAACACCTCTTAGGACATGAACCGGACACACCTCGGGACATACCCTAGATACTTTTCAGGACACAGCCCGGACACTCTTCGGGACGCAGCTCGGATACTACCCCTAACAGGCATGCTTTGCCCTGAGGACACATGCCAAAATGTCTTACCATTTATACACCAAAAAGGAACTCTTCGGGACACAGCCTAAACACTCCTCGGGATGCAGCCCGGATACTACCCCTAACAGGCATGCTTTGCTCGGAGGGCACATGCCAAAATGTCTTACCATTTATACACCAAAAAGGAACTCTTCAGGACACAGCCAAGACACTCTTTGGGATGCTGCCCGGACATTACTCCTTAAAGACATGTTTTGCCCAAAGGGCACACGTTGAAATGTCTTACCATTTAAACACCAAAAAAAAGATGACCCTTTATGCCACGTTATTCTTGTGTCATCACACATAAAACTGCTTCAAAGCATCTGTGTTATAGGTATGAGCCATTGGGGAGCCATTGAGCTCCAGCAGATGATAAGCCCCTGGTCGAATGGATCGATCCACAATCTGATTGGAACCCCGACTCTCAAGGCAAGCTGCTTCCTTGATCACTATTGTTTACCTAGTTTTCAAAACAGCATGATTTGTTTGCAACCGTTTTGCATGCTAACTATTTAAAATGTCACAAGATCATACCTAAGCCCCTATGTGCTTACCTTTCCACTATTAAGCCATAGGAATGTTTTACTACAATGATGATGCTTAGTGTGCTTAGTCACATAATTTCAACTCTCACCTGGACACTATAAAATGAATTTGTGTAAATGATTTAAAATGTGCTCTATGTGTGTGTTTGCAAATAACTCCACAAAACCCAATTTAGCGGGGGCGGGTGTAGGTGATAGGTGCCAGGGGGTAGATTGGGCAACCCCCATTGGGACAGTGTCTGTGGCGGACACAGTTGAGTAGAGACTTGGGCTATGGGTCTCTGTTGTGGTTTTGGCTATTGAGGATCGGATAGGAGGGGGAGGAGGGGGATGGAGATGTCTGCCCCAGCTGCCATTTTAGGTACATTCACGTGACACATGTCTCCAGGTTATTACTTACACACCATATCGATACTGTGGGCTATGGGTCTTTGTTGTGGTTTTGGCTGTTGAGGATTGGATAGGAGGAGGAGGAAGGGGATGGAGATGCCCGCGCCGGATGCCTTTTTAGGTGCATTCACGTGACACGTGTCTCCAGGTTATTACTTACACACCATATCGACCCTATGTGGGTAGTGGCGGGATCTTGATACTTGCAGAGGACTGGCGTTCTAGCCGTAGGCGTATGAGGTAGTGTTAGTGGTTCCCGTTGGTTGCGACCCGACTCCACGAGAAGGATACCCGACCTGATCAGTGGTAGGCCCGTCATAGCTTCAGGACCCTTAGTCTTGCGAGGCTCTGGGGGCTTAGTTTTCGACGTGCAGAAGACGGTAGTCGATGCTTGAGTAAGGATTTCGTGTGTGCTTTCTGTGCTTAGGCTACGACCATAGTCTATGTATGGGGCCACATCATGTGGGTACAGGTGTATCACTCTGCAGAGTTATGATCTATATGTATAGCCGTGTCCTCGGTAATGGGCATCGCCTGAGAGCTTTCATAGTGATTAGATTTGTTTTACTACCTCTTTCCCCCTCTCTTGTTTTGCATCCGGCCTACAGTTGTGGCCTAGTTGGAGGATATTAGCTGGGAATAAAATTTGAACCTTGTTAGGACGTGTTAATCCCAATAGGGCAAGATAATAAAATTGATGATTGAAAATGCTTTGAAATGTTTTAAAAGAAAATGTTTGCCAACCTAGCTTTTCACACTTAGCCTTAACCCCTCCTTGAAATACTTGCATGCATAGCATAATTTGTTAGGGTAGAGCGACTTGTTGAGTATGCCATGTACTCAAGGCAGCACCCCTTCTCGCTTTCAGGAGATGGAGAAGCTAGCTAACCAGACAAGGACAACAAGGAGTAGATTGGTCTCTTGCCTACACTCGAGTTGTTTGTGGAGATGGATCACCCATGAAGACTTCTGCTGTTAATTTTGCTTCCTCATTTGTCTCACCGCTTCCGCTAGATGTCATGTTCTTCTCTCTTGGCCTGCGTGCCATGCTCATGTACCCTAATGATGATGTTTAACTTATGGAGAACGAATCCTGTTGATCTATCTTATCTTTGTGTCTTGATCTTTTTATGCTTTTATGGTATTACTTAGGAATGGTTGTACAAGCTACCCTCCTTGGAGTGGTTGTGAGGTACAAATGGCTCGGTTTTGCTTTTTGGTAAAATCGGGTCGTCACAGGTGGCACTCACCGAATTAGGATTGCAACGAAGAACTAGATCACCCGGGGAGAACTCGCGTAGACAAACCTTCTGGTTGTATGCCTTTTCGAAACTCAATGTACTTGTGTATATTTGCGACCGCTTGTAAGTGGGTTTCTTCTAGAGCGTCGTTTGCCACATCATTCTCATTGGGGGGGAGGGTGAAACGTGCGTAGCGACCCTGTGTGTATCTCCTCCGCTGTAACTGCCTTGGCCCCATACAACAAGTGAAAAGGCGAAAACTCAGTGGAAATAATAACAATCGTTTGAAATGACCAAAGGACGTTAGGTAGCACGTCAACCCACTTGCCCTTCGGCAACCCAACCAGAGCACAAGAGATCCCGAAGAATAAGTTCCCATTCATGCGCTCCACAGCCCCATTAGCCCTCGGATTGACCACCGACACCTCACACTTTTTCACCCCCAAACTGAGGCAATATTCCTTGAACTCCAGTCCTTCGAACTGCCTGCCATTGTCAACCGTTAATTCAAGCGGTACTCCAAAGCAACACACCACATTCTTCTAGAAAACTTTCCTCACATTCCAAGCCGTGATATGAACCAATGGTTTGGCCTCCACCCATTTAGAAAAATACTCAACAACCACCACCGCAAATCGGAAACCTCCGGCATTGATACCCCACCGAGCCATGAGCCATATTGGAGCAATTGGTTGCAATAATGTAGCGGGTAAATACGATTGACATCCCATCCCCTGGCAGCCTACACAGATCCAAACAAGGTCTTCAGCATCATGCACTATCGTAGGCCAGTAAAACCCCTGCCGGAAAGCCTTGGCCACTAGAGCCCTCGGGGCCAGGTGAGAGGAGCATAGCCCTTCATGAATTTCATGCAGCAACGTTTGCCCCTCGGACTGACTAAGACACCGGAGGAGTGGTGCACACGCGCCCCCTTTGTACAAGACACCATCAAGGATCATGTACCCTCGGCACCAATGTAAAATCCATAGTTTTTCATCTCGATCATCTGAGACATATATGCCCTCGGGACAAGCACAAATTGGAGCCTGCCAGTCCTTGGCCAAGATATTCAGGATCCTTCTACCTTTTGCGTCTGACACAATGGTTGCCTCTTTGACACCTCGTGAAGAACATCATAAGGAACTGAAGGTTGTCCAGCTGTAGCCTTTGCTAACATGTCTGCCTCCTCATTTTCAATACGGAAAGTTTTACAAACTTCGAACCCCATGAAGTACTTTTCCATGTCTCGATCCTTAGCCAAGTATCCCTTGGCTAGCTGAGCCGAAACCAATTGAGAATCACAATAAATTACCAACCTCTTCATGCCCAGTGCACGTGCCTGCCGAAGGCCCAACAAGATGCGCTCATATTCGATAGCATTGTTAGTGTTCTAAAAGGCTAACGTTGTTGAGAAACACGGCGTTTGACCCCCTGGTGAAGTGATGACAGCGGAAGACCCTGCCCTGGAGGGCCCCCAAGCACCATCAGTGTATACTGTCCATATAGGATCTTCGGGAACTGCTTCAGCCAGCTCTTGTGCCTCACCATGTGGTGCCCATTCGGCTACAAATTCTATTAGAACCCCTGACTTGGTAAATTTGCGTGCAACAAATGTGATGTTGTACTGGGCAACTCAGCCGCCCATTTTAGCACTCTGCTTGCACTTTTGTCATTTGACAACACATCCCAAAGGGGATACCTCGTTGGTATGGTGATGGCGTGATCATCAAAATACTGCTGCAACTTATGCAATGCCATGATTACCGCGAACAACATCTTCTCAATGACAGTATAATTGCACCTCACCCCAGTTAAGGTCTCTGACACATACTATACCATCATCTACTGAGCAACGCCTCCAACCTGTGGAGCTTCGTACACATGAACTGCGTTGACCGCCTTTGGCGCCGTCGGAACGTACAACAAGAGAGGTGCCTTTGACAACGGAGGCCGAAGCGTAGTAAGCCCCATTAGGTATGATTTAAGCGACTTGAATGCAGACTGTTCCTCACTGGACCATGTGAACGATCGAGGGCCCTTGACTGCCTTAAAGAATGGCATGCTCTTTTCTGCCAACCGAGAGATGAATCTGCTCAGGGCAACCACTCGCCCGGTGAACTTCTGCAACTCGCGAATAGAAGATGGCGATTGCATATCCATAATTTCTTTGATTTTCATAGGATTCGAATTGATGCCCTCCTTGGAAACTAGATACCCCCAACAACTTCCATGAACGAACCCTAAACATGCATTTTGCTAAATTAAGCCTCATACCCACATGCCTGAGATTGGCAAACGTCTCGGCCAAGTCAACCATGTGATTTTTGTCCGACGCACTCTTTACCACAATATCATCAATATAAGCTATTGCACTGTGCCCCATCTGCGACCCCAGTGTTGCTTTGAATGTACTGGAAAAAGTGGCTCCTATGTTCTTCTGACTGAAGGGCATTCGGTTGTAGCAATATGTCCCCCCCCCCCCCCCCCCCCGTATTTGGAAGGCCGTGACAGGCTGATCCTATGCTGCCAACCAAACCTGATGAAACCTTGAATAACCATCCAAAAAACTCATGAGAGCACAACCTACAGTCGCATCCACCAATTGATCAATACGAGCAAGTGGAAAGTCATCCTTCGGATAGTGTTTGTTAAGTGTCGTGAAGACAATGCACATTCTCCACCGCCCATTCGGCTTCTTCACAAACACTGGGTTTGCTAGCCACGTGGTTCTATCTATGGGGCGTATAACACCAGAGTCCAATAGCTTCTGCACCTCAGCCTTCAGGATATTAGCTTTTTCCTTAGTCCACACTCTAATGCACTGCTTAATCGAACGCACCTTCGGATCAACATCCAGGCAATGCTCGATGATGGTTCTATCAATACCCGACAAATCCCTAGGCGACTGAGCGAAAACATCTGCTTATCCTTCAAAAATTGTACCTACTCCCTTTCTGTTTCTTTCGATAATTCCCTCCTTATAAACACTGTCTCATCTAGTCTGCTAGCGCACAGTACGACTTCTTTTGTGCCTTCAATTTATGTAACCTTCAGGGCCCATTTTGGCACAGCTGGAGACAACACCGGAGAGGCCTTGCCCTCAGGTTCACTGGAAATAGCATGTATATCATGTTGCCCGGGAGATGACCTAAACTCCAGCCTTTGGGCTTCTCTAATCCCCATATACTGTAATGACACCCTCTGGCCCTTGCAACTTCATGCAGAGATACCCATGGTGAATCACCGCCAGAAACATTGAAGGACCGAGATGGCAACCATGGGGGTGAATGGGAGCCAATTAAAATTCTTAACAAGAACTTGGCCTATGTCCCAACTTCAACTCGAGCTAACCTCAAACCGAATCACCAAGATTACACACACCAACTTGTGATGTGCTAACCCTAGGAGTGATCTATGATAGATAGCAGAAACATGGGAGAACAGCCAAGACTTGAAAAAGTCAAAGAATGAACTCAGAACAGGTCACGGGACAATCATCGGCAGTGTCGATCACAGATATCGACAGTGCCGATTGGGACCATCGACAGTGTCGGTCATACCCATCGATAGTGCCGATGTGGCACAGAAAACTCTCTGAACTTAGCAGACAACTCGGATCAGTAGTGTCGGTCGATGCTATCGGGAGTGCCGATCGACCCCCGACAGAAAAGAAAACTGTCACGATTTTCCTAAAATCTCTCCAAAACCCAATCAAATGAACTCTAAAATGTGTGATTTTTGGACCAGATGATCATCAACACATCACAACCCAACTCCAGAAAGATCCACTCGATTGGTTTAAGGAATCATCATGAATTTCAGATCTCGTGCCAAGAACACCAAAAAGGGGAAACTTAAGAAAATTTTCAAATGGAAGATGCTAGAGCTATGGATTCGGTCAAGGAACTATGGGGATTTGTTCTAGCTCATCATAGAACCAAGTTTCCCATGAAATCCATCCCAAAAACTTGCCCAAAAGTGAGATCGAAAATTCCCACGAAAATAGCTCCGAAAATAGAGAAAAAGAGAAATTTGGGATTTAGGGAGAGAGGAAGATCTTGAGCACGAAAATAAATCTCATATCATAGAAACATGCTTACAAGATCCATGGATACAAGGCTAGAATGCCACCCTCTTCCTCCCACTATTTGGAAGAGAAAGAGATGTCTCTCACACACCATCTCCTCTCCTCTTACATGAAGACCTCTCTTAGCACTTTGAAATGAGTTCCTAACACAAGGCTAATGGGAAGAGACACCTATCCTAGCAGCCACACCTCTCCTTATATTGGCCTAGGGGTTGTCCTAAAGACCATCCTACCCCTTACCTACAATACACTGCCACCTACCACCAGGGGCAGAACTGTCCATCTTTTTCCTCGTCGTCCGAACACCATCGAGCCATTCACAACTTTGCTTCTCCTTGACGCAGGCTCCGTGATGGTGCCACAATCACCACCACTAGTTTTGAGGCCCAAACCAGGAAACCGCCTTGCACGCTTCTCAAAGCACACAACTTCTCGATGTCGACGCGTGTCACCTTACCCCGTGATCCTGACCACCGGCAAGTCTCTCCCGGTCCCTGTCCATCGGGCCCTCTTGTCACTTGCACCGGCATCCCGCTCGGCTTGACTTGGTCAACATGTCGTCTTCACCACCTCCACGGTTTTGAGGCTCAACCGAGAAACCGTCTGTGCTTCTTGCCTCTCCACGTGTACCGTGTGGATCACCCTTGACTTCACCCGGCATCCCAATCGTCCAGCCCCAAGTCCCCTACTTGTGTCTGATCCTCTCGCTGTTGACAACCAAGTCGACTCCATTGACCTACACATCATGAGACAAGCAAACACATTTCCCATCTCCTGCAACTTCACCAATACCTCCATAAACTCTGGTTAGTCAAAACCATGACATGCACAAGCTCATGCAATCCCCAGATTCCCGCATTTCAACTCAAACACCAAATCAAGTAAAATCAATTACTCATCACATATTGCAAACCATGGCACATATCCACATGGTTTATCAATCTCCCCCTTGATGAGTACATTGACAACATCAAATACTCAAGCACATCAAAATGGCAAACCCAAAGAAAAGGTGAAAACAAGCCATCTAACAAAGTAGGAATCACAAAACCAAGAGTTGGCAAAGAAAGCTACTTAAGACGCAAAGAGTGTGAAAGGCGCAGAAAAGCGCTCGAGATCATGATATGCTCCCCCTCAACTTGTGATAGGTCTCATGTAATGCAAAATGGATTGTTTTAAGTTTCTTAGCATTATTTGTGCATGACCCAATATTTTCTCCCCCTTTGGCAATTAACTCATCAAAGAGGCAAAAGAACAAGCAAACATGCAATGCATGAAAAATGCAAACCCAAGGAGTTTCAACAATTATGCAAACAAGCATTTAACCGTGCTAATCACAAGCATAGAGCTATGAAGTATAAAAGCAATGGCTCACAATCATACAAAGATCAAAAATAGATAGCAAGGCATAAACACCAAGAGCTATACAAGCTAAGCAGAAAGATTGACTAGCTTAGATAGAATCAAATTTGCTTATCCTTAGAAAAATTGCCACCACATTTGTAAGTACTCTCATCCAATGCAAAACAAGCATCAAGTAAATCATAAGAATCTAGCCAGTTTCAATCTCAACTAGGGCAACAAGCATTCGCAGAAAATGAGCTTTACAAATGCTCACATATGCAACAGAGACTCAGCTGATCAGGTGATTATTGTATATCCTCATGTGTCCTCTTATCCATGCGGAGGGTCGCACGACTGGGTACGGCAAACACCCCAAGGCCTCAAGTCACAGTGTTTGGATTTAGCATTTTAGAATTATTCTTGATCAAATGCACTTAGCAGATTATCCAAGATTTATTCACAAGACAAAAGAGCATGCCTTTGTGGCAAAAGGAACACCCGTACCCACAATATTCTATCATGAGATAAACATTTGCAAAGTCTTCCATTTCGCAAACCCAAGATGCCAAAGCCAAGAAATCCTCTAGACTAGCCTCAGCACAAGTTTCAACAAGGATAAAAGAAATTATACACATAGTGAGAATTTTTAGCAAGATTCATTCATAAGCTTCACAAAACGCCAAGTGTACCTTTAAGATTAGCAAGTTGCTCAACTGAGTCTATAACAGGCCATCTAGAAAATCTAAGCATGAGAGATTACCGTCACATCCACACAACTTAGCTCAAGCTCAATCATAGCAACGAGAAATGCAAGAAAGCATAAAATCAAAGCTCATCTACAAGTGCATATATTACATATGAGATGCAATGCAAAAAAGATGCGATAAATATATACAAGAGAACACCAACTCCCCCTCAAATGA
Source organism: Eleusine coracana subsp. coracana (assembly GCA_032690845.1). NCBI lineage: Eukaryota > Viridiplantae > Streptophyta > Magnoliopsida > Poales > Poaceae > Eleusine > Eleusine coracana. Next base: position 41,791,275 of record CM064434.1, read on the forward strand.
TGCCATAAGGGTGGCACACACCAAGCTCCCCTCGAAGAAAAGCGAATTGAGATGCATCTAGGGGCTTGGTAAGGATATCAGCCAGATGGTTTTTGGTGTTGATGTATTTGAGCTCAACATCTCCCTTCTCAACATTGTCTCTCAGGAAATAGAATCGCACATTAATGTGTTTGACCTTACCATCCTGGACTAGGTTTTTAGCTAAGCATATGGCATTGGAGTTATTACACATGAGCGGAACATTCTTGAAGGTTAACCCATAGTCTTTTATGGTGGATACTATCCATAGGATTTGTGAGCAACAGCTAGTAGAAGCAACATACTCAGCCTCGGTGGTGGATTGGGCTACACTCGACTGCTTATGAGAAGACCAACAAATTAAGAAAGTACCCAAGAAATGGCAAGTACCAGACGTGTTCTTCCTATCAATTCCACACCTAGCAAAGTCCACATCCGAATACCCAATGAGATCAAGAGATGAAGATGCAAAGTACCAAAGACCAAACTCAAGGGTGTATTTGAGATACCTGAAGATGCATTTGATAGCCTTACGATAAGTCGCCCTTGGGGAAGCTTGAAAGTGAGCACAAAGACACACAGCAAAGTATATGTCTGGTCTTGTCTCCATCAGGTACAAGAGGGAGACAATCATACTCTTGTACTCCCTTTGGTCCACCGCTTCATCGTTTTCATCTTAGTCAAGTGTCGTTGTAGTGGACATCGATGCAGACAGTGGCTTCACATTGACCATGTCGAACTTCTTCAGGAGATCCTTCATGTACTTTGCTTGATGTATGAAAGTGCCTTGCTTGCACTTCTTGATTTGAAATCCAAGAAAGAAGGTGAGCTCGCCCATCATCAAAATCTAAAATTCACTTTCCATGGCTTCCTGAAATCTGGACACAAGAGCATGAGGGGAACCACCAAAGATGATATCATCCACGTATATCTAAACCATTAGAAAGTCATTGTCATGCTTTAGAGTTAACACGTATTTATAAACACATCCCATAATATAACCTCACTCTAGCTAGAAGGTCTTAAGCCTATACCAAGCCCTAGGTGCTTGCTTTAGCCCGTACAAAGCCTTATGAAGCTTGTACACACGGTTTGGGTATTTGTGGTGCTCAAAGCCAGGTGGTTGTTTCACATAAAACTCTTCCTCTATGAAACCATTTAGGAAAGCACTCTTGACATCCATTTGATAAAGTCTAATGTCCTTAGAGGGAGCAAATGCAAGCAAGATCCTAATGGCTTCCTCATAGTCTAAGCCTTCCACTTGAATGAAACCCTGGGCAACAAGCCTAGCCTTGTTTCTAACAACCTCACCGTCTTCCCCATGCTTGTTTTTGAAAACCCACTTGGTTCCTATGACACTGACACCAACAGGAGGCTCTACTAGGTTCCATACTTTGTTTCTCTCAAAGTTCTCCAACTATTCATGCATGGCATTAACCCACTGTTCATCAGATAGTGTGTGTCCAACATCCCGGGGTTCAAAGGGTGCAACAAATAGAGAGTTGGTAAAGCAAGCGAGATGTGTAGACCTTGATCTTGTTGTCCTCTCATAGAGATTACCGATCATCTATTGAGGTGGATGTTGACGCTGAATATGGTGAGGAGTCTCTCTCTCTCTCTCTCTCTCTCTCTCTCAGAGTGTACCTCCCCCTCAACCACAACTGGAACTGGCTCGACAGTTGGTGAAATCGATGTAGAAGCCTCTGAACCCTCTGTTGGAGTGGTGGTTGCAGCAGGAACAAGCTCAGATGAGAGATGAAGTGAATCATCATCATCGTCATCAAAGCCCTGTAGGTCCTCTTCTACAAAGATGCTCTCCTCCATCTCCTTGTTACCTGCAATCTCAATCACATTGCTTGCACAAGAGTGTGATTCATCAAAGTTACATCACAGGAATCCACAATGGTGTTAGTTTCCAAATTCAAAACTCTATAGGAATGGCCATGAAGGGTGTAGCCAAGAAAGATACCATCAGAAGATCTCGACTCAAATGTATCAAGATTGCCACGCTTGAGAATAAAGCACTTGTAACCAAAAGCACACAAATGGCAAACAGATGGCTTCCTCCCAAATCTTAGCTCATAGGAAGTCACATTAAGAATTGAGCGCAAGAAAATCTGATTGGAAACATAGCAAGCAGTGCTAATGGCCTCAGCCTAGAACCACCTTGGAGTCCTATGCTCATCGAGCATCGTCTGGGCCATTTCCACCAAGGTTCTGTTCTTTCTTTCGACCACACCATTCTGCTAGGGAACACGAGGTGCTAAAAACTGATGCTCAATACCATGCTCAAGGCAGAAAGCATCAATCGAGGAGTTCTTGAACTCGGTGTCATTATCACTACGGATTGTTCGTAATGCACCAGGGAGTTCCTTGAACAACCTCAGAGCTAAGGTCCAAAAGTGATGAAACAATTCATCCTTGCTCTCAAGAAAGTAAAATCATGAATAGTGAGAAAAGTCATCAACTATCACAAGAATGTACCACTTCCCACCCACCGAACGAACCCCAGAAGGACCAACAGTGTCCATGTGCAGCAACTCTCCAGGTCGTTCAGTCATCACCAAATTAATTAGTGGGTGAGAAGCCGCAATCATTTTCCCATGACGACAAGGAGCACAAACCAAATTCTTATCAATTTGAGCTTAGGCTATCCTCAGATCAGACCTAGGTCACTCAAGCGACATAAGAAGTCAAAGCTCATGTAACCTAGTCTCATATGCCATTTCTAGAGCTCAGAAGAAGATTGAGCAAACAAGCACTTGTGATTATCAGGAGAACTAGCAAAATTAGCCTGAAAAACTTTCCCAATGCTAGAAATCCCACAAACCAAAGAGCCACTTGAATCAAGAACACAAGAGGCATTTTTCTTAAAGCGCACTTCCAAAACCAACATCAAGCAACTAAGAAACAGAGAGGAGATTGTACTTGAGATGCTCAACCAAACCAACATCCTTGAGAGTGAATTTTTCATTTACCTTTACCACTTGCCTTCACTCTCCCTCCCTTGTCATCTCCAAAGTTCACATACTTCCAGTGCTTCAAGGGAGTGAGGTTGGAGAACCACTTTGCATCTCTGGTCATGTGGCGCGAACACCCAGAGTCCATTAGCCACTTGTTCTCCAGGCCTCCACCTGCTGCCTACAAAGAACGAGAACGGAAGATCGATGGCTCAGTGCTAGGGTTAGTTAGAAAGCTTTTGGGAATCCAGCACTTTACCATACAACTGATAGTTGTCATCACAGTTCTTTGCCCATTATCGTTCGAACGCATGGGACAAGAACCACGATAGGGAAAACAAGGCCTGTCAAAGCGTCTCGACTTAAACTTTGGGTTGTGAGGATAGAAACCATCTGTGTGAAAACCAAATCCACGTGAGTGATGCTCACCACGATGGAGAAAACATGGGGCACCAAAGCGCTGCTGCGCAAAGCCTCTGTTTCATGAATCAAAGCCATATGAGGGATGACCCTGTCCATGATAGGCATGGGGAAAAGAGCAAGACTGAAAGTCAACAAAATCATCATGATGCACATTTCTAGTCAACTGAACATGCATCCTCTCAATCCTCTTTCTCCTATAACAGAATTCATCCAAGTGACCCTTCCAGCCACAAAACATGCAAATGTAGACACTCTCATGTTTAGGCTTTGCTTGCATAGGAGGTTTGGGATTTGGCTTCTCTGTTTGCTTTGGGTTGAAGGAGGTTTTGGGGTTTGGTGGATAGTATATGTCAGTGGGTTTGATGGATTGTTCCTCATCCTTGTAGCTAGATCTAGGCACAAACTTACCCACATTTTCACTCTCTTTGTCACACCTCTCAAATCCCAAGCCCAAGTTGTAGGTTGACCCATTAGCACTCTCTTTGACTCTTGCCAAGTCACTCTCAATCTTCTCCTCACTCACTAGGGTTCTTTGGAAACGAGAGATGAGGTAGTCATTTTCTTGAACAAGGTTCTTGTTTTCCTCTCTAGTGATTGCAAGCTTATCCTTAAGAGATCCACACACTACACATGATAGTGGGAGAACTTTTGAGCGAGTCTCAATGAGCAGCTTGGACTCGAGCTCTTTGACTTTGAGGGTCTGAGCTTCCAACTCACTTGTGAGCTTGGGGCACTTATGACATGCACCCAAAAGAGTTGGTCTAGCTTTCAATTCATCAAGCTCCTTGAGGGCACTCTCAAGCTAACTGGCAACTTGAGCATGCACACTCTCTCTTTGTGCAAGATCATTCATCACAAGTTGACAAGACTCACACTCTACAGCAATGTCATCTTTGGCAAGCTTAGACCTAAGCGAAGTGATCTCATACTCAGCACTCTCCAACTTAGACTTAAACTCTCTATTCTCACGAATAGCGCTGTGAATCTTATCATCTTGCATAAGCAAAACATCACGAAAATGATCAAGTTTAGAAGAGAGCTCGTCAAGAGTGGGAGGTACCTCTCTTGTGTCGGAGTCGGAGCTAGATTCGGTGTTGAGATCATTCTTTGCCATAAAGCAAAGCCCAGTGAAATTGTCCTTCCTCTTGACTCATGGCTTCTCAACCTCCTCCTCCGAGCTTGTAAGGCCTTTGCATGATATGAGGTTGACATCGCTCAAGGCGGCAATGCAAGCGCGTGCAATGGCCTTGGCGAACTTCATGGAGTTCTTGCCCTTCTTGTAGAAGCGGTTCTTCTTCTGCTTGAAGTCTTTAGTGTTGTTGTCGCGGTACTCGGCCTTCTTCTTCTTCTTGGGACAGTTAGCAATGAAGTATCACAAGTCACCGCACTCGAAGCAGGTTCTTGAACCACCTCCTCTTCTCTCCATGTGGTTGTTGTAGAACTTCCTGAACTTCCTTGTGAGCAAGGACAGCTCCTCATCAGAAATGCACTCCATCTGTTCATCGGAAGCTGCAACAAGAGAAGACAGAGCAAACTCCAAAGAAGACTTGCCAGGTGAGGGGTTAGTTCCATAAGAAGCATCATTATGACTACCCTTCTGAGAGCTAGAAAGCAAATCCATGCTAGAAGCAGGATTAACATGATTAGGATGAGATTTCCTAGATAGTTCATGAGATTTTAGCTTGCTATATAGTTGCTCACAGTTCAGGATATTGAAGTCAGCAATTTCTTCTAAAGCAGCAATTTTAACCCCCTAAACATTTTCATCAAGTGATTGTTGCTTAGCTCTATCATTATCATTGTACACAGGGTTCCCACAAGCCCTCAAGTTGTAGACAATTGCCTCAAACCTACGAAAAGTTTCATCTAGAGACTCCCCAGGTTTTTTTGCAATGGTTTGGTACTGTCTATTGTAAGAATCCTTACACATAAACTTGACCTGATTGGTACCCTCGTGGTATGTGCAAAGCTTATCCCAAATAGCATTAGCAGTGTTAAGATGAGCAACGCGATCATGTTCACTCCTACCAAATGCAGAAAGCAGAATATTGACAACTTTAGAGTTGTTTTCATACTTGTTCAACTCACATACTGGTGCGGTGTTGAGGTCAGCAGGTATGTTGTATTCTTGCTCAACGATGTCCCAGATAGCACGTCCTTGACTCAGGATAAAAGCCTTGGTCCGTGACTTCCAGTAGGGAAAGTCATCTCCATCAAACATCCAGAGCTTTACTGCACGCTTCTCCATGTCGCCTTCGGATCACAAAGCTGGTGAAGGTCAACTAGTGATTAAACTGGCTCTGATACCAATTGAAGGATCGAGAAGGTGACTAGAGGGGTAGTGAATGGGAGTCAATTAAAATTCTTAACAAGAACTTGGCCTATATCCCAATTTTAACCCGAGCCAACCTCGAACCAAATCACCAAGATTATACATACCAACTTGTGATGTGCTAACTCTAGAAGTGATCTATGATAGACAGCAGAAACACAGGAGAGCAGCCAATACTTGAAACAGTCAAAAAATGAACTCAGAATAGGTCACTAGACAACCATCGGTAGTGCTGATCACAGAAATCAGCAGTGCCGATTGGGACCATCGGCAGTGCCGATGCAGCATAGAAAACTCTCTGGACTCAGGAGACAACCCAGATCGGCAATGCCGGCCGATGCTATTGGCAGTGCCAATCGACCCCCGATAGAACAGAAAATTGTCGTGATTTTCCCAAAATCTCTCCAAAACCCAATCAAATGAACTCCAAAACATGCAATTTTTTAACCAGTTAATTCTCAACACATCATGACCCTACTCCAGCAACATCCACTCAATTGGCTCAAGGAATCATCATGAATTTCAGATCTTGTGCCAAGAACACTAAAAAGGGGAAACTTAATAAAACTTTCAAATCAAAGATGCTAGAGCTATGGATTCGGTCAAGAACCTATGGGAATTTGTTCTAGCTCATCATAGCACCAAGTTTCCTACGAAATCCATCCCAAAAACTTGCCCAAAAGTGAGATCGAAAATTCGGGATTTAGGGAAAAAGAGAAATTCGGGATTTAAGGGGAGAGGAAGATCTTCAGCATGAAAATAAATCTCATATCATAGAAACATGCTTACAAGATCCATAGATACAAGGCTAGGAAGCCACCCTCTTCCTCCCACTATTTAGAAGAGAAAGAGATGTCTCTCACACACCGTCTCCTCTCCTCTATTACATAAAGACCAGGGGCATAACTATCCATCTTTTTCCTCGTCGCCCGAACGCCATTGAGCCCTTCACAACTTTGCTTTGCCTCGATGTAAGCTCCTTGATGGTGCCACGTGCACCTCCAATTGCCACCACTGGTTTTGAGGCCCAAACCAGACAATTGCCTTGCATGCTTCTCAAAGCGCGACTTCTTGATGTCGAGGCGTGTCACCTTGTCCCACAATCCTGACCACCGGCAAGCCTCTCCCGGTCCCTATCCATCGGGCCCCCTTGTCACTTGCACCGGCATCCCGCTCGCCTTGACTTGGTCAACACACCATCTTCACCACCTCTACGGTTTTGAGGCTCAACCGTGAAACCGTCTGTGCTTCTTGCCTCTCCGTGTGTATGGTGTGGATCACCCTTGACTTCACCCGGCATCCCAATCATCCAGCCCTAAGTCCCCTACTTATGCCAGATCCTCTCGCCGTTGACCACTAAGTCGACTCTATTGACCTACACATATGAGACAAGCAAACACATTTCCCATCTCCTACAGCTTCACCAATACCTCCACCAACTCCGGTTAGTCAAAACCATGACATGCACAAACTCATGCAATCCCAGATTTCCGCATTTCAACTCAAACACTAAATCAACTAAAGTCAATTACTCATCACATATTGCAAACCATGGCAGATATCCACATGGTTTCTCAAACTTGTGGATGACCCTCTAGCCGAGGAGAGCATTATAGGGATAATTCATTTCGACCATGTCAAACTGGATATCCTTAGTTCGATGTCCCCCAAGCCCTGGAAACAAGACCTTCAATACAATGTTGTTTAGCATAAATCAGTTCGCCTCCAAACACCTGCAATGGAACTTGCGAGGCCTGCAAATCATGTTTGTTGTAGCCCATTTTTTCAACTGTACTCCATAAGATGTTATCAATTGAGCTTCCCCCATCAATCAGGACCTTGCGCACATCGAACCGCTGAATGTTAACTGCCACAACAAAGGCATCCTCATGCGGGTAAATCATCAGCCTCAAATCAACCACAAAAAATGATATTGAAACATCCATCCAGTGTGACATCCCGACCGGAGGGCACGCAGCCACATGATTCACCTGCCTAACGAAATCCCGGCGCTGCCTTTTGGATGAGAAATCATGCGTGGAGCCCACTGTGATTGCAAAGATAGTGACCCGAGAAGCCCCCAGGTCAAAGATATGTTGAACTAGCCATGCAACCTCTGGACGATCCTGATGAGTACATCACCATGCTGGATACGCACACATCATGGCCTTCCCCAAGTTACAAGTTATCACCAACTCGGTCGCCGCGTTCGTCTCGGATTCAGCCGATACCCCTTCACGGTTTTGATGATATCTCCCACATCCGACATCCAAACGAGGCATTCTTTGATGCATTGGAAAGGGGATGACGACGCTCTCATTTTGTTTCTGGTTGTGAGTCATGCTATGTGACCATGACAAGGTGTTGCGCCACCTATTTTGGGCCAACTTGGCCTTGTATCGTGTTGGGCCTTAAGCCCATGTTGTGGGTCCCCCCCAGTCTCCCCCAACCCTAGGATGCCCCTAGTTCCCTCATAAACTCAGTAGCCGCCACCGTTTAGACTCGGATTTTGTTTAGTTCAGTTTTCTGTGGCGACCCCAGCCAGAAACTTGATTGATTCATTGTAACTGTGGCGACAAGTCCTTTTACAGTAATCCAGGGCCCCTGTTCTTGTTCTACACCACTGTGGCGATTAGTCCTTTTGTGTTCAGAGCTTGAACCTTTTTTTGTGATTTGCTTTATCCATATTTGCAATTTCAGATTGCGTGTTTATACTTTCTTGCTTGTGCTTGGTATAACGGTTGCGGGGTTGGATCGTGTCTGATTCAAGCTGGCTCGTCGATGCCGAGTCTCCAAATTTGAGTTTATCCCCCTATCTCTCGCAAGATTGGGCCTCATCTACATCAGATCCCCTGGCTGAAGGCCGATGGAGGAGGAAGTTCTCAGATGGAGGTGCTAGAAGAGTTAGCTGCTGTGGGGCTGGTGGGAGGGCGAGCATTTATGGTGGGGGAGCAGATTGCTGAAATGGCAATAGGGGGGTTGCATTGGTGACATGTGGTGAAACTGTGGGGGTGCTGGATAGGAGGTAGCCGCATGCGCGTAATGAGTGGTACAACACTTGTCGTGCTTGTTCGGACTCCCAACGTTCCCTAGCCTCCGACAATGCTTTGATGTCTAGATAGTAATTAGAGCTATGAGTACACCCCGGACCATGAAAAGCGCAGTAGAACAGTTGGCCAGGGCGGGGCGGCCTCGGGCCCGGACGCTGAGGAACTGAGATGGGACCCCTCGGAGGCTGGCCTGAAGGGCCTTGCTACACATTGTAGATGTGGCGTCGGGAAGGAAAATGACCAGCTCCCTCTTGGTTCGCATGCCAACCCATCGTGTTTATTCCTTGCCTGCGACCCATCATGACCATTGGCTGAGCCTTTCTCGCTCTTCTTCTTCATCCTCCTCAAACCTCACTTGTCCCTCCAAGATACTTAGCAACTCCTTAAGCGTTTGAGACTATTTAACCCGAATTGCACTTCTCGTTGCCCCATTCATAGCCCCTTCGCCACTGACTCGATGATAGTAGCATCGTGTATATCAGACACCTGACACTAGAGGTGAATGAACCTCCAAGTATAACTAGCCAAGGACTCATCCTCTCGCTACACACAGGCTGCTAAATCCCGAGCGCCCATCGGCCTAGCATGATTTCCCCGGAAATATACGACCACCGCTTCTTTGAGCAGCACACATGACCAAATGCTCCTTGGGGCTAGTTTGGCAAACCAGGTCCCAGCTATTCCTTCCAATGCCAGCGGGAGAGCTTTTGCCTTGATAGCATCATTACCCCCAACGGATTTCACTGTAGTTTCATACCTCATGTAGAACTCCCTGGGATCCGAGGTTCCGATGAACACCGGTAGCTTCACCGAAGCCAACCTCGTCAGCCACTGCACAACTTGCAGGTCTACAGACAACGGGCTGTTGGGATCAGCCGGCTGGAGCAGGTGCAGACTCCCGGTCGATGCCACCCCTAGAACTTTGTCATGAAACTCTTTAAACACCGGATCCCGATTTTCAGCGAACCCACCCCTCCGAAGAGCCACAATTTGCTTGCTCAACATCTCTTTGTGCCTCTTTGCTGCTTTGATTCTCTGAGTATACCTGGCCTCCTGATGAGCCAAGTTCTCCAGCGCCTGAGTGCGCATCACCTACTCTTCGGCCACACGCTTCTGCCTTTCTAACTTCAACTCCATCTGCCTAGCACTATCTTCCTCCCTTAATGTGTCTTCCTGCCCTATTTTGATACGCTCTTCTACCACCAAACGCACGTATTCTACTTCCTCTTGGGTTAGTTGTCCCCCTACAGTCTCCCCATCTGCAAAAACCTCTTTGGCCTCTTTGTTGACTTCATCCAAAACTTCCTCTACCTGCCCATCAACCACTTCTTCCAAGGCCGGGCGTGCTCCGACCGCAACCGACGTTTCAACCCTGGTGCCTTCTCCTGCTGCGTGGCTTCGGGTGGTTGCCGGTTGGGCCGAAGGCAGTGCCCCCCTTTTAGTTCCTGCCATGCCTCGAACTTTTGTGTATCACTCCCCATGGATGGCGCCAACTGTTGTGGTTACAAAGGCAAGAACAAACACTAGGGGACCTACCGAAGGGGGTTCGGGTCAAAGCAAGTCGAGGGCCTTTCGATCAGGCCAAGGAGAGCGAGACACTTGCAGGAATGGAGAGGATGGCTCCGAAGGCCTTTACATAAGGTCCATTGGGCTTAGTCTGTATTATGCTCTTAAGTCCATACTAAACAGCCCGTACTTAGGATGTGATGGAGAGATGCATTACAGGAAGACCGCATGTGAGCATTTATAGATATATGCTCACCTGCTCCCTCGGGTGTGTATACATGTTTTCCCTGATCCTACATTACATGCTCTACATTTCCATCTAGGGGTACTTTGGTACTTCAATCATACTCTAGTACGTGCCACCGAGAGTTAGTCTTCGGGGCTGTTAGGGTGGGACCCTTTCCGCCCGTACACCCTTCGATCATCCCTCTTGCATTCGTACGCCCTTCAGCCGTATTGTGCCTACAGTGCCTTGCTAGGCCGGCTCATTTCATGGTCTCTGATTCGTCTGTAGCCTTCCTGCTCGGCAATGGGCTCCAACTAGGCCAAGGGGAGACTAGGTGGTTGGCTTTCCCCCAACACCGTGCACACTAAATCCAAAATATTGGAAATATGTTATAACTAGTAGAATGACAATACTTTTTCTCATCATCCTTATAAAGGGATGACCAAGGCAATATTTGTGATCAAGAAAGAAAAATCCTACATGCAATAGATGCATGACATAGGATATAATCCAGATGGTATGTTGGCCTCGCTGAGAAGTCTAATCCCTGCCTGTGAATCAAGAACACAAGCAAGAACAAAGAAGAAAGCAACACAATTGCAGATGTATTATGAATCTCACGAAGTTGGGGTCTCACAAACCGTGATGACGGCGAAACTGTTATGAACAGAATAATCTAAGCAAAACCCAAACCCTAATGAAGAGGTAGAGGCTGTATATGAGGACCCTAGGGTCGTGCAAGACCCCCTGGACGCAGCCCTAAGTGGGCTCAACTCGATACATGGCCCAAAGACCGATTATGGTGTCGCAGCACTAGGACAGATTCTGCACATCAACTTGTTTCGACGATTGCCAATGGCTTACGACGAATTTTGATATGGGACCAGTTGGGTTGGAAAGATCTTTTCGTTATGTTTCCAAGCATATGTAGAACATCCAAATCCGAGTCCGTATGCGTCCTGGGCGTCCGTTTTAGTGCAGACTGGTCCTGGGCTCCGAAACAAACTCGAAGTCGGTTTTGGATTGGGCTTCCACCTTGGCTGGGACGTCCTTGCTGGCCCATCACGCCTCCAATCACCTCCTCAGCTATATTATCATCATCTCCATGGTTCCTAACAATAATTAAATCATTAGGTAGCAATCTATTCTCAAAATCACATAAACAAAACATTAGAAACGAAGTCACCTGTAAATTCAGGTGATGCACATGAACTTTCATCTTAGTTGGAGGAGTGTTGCATGTATCCATAGGTGTGATGTTCTCATCATTCTCCCCCTTTTGAATTAGAGTCGTCCTCGACTCGATCCCATCTCTTTCTCCGAATATTTGTCTCAAATCTGAAATATGAAATATAGAATAATTCCCAAACTTGGGATGCACCTCATGTTTATATGCGTTATAAAAATTATCATTAGAATATGAAACTACAGTAGAAGGCATGTCACACAACTGAACAACATCTTTGAAAAATTGGCCAGTAGTATGAACATCATCCTCACTCTTATGACAAGTTAGAAAATGTGTGATCTTAGAAATAGTAGAAAAACTTGACATGACATGACAATTTTTATTGCAATTTTCTAGTGTATCATTGAGTTGCACAACACAACGAGGTTTCAATGTTGAAGAAATATAAACTCTATGCACCATAAACAAACCTCTATGATCATAATAGCCAATAGCATGAAAATTATTTCTTGTCAATAAAGGAAATTCAGTTTGAGAAAAGATTTTCTTCTCAACGGCATTTAGATCACAAAGAACATCAAATGCAATATAACCCAAAGTGTTTAGAGAAGTCAACAATTTCTGCTCATCCTTTTCACATGTAACTAAAATCAAATGTTTTATTTCAGCACCATTAGGTGAATCATAAGCAAAAGCATCAAGCTCATTCATTTGTTGTGGCAAAGGTATAAGTGAAGCATTGGCACACAACTCCTCTTTATCACAAGGACCAATAGATAAATCAACTTGTAACAAAGAAACATGATCATAAGGTTCCAATACAGTAAGATTATTGGAACAATTCATCACATCAAGAAAGCTTTTACCTGAAGCAACAACCTGTTCTTTATCTTTCCCACTATCATCTTCTTTATATAGATGTTCAAATGTATTAGATGCAACAAGAGGCAAAGAAATATGTTCATCCTCTAGTAATTTAGATTTTGATAGAAGTGTTGCAACATTTGAAATAGCCCATTCTATCCTAAATGGTTTATTCTTTCTTCTCTCAAATCTTTGTTGGTCCTCTTCTAAAATTTCAGCAGCAGTCATAGGTTTAAGAGTAACCCTTCTACCATTGTATTTAAATGAGTAGCTATTAGCAATGGCATTATGTGAAACATTATTTGTAGAAATCCAAGGTTTACCTAATAACAAATGACATGCTTGCATAGGTACTATATCAAATTCTGCACTATCCTTGTAAGAACCAATAAAAAATTCAATGCGTGCAATTTGATCTACCTTTATCTTACCACAAGAATTTACCCATTGGATGTAATATGGACATGGGTGTGGTTGTGTGGTCAAGCCAAGCTTCTCGACCAACTCCAAGCTTGCAATGTTGTGGCTACTCTCTCCATCAATGATGACACGACAACGTCGATCCTTCACAATAAAGTGAGTCTGGAATAAATTGTTCAATTGATTTTTCTCTACCTTCTCCATTTGAGAACTGAACACTCGTTGTGCTACAACACTCTTATCATCATGAGATGCCATCAATTCATTCCCATGAGTATTGGAACCTGTCATTGTTAGTAGCAAACAAGAAAACACACAAGAGTATATTTTCCTATCACTACTATGTAATAACGGTGGAAACTCTCAACAAGAAAATGGAAGCATCTCACCAAGCCCTTACAAAGTTCTTAATTACAACAAGCAAAGGATACCTTGGAGAGTGTGAACTGACAATTGCGAGAGTCAAAAATTTGTGCCTGTTCAGAAGGATATATATGGAGCTTGGATAGGCAATATTAGATAGCAAGGATTAACAAGATCTCAATTCAGAAATTACAAAACTGAATAATAGTCCCAAGCTAGTCTATGTCATCGGCCTAAACTTGTCTCGGACCTAGTTCAAGCAAGCAAGCGAATGACTTAACAAAGAATGCAAAGGCTGCAAGCAATTCTGAATTTTTATCTTTGCCTTTTTCTACTTCTCTTTTTTGTGCGGCTTTTTCCTCTTGTGCACTTTTGCCTTTTTCTTTTCTTTTCTTGTGAATCAGAACTGTAGCAAGGTATTAGACCTAGAAAGAAAAAGGAAAATATATTCTAGCATAAGCAATATTATGATCTGAATATGATAGTCACAAAGATAGATAATATATTATTTCAAAACTCTCAATGTGTGCAACAAACTAAATTTTTTTTCTCTTGATTCTCTATGAACTAGGACATGCACCACTCAAACAAGACCAAAAAACAAGCACTAGACCAGCAATACAATGACCTTGTAGGGACTAAAATTCAGAGAAGCAAACTAAACTGAAAATTGCATAGCACAAGGGGGATATAGGACAGCGGAAACACCACGAACAAATATTTTTGTAGGGTAGTTTTCTGAAGTTTAGGACTGAAAAAAATAACAGAGATAAGGGTGAACCTAACGGTGTACCTGAAGCTCTGATTACCACTTGATGTGGACAAGGATTCCCGATCTTCCGAAAGGTTCTAGATACGTTGATTTGGTCGGAGGCGACACACAAATCGATCCGGCTTCAGAACAGCACGTTCTAAACCCCGCAATCGCAGCACGACGTCTCCTCTGGTCATCAACCGTCGTAAAATGATTGACCTCGCCGAGAAGGCTAATCCCTGCCTGCGAATCAACAACACAAGCAAGAACAAAGAAGAAAGCAACACAATTGCAGATGTATTATGAATCTCACGAAATTGGGATCTCACAAACCGTGATGACGGCAAAACTGTTATGAACAAAATAATCTAAGCAAAACCCAAACCCTAATGAAGAGGCGGCGGCTGTATATGAGGACCCTAGGATCGTGCAAGACCCCCTGGACGCAACCCTAAGTGGGCTCAACTCGATACATGGCCCAAAGACCGATTATGGTGTCGCAGCACCAGGACAGATTCTGCACATCGACTTGTGTTGACGATTGCCAATGGCTCGCGACGAATTTTGATATGGTACCAGTTGGGTTGGAAAGATCTTTTCGTTATGTTTCCAGGCATATGTAGAACATCCAAATCCGAGTCCGTATGTGTCCTGGGCATCCGTTTTAGTACAGACTGGTCCTGGGCTCCGAAACAGACTCGAAGTCGGTTTTGGATTGGGCTTCCACCTTGGCTGGGACGTCCTTGCTGGCCCATCACGCCTCCAATCACCTCCTCAGCTATATCATCATCATCTCCATGGTTCCTAACAATAATTAAATCATTAGGTAGCAATCTATTCTCAAAATCACATAAACAAAACATTAGAAACGAAGTCACCTGTAAATTTAGGTGATGCACATGAACTTTCATCTTAGTTGGAGGAGTATTGCATGTATCCATATGTGTGATGTTCTCATCAGATGACATAGTGTGTATGGAGTTGGGAGCGTAGTATAGCGTCCCAAAATTATCTGAAATAAATCTAACAATATGTTCTTTTTGATTAAGAGGTCTTCTTCATGTACAAGAGAGTAGTTGGTACTTAGTTCCTTTGGAACTTTGTAAGAAGAATTGACCTCTCCTATTGATGTCAGGTTTAAGACTAAAGGATTCTTCATGTCCATATCCATGACTAGGATGATGATGTCCCATGGACTTCTGGTGGGTAAGTAGATCAATCAAGTGTCTTGAGCAATAACATTGGTTGATGGTTTGTGTATAGCAACCATATGTTCGACAAGATTTGTTGAACTAGAATGTCTTTGCCTCGATCTTGTGCATGAGATTTTCCCATAAAGCACTCGGATTTTCTCTATTAGATACTCAAATTTGAGACCTTGATGGATATGATGCCCTATGATATATAAGGCTTTGCACTTGATTCAATAACCATTGCACTACCCGTATAGAGGATGCAAAACCACAATTAATCCACAAGTGTTGAACTATGTCATTGAACATCCATGACCCATGTTGGGTAGTTGTGACCATCATGTGTGATTTGAAGTAACTTATCGAACTTCTGACAGCGCCGAGTGAAAGTCACAGCTGATGCCTTAGCGCTACTAGCAGTGATGTCGAGGCCAGTGGCAGAGCTAGGATTCAAAGTTAGAGTGGGATGACAAAAAAAAACCAGAAAATAAACTGAAGTACCAACTTAAGGCTACATAATAACAAAAGGAGATAAGAAACTATTTCTTCTTGTTTTTATCGGGCTTACACCTTCTAATACCAATAAAAGAGTCCACAATATCAGATCCGCTCGGCTCATCATCAATCAGTCACTTGGATTAGAAGACAGGGCCGTGCGGTTACTTGTGGTGTTTCACTTAGCCCGAGGTGCCGGTCGGTGAGATTAAGCCTAGCTAACATCGCACACTAATCAATCATCTTCCTTCACATTTAATAAAACATCTCGCTCGATGAAAGTGACCAAACAATCATCCAAAAGACAGTCACTAATCATATTCCTCCACTTATTCTTGACAAAATTCATCGATGAAAATGCTCTTTCAACACTTCTCATCACCATAGGTAGAATAATACCAATTTGAGAAGTAAGTATACCAAATCACAAAAATTATGTTATTTTTTTTAGAAACATCATAAACATTATGTCTATTTGTTTCAACAAGCTTAACTGAGAGGCCAACAAGATTTGTTATGTCTTCGAAGCTATCAAGTTGCATCAAGTCTCAACAATTCTGAACTTGAAAAATCATTAGGGTAAAATTCAGCAAGCTTACACACCTTGTGTGCATCAAATGAAGCAAATGAATTCAAAGGATAGTGGTGAATGACATCTTCGACTGTCACTATATTGCTCGAGTAGTAGCGGTGGTTGCTAACTTCAGCTGTTGCTACTTGTTTTTTCCAAAAACAAATATAATATATACAAAAAAATCACATAACCTATGTACAGAATATTTACAACATCTCATCAGAGAATATTTACAATACTTCATCACAATCACAATATATGTACTTCCTCTGTTTCTTTTTACTTGTCCTTCTTCAGATGTTTTTGTTGGAGATATGCCCAAGAGACATTACGGATTTGATTCGTATGTGAGGGTCATACGGATATTGATCTGTGAGAGATTAGTCCACTAATGGGCCAACTTGTCGAGGCCCATTAGAAGGTCTATATAAGTGGAGGCGGGGCAAGGGGTGTGTGTACCCACCAGTCCATAACCCTAGCCGCCGCACTCCTCTCTTTCTCACCCACAAACCCTAACCATGTTGTTGGTGCTAGCACGCCGCGCACGGTGCTCCAACCCCGTACGTGTGGATACCGCGAGGAGGCGCTGCTGTTGCTGCGGTGCCAGACGGCTGGACTAGGAGGAGACGTTGATCGACTACTTCCTCTACACCGACGCGCGACCACGTTGGATGAGCTGCTCCAGCCCTCGCTTCCGCTCCGCCTGCGCGTCTAGTGGTAACGATCCATGATCCCCTCTTGCAAGGTTTCCTGGTTGAACGGTAGAAATTTTATATGCTATCATAGCCTACCCGTACCCAACAGTGGTATCAGATTCGACCTTGTGTAGTTTGTGATCTGGATCTTGTGCATATAGTTGATATGCTGATGTATAAGATTAGATCTATTACATGTTTTATGTACGGGTTGATTAGATCAATGGTGATAGGGAGGTTCACAAGGTAATGGGCGGATAGCGATATATGCATCATTGATTTATTTGTGTTCCTTCTCCGTGCGAGCGATCGGGACTAATTGTGTGCGTTAGTAGAGGAGCCAATAGTATCATGATCATATACCGCAGTCTACTCATGAAAACCTAATGGAAAACTAAGGCATTATGAATGACTTGAAATCGGGCAAATATGATTTTTCCGATAGGATTTCCATTGCGATTTCATAGATATGATCTATGAAATCCTGTGAGGTTTCAGGGCACAGTACGGACACACCTAGATTGTTATAACCCTTTTTGGCCACACGTTAGCATTCGCTTCTCGCCTAACTTGTTTTTGCAGAGAATGTTGTGAATGGTATGGCCCAAGATATGCATGTGATGTATGTATATGATTTACATGGCCTGCATGCCATGATTAATTACAGTTGGGTTGAGGCTGCCATATTATTGTATAACGGCCTACATGTCGACCTGTGATGCTTGATATTCTCATGTAATTTATTACTAGCTATTAGTTGTAGTAGCTAAGTGTTAGTTCATTGAGGCCTCAAGCATGACGGTTGAAGGGACGGGAGACATGGCGATGGCAATGGAGATGGAGATCACCAATTGAAAGGGCCATACTATTTCACAGTTAATATGATTGCATGTGATGATGTTCCTATCATCCTATTCTTTCATGTGTTATTTATATTGGATATGATTAACATGTTAGAATGGGTTCCCTCAAGAAAAATTAAATTATATGCCCTTCCAATAGCTGCACCTATTAAAATTATGATCGTTGTATGGTATGTCTGTCAAAGTAGAGTATCTCAACTATCTTAATTATTAGGGTAAATGTCGAACATTTACATGCATAGTATTGGTTTAATTAACAAAGCTATCAAAACGGTTTTGGACTTTGGGGCATGATGTTGGCGTCGGGGCATGTGATGCTACTCAACAAACAAGAGTCACATAGGGATGTGATTAGCGAAGTGTTGCTTACCTATGTCACTAGATTTCTAGCGGTGATACCAAAGCTCACTAGGATCTAAGTTGAATATGGATCTTGAACCACTATATGTTGTTTTGAGAGAAAACAGTTCCAAGCATATAGTGGAATAATGAATTTTTATTAAAATGTTTAATAAGAGTTTTACATTTACATAGTGCTTGTATTCGCATAATTTCTGTTGTAGATCATGGCACCAACCGCTAGTAACACTTTCAATTTGTGCTCGATTCTTGGAAAAGAGAAGCTTAGTGGAACAAACTTTATTGATTGGTATCGCAATTTGAGAATTGTTCTCAAGCAAGAGAAAAAGGAATATGTTCTAGAGCTTCCCTATCCTGATGATCTGCCAGATAATGCTACTGCCGCTCAGAAAAGAGAGTATGAGAAGCATACCAATGATGCAATTGATGTTAGCTGTCTCATGCTTGCCACTATGTCCTCTGAGCTTTAGAAGCAATATGAGAACATGGATGCCCACAATATGATTGAGGGACTCCGTGGTATGTTTGAGAACCAAGCAAGGTCTGAGAGGTACAACATCTCAAAGTCCTTGTTTGTGTGCAGGCTAGCTGAAAACAGTTCTGTCAGTTCTCATGTGATCAAGATGATTGGTTACATTGAGAATCTGGAGAAACTTGGTGCTGCTCTACACCCTGATTTGGCCACAGATGTGATTCTCCAGTCGCTTCCTGCGAGCTATGAGCCTTTCATTTTGAACTTTCAAATGAATAGCATGGAGAAGACATTGGCTGAGATGCATGGGATGCTTAAGACAGCTGAGGCAAGCATCAAGAAATCTGGTCCAAGTCAAGTTAACTTGGTTCAAAAGGATAGCAAGAAGTGAAAGCGAAAGGCTAAGGCTAAGGCTACTGATGAGATCTCTAGCACTAAGCCTAAACCTGTAGCAGCTCCTAATCCTAAACCGGCAGCTGGTGATCCTTGTTTTCACTGCAAGAAAACCGGTCATTGGAAGAGGAATTGCAAGCTTTATCTGGAAGAGCTAAAGAAGAAGCATGGAGACGCTTCTAGTTCAGGTATCAATGTTATTGAAATTAATAATGTTGCTATACGTCCTTATGATTCATGGGTATTTGATGCCGGATCAATGATTCATACTTGCAAATCATTGCAGGGGCTTAAAGAAGCAAGGAAGTGTGCAAAGGGCGAGGTGGATGCTCGTGTCGGCAATGGTGCAAAGGTTGCTGCGTTGGCCGTCGGAACTTATCCACTTTCATTACCATCAAGATTAGTTTTGGAGTTAAATAATTGTTATTACATTCCCGCCTTAGGCAAAAACATTATTTCTTCAAAGTGTTTGGAGGAACATGATGGTTATGAGGTATAAGGAACAAGTGTTGTTCCATTTATTTGAATGATATTCTCTATGGTAATTGCCCATTGGTGAATGGATTGTATTACTTGGATCTTGAGAATAAGCCTATTTATAACATTGATGCGAAAAGGCTCAAGCCTAATGATTTGAATCCCACATATACTTGGCATTGTCGTTTAGGTCATATAAATGAGAAGCGCATAAAGAAGCTCCATACAGATGGTCTTCTAAGTTCTTTTGATTTTGAATCAATTGATACATGTGAGTCTTGTTTACTTGGCAAAATGACTAAATGCCTTTCACAGGAAGTAGTGAGAGGGCGAGTGAACTACTGGGACTTGTACATACGGATGTATGTGGACCAATGAGTTGCACGGCCAGAGGTGGTTTTCAGTACTTCATAACTTTTACTGACGACTTTAGTAGATATGGTTACATCTACTTAATGAGGCATAAGTCTGAATCCTTTGAAAAGTTCAAAGAATTTCAACATGAAGTACAAAATTAATTGGGCAAGACTATTAAACTCCTACGATCTGATCGTGGTGGTGAATATTTGAGCCATGAATTTGGTGAACATCTAAAGCAATGTGGAATTGTTCCACAATGGACTCCACCAGGAACGCCCCAATGGAATAGAGTATCCGAATGGAGGAACCGAACCTTGTTAGACATGGTTAGGTCTATGATGAGCCAAAGTGATCTTCCATTATCCTTCTAGGGATACGCTCTAGAAACTGTCGCTTTCACACTTAATAGGGTTCCATCTAAATCTGTGGAAAGGACACCATATGAGATATGAACTCGGAAGCGTCCCGGGTTGTCTTTTCTTAAGATTTGGGGATGTGAGGCTTATGTAAAACGTATGACATCTGATAAGTTTTATTCCAAGTCTGATAAATGCTTCTTTGTAGGATTCCCTAGGGAAACAAAGGGTTATTATTTCTACAACCGGGAAGAGGGCAAAGTGTTTATCACTCGCAATGGTGTTTTTCTAGAGAAAGAGTTTCTCTCCAAAAGGGTAAGTGGGAGAACGGTGCAACTTGAAGAAATTCAAGAAGCTCCAGAAAATGTTTCTTCTTCCGCTGTTCCACAATTGGATGAACAAATTGTTGTTGAACCAATTGTTGAGACACCAGCCCCGCGTAGGTCAGAAAGGGCATGTCGCGCTCCTGAAAAGTTCACGCTCCTAACCATGGGGCAGCGCGACATATTATTGTTGGACAATAATGAGCCTAAGACTTACAGTGAAGCAATGATGGGACCGGACTCTGAGAAATGGCTTGGAGCCATGAGATCCGAATTAGAATCCATGAGAGAAAATCAAGTTTGGAACTTGATAGATCCGCCTGATGGTGTAAAAACCATTGAGTGTAAATGGGTTTTTAAGAAAAAGATAGACATGGATGGAAATGTTCACATCTATAAGGCACGATTGGTGGCGAAAGGTTTTAAGCAAATTCAAGGGGTTGATTATGATGAGACCTTCTCGCCCGTCGCTATGCTAAAGTCTATATGGATCCTTCTAGCAATTGTCGTATTTTATGATTATGAGATATGGCAAGTGGATGTCAAAACGGCTTTCCTTAATGGAAACCTAAGTGAGGATGTGTACATGACACAGCCTGAAGGTTTTGTCGATCCACAAAATGCTAGGAAAATATGCAAGCTTTAAAAGTCCATTTATGGACTAAAGCAAGCATCTCGGAGTTGAAATCTTCCTTTTGATGAGGTAGTCAAAGGGTTTGGCTTTATTAAAAATGAAGAAGAGCCTTATGTTTACAAAAAGGCTAGTGGGAGCGCGCTTGTCTTTCTGGTCCTTTATGTGGATGACATATTGCTGATAGGTAATGATATTTCAATGCTTGAAGTTGTTAAGACTTCTTTGAGAAATAGTTTTTCTATGAAGGACTTAGGAGAGGCAGCTTACATTTTGGGCATTAAGATCTATAGAGATAGATCAAAAAGGCTAATTGGATTATGCCAAGACACGTACATCGACAAGGTATTGAAACGGTTCAATATGCAAGATTCCAAGAAAGGTTTCTTGCCCATGTCGCATGGCATTACTCTTAGCAAGACTCAGTGTCCTTCGACACCTGATGAGATAGAGAAGATGAGAGTGATCCCATATGCTTCGGCTATCGGATCCATCATGTATGCCATGATATGTATGTGCTCAGATGTAGCTTTTGCTCTAAGCGCTGCAAGCAAATTCCAATCAAACCCAGGAGAAGCTCACTAGGTGGCTAGTAAGAATATCCTAAAGTACTTGAGAAGAACTATGGATATGTTCCTAGTCTATGGAGGTGAGGAAGAGCTCGTTGTAAATGGTTACACTGATGCTAGCTTCCAAACTGACAAAGACGATTCAAGATCGCAATTTGGATATGTGTTTTGCCTCAATGGAGGCGCGATGAGCTGGAAGAGTTCTAAGCAAGATACGGTTGCTGACTCAACAACGGAGGCCAAGTACCTTGCCGCTTCAGAAGATGCAAAGGAAGTTGTTTGGATCAGAAAATTTGTTTCTGAGTTGGGTGTGGTTCCTAGTGCGTCCAGTCCAGTGGATCTCTATTGTGACAATAGTGGTGTCATTGCACAAGCCAAGGAGCCTAGAGCGCATCAAAAGAACAAACACGTACTACGGCGTTATCACCTCATCCGGGACATCGTCGCTCGAGGTGATGTAAAGATATGCAAGGTGCACATGGATTCAAACATCGCTGATCCATTGACAAAGCCTCTCTCTCAGCCCAAGTATGAGACACATATGAGATCCATGGGTATTAGATATCTGCATGATTAATATATGAGAGATTGTGTAATGTCTATGTTTATGTGTGATTGAATAAAGTGTTATTCTGTTCCATGGATAATAATTATTGCGTTGATTGACAAGTATGTGACTTGTTTGTGAAACTCATTATTTTTCATAATATTATCCTAAATGATCCCTAGTTGCTAATCATTATGTGGGACAATAATGATTCATGGACTAGCACATGTATTGGTTGATTATCATGTTTCATAGATCATTGATATGGAGATATCAAATCAATAATGTGGACACATGTTAAAGAACATGGTGTTGGATTGACCCACTAAAAGACTCTGCTAAGATGTTATATTTGTGCCATCAGTCATTGTCTTGAATGATGTATCTTCGGGATCCTTAGACCTGAGATTGTCATTGATTTCCAGAATGCGTAGTAGCATACTTAGGGGTTACCAAATGCTACTCCATAACTAGGTAGTCATAAAGGTAGCTTTCGGGTATGTTATGAAACATGTCGTGGGATGTGAGTAGTCAAGACGGAATTTGCCCCTCCTAATAACAGGAGAGATATCTCTGGACCCCTCGAGTTAGATGGATTTAGAAGTGCATGGCCATGCCAATGTGATTAAAAGTTAATGATGATGACTAAGAGTTAGTCATAATAAATCCACTAGACGTTCGAGTGAATGGTTGAGCTATCACAGGGATGGCACGTATCTCACCTTGAGCTTGACTGATATCGTGAGGCAAAGAGATTGCTGAATGCGTATGTCAAAGGTTCAGCCGATATGATCTTTATGTGTACACGAGAATCAGTATGTGCTGCTAGGTGCCGCTATTGATTTATGATTTGAAAAGGGGTTTTCACATCATTGTCGTGTACATATGAACCTAACGGGTCACACACTTAACAGATTGGAACATCGCTTGCCTATGTGATTGTCTCTAGTGCAAGTGGGAGACTGTTAGAGATATGCCCAAGAGACATTACGGATTTGATTCGTATGTGAGGGTCATACGGATATTGATCCGTAAGGGATTAGTCCACTAATGGGCCAACTTGTTGAGGCCCATTAGAATGGTCTATATAAGTGGAGGCGGGGCAAGGGGTACGTGTACCCACCAGTCCATAACCCTAGTCACCGCGCTCCTCTCTCTCTCACCCACAAACCCTAACCGTGTTACTGGTGCTAGCACGTCGCGTACGATGCTCCAACCCCGTACGTGTAGATACCGCAAGGAGGCGCTGCTGTTGCTGCGGTGCCGGACAGCTGGACTAGGAGGAGACATTGATCGACTACTTCCTCTACACCGACGTGCGACTACGTTGGACGAGCTGCTCCAACCCTCATTTCCGCTACGCCTGCGCGTCTAGTGGTAACAATCCATGATCCCCTCTTACATGGTTTCCTGATTGAACGGTAGAAATTTTATATGCTATCATAGCCTACCCGTACCCAACAGTTTTTGTGTCTGGTAAAGAGCCAGAACGATAATTAAGAAACAGAGGGCATACATAGTAGTGGTTTGATCCGCGGCGGCCCCCTAGGGCTCTTTAGCAGCAGCTCACATTGTGTTACGTCGTTATGAATTTTTTGGAGATGTCACTATACAGCTGTTTTATGGTAGTAGGGGAGTAGTGGAGCACACAACAGTCGTGAGCATCGACCAGGCAGCACACAGCAACCACACAACTGCTGCATGTGAACGTGTAGAACTCTCCTCTTATCGCCGCCGATCACGCCAGACTTGGAACCTAGACAACCGCCTGGCTCCTCTCGTGATCGTGCCTCACCCGGTCGGTTAATTCGTTGCTTTGCTTCGACTGGCTTTGCTTTTTTTTTTTTTTTGAGAAATCCCTATCTCTTTATTCAAAGTTGCAGGGAGATACAAACACCTTCCGGAGGTGCTAAGAACCATGCATGTCTACCTATTGGTCTTTGAATAGAACTCCTGGCTGCTAAGTTATGCGGTTCTGTATTGGACATACGGCCTTCATGCACCACCTCAGCCGAGTCAAAGTCTGAAAGTCTTGATCCAATCTCTCTCGTGATCTGGCTGTAGCTACCTTTCCCTCCTTCTTTGATGTTTCTCACAACCATCACACAATCAGTTGCCAGCCTCAGATTTCGGGCCAGTAGGTCACTTGCCAACGATAGCCCTTCACGGCAAGCTAGCGCTTCTGCAATCTCAGCTCTTGTGATTCCAACCTTCACCTCCACCGACGCTCCCAAGAAAACCCCTTCTTTATTTCGTGCTACTGCCGCCAAAGCCACAATGTCTGAGTTCTTTGACAATGCAGCATCAACATTGATTTTCATGAAACCCTCTGGGAGTGGTATCCACTCGGGCTGCGGCGTCTTCGGATCCTTCTGGGCTACTGACTGATTCGGCTTTAACACTGCTAGTTCAACAATGAATCGTTGTACAAAGCAGTTTGTAGACAGTGGGCTCTGAAAAATATTTTCATGAATTGCTTTCCGTCGAGCATGTCAAATTGCCCATAGTCGAACAGCCACTCTAACCATCTGCTCATGCGGCAGAGCGTCCATGACCTCCCTGAGCCATCCTCTTGCATTTGGGCACTGCACCTTGCTCAGTAGTTCCGTTATGTCATAATCCTCCAGCACCCACACACTCCTTGACATAATACAATCGAGTAGAGAGTGGCGCCATGAGTCATATTCACCACAAATACTGCATCTGCTGCTAGTGGCCATATTCCTCTGAAAATGGACATCATTGGTAGGGATTGAATGTTTGGCTAATCTCCACAAAAACACTCTAATCTTTGATGGAACTTTAACTTTCCATAGGTCTGTCCACTCCTTTTCCTCTGCCCGAAAATCTGATCTCCCCCCTCTCTCCTCAAACCACGCATCAGTCGCCTCCCGGTTACGCACCAGCATCTTGTACGCAGTCCGGATAGTAAAGATCCCATTGCGCTCGTAGTGCCAGGCCTGGAAGTCATGTCCACCATCAGAACACAGCGGGATTCCCTGAATTACTTCCCTATCTGGTCTTGTAAAATAAAGTTCCAGTTTCTGAATATCCCAGGTACCCGTCGCATGATCAATGAGTTCGTTTACCTTTTGCGGTGGGTTTGGTTGTGTACTGCACAGCGGTCTTAGGGATCCATCATGAGGCAGCCACTAGGTGCACCAAACATGTGTGTCTTCCCCAGAGCCAATGCGCTTAATAATACCTTGTGCCAGTACCCCCTTTCCATCCATTATTGCGCGCCACACACGGGAGGGCGACGCACTCAGCTCAGCATCCAGGAATTCGCACTCCGGAAAGTAAACTGCTTTGAGGACTTTAGCGCTGAGGGTAGTCGGATCTTGCAGTAGTCACCATGCCTGCTTTGCCAACAACGCTAAATTGAACAGTTCTATCTCTCAAAAGCCCAGACATCTAGTTTGGCTTCCTTTTCTTTTCTTCATGTAGTGCATACACTCGTAAGCTGTAATTATATTATCCGTAATCAGTCATCCTGGGACAAAAGCGGACTGCTCCTCTGAGATAATCTCCTGTAGAACATTACGTAGTCTGTTTGCCAAGACTTTGGAAGCAATCTTGTAAACTACATTACACTGGCTGATCGGACGGAACTGTCCTAGCTCCTCCGGTTGGTCAACTTTTGGTATCAGGACAATACACGTATTATTGACCGCCAAAGGATCATCTTCCCCCTGTAGGATACGCAACACCGCCTCAGTCACTTCCTCGCCACACATGCTCTAGTTGTGCTAAAAAAAGTGGGCAGGAAATCCATCCGGGCCAGGGGCTTTGGTGAGAAACATTTGAAATAATGCTGCCTTAACTTCTTCCCCACAAAACGGACGCAGCAGCTCTATTTTCATCTCTTCAGTAACCTTGACAGGCACAGTGTCAAGTACTTGCTTCCTGTTTTGTGTCCCTTCTGATGTATACAGTTTTTTATAAAAATCTGAGGCTAGCGCTCCCATCACCGCCTCGTCCTCAGTCAATCTCCCATCAGGTGTCTTAAGTTTCAGAATTTTGTTCTTTCGTCTCCTTTGGCTCGCCCTCAGGTGAAAAAACCTAGTATTCTTGTCGCCCGCCATGAGCCACATCACTCTGGATCTCTGCTTCCACATGATCTCCTCCCTGGCATTTAGTTCATTTATTCGATCCGCAATTTTCAGCTCTTCATGCGATGGTCCAGAGCAATTTGGTATTGATCTGAGCTTATTCAGTCGTTCATTTAGAAGAGCCAATTCTCTTTTGACATGCCCAAACGATTGACGCTCCCACTCACCAAGGCGACCCGCTACTGCCAATAGCTTCGCCTGTAATTCCTGAACCGATGAGGCCTTCCCTTCATCTAACCAAGCTTGTGTCATCATAGGAAGAAAAGCTTCATGTGATTCCCACATTAGTTCATACCTGAACTCTTTCCGTCGTTTGCACCGATGTCTGCTGCTCTCCTGGTTCTCGCTCCATCGCAAGATGATAGGATCATGGTCTGACGCGGCTGCCGTGAGGTGAGTGACAGTCGCGGAAGCAAATCTAGAGCACCAGTCTGTTGTTGCTAGGGCTCGATCAAGTCGTACACGGCAATATGCACCCCCAGCCACCTTCTTCTCAAAGGTCCACTTACGTCCCTGATAGCCAAGATCATAGAGGCCACACACATCCACCATCTCCCTAAAACCCTCCATCCGAGCACGGATGCGCTCCTGAACTCCGTTATGTTCGGATCGGTCAAGCACCTCATTGAAGTCACCGATACAAAGCCAAGGAAGGGGAGATGTTGATTTGATGAATTTAAGCAAGTCCCATGTTTTATAGCGTTCCGAGACCTGCGCTTCACCGTACACACATGTCAATCTCCAAGGCTCTTGCGCATCCTCCGTTACAATTGCATCTATATGGTACTGGGAGTAAGGCAAGATCTGAACTCTTGTTTTATTATTCCAAAAAAGGCCCAAGCCGCCACTGCGACCCGAGCTTGATACAGCAAAAGAATTGTCAAAACCAAGAGAAGTTTTCAAAACCTCCACCCGTGCTTTGTGTACTTGAGTTTCTAGAACACAGAGCACAGATGGGGCAACTTTCTTCACGAGATCGCGAAGCTCCTTCACTGTCGCAGCGTTGCCCAAACCATGACAGTTCCAACTGAGGCAACTCATTGATCCCGGCAGGTCTCCCCCATGGAGCCCGCCTAAATGTTGTCGCCCTTGCTAGTATTCTCAGCCGCCTTCTTCTGCTTCTTCTTGTCCCTAGGGGACACATATTGCTGAGGCAATGGTGGAATCTTTTGGTTGGTCAGAATCAATTGCTTCCTCACTGAGCACTCTCCCCCGCTATCCACCATTGTGTCCACAACTTTTTCTGGGCTTGTAGCTGTGTCTGCTAGTTCAGCTTTATCAGCATCTAAACCTGCTTCCTCTGATGCCCGTTTTCTTGAGCCGGAACTCTCAGGTTCCCCGGTTCGCTTCTGCATCCATACTCTCTTCCGCTGAACAGTCCCACGTCCTGTGCGTCCTCTGCCCCTGCCGCCCAAGGTGTGTGGCACAGGCTCCTCTTTGGGCTTTTCACGTTCACCTCTAGTATTCCCCCGAAACCGAGGAGTTCCGGGTCTCCAAGTGTCCACCAGTGCGACCATCCAAGCTCGAGCTCGTCCTCCTGATATTCCCCAGTGCCACACTCCAGATGGGAGTGTCCCATGAAACCACAGTGCGAGCAGAACCGGGGCAACTTCTCATACATAATCTGGAGGAGTATGCTTTCACGCCCCTCTGGTGTCAAGGTAACAAAGCGCAAAAGTGGCTTCCCAGCATCAAGTTCCACATGAGCTCTATGAAAATCACCACCCTTTGTTGCAATGGCTCTCATATCCACAACTTTCAGCATTCCCACCTTACTTGCAAGCTGGTTCACAATCGCCTCCGTGCGATACAGTGGTGGGATCTTGTGAATCTGCACCCAGGCAGGAACAACATGGGGCAGTGTTGCAGGAACAACATGGGGCAGTGTTGCAGGAACTGCCGTGGAGCCATCAAACTCTAGCATTAAAACACAACCCCTAAAGATCCAGGGGCCATCTTCCATGATCTGCTTCCAATCCCCCAAGCAGAATGCTTGCACCACAAACAGATTCCTCCCGATCAGGTGGAACGTGACTTCCCGTGCAGTGTTCCAGGCCGATCTCATCGTCGTGATCAACGATGTCTCACTAAACTCCTTCACTGTTAGGAGCCTCGCCGCCGCCATCCACTTGACTGCCGCAAGATTGGTGTTGTCTTCCTTTGCCAGGAACACACCTTCTTTCTCAGATTCACTAAGTTTCAACTTCTTCAGCAACTCGTTCACTTCCATAGCCTTCTTCCCATTCCTGTCCTTCCGATCTTCCGCCTCCATCCTTCCGTCCCAAAACCCTAATCACAACCCCAAGATGAACTCGCCAAGGTCGGGCAGCTGACTATGTCAGCCCCTTGATCGACCCGAGCAAGAAATCTCAGGAGATCGCAATGGATTCCAAACGTCAAAAGCCCTCCGGCCGGTGGACGCCGGTGGAGTCGCCAAAACCCTAGAGAACCTAGGTCAGTCGAGAATTCTTCGATTGGCTTTGCTAATACTCTAAAGAAATAGCGATGGTTAATTCGTTGCTTTGCTTCGACTGCCTTGCCACAACTCACAACTCATAAGGCCGAGGACTGGTCTCTCTGGGCCGTCTGGCTTTGCTCTCTGCTCAGCCTGTTGGGCACCAGGGTGTGGTGGGGTGGGTCGTGGGCTTCCAGAACAGTTGCTTTCCCCAGCTGGGTTTGATGTCCTTCGCGGCCTGCTGTGCTACACGCCCGACGACAGGCTCACACCGGCGGCAGCCTTGCAGCTGCCCTGGTTTGCTCAGGATGACGAGGATTCGGGGAGCTGGGGGCCAACACCACGGCCGTCATGAATGCAAGTGATCAATTCTTCAGGATGACTGACACAGCAAGTCGAGGTGAAGTTGCTTGCCGTAGTGGTCGCGAGCAGTGTAATGGTGATTTAATTGCAGAGTTGCATAATCCAGCAAATTTGATTGTGATTCTGCTAAACTGCAATCACAACATCTGAGATTGTCATCTATATATGTTGTAGAGATACATCTGAAATTATTTATTTCTTTGTTTCAGAAATGTAATGGTGAGTGATAAGAATCATTACATTAGTGAGAAGGATCTGAATTTTGGACTCTTATCGCATTCACTCCTGCCTTGCAGTCCTGCATTACCCTTTCTCTCTTTCCTTGCTGCTTTTTGTTTTTTAAGAATTCTTTCCTTGCTGCTTGAGTGACTGACGCCTTCACTGGGTAGGACTCGAGCAGAAACAGAGCTCCAAGCGCATTTTAACAGACCAGGAACAATATTTGGTAGGATTATAGAGAAATTTCTCTCTGATACAACAAATAACTGAATTCAGATAAGCAGGATTATGCAGAGCATACGACGACAGCTTATTATTTCCGCATCAAAAGAGGTCATGCTTGCGCATACCCACTCAGTTTCGCACATGCTTTGTCCACTGCAACGCACCTCTATAACTACAGCTAGCTATCAAGGCACATTACTAGAACGAAATCAAATATCCAGAGGTGAGTTGGTACATTACAGATGTTTAAATAACGACCCGTTCTCATCGGGCAATGATCATCCCGAACAGGCAAGAACTTTTTCCTGCCTGAATGCAATACATGTTGAAGCAAGCTCCAGTATGTAAAGCTCAAAGGTGAGGCAAAAGACCTGTACAACTTCAGCTTCTCAAATGTTGTTGCAGATAATTACTCTAGTCAGGAATAGGGAGCAGCATGCACATGACACCGAGGATGGCTTAGGACGCCTCTCTCTCAGTGCTTCTTTCACCAGGGGGTGTTTGCTGGGAATCTGAATGGGTAATCCTCCGAGACCTTCCAGAGCCATTGTCTGGAGAAACTTCTGAATGTGATGGTACATGTGCCAGCATACGTCGAGTAGTTGGAGCCTCACTAGTTGGTGATGAATGCCCATACATAGCTTGTCCCATCGGATGATCAAATTTACAATTTGGGCCAAACTTGCAGATTCCATAGCGAGAATAGAAAATACATATTGGCTCTCCCTGTAAGCAAAAGGAAATGTTTAATATTATGGTCAGTTTATATTAAGTCAACAATGTATAGCTATCATTGCATCATATTGTGGACTGTGGTGGGCTCCATCGCTCAAGAACTAGATCAACAATACAGATAATATGTATGGATACTGTGACAGTATATATTTGAACCAAAACCTCATGATACTGCTGCTCAGAGTTTTGAAAGCATGCTGTTATGCGAACGGTCCCTTACTGTAGTGGTAAGGTGGCTTAGTAGCACCTCCAAGGTCCCGGGTTCCCAGTGGAAGTGAAATTTCCGTACTAGGTTAAAAAAAATTCCCTCGCCTTTCCCCTAAGCCAAAGCATGTGTAAGACTCTGCCTGGAGCCAATCGGTGCGGGCGTTGCTCCCGATTTAAAGGCCGGTGCACTATAAAAGTTCTCACACAGGCTAAAAAAAGGGGTCACCATGTCAGGAGGGGAGGGGGGTTCGGGAATTTTCTAGACCTGTGTGAGAAGGTCCTTCTTCTTAAAAAAATGCCGTTGGGGCGGTCTTACCCCGGCAGGTCTAGTTTTTTTGAAAGCATGCTGTTGCCAGACCGCAAATGATCAGTCAACAAAAGCAGACCCATCTGGTTTAAGTATTGTGTATGGTAGTTTTGCATGTAATGGATGAAATGGAAACTAGCAGAGATCAAACTAAAAATAGTGTGTGCATACAGTTGGAGAAATAAACTGTAGCCCTTAGAGGGATTTGTAGCAATATGTTTTATACTCTGATAAAAAACAACGAGTCGAAGATAGGCGGACAAGCTACCCAGAAATTACTTGGACATTCTAGAGACATGTGGCTTTACAAAATCTTACTGGGCGTAGCGGTAGTCCGATTGAACTCAGCGCACAATTGGGAGCAGGATTTGTTCGATCCTTAGGATGATGGAACTTGCATACAGCACCAAACTTACAGTCTCCAGTCTTCATATAGAACAGACATTCTGGTTGGTCAGGTCTATCTGGAAATACATTCTCCCTTGGCACTGCATAAAGTCCGACGGGAACAGAGCCAGCTTGGTATGATGAAAACATTCCTTGATCACCCATGCCAGGTGTTTCACTCCGTCGTGAACCGGTATAGTATTGGGCACCTCCAGGTGTCCGTTGTTGGTCGTCTGAGGATGACGAACCAATCTGTGCCTAAATACATTAAAAGTAACCAGTGAAATATAAATAACATAAAAAAAAGTAATTGACTTTCCAAGTATATAAACTATAAGCAATTTATGTGTAGAGAGCGCGAGTGTTTAACTGCCCTCTTTAATAACGGTCAGGACAAAAGCAAGCCAAGTTTATCCAAAATGCAGCAAGCATGGCCCTAATATCTAAGCAGGGTTAAAGTGAAACACATAACCTAACACAGAACATGAAGAAATTTTAGCTTGGTCAGGCTAATGTCATCTCAGTGAATAAATCACCAGTACCATACATGAGAAAATTTAAGTGAGGAGAGATGGTGACGATTGAGAGCTACATTAGTGGCATTAGTATTAGTGACTAGGGTTGACGGTACTTAGATGCCACATCAATGTTATTATTTACTTAAGGGCACAAAATTAATATGATCCATCTAATACAACAATCAGGTTGACACAATGCACCGGAGAAAAATTAAGGTGTGTTTTCCCTTTAAGTTAAATCAATCAAATTAAACAATTTCCCTTAATTTGCATGACTAATAAAAGTATAATAGAAGGAACTAACAGAAACAAAAGAATCAGTAGTCATATATTTAACAGGCCATGCTTATAATATAGTTATTGGATCCTACTTCAGGCCAATTAGCTCACCAGTCACACTGGCACTGACTGGACCATATGGCTTATTGATTGGTTATCGGTGTAGATTAATTACGAAAATCTTTTTCCATGTGCAGTATTAGTTTAATTACAAAAATCTTTTTCCATGTGCAGTATTGTCAAATATTTTCAGAAAGATCATGACCACTTACAGAGAATTATCGATAGATTAAAGTGTGTACTTCTTAGACTAAGTAAAACTTAAATGTAAGTCACCGAACATACAGCATAAGGATTCCACCCTGGGACCTGAAGAAGCCCCGGAGGAACAATCACTTGTGCATAGCTTGAATGACCTGGCCACCTGGGGCTCGCAATGAAAGAACCAGATCTTGACAAGGGCCAGCTCGTTACTGCCCCTTGATAAGGATGCTGGCCAGGTGATGTTGCAGCCTGTCCAGGAGAATAACCACGTACCGCAACCATCGTGTTAGACGGTTCTGGATGGTGAAACTTACATGTCATCCCAAACTTGCACTGGCCAGTTCTTAAATAATAAGCACATTCCTTTTCATTCTGCATTGACAAAATTCAAGTAAATAGAACTAGTCTTGCATACTAGTTGAGAGGAACGTAACAATATGTACTAGCCAAATGTATCATGGATAATTTCTCATAACCATAGAAATTCAGAACAAACCGGACGTAGTGGGTAGCCCAATGAGTTCCAGTGTACTCTATTTGCCATTGCAGCCTTTTCTCGAGGGTGGTGAAACTTGCAAGTTGCTCCAAATTTGCATGTGCCAGTCTTCAGATAGTACTGGAGAAAAAATGGCAGTGAAAACAACAATAAGATAATGAACAACTGAAGAACCGCAATGTAATCACATATTTCACATAATATGGTATACTCACATAGGAAATAAAAAAGAAGTGACCGAGAAAAGGCATGAGCAAGTAGATTATAATGGTTGAAGCCATTCAGGCAAACAAAATAGTTCATAGAGCATGCACAATAAGTCCAATTACCGTAAATCAACTCATACTTGGATAGCTTGTTAGTCTAAATAAGTGTCATTCAGCTCAATCCGTTTTTAAATATAAATCAATCAGTTGCTACAACAAAAAAGACATTATCTTCTAGGTTACGATGTACAATGCGAAGTTTCTGCATGTACCCATCTAACTGCATGGAGCAGAAAGAAAAGCAACATGCACAAAACACAAAAAGGAGCGAACAACTCAATGCTAGAAGGCACCAAAGCTCAATTCTTCATAACTCAGAACTAAACAGTTAGTATTATATGACCAAACAAAAAAAATGAATTTGAACTCTTTTTATCATCATTTATTCATGGTACTGCATAAGGATCCTGGCACATATCTGTCAGGTTGCTCCCAAACAATGTTTGAAGCACAAAAACAATAAGATATTTTCACAAACACAATCATGAATGGTCCAAATAGTACACCAACAACCAAATAGTTTATCCCATATAGCAATTCATGCCAAGAAGATGATCTTTCTAAGTATCAGGAACAAATGAATCAACAGTCATGTTTCCATTGTATATGGAATCAAACTGGGGTAAAACTATCAGCAAGGAATCTCACTTGACATTCTGGCTGGCCATTTCTTTGAGGATATTCTCCCTTCATTCTAGCAGCAGCGACAGCCTAATAAATTAAATAACCAATACCATTATTCAAGTGTGTTGAACTTATCAAAAGTAGGACAAAAAAATGTTCGGAACAAAAATAACCAAACAAATAAGCCAAAATTACTGTACTTGCTTACTGTTTTATTCCATAAGTAGTTCACATAAATGAACCAAAGGGAACATGCCAGACAAATTCCAAACAGAAGAAATTGTAAGACACAAACAATTAACTGTCTAGCAAATTCTACCACTATATTTTCCTGTTGGAGATTCTAGAATCAGTGAAGCAGGTGGGCAAAAAAGCAGCTTCAATTTGAGAACCCATTTTAATACTTCAAAAATGAGAAACCCCATGTGAAAGAAAGTAATTAAGACAGACACAAAACATGTAAGGCTTTGAAAGCACACAAGAAAATATACTTTAATGCCTGAAAGGGTAGAGGAATGGATTGAGGTTACCAGCTTTCTGTCTGGTGGATGGTTAAATTTACAGGTCATCCCAAACCTGCAGAGGCCAGTCCTCATGTAATAACTACAATCAGGCTCTCCAACACGCTCTGGGTATGGCCCAGATTCTGCAACTTCCCCTAAATTCATCTGCCACATAGCCTCTGCAACTGAATTATGAAACGTTAGCAATTATCTATCAAACTCATTGAATTCATCACAAAAGTCCCTATGTACAGATAAAATAAAGTCACTGACAACTGATTGACATCAATACAATGGAAATTCCAAGTTTTCAGGGTGCTTTAGCATGATTACATGGCAGCTCTTATATGCAAAATGAAGAGTAGCTTCAAGACGAGAAGAAAATGGTTCTCAGGGGTTCCTTGGAATGATTACATGACAGCAGCACAAAACAAACCAGCTCATGAAATGTATCTCATGGGGCAGACACAAATAAAGACTAACAAGAAGAAAACTGGATAGAGTAATTTTGAGTGACAATGAGCTTAATGTTTCTGCACGAGAAAGAGGAGATTACAGTCAAACGTTTTTTCAATCAAGATCCTCTTTTGAGATACTATGCACAAACCAGTTACACACAAAAGCCTAAGCTGACGGGAATAAAGAAAGGACAGACCCGGTACTGCAAGTTCCCACAAAAGGTGATGAGGAAAGGTGGATAATTCACTTGTTCTCTAGCATTCTCAAATCACAAGTGGCCTTCAAGAGACAGCAGAGAAGTTGCACAAAGATCAGCAAAGAGATACCTCACCTATTTTCTAGCCTTTCATCAACAAAAATAAAATGGCCGCTCCCTACGATACACAAATGTGACTGGGTCGAGTTGTTTCCATTTGATTTTACGGGCGCGTTTGTTAGTATTGTAACCTTGGGTGTGTGACTGTGTTTATGTGTGTTGTACCGGGATTCTTATTCCCATTCTTCTTAATATAATGAAGCGCAGCTCTCCTGCGTTTTTGAGAAAAAAAAACAATACACAAATGTTATCAAGCTCAAAATTCACATAGCAGACTAGCTTTAAAATCTAAAGTCTTCAATTTTCTGATTCAAGGATTCACATGGGAGCATCTAATGAAATATAGAAGGTCTAAGATGAAAGAAAACTCTTGTTTTCTCAGAATCTTGAGGGTCCTACTATGAAGCCTGAGTTCTAAAATCTTAACCTGAAATAAAAAGCTACTACAGTTCCACAAAGGAAGCAGAAACTTTTAAACTGAACCTATATAGTTCCCAATCAGCTCAAAAATAAACTATGCCCAATGTGGCATTGTGGTGCGAAAGAAATATTAGTAAAAGAATCCAGCATGTTATGAAAAAAGACAAAGGTCTAAGATGAAAGAGAACCCTTGTTTTCTCAGAATCCTGATGGTCCTACTATGAAGCATGAGTGCTAATCTCTTAACCTGAAATAAAAAGCTACTACAGTTCCACAAAGGAAGCAGAAACTTTTAAACTGAACCTACATAGTCCCCAATCAGCTCAAAAAACTATGCCCCAAGATTGCAAAAGAGTCTGATGAATCGAAAGCTTCCATGCCTAATAAGATCTCTTTCTCAAGCCGTAGGTAATGATTGGCACCAAAATTGCAGTAGTATAAACTGCAATAACCAATAAATCAGTTCACTAACTCTGCACATAATATATCCTCCAAAACTACGTTCACAAAGGCATCCACTATATTCTACACCAAAATTTATCTATTACAAAACAATGGTAGAACCTGAACTGCCTTCGGGTCATGTCCCCCCTCGGCCTACAGGCATGTACGCCATCCCAACAGGCGACATCATTTGCCGAGTGGTGGATGTTAGAGTAATATTCTCAGCCCATAGGGCTGTGCATTTCTGGTCCATAGAGGCCCATGTACAGGGAGATATATATACCCACCCTTCTAGGGTTTGGGGGCAATACAGACATTATTTCCTCCAACAGTGGAGAAAGAGTATGAAGAAAGTTCAGAAGGATATGCACAAAGGATTCAATTCCTTGGTGGTGATGGGAGCCTGGCTACTCTGGAAGCACCGGAATTTGTGTTTGTTTGAGGGAGCCAAACCCTGCATAGAGGAAATGCTTCGCACGTTCAGGGACGAACACCACCTCTGGAGCATGGCTGGTGCTTGGCGCCTAGCATCCTTGAGCACTGGTCCAGTTGCTGGAGCAGGGTAGAAGGTCTAGGGTGCCTTGGTGTGGTCAAGTTCTTTTTCAGTTTTATTTTATAAGTACACCCATATGTAATCATCAACCCTCACAGCCCGGTCCGGAGTGAGGTGTTAAGTTTGTACGGGACCGACTTCTCTCTATTAAATACAAAGATATGCAGCTCTCCTGCGAATTCGAGAAAGAAAAAAGAACCTGACTGCCTCAACTTTTCTGCACCCAAATCTATAACTCACAGCACCAAATTGGGAAAAAAATACATTTCAAAATTTAAAAAAAAGAAAGAAAAATCGGCCCTTGTAGGAAAACTTCCTGGGGTATTGCACTAAGAAGCAGTCCCACAACATGGGGCTGAGAATAATCACGAAGGACAACAGCTCGGGATGCATCACATATGACTGTTAGTAACCTTTTTTAGTGCAAAACCACCTGGTCAGCAATCTTCCAAATGGAGGATCTACCAACATATTACAACACTAAGACGGTAAGACAACAAACCTGACTCAAATAAACCTCTGTAAACAATAGAAAAATCTAACCGTATAAACAGCATCAATTGATACAAAGCATGCTCTCAAACATCACCGCGTCAAGGGCTCCAGTCCCAATAATTGGAACCATTTTCTTAAATGACATCAAACAAACCCGCAGACCCAAGATGGGCAGCGCACCTTCACCAGCCTCATGAGGACCAATGACAGCAGCTGCAACAGTGAAAGCGATTTCAGCAGCTGAAAAAGAGCTCTCCCCTAGAGCACAAGACCCACTCCTGGTAATCAGTGGTGTAGCCTTCATGGTCACCCGAGGCATTAGATCAAAAATTCTATTGCATCAGGTGATGAGGTGACGAATAAAACGAACCATGTACCATAAATTTTCACCCCAAATAAACAGACTGGCAACAAAAAAGGATAAAATTTAGTACTTTCCACAAAAAAAAGGTCTTCGGTCGCTTCAGTTACAGCGTTACCAACTAGAAAATCGCCAAATAACCTGTTTTTTGTCAGTTTGTTTGCACATTGAAATTGTGCCAGAAAACTAATTTTGAAATTTGAACTGCCAAGGATGGATCACAGATCCATAAGCATTAAACAATTTCTATATATTCTTTCATGTGGCAGTTTTCAAAAGAGAAATTATGTACATTACTTTACAAAAAATGTAAGTCATGACTCACATCGGCAATAATAACAAAAGGATAACCAGCCACATTCTAAACAATCAGCATATCAGTTGGGGAATTGCTGTGCATATGACTGCAGTCGCGCGAATCCAGCCTGGCTGTGCGTGATTGTCATTACCATAAGTTCATAACCAAGTGCTATGCATACACCCATCCAATGATGTGGTCAGTCATATGACTCCAGTCATAGGTTACCACAACCAAGGCCCAAGGGCATACACGATGCAAGGGAAGGCAAAAATGGAACTACCTATAAATAGGAATGAGATCATGGATCATGCTGCAAACTCCAACATGTAGAGTTCTATCCAGGAAAGTAAATCAAATGAGCATCTGTGTTTGATTATTGATCAACTTTTCTTGATCCTTAAAGCACAAGTTGCAGCAGCAAGAACACTTATTTAGAGCAAAACTTCAGAGGTGGTCTTCCATAAATGATTTCATCCATCATCCTTCCAAACATAACCTCATGAATTAGATAATCCCATCCCCACAGAGCTCTATATTACTCAATATAAAATAAAAAAAATCCATCTCCATCGATGACATGTCAGCATTGCAAGGGTGCAACAAAACAACGAAACAAACCTCAAATGGCTCAAAACAACAAGAAAAAAAGGCACATGTGACTGTCCTCCAAGAATATACAAAGTCAGATTTTACACTATTGATGACTCCAACTCCTTGCCAGTAACAGGAACATAATGGGAACCTCCAAAAAACATATTTGCATCCTGCCATAAGACCATTTCAAAGAAGAACTGATGCCTTATATGCCAATACCATATCTCATTCCACCCTTACTGCAGAATCACAGCAGCACTTCCTTGGCTGACAAGGAAGTTTAACCAATTCAACACGCCTTCACATGAACCTTTTCCCAAACCAAGCAACTTCACTATGAAACCGCCCCGTCTTTTGAGGAAAAAGGTTTGACCTTTCCCAGTCGAAATGCTCGTCTTCACTACTAACCACCAAAATTATTATACACTATTTACCACCATCATAAACCTCCCAAAAGATGACAACATTACAAATAGGAAAATTGGCAATACTCTGCATCTCCAACGAACACATCAGCATTGCAAAAGTACCTCATTTGAAGCAATACTGTAGGCACGGATGTATCAACTGAACTCGAAAATCTCGCCTCGGCACCCGACACAGTGTCCACATCATACAGGAGCTAATCCCTCAACCCGCCGAGCATAGGAACGCATGTATTTTCAATGAATCGTTTTCTAATGAGTGAACACGCTTCGACACGGAGGCGTTTGGCAACACCCACCACCGTGCAACGAAATAAATGAAAAATCCCCCAAACAGCGTGCGTGACCGACACCGCGGCACGCTCAGCATTGCCCGATTCCGCGCATCCAAGTCAGCGCAGGCGATCCAAGACCCTGACATCGCGGCCGCGAAGCCCACCTCCCCGCACACGGCAACCGCGTGGCCCCAATCCCCAACCGAAACCTACCGCCACGCAGCAGGCGCGCGAGCAAACACTACCGGAGCATACACCAAAGCAGGAGTACGAGGAGGAAGAGGAAGACGAGATGCTCACCTTCGTGGACCCCGTGGGTCCCGATCGTCGCGGCAGCGGCTGCGGCGGCCGAGGAGGAGCCCTCCCCGCTGACGCCCCCGCCCCCTCCTCCGGCGGTCGGCGCCGCCATCACTGCCGCGCCGGCATGAAATCACCCCCCCCCCCCCCCTCCGGCGATCAGTCGTCGGTGCGTGCTCCTGCGGCGCCCGTGGAGGTGTCACGCGCGCGCAAGAGAGAGAGAGAGAGAGAGGAGTGAGGGGAGAGAGAGGGAGAGGTGGAAGGGGAATGAGAGGAACCAGGCGTCCCCGTTCGGACAGCCAGTCGTTTTGTTCCCTCTCTCTCTTCTACCGTCGCCCCGCCTCTTTTCACCGCGCTCCCCTTGCGCCAACTACCGAACCACCCACCCAGTCAACAGCGCCAGCTCCTACGCGCACCCCATGCATGTACCCAAGTACCTCCACTTTCACCCCACCTTGCCGCGAGACACCGCAATTTTGCAATCCATAGCGTCGGATCAAGCGTCAACGGCAGAGATAGGATACAATGACATGGTTTATGTATCAACAGCGGTGCAGCATTGTGATATGAGATAATGTGGACTGAACTATCACGGTTGATGGGAGCGACACGCATCATGATCTTTTCTGATTTGGGCCTCGGATGCGGATGTGGTGGTGTTACAGCTAGACCTCATTGTCGTCGTCTTCTGAAAATACAAAGGGATTGCAAGTAGTAAACAGTGGATGAAAACCAGGTACTACATTGATGGGATTGTCAAAAACAAAACCAAAGCTCATTGGATCCAAAACGGCACTAACAAAATATCACTAGGATGTTAAAATGTACATTTAATAACAACGTTCAAATTTTTTCGAATGCATGGAGTGGTATAAGATGACGTGAGTCTAAGTTATCGTGGACGGTGAGAGTGATGCTCCCCGAGATCGGTTTTTCTCTGCTTTAACCAGTTTAAAGTATGTCTAAGAGAAAAGGAGGTATCGTACTATTAGATATTTTCTTGGTAATAGCTTTCTAATTGCTTTAACCAGTCTAATGTATGTCTAAGAGAAAAAAAAAGGGTGTGATACAATTAGATATTCTTATGATAATAGTTTTCTAACTTAAACAAGTTGCATGATGCGTTGTAGATATTAAATGGTGGACGTAAACAAGAGATTGTATGGATAGATTCTAAAGGAAACTAATATTTGTTGGATTAAAATGGCGCTAGAAGTAGTACTAGTGTTAAAAATAGGAGAGTTCTCTTATAGGGTAATAAAAAAAAATCTATTATCTAATATGTCATGGATGTGTGAAAGTGCATCTAGGCCTCCGTGTGGGTTTTGGTTGATTAATGACGAACAATTGAAAGACTAATCATATTTGCTAAGTGAATGAGCAGGGCAAATATTTCGTGCATCAAAGATGACCCCTAAAATGAAAAAGAATAAGAAAGAAGGCAACCGGCGACTCTTAGTTTTAACTCTTATTTTTTGAGTCATAGGTGTGCCATACTATCAAGAGGGACACAAGAAAGAAAGCGGTGAAATTAGCCAAGGGCTATTAACTCTTACATCATATTGCATTCTCAAAGCCTAAAATTTATTTCCTTCACTCTGGAACTCGGACTAGGCCGGATTTGATCGGACTAGGCCGGCATGGGCTATAACAGAACCAGGTTTGGTTCTGGAGTCGACTCAGCCGGACTGACACCAATTACCAGACTAAGACGGGAATCAGGACAAGCCGGACTAAGGCGGTCTTGGCCAGACTAAGACGGCTCAGGGTCAAACCCGGGAGTGTTGTTTTTGGTCTTGGGCTTATCCGGACTAGGTCGGCTGGTTCCGAACTAGGCCGGGTAAAAGACCAAGCCGGACTAAGACGCGAATTAACCATTCCAGAAAGTATTTCTTCTATGAGCTGCTTGATCCGGACTAAGACGGGTGTTTCCGGACTAGTCCGGGTCACTAACACTTAGCCATTTTGGGGGATGGGTTTGAGCTTCCGTGTTAATTTTGAAATGCCGGGCCAGACTAGTCCAGCCCCGATACCGGACTAAGCCGGGTCCTAGACACCCCAATGGATCTTTTCCCTCTCCCGACTATAAATATACCCCTTCGTTCCCAATCTTTGGTTGACCACTCCATAGAGCTGGAAAACACATCTGAGCACTCAAGAGCTTCTCCAACTCTCTCCAAGCTTGCTACTCTGATTCTTGAGATATTGAGAGGAGATTTGTGAGGATTTGAGTGAGCCACCTCATATTGCATTAGGGCACTTCAGTTTCTCTTCACCATTGGTATTGCTTGTGTTTGTTACTCTTGGGGATTCCCCAAGACGATTAGGCATCACCCGGGGCTCCCAAGCTTGTGGTTGAAGACTCGGGAAGTTTGTATTGTCCTCCTTGCAAAGGATTGATAGTGGAAAACCGAGCTTGACCTCTGTGGTTGCTTGGAAGAGGTTCTAGGGTTGAGAGCAACCCGGTCCTTTGTAGAGTCATCAATGAAGACGTAGGTTTCTTTGTGGGACTAAACTTCGGTGAACAAATCATTGTCTTGTGTGCTTGTTCTTATTCTTGTTGTTCATATTCACTAGTTATGCTATATTATTGTGTCTCGCTTTAATTACTTGTGTAGCTTGTTCACTAGCTTTCTTGTAGTGTTTTAAGCTTCCTAGTACTTGATATTACTTGTCTCTAGCTCCTGGTTTATTCTTTGTTCCATTAATATTGATCTAGAGCTTGTTCTACAATC
Organism: Eleusine coracana subsp. coracana; assembly: GCA_032690845.1. Taxonomy (NCBI): domain Eukaryota; kingdom Viridiplantae; phylum Streptophyta; class Magnoliopsida; order Poales; family Poaceae; genus Eleusine; species Eleusine coracana. Next base: position 41,833,323 of record CM064434.1, read on the forward strand.
TGTCGTGTGCAGAACCCGAATTTAAACGCCAACCCTAGCAGACTAAGACGTCGGTCCGGACTAAAACACCAACACTAGCGTCTTAGCCTGGCCTCTGTCAGAACTAATTGTTTTAATTAGCAGTTTTCAGGAGTATTTGCCTATTCACCCCCCCCCCCCCTCTAGGCAACTTTTAATTGGTATCAGAGTAGGTATCTCCTACAAGGCCTCACCGCTTGGAGATCCAAGATGACGAACTCGGGGGAAAATCTGAAAACAATTTCGAAAACCGTTGAAGATGACAACAATGACAAGAATCTGAAGGTTCACAAGAATGGCAGCAAAAGCAAGAACAATAAGAGTGGCAAGAGCTCAAAGCCAAGAGAAAGCACTACCAATGTTGATGATGACTCAAGTGATGGATGTGCTTCCTCTACCAACACCAAGGAGAAGAAAAAGGAAGATAAGAAATTCCATGCTATTCACTTTGATTACAATCGTTTAAATCCTAACTCCAACTTCATGACCATCCACATATGTAAGCTGCCTCATTTCGATGGGACGCATTATACCAAGTGGAGGCAAAACATGAAGTTGCATTTATTGGTGCATCCGAGTCTTTGGAAAATTGTGACCACAGGTATTGAGCTACCGGATAGTGATGATGAAGAAGAACTCTCAACGGAGCAACAACATGACATTCATCGCAATGCTCAAGCAACCGCCATCATTCTCTCATCCTTGAACCAAGAGCAATTTGACAAGGTTGATGGTTTAGAGGTTGCTAAGGAAATTTGGGATACCTTGGTTTAGAGATTTAGTGATGAGGATTCCGATGATGACAATGGTCATGTAGCAACCTCAACGAAGAGAAAGAATTCAACCACAAATGCTTCATGGCAAAAGAGAGCAAATGCAAGGTATCATCACAACCTTCCCCTTCTCCCAAATACACCTCAAGTGATGATGAAAGTGATGATAATAGCGACAATGAATTTGAACCATTACTTGAAGGGTTAAGTAAAAATGCTCTCTACAAGATTAAGAAGCTAGTGGAGGAATTCGAAGAAAGAGATGAGATTCTTGAGAAACAAGAAGACTTGCTCATCCTTGAAAATGAGAGAAACCTTGAGCTTGAGAATCTCTTAAAACTTGAGCAAAATAAGAATGAGGTGTTGGACCAAGAACTTGCCAAAAGCAAGGAGACTATTACCAGTCCTAAGGACTTAAATGTTGCTCTTCAAGGCGAACATGTTGCCTTGAAAAAGGAACATGAGGAACTTAAAGTGCAATTTGATGTCCTTTGGTCTACTAAACCCTCTTCTTCCTCAAGTGAACCTCATTCCTCCGAAGCCTCCACAAGTCAAGGATGTGCTAGGTGCTACAATGTTGATATTGATGCTTGTGCCACTAATGTCAAATTGGTTAAAGACTTGAAAAAGAAAGTTGAAGGTCTAACAAGCCAAGCACAACCAAAGAAGAAATCAAGTGATGAGGAAAAAGTTGAGTATGCTAGAGGTGTACACAAACACAAGACGTCCTCACATCATGGATGGCATTGGCTTCAAGCATGGTGCCAAACACAATGCTAGAGAGGTGAAAAATGGAAAGGAGTTCCTAAAGTTCACCAAAGGAGGCACATACTCAAAGAAGCAAGAAGAGCCCAAAGCCACTAATGATTTCTCTTATAATTACAATGCCAATGCTTCTAGAGTGAATTCCATACTTTTTCATGATTTTGATGCCTCTTATGTGCTAATGAGAAACAAGTATGGAAATGTTTTTACCAAATATGTTGGGCCACACAACAAGCATCCTAAGACTTGTGTGTGGGTGCCCAAGGCACTTGTTACTAATGTGAAAGGACCCAAGAAAAATTGGGTACCTAAAACCAAGGCTTAATTTGTGTTGTAGGACTATTCCTCCGGTGGATCAAGTTGGGTGATTGATAGTGGATGCACAAATCATATAACCGGAGACAAGAGTATGTTCAACACATTGCAATAAAGTGACTCAAATTCTTGGATCACTTTCGGTGACAATAGCAAAGGAAAAGTCTTGGGAAGTGGTAACATTTCTATTTCTCCCGAGCACTCTCTTTCCAAGGTTTTGCTTGTTGATAGTGTTGACTTCAATTTGTTATCCATCTCACAACTTTGTGGGATGGGTTACAATTGTTTGTTCAACGATGAGAGTGTGACCGTCTCTAAGAGAAGTGATGGCTCGCTCGCTTTTAAGGGTGTGTTAAAAGGGAAGCATTATTTTGTGGATTTTTCCTCGAATGAAGCAGAACTTGACACATGCTTGATAGCGAAAGCTAACATGGGTTGGCTATGGCACTGAAGGCTTGCCCATGTTGGTATGCAAAATCTTCACAAGCTCCAAAAAGGGGGGTCACATCCTAGGACTAACCGATATTGTGTTTGAGAAAGATAGACCTTGTGGAGCATGTCAAGCCAGAAAGCAAGTTGGAGCTCCACATCCCGCCAAGCATGTGATGACTACAAAAAGGCCATTGAATTACTTCACATATTATTTGGTCCAATTGCCTATATAAGTATTGGCGGTAACAAATTTGGTTTAGTAATTGTTGATGATTTTACTCATTTCACTTGGGTATTCTTTTTGCATGACAAAAGTGAAACGCAAGAAGTACTAAAGAAATTCTTGAGAAGGGCTCAAAATGAATTTGAGTTGAAAGTCAAGAGGATAAGAAGTGACAACGGGACGGAGTTCAAGAACACTCAAGTAGAAGAGTTTCTTGAAGAAGAAGGAATCAAGCATGAATTTTTGGCACCCTACACTCCACAATCAAATACGATGGCCAAAAGAAAGAACCGCACACTTATTGAGATGGCAAGAACAATGCTTGATGAATACAAGACCTCCGACCATTTTTGGGCTGAAGCCATCAACACGGCCGTTCATGCCACAAACCGACTCTATCTCCACTGAATCCTCGAGAAAACATCATATGAGTTCCTCACCGGTAATAAACCCAATGTCTCTTATTTTCGTGTCTTTGGGAGCAAATGTTTTACACTTAACTAAAGAGCTAGGTCATTAAAATTTGCCCCTAAAGCTTATGAATGCATCTTTCTTGGCTATGACCCAAATTTGCACGCTTACCGTGTTTTCAACAAGGACTCCGGTTGTGTTGAAATCATGAGTGACATGCAATTTGATGAAACTAATGGCTCTCAAGTGGAACAAGTTGATCTTGATGTGCTAGATGATGATGAGGCTCCATGTGATGCATTGAGAAGAATGGCCATAGGTGATGTTCGACCACGTGATCCAAGTGATGATCAAGTTGATCCATCATCAAATCAAGCTTCTCCACCCACACACGATGAAGATCAAGATCAAAGTGATGGCAATGATCAAGGGGGAGAAGATGAAGAGGATGGAAATGATACAAGACCACAAGTTGCACATCCAAGAGTACATCAAAGTGTGCAATGAGATCACCCCATGGACAACATTCTTGGTGATATTGAAAAGGGGGTAACAACTAGATCACGTGTCACTACTTTTGTGAATATTACTCTTTTGTGTCCTCCTTTGAGCCATTTAAGGTAGAAGATGCACTCTGTGATCCGGATTGGGTGTTGGCCATGCAAGAGAAGTTGAACAACTTCGAAAGAAATGAAGTATGGACTTTGGTGGAGAGACCAAAGAAAAATGTTGTGGGTACCAAATGGGTGTTCCACAATAAACAAGATGAGCATGGTGTGGTGAGAAACAAAGCACGGCTAGTGGCAAAAGGTTATTCACAAGGCGAAGGTTTGGATTTCGATGAAACTTATGCTCCCGTAGCTAGGCTTGAATCAATTCGAATATTACTTGCCTATGCTACTCACCATGATTTCAAGCTATATCAAATAGATGTGAAAAGTGCCTTCCTCAATAGGCCAATTAAGGAGGAAGTGTATGTGGAGCAACCACCCGGCTTTGAAGAAGACAAATATCCTAACCATGTATTTAAACTTAAAAAGGTGCTCTATGGACTTAAGCAAGCACCTAGAGCATGGTGTGAATGCCTTAGAGATTTTCTCATTAATCATGGTTTTGAAATTGGCAAAGCAGATTCCACACTTTTCACAAGAAGAGTTGATGATGACATATTTGTGTGTCAAGTTTATGTCGATGACATAATATTTGGTTCTACTAACAAAGCTTTTTGTGATGAGTTTAGTTCTATCATGACCAAGAGGTTTGAGATGTCAATGATGGGTGAACTATCATTCTTCCTTGGTTTTCAAGTAAAGCAACTCAAGGAAGGGACGTTCATAAGTCAAACCAAGTACACTCAAGATATTCTCAAAAAGCTTGACATGAAGAACGCGAAGCCCATCAAGACGCCCATGGCCACAAATGGGCACCTCGATCTTGACATGGGAGACAAATCGGTGGACCAAAAGGTATATTGCTACATGATTGGCTCTTTGCTTTACCTTTGTGCATCTAGGCCTGATATCATGCTTAGTGTGTGTATGTGTGCAAGGTTTCAAGCTGATCCTAAAGAGTGCCATTTAAGGGCCGTTAAGAGAATTATGGGATATTTGGTTCACACTCCCAACCTAGGGCTTTGGTATCCTAAGGGCTCCGCATTTAAGCTTATTGGTTATTCTGATGCCGATTATGCGGGGTGTAAGGTTGATAGGAAAACCACGTCCGGGACATGCCAATTCTTAGGTAGGTCCCTTGTATCATGGTCATCCAAGAAAAAAAAATCCGTTGCCTTATCCATAGCCGAAGCAGAGTGTGTTGCAGCTGGTAGTTGTTGTGCACAACTTCTATGGATGCGAAAAACTCTAAAGGACTTTGGTTACACTATGAACAAAGTTCCCCTCCTATGTGACAATGAGAGTGCCATAAAGATAGCCAATAACCCCATCGATCACAACTGCACAAAGCACATAGACATTAGACACCATTTCTTGAGAGATCATACCATCAAAGGGGATATCTTGATTACTCATGTGCGCACCGATAAACAATTGGCCAATATATTTACCAAGCCACTAGATGAGAAAATATTTTGTGAGCTTAGGAATGACCTAAATATCATTGATTCTAGGAATGTGGCTTGAAAGGTTGCATATCTGTTATGACATAGGATAGATGTTTGCAAAAGAAAATGATTGCAAAATATTGATTGTTTTTCTTTTTTGAAAACTATTGGGTTTGATCTTTGGATCATGTTGATTTGAATGTGACCATGGTTGGTTTGGTTGTTTGTGGCTGGTCTCATTTGATGAAACAATATTTGAAAAACCTATATCCAATATGATCAACAAGATCTCCTATCTAAAAGATAATTTCTGCCCCTATATATATGCTCTCTACTTCAACAGTGGTTGGACTTAGACGTCCCTGTTGGCATCTTAGTCGGGCCTTGTATTTTCCTGCAGGCTTCAGTGAGAAGCCGGACTAGGACGCCAACCCTAGCGTCTTAGTCCAGCATCGGGTTTTCAATTAAAACTATTGGGACTCTCTCTCTCTCTCTCTCTCTCTCTCTCTCTCTCTCTCTCTCTCTCTCTCTCTCTCTCTCTCCCTCCGGTCAACTCTCCTTTCTTTTCTTCCTAAACTCGACTCTTCTCTTCCCAAACCGTGCTCAGGCGATGAAGGCGACCTTCCCCCGGCAATCTCCTCCTCCCTCCATCAAGTGGATCAAATCCTTGGGGGAAAAGCATCAAGGGGCTCGACCAAGTCCAAAGCATCATTGATTTGGAGTTCTTCTTCCTCTTTCCCAAGGTATCTAGGGTCTCCACCATTGTTTTCCTTTCTTCTCTAGATGCCCTAGGTTTTCCTTGCAATGTGGGTGGTGCAGATGACTCTCATGACATCACTTGTGTACATAGTACCTCAAATGATTAGGAGTTGTCAATTGGTTGTGTTGTGTTAGCTTGTGTTGTGTTAGCACTGTTAGGGTTCGGCTGTGCCTCGACCTGGACTAAGATGGCTCTGGCTCATCTAAGTCCGGGTACTGATAGTCAATCTCTTGTTTTATTGCTTCAACCAACACACCATTTATCCTAAAACCCACTGGTTACTTGTGACAGCAAATTTTAGAGAACTTTCTATCAGGACCTGGACTAAGCCATCTCCTGCGGCGTCTTAGTCCGCCTTCTGACAGAAAGGTCTTCACTGTTTGGTGTTTTGAGTATCATTTGATCTCACCTATCCATCGGTCCTTATCAATCGTGTTCATATCTCTTAGGAGCCATGGCCGGTGGTGAAGACAAAGGCAAGGGCAAGAAGCGTGCAGACATGGCCGGCTTTCAATGTCGCCCTAGAGCCAAGCCCATGGCGGTAGCAGCAGCAGCAGTGCAGCAAACAGGGATGTTCTTTTGCAGCACAACGTCGAAGATGTAATTGAAGAGCAGCCGGTTGAGGACATCCCACAACAGCTGCCCCCCCCCCCCTCAAGGGAAGATTGGACCTCTGGTCATGGCACCGCCGGTTCAAGACCCCACCAATCCAAGGCGTGTCAAGGACTACACCAAGGATGTAGCTTCATCATCAAGCATGAGGGATGATGATCTATATTCTATGCCCGAGGAATCTCTCGATCCCCGCTTTTGGAGTCACTTTCATGCGGACTTTTACTCCTTTGCCTATCTTCACAAGGTGACACCTGTGATTGAGGCTCAGTGGGTGGATTGGGATTACATGGAAAGGAAAGGCACTCCAGAATTCCTTGAAGTGACAGAGGCTTGCAAGCACTATGGAGTGTATGACCTTATGGCCCTCCCATACTCATGGAACAAGGAGGTAATCACTCAGTTCTTCTCCACTGTCTATTTCACCACTCAAGGTAGCAACCCGAAGATGTCATGGATGACCAATGGTGAGAAATACACCATCACCTACAAGAGGTTTGCTGCCATTCTTGGTCTCCAACAAAGTCTCAAGTCATCGAAGCGCATTCGTGAGGAGATAGTGATGAGCCCGGATGACATGTTTTTCATGTATGAGAGAGGAGTTGCAGCAGCTCTTTTAAATGTTCATGGATTTCTTCCTTTCTTCACGGTCCTCAACCGTTGTGTAAGGAAGACTCTTGGGCCAAGGTATGGAGATGCATCAAGTGTTCTTACCAACTTGAGGAACTTGCTTGCTAGGCTTCATGGGAAAGCTAAGTTCAATGCTTTTGACTTCATTTGGGAGGAGATCTATGCCATATCCATTACTCCCGCTCGGTCTTGCTGCTATGGACCTTATATCATGAAGATGATCGAGGAAGTTAGCAAGCTCACCTTCGTCAAGGACGTGCCTCACAAGCCTTTGAGGCCCTAGAAGCCCATTTCCTTGATCTCTTCCCGGTCTACTCGAGGTGAGAGTTCTAGTTTAGCTGCTCCGTCTTCTTCCCGTGGAAGCAAGACTCTCTTCAAGTTCCTCTCCAGTTTGATTTGTCTTAGGCATGATACAAACTTGAAGCTAGACCAAGAAAGGAGAGAAAGGAAGAAAAACACAAGGACTCTCAAGCAACTTTCAGCCCAGTATCAATTCACTCCAGCTCATTCTCCACCCGATTCCGATGACAATGACTCTCCTCCATGCCACTATCCGCATCCCGCTCTTTCCTTCACTAGGGTAGACCGTGAGTACTCTGGTATCACCGAGAGGGACATTGAGGAGGCCACCGGTGCTATTGGTGAGAGTGATGGGGATGGCAATGGCCATGAAGATGATGAGGGTGAGCCTAGTGGGAGTGAGTATGATGGGATCGAGTGATTGTGCTCTTCCACCATTTTTTCCTTTTTGGTGTCTTGATGCCAAAGGGGGAGAAGAAAGCTATCTAGTTGATCAAGGTGCTATCTAGTTGATCAAGGACTTTTGTCATGTGTAAGACTATGTGATGTATGTGGTGTGCCTTCCTCTTATGTTGACATTTGGCTTTGTAAGACCTTGTAAGACTTATTTGTGATCCTTGTGTAATGACTATGTTCTATAGTTTATGTGTTGATGAGTGATGATTGTTGGCTATGTGTTTGCACTTGTCATTTATTCACTCTTGTATTACACTTGATCACATATTTTTTAGGCACCCCACAGTTGCAATGAATATATGAATGAGCTCTCAAAATTGATGTCTTAGTATGCATATGGATTGTGGTTGTATGAATTATTGATGCATAAATTTAGGGAGAGCTCTACATATATTTGTTGGAATAAAATTCTTTTTATCTCATGCGTAAGCTTTAATTGGTTGTCATCAATCACCAAAAAGGGGGAGATTGAAAGTGCATCTAGGCCCCCGTGTGGGTTTTGGTTGATTAATGACGAACAATTGAAGGACTAATCATATTTGCTAAGTGAATAAGCAGGGTGAATATTTCATGCATCAAAGATGACCCCTCAAAATGAAAAAGAAAAAAAAGAAGGCAACCAGCGACTCTTATTTTTTGAGTCATAGGTGTGTCGTACTATCAAGAGGGACACAAAAAAGAAAGTGGTGAAATTAGCCAAGTGCTATTAACTCTTAACATCATATTGCATTCCCAAAGCCTAAAATTTCTTTCCCTCACTTTGGAACCCGAACTAGGCCGGACTAGACCGGCATGGGCTATAACAGAACCTGTTTTGGTTCTGGAGTCAACTCAGCCGGACTAAGATGCCAATTTCTAGACTAAGACGGGAATTAGGACAAGCCGGACTAAGACAGCTCAGGGTCAAACACGGGAGTGTTGTTTCTGGTCTTGGGCTTATTCGGACTAGGCCGGCAAGTTCCGGACTAGGCCATGTAAAAGACCAAGCCGGACTAAGCTGGCTACGGCCGGACTAAGACGCGAATTAACAATTCCAGAAAGTATTTCTTCTGTGAGCTGCTTGATCCGGACTAAGACGGGTGTTTCCGGACTAGTCTGGGTCACTAACACTTAGTCGTTTTGGGGGATGGGTTTGAGCTTCCGTGTTAATTTTGAAATGCCGGGACGGACGAGTCCGGCCCCCGATACCAGACTAAGCCGGGTCCCTGACACCCCAACGGCTCTTTTCCCTCTCCCGACTATAAATATACCCCTTAGTCCCCAATCTTCGATTGGCCACTCCATAGAGTTGAAAAACACATCTGAGCACTCAAGAGCTTCTCCAACTCTCCCTAAGCTTGCTACTCCGATTCTTGAGGGATTGAGAGGAGATTTATGAGGATTTGAGTGAGCCACCTCATATTGCATTGGAGCACTTTGGTTTCTCTTCACTATTGGTATTGCTTGTGTTTGTTACTCTTGAGGATTCATCCCCTAGATGGTTAGGCATCACCTGGGGCTCCCAAGCTTATGGTTGAAGACTCGGGAAGTTTGTATTGTCCTCCTTGCAAAGGATTGATAGTGGAAAACCGAGCTTGACCTTTGTGGTTGCTTGGAAGAGGTTCTAGGTTGAGAGCAACCCGGTCCTTTGTGGACTACTCAACGGAGACGTAGGTTCCTTTGTTGGACTGAACTTTGGTGAACAAATCATTGTGTCTTGTGTGCTTGTTCTTGTTCTTGTTGTTCATATTCACTATTTATGCTATATTATTGTGTCTCGCTTTAATTACTTGTGTAGCTTGTTCACTAGCTTTCTTGTAGTGTTTTAAGCTTCCTAGTACTTGATATTACTTGTCTCTAGCTCCTGTTTTATTTGTTGTTCCAGTAATATCGATCTAGAGCTTGTTCTACAATCTGTCGTATGCAGAACCCGGACTTAAACGCCAACTCTTGCGGACTAAGACGCCGGTCTGCACGAAAACGCCAACACTAGCGACTTAGTATGGGCTCTGTCAGAACTAATTGTTTTAGTTAGCAGTTTTTCAGAGTATTTGCCTATTCACAACCCCCCCCCCCCCCCCCTCTAGGCAACGTTCAATGTGTCTATGACTTATTGGATCCGCTATTATCATTGATTGTGGTACATCACTGGACTAGGTTCATTCCTTAAAAATGCATGCTTAACAATATCCATTTTACGGTCATGGTGAGCTTCTGATCATTAGAGTATAAAAATCTCAAAGACATGAATGTTTATTTATAATTGAACAATAATATGAAATGTATTATAATGTCGACACTAGTTGTTGTGAGTGTAGGTCATCTTATAATGTTTACATAATCTCGATATTGGTCACCTCTGTGATTGATGATGACTCCAGGCATTGGCTTCAGAATCTTGATGAAAGACATGGTGAGGATAAAGACTAAGGAGATAATAAAACTAAGTGTATTATGATCATTTGACTAGATGTGTGTTTGAGTCTATAGGAAAATCAAATATCAAGAGGATATGACTTATTTCTCTTAGGTTCATACTAATGAGAGAGGAGGGTGCTCTCGGGGTCGTCCCGTGACAAAGCTCGAAGGATGTGTGGATCCAGGAATGATGTTGTACTCTTAGGTTGTGCCACGTGTTTCCCTGAGAGGTCAGTCCAACACATATATAAAAGGGCTAAATATTCATGTGAAGAGACCAATGTGCTCATTTGGACCGTTGGGTGTGAAATATTCATAGAATGTACTGGTAATTAAGGACATATTGATTTACGAATAGACAAACTTAGATGTTGGACTATAAATTTAACGTCAATGTGACGTGAATTGTGGAATATACATATGTAGAACATTTTGTCCCATTTCATACAAACAACGCATTTTCCAAATCTCCCAATTAGCATCAGCGATTTCAGTAATCTAGCTTGACACTCAACGAACTTGAAAGTAGATATAACTAGAAGTTACTTTTCATTAACTTTTCAAACAATTTATTTTTCACAACAAGTGGAATTCTGCCAAATGACTTTCCTCTTTGAAGAATTACTCCTAGAGTGTTTTGAAAAGAACCATGCAAATGTTTACCTTTTCTAGATAATGAAAAATGTACTCGACATGCCAAATAGACTCATTACATAATGCATCACATCCGGCTGCACACATCTCTACCATAAAATAAAGAAACAACACAAAGTGTAATCTTTTACTAGAGTAGAAAATACAAATCAGCAGTACTTCTTCGTGTGTTTGTTTTGTGCCCACTAAATTTTAGTCTTGTTTAAAAGTAATAAATATAGATTAATGATAAAACTCTTTCATAACCCTTAGGCTAAATGACAAGATAAATCTATTAAATCTAATTAGATAATAATTAGACAATGTGATGCTACAGTAAACATTTTATAATAATAACTTAACTAAGCTTAATAGAATCATTTCGTAAATTAGGGTTCAACTATGTAATTGGTTTTATATTTAATTGATATTTAGTCATCCTATTTAATGTTCGAATGACAACACTAAAATTTAGACTCCAGAAAATGAACACACCCGCAAACACAATCTATTTTGATGTGAATGTTTTGATTTGATAATGAAAATTCTTTTCCTACATAGCCAAGATGAGAGATATAGAGTACCAGAGTATGATTGGCACGAGCCAGGTCTTTCACCATCTATCAAATATAACCATTGGGCTGACCCACACAAAGTGATTAGACTTAGACCTCACATCACAACGTCATCTACTACTTGTGCATCAATAAAAGGCACCATACTGTGACAATGACAATTAGTATTAGTATTATGAGTCCTAGGTGCTAAGAGGAAGCTTTTTTTTTAAAGAGAGAGGAAATTAGCATTATTCTATAGACTAGAATCACCTGACTATATAAAGTCAATGATATGTTAACTGTGACATTCATCAAATGGCTCATGAATTCTGACGACACTATTATTTATGACACAAATCAAGGTTGTTATCCCCAGCTCCATAAAAGCTACTAGGCGTCTCTCACTAATAAGAGTAAGTATTATGGATTCTAGTCAGTTGGCTAAATAGTTATCTATGTTATAAAAATCCTAGCTAGAAGAGAGAGAAGTGAAGAGAGAAAAAGGTGATGACAGCTGATTAATCGCCGGCTTGTAGGCGCGACATACCTCTTGAGGTGCATGTTTGCTTTGCTGCGTTGCTCAAACAAATACTAATTAATTTAATATCCGGCCAAGCACCTGCTTCCTGTGCTGTCCACTATATGGATCTTTTTTACTACCGGCTAAAGATGACGTGGGAGCTTCATTTCGCCAGCAGCCGGCGAAGCCATTAACTTTGCTCTAAACACAATCGTCTTCTTCCGATTTCTCTACACCTCGTCCCCATGTGTTCTTCATCAGCCTAGCTAGTGGCGTCTCCCTTTGTCACCTTACCACTCTTGCCGCACTAATTTGACAGCCAGCCTCTGTTTCAACCGCATTCAAACCGCTAACGGAACAGACCAAAGAACATGCGTGATGCGTGTGCCCCAACAGCGGTCGCCATCTCGCAAGGATCTCGCAAGGATGCTGACCCAAAAGGATCATATCTCAAAGTCTCTCGCGGTCTCGCCTCCGTGTGGGTGTGGGTGTGGCCGTAGCTAAAAAGGCAACGGGAGTAGAAAATACGAAGGCGGGAAGTATGCCGCCACGGAACGGAAAGCCCAACCCGGCGACAGCCAGGCCAGCTGCCTTCGCACACGCCCGGCTCCGCCACCCTCCTCTTCACCGTGGAGGTGCGTGATCGGATTGGATCTAAAGGTGATACGGAAGATTATCATGGAGTATCATGCTTTCTATAGATATCATGAAACTGCTTGTGTGATACAAGGTGGAGCATGACGACGATCGATGATTCGGTTGATGGAGTCAGACACTCTAGGTAGGCGGCCTAGACTGTTTGATGGGCTACAGTTGGCGAGAGTGAACCAGACGTGATCACCAAACCGGCAAAGTGGCTGTTGAAGGCGCAGCAATTGAGGCGGCGACTTCGACTTGTGGTCAGACCGATGGCTAGACGTAGCAAAGGTCGGAGAGATCAGAGCGTAGACACACCGCAACAAGAGCGGTGTGACTGGTGTTACATGATGACGGCATCGTGACATGCAAGCAGATTGTGTCTGGAGGATGCAGCGGCCATCGTGTGACACATCACGCGTTGTCGTGCGTGAGGGTGCGGCTATCATGAGGTGGAGCCGGCGCAAGTGCGTGCGGCATGGCCTATGACAGTACGCGGACGTCGACGAAGTTGAATCACTTGATCACAGCTGGTTGCTTCGAGATCGAGATGTCGACGAGTTGGAACTCGTGTTTTGCATGATCTCGTTGCTGGACTGGCTAGTGGCCGTGGTATGGGGAGGAGCAGAGTTCAAGAGATCAAGTCGTGTACGCTTCGTGAGATGGGGCCAGGTGGGGTCCTACAGAAGCAATATGTTGTTTCTTGGGGGTACGGTGCGTGCATGCGTGGGTCAGGAGACGTGGATGGAGTTTGCATGCAGGACAGGTGCTAGCTGCTATGTTCGATGTTCAATCCAACATGGTGCAGCCATACGTGCACGTGCATAGATATGAAGTCAACGTACAAGCATGGTTAGCCTTGTCACGATGTGCATGACAGCAAGCTGGACTTCCGTAACTTGAGACCGAGCGCAGCACGACATGGCTTGATGCGTGGGCAGGAAGCGTATTGGAGTCGGAGGCGTATACTACGTCCTCATAGCCGACTCGGTCAGGAGTTTCTCTGTACAACGCAATAAAGCTGCAGCCAAGAGGAGGCCAACATCGACAAACAGATCAGATTCAGGAAGCAACTTTGGCGAAGACAGACTTGCAAGTTGTTGGGTAGTCTGATCGGTGTTGTTTGGTGGATTGCACAGGACAGTTGAAGACTTGTAGGCTCCACAAGAAGGTGATCGTAAACGTGAAGACGTCGGGACAGTCTGGTGAGCGACTTGGTCGTGCCGGGCACCGAAGAGCAAGTTGATTTGTCTGCTGTTAAGGTCAACGAGGCAAGCGAATCAGGCGACAAGATCGGCGACAAAGGACCGGTGAAGTCGCGTGTCGGCCGGATGGCGTCGAATCAGGCGACAAGATCGGCGACAAAGGACCGGTGAAGTCGCGTGTCGGCCGGATGGCGTTGAATCAGGCGACAAGATCGGCGACAAAGGACCGGTGAAGTCGCGTGTCGGCCGGATGGCGTCGACAGGTACCAGATTTGAGATGGTGAAGTTTGATGGCAGCGGCAACTTCAGCTTATGGCAGATAAGAGTAAAAGATCTGTTGGCGTAATAGGGTCTTTTGGCTGCCTTGAAGGAGAAGAAGTCGGTCAAGATGGAGGATGACGAGTGGGAGGAGAAGCAGGCGCAAGCAGCTGCAACCATACGGCTGTGTCTGTCAGACCAGGTCATGTACCATGTCATCGGGTTAACTACACCGAAGAAAATCTGGACCAAGCTGGAGGGTCAATTCTTGTCCAAGACTTTGACGACCAAGCTGTATTTGAAGCAAAAGTTGTATGGGCTGAAGATGCAGGAGGGGTCGGATCTTGCGGAGCACATAAATGTCTTCAATCAAAGGGTCACAGATCTAGGACAGCTAGATATGAAAATTGATGATGAAGACAAGGCAATAATTCTTCTATGCTCGTTGCCATCGTCCTATGAGCATACAGTCATGACTCTAACGTACGGCAAGGAAACCATCAAGATTGAGGATATTACTGCAGTGTTATTAGCTCAAGAGCTAAGAAGGAAGAATAATGTGATAGATGAAACTCATCCTGAAGGTTTGGTTGTTAAAGGCGACCATGCTAGAGGCAAAGTGGAGAACAAGAGCAAGAGGAAGAAGAAGGTACGGTGCTTTGATTGCAAGGAGTTGGGACAGAAGAGAAAGGATTGTCCATTGAAGGGACCAAGTGCTAGTGTAGCAACTCCTAAGAGTGACTCAGATAGTGACGGTGATGTTCTCTCGGTGGCTATCAAGAGGCAGTCAACAGAAACGTGGATGTTAGATTCAGCAAGCTCTTTTCATGTGACTTACAAAAGGGAGTTGTTCTCTTCGTACAAGTCGGGTGATTTTGGCAAAGCTTATTTGGGAGATGACAGGGGACACCCTGCTATTGGAATAGGTGAGATCAAGATCAAGACGCTGGACAGAGGTGAGCAAGTGCTTCGAGGTGTTAAGCATGTGCCGAAGCTACGGAGGAATCTAATTTCGCTTGGGGCTCTACATCGTGATGGTTTGTTGTTCCGGGCTGAGCTAGATGGAAAAACCATGAAGATCATGAAGGGAGACATGGTTGTGATGATAGGGGAGAGGATGACATCTAATTTGTACAAGCTACAAGAATGTTCTGTTGCAGGTGGAGTCATGGAAGATGGAGTTGTAGAGATAGCAGTGTTCTCTTCGGGCGGCGAGTCTAAGGTGTTGGACTCGTCGGGTGGTTCTGTGTGAGCTGCAAAGTCTACAACTCAAGTCCGTGTACATGGAGGTTCGCGCATGACGGCTTCAGGATGGTGGAATATTATGTACGAGTTTGGTTACGCTTAGGACTTTGAGTTGTATTAGCGGTAGGTGTAGAGTTTGTGTCGAACTCGGTAACCGGCTCCTCATAAATATGAGAGGAAGGCCGTTGTTGTAACCATGACGACATAGCAATAGGCTCACAGAGAGGAGGCGGCGGCTCTCGCCAGGACCTCGTAGTGGCCAGTATTGCGTATTGGGGAGGAGCGCCCGTAGTCATGCCTCGGGGATGTAGGCTTCGGCTGAACCTCGTTAACAAACATCGTGCCTTCTGTGTCGTCCGTGATCTTGCATCTTGTGCCTTGGTAGATCCGTTATTGCTTCCGTGCGTAGAAAACTCTAACAAGTGATATCAGAGCCATGGTTGGAAACCTAAAATATCTCATGGGCCTCACACGGATATCGAACTGTCGGATTGGGTCTCCCGGAGCACACGGTTATCGGGCTATCAGAGGGGTGTCCATCCGGGTGTGAATGGGAGATGGGGTCATCCGATGTGTGATGGGGGAGATTGTTATGTTTAGTCCCACATTGGATATTATATGATGGAGGAGCCCAACTTAAAAGGTAGAGGGAACCTCACCTATCAGACTAGTCTTTTAGGTTGAGGTGGCCCAGGACCTTGGTTGGGGCTCTAGTTGGGTCAACCTGGGCTGGCGGCAGGGGCTCGTGTGCGGGACAAGCCGGGCCGCACTCTAACAGGTCCGATCGCACGTCAACGGCCCAGAAGCTCTCACAGGCATGGCGGCAGCAAGCCCGCGCGCACGTGCGGCGCAGCCCGCAGCGTGTGGCCGACGAGACGAATAGAGACGAGGTGGGAACGTGGCGACCTGGGGCGTCAAAGGGGGATCGAGATCACCGGCAGTCACCGCTTCGGCAGTCGAGGGAGCAGTCGGCCTCTGTGTCGTCCGATCCTGCAACCGCGTATCCAATGGCCCTGCGGCTTCCGTTATCTCTCATCCAGCCTGCCGCAACAATCGTCTCGGCCTAGTCTGGCCCAAACGCTCGATGAAGCGTTGGCGCGAACAAAACGGCAGCTGCAGCAGTTATTACGTCGTGGAGGGAAAAGTGACTTTGCTGGAGGGAAAAGTAAGGTTGTTGAGTCATTTTTGCCGCTATCGCTCCACTCGCCTTTTCACCTGTACGAGAAATTGTTCCCAATCCAAGTAGAGATGCCACTAAGCTGGTCATTTCAGTCGATTCAAGCAACAGTACAAGTCATGGCTGCAGCGTTTGATTGAAGATCTGAACTTGGTCAATCAGGTTTTGCCTCATCGTAGAGATGGAAGAAAAAGATGATGGAGAGCCTCATGGATTGAACAGGTATCTTTCTGTACTTGTATTTGCTAGTATAGTGATTGCAAATTGGTTGAAGCATGTTTGATATTTTTGAACATCCTTAAGACTGCACTCATCATGTGTTCATAATTTTTTAGAGAGGAGGAGGCAGGAATTCCTATTCTAAAACCTCATCTTGGCATGAAGTTTCAGAGTGACATCGAGGCTTGGAACTTTTGGAATGCTTATGCAGTGAAAACTTGTTTTGAGGTCAAAAGAAGGTATGCAAATAAGAGGAAAGATGGTAAGGTCAGATCATGTAGATTTGCTTGCTCAAAAGAGGGTCATCGAAAACCATATAAAAGAGATCATCTAACAAAGAAACCTTGAGCCGAAACAAGAACCGGTTGTGATGTACGCATGGGTCTTAGTCTAGATAAAGAGTCAGATAATTATGTAGTGAATGATCTTGTTCTAGAACACAATCATGACTGTTATTTACCTCACATGACCCACCTGATGTCATCACAAAGAAGAATTTCAGAATTGCAAGGTTTTGAAATTGAAATGGCCGATGACTCTGGAATTGGGCCAAAGGCTGCACATGAGTTAGCTAGTCGTCAAGTTGGTGGATCATCGAATCTTAGCTACACTCTTCGTGATCACCGAAATTATTTACGCACCAATGTCAATGTGAGATGGAATATGGTCAGGCAGGAAGTATGTTGAAGTATTTTCAAGATAAAATTGTTGAGAACCCTTCATTTCAATATGTTATGCAAATGGATTGTGAGGAGCAAATAACAAATATTTTCTGGACTGATGCTAAAATGATCATTGATTATGCACATTTTGGAGATGTTGTCACTTTTGATACTACTTTTGGAACAAATAAGGAGTCTAGGCCATTTGGTGTCTTTGTTGAATTTAATCATTTTAGAGAAACAGTGATCTTCGGTGTAGTTCTTATATATGATGAAACATTTGATTCCTTATAAGTGGTTGTTTGAGACATTTCTAAAAACACATAATGGCAAGCAATCCAAAACAATTTTCACGGATCAAGATAGTGCAATGGGTAAAGCAGTTGAGGAAGTATTTATGGATGCATGGCATGGTTTGTGCATATTTCACATAATGCAGAATGTTGTCAAGCATTTATCTCCATGTGAAGGCTCAGCTATTTTATCTGCTTTTAGTGCTTGTATGTATGTATGAAGACAAGGAAAAATT
Organism: Eleusine coracana subsp. coracana; assembly: GCA_032690845.1. Lineage (NCBI taxonomy): Eukaryota > Viridiplantae > Streptophyta > Magnoliopsida > Poales > Poaceae > Eleusine > Eleusine coracana. The sequence goes on from CM064434.1 coordinate 41,851,115, forward strand.
TGAGAAAGAGTTTGACATCATTTGAAGCAAGTTGCTGAAGAAAATTTGGTTGGACAGTATATACAAAGTCAAAGAAAAATGGGTTGAGTGTTACATGATGGATGTTTACACTCTGGGAATGAGAAGTACACAATTAAGTGAAAGTTTGAATATTGACTTGAAAGATCATTTCAAATCTAGTTTTGATATGCTTCGTTTTTTAAAGCATTTTGAGCGGGTAGTGCAAGGAAAGAGAGATAAGGAATTGGATTCACATTTCAATTCAATCAAAAAGCAACCAAGAATATGGTTCAGGACAGCTATGTTGGTGCAAGCAGGCAATCTGTACACACCCATAATTTTTGAAGCTTTCCAAAAGGAATATGAATGATGTGTGGCAGCATGTGCTAGATCGTTGGGTGGAGAAAATGAATATCTTGTTGCAGTTGGGAATGAAGATTTGACATTTGAGAAGGAATACAAAGTTGTTGGTAATTCTTTGAATCAAACTGTTGTATGTTCTTGCAACCAGTTCTTGAGGATTGGAATATTGTGTGCTCATGCTTTGAAAGTTCTTGATTTGAAGAACATCAAGTCACTACCATCAGAATATATATTAAAGCGATGGACATGGAATGCATGTCGTGGATCTGTACATGACATACAAGGAAGAAATATAATTGAAAATCCAAAGTTTGATGCTTTGCGTCGTAAAAAACATCTCTCTCACAAATTTCTCAGTTTGGTGGAGCAAGTAGCCAGTTCACTTGAATGTTGTTTGCTAATAGATAACAAGCTTGACATCATCAGTAAAGAAGTTTTGGACCAATTCAATGCTTCTGGAAGTACTTCAAGGGGCCTTTGTGCATCCTCTCCTATTGATGTGCAGACACCAAACATTGACTTATTTAGGAATGCATGTCTAAAGAAGAAAAAAATCAAGATAAGAAGTTCATTGAGGAAAAGAACATGGCTAGATAAGAAGCAAAAGGGAAGTAGCAGAACACAAAAAAACATGGCTAGATAAGTAGCAGAAAATGACACTCCCAGGAGCAACATGACTGACTCTGGACAATATGGGACTATAAATAGCTTTACTCAGTTACTGATGGTAATCTTGTCTATATACTATATATACTAATTCAGTTACTACTGTGTTACTGATTTTTTTTCATTGCACTATTTCAGGGATCAAATTCTGATGTTATTGGCACTGAAGAACACATAAAGTTCTAGAGATTGCATTATAGAGCATTTCTTTTGTTCTTGTCAATCCTGTGATATCATCACAGATTATTTTGTTGCATGGTCTATCCTAAAACTAGTGATATTTTGTATGTAAGTGATACTGATCTTTGAAAGTTTTCTCTTGTTCAAGGCTATTCAACTTACATCTTTGATGTGGTTCAGATTGTGTTTCCCAGGTTCAAACGAGGTTCAAATGATTTTTGGGTTATATGAACTGTTTTGGGTCCGAAACAATGATATGTTACTGGGCTGCTTGCCTTTAGGAACACTGTCAACGAAGTAGAGCCATAGGATACTCTGCTGCAGCTCTGTTTTGTTCGGCCAGCGCTTCATCGAGTGTTTGGGCCAGACTGGGCCGAGACGGTTTGTTGCGGCAGGCTGGATGAGAGATAGTGGAAGTCATAGAGCTGTAGGATACGCGGTTGCAGGATCGAACGGCAGAAAGACCGACCGCTCTCTCGACTGCCGGTGATCTCGATCCGTCAAAGGGCAGGCAGCAGGAGAAGCCGGGCAGGGCCCATGACCACCTCCGCCTCGCGTGTGCCGAGCGGGACCCACCATGGCCCCACCCACCCAGCCCGTGCTTCCTCCACCGATGCCCCCTCCCCTCTCCCGCTGACCTGAGGGACCCACGTATATGGTCCCACATGTCAACTCTGTGAACCGAACGGTGGACGCCGTAGGCCGGCGGTGCGTCTGCCACGTCGAGAGGCGTCGTTCACTCAGGGTGGGGCCCACGAGGCATCCTTCTTGCGCAAGCCGCGGGTACGGTGCGACGTGCACCGTGCCTCGAGATACTCTGTCTGGTGAGTGAGTTTCGAGAGACGTGGCCCAGCCAAGGCCGGGTCCGCTTCACTGTGCCCTATAGACTAGGTGTGGGTTTTTCTGGGCTACGGCAGCCGGCCGATCGGGTCTTTTTCATTATGACAGGAGGGAGTTAATGACCGGTGGGACCCACATGGACGGTGGTGGTGGGCTGGTGGGCCCCGGGTTTATGGCAGGTTGAAATTTTTTGAAATAATACCGTTTGATCCGGCAGGGTTAATGAGTTGGCTGGAAAAGAAAATGCACGCATTTGCCCTTCGCTTTGTTGTGGTGGATTTGATCGCGGCGTGTGGACATGATTTTTGTTTGGGCATCGCATATGAATGATTGGATGTGCGTCGAACGAGCTCTAATTTATAAACATACAGTACAGGTTTAGTTTTGTAGGTGAAAACTATTGGTATTTGAAAGTTGCCTAGAGGGGGGGTGAATAGGCAAATCTAAAAAATCTTGCAAAATTGGACTTAGACAATTTTATCAGTCTGACCCATAGTGCCGGTGAGGTGGATCGGCAGTGCCGATTGCCACTGCCGATGCTGGACCGGCAGTGCCAATGAGCAAACAAAAAGCGTGTAAGATCTAAGTTTAAGTGGTTCCACAGTTACTAAGTAGACAACAGGTTACAACAGTAGTAGAGAGAAACACTAATAATAAAACTGAATAATAAAACAAGAGCTATATGAATAGAACTAGCAAATATGACAAGGACGAGTGAAAAACCTAGGGAAGATTAAAAGAACAATAAGTAAATAAGAGAGCACACAGAGACACAAGATTTGTTACCGAAGTTCGGGTTCACAAAGAGACCTACGTCTCCGTTGAGAAGTCCACAAAGGACCGGGTCTCTTTCAACCCTTCTCTCACTCAAGCGACCACAAAGATCAAGCTCAAGTTTTCCACTATCAATTCCCTTGCGGGAGGGTAATACAAACTTCCCGAGGCGTCACCACACAAGATAGGAGCTCTACGGACACCGCTAACCATCTAGGAGCAAAGTTCCAAGAGAAACAAGCACAAATCACAAAGATAGTTAAATCGAATGCTCAAGAGTGGAATGATGCTCTTTTCACTAGAGAACAATGGCTCACTCAAACCCTAGCTCAAGGATTGAAGCTTTGACTTGGAGAGGGAGAGTGAGGAGAGTGGAGCTCAAAAGTGCAAAGTGTTTTTTGGGTTCCAAGGGATATCCACGAAGGGGGGTGTATCCCTTTTATACAAAATGCTAAAAAAGAGACGTTGGCCTGTCTGGACACCCCGTACCGGCACTGCCGATCGAGCCATCGGCACTGCCGGTAGGGTTTCTGACACACTGTCATAGATCGCAGTCATGGAGATGGCCCGCACCAGCACTGCCGATTAGGGCATCGGCATGAAGCAGCCACAGAGAAGGCAAATGGTCTCTGGCGACATTGACCGGCACTGCCAATCCGTAGGACCGGCACTGCCGATCTCAGTCAGCCAGAGAGCCAGAAAGAATGGTTGTCTGTGGAGAGGGGACCGGCACTGCTGATCGGCTGGACCGGCACTGCCGGTAGGCTACAGCCAGAGAGACAGAGGAAGCACCCTTCTCTGGGAGAATAGACCGATACTGCCGATGAGCCCTATCGGCACTGCCGGTGCTGGCAAGACAGACGCCAGAGAATGTCTGGACATCATAGCGCCTCTATGTGGGATCACCAGCACTGCCGGTGAGAGCCACCGGCACTGTCGATAGAGGGAAAAACAGAGGGCGACAGAACTGGAATTCTTGGGAAGATTGAGCATTTGACTTTACCAAATTTGTAAATTATACCCCTCTTTATAGTATGGTTTACCTATACTCAAGATTAAAAAATAAAAACATCATTGATCATTCTTTTCTTGAGTGAAAAATAAACTTTCAATTTGAGGCAAATTGACCATCTTCTTTTCTCGTTTTGTTTCAATGCATTACATTCATCAATAAAGATAGTCATCTACACACATACTCAATGAAAACGTTAGTCCATTCTTAATTGTATTGACGCTAATCACCAAAACAAAATTAGGGGCCTAGATGCATTTTCAATCTCCCTCTTTTTGGTGATTGATGATAATACAACTAGATTTCATGAAAATAAGCAATAATTTCATTTTGTGATATTTAGAACCATGTGGAGCTCCCCTTAAGTGTGTGCATGATATAAAAAGAATGATTAACAACAATGCACATATACAAAAAAAATGTATGAGAGCTCCCCATATCATCGTGCATATGTGACAATTTTCAATGATGGAGCATAAAAGATAATGAATTAAGCAAATGACGATAGTTATCACACAAATGCATCTAGAAGGCGAGAAACAACAATACACCATCACAAGAGACAATAGAAGCAACCTAATCAATTAAACATAAATAGAGGTTTACAGGAACACAAGCAAATTGTCCACCACTCTCACAAAATGAAAAACAAACTACTAGACACCAACTAAGCTTCTCCCCATTTGGCATCACAACACCAAAAAGAGGGAAAAGAACCGCCGGAAACTTCACTCCTCCATGGAATCATCGTCGCCATCATCAACATCCTCATCCTGAGCCTCCTGTACAACCTGTGTAGCCTGAATGTAGATACCCCAGGGATCATCATAGGAGCTCATGCCTGGCAGAGGAGTGAACTGCACTGGAGGTGGAAGCTCAACACTGGAAGTGGCGGCGAGGGTCCTCAAGTCTGACTGAACCTGAGTCAGAGCCTGTTGCTGCTCCCTGATGGTGACTGCAGAGTCCAGGCATATGCAAAACATGGACTTGATGGCATGAGTGAGCTACGAGGACTGGCGACGAGGACGAGGGGAAGCACTAGGACCGGCTGCCTCTCCCCCTGCGGCTGCGGCTGCTGTAGACTGAGGCACATCTACCACTGTTGGAGGAGTACTGCCGTGGGGAGGTGATGCAATGAGAGGAAACTTCTTCGGTGTGACTGAGGGATGCTTGTGATCACATATGAACTGGCAGCCCACCACACGTAGAATCATCTTCATAAGGTATGAAGCATAGATCAAAGAAGCCTTACTAGTGTAGGAGTTGTAGAGAATCTTTGTCCAAATGAAGTCAAACACACTGAAAGGCTCCGCTCCCTCTCTCATAGCAAATATCAAGGTCTTGGTGGAACTGAGAATATGAGTGTGATCACCCACCTTAGGAGTCAAAGTCACCCGTAGCATGTTGTTGAGAACTTGAAAGTATGGCTTCCTGCCATGATAGGAACCAAACTCAACACCATGCTTAGGGTCAGCATAACGGGCATCATACATAAACTCCCATTCACTGTCCTCCTGAGGATCAAAGACAGTTGCCTTGGGCTTAGCCCTGTCAGTGTCATCAAAGCCAAGGATCTGAGAAAAGTTGAAATAAGTGATAGTAAACCGGTTACCCTCTATGGTCTAGTAGAGCTTGGAATCCATGTGGTTTTCCTCATCAAGCTCAATCCACATGGTAGCATAAAACTGAGCAATGATCTCATCATTCCAGTGCTGGTGCAAACCCATGATAGCTGTCATGTTCCTCCTGTCACACTCTGAGCGAATCGGCTGGAAAGTGGGATCATCTGCTGCTGCCATCCTATCCCAATCAATGCACTTCATAGGTGCAACTCTTTGTGTGGTCTTCTTCAGAATGTTCTTGTACCAGGCAACCTGAGTCAAATCCCAAAAACGAACATCGGTGACACCCGGGTGCTTGGGCTCGGTCCAAGGGTTTCTGTGATGGTACACTCTCATCTCATCCCGGGATGGAGCCACTGGAATCCAGAACTGATCATCCACCTGTGGAGCTAGCAACTGATAGGTGACGGAGGAACGCATTGGTCCATGGATAGGTTCATGAACAACCTCATCCCTAGACTCCTCACCCGCATCATCACTCCCTTCCTCCTCCTGCTGATCATCCTCCTCTTCTTCATCATCAGAGTCTTCCTCCTCATCCTCACTAGGAGTGGGATCCCTTGGAGGAATGGCCTTCCCTTTGCCCTTGCCACGCCCGAGGCCAACACCATGGGTGGTGGATGGGCCATAGGCTCCACCTTGGCCCCGCTTGCCTCCTCCACCCCGACGAGCAACGGGGGAGTCGTTGGGGTCGAAGTCCACGTCCGAGTCACTGGGAGTGCCCGGATGCTTCTGACACTTGCCATGGGCCATCTGTCAAGAATAAATGAGGTGGTGTTTAGAAAAGAATGCAACGAAACAGTGTTGTACTGCTATCAGGTTTGCCCTGATCGGTAGTGCCGGTGGGAGCCATCGGCAATGCCGGTGGGAGCCATCGGCAGTGCCGATTACTTAAAGTTGACACTGCAATGGTCAGTAGGGTTTCTAGATCTTCTAACTGACAGTGCCAGTGGAGGCCATCGACAGTGCCGGTCAGGGGAGTTTGAAACCCTAAGTCCGTGAAAAACTGGAATTTAGCCACTAAAACTCTATCAAATTGCAGGGGTGACTAAAATACTCCTAGATGAACATCTCTATTAAGTGAAACTACGCAAAAACATGAGGCATTGCGAGATTCAAAAGATGGAGATGTTCCAAAATTACCTTCAAAAGTCCTTCAAATCCAAGGGAGATGGAGGAGAGAAGGTCTAGGAGTCTACTTGAACCACTTCCTTCTTGTTTCCACGAATCTTGGCAAGGATTTGGAGAGGGGGACTAGGATTAGGGTTGGAGAGAGAGGAGGGCGTGGTTGGTGGATTGTGTCAAAACTAGACTCGGTCCCATGAGGGGGCCGAGTTAAGTTCAAAACACTCAGGCCCGCATCGGCAGTGCCGGTGATATGCATCGGCAGTGCCGGTGCGGGTCAACGCACCAGGTCCAGGCACGTATCAGTAGTGCCGGTGAGGAGCATCGACAGTGCTGATGAGGGCAACCCGAGGAACAAAAATTCCCAAACAGAAGCTGGTTCAGTTGGAGGCCAGATCGGCAGTGCCGGTGAAGGGACCGACAGTGCGGATACACTGAAGAACAGATAGAACTAGAAAGAAAGAGCTAGAAGTGAGAGTTCCAAAAACAAGTTTTGATGGACAAAAAGCAATCTTGACATCATATGGTCAGCCAACAATCAACAATACATTACAATGATCATATTTTGACAAAATTTGATCCAATGATCAAGAAGCAACACCATTAGCAAAAAACATGAGACTTTTTGACATAAAGCAATGATTTTTGCAAAGATAAAACAATCATCATTTAGATGTGCACATCCTCTATACCACATTGCTAGTATCAAGGATATTTAGCTCACTTCTAAGATAACAAAATCTTTTCTCATCTAAGGGCTTGGTAAAAATATCCGCTAGTTGATCTTCGGTTCGCACATGACTAACTTCTATATCCCCCTTAATAGAATGATCTCTCAAAAAGTGGTGGCGGATATCTATATGCTTTGTGCGTGAGTGCTCAACGGGGTTGTAAGCTAGCTTTATGGCACTCTCATTGTCACATAGGAGTGGAACACGGTTCAACTTGTAACCGTAGTCCCTTAGAGTTTGTCTCATCCAAAGTAGTTGTGCGCAACAACTACCGGCTGCAACATACTCCGCTTCGGCGGTGGAAAGTACAACGGAATTTTGTTTTTTGGATGACCATGACACTAGGGACCTACACAAGAATTGGCATGTCCCGGAGGTGCTCTTTCTATCTACCTTATCCCCGGCATAATCCGCATCGAATTAGCCTAAAAGGTTGAACTTTGAACCCTTGGGGTACCAAAGCCCTAGGTTGGGTGTGTGAACCAAATATCTCAAGATTCTTTTAACGGCCACCATGTGACACTCCATAGGAGCGGCTTGAAAACGTGCACACATACAGACACTAAGCATGATATCAGGCCTAAATGCACAAAGATAAAGCAACGAGCCTATCATGGAGTGGTATACCTTTTGATCAACGGGCTTGTCCTTTTTATTGAGGTCGATGTGTCCATTTGTTGGCATGGGAGTTTTGATGGGCTTGGCCTTGTCCATGTCAAACTTCTTCAATAAATCTTGAGTGTACTTGGCTTGACATATGAAGGTGCCCTCCTTGAGTTGCTTCACTTGAAAGCCTAGAAAATATGTCAACTCTCCCATCATGGACATCTCAAACCTCTTGGTCATTATCTTGCTAAACTCATCACAAAAGTTTTGGTTAGTAGAACCAAATATAATATCATCGACATATATTTGGCATACAAAGATATCATTGCCAAAATGTTTGGTGAAGAGGGTTGCATCGGCCTTGCCAATGACAAAACCCTTTTTAACAAGAAAATCCCTAAGGCATTCATACCATGCTCTTGAAGCTTGCTTAAGCCCATAGAGCGCCTTATGGAGCTTGAAAACATGATTAGGATACTTTGGGTCTTCAAAGCCCGGTGGTTGCTCCACGTACACCTCTTCCTTGATTGGCCCATTGAGGAATGCACGTTTCACATCCATTTGGTACAACTTAAAATCATGGTGAGTAGCAAAAGTAAGTAATATTTTAATAGATTCAAGCCTTGCTACGGGGGCATAGGTTTCATCAAAATCCAAACCTTCCACTTGTGAATACCCCTTTGCCACGAGCCTTGCCTTGTTTCTTGTCACTACACCATCTTCATTTTCCTTGTTGCGAAACACCCATTTGGTGCCCACAACATTCTTGTTCTTTGGCCTTTCCTCCAATGTCCACATTTTATTTCTTGTGAAGTTGTTCAATTCTTCTTGCATGGCCATCACCCAATCCGAATCCTTAAGTGCTTGTTCTACCCTAAATGGCTCTATAGAAGAGACAAAGAAGTAATGTTCACAAAAATTACTAACTCGAGATCTAGTGATTACCCCCTTGTCAATGTCTCCAAGAATTTTCTCGACGGGGTGATCACGTTGTACACTTTGATGCACTCTTGGGTGTGGTGGATGTGAGCTTTCTTGATCATCATCTTTATCAACCTCTTGATCATGTCTTTGAGAATCATCACTTGATGCTTGTTCATGATCCCCAACATCTTGATCTTGACCACTTGCACGATCAATTCCTTCATTTTCATGATGTTGATTTTGTCTTGAGGGAGAGGATTGATTTTTCTTGTGGTCTCACATCACCTATGGACATCCTTTTTATTGCATTTCTGGGAGCTTCATCATCTACAACATTATTAACAACTTGCTCCTCTTGAGAGCCATTAGATTCATCAAATATCACATCATGTGAAATTTCAACACAACCGGTGGTTTTGTTGAACACACGATAGGCATGAACATTTGATCCACAACCAAGCAAGAAACCTTCATCAACTTTTGGAGCAAACTTTGAAGTCTTGGGTTTCTTATTTAGCATAAAACACTTGCTCCCAAAAACACGAAAGTACGAAATATTAGGCTTGTTACTGGTTAGTAGCTCATATGGGGTTTTCTTCAAGATTCGGTAAAGATACAACCGGTTGGAGGCATGGCATGCGGTGTTGACGGCTTCGGCCCAAAAACGGTCGGACATCTTGTATTTATCAAGCATTGTTCTTGCCATCTCAATGAGTGTATGGTTCTTTCTTTCGGCCACCCTATGTTGTTGAGGGGAGTAGGGTGCTGAAAATTCATGCTTGATGCCTTCTTCATCAAGGTACTCCTCAACTTGAGTGTTCTTGAACTCGGTGCCGTTGTCACTTCTTATCTTCTTGATTTTCACTTCATATTCATTTTGTGCTCTTCTCATGAATGTCTTGAGCACATCCTTTACTCCACTTTTATCATGCAAAAAGAGTACCCACGTGAAGCGAGAAAAATCATCAACAATTACAAGACCATATTTGTTACCGCCAATGCTTATATAGGAGACAGGTCCAAAAAGATCCATGTGCAACATCTCCAATGGTCTTGTGGTGGTCATCATGTTCTTCGTGGGGTGTGATGCTCCAACTTGTTTTCCCGCTTGACAAGCACTACAAATTCTATCCTTCTCAAAGCAAACATTGGTCAGTCCTATAATGTGGTCGCCCTTTTGGAGTTTGTGAAGATTTCTCATACCAACATGGGCAAGCCTTCTATGCCACAACCACCCCATGTTGGACTTTGCTAATAAGCATGTACCAAGTCTAGCTTCATCCATGGAGAAATCCACAACATAAAGCTTTCCTTTAAGCACACCCTTAAAAGCAACCGAGCCATCACTCCTCTTATAGACGGTCACACCACATTCGTTGAACAAGCAATCATAGCCCATTTTACAAAATTGTGAAATGGACAAAAGATTGAAGTCAACGTGATCGACGAGCATAACCTTAGAAAGTGAATACGAGAGAGTGAGAGGGACTTTACAATAACCTAGTACCTGTCCCATTCCATTGTCACTGAATGTGATATATTCATTGTTGTTGTGACTTGGCTCAAATGACTTGAACATCTTTTTGTCTCCGGTCATATGATTGGTGCATCCACTATCAATCACCCAACTTGACCCTCCGTAGACATAGTCCTGCAAAACGAGTTAAGCTTTGTTTTTAGGTACCCAAATTTGCTTGGGTCCTTTCACATTAGTCACAAGTACTTTGGGCACCCACACACAAGCCTTTGGCTTCTTGTTGCGTGGCCCAACATATTTTGCATACACCCTACCATGCATGTTTCTCATTAGCACATATGAAGCATCAAAATCATGAAAGAGTGCACATGTAGAATTAGGCACATTAGCATGAGAATCATTAGCAAAAGAAGAATGGTTAGTGTTCATGTTCTTGGCTTGCTTCTATTGATAAGATCCTTCCTTGGTGAATTTAAGGAACTTCTTCCCATTCTTGTTCTCCCGCGCGTTGTGCTTGGCACCCTCAACATAGCCAATGCCATCCATGACATGGGGCATTCTAGTGTATGAGTATGCACCTATTGCATATTTTGCTTTTTTATTATCCACAACATTTTTCTCATGTTGTATTTTGTTTTCAAGAGCCCTCACTTTCTTGTTCAAATCATCAATCAACTTCACATTAGTAGCACAAGCATCAACATCAATGTTATAGCACCTATCACATCCTTTGCTAGTGGAAGCATGAGAGTTATTGGTGGAAGAGGATGTGAAGGTTGAAAGAATCCTATATTGCTCTTCAAGAGACTTATGAGTCTTTTCCAAGTCCTCATACTTCTCTTGAAGTTCATCTTTAGCATTTTTAACATTCTCACAAGTGTTTTCAATTTTAGTGAGAGACATGGTTAGTTCTTCATTCTTCTTCCTTTCAAGTTCTAGGAGCTTCTCTAGTTTAAGGTTTCTTTTCTTTTCAAGAATAAGCAAGTCTTCTTGTTTTTCAAGAAGCTCCTCTTGTCTATCATTTTCTTCCTTTTGTTTTTCAAGTAATTCCATAAATTCAAGCATTTTAGAAAGTGAAGCACTAGCAATGTCATCATCATCATCATCACTACTACTAGAATATGAGGAACACTTATGTTTAGATTTTGATACCTTAGATCCTCTTGCCATGAAGCACTTGTGAGTGTTGTCATCCTCATCATCACTCAAACTCCCAATTAGAGAAGTGTTGATGGGAGTGACGCCAATGGCGAGTGTAGCAATGCCTCCCTCATCCGAGTCGGATTCGGAGGAGGAAGAGGATGAACCATCGGAATTCCATTCTTGCCCAATGTGAGCCTCACCTCTTCTATGTTTCTTGTATTTCTTGTCCTTCTTGTGGTGCTTGTCTTTTCTTCTCTCTTCCTTGCTTTTCTTCTTTGGGCATTCCGCAATGAAATGTCCTTCATCACCGCATTCATAACAAGTTCTCTTTGATCTTCTTACTTTGCTTTTATCATAGCTTTTCTTCTTGTAGCCATCTTTATTGAGAAATGACTTGAATCTTCTCACAAGTAAAGCCATCTCATTATCACTATCTTCATCACTAGAATCAATTTCTTTCCTTTTCTTCTTCTTGTCTTTCTTTTCATTAGCCTCATGAGATGCCTTGAGTGCAATTTCTTTCTTTTCTTCGTCACCTTGTCCCAACAAGTTGTTCACTCTTGTTGCTTCTTCATCTCTCTCTTTGTAGGTGAGCAACCTTCCTAGTACTTCATCCGTACTAAAGTTCTTGAAGTTTTTTCTTTCTCTCTAACAAAATTGCAAGCACTTTGATTCCATGGTTGCAAGGCAAGAAGCAAACTTTTGTTGACCTCAATGGTGTCAAGCTTGATCCCTAGAGCTCTTCTCTTGTTTATAATTTTCATGAGTCTATCATGCACTTCTTGTGGCCCTTCACCGGTCTTCTTGATAAACAAGTTGTACTTGCCTCTTAGGATGTCCTCTCTTGCTTCTCTAACACCCTCGGTCCCTTCATAGATAACCTCAAGCTTCTTCCAAATATCATGAGCTTTCTTAATTCCTATCACCTTTTCATACTCCTTTGGTGATAGGGCGGAAACAATGGCGGATGCGGCATGATCATTATGAGTAAGCTTGATCTCATCATTGGAAGTTGGATTTTCTTCATTTTCCAACTCAAACCCTTGCTTCACCATCTTCAAGATTGGTCTTCGCATAGAGCCCAAATATAGTTCCATTCTATATTTCCAATGATCATAGAATGTTCCATCAAAATGTGGTAACTTTCCGGAACCGTTACCAACATACTCATTTTTGAGCTCATTGTAGTTAAATGGTAAGGCATTGTGGCTAACTCCGGAGTCATCTTTAGTACCTTCGGTTTCGACTCCGGCTGTGTTATTTGGTGGAACTTCTTTTCCATTTGTCATCTTTTATCTTCAAGTGGTTAAGCCTTCAAGAAGATCCTGCTCTAATACCAATTGAAAGTTGCCTAGAGGGGAGGTGAATAGGCAAATCTAAAAAATCCTACAAAATTGGACTTAGACAATTTTATCAGTCTGACCGGCAGTGCCGGTGAGGTGGATCGGCAGTGCCGATTGCCACTACCGATGCTGGACCGGCAGTGCCGATGAGCAAACAGAAAGCGTGTAAGATCTAAGTTAAAGTGGTTCCACAGTTACTAAGTAGACAACAGGTTACAACAGTAGTAGAGAGAAACACTAATAATAAAACTGAATAATAAAATAAGAGCTATATGAATAGAACTAGCAAATATGACAAGGATGAGTGAAAAAACTAGGGAAGATTAAAAGAACAATAAGTAAATAAGAGAGCACACGGAGACACAAGATTTGTTACCGAAGTTCGGGTTCACAAAGAGCCCTACGTCTCCGTTGAGAAGTCCACAAAGGACCGGATCTCTTTCAACCCTTCTCTCACTCAAGCGACTATAAAGATCAAGCTCAAGTTTTAAACTATCAATTCTCTTGCGGGAGGGTAATACAAACTTCCCGCGGCGTCACCACACAAGATAGGAGCTCTACGGGCACCGCTAACCGTCTAGGAGCAAAGCTCCAAGAGTAACAAGCACAAATCACAAAGATAGTTAAATCGAATGTTCAAAAGTAGAATGATGCTCTTTTCACTAGAGAACAATGGCTCACTCAAACCCTAGCTCAAGGATTGAAGCTTTGACTTGGAGAGGGAGAGTGAGGAGAGTGGAGCTCAAAAGTGCAAAGTGTTTTTCGGGTTCCAAGGGATATCCACGAAGGGGGGTGTATCCCTTTTATACAAAGTGCTAAAAAAGAGTTGTTGGTCTGTCTGGACACCCCGCACCGGCACTGCCGATCGAGCCATCGGCACTGCCGGTAGGGTTTCTGACACACTGTCATAGATCGCAATCATGGAGACGGCCCGCACCAGCACTGCCGATCAGGGCATCGGCACTACCGATGAGGCAGCCACAGAGAAGGCAAATGGTCTCTGGCGACATTGACCGGCACTGCCGATCCGTAGGACCGACACTGCCAATCTCAGTCAGCCAGAGAGCCAGAAAGAATGGTTGTCTGTGGAGAGGGGACCGGCACTGCCGATCGGCTGGACCGGCACTGCCGGTAGGCTACAGCCAGAGAGACAGAGGAAGCACCCTTCTCTGGGAGAATAGACCAGCACTGCCGATGAGTTCCATCGGCACTGCCGGTGCTAGCAAGACAGACACCAGAAAATGTCTGGACATCACAGCGCCTCTGTGAGGGACCACCGGCACTGCCGGTGAGAGCCACCGGCACTGCCGATAGAGGAAAAAACAGAGGGCGACAGAACTGGAATTCTTGGAAAGATTGAGCATTTGACTTTACCAAATTTGTAAATTATACCCCTCTTTAGAGTACGGTTTACCTATACTCAAGATTAAAAAATAGAAACATCATTGATCATTCTTTTCTTGAGTGAAAAATGAACTTTCAATTTAAGGCAAATTGATCATCTTCTTTTCTCTTTTTGTTTTCAATGCATTACATTCATCAATAAAGATAGTCATCTACACACATACTCAATGAAAACGTTAGTCCATTCTTAATTGTATTGACACCAATCACCAAAATAAAATGAGGAGACTAGATGCACTTTCAGTATTGTAATTTAAAAATAAAAATTAAAAATAATACTAATATGAAAAAAAGTCATAAGATCTATAACAATGATGCAACGTCCCATCGAATATTAAGATACTAATTAAAAGTATTAAATATAGATTACTGATAAAACATAATTCATAACTCACCCTCTAAATAATGAGATGAATCTATTAAAACTAATTAGATTATAATTAGATAGTATGATGCTATAGTAAACATTGTCTTAATAATGATTTAGTTAAATTTAATAAATTTGTCTTATAAATTAGCGTCCAACTATATAATTAATTTTATATTTATTTTATATTTAACTCATGTATTTAAGACTAGTTTGGATGAAGACATGAGATTTACGCTGAGTCAGGTAGCAACGTGCGGCTCTCGCGCGTGCCTGAGTCAGGCTGCCTGAGCGAGGGCACCATCCAAACTAGCCCTGACACTCGCTGACAAGCGGAGCCCACCAGCTCTCGCCTGCTCACCCTCCTATACCCTAGCCTGCAGCCGCGCCACCTCCACCTCCACCTCCGCTCCTCTTCCCTCACCTCTCCCCGGCCCCGAGCAATGCCATCACTGCGTCCCCACAAAGACTCCTCCAACGCTATTTAGGGCCACTCGTCGTGCCGCCTCAGCAGCCAGAGCCATGAAGATCTCAGAGCTCCCACACCGCCGGAAGGAAGGCCGGTGACAGGGAAGAAAGAGGAGGAAGGAAAGGAGAGGCGTAGAATGAGATGATTTTGGCGCGGATCAAGAAGGGGATTGATCTCTGAAATTTTTGGTATGGTCATCACTCATTGGTTACTTTGCCACCTCGTAGGTTGCTGCCAGGGCGATCGAATCTGGTAATTTGAACACCAAAAAGAGCGAGGACCATATGACCTGACGTATCACGTATCAATCTACTCCATTTTCCTGACCCAGGTCTTGTGGATCCTTTTCCCCTTGCCTTTCAAGATTCAGTTCTTCCCTTTCTTGTGCCCTCGACTGCAGAGGAGAGTCTGATTCAGCAACATGTTACTTGTGGCTGATGGATGGATTTGGCTTTTACTGCTTTCCAGTGGCCAAGGACAGGGCAAAGCTTAGGTGGAGGTCCTAGGCGGCCCACCAAATTTCGAAGAACATGGTGAGAATTTCGATTTGGCTGCCCGGACTATGAGTGAATGGATTGTGCATTAATCTTTGCCCTGTAGTTTAGATGTCATCTGCTTTACATCAAAGCAATTTCGCTTATTTTACAGAATTGATGCTTTTAGTTCACTCAATCAATAGTTCTTATAATACATAATGTATAATTGTTATTATGGTATTACTTAGAAACTACTGTTACAGTCAGTAACATTAGTGAGTTCATTGTCTGTTCCAAGAGAATGGAATCCTTAGCATTTGTGGGCTGTTGATAATCTTTCTTTCCCTTTTTTTTTCCTTAGGAAATTTCTAAGCTGAACTTCTGTTTCTGTTGTTGTTCTGAGTACTCTATTTCATACTATTATAAACTCATCTGAATCCCTATGCATCCAAACATTTTGGGGCCTTTGTTAAATATTCCAAAAATCTAGATTATGTTCAATGAAAAATATTTCTCAATCCTGTCCAATTGCTTTGTAGCGATTGCATATGGACATGCGTAAGCACAAGGAGGAAATCCCTTAATCCAAATGCTATTTTTTATTTGTTAAGAATTTCATTTGCATAGCAATGATGCCGGTCAGTCATAGTTCACTTTTTACATTTCCAAACTTCTTAGAAAAAATTCTGAACGAAAGTTGTTCTTATGGATTCCTCTTTTAGTTCTGCGTGATTTCTTTCTCGTTAGAAAAAATTCTGAACGGAAGTTGTTCTTATTGGTTCCTCTTTTAGTTCTGTGTGATTTCTTTCCTTTCTTGTGAACATAATCAAAATCTGGTTTCATTTAACTGGATCATTTACAGATTTGCAATTGCTTGCAAATTGGATGCCAAGATGGAATTGAAGGGCGGAATGAAGAGGAGCTCATGGTGGCAGGCATATCTGCATGTCAGTCATAGTTATGACCGAATACAATTAGGCAGATACTGAAAGGTAGAAAAAGTGTTCTTGCCAAAAAAAAATAGAAGGTAACAAAAGTGATTATTCATTTTTCCATTGTTACCTTTGTAATTAAATATTTTTTATCTGATGCAATCCAAGACTTTTGTATACAAATTCACATAATTGATTGAGATTCTAACTGAACTTCTTTTAATTGGGTAACACCTTTAGAATATGATACTTTTGCTGGAGTGCTAGGTGATGAACTATGTTTCCCTGTGTTTTTTTTTGTTAATAATAGCACTTTTTAATTTTGAACCCCTCTATAAACCTCTTATTCATCCTTAAAGCTAGCTATTGTAGTTTACTGATTTTACACACATGTCTTTTGTTTCACATATCAACTTGTGTATGGAATTATTGTTATCTGAGCTAATCAAGAGTACTATCACCAAAATTTCATTGCAATATATTCAATGTCTGTCGGTATAGGAAATTTGGAGCATAATATCTGGTCATATTATTTTTGTTGTTTTGCTTACCAAAATTCAATTGTATAATTGCTTAAATTTATGATATCATAACTAGATCAATGTTTTTCTAGGTGATTTATTGAAAGAAAAATGTAACTGAAGGGGCTGCCTATAAATTGCATTTTGAAATTCCGGAAGCCTCTTGTTTCACATTGCAGAAAACAAATGCTAACTTGGATGAGATAGCTGAGTTGGCAAAGCAGTTGCTGGTTAGATTGCTTCAGCGTTTAATTTCATCACTTAGTACATCAGTGCTTTGTAGTTTCTTTTTCTCAAATCTAATTTTTGTTCTATATGATTTACTTTTAGACACAGACAAAATATAAAGCCACTATGGGGTAATGCACAGCTTTTCATGCATACACGTTACATGCATGGGTTTGGAGGAAGGAGAGAGAAGAGCCGTTGAGTGAATCTATGTGTATGCTTTTGCGGCTGCACAAGTTAAGAAAGCTTTGAAGTTGATGTCTGCACACCATCACGGGTCTTCAGTTATAGACAAATTTTATGATTCTGTTGTATATTTATATTAGCAAAATACCCGTACGTTGCTACGGATTTAAAAAATATAACTAATTATACATCCATATTTTTTGATATAGAGTATGATAGATAATTTTACATATTTAAAGTCCGTATGTATTACCAAGATCAAGAAATTAGAAAAACCATAACAATTTACACATCCTAACTAAAAACGTAAAAGACTCATTTAGAATATGCAAGAAACTTTCTTGCGAAGCATATTTTAAGTATGGCATCTATAGAAGCATATTTTAAGTATGGCATCTATAGAAGAGAAATGATAAGCATGCCATTTCTGCTAATATTTTATGGACTATGGCAAATCAGATACGGTCCTTGATCTTTCAGGAATATATTAGAGAATTTACATGACTGTATAAAATTAGGTACATAAATCAATAGTCCCTTTAAAGTTTCTAGTTTTCTCCTCCTATAATGAAAAGGCAGAGCATCTCCCATTTTCCCTTCAAAATTTCTAGTTTTCTCAATGCAATTAGACACATTTTGAGAGCATCTGAGAACAATCCAGCCCAGAAGCTGAGGGAAAGAAAGTTCAGGTTACACAACGTCACCGTTTTGCATTCGTACCATCAATTGTTCTACATGGGCACCATACTTGTTGCCAGCGAAATTAAACCGTACATGACATCTGGAGACCAAAATTGTTGGATGAAGCCCAGCTTCTCTAATTGTGGGCACCTCCTACATGTCTACTCTCTCTGTTTCAAAATTGTTGTCATCATTGACTTTTTTCATTACCTTCGACCATTCGTCTTATTCAAAATATTTGTTTAAACATGAAATATTATAAATTATATTTAAATTCTATCTAGTAATAAATCAAATCATGAGAAAATATATGATATTTTTTGAAATTTTTTGAATAAGATAAATAGTCAAAGGTAGCGAAAAAAGTCAATGACGACAACAATTTTGGAATGGAGGGGTATATACGTAGCTTCATAGACTTGTACCTTCCATCATTTCATAATGGAGCTAGATTTTCCCCTCGCAAATGTGAACCATGAAGTCGTTGATAAATGCATATCAGTGTTCAAATGATAAGGCCAGTTTGACATCCTATCAGTTGCCAGCAGCTTGCAAGGGGATGCTTCAATTTTCATGCAATGGGTAACGATGAGTTGAACACCCTATTCTTTGCCTTGCCTGCCTGAAATTGGAAATAAGTACACTGGTCAGATCCAGGGTAGAATAAATCAATCATTCATCATGATCTAATAAATTGTTCTCCGCTTATCTCCTTTTCCCAGTCTATGAACCATGAGATGAATATAATAAGAAACAGCAGCTAGGTGATGCTGCCACACACGATGCCGAGCCAAATACCCTATTGTAATAAAAATAAGTTTGAGAAATCAGAGGTGTTCAAGCTGTTTCACTTGAGCAATGCCACTTTCAAAAGGAAGGTTGTAATAAGAGCAAATTCCTTATGTGTCATCGAAAATTATACCGTTCCCTTATGAACCATCCAAAATTACAACTTCCTTTCTATGCCATCATTTTAAATTTTACATCCCCTTTGTGCCATTTTTAGTATTAATAAAAAATATGTGATTATGTTGCCTTTTGGTACATTTTTAATACCAGCATTATAATAAAAGATCAAAATTTTATTATATCCATGTGGGAATTCATCCATAGTTTTATAAATAATATTTATGATTTTTTCTAAATTTCATCTTGAGGGCAGATTGGTCTATTATATCATAATTTATCAACCATCTAATAGATAAAATAGCAAAAGTGGCACATAGGGGATTGGAAATTTGAAATGATGGTATACAAGGAAAACTATAATTTTGGATGGTTCATAAGGGATTGGTATAAGTTTTGATGGCATAGAAGGAATTTGCTCTTGTAATAAAGGGCGTACCATTCTATTCAGATGGAAGACAAACACAAGCAGAAAAGCCATCGGGATGCCTATCAAGTAGAAGAGAAACTTGCTGTTTTTCTTTGCTGGTGCTTGCGACAATATCCTCTTCTCCTTCCAAAGCTCAACTTCTTGCCCTCTAATTTGGTAAAAAAAAAACAGCAGTTTTCTTATAAAACTGAATCAGCATCAACGTTGTGACATCATCGCCACATCCCTTGGTAGGTAACTGATCAACTATGTATGTAAGACATGCAGAATCTTCATGCACTTTTCTGAAAATATTGGAGAAAGGCTGAGCAACTGCTGACCAAATTAGCATGCCCTTGCCCATCAAACCACTGAACAAGTGTGGTGGACTACGAACTATGTAAAGGGGACAAAAAAGGAAACTTTTTCTGAAGGTGGTGTGTGACAGATATGAAGCACATGTTTCTTGCTAGAACAAAACAACATGAATGGAATGTTCAGAAAGCAACCAAAGATCCACTAAATGTTTGTTATCCAAATAAACTGCAGCAGAGAAACAATTAATGATCAAAACAACCGGTATCACAAATTACTAATATTTGACTTCCATTGTAACCCTAATCACTATTGATCAACAAACTGAAATAGAATTCATTCCCTAAGTTGAGCAGAAGGGAGTAGCAATGTGCAACTTGAAGAGCGAGCCAAAGGATAGGGCCATAAGCCATCTTCTTTGGCTACAAAGCAAGATCTGGACCAAAGTGTTTGAATCGATGGAGAAAGTAGAGGTAGAGCACAAGGATGTACCTGGCTCACGTACTTGAACGATGCTTATGTGTCATGGCTGGAGATGGAACATTTCAGCATTCAAGAACCAAAGTGGAATTCCCCAGCAATGAAACTTCAAGAGTTTAGATTGTGTTCCATTAAATTTCCATGTTCTACCAATTAAGTGAGTAATGAGAAAACACACAGAAAAACTGAAACGCTTGAAGCCAATATAACTTTTTTTTTTCATCGAAGCTCAAATGTACAGAAATTTGGCAATAAAGAAGTATTACCTAAACACCACCACCAAGGTGGTAGTCCATGGTTAAAGTCTGTGCTATTCTTTTTTTTTAACAATTTCTATAACTTGCAAGGGAAAAAGAAGGATTAATTCTTTGGGGGTGAAATGTGATGAACTGAATTGGATTTAGAGATTTTTCATGTGAAATGAAAAAATAACAATTAACAAATAGTGGTGGCCCTTCTTACTTGATTGCACATGCTCCATTGCCAGTTTGACTTCCATAGCAATAACATTTGTAGGTTTTTCCATTCAATGCTTTGCGAGAAAGGAAAAAACATATGCAATGGTTAGGAGCCTCCTTAATCATGTTTATTAGGAGCATGTCATTTTATTAACTGTTGCAGCTTTGCAAGAGAGTAGAAAAAATCAGTGGTTTCAGTGACTGTTGTAGCATATGGATGCACCAAACAAAAAAAATAAGGTTGTTTACCTACCGAGTATAGATGTTGGGGGCCTCCTTGATCATATTTAGAAGCATGTCAACCTATTAAAAGTTGCAGCTTTGCAAGAAAGTAAAAAAAGAAATATGCACTGATTTCAGTTACTGTTGTAGCTTTTTTAGTGACTCTGATGATTTCAGAAAAATCACCAACTTGCACCTGCACAAAATACAGAAAAAACATTTAGGAGACAATATAACCAAGATAAGTCTGACGTTGTTTTAAAGCCAAAAATCAACTGCAAAAGCCACATTGGATCATTGTTAGTGACCTAAAACCTAAATAACAAATTAGTTGCTCCTGGTGAACAATCAAAAAGAAAAAAAAAATCAAAATCTTCCAAAGTAAACTGATCTATGAAGGGCAGCCCTATACATGTAGAACGCATGAGCAAGCTAGATGCGAGCTGATACATGGATATCAGAGACCCATTCTTTCATACGTGCATGTTTGAACTATTGTGCAAGGAAAAAGTTTGATGCAAAAATACAATATACAATGTACTAATAAATTAAAGTATTACAAATTATTAACCATTTAGAATCCAGCTCAGCAATGATCTGATGGCCTACAGAATTGCTGCTACATTATGAATTATACGATGAAGAAAACAAGTCCAGTGAGACAGGTTTCTTATGTCCTCCTGATACTAAATGGTTTTGATGCTCCGCTCATACAAGCAGTAGCATACTAGTAATCGTCAAAGAACGCAAGAAAACCTGCGGAGGAATATGTTTCTATTTACAAATTTATTTTATTTTCTTATCTATAAAGGGACAATGGACCTTTTAAGCATTGTTTTGTCAATTTTAATCATTGTTGTACTTTTTAGAATTTAAGAAGATATCTTCTGTGCAACAGTTAGGACACAATATAGTTTAAAATGCACATTTAAGTTGCTCACTCTAGCAACAAGACTCACACCCTCTGATATAGGTCACTCCATCACAAACGTTTTAGAACGTGTATCTGTTTATACATTTTACAGAAACTCCTTCATCTAGTCTACATCTACATGTATGACCATCAAGTTGTCATCCTAGCCACCTCCCTCTACTCTGCTTGTATTACCACGAATTAGCCATCCTGGCCGCCTCCTAGGTAACCAGTTTAGTCGTCATTGTTTTGTCCAAAGAAACATTACCTACACAATAATGGTCTGTGAATTTGGAGAGGTATTTTATCATCTTGGTTCTAAAGATAACCATAAAACATACATTATTTGAGAAGAGTTGTTAGACAACAATGTATAAATTACTTAAAAGAGAAGATGTATGATACACTTGCCCTAGGAAAGTACATTTAAAAGTACATTTTATTTTGTATCTCAACATAGTTCTTATCATATGAAACACTTCAGGAAGTAAAGCTGAAGACAAAAGATAAGCAACGGAGTAAACACACATATATACGACGTGCATCAAAATGTTGCAACTAAAAAACCTCTTACAAAATGAATAAGAATTCTAGATATCGATAAAACTGAATAGTCTGTGCACATGCAACCAAATTCATTTGCATGCCAAATCTATCAAAAATAATTGTTTGAAAGGTATAAATATGCACAATGATTTCTATGGCAGTAGGCTACCAAATTTACATTAGCATTTGAGGATCAGAGGTACTATAAACCTAACACAGCAGTTCGCAGCTCAAATATTTTTAACGGCTTACTAACCATAAAGAGTTGTAAACTCTGTTACCATTCCAGCCTCATTGACTACATGTTAGTAAGCCGTTGAAGAAACTATCATCAAGAGCATCCCCTTCTTGTAACTGCCTCATTGTGATTTCTATGGCAGTAGGCTACCAAATTGATGATATCTCAATTTTCTCATTCACTAGAAGCAACCTCTTGCAACTACCAATGAAGAAACTATCATCAAGAACATCCCCTTGATTGAACTAAAGTATAAAAAAAACAAGGGAAATCAAAGCCTACCTTCAGACTGCAGATGATGACATTCCATTGTTCTACTTGTAGATGACCTAGGTCAAAACAGAGGAGATTAAAGATAGGAGCATCTATATAGCTATCCACAAGGCAAAAAGGGCTGCAAAAATAAAATAAAATAAAATATAAAACACAATTTCCTTGTTGTGACTTGTGAGAGGAAACCAATTAAACAAAAAGAAAGAAATCCTAGCCTCTTTTTTTTTTTTTTGCCTCTGTTCCCCTGTATTGCTGTCCAATTTTGGCTCTTAAAATGAGAAACAAAGCATTGAGTGCTATTTTGAATGTACCCATCCGGAGAGGTTATGCTACAAAAAAGGGAATAGAAATAGGCATGGCATTATAGATATGAACCGTCCTATACTGGTTAATGTCTTTTCTTTTATGCAGCTGTACCCTTCTCTACCACAAACAACATGCCGATTTAAGAATCAAAAGAAAGATGACTTATTACTTCACATTAGATTTGAAAAAAGAAACCAGAACTTTCTCTTGTTCTGTTTGTCGGGGAAACCTACATCTGTATTAGACCCAAAGTAAAAAAAGAAACAAAAAGTAAATTTATTTCAAAATCATTGCAGGCTACATTGAAATGCCTTTTATACATTTTGGCTTCCATGTAGGTTTAGCAGATATACGATTCTCCCACTACTAATCAAAGGATGAATTCCCAAACAAAATTACCATACACACGTACTATAAAGAAACAATATGCATGGACATGAGAAGAAAACAACTACACAGCCTAAAGAGCATGGACTAATCCATCAGACCATTATCTTTCTATATTTCATTTATGCGATAATACAAAAGGCCCACAAACAAATCTGGAGTTCTATACCAAGAAAATTTCTTCCTCATCTGTATAGACTCACTCCTTAAGACTATTATACACAGCTTGCTGAAAGATTTACCGTTATGGCCTGATGCATGTTCTGAACCAAGAAAAATGAAGGCCGGCAGTCCCTGTTCATCTGTTGATTGAGGCTTCCCTGCATCGTAGCATCTCATCCATGGGGTCTGGAAACCAATCCTGCAATCATCGATGGTGAAACTCAAATAAAAACAAAAATGCCCCCAAGTCCATAAATAAAAATGCAGACAGAATAGGAAGACCGAGATTTGCAGATGACCATAAAAAAGGGGCATAACACATACCAACAAATCTCACAAAAACGGATTAAAAATATCTAAAGGAAACCAAAAGCAAGAAAAAGGAAGATTCACCATGGCATGAACCTCACGTAGTCTTACTGGACCTTGTTGGATCCCCACAGCGGTCGTTCGAACCTTTGGGAGAGGAGATGATTGGGCTGATGTGTTGTAGAATCCTTGGTCGTGCCATCTCGGGAGAAACAAAAAGGACGGGGTAGCAGTCCTCATCCGCGCTCTGGTGCTTGCCCGGCAGCACATCCGCAGGCCTTCTCTCCGCCATAGTCACCGTGCAGCACATCGGCACCGCCGTGCACTCACCTTGAAATCCTTGAACGCGTCACCACAAGAAGGGGGAAGGGGTAGGGCCATCATGCTCGCCCCGCACAGCACCAGAGCCAGCCCGCGCTCGGCCACAGGCAGCGGGTCTGCGCGCCTTCACGCTTGCCCCGTGCACGACCACTGCACACTCGCCTGCAGCCTGCTCGTCGCCACTCAGAGCTGCATTACCGTGAGTCCGTGACCACCCAAGAGATCTCAGATCTAAAAAACAAAACCCAACAAATAGCATTGGTGAAATATCAATCGAACTACCATGGAAGCACAAGAGAAACCAGAAAAAGACGCCGGCGGCAGAAGCTCAAACACCACATGGGGACAGAGCACTCACCGAAAAGAGGAGCCGATCTGCCGGAGTTGCGACGCTGATGTGAAAACAATCGAAAAGCAGGAGACGACGGCCGGCAGTAAAACTGACGAGCCACCCAACCACCAGCGTAAATGCATCGCTCGCGGTGTGGGCGAGCCAGTGAATGACGAGTGGATAGACGTACACTCTCTTTTTTTCACCGAGAAAGTAACTAACCCAGCGCGGCACTCGCCAGCGATTTTGATTGTGCGGTGAAAAATCATGATGATGACATGGATCAATGGGTGGCGCGAGTACTGGCCGGCGTCTAGAGGGGTAAATACGATGCCATGAATGTTAATAAATGGCAAGCCAAAGTTATCTAAAACCAATGGTTCTGGTACAGTAATAAAATATAACTAAATAAGCATTAAAATTAGTGAATTAGAATAACAAAAAACTTAATAAATATCTGTAATGTGGATGAAAAAGGATTATAGCTAGGTTTTGCCAATAAGAAAAAAATGACTAATATAACTACTCAAGTAACAGGTTCAGTAACTTTTTTAGGAATGTTTGACTCTCACGTTTTTCACAATTTGGCGTCTCACTTAGTAATGGACATTGTCTCACTACCACATAGACAAATCAAAACGCTACCTTGTAATTGTAGTGACAGCCCATAATTTCCTGAAAAAGTAATGGACATTGTCTCAGTACCACACAGACAAATTAGAGCGTTGAAGCATGTGGCCACTCCTCCAAGAAAAAACCAAGAATGAAAAACCATTCTGCTGTCCCAAATCAAATACTATAGGAACCCAGTCCACACAAATCTGAATGAAATCAATAGAAAAGCTTTCATTACTCGTGAGAGCAGGAAATAGAGAATTACCTTACAAGAGCCTAGATGCTTGTATCTACTCTGTGCTTAGAAACTGGCTAAGAAATGAAGCTTCTTTAGGAGTCAAAACAAAACGTAGCATTGGCAACTACTAATGAGACTAATTAGCAAAACAATGTATTTGGCAGTGAACCGTCTACCAAGATGTGTTAACAAAGTGTTTTTTTCTCCCTTAGCTGTCTTAATTATTTCTTTCATAGAGAAGAATGAAAAATTACCTGCTACCTATATTTACAACATACATAGAGATTCCATCAACCAGACAAAGGTCAGCTTCATTCCTAGTAGTGGCATCTGCAAATATAAAAAATAGTTACCATTATTATGAAAGGGGCAATAGCGGGTGTATGCAGTTTATTAGATGCCTTACATGCATTTAGACACCAGTACATACCTTGGTTTCCCCCAGGTGATCTGGAGTTAAACGCTAACAACAACATGCTATCCCGCACGCGTAGAGGAGCAGGGTCGGCGGCGAGAGGCCGGGGTGGCGATGGTCTGCGCGCGATGCAAAGGGGCAGGGTCGGCAGCGAGAGGCCGGGGCAACGACGGCCTGCGCGCGATGCGAAGGAGCAGGGGCGGCGGCGAGAGGCCGGGGTGGCGACGATGTAGAGGGCAGGGGCGGCGGTGTAGAGGCCAGGGGCGGCGTTGGCCCTGCGCGCGGTGCACAGGGGCGGGGTGGCGACGCTGTAGAGGGCGGGGGCGGCGCTTAGGGCTGGGACAGCGGCGTAGGGCCTGCGCGCGATGGAAAGGGGCGGGTGGGGGAAGGAGCGGGCAGCCGTGAGCGTTGGATTAATGATGGATTAAGAATCAATGATGCAAATTAGACGACGGCTTAAGGATTAAGATGGGGCAGACCGTCTCACAATTATTAGGTAGTAGGTCACTCACTACTTTTGTATTTTGGATGATAATTCGGTAGGACAAGACTTTTTTTGTTTGTGATTTCATTGTTTTTTTGCTAAACCTTTTTCCCCCCCAAAAAAATATTTACTCATTTTTTCCAGGTTAACTTTCTTCAAAACAGGTCCAAAAGTTTCATTTACTCAATTTTTCTAGCCTGAGCTTCAGTGTCACAAACGGAAAGATGGTGGGGAGTAAGGCGATCACAAAAAATACAAGACAAACAATGAGTCTACTTTGTATATTACACGAACATTCATCTTTATAATTAGGTAGAAACATTTTATTTATAAGCTCTTAGATTATACTCTAATTTGAAGACCAATTTGCCTCTAATTATCTGCTACATTCTAAAAATATTCTGTATAAAATGATCACTATGGGCAAATTGATCATTATATAACATGTTTATCCTTTTCGCATAGAAGATGGATCTTTAATATGTTGTCATGTGTCATCTTTGAAGCGCATTCTCCGATGACGTGTCTGCAACTCTTCCAGGAGTCATCTTTCTTTGGGGTGAGGCTTAGCCGCACCCTTCGAGGGGGAGATCTTGTGTGTGTTTGAAAAACCTCTGGGTACTTCGAAGATATTCAAGGGTTACATGACATGGTCCAAATTTGGAAGGTCTCGAGGGGTTGCTTTCGGATAATCCCCCAACAATTGTATTCTTATTGTTTGCATTGTCTTGTAAAATTTTTATATCCAATATATTTATATATGTATTATAAATTATGTCCATAGCAATGCACGAGTATTATCCTTGTAACAACAATAAAATTTAGACCTCAAGAAACAAACATATATGTAGTTTAATCATCATAGATGATATGTCTCCTAAGCGGGTCAGCGTCGTGTTCTTGTTCAATTCCAATCTTATATTCACATCTAACCTTTCACAAAAGAAAAAGAATCCATATCTTAACAATGTCTGTTATAAGCTCCGCAATGGATCTGTTGTCTCCGAGCTCTCATGTGGCATACACCTTGAGCTTCATCATGACAAGGTGATACTTATCGGATCCTCCATCTCGCACTCTCCAATGTCACTGTCGATGAGTTCTAAGCTTACCTTCATTTTGATCTCTTTGTCGTTGACGGTACAATCTCACTTGTGACCATAAAATACATTAGATCAATACTCATTTAGTGCTTGTTTTATTTTCATCTATCTTCGGCCCCTGCTCATAGGAATCTCACCGTCGACAAGCTTCATTGATCATCATGTTCTTTCGAGTGGTTGTATTATTTTTAACAGCTTATACATCACTTGTTCGTTGAAAGATAGTCATTTTATATCAATCGAAAGATAGTCATTTTATATCAATCGACTGATTGACACCTGTGTACATCTAAAAGTGAATCTTGTGCATCGAAAACCACACACCAGACACTAGATGGGTTGGAGGCGGGAGAAGGGGACATGTGTGTCCATGAACTAACCATTATTGTTCAAGTAACTACTCATGACAATGTTAGCTCCGTCTATAATTTTAATATATCTTATGTTCCACATTTTTTTAGTTGGTATCATCTATGTTCTCTTTGGTTTTGTGCCATATTATCTAATAACGAATATGTAATTGTCGGTTATCACAATCAAGTAAATCTGATGGGGGACATAACTATGTTTTAAATCTTTTTAGTTCAAATAATCTCCTTTTAGAAATTATGTTGGCCAAACTCTTTAAATTGGTATTAATATTTTATGTTATTTATTTGTTTTATTCTTATAATACTTATGCTCACGTTCCATTGCACTGAAAGAGATGAAATTGATGCTCTATGCATCTCAATTGTAACCACATGTCTACCCAGTCTTCCGTATCATCTTTTATTATTGAGGTGAGAGTAACAATAAATTGAAACTTATAAATTGAAAAATTGAGACAAAGATAACAATTAATATTACTGTGAGAACCATATGAGAGGCATATATTTTAAAAATTGAGGTTGTTTCCAACTATTTCCGGACCTAAATAACTAAAATATTTCGGTTTGATATTTTTGGATTTTGGTTTTAACCTAAATTTTAAAAACTATACTTTTGTTTAGAAATTTTCTATGGTATAAAGGTTAAGATCAATATAAAGATAATACAAATATACATCATGGGCCCTGTTTGGCGTAGCGGAAGCTTCTCCGCTTTTCTCCAGAAGCGCTGCCTGGAGAAGCACTGCCCGCTTGTCAAAAACTAGCTTTTTCCAAAAGCTTGACGAGTAGAAGTCGTTAATGTTCTTCTCTTTTTGCTTGAGTCATTCATCCTCCTCGAGTCATTCATGCTCAATACCGACGCCTAGCTCAACAATGACCATGGAGGAAGGGTGCTGAGACGGTGATGGAGAGATGTCATTCTAAATTGATCGGTGGATGCAAGGAATCGAGGAACGTTGGTCGAATCCGCACATTGTCGATCCGATTCACTACGAGCTAGCCAGATTTGCAAGGCCAGATTCACGCCGCGCGAGGCCGGGTTCAAAGGACAGGAGCGGTGTTGGGGCTCTGGATGGCCGGATCCATCGCCGAAAGGAAGTTACGCGAGTCACAGCTCCTCAGATGTCGTCGGATTTATCCCCTTTCAGCTTCAAGGTTGTGCCGCGCGGACACGTCGTGACCTCGAGGAAGGTGGGGTAGAGAGGGAGCTAGGGATGAATAGGTCAAGGAAAGAGGAGGAGAAGAAGAGTGGCGTCGTTTTTGTTAGCTAGAGCCAGCTTTGGCGCCGAGTTCACGATGGATGGTGCACCGGAGACGAAGGTGGATATGGAGGTGGAGGCACAGGTAGGGAAGGCTCGAGGAAAAGTGTAAGGACCGAAGGCGTACTTAGAGGGGGGGTTGAATCGGTAAGCCGCTCACAAATCCAATTACTTCAAGTTCCACTACTCAAGTCTAACAAGATAAGCAACCTAAGCAATTCTAGTAAATCAAGACCTACACATGGTAGTGTTCATGATGAGATAAAGAGCGGAAGCCAATCACACTAGCCTATGCAAGCCACAAGTCACCCTACTCACTAGAACACACAATTGTGGAATAGTAAAGAGAGGGTCAAGAAATGCTCATGATTTTTTCTCGAGATCTCGGAAGAATGACGCCTTCCCCTAATCCTCGTTGGACCACTCCCGCTGGAGTCCCGGTCCCTCCCGCCACCAAGTGGAGTTCTTGCCCATGAGCCCGCAATCACTCCTAGAGTAAAGACACGTTGTGTGTCAGCACTGTACAAAGCATAAGCTCGCCTCCCTCGAAAACTTGTCAGACTTTTTGAGCCGACATGGGCGCTCACTAGCGATGCTCCTTTCAACGGTGCACTCAAACCGTGTATAAATGTGTGACGGCCTTCACAACCGATCACGATAGGCTCGATCACCGACACCTAATCGGTCTAGGTCTCACCATAGACCAAGAGTAACAATCTAGATCACACCCTCAAGGACACCCTAGGCTTAGATGTGCAAGACACTCAAGCTACTCTCCACTA
Source organism: Eleusine coracana subsp. coracana (assembly GCA_032690845.1). Taxonomy (NCBI): domain Eukaryota; kingdom Viridiplantae; phylum Streptophyta; class Magnoliopsida; order Poales; family Poaceae; genus Eleusine; species Eleusine coracana. The sequence continues at coordinate 41,881,028 of CM064434.1, forward strand.
GCACTCTCAAGATATGCAATATCTCCTCCTAGTGCTCTCCTCTTTTTCTCTTGGACCTTACCAAATGCTCTCAGGTATTCCACTGGTCAAGAGTGGTCTCTAAGACCCCAACAACGAAGTTATATAGGCCCAATCTCAAACTAGTCGTTGCCTCATGAAGTTGCCTGTCTGGACCCAATGACCCGACTGTCCGATCACTCCCAGACCGGACCATCCGATCTCTCTAGAACGGTTCCCAGAACTGTTGGCTACATTGTCCAGACAACTTTCTTGAACTGATCGGACTGTCCGGTCATTGGACCGGACCGTCCGATCCGTTTCTCTCTCCAGTCTAGGAGCCTCCGCGAAAGTGCATCCTCTCTGTCCTGCTGCACCCCTACTGACTGGACCATCCGGTCTGTACAGGATCTCCTGTTGACAGACTTCCTGCTTCTCGCTATAAGTCCTGGACAACTCCACATAGTGACCATACAGTCTGGTCTCCACTGACCCCTCTGTCCTGTCTCTATGTCTAGAAGCTTAAACTTGTCATCTTCGCTTGACTTCATTTCCCGGCTTCTCTGAACAGCTTATTGGCTTCTCCCCTGTCACCTAGTGCCTGTAATTTCATCGAGCAACCTTGCACATCACCGACTAGACATGACCTAGACCTCCTTGATAGTCTAGTTTTTCTTATACACTCAAAGCCCTAACAACTAGTCAAGTGTTCCAAACACTTGCACCATAGCTTGTTCTCCGTTTTGATCCATCTCCATCAACCCTTGGACTCCATCAAGTTCATAAGCCTCCATGCTTGTGATCATTGTCAACTATCGCCAAGGCAACCATCATCCATATGATTTATAATAGAGTTTAGAGATAATTCCAACATAGACAACACTCATGTAGATATTAGCCCATAATTTCATAGTTGTCATCTATCACCAAAACATCCATACCTCAGGGATCCAATCATTAATGGTCATGAAGCTTACAATCTCCCCCTTTTTGGTGATTGATTACAACCACTACTTAATTGAAAACTTCAATGAATAAACAACCGGGCTAAACAAGCTACACAAAGGTCGAGAGGAACCATAACAACATATAAGAGAAACGCATAAGGTCCTACTCAATCAAGCATCATCTAGAGATACAAGGAAAAGAGTGAAGAGCATACTCTAGATGAAATATGCATGCATGTCATGGCAATATATTGAATGAAAGCATAAGGATATGCAATGCAAGACATAAATGACGAGATGCAACAAGTTAGCATGGCAATACATAAGAATTAAGAACAAGCATCCATCATCATGATATCATACACAGACATACAAGATAATTAATGAATACAAGGCACTGCATATGAAAAGGAAATAAACCAAGTGAGATCAAAATGAGTCAAACACAAGCGAATGAAATCCATGACTCATCAAAATCCACGAACAACGAATAACTCCTCCAAAATAAGAACCAAATGTATCTATCTCCCAAAAACCTCGTAGCTCCCCCTAGATACAAGCTACTCTCGATCGGAACAGGATCACACTTCCACTCCCCCTAGACCTAGTATCTTCTCCCCCTTTGGCAACAAGCACCAAAAAGTGGAAAAGATGAACATCTACGCACTCATAGTCGAAGGAAGTGATGCAGCGATGTCCTCTGTAGGCTCTGCTCCGGGCTGCTCCTGAGGTGGATCCTGCTATGCTCCCTGAGCCTGTGCCGCCAGAGCATCTAGCTGCTCAAAGAAACCAAGGTCTATAGGCGACTCAGACCCACTGTCATGTGCTGTTGGAGTGATCGTGGCAGTCTCCTGAGCTGAAGTCTGGAGAAGTAAGAGGTCTGCTACGTCCTGTTGTGAGAAGCCTCCACGGACAAGATCCTCTGCTGCCTGAGGAGTAAGAGTGGTAACAGTGGCAGTAAGAGGTGGAGCTGAAGCTGTAGCTGTCTCTAGGGCGGTCTAGAAGTCTGCACGAGTAGTGTGCACGATGTCTAAAAACAGACTCCTGACCGGTACATGCTGTGAGCTAGAGGGTCCTGCCATCTACGAGGCCGAAGAGTGTGACGGTGAGACGAACAACGCAGATACAGAGAAAGCTGACACAGGGGAGAGCTGTGTTGAAGAGAGAGAGTCTGTCCTGCTCCCCCTGTCGGTAAGACCCTGGAAAGTGACAGTCCGCCGGACTGAGCTATCATCAAAGCCATGAAGGTCTAGGCTGAGTCGGTAGCTGCTAGTACTGAGGGAACACTGAAGGTCCTGGCTGCTGACCGGCCTGCCTCCGGGTCAACTCCGTCATCTGAGTCATCAGGACTGTAAGTAGTGTAGACTGCTGCCTCTGAATCTCTGCCTGGCTCCTGATGACTTCCATCAGCTGACGTCTGTCCTCCGAGACACTCTGAATAAACTCTCCTAGCCGTCCTGCTAGTGCCGCCACAGTGACAGCGTCCTTGGACTGTGAACCTGTCGGCTGGGGAGGTGCTCCTGTACTGGCTGACTCAGGAACCACCATCTCTGACTGAGCTGCCTGCTCGTGTGGTACTGGCGGTGACTCCTACTCCTCCTGTCCTGTGTGCTGGCTGGATGTAGACTACGATCCCCTGGGGACTCGAGGTGCGTAGCTGGTGGTCACCTCAGGGAAAGCCTCGTACTGCTCCTCCGTCACTAGACCCATCCTCCTCAAGAGATAGCAGATGTAGGGGCCGTAGACCAAGTGACGTCCTCCAACTCTCTTAGAGATGACCTCCTCCATCTCTCCAATGAGAAGGTCCGCCAAGTCGAAAGCCTGCCTCCTCAAAATGGCTGCTACAACCCACTAATGTAAAAGTGTGAACTCCTCTCTATAGCCAGACCTGGGTATGATAGTCCTGATGACTATCGCCCTCATCACCTTGGCCTCTGCAGTGAGTCTTGCAGGGCCTCTCTCAAATCCTAGGGTGTGCGGAGGTGGGAAAGCAATCGACACTAGGTTGTCTGAAGGTAGCTTCCCTCCCTGAGGTCCACGGGATGGCTCCATTGTACCGTAGGCACTCCTATAAAGCTAGAAGTCTGAAGCCAGGAGACTTAGGTTGGCGATCAAGTCCTGCCTGGTGACTCACTGTGGCTACCCTCTGAACAGGAACCAGAAGTCTGAGCGGTCTCTCGCAACCCACAGTGTCGTGTAGAACTCAAGGACCACATCCTCTCTGAACCTGTATGGAGCAGTAACTAGCTCTGCTAGCCCTGGCAGGTATGTGAAGTATTGCTCCATGTCTATGCCGGTGGCCCTCCTCATGGCCTGGTAGGTCATGTACTGTTGTGGCACGAAGACTCTGTCCTTGCCCCTCAGGCTAAGATAACGTCTCAAACCCTCTCCATTCCTCATCTGGAGGGGTGTCCAGTACCTCTCTCCAGCAACGGTGTCTCTAGGGACAGGAACCCACTACTCAAAAGGCACCAACCGAAGCACCTTAAGGTCCTTTGCAGTAACCTTGAGGATATCCGGCTCTCTGGCTGCCTGAACCAGTCTCTGGAGCCTCCTAGTGCACACCTTACAGGTACACCTCAGGTCTCCTGCCCGGTGAGCTGTCCTCTAGAGAACAGTCTGCTCAGCCTCCTCCTCTGACTCATCAGCCTCCTCCTCAACAAGCTCCTTAGACTCAGACTCTGAGGTCTCCTCTCTACGATCTCCTCCTCCTCAGACTCCTCCTCCTGCTGCCTGGAGGATCCCTGATCTGCAGTTCTCGACAATCTCCCCTGACGGGAAATCGGAGTACGCTGCGGCCACGGCGGTGGCACAACTCTGACTGCCAGAGGTGCAGTCCTCTGCCTGCTCCTCCTCCTCAAGCTCTGTGTCTCACGGGGCTGCTCTAAGATCAGCCGAGTCCCTGGAGTCCTTCGTGACTACTCTATGGCATCCAGGTGCCTAGCCACTCTCCTGGCTCTCTCTGACTCTGGGTCCAGCCTTGATCTCTTCTTGGTCTTGGGCTTCTCAAGCATCTTCCCCTTGCTCTTGTCATGTCTTGACCCTGCCATCTGACTGCTGCTTTGCTGTCACTGCACGCACATAGGTGTAGATGGGACAAGCATGGAAACCTAATACATCTATAAGCAAAGCACCACTAGGAAAGAATGCGCAATAGAAATCCTAGCACTGAATGAAGGACATGATCATTAGGAAATTATGCAAAGTAATAACAGTAATCATCGACTATATGTGGCTGGTGCAAGTCATCTAGTGTACAGTCAAATAATAGCAATAAAATCTAACTATAGACTAGACAGGAGATAACCCTAGACATGCAATTAAAAGATAATCAATGGAATTAATTGCATCTAGGTTGAGCCAATTAATCGATTAATGCAACTAAAATATAGGAAATTTATCTAATTGCATCAATTAATTAATTTGCTCGGAATTCAGGGCATGTATAGATGAAAGAGGGATTAGCATGATACCCTGAAGATCACGGAGTCGAAACCGAGTGAAGAACTGCAACCGATCGCCTAAAAGGTGAAGTTTTGAGGTGTCGGCTATGGAGGTTGATGGAGGTGAGAAGGGGGCAAACTTTGACCTAGGACAGTGTGGCTCGCGAGGGGCTGCCTGGGCGTGCGCGCATGAGGGAGAAGAGCAGGGCGGCGGTGCGGGTGTGATGACGACGAATGGTGGCACGATGGCGAGGCAAGGTGGCCGCGGCTCTGTGGGCGCGGCGGCGTGACTGGCGGCGGCGCTGGTGTCTTGGGTGCGCATGGGGTCGAGGTCGTGCTCAACGCGCAGGAGCTGCAGCAGCGGCGATGCTGGGTGCGGCCGAGCGGCGGCGCGTCGGCGGGGGAAGGCAGCGTCGGCAAGAACGGGCTCTCGGCTTCGGTTGATTGAACGAGGAACAGGACAAACCTATTTTGACCTAGGTCAAACTCAAATCAACGATCGAGATTGAAAAGGAACCAATAAACGGCTCAGATTCGGAAGTGATTCGCGCGATCAACCGAACTGACCGGACGGTCCTGTCTCTACACCGGACTGTCCGATCAGGTTGGGGTCTGGTGGCCTTCTGCAGACCGGACGGTACGGTCTCTAGGACCGTTATGTCCGGTCTCTTCAACCAGACTCCCCCTAGGCATTGTGCCCGGTGCCACTGACCAGACTGTACGGTCATATGACCGGACCGTACGGTCACTTCCAGAAAATTGCTGAGTCAAGGCTTTTCTCCATATTCCAAGTGCCCTCGCTAAACACACAAATAAACACCGCACTTAGAATATAGAGGGTTTTCTCAAACACTCATTTTCAAATAGTGGCACTCTATGGCCTTAGAATTTCCGCAAATGCCAAATAAATGATCAAGCAAATAAGAACCAAGGCAAATAAGAATCAAATGGGTATGTATGAGCCTTAGTCCATGAACCGCGCGAGTAGATTTAACCTCGGAGTTCATAAGAGCTTGCTCAATGGCCATAAAGCACAATCCTTTGCTTTGATCACACTTATGGAGATGTAATCTCATATAGAGCATGAGGCACAAGTATCTTCAAGTGGGACTAGCCTCCTTTGTGTTTCTTATATGATATATGCAACAAGCATTTTACATATGCAATGAAAGTAAACATACCATATGAATGCACACAAAATTAAAACAAGACACAAAGGAAACCTAACAATGTCAAGTTTGAACCCCTCCCAAGCTTACTCACTATAAGCCATGCCCTTGCCTTGAGAGAAGTCAAACCACCATCTCAAGCACTCTCCCTTGCTTATAGCTATCTTGGATGGGTTAGATATTGACTAAATTTTATGTGTTTTTCTTTTAGTTGTTTACACATGTATGAGTGTAAAGCATACTAGTCACAAAGGAGTCCTAATTACCATGTAATGCAAGAGAAAGAAAAACACACTATAACTACAAGGAACAAACACGATTACCTCCCTCATGAGTAGATAGGTCGTTGAGGTCCATGTCACTTATGGTGAACTTTACATGATCTTCATGAAATCGCTCGGTCCACCACCACCACCATCTAGGTCTTGTTCTTGGGCACCCACTTATACATAGCCGATCTCTCAAGATCAACAATGCACTTAGGCACTATATGCTCTTGACCTTCCTCTTCTTATTTGGTGGTTCCAAGACCTTAGTTTTCACCTTACCATCCTTGTTCCTAAAAAGCTTGAAATGTGTGTTCTCATGGAACAAGTTAGCATTAGGCAAAATCATGGAACTTCTCACCATGGGACAATCCTTGGTGGCGTGACCATCCTTGCAACACCTCTCACAATAGTAGTCATCGACGAGAAGGGGTTTGATTCATACAGGGATGGAATCACTCATCCCTATGATGTCGATGGCGGCGGGATATGAGCCAAGTCCCCGGTGGGAGATATTGTTCACAAGGTTCCTCCCAAGAATCTCCTTGTGGATGACTCTACCACGTGTGAGCCTCTCAAAACCGTCCATCACCATGTTCCTCTCTTCCTTGAGCTTGTGACATTCTTCCAAAATGAATGGTTCAAGAGAAGAAACCTCGACCGAGGTGGTTAGTTCACCACACATAGTAGAAGCATCGTTCTTAGATGAACAAGGGGAGGGAGAGGTAAGGTTCTCAGTATTGATGGCCTCGTAAGTGATCTCAAGGGCCTTGTATTTCTCATGAAGCTCTACATGATCACTCTTGAGTTCGTCATAACTCTTGTTTAGAGCCTCATGAGATGTGACAAGGTCCTTGAGCTCACTCTCAAGCTCACCAACATGGTCCTTAGCGAACTTACATTCTTTTCTTACCACATCCAACATTTTAGATTTCTTGACGGTGATGTTGCGGGCTTGCTCAAGAATACTCCAAAGCTCGGCACATGAAAGCTCATCATCATCGCTACTATTATCCTCACTCTTCCCAAGTTGGCTCGTGGCCATGACACGTGGAAGGTGGAGGAAGAGCTCATGTAGGTGTGGTCTTGATCATGGCTAGGCCCGCCACTTCTTCATCACTTGAGGAAGAGGACTCATCACATGAGTTATCGTTTGTCCACTCTCCAACAAGAGCCTTGCGAGAGAACTTCTTTTTGTCGTTTGCCTTGCCTTGCCTTGGCAGTGATCTTGCCAAGTACCTCCTTCATGGTCTTGGTCTTGAGGTCACCTTGCAAGATGAAGGTGATGATGGACTCATACTTGGGGTATTTGAATAGCCTCAAGAATCTTCTTATCACCTCAACGGGCTTCATCTTGAAATCATCTCCAAGTGCATTGATCTCCTCCACTAGTACATGAAAATGAGAATGAACAGTGTTAGATCTCTCATGTGGCAATCTAGTGAAATTATCATACTTGTTCTTCAGTACATAGTATCATTCCTCTTTGACATCACTGGTGTCCTCACAGAGCCCCTGAATCTTAGTCCAGATACCATGTGCTGAGGAACTAGCATCTAGCTCAGTGAAAGCATCCTTAGAGATGCAAGCAAATAAAACATTCTTGGCCTTAGCATTATACTTAATGTAGTCAGGCTCAAGTAGGTTCACATTCACATCGGACTCATGAATGACCGACTATATCTCTGGATCAAGGGACTGAAGATAGGCTTGCATACGAGCCTTTCAATAAGCATAGTCCTCACCATTGAATATGGGAACATTCCCCGCCTGTTCCGGCATCTTTACTCAAGGCGATGAAGCCTCAAAGATGAGCACTTGGCTCTGATACCACTTGTAAGGACCGAAGGCGTATCGAGAGGGGGGGGGGGGTGAATTGGTAAGCCGCTCGCGAATCCAATTACTTTAAGTTCCACTACTCGAGTCTAACAAGATAAGCAACCTAAGCTATTCTAGTAGACCAAGACCCTACACATGCTAGTGTTCATGATGAGATAAAGAGCGGAAGCCAATCACACTAGCCTATGCAAGCCACAAGTCACCCTACTCACTAGAACACATAATTACGGAATAGTAAAGAGAGAGTCAAGGAAGGCTCACAATTTTTTCCCGATGTCTCGGAAGGATGGCGTCTTCCCCTAATCCTCGTTAGATCACTCGCGCCGGAGTCCTGGTCCCTCCCGCCACCAAGTGGAGTTCTTGCCCATGAGCCTGCAATCACTCTTAGAGTGAAGACACGATGTGCATCATCGCTGCACAAAGCACAAGCTCGCCTCCCTCAAGAACTTGCCGGACTCCCCGAGCTGACACGGGCGCTCACTAGCGATGCCCCTTTCAACAGCGGGCTCAAACCGTATACAAACGTGTAACGGCCTTCACAACCGATCACGATAGGCTCGATCACCGACACCTAACCGGTCTAGGTCACACCATAGACCAAGAGTAACAATCTGGATCACACCCTCAAGGACACCCTACCTTTAGATGTGCAAGATGCTCAAGCTACTCTCCACTAGCACTCTCTAGATATGCAATATCTCCTCAAAGTGCTTTCCTCTTTTTTTCTTGGACCTTACCAAATGCTCTCACGTATTTCACTGGCCAAGAGTGGTCTCCAAGACCCCAGCAATGAAGTTATATAGCCTCCTAATCTCAAACTAGTCGTTGTCTTACGAAGTTGCCTTTCTGGACGCAATGACTGGACTGTCCGGTCACTCCCAGACCAGACCGTCCGGTCTCTCTGGAACGGTTCCCAAAACCATTGGCTGCACAGTCCAAACAACTTTCCTGAACTGACCGGACTGTCTGATCACTGGACCGAACCCTCTGGTCCGTTTCTCTCTCTAGTCCAGGAGCCTCCGCAAAAGTGCATCCTCTCTGTCCTGCTGCACACCTACTGATCGGACCGTCCGGTCAGCAGACCGGACCGTCCAGTCTGTACAGGATCTCCTGCTGACAGACTTTCTGCTTTTCGCTCTAAGTTTTGGATAACTCCATATAGTGACCGTACAGTCCGGTCTTCACTGACCCCTCTGTCCGGTCTCTATGTCCAGAAGCTGAAACTTGTCGTTCTCGCTTGACTTCGTTTCTCGGCTTCTCCGAATAGCTCCTTGGCTTCTCCACTGTCACCTAGTGCTTGTGATTTCACCGAGCAATCTTGCACATCACCGACTAGACATGACCTAAGAGAATGACCTAGACTCTGTTGATAGTCCAGTTTTTCCTATGGACTCAAAGCACTAATTACTAGTCAAGTATTCCAAACACTTACATCATAGCTTGTTCTTCGCTTTGATCCATCTCCATCAACCTTTGAACTCCATCAAATTCATAAGCCTCTATGCTAGTCATTGTCATCCATCGCCAAGACAACCATCATCCATATGATTTATAATAGAGTTTAGAGATGATTCCTACATAGATCACTAGTGTAGATATTAGCCCATAATTTCATAGTTGTCATCTATCACCAAAACATCCATACCTCGAAGATCCAATCATCAATGATCATGAAGCTTACAAAAAGCTCAGGAAGCGACCTGCCAATCACTTTTCTACTTTTAGTGTAAAAGACTGAATCGGTCGTTTTTTCGCTTTTGGTGGCTCGGGGAAGCGATCCCGTTTGGGAGAGCTTTCGTTGCTTCTCACTTTTCCAAAACGCAGAAGCTTGGAGACGCTCCCCCAGATAAGGCTATGGTAACTTCAAAATCACATCCTAGCAATGATTTGAATAAGAATAAAAGATTTGTTATCTTAATTTGTCTCAACTACTAAATAATTAGGTATATAGCAATAAGATTATAGATGTAATAATATAATATATAAAAAATCAGTTATTCTAGATATTACGATTTCTCAATATCAAAAACCTAAATAATTGCGGTTAACCAAGCAAGCCATTTTTTTAAACCAAAATAATTTTAGTAACCAAATAGTGCAAAAACATCGATTATAACAGTTCAGGTTTGATTTTAATGTTCGATTTAAAGATTTTTTGCCCACCCCTATGTATATGCACTTCACAACAAAATCAAATGATAGTAGTACTTTGAAATAGTGATAAAAAAATTTTAATCCCAATCCAAAATTTGATCAAATTACATACTCTCTTCATTTTTAAATTGTTATCCTCATATATCTTATTTAAATTATTATTAAAATTATAAGTTATTTTTTAATTAATTTATTAATAAACAGTGCCAACACATACCTAAAAATGCTTGCGCAAACGGCCATTCTTTTGCTGCCTTTTCTTCCTTCTCCAGCAACCCAATCTTTCACCAGAAATCCTTTGTTTCAGTTGACTGAAATCCGAGTTTGTTTCAGTCGACGGATAAAGAATGAATGGTTGCTTTTGTTATTTTTTTGTTTTTTTATTTATTTTTTTTAAAATTATTTATATTGATTAGTATTATATATAGACTATAAATTTTTTTGTCTATTTATATCTATTAAATTTAGATTAAAAATTAAAAGTATTAATTAAAAAAAACACCTATTTTCAATTGATTAAAAATTAGACGCTCCCATCCTTCACAGCTGTTTAATCGGAAGAAAAGAGGGGAGAGATTCGAGGAAGCCATCTCCCGTCCGCCCGAATCTGAGAGCGTAGCTCGGGTTCACGAGATCCAGCCCCGGGGATGGATCCGAACCCTAGAGCTCCCATCCTCCTCGCCGTCGTCGCGTTCCTCGCGCTCGCCGCATCCGTGGTAAGCACCTGACCGAGCCAAAGCTTTTGGATCTTCGAGCGAGGTTCTCTTCTCCCTTTTTTTTAATCTGTCTAGTTCAGGGAGGATAAAGTTTCCCTCCACAAGGTTGTTTAGGATTTTTGCATTTGTTCGTGCAGGCGGCGGGCGCTGAGGAGGACGCATCGGGGATCTCGCTGGGCCGCCGCGCAGGAGTGAGGAGCCCAGCTCCCTCTGCGAATTTCGTTCTCGACTAACGGGGGCGTTTGCCTCCAAATTTGTCATTTGTGATTGACGAGCGCTTTTTGTTGTCTTGTGGCAGGGGTTCTTGCACGGCCTGAAGAAGAAGGACACGGTGGTGGACGGAGACCATGGGGTGGCTCTCGATGAGGTCGGCCCGGGGCTGTTCGACGCTCTCTTCGCCAGTCTCTCCATGATCCTCGTCAGCGAGGTATTGCTCAATGGTGTGAACTGGGAGCGTCTCAGTTCGTAAATGGCCTTGTGTTGCTAACGGCCTGCATCGGTGTTGGGGGGTTGGGCTTGGCTGTGAGATTTGGGTGTGCGTCCCTGCCATTGCTGGCAGTTTTAGGGCAGATGCCTGATGGCGAGTGTAATTGATGCTCGGATTCTCTTTGTTCTTATGCTGATGTAGATTGGAGATGAGACCTTTATCATTGCTGCGCTGATGGCGATGCGACACCCCAAGTCAATTGTGCTGTCTGGTGCCCTCTCTGCACTCTTTGTCATGACGGTGAGCATCAGATTGTGATGCTTGTTCTTATTAATTGATATTGCTTATATCTTATGTACAGAATCCAGCCGTGGAATAATAGTTCCACTTGGGCGAGAAATAGGGTATTTGTCAGTTGATGCTATTTCTTAATTGTGTTGCATGTCTAGGTCCAGATATAACATGATATTGCCCAGTGGTTTGCATTGTTCATTCATCTGATGTGTTATGTGTCACTAAGATGTGTTATGTGTCACTAAGGTTGTCTTTGCTGCTAATACAACAACAACAACAAAGCCTTTTTATCCCAAACAAGTTGGGGTAGGCTAGAGATGAAACCCATGGGAACCCAAAAAAGAAGAGACAAAGAAACAAAAGCCAAAAGAAAGAGAGAGAGAAAAAAAAAGGACAAAAACAAAAAGAACAAAAGCCAAAAACGAGTAAGCAAGAAGGAAGGAAAAAAGATCACGGTTCCGGCACGTCTATTGCTAGTCTTCAAGCGCTCCTATCCATAGCTAGCTCCTTAGGGATATCCCACGCCTTCAGGTCTCTCTTAACCGACTCGTCCCAAGTCAAGTTAGGTCGACCTCTACCTCTCTTAACATTAGCATCTCTCTTTAGAACCCCACTACGTACCGGCGCCTCCGGAGGTCTCCGTTGGACATGTCCGAACCATCTCAACCGATGTTGAACCAATTTCTCCTCGATAGGTGCCACTCCTATCCTGTCCCGGATATCTTCATTCCGTATTCGGTCTCTTCTTGTATGCCCGCAAAACCAACGCAACATACGCATCTCTGCTACACTTAGTTGTTGAACATGTCGTCTTTTTGTAGGTCAGCACTCAGCACCATATAACATCGCCGGACGAATTGCCGTCCTATAGAATTTACCTTTTAGCTTTTGTGGCACCCTCTTGTCGCATAAGACGCCGTATGCTTGACGCCATTTCAACCAGCCGGCTGAAATTCTATGCCTAACATCTTCATCGATGTCACCGTCCTTTTGCAACATCGATCCTAAATAACGAAATGTATCCTTCTTGGCCACCAATTGTCCATCAAGGCTAACGTCTTCATCCTCATGTCTAGTCATGCTAAACTCACACATCATATACTCGGTCTTGGCCCTACTAAGTCTGAAACCCTTGCACTCTAATGTGTGCCTCCACAGCTCCAACTTCCTATTAACCCCATCCCTACTCTCGTCAACTAACACCACATCATCAGCAAAGAGCATACACCAAGGGACATCACTCTGTATTTATCGTGTGACCTCGTCCATCACTAAAGCAAATAAATAAGGGCTCAATGCTGATCCTTGGTGTAGTCCTATTTTAATCGGAAAGTCATTGGTGTCGCCATCACATGTCCGAACACACGTCCTCGCGTCCCTGTACATATCCTTGATGAGGGTAATGTACTTAGTTGGGACTTTGTGCTTCTCCAAGGCCCATCACATGACACTTCTTGGCACTTTGTCATATGCCTTCTCGAGGTCAATAAAGACCATGTGTAAGTCCTTCTTTTGCTCCCGATATCTCTCCATCAATTGTCGCATTAAGAAAATCGCCTCCATGGTCGATCTTCCAGGCATGAACCCAAACTGGTTTTGCGTCACACTTGTCTTTGCTGCTAATATAATTTCCTTTTCCCTTTAAGGTTTTGTCATGTCTTTGCTGCTAATATAATTTCCTTTTCCCTTTAAGGTTTTGTCAACTGGACTCGGTAGAATAGTGCCCAACTTGATATCAAGGAAAGTCACCAATAGCTTTGCCACAGGTACTCATTTTCTTTGACATTTTGAGTTTTGATGTCTTTGTTCAATGCTAGCTGTGCATGATTATTATTTCTGCAATTGTCATGCTGGCTGACTTACAACATACCTTTTCGACTGATAAAATCAAAGTAGGAAATGATATTCTACACTACTAATTGAATCATCTTGCCAATCTTTGTGCATTAGCTGTGGTAAAAAAAAATTGCATTCTTTTCAACTGTATTGGAGGAGTATACTTGTATTCTGTTAATCTGAACAATTCAAATTATCTTACACCTCCAGGTTCATTAAGTATTATGATGTCTTCCAATCAGGATCACATGATGACACCTCGTTTCATGAATACTAGGATAGATACTTGCTTGCCTTTGCACCACTGTCACTTGTTTGAACATGATGAAAAGTTGTCAAATCACACTAATGATAAAAAAAACTCGGCTGGCGGGGGAAGAACCGCGATGTGACAAATTAGTTTTATGCGTTACTCACCCATATTAAGCTGGCTCCAAGAATGTTACAAATGCTGTGAAGCAGTCACACATCTACCCATAGGTGTCGTAGGCTAGCTGTTATAAATCCTAGTGGCATGTTGCACATGGATAAATCTCATAATAATATTTCTGTGTCATTGCTCATGACTTCTTTACCTTTTCCTAGTATTGTACTTGTTCTTTGGACTACGGTTGTTGTACATTGCTTGGAAGTCTGACCCAAAGGGATCTCAAAAGAAGGAAATGGAAGAAGTATGTGCTTTTCTTTATTTTTTTATGTATAGTCTTTACATATCCAAAGTGTAGGTAATTCAGTGCTTCTTTTATTGTATTGTATCCATGCCTTCCTGCTGCATATTGAATGCTGGATAGGCAGTTGAATATATTGATTTAGTTTTTTGTTGTTTGGTTTTATTTTCTGGTGTATTACAACCCTATCTCTTCAACTTTCAGTTGTGGATATTAAAAGTTATGCTATTCACCTTTGACCATTATTTTCCTAATTATATACTCCCTCCATACTTTAAAAGAATGTCATTTAGAACATGATTTAGCATACCAATGACTCATTAATTAGCAGGTATTTTCCCTCTCTGTTCTTATTAAAGATGTCTTGGAACTAACCAAACAATAATATGTGCTCACCTGAGTGGCTGCTGCTATGTAGCAAAAGTGCTCAACGTATAAGGTTGCTGGTTTGATTCCTCATGATGACAACATTTTTTTGCTTCTCGAGAAGATGACTTGCTTTTGTAAAATCAGCTATAGATCCAGAATGACTTATTTTTGAAGTATGGAGGGAGTACACTTTGAAATAATGAGAAAAAAATGTTTGATGATAAATGCATTAGAACACTAATGTCATGATCATATGGCAAGGCAAAATGTTTGTTGGATGGTTGAATTAGTGCATTCTAGGATGACAAGATAAAAGAGAAAGGAGCTTATGCAATTCACCTATTATAGATGCCACTGTTGGTTCCCTTTTGTAATCTTGGATTATAAATTTATTAGAGACAATTGCGTTTCGACCACAATTCTGAAGGCTAATGGTATATAGCCCCAGATTTTCAAACTTTGCAGTTTTACCACAACTTTTTTCACCCGAACCAATCGTTAGCCATAACTTTTACCAACATCTATTTAGGATGGAATAAATGCTTGAAAAAAGAAAAAAAAAACATCTGAGAAAAAAGTGACCAAACTGCCCCAACCTCTCAGTCTTCTCTGCTTCTCTCTATCTCTCCTGTTCTCTCCCGAAATGACCCATCCACGACCTAACCCTAGAGACGAGTCCTTCGGCGGCAGCAGATTGGCGACAGCGGCGGCTGTGACGGCGGGCGGAGGCACAACATGCAGGCAGAAGGCAGGGCGACGAGCTGGCCGACCTCGGCCCCAGGCCATGGCGGTGCGGCGCAACCCAACTAAGGCAGCCCGGCTAAGGCGGTGCATGGCGGCCTCGGCCCCAGGCCATGGCAGCCCGGCTCGGCCTCGGCAGCAGCCCGGCTATGGTGTGGCTCGATTGACCGGCAGCCCACACGAACGGTGGCTGCTGGCCTGAGCGCCTGGCCTGGCTGGTGTCGGCTGTGGCGGCTACCGAACTCGCGCCCGAGCTTGGGCCTCGCAGTCAAACCGCCTCTGCACCCACTCGCACGGAGGCCGTCATGGCCCCTGCGCCCGAGCTTGTCACTGTGCGTGAGGAAGAAAATAGATCGGTGGGGAAGAAGGGAAGAGAGCAGGAAGAGCTGGTACATGATTCATGTGTCACACTGCTGTCCAAATTCTGTACAAATGTTGTCCAAATTATACCCAAATTTCTGAATTTTTTAAATGAAAATCTGTTCAGATTACGAAAATTCATCAATTTCAACTTTTATTTTATTAACTTTATCCGATTGTTCCATTTCATTCAGTTCAAAATCTGTCATTAAGATATATTTTTAATTATTGGTATAACAAACAATTCCCTAATGTCTAACATCAAAACTGTGGTAAAATTGCAAAGGGTAAGTTCGATTTTTTACAACAAAGTTAACATCGTTATGGACAATAACTGGACTCGCAAAGGGGCTCACAGCGCAGTGGGAAAGGCCACTGGCTGGAGTGCTCCCGCTCAGGGTTCGAACCCTGGGTGCTGCACCTGCACCTCAGGGGTCTCCCTTGGGGTATTTCTTTCAAAAAAAAAAAAACAATAACAGGACTCATGGTAAGCTGTAGGTTCAGATTCAAAAAGTTATGGTAAAACTGCAAAGTTTGAAAATCTGGGGCTATATCACCATTAGCCTTTGGATTTGTGGTCGAAACGCAATTGCCCCAATTTATTATGGAGAGTTGCTAATTTTTAGCTGACTGAAAGTTTGTGCAACTTTCAGTCACCTCTTTAAGCCATTAGATCTAAATCCAACAGTTTATAATTATTATACAAAAAATCCTATAAAAGAAAAATTAAAACACAAAGTAACAAACCATCAACAGTCGATTTAAGGCTAGGAAACATGTTTATTATGTCATAGAGAAATATATAACATTATTACTACTGCACTGTTGAAACTCCGCCTATGTTGAGTCTCAACATAGCCAGTCCCAAGCCTAAAGGAGGAGGGTTGTGTTAGGTTTGACGTATCAATATAAAAAACCCAGCCACTCAAATGGATATGAAACCCATAAGAAATTCGTTGGGGCGTAACCCTCTTAGCAACGCGTTACATCGGAACCCGGGTGTGGTGTCAAATGAGCAAGGGCCGGGTCGTCATCCCCTTGGTGGCGCGTCGTATCGTGACCTGGGTATGATGAATAGTGAGCAAGGGTCGGGTCGTTGCAACCTTAGTGGCGCGCTACATCTACGCCCGGGTGTGGTGAAAAATGAGCAAGGGTCTTCGCACTTTCCTCGACGGGTGCGAAGGGTAAGGAAGTTAGCCGAGCCAACTAGGATTCGTCTAGGGAGTTGGAACGTAGGGTCCCTAACAGGCAAGTTACGAGAGCTAGTCGATGTGGCAACTAGGAGGCGTGTAAATATCCTATGCGTCCAAGAGACTAAATGGAAGGGCCAGAAGGCGAAGGAGGTGGAGGATACTGGCTTCAAGCTTTGGTACACGGGTACAACATCGGGTAGAAATGGTGTAGGCATCTTGATCGATAGGAGCTTTAAGGATGGAGTCGTAGATGTTAGGAGGCACGGTGACCGGATTATCCTAGTTTGGCTGATAGTTGGAGATTTGGCTCTAAATGTGATTAGTGCCTATGCCCCTCAGGTAGGTCTTAGTGAGCACCAAGAGTCAGTTTTGGGAAGATCTAGATAACATGGTTAGTGCCATACCTATCAGTGAGAAGTTTTTCATAGGAGGAAACCTTAACGGCCATGTGGGGACGTCTAATGTAGGGTTCGAGCGGATCCATGGAGTGTTCGGGTATGGTAGTAGGAATCAGGAGGGGGAGGATATACTTAATTGGTTGTTAGCTTATGACTTGTTGGTAGCGAATACCCTCTTTAGGAAGAGGGAATCGCATCTAGTGACCTTTAGAAGTGCACAACACTCGAGCCAAATCGACTTTATCCTTGCAAGGAGGGAGGACAGACGTGCTTGCTTGGACTGTAGGGTGATACCTGGGGAGTGTGTCGTCACTCAACATAAGCTTGTGGTGGTGGGTTTTCGCTTTCGGGTATGTGTATACAGGGACAAACGTACCAAGACCGTGAGAACGAAGTGGTGGAAGTTTAAAGGGGAGCTGGCGCAAACTTTTAAAGAGAGGATGCTAGGAGAGGGACCCTGGGAGGGAGGAGAAGGACCAGATGACATGTGGCTAAAGATGGCAACATGTGTGCGGAAGGTAGCTTCAGAAGTGTTTGGCGTGAGTAGGGGAGGCAAACAAGAAGCAAAAGACACCTGGTGGTGGAATGATGAGGTGCAAAGGGCTATCAAGGAGAAGGAGTGTTTTAAGCGCCTACATCTTGACAAAAGTGCAGCCAACATAGAAGGCTATAAAATAGCCAAGAGGACTACAAAGCGAGCAGTGAGTGTAGCAAAGGGTCAGGCATATGATAACCTTTATCAGCGACTAGGCACGAAGGAAGGGGAGAAGGACATCTATCGAATGGCTAGGATCCGTGAGCGGAAGACGAGGGACATCAACCAAATTAAATGTATCAAGGACGGGGTAGACCGACTCCTGGTGAGAGATGAGGAGATGAAGGACAGATGGCGAGAGTACTTTGATAAGTTGTTTAATGGTGAGGAGGAGGGTCCTATACTTGAGTTGGATGACTCATTTGATGATAACAACAGACGCTTTGTGAGGAGAATTCAGGAGGCAGAGATAGAGCAAGCTTTGAAGAGGATGAAGAGTGGTAAAGCGATGGGCCCTGATGGTATCCCCATCGAAGTATGGAGATGCTTGGGTGCCAGAGCCATAGTATGGTTAACTAATCTTTTTAACCTCATCTTTCGGTCAAACAAGATGCCGGAAGAATGGAGGAGTATAGTAGTACCGATCTTCAAGAACAAGGGAGATGTTTAAAGTTGTACTAACTATTGTGGGATTAAGTTGATAAGCCATACAATGAAGCTCTGGGAGAGAGTTATCGAGCATCGCCTAAGAAGAGTGACAAGTGTGATGCAAAACCAGTTTGGGTTCATGCCTGGAAGATCGACCATGGAGGCGATTTTCTTAATGCGACAAGTGATGGAGAGATATCGGGAGCAAAAGAAGGACTTACACATGGTCTTTGTTGACCTCGAGAAGGTGTATGACAAAGTGCCAAAAAATATCATGTGGTGGGCCTTGGAGAAGCACAAAGTTCCAACTAAGTACATTACCCTCATCAAGGACATGTACAGGGACGCGAGGATGTGTGTTCGGACATGTGATGGCGACATCAATGACTTTCCGATTAAAATAGGACTACACCAAGGATCAGCATTGAGCCCTTATTTATTTACTCTGGTGATGGACGAGGTCACACGGGAAATACAAAGTGATGTCCCTTGGTGTATGCTCTTTGCTGATGATGTGGTGTTAGTTGATAAGAGTAGGGATGGGGTTAATAGGAAGTTGGAGTTGTGGAGGCACATATTAGAGTGCAAGGGATTCAGACTTAGTAGGGTCAAGACCGAGTATATGATGTGTGAGTTTAGCGTGACTAGACATGAGGATGGAGACGTTAGCCTTGATGGACAATTGGTGGCCAAGAAGGATACATTTCGTTATTTATGATCGATGTTGTAAAAGGACGGTGACATCGATGAAGATGTTAGGCATAGAATTTCAGCCGGCTGGTTGAAATGGCGTCAAGCATCCGGCGTCTTATGCGACAAGAGGGTGCCACAAAAGCTAAAAGGTAAATTCTATAGGACGGCAATTCGTCTGGCGATGTTATACGGTGCTGAGTGCTGGCTTACGAAAAGATGACATGTTCTACAATTAAGTGTAGCATAGATGCGTATGTTGCGTTGGTTTTGCGGGCATACAAGAATAGACCGAATATGGAATGAAGATATCCGGGTTAGGGTAGGAGTGGCACCTATCAAGGAGAAATTGGTTCAACATCGGTTGAGATGGTTCGGACATGTCCAACGGAGGCCTCCGGAAGCGCCGGTGCGTAGTGGGGTTCTAAAGAGAGATGCTAATGTTAATAGAGGTAGAGGCCGACCTAACTTGATTTGGGACGAGTCGGTTAAGAGAGACCTGAAGGCGTGGGATATCCCTAAGGAGCTAGCTATGGATAGGAGCGCTTGGAGACTAGCAATAGATGTGCCGGAACCGTGATCTTTTTTTTTCCTTTCTTCTTGCTTACTCGTTTTTTCTTTCTTTTGGCTTTTGTTCCTTTTGTTTTTATCTCTTTTTTCTTTCTTTTTCCTTTTTCTTCTCTTTCTTTTGGCTTTTGTTCATTTGTCTCTTCTTTTTTGGGTTCCATGGGTTTCATCTCTAGCCTACCCCAACTTGCTTGGGATAAAAAGGCTTTGTTGTTGTTGTTGTTGTATTACTACTGCACTGTTGAGCAATGAGCATGTGAAAGCATCATATCTTTTTTCACAGTTCTTACAAAAAGAGCTACCTGTTCTCTGTAAAAAATGACAAATGTGCCTTGGCATGAATTGAACTATCGGTAATGACATGTCAATTCTGCAACTGTGGAAAGGATTGATTTAGTTGCAAGATTGGAGCACTGTTATGTTATACCTACTCTTAATAAACTACAATATATATATGTGTATATATACTTAGAAACAAAACTACAGATCTTTTAGTGTCTTTTCTACCAATGACCTATGATGTAAATGTGTGTTCAGGTGGAAGAGAAGCTTGAATCAGGTCAAGGCAAATCAACCATTCGCAAGTTCTTTGCAAGATTTTGTACACCAATCTTTTTGGAGGTTCGTTTTTGTATCTTGTGTATGAAAGCATGTTCAGTTTACATTTTGTTCCCTGTTATCATGGGATCTACTTCTGCATTATGGACTTGTGCTTCATTTTCAACTAATTGATGGTCATTACACATTGGAAATGATTTTTTGTTGTTGTGTTTTTGGTTGATAACCTGTGACACAACTTGTTTGACAGTATTGACTTGGAATTTAATTATTATCTTTTTGCAGGCTTTCATTTTAACCTTTTTAGCTGAATGGGGCGATCGAAGCCAAATAGCAACAATTGCGGTAGGCCACAACTGCTCGCCACTACTCATATATATCTAATATTCAAACTTTATAAACTTCTTATCACTGTATGTCACATTTTATTTTTTATTGAGGCCTATGGTACTGTTGGCACCTGCATGTCCTTGAGTCAAAGACTGTACCTTATTAAGTTATTATGCCCTTTGTTTTCATGATGCAGCTGGCAACCCACAAGAATGCAATTGGAGTTGCAGTTGGGGCATCATTGGGGCACACAGTCTGCACTTCTCTTGCAGTGGTAGGGGGGAGCATGTTGGCATCGAAGATTTCACAACGTACAGTTGCAACAATAGGAGGAGTCCTCTTTTTAGGGTTTTCTGTTTCATCGTACTTCTACCCTCCATTGTGATGTAAGGTACAAGCAGCTCACACTTGGATGGTAGCCTTCAAGCATACCACTTGTTAAATGAAATATAGTAGTATCACCCAGCTGGAAAACAAGAAGACAGTGTAATTCAAATTCTTTCAAGATCTCTTGAGTCACGAGGTCTAATCATGTATAGTTCTTATAGAATGACAATGTTCCCTGCCATGCTTCCTTGTTTTTGTCTGCATGTAGAAGCTGTCTTGAGAGCATGGCTGATTTCTTATTGGTTGTATCTGGAGTAGAACATATACTAGATGCTGTTCCTAGTGCAAGAAAAAGTTGCTCTGTTGTCCTTTCTCTGATATCTAACATGTCGATTTGTTTCTACAAAGTTGAAAGGTGTTACAATCATATACTTCATTTTGAGCATCTTTGCCCAAAGGCTCAGTTCTCTTATGGGTTAAAAATTAAAATCGAAGTGCAGGCATGAGCATCTTGAGCAGTTGGGATTATCGTGAAATTCAGTGGAACATGTCAGTTTTCCACTCAAAAGCTTGACCAGTCAAGCTGGCAGTTATATTGGATCTAAGGTTGTTTCTGTCTTTTAGATGTTATATACTGGCATCCTAGGACACTACGGTTGTCATTGACACAGAAGTTGACTGGATGCCAAATCCGCCTTTTAGATGTACCAGTAGTAACCATGGTCCATGCTGCTCTGTTTTGCTGGCCCTACCATGGTCCTTGGATGCTGATATAAATTCCTTCAATCATGTTAGTGTCGTTTTGTTTTCTTCTCTGGTTTGGGGATTTGCTAACCGTTTGATGTGTCTGATAACACTTCATATTCAGTTTGGAACTTAGACTTTTTGAATGCTGTAATTTGTGTTAGAATCTTGTGAATTCGTGTGCTCCAAACAGGGCCCTAACTTTGTTCTTACAAATGTGAGTAGATTGATTACACCCTTTTGTTTTATTTCCTTCTTTGTTCTTACAAATGTAAGGATGCCACTCAATGTGCCTTCATGAAAACACATTTGTTGCCAGAAGTCATGGAATGTCACACTGCTAAACACATTAGGTGTGAAGAATAATGACTTGATCATACCATAGCGTCATGAGCTATGCAGAAGCTTAGCTTAAATGCCAAGGCAATCAAGTAATAAGCTTTGTACAAATACTATCTTCCCTTTTTGTTGGTGTGCCATCTGAAATTCTGTTAGAAGATATCAGACCTAACTGTTACAGGAAGAATGGATGTTTTCTAGGTAAGTGGCCCATATTGGGGGACAAAAACATCAATGACACCTGCGAATTCCAAGTGATGATTTGTGCAACTTTGTACTCACCAGCAAGCATGCTTTGCATAATTGCATCTACCTTAAAAAATGTTCTTGAAGAAATATTAATTTTGATATTGTGCTCAAACGAAAATTTATAACCCTGCGTGAGATAAACGTCATACTAGTTTTGTTATTTGGTAAGACATTTCTGAGGTATTTTATCTTTTTAGCTGGAATTTAATAAATCTATGCCTATTTTGATACTAGTCCACTGTTGTAAAATGAATGCGATATGTACATGGAAAAGGGAGTAGAACAACATATATATCTGCCAATAACATTTTGGTCGAAGGGCTAAATATAGGTATTGTTTAAAATAGGAATTTGAAGCATTTTGTGGGGATTGCACTGATTCGTGAAAGAAAAATCACTAGCGAAATCAAAATACCATAGCCATCTATAACCTAGACATGAGAACTATTCTTGGTTACAAGTTTTTTAGAGTAAGAAAAACCAGATAAATTGCATCGAGACAAGATTTGGCTAATCCTCACATGGCAAGTGCAAAGCCGTGACTGGGCACCGAGCAGAGACTTAGGAATTAGGATGACGGCAAGGCCACCACACCCGTGAGTCACTGATAACCAACTCATGTCTGCAGCAACCTTTGCATATAACCACCATAACCACCTCCATTCTTTGACTGCCTTCCCTTGCACTCCACACCTCTGTCTCTCTATACATAACTGTGAGCGACCAAACTGAGGCACTCACAATCACACTTTCTTCACTTTGCTCCTGACTTGCCATCTCCAAGCATGACACCGATCAGTGAACAGCAGCCCAGAAAGCTTGAAGCAGAAGCTGCAGCTGTGTTAGACAACGGTGCTCCAGATCCAAGTAATTCCATTTCATAAAAATTCTTCTCTGAAATTTTGCAGTACTGAGTAACTAGCACTGAGTAAAACTATCCATCCATTAGAAATAACTATGTATAATTTCATTGGTTGCATCGACCTCACCCTTATGTTTCTTGATGGCAGATGAGGAAGTAGCAACTGTGGACGCGACCAATGCTGACCAGGAGCGACAACAGGCAGCAAAACGAGAGGGAGCAGACTTCCTCGCCGGGATCAGGAAACTCATCAAGAGCTTCAAGAGCCTCTCGCACATTTTTGAGATATACAAGGAGGACGACGAGGACGAGGACGAGGACATGGACACAAGCATCGAGATCGGGTTCCCCACCGATGTGCAGCATGTGGCGCACATCGGCCTTGATGGGTCCACCAATGTGTCTAGCCTGAGGGGATTAGAGGGGACGAGGGAGCTTCTCTCCCTCTCCAACCTCAGCACCCTTGAGCAGTTTGACCTTGCTATGGCATCTCTGGCTCCTAGCAAGGAACACAATGTGGAGTTAGATAGAGTTTCTCCTAATTAATTAAATTAGGGTGGCATGTAGTGTTTGTGTTCATGGAGCATTCTTGTTTTTGTTTCTTTTCATGCTTTTTTTTTTCTTAAAATCCTATTTTGTCTTGTGCCTCATGGTATTTTTGAATGGAGCTGAAGCGTGTTCCTTAGCTTGTTTAAAAAAAAAATTAGACCTATCGGGATAAGACCGTCTTAACCGCATTTTTTTTTAAGAAGAAGGACTTTCTCACACAGGTCTAGAAAATTCTCGAACCCTCCTCCCCTCCTGACATGGTGACCCTTTTTTTAGCCTGTGTGAGAACTTTTTTATAGTGCACCGGTCTTTAATCGGAGTAACGCCACCAGCCTTTAATCGGAATAACGCTCGCACCGATTAGTTCCAGGTAGGGTCTTACACATGGTTTGGCTTAGTGGAAAGACGAAGGAATTTTTTTAACCTAGTCTGGAAAATTTGCTCCCACTGGAAATCGAACTCGAGACCTAAGAGGTACTACTAAGCCACCTTACTACTACACTAAGGCACCGTTTGCATTTCTTAGCTTGTTTGTTTGTGCAATTGTTCAGTTCATTCTAGAACATTGAGTATCGGTGGGTGTTCTGAAAATTTTGATATATGGAAGTTAGTAGCAGATGGTTCACTCATTAATAGGCCAGGTAGAAGTGTCTGTCGCAGATGAACTGGTCTACTGACTTACTGTTGTTTCAATTTGGATGCACTGGTTCTTGTGCTGTCCAAGGATCTACATCAGTGTCTTGAGTATCAAGTAGTCCAGGATGTGTTTGTTGAGAATTGGAAGTTGCATCTCTTTTCATGTCTATGAAGATCATAGTTCCAATTTAATACTACAATATGCATTAATCAATACTCCCTCCGTTTAATTTTATAGGTCGTTTTGAACCTTGCCACAGATACCAAGAAGCATGGGTCTCGTATATTATTGCAGCAGCAGACGTTCCTCAACCAAGATGCCGTGCTCCAGAGCCACACACGAACCACCAGGGGAGAGTTTTTTATTCTACTGTTCTCCAGCGCACTCCTGACTCCTGAGCCACACACGCTCCTCAACAGAAACGACATGACGAGAATAGATGTAGAAGATCCGATGTGCAGCGTAAACGAGGCGAACAAATACTTTGTGGACCGAGAATGACTTATAATTCGGTAAAAATAGACTGCTATAAAATGACTTATAAAATGGAATAGAGGGAGTATATAATTATATAGAAGCGCTATGATGTTAAAGTTCTTACTGAGTTTCTTTTTCTCAGTAGCATAGAATTGTCAACACGACTTTTATTCTGTATTTTGACAATCCAGACATCTTGATTGGTTCTCTATTCAGACTTGGCCATGTTTTACAGACTGGCGAGCTTCCTGTTTATGACAATGCTTTTACTCAAATTCAGAATTTTGAACGATTTGAAATTTCTATTGCAAGAATGAGACTTGTCTCGAATGATTTGCATGTGCTTTCTGTTTGCAACGGATGGTGTTAAGTAAAATCTTGTATTGGATTAGTAGTTAGCTCTGCACATTCGATGATTCAAGAATGCACGCCCTGTTAATAGCAAGCCCAATAATTGAATCTAATAGCAAGCCCAATAATTGAATCAACTGACATATCAGCAGCAAAAGTGCGGAGGGGAGAAAACTATGCCCCCAGTTCAGAGCAGACATAGATTACTGGGCTTTACTTTGCAAGCATTGCCATCAGGTTGTAAAACACGATCAATTCTGAAACGGGTACAGAGCAGTCCAATTTGACAGGATACAGAGCACAGGGAAAAAAATATCGTTGATTACTCAACTGTTAACTTCATTTACATCTAGGGCTAGCATCAAGTGGCAACACAATTTGATAAAATGATTGCCCCCAAATCAATTTCACAGATCAACTGAACTGTCAATTTCATGTCGAATACACAATTCCCTTTCTTTATATATAGTGAACAGTAATCACAATCACACTGCCACCAATCAAAAAGGTTATCACTAATCCATTACCGACAGGTATTTAGTTCTTAACAAGGAACTGAGAAATAAGCATAGTAGAATATAATGATATTAACAAATGGACTCTCTGATGATCCTATCCTTGTGGCTGATTATAACTGCATTCGTCAGTTATTCAGTTGAGAACATTGCTGAAATGAGTCTTCAAACACTGTTCTGAAATCGCCGAGCCTAGCAAATGAATTTCTGAATCCTGCAGCTGGATCACTTGAACACATCTGTGTAATCGATGTACGGGTCATTGAATTCCACCGTTCTCACCATCTGCTCCACCTCCCACCGTGCCGCCGCCCTGAGCTTCAGGATTTCATGCCGGCGGACGATCTCCATCATGGCTTTTTTAGCATCAGTAAGAAGCTCTTTCATGGGCTTGGGCGGCTCCTTGAGCGACGGTGCAGCTGCTGGCGGGGTGCTCCTCAGCGGGCTCTGGCTGATGGCAGTGTTGACAAGCTGGCTCACAGACTCCCTGCCTTGCGATGGATTGGACTGCACCGGGTGCGAAGGCTTTGCTTTCAGCGGGATGCTCTTGCTCTTCAATGTTGCAGATTTCGGTGGTATGCTCTGTCTGATGGCAGTCTTGACAAGCGTGCTCGCAGACTCCCTTCTTTCCGGTGGCTTGCGGGGTGCTGGGAGCGAGGGCGCTGCTCTCGCTGGGATGCTCTTCAATGCAGCTTTCGATGGGTTGCTTGTCAGCGCAGTTGTCAGCAGGACATTCTTCGGGACAGCTTTTCGTGGGTTGCTCGTCGGCGTAGTTCCCAGCAGGATACTCTTCGGTGCAGCTGTCACAGGGTTGCTCGTCGGCGTAGTCCTCAGCACATGGCTCTTCGATGCAGAGTGCAGCAGGCTGCTCTTCGATACAGCTCTCAGTGGGTTGCTCGTCGGCGTAGTTGTCAGCAGGAAGCTCTTCGGTGCAGCTGTCGGTGGATTTCTCGTCGATGTAGCTCTCTGCAGGTTGCTCTTCGATACAGCTCTCGGTGGGTTGCTCTTAGATGCAGTAGCTTCGGAAAGTATGCTCCTTGGCCTGCTGTTTCCGACGACTCTTCCCTTGCTCTGTGACGGTGCCTCATCCTCACGCAGCAAATTGCCTCCCAGATGCACGCCGCCACGGTCCTTTATCGCACGACTGATGTTGATGTCGATCTCAATCTCCTCGCCACGCTCCTTGATCCGCAGGTTGCTCTTCGATACAGCTCTCGGTGGGTTGCTCTTCGATGGAGCAGCTTTTGAAAGGATGCTCTTCCCGATGACTCCTCCCTTGCTCTGCGACTCGGCCTCCTCCTCACACAGCATCCTGCCTCTCAGATACGCTGCGCCGTCGCGGTCCTTGATCTCGATCTGGTCGTCGATCGCACCACCAGCGCAGGGCGCCTGGTCCCCTTCTCCTGCAAGACAGAAACGGCGGAATTAGGCAGGGGAATTACCTCGTGCGGGGAACGTACCAGCGGGAGGAGAGAATCAAGCCCGCGGTTGACGCCATCCTTCGCCGACGACGACATCGCGGCCTTTCCTCGCGCGGCCGCGCCGACATCTTCCGCCCCCGAGCGGTGGCGCTTCGTCGGCGGCTCGTTGTCGCAAAGGCTCCCAGGCCGCTTAGGCTCCTTCTTGGTGGTGGCCATGGCGGCGGTGGAGCTCCCGATGCGGACGGGGTCGAATCGGCGGCGCGAGGCGCAGCCTGTACGACAGGCGGCGGCGACCCCGCGCGGCGGGAGCGGAGAGGACGGAAGCGCCGTCACTCCCATGGTCACGCAAAGCTCGATGCGGAAGGGGGAATAGGCGATCAGGGGAAGTGGATCTTGAATCGAAGAGAAGGGGGAGGAAGAAGGAAGAAGGCGCGCATAATTATATTAGGGATGGCGGCTACGGTAGTAATAAAATTAGAGACTTGTTAATTTTCCGTTGACTGAAAATTTAGAGTAATTTTTAGTTATCTTTTGAAGTCATTAAATTTAGATCTAATAATTTATAATTATTATATAAATAATTTTATAAAAAAAATTTAAAACTTAAAGAAACAAACCATTAATTGAAAGCTTTCAATCAGCTGAAAATTAGAAAACATGATAAAATTAGGGTTTTCGTTGTGGGGGAGGAGTTCAATTTGTAGGCCCCGTCTGTGGTTTAAGCTAAACGCGGGTTACCGACGTGAGATCCACGCAAGCTGGGATTACACCAGCTAAGCAATAGCCAAACCTTCCATATTACTACAATCCAGCAGGCCTCAGTTTATTAATGTTTCAGAAAACAAAATTCTCTATGTACGAACTGCAGATCGCTATCTCTGCCGTGTCTTGTAAAGAGAGCCTGGATACTTACTTCCATTGGTGTATTTCCAAATCCAAATTCCTCAGTCCAAAAAAAAAAAAATCCAAATTCCTTTCCTGGTGTTAGTAATGTTGTTTATTCTGTCAATATTGGCTAACAATTACTTCAGCTTTGCAAGCACATATGATCCTTTAAGTGAACTACTATATCTATAACTCAAATAATCTTTCTTATCAATTCTTTTGTATGCCTCAGTTGACTAGCATTGTTTTTTCAATCATATTTCAAGCTTTCGATGTTACTTTGTGTTTTGATTTTTTTAGAATTATATGTATAATAATTGTAACCGGTGGATCGAGATCTATGGTTTAATAAAGGTGATTGAAAGTTGCCCAAACTTTCAGTTAGCTAAAAATTAGCAAGTCTGTTTTTTTTTCAATTGATACATTAGTTTCAAACTTTAAAACATGTACTCCCTTTGTTCTTAAATTGTTATCGTCAGTGACTTTTTTAATCAAGTTAACTAAAAAAAATTAACTAAATAAGTGACAGCAATTTAAGAACGGAGGGAGTACATTACAAGAGACCAACTAAATTGACGGGCTCTTTCACAATTCCAACTGAAATCAGTTTTCTATAGAACATGACCAATTAATGATGTGTTCAAAGTTTATATGAGAACCAATTGAACTGAAGCTTTGATGAAAGAATTGCAGCAGCTAGCTAGAGGCATCAGATACAATTGCTCATACAAATATACAAGTTTGAGACATCCCATTGTGCTTTAGCTTTACCATTAAGAGTAAAGAATATTCAGACATGACATTCATACTCCAGCGTTTACAGACACAATAGTTCAATTCACATGTCTAACTTTTGCAGGCCCTCCAAGGCTCCGATGTGAACTCGTCCACCTGAAAAATCTTTTGGAAATGAACAAAGTGTCATGTACGATAGTTTCTGAAATTGGACTGAAAGTAGCATGGATTACTCTAGTTTACAAGCCATAGTGACCGACAAGGAGGATAAGGTTCGAATCTTGGTGCTGTCTCCAGTTGAAAAATCTTTTGGAAATGAACAAAGTACGATAGTTTCTGAAATTGGACTGAAAGTAGCATTGATTACTCTAGTTTACAAGCCATAGTGACCAACAAGGAGGATCAAGGTTCGAATCTTGGTGCTGTCTCTATGTTCTTTTCCACCATTTCTTTTGAGGGGCCAACATTTCTGGGCACAAACTAAAGAGGTGTGACAACAAATGCGGGAGCCCAAAACAGGCAACCATAGCTATTCGGATTCAGGCAACCATACATGCACACTCATGCACCAGGATCAACTCCTTGGATTTCTAAACACTTTTCATTTGGTACAGAGCCTTCAGCCAACACATTTTGTGACAAACTAAAAACAATATTAGAAGCAGTTGGGTGCACGTAGCAATAAAGAATCTCAACTGCATGTATAATCTGCAGAACATATCCTTTGCTCTGTTGCAATGCAGATTAACAGTAGAAAGAAGATAAGAAATTTCGATGCATATCTTCAGTTAAATTGGTCAGGATTTACCTATTGATTGAATAGGACAAAGAAATTGCAATCCGAAAATGTTCAAAGCCTTGCTCTGATTTGTATCAGTCAAAATGCATGAGCTCTGACCTTGCAATAAAATGTCCACGGCTGCTACTAGCAAGGAACATAACGGGGTGGTTGATCATGGAGTGTCCTTGCTTTTTGTTTCATTTCATGCCTTGTTTTTGAAATGTATGGAATTTTGACCTTTTCATTCTTGATGCATACATATAGACATTATTAAACACATTATAAGTAGCTCCTTCAGCATTCTTCCAAATGCACTTGCAATGAGAAAATTCATACTAAGCTGAACATTGTTATGAAACTATTTTTTTTCCAGTCCTCCGTTATGGCTGAGGGGCGGTCACCAGTCATCGTCTTCACGGGGCTTGGAGAAGCAGAGGGGTTGCAGGTGCACTATGGTCGGTGAAGGGTTTGGTGCAAAGAGATGAACTAGTAAGGCAAAGGAGGTTGTAGGTGGGCCGTGACCGGGGGCTAGCACCGGAGCACCGACGAGAAGTAGCGGTGCGGCCAAATGCTAACCAGCTAGGTTATCACCGGCGGCGAGCTTGTGGGCGGAGTGGAGCAGCGAGGGCGAAGGCGGGGGTGGGTGTTAGGGTTTAGGGTTTGCTGCTGAAGTGGCGTCAAAGATCGGAACTCAAGTTCACTACCCCAAGTCGCAAGCTCTCACCCCCGCCTTCGCCCTCGCTGCTCCACTCCGCCCACAAGCTCGCCGCCGGTGATAACCTAGCTGGTTAGCATTTGGCCACACCGCTGCTTCTCACCGGTGCTCTGGTGCTAGCCCCCCGGTCACGGCCCACCTACAACCTCCTTTGCCTTACTAGTTCATCGCTTTGCACCAAACCCTTCACCGACCATAGTGCACCTGCAACCCCTCTGCTTCTCCAAGCCACGTGAAGACGATGACTGGTGACCGCCCCTCCGCCATAACGGAGGACTGGGACACATCTCATGGCAAGAAGTTTGCTGCTGAAGTGGCATCGAAGATCGAAACTCAAGTTCACTACCCCAAGTCGACAGCTGAAGGAAGATTTCTTATGCTCGCTGTATTCAGGCGCTACACTTTTTGACTCGACGAAGATACGGTTAGTCAAGCTCTGCACGCTGCTCTTGGCGGTCCCCCTTCTAACTTTCATGTACGTTTTGCCTCCGAAAGGCATTTTTGTTTTTCGGTTGCTTCGAAAGCCGTTGGGCTCCAAGTTAACGCTCTCCGACGAGTGACCATGAATCATTTTGATGTTTACTTCCACCTCTGGCGAGATGGAGGTTCGGATTGCCAAAAGGAAACAAAAGCTTGGGAAAAGGAGGAAGATAGTCAGTGGACAATGGTGGTTCACAAGAGAAACCGAAAAGCAGCTAAACAAGTCACTTTTGCTAGCCCTCTGAAACAAGCTTCAGCGAAGAAGAAATCGCATCCAGTCTTCCATGGTAGGCAAATCAAGTTCGGAGCATTCTTCTGTCGACTGCCGGCACAGGAGGCCTCATCTTCTTCCCCAAGCTCTCAGTCCAAGCAGATGGAGGCCATGGAGCGTGTAAGAATCACAATTCAAAATTCAAACAGTGAGCTTGCTATCACTGCAGCACAGCCTGAGTCACCTGTCATGGAAGGTGGCCTCCATAGGTCGCATATCCAGGACACTACAGATTTGAGTCCAGGGAAAACTTGTAAGCCCAAAGAAGCACGGTCAACAAGAGAGCCACATAGGCGGAGTATCCATGCAAAAGATTTGCATAGACAAATGGAAGTCAACTCTCAACGGTCCCATGCTCGGTGCTGCTTTAGGTGCTTGAGTCCGGGTCATCTTGTCAGGGCCTGTGCTAATCGCATTAGATGCAGGGAGTGCTTTAACTACGGTCACATAGCCAGAAACTGCTTTAAGAGGTCACTTAGACCAAAGCTTGTTTGGCAGAAAAAATTAATTCCGGGAAACAGGGAATTCAACCAAAGCTCCTCTACTAACCGCGCCAGGCAGTCACAGAAGCGCACCACCTCCTCTTTGGCCGCTCAACGAGGCCCAAGCGACCCCTCACATTCACAACCACTCAAGGCACAAAACCCCATAGTCGAAAACCTTGGCCTTTCAACTGCTTCAGCTCATCCCCTCACCTCTGAAACTGAAGTAGAGGAGAGGATGGCAAACTTCATCGTTAATCCCACGCGCTTCATCCCGCATGGGCTTCAGGTGGAGGATGGAGGACCTGATCGACTCCAGAGCATCTACGCTCACCTTCCTGGGCCGGTTCAACGAAGGCATGAAGAATACACCCTAGCAGTGATCAACCTCCAGCTCCAGCCGTAGCAACTTGGCGATCTCATGCACACCATCCAGGAGTACATTGAGCAAGAGGTACATCTCACAGTCCTTTCATTCAGTCGACATCCACACGGAGTAGGCCTCTTTCAGATAGGAAATCCAGTGCAGAGGGAACAGCTCATGGCTGTGTTGAAGTCCGCTTCATTAGGCATGATCATGGTATCAACTATAGGGATTGTCCTTACAGTAGGAGGGGATGGGTTGTCTTGCTAGAATTCCCCTTAGATTATCTAGAGTTGAGATATATTGAGACAGTAGTCTCTGGTTTTGCTAGAATGTTGCAGTGGCTTGACCATCCATGCAACAAAGCCAGAGTCTTGGTAGAATGCATGTATGATAGCATTTTAACAGTTCCTAGAAGTTTGGTGCTTCGTATTGGGCATGAATGGGGCGGGGAAGGCCGATCCTGGATAGTGCCAGTTTATGTTCTCAACAATGAGTTCCTTGATGTGCAACCGGGTGATGAGGATATCCCACCCCTAAACAATGGGAACCCTCATCCTTTTGAGGACAACCAAATGCAACACAATCAACAAGAGGCCCAGCAGATTAATGACCTATTGGATCAACAACAGATACAAATTGATGCAGCTATGAATCAGGGTTGGCCAAACTGGGATCAGGCAGCTAATGCAGCGCCAACAGCACCTGAACCAGAGCCAGAATAGCAATCAGGAGTTTCATCAGCATCAGTGCAGAACTACGTTGCAAGAGGAGCAGGACCAGAAATTGCAATTCAGCTTGCAGGCCCTGCACAGTTTCTGCCACTCAATCATCATCACCCTGTCAACCATGCCATGCAACTACATCAGCAACAGGAGAATCAGGTTGGGTTTCAATGGCCAGACTTCCTGCTACCACTCGCTACAGAAAACATGCTGCCACATAATCAAGACCAAGACCAACCGCAGCATAATCAAGGACAGGAGGTGAATGAAGAAGAACAAGTTAATCTTGGGCAGCCTGGTGATGCTTTGCAGCAGGTTCAGCAAGCACAACAGCCTATTCCTCACATACAATTCCAATGGCCAGACTTCCTGCCTGCCATCAATGCAGATAACCTGCCGCTTAATCAGGGCCAAGGTGAGCAGCCAAATATCCAGGGACAGGATATGAGCCAGGGAGAGCAAGTAAATCAGGAACAACATGATCAGCAAGAGATACCAGTGCAGATGCAAATGGATGTCCAAGAGCACAACCAAGATGACTCCCAAACTCATTCAGCACATGACAGTCACCAGCCACATAGCAGTCAGGAACAGACAATGCAACCAGATCACAGTACATATGAACTGCCACAAACTCTCAACAGATCTTTCTCCTATCCACCAGAACAGATCATCAGAGAAGTGCAGCCTACGTCATTATTCCTGCAGCAAATCAACACCCAGGATAGTGGGAGTGTGAGCAAAAAGGACAAAAAGAAAGACATTGTCTATCGGCGCAAAAGGTTTAATGTGCTCAAGTTTGTCCAGAATAGAAACATAGAAAAGACCTACATCAGAAAGCTCAAAGAAAAAGTAAAAGTAAATGAAGGCAAAAACAACACTCCAGTCACCACAGAGGGATTAAGGAGAAGCGTGAGAATTAAAGAAATGGCTGCTGGATATAAAAATGCACAGCTACAGACAACACCAAGATCAGGACTCAGAAGCAGTTGCCCAAGGGAGGCAAGTCAACTTGTCTCTGCACTTGCTGGTATAACTCCTTTCATTAGTGCTGAATTATTTTCTGGTCCGTCTAAATTTCCAACAAATCAAGACACTGAAGACAATCCTGCTCCTTTCCCCGAAATCCCAATCCAGATGATCCAGCAGGTTGCGGTGGAATCATGCGGCATGTCTCCTGAGGAGGTGGCCACAGAGTTGCTGATGGAGGTCAAGAACAATGACGCAAGCACTGACGACACTCCAGGCAACCCTGCTGAACAGCCACAAGCTGATGGATAGTACAATCAAGCTGTTTAGAGGAAGTTAGGGGTCCAGTGCTGTGATCTCTGTATTTTGTTTCTGTAGCAAAGCAAACTATCTTTCTACTGCGCCTAAGACTTGTGTGCGATGTTTTGTTGATCCACTGGGGGAAGCAGGGTGGGTCACTACGGTGGGCAAGTCCATGATTAATTTAAGTTGCAATTTCAATGTCTTCACCTGCTCAACGGTTGTTCAAACATCTGATTGTATTTATCACATCGATCAACGCCGACATCAACCATCGTACTGTCAAGATTGCGATAACATAACCAGCCTTTATAAGTCTGGCTTCAAGCAGATCACACCCACAGTTTCATATGGATGATATAAACCAAAATCAACACAACACAGGTGGTAATCAATCTGAAATCTCAAACAGAAACTAGAACGTGCTCAACTGGAACATCAGAGGGTTGAATGCAGAAGACAAACAAACAACAGTCAGATCTAAAATCAATGAAAGTGGTTGTGCAGTATACTGTTTACAGGAAACCAAAATACAACATATTGACCACTCAACAATAAGAAAATGGGCGCCAAAAAGATTTAACCAATTTGCTTATCAGCCTTCATAGGGACACTCAGGTGGCATCATCATAGGATGGGCAGGGAACATGTTCACAGGCTAGATTATTCATAACCTTAAATATGCAATGACAGTTAAACTGACATCAAGGCACAATGCAAACTCCTAGACCTTAACAGCAATTTATGGTCCATGCAATGGCCCTGACAGAAATGAATTTATTCAATGGTTAAACAGTTTGGAAATAGAAGAGGAGGACAATTGGCTTTTCATGGGTGATTTCAATTTCTACAGATCAGTAGAAAGCAGGAACATGCAAGGAGCAAATATGACTGATATACTCTCTTTCAACCAAGCAATAGATAACTTGGGACTAATGGAAATGCCATTGAAAGGGAGGCAATACACATGGAGCAATATGCAGGAAAACCCCTACTTGTACAACTGGACTGGTGCTTTGCTTCAGTTAACTGGGCACTAGAATACCCCAACACAGTAATGCTACCCATGTCCAGACCAACTTCTGACCATATACCATGCAACATACAAATAGGGACAAGGATACCAAGGTCAAAGATCTTCAGGTTTGAAAACTACTTGGTAGAACACCCAGGATTTTTTGAAATAGTGCAAGAGGTCTGGAACACTCCAGTCAGAGGACAAAACATTGCAGCAAAGATAGTAGCTAAATTCAAGAATTTAAGAAGAGCACTTAAAAAGTGGAGCAAGAGAATATCACAGCTGGCAAAACTCATCAGACAATGTAATGCAGTCTTAGCAACATTGGATAAACTAGAAGACCAGAGACCATTATTCACTGAGGAGAGGAACTTTCGGGATATTCTCAAAAAACACATCATGACTCTATTAAAGTATCAGAATGAGTACTGGAAGAAGAGATACACGGTCAGATGGGTCAAGCTGGGAGATGAGGACACTAAATTCTTTCATGCAGCAGCAACGGAAAGATATAGGATGAACACAATAACTCAGTTACAGACTGATGATGATAGATCACTAACAAGTCACAGTGAGAAGGCAGAGGTGCTATTACAGGCCTACAAGGCAAGAATGGGAACAACTGAACATCCCATCATGCTGTTCAACCTTGCAGAATTAGTTAACAGACATGGAAATCTAAATCAATTGAGTAGAGGTTTCACTAAAGAAGAAATAGATGCAGTAATTCGAAGCATGCCCAATGACAAATCACCAGGACCGGATGGATTCAATGGACAGTTCTTAAAGCAATGTTGGTACATAATAAAAGAATACTTCTATGATCTTTGTAAACAATTCTATGAAGGCACACTGGATTTACAAGTCATCAACAGTGCTTTCATAACCCTCATTCCCAAAATCAGTAGTCCAGTCACAGTAAATGACTTCAGGCCAATCTCACTACTAAACTCTGTGCTCAAGCTACTCACAAAACTAATGGCAGATAGACTGCAGAAGGTGATCATACCTCTAATACACAAAAACCAGTATGGGTTCATCAAAACAAGATCAATACAAGACTGCCTGGCATGGGCTTATGAGTATCTGCATTTATGCCATCATTCTAGAGAAGAAATCATCATCCTGAAGCTTGATTTTGAAAAAGCATTTGACACAATAGAGCATTCAGTAATAACTCAGATGCTACATCATCTAGGATTTGATGATAAATGGATTGGCTGGGTACACAACATCTTGGACTGAGCCTCAACCTCAATTCTTCTAAATGGAGTACCAGGAAACACATTCAAATGCAAAAGAGGAGTCAGGCAGGGAGACCCACTGTCGCCACTTCTATTTGTACTTGTAGCAGACCTACTCCAAGAAGTAATCAACAAAGCACTTAGTCAAGGAGTGCTAACAATGCCATTACAGAACACAAATGAGCAGCACTTCCCAATTATCCAATATGCCGATGACACGATATTGATACTGAAGGCATCCCAAAGGCAAGTATTCAGTCTCAAAGCTATATTGCAGGCCTTCACACTGTCAACCGGGCTAAAGGTTAACTTTTCAAAATCATGCATGGTACCGATCAACACATCTCCAGAGCAAATTGAAATACTTGCAGCCACCTTCGGATGCTCAATTGGTAGCTTACCCTTCACATACCTGGGATTGCCATTAGGTACAACAAAACCAACAATAGAGGACCACGCCCCAATCATCAGTAAGATGGAAAGAAAATTGTCGGCTACTAGCAGATTTCTGTCCTTGGCAGGGAGAGTCACATATGTCAAATCGGCAACCAGATCGATGCCAATTTATGCATTGTGCACAATTAAGATACATGCAACAGTGCTTGATCACATAGACAAGCTATCAAGAGCCGCAATTTGGGCATGCAAGGAGATGGATGCAAGAGGGAAAGCACTAGTGGCATGGCACAAATGCCTCATACCTAAGCAAAAAGGAGGACTAGGAATTAAAAACATCAAATTGCAAAATGAAGCCTTGCTTATAAAACACTTAGACAAGTTTTACAACAAAAGGGATGTGCCATGGGTAAACCTAGTATGGCATTCATACTACTCTGAAGGACAGGTGCCACATGAGACAACAGCACGATGCTCATTCTGGTGGAAGGACATCATGTCGTTTAGTGATCATTTCAGAGGAATAGCATCATGCAATGTAGGCAATGGAGCCACAGTAATGCTTTGGAACGATGTCTGAAACAATCATTATCTTAAAGAAGAACCGCCAAGGCTACACTCTTATGCAAAGAATAGCAAGACATCTGTGGCCGCCTATCTTGCAAATCAATCCATTACTGAAAATTATCACCTCCCAATGAGCCCCCAAGCATACAGCGAGCTGCAAATCCTGAACAACATCACCCAACAACTACAACAAAGGGATCAGCAGCCACAAGATCAATGGCATTACATTTGGGGATCACAAAAGTATTCTGCATCAAAGTTTTACATGATGCCATTTCAAGTGATTCAGCCACCGAGGCCATTCAAATGGCTGTGGAACTCAAAGTGCTCCAATAAAGTTAAAGTCTTCGTGTGGCTACTATTCATGGATAGACTAAACACAAGAAATATCCTAAAAAGGAAAAGATACACCATGCAAGGGAACAACTACAGTTGCAGCCTATGTGTGCAGGCACCAGAAGAGACAACATTTCATCTTTTCTTCCAATGCACCTTCAGTACCACTTGTTGGACACACATTGGAATAACTTGGAACATAGCACTGGGGTTCTATGACATGGTAAATGATGCAAAGCAACAAGCAGCAGTCCCTCTATTCATGGAAATCTTCATCCTTGCAGCATGGCATATATGGAAGCAACGCAACAGTATGATCTTCGAAAGCAATCAACCAACCCTGCAAACCTGGTGGGCAGTACTTAAAGACGAAGTTAACCTTCAAGCTCACAGAACACAGCCTGTACAAAGAGACAGCCTGTTAACCTGGATAAACTCCATACAGCCCCCCAATTAGCCTAGTCTCGTATACTTGTAATTTATTCTTGGCCTTCCAGCCAGTGGCCTCTCTTGTATAGTCTGTTGTAACTATTTTCTTTTCCCTTTTTTTTATATCTATAACAATAATCACAGTGGGAGTCTCTTCCACTGTTTTTCGCATAAAAAAAACTATTTTTTGTGAAAAGAAATGGATAGTGAACTGCTCTAACTCTACAGCTCACATATTTTCATTAGAGGGTAAAATGTCCCAAAAGCCATTTAGTCAAATTATCAATATGAAAACTCCAATCAATAAGTCCAACCATAGGATCTACAACTCCTATATTTTCTATGCATAACTAGAAAATGGATTAATGTACCGACCTGATCTATATTTCCCACACATGTTGTCAGAAGGGAATGAAGAACCATGAATTAGTGCAACGAAGTCAATGTAGGAACCCTCTGTGGCAGATGCAAGTCCATGATAGGAACTGGATAAAATTCCTAGACAGTTAATGTTTTGCCAGCAGTACCAAAAATCGAGAAGGTGGCGTATTTGAAACATCTGTGGCTCTGTGGAAATTATTCTTTCTGAAAACAAAGGAAAAAAACACAAATCTGCCCACTAAACCATTCCCACTGAAGAAGAACTTCTGGTTTCCCAACAACATGCTTGTACGGTTGTACCTTATGGTGCTCCAACAACATGTGGTAGCGGATACACTGCTCCATACAAGAAAAGTTCTTATTCCACAATGCAAATTTTCGTCATTTGTCCTTCCTCTTTATAGTATGCTTAATATGACCAGGCAATAGGATGCTCAGTTGCAGGGAAATTAACAATTTAAGTGAAAATTTTCTACAAAGTACAATAATAAAATTAGTAAAAGAATATTCTGAAAATCAGACTTAGATTTGCTTCATTCTGTTTCATCTTGCTCAACCAGCACATACAGGACCTTAGAATCAATTTGCACGTTTTATCACATTCTGAACCAAAAATTTATCCAAAGCCAAGTATCCTTTCAAGATCTATGTTCAGTGTATAAACCACTAGCATAAAACATTAGGTACTTTTCATTACGCAAGCATAATTAACTAATCGAGAAAATTGGTAGATATAAGGTTAATCTATTCCTCAGCGCATTGAACTGGTGAACAGAGTCATTCGTTTCATCAAAATATTAATAGCAATTATAGCCACCTTAGAAAGATCGGACCAAGGTACTCAAACTTATTAGTCACTCATTGAGTTGCCATACACAAAACAAGTTGTTTCTAAAAATGAATTATTCTGTCTCAAACCAAATTACAGCTAATTTTTGTAGTTTCAAGAAACATACAACCACTTACTCGGCTTAAGAATATTAAGTGCTAACTAACTTTGATCAGACAAATTAGCGCAGAAAAATTATATGGCAACAAAGTTCTGTTGATCACTGAAACAATGATAAATCATCATGGTGCAAAATACAGTGCAAAAAGCAGAGCTAAATACCTCTATTATCCACCTTAAAAAACATCTCTATAATCCAAATATAGATACTTAAAGTTATCTCAAAGTGTGATTTGTCTATGAGGTTGAAGTTTTAGATAGACCCTTTCACCCACCAGAAGAAATTCTCGCTCTGATTTCCCTTGATCTGTTTAACCTGACTCGATCTCAGCTATTTATGGTACACCGTTAGTAGAAAGCCTAGTACCATTCATTGTTTTCTCCCATCCTTCCAATCAGCTTCATACACTCAAATGAGGCTCTAGGCACAACATCATTATCTCATACGCTGGTGCAATATGAACTAGAAATACAAACATTGGAAAAACAAGAAGCGAGCTCTTTGAAATTAAATCCAGGCAAGTGTTCAAGTCAATCTCAATTACCAGTCTATTACCAAAATTAAACAAGTGTTCCTTAGAGACAAAGGAAGTCAATCTTTGCAGTTAAGAAGAATCAGCATCAAACAGTATTCCATCTGCAAAAATTAAACTAACCAATGTTATTATAAATAGGAAGTAGCTTTCTACAGCAAATAGAAACACCAGCAGTGAGAAGTGTGCCGATCACCTTGAGCACAAGCAGTACACTACAGTTAACATGAATCTAACAGCTTCTGTGGATGAATCACTTTTTAAGTATATAAATATTCCATTGTAGACAGACATCCCAAGAACAAGATAGTACTGATGCAGGGCTTTACTTGAAACAAAAATTTATTGACCTTGTGAAAACCCAAAATTTCCATCTTGGCATGCAGCGTCAACAATAATGATGCCATTACAACATAAAACATGGCCAATTCTGTATTCCAATCTGACAGGATACAGAGCACAATGAAAAATGTCATTGATTAAAAAACTGCTAACTTTGTTAACATCTGGCTGTAGCATCAAGTGGCAACGATTTGTCAAAATGATAATTGACCCCAAATCCATTTCATAGATTAACTGAACAACAATTCCACATCGATTTTAAAATTTCCTTTATGCATTGTGAACAACAATCACAAAAACACACTGTCGCCAATTGTCGATGCTCAAGACCGGCAGTAAATATATAGGGCTATGTCGAGACCAAGAACTATGATGGTTGCACAAGACGTCGAATTATACAGGTTCGGGCCCTCTCAATGAGAGTAAAAACCCTACGTCCTGTGTTATGTATTGTATTGATTGTCACGAGATGTTAAGCCTAAATTGCCTCTAACTATCTCTCTCCCCCCCTCCATGGGGGGTACCCTACCGCCTTATATATCCGGTCGGCAGGGGGGTACAAGCAGAGTCCTAGTCATACTCTACAATGATTCTATATAGT
Organism: Eleusine coracana subsp. coracana; assembly: GCA_032690845.1. NCBI lineage: Eukaryota > Viridiplantae > Streptophyta > Magnoliopsida > Poales > Poaceae > Eleusine > Eleusine coracana. The sequence goes on from CM064434.1 coordinate 41,921,147, forward strand.
AAGTCTAATCTTTCTTGTCTTGCACTCCAAACCGAGTCGGCCGGCTTCCTTGTTGATGAAGTACCCAGTCGGCCACCGATTTTAGCCTTGTATGAGGATACCCATAAAGCAAGTATCCCACAGCAGCCCCCAAGTGCTTTCTGATTTTGAGTTTTAATTCTTCGAATGATCTAAAGATCATAAATTAGGAAGACCTCATTATCAAAGTTTTTGATAGATTTGGTGCACCGGGCAGGTGCACCTGATCAAGTGTAGCCCTCGACTCTTGTATAATTTGGAGACTAACAAATAATGCAAGAGTCTAATTGTATTAGCTCTTATTAATTTGTTTATAGATATTCAAACCATCAAGTTTGAATCTTTTAGACCTCTGATTATCAAACCCTTGGGTCCTATTGCTAAGTGACCACTTTGCCGACCGATCATTAGACCGGCCGAGTGGCACATATTATTCCCGAGTGATAGGTCGGTCGGAATTTTATGACTCTAGTCATATTCAATATTTAGCTAAATGACTTTTGTCAAAATAGCTTTTCTCTAATTCCAATCACCCGTTCAAGTCCAAATTTGGTAATTCTGGTTATTTGACTTTAGTCAATACCATAACCTTTGAACTTGTACCATATGACCATCAAGTCCTTTGCCACATGATCATCAAATCACATAGATATGGCGAAATAATTCTCGGGTACTTCTCATCAAAGAAGCCCCCGAGTCTCATTTTTCTGGGTTTGTAACCCTAATGGGCTTAAGCCCTTAATTATCCTCTAAGTTAATATTAGGGTCGCACTACAGTACGGCCCACCCCGGCCCATGGGACCCTTAGGTCAAAAAGGCAAGGGTATAAAAGGCCGCACCAGGTTGACCTTCAGTCCACGCCGCATTTGCCCGCGAACTCTTCGTCTTCCTTGCGCCTTCTTTGCTCTCGTGACTCCTCTGTTTTTCCGGCTAGGGTTAGCTTTCTCGCTTCAGGCCACCACAGACCCCGCCGCGTTTAGGCCCCGAGCTTTAGCGAAGTTTTTCGAACTCCTTCACCGCGTTCAATCCTGTTCGCGATGGGTCGCAAGAGGACTTCCATTTCAATCCCAGCTTCTTCCGCCGCCGCCGCCACCGCGTCGTCCTCGTCGGAGGTCGACATCCTGGAGCAACTTCGGGAGTTCTCAAAGAGCAGCCTTTCACAGGCTGACATGAACAAGATGGGGTTGGATGGCGTCCTTCTAGAGCAGGCTCAGATCGACTGGAAGGTACCCGGCGAATCCTGCCCCATTCCCATTCACCAACAGATCGTAGTGTTTCGCTCATTCTTTGAGCATGGCTTTGGAGTTCCCTGCTGCAGTTTTTTGCGCGGGCTCCTTTTTTTCTTTGGGATTGAGCTTGTCAACCTCAATCCCAACTCCATTCTTCATATTGCCATCTTCGTATATTTGTGCGAAGCTTTTCTTGGTGTTCTCCCCCATTTCGATCTCTTCCGCCATCTGTTTGTCCTCCGACTGCTGCCCACCAAGGAAAACCAAGTGGCCATAGGCGGCGTCGGTGTCCAGTTACGCAAGAAGGAGGTCTACATCAATGTCCCATTGAAGACCAGAAACAAGAATTGGAAGGACGAGTGGTTCTATTGTGACAACCCTCCCCCTGTTCTTGCCGACTTCACTGGTGCAAAGGCTATTCCCCAAGCGCATTGGACAGAGAGGCCCGATCCGACCGATCCTCAAGTGGTCGCCCTGCTCAAGAAAATTGCCGATCTGAAGGCTGATGGCGTCGATGGAATCACAGTGGCCAAAAGCTTTATCATCTGACGAGTTCAGCCCCTGAAGCTTCAATGTCACCCGACATGAGACTATGTTAATGAGGATGAGACCAGGGAGGTGCCGGATCCACCAAATGGCAAACTCCGCCGAAGACGCTTGGTGAAGATGTTTGAAGGGGAAATCCTTTAGGACCATTCTTTGGTCTCAAAGGCATATAAAAAGGGCACAATGCGAGCCGGAGTAAGCCTCAGTCTGCCTTTAGCTAGCCCTTGTTATCCTATCTTGAGATTGTACTCATTGTTTTAATCATTATGTAGGTGCTGGATACTTATGTATCTCATCCCCCGCTCCCTCAGACCGATACTGAGGGAACTGATTATGTCAAGAAGACACCGCTAACCGGCACTAGGGGGTTCAAGTTCCTCCGCAGGCGCTCGGCCAGTCAGCGTCACTCCCGTCATTACTCTGGCCTCCCCCGACAAGCTCCAGAAGCGGACCATCACGCGCCGTCGCCAATATGTGGGGGACCAGGACGATGATGAAGAAATAACTGTCGCAGATGCTGGTCAACCTGCTCCTACAACCTCCAGCCGACCTTCAGACTGACCGGAGCCCCTGAGCCAAACTCAGAGGTCAACGGAAGAGGTAGTGCAGACTGGCAAGACTGACCAGCTCTCTCAAAAGAGGAAGGAGACTGACTTTCAGTCAACTTCGTCAAAGAAGAGGTTATGCCGGATCAAGCTCAAGAAGGCTCCCAGGTTTAATCTTTAAACCCTATACTCCTTGTCTCTTATTATTGATCTCAATATCTCCTGATCTCTTTCTTTTATTTATTTATTTATTCTTGGCGGTCGGACAAGTGATTCTCAGAGTGCTCAAGGATCTGAGGATACTCGGTCTGCGCTCCCACTTCGTCTGACTGGTGTGTCCCATTCGGTTGACAAGTCTTCAAACATGCCGACCGAAGTGGATAGACTGTTTGAACAGATGGTTCCTACCTCCACTCCCGAGCCTCTGTCTCAGACCACTCCGACTAATATCTCTTTGCCTCTTGACAAAGGTAAAAGAACTCTTCCTGTAGATATGCCTGGTCGGCCTGAGGTAGAGGATGCGAAGATTTTGCACCAACACCGGGAGTCTAGCAAGGTAACTCAACATTATGCTTTTACCTTGCTTTGCTCTCATCTTTTAGCTCATTTATCTTCTACATATCAGAAAGTGTATGCTCTTGTGGAGCGAAAGCAGGCTAGAGTGGAATATCTTGAAGCCGAAACTTTCGGTATGTCTTTGGTCGCCTAATCTTCTTGTCTTTATGTTTTAGACTAACTTCTTATTTGTCTTGCTAGTCACCGGTCAACAGCTCTCCAAGGCCCTAGAGGAAAACAAGAAGCTGTTGGCCGACCGACAAGAGATAAACAAGGTCTTAGACCAAGTTCGTATAGATCTGGCTGGTAAGTTTTCCTTTCATCCATATTTAAGCAATCTGCTGACCAATCTAATGCTAAAAACTTTACTTTTAGCTCACGATAAAAAAATCACCAATCTGGAGAAGTTGACTTCCAACCAACAGAGGTTCGTTGACGCCTTGAAGGTTGAGAAGGAAAGCCTCTCCAAATTGGCTGAAGACCAGAACACCGAGATCACTCGGCTGCAGGAGGAGCTGAAGGGGTCTGACGCGAAGATAGATAAGGCTAAGGCTATCTCCAAATCTTTCAAATGTAAACTTGCCAGTAAGCCTTCGACTTCTTCCTTCTGCTTGATTCTTCTGTTGATCATACTGTCCAATAATTATTATTTGCAGCTCTATCTTACGCCGCTCGGAAAGCAATGAACTATGTTCATGCTAACCGAGTAGAGCAGACCGGTCACTCTCTGGACTACTTATTGGAGCATGCTTCGGAAACCATTGCTCACAACACTCGGCAAGTGGCGACCGAAGCCGGGAGTCAAGCGCTGGCGATTTGCCAATCCTGGTCTCTTGCTCTGCCATTGGACAAGATCAAAGAGGGATTTAACCCCGACCTGACCGAGCTCCTGGATTCCATGCTAGAGACTTCCTAGGCCTTGGTCGAAAATATTAAAATCAATCCGACCGTGCTGACTCCCCCCAACAACTCCAGAGGTCGAACTTCGGGCTGACTCTTCTTCTCCTTCAAAGGAGATATAATCCTGTAATATTGTAAAACATTAGTAGTATTTTTGTAATGATACTTGTGTATAAACTAATCTTATGCTTTTATAGCTTTAGAAGTTTGACAAAGATATCATTGACATGTTTCTATCAAGAGAAACAAAGATTGCATCGGTCTGCCATAACATATTAGGTTGTAACCCGTAACCGCGTAACAAACAGAATCGACCAATCGACACATGACCTCTCACATTTTTGGCTCTGGGTTTAGTGTAGTGGTAGTCTGATGTGCAGCACAAAGTATTTAACCATGATGTATAAGCGTAAGACCAAAATAATAAAGACCAAAACTCAAGATCTCAAGATCTTATGATAATAAGTCGGTCAAAAAATAGGCCAAAACCAAAATATGGTTGGACCGAGATGGGACATTATTGCTAGCCCCCTGGCTCGATTGTTTAATAGTATAAATTAAGGAATCCAAACAGATATAGAATGAAAATCATCAGAAAATCTTTCATTAAAAAAAAGACCAAAGTTTCATTTATAAATAATGTATAAATACATAAAATAATAGCTAAGTATAGAAACAACGTAGCTGATTTATGTACCAGGAGTTTGGAATATCATCGCCGTCTTCGTACATCAGTCGGTAAGCCCCCGGGTGAGTGACTTCCTTCAGTACGTACGGTCCTTCCCACTTCGGAGAGAGCTTGCACTCGGTGAAGCACTAGGTCTCCAACTTGAAAGTGGCGACTGTGGACGTTCTTATCATAATAACGACGCAAGCCTTGTTGGTAGAGTGCCGACCGAAACAGAGCGCGATCATGCAACTCCTCTGCCGCAATCAAATCAATCACTCGGTTCTCCTCAGAAAGCTTTTCATCGTACGCTTCAACTCGTGCCGAGACAAGACTGACCTCAGTCGGCAACATAGCTTCTGAGCCATAGACCAATGAAAAAGGTGATTGTCCAGTAGCCCGACTGGTGTTTGTTCGAAGCCCCCAAAGGACTGAAGGCAACTCTTTGACCCACCGACCGACATAAGGTTTGAGTCTGTCAAATATCCGCGGCTTTAATCTTTGAAGAATCATACCATTGGCTCGTTCAACCTACCCATTGCTTTTCAGATGAGCCACTGATGCAAAGTGGATCTTTATTCCCATCTCATCGGCAAAGTCCCGGAACTCCACTGAAGTGAATTGAGTGCTATTATCGGTAATGATATCATGAGAAACTCCAAACCGAGTGAATATATCTTTGATAAACTCGATCGCCTTCTTGGATGTAATCTTGCCGACCGCCTTTGCTTCAATCCACTTGGTGAATTTGTTGATAGCAACAAACAAATGAGTGAACCCGCTTGGCGCTTTCTTGAAAGGACCGACAATATCAAGCCCCCAAATAGCAAAAGGCCAAGTCAATGGTATCATGTGAAGTTGCTATGAAGGCACATGTGTTTGTTGAGCAAAGAATTGACAACCCTCACACTTCCAAACAACTTGGTGTGCATCTTCGACCGTCGTGGGCCAATAAAACCCTTGCCGGAAAGTTTTGCCGACCAAAGTCCTGGAAGCTGCATGATTGCCGCATATTCCCGAATGAATCTCTTCTACCAACTTCTGTACTTCAGGAATTGAGATGCATCACATCAAAATGTTGGAACCACCCCTTTTGTAAAGTTGGTCCCCCACCAACAAATATCCTCGAGATCGGATCTCCAATCTTTGCTGCTCATCAGGATCCGAGGGCAGCGTTCCCTTATCCAAATACTAAATGAGTGGGTTGCGCCAGTCGGTCTTGGAGACGTCATCATCAACAGGATCAACAACAATACTCATCAACACGTCCCACCGGAGAGAAATTGTTGGGGAATCCAGAACAAGTAGGAAAACACCCGGTGGTACTGCAGACCGAGATGATCCTATCTTGGCTAACTCATCAGCCGCCTGGTTATTATCTCGGAGAACATGTGTGAATTTCAATCCTTCAAACTTGTCTTCGAGTTTTCACACTTCTTGGCAATAAGAACTCATGTTGTCATCTACATAATTCAATCCTTGGTGACCTGATTAATGACCAAGGCCGAATCTCCAAATATATCGATGCGCTTAATGCCGAGTGACATAGCAACGCGCAGACCGTGTAGGAGAGCTTTATATTCCGCAACATTATTAGACGCATGAAACATGATTTGAAGGACGTATCGAAGCCTTTCTCCAGTAGGCGAGATAAATACAACTCCCGCACCTGCCCCTTGTAATTGAAGGGAACCATCAAAGTACATTTTCTAGTACTCGATATCTTGGGCAGCAGGAGGATTTTGAATCTCTGTCCACTCGGCAATGAATTCAGCTAACGCTTGTCCCTTTATAGCCGACCGAGGCATGAACGTAATAGTATACTGACCAAGCTCGACTGCTCACTTGGCTATTTTTCTTTCAGCTTCTCGGTTATGTAATACCGTCCTAAGTGCAAAAGAAGTTTGAACTTCAATTGGATGAGCTTGGAAATAGTGCTTCAACTTCCTCGAGATGATCAATAATGCATATAACAATTTCAAGATCTGCTGGTACCTTGTCTTAGAGGCGCTAAGAACCTCGCTCACAAAGTAGACCGGATGCTGTACCTTTTGCACATGTCCCTCCTCTTCTCGGTCGACTGTCAAAATAGTACTCACAACCTGGGTTGTGGTCGAGATGTAAAGCTGAAGTTTTTCTCCTGGCTCCGGAGGCACCAACACTGGAATACTGCTGGGATGAATCTTTAATTCGTCCAGTGCCGACTGCGCCTCCTCAGTCCAAATAAAGCCGTCCTGCTTTTTAAGCAACCGTCCTGCTTTTTAAGCGACTCAAAGATGCCATGCATCCGGTCAGCTTCTGAACGTCCCTTTGAGAATTAGGCGGCTTCATATCAAGGATTGCCTTGATTTTATCTGGGTTAGCCTCTATACCTTGTTTTGAAATGATGTAACCGAGTAACTTTCCCGATGGAACCCCAAAAACACACTTCTTAGGATTCAGCTTCATTGAATAATGTCTCAGATTGTCAAAGGTTTCTGCCAGGTCAGAGAGAAGTTCTTCAACTTTCCAAGTCTTGACAACGATGTCGTCAACATACGCTTCAGCGTTCCGACCGATCTGAGTGGCAAGGCAGCGTTGAATACCTCATTGGTAAGTCGCGCCAGCATTTTTCAGACCGAACGACATAGTGATATAGCAATAGGTGTCGAAGGGTGTTATAAAGGAAGTCTTGATCTGATCTTCGACTCTCAGTGGGATCTGGTGATAGCCTAAATAGGCATCCAAAAAGCTTAAAAGCTCACACCCGGCTGTCAAATCTACAATCTGATCAATACGAGGAAGAGCGAAGGGGTCTTTTGGGCAGACCTTGTTGAGATCGGTATAATCAACACACATCCTCCACTCTTTATTCTTTTTAGGTACAAGGACTGGATTTGCTAACCAGTCGGGATGATACACCTCCTTTATAAACTTAGCTTCTAACAATCTAACTATCTCCTTCTTTATAGCGTCTTTGCGATCTTGCGCAAATCTTCTAAGCCTTTGGTGAACGGGGGTAGCCCCTAGAGGTACCCTTAACACATGCTCAATCTTTTCCCTAGGAACTCCCAACATGTCAGATGGTTTCCATGCAAAGATATCCCTATTTTCCTGGAGGAAAAGAGTGAGCGCGAGTTCCTATTTTTCATCAAGGTTGACCCCAGCATAAGTCCCCTTATCGGGGTCCTCAGGATCGAGCGAAATCTCCTTGATTTGGATGTCATCGGTCTGGATCTTGTCCTTGGTAGGTTTCTTTGTAGGAACCTCCATTCCAGTCTGCTCCTCTATACCGACTGCCTTCTGGATCTCCTTTTAGTCTGACAACATCAACTGTTTGGTAGCCATCTCACAACTCTGTACATAGCAATCAAAAGAATTCCGAAGATCAGAGTGGAGGGAGATTATTCCGTTCAGGCCTGACATCTTGAGGGTGAGATACGGATAGTGCGGAACAGCCATAAACTTGACCATCGCTGGTCGACCGATGATAGCATGGTATGCTGACTCGAAGTCTGCCACCTGGAAGAGGATACGCTGTATCCTAAAATTATCACGAGTGCTGAAAGATCGAGAAGGCAACCAGAGGGGGGGGGGGGGTGAATGGGAGCCAAATAAAATTCTCCAAGAGAACTTGGCCTATATCCCAAAAACAACCCAAGCCAACCTCCAAATCGATCACTAAGACTACACACACTAACTTGTGATGTACTAGCCCTAGGAGTGATCAACCACACCAAAGAAACATAGTAGAAACAAAAAGGGAAGAAGCAATGCTCAACAGTGCCGATCCCTGCCATCGATAGTGCCGGTCGGCATTGGCAGTGCCGGTTATAGCTATTGATCGAGTACAACCAAGACACATCTACTGAAAAATAACACAGAAAACAATTAACAAAGGTGGAAAACCAAGGCACAAAACATGGAAGAAAAAGACTCAAAAACTTAGCTGTCCTGACAAAGAATCGGCAGTGCCGATCAGTTTATCGGCAGTGTCGATCGATGGTGCTGGTCCAGGCGATCGGCAATGCTGGTCTGGTCATCGGCAGTGACCACCGGCACTGCTGGTCCTTGCTGGTCCATCGGCAGTAGGTGCCACCGGCAGTAGCCATCGGCACTGCCGGTCGGGCACGATAGATTCAGAACAGCAACAGTGAACCGCAAAGAAAAATTGCAAAACCTTATCAAACGAACTCCAAAAATCACAAAATTTGGACCAGATGATCCTCAATACATCACGACCCTAATCCTAGGAGATCAACTCAATTGGCTCAAGAAATCATCACAAATTTCAGATCTTGTGCCAAGAACACCAAAAAAGGAAAACTTGAGAAATCCTTCAAATCGAAGGTGCTTGAGCCAATAACTCCATCAAGGATCCATAGAGGATTATCCTAGCTCATCCTAGCAACAAGTTTCTCAAGAAATCCGGGCCAAAAACTTGTCCAAAAGTGAGATCGAAAATCACCACGAAAATGCTTCCAAAAATAGGAAAAAGGGAATTTCGGGATTCAAGTAAAGAGGGAAATCTTGAGCACGAAGATACTTCTCATATCATAGAAAGGTGCTTACAAAATTTATAGGTACAAGGCTAGGAAGCCACCCTCTTCCTCCCACTATTTGGAAGAGCAAGAGATGTCTCTCACACACCCACTACTCTCCTCTCAAATATGAAGTCCTCTCCTAGCACTTCGAATAGAGTCCTAACACAAGGCTAATGGGAAGAGAGGCCCCTCTCCCACTAGCCACACCTCTCCTTATATAGGCCTAGGATCTATTGTTCATATGACCACTCTACTCTTGACCTATATAACACACCCACCTACCACCGGGGGCATAACCATCCATCTTTTTTCTCATCGCCTGAATGCCATCGGACGCTTCATGTCTTTGATTCATCTCGAAGCAAGCTCCGTGATGGTGCCACGTGCACCACCAACCACCGCCACCAGTTTTGAGGGCCAAACCGGGAAACCGTCTTGCACGCTTCTTAAAGCATGACTTCTCGATGTCGACACGTGTCACCTTGTCCTACGATCCTGACCACCAGCAAGTCTCTCTCAGTCCATGTCCATCGGGCCCCCTTGTCACTTGCACCGGCATCCCATTCGCCTTGACTTGGTCAACACGCTGTCTTCATCACCACCACGGTTTTGAGGTTCAACCGTGAAACCATCCGTGCTTCTTGCCTCTCCATGTGTACAATGTGGATCACCCTTGACTTCACCTGGCATCCCGATCGTCTGGCCCCAAGTCCCCTACTTGTGCCCAATCCTCTCGTCGCTGACCGCCAAGTTGACTCCAGTGACCTACACATCATGAGACAAGCAAACACATTTTCCATCTCCTGCAACATCACCAATATCTCCACCAACTCCGGTTAGTCATAACCATGATATGCAAATCCATGCAATCCCTGGATTCCCGCATTTTAACTCAAACACCAAATTCGCTCAAGTCAATTACTCATCACAAATATGGCAAACCATGGCACATATCCACATGGTTTCTCAATCTCCCCCTTGATGAGTACATTGACAACACCAAATGCACAAAGATTAGAGATTGAAATGCGAAGCCGAATAAGCACATCCAAATGGCCAAACCCAAAGAAAATGTGAAAACAAGCCATCTAGCAAGTAGGGATCACAAAACCAAGAGTTGGCAAAGAAAGCGACTTGAGATGCAAAGAATGTGAAAAGTTCAAGAAACCGCTCAAGATCATGATATGCTCCCCCTCAAGTTGTGGTAGGTCTCATGTAGTGCAACACGGGTCATATGAGTTTCTTAGCATTATTTGTGCATGACCCCAAAATTCCCCCCCCCCCCTTTGGCAATGAACTCATCAAAGAGGCAAAAAAACAAGCAAACATGCAATGCATGAAAATGCAAACCTAAGGAGCTTTAACCATTGTGCAAACAAGTATTTAACTTTGCTAACCATAACCATAGTGCCATGAAGTGTAAAGGCAATAGCTCCCAATCATGCAAAGATCAAAAATAGATAGCAAGGCATAAACACCATGAGCTATACAAGCTAAGCAGAAACATGGACTAGCTTAGATAGAATCAAATTTTCCTTATTATGAGAAAATCTGCCACCACATGTGTAAGTACTCTCATCCAAGGCAAAACAAGCACCAAGTGAATCATAAGAATCTAGCCAGTTTCAATCTCAACAAGGGCAACAAGCACTCGTAGAAAATGAGCTCTACAAATGCTCATATATGAAACAGAGACTCAGTTGATCAAGTGATTATAGTTTATCCTTATGTGTCCTCTTATCCATACGGAGGGTCGCACGACTGGGTACGGCAAACACCCCGAGGCTTCAAGTCACAATATTTGGATTTAGTATTACTGAGTAGTTCTTGATCAAAGCACTTAGCAGATTTTTCAAGATTATGCACAAGACAAAAGAGCATGCCTTTGCGGCAAAAGGAACACACGTTCCCACAATGTTTCATCATGAGCTAAACATTTGCAAAGCCTTTCATCATGAGCTTCAAGTCACAATGTTTCATCATAAGAGCATGCCTTTGCGGCAAAAGGAACACACGACCTCCAGGAGTGGCTGGCATCATCGGCCGATAGAGGTCACCGTGCACGAGCTCAAGCCGCTCCTGGGCTCGGAAGTTTGCCTGACAGGGAAAGGGAAGCCGCCGCTGCTTCGTCAGGATGTAGGTGTCGTAAAGCTGCTCCACGTGATCAATGCACGGCAGGTCCCGCACCATCTCCTTGACACGGAACTGCTTCAGGGCCTCAAAGTTGAGGTGCTTAAAGCGCTCATGCCACCTCCACGTGTTGTCGTCCCGTCGTGCTGCAAGGCATAGTGGCTGTGCCACCTCGACATGGAGGACGTAGAGACGGTTGCTCCCCCTGTTCACCTTGGCGAGCAGATGGCATCGGGTATCCCATACCTGCAGGACGCCGTCCTCGATCTCCATGCACGAGCCATTCTCATCCAGCTGTCCCAAGCTGATGATGGAGTTCCTCACCGCGGGGATGTAGTAGACACCAGTGAGCATCCGGTGCTCACCAGTCTTGACGATGAAGATGACGGAGCCGACGCCCTCGATCATCATAGCGGAGGCGTCACCGAACTTGACGGAGCCTCGCACGGTGGTGTCCAGGTCGGAGCAGAACTCGTGTCGACCGGTCATGTGGTGGGTGGCGCCAGTGTCGAGGTACCAGCCATCTATCTTCTCGTCGCTCGAACCCTTGCCAAGGAAGGCGTGAGCACGTGGCTCGTCGAAGTGGAGTAGTGCAACGGCCGCTTGCCCGGGAGTGGAGTGAAGCTCGACACTCTCGTGCATCAGGAACAACGCTGGCTCATGTGCCTCAGTGATGTGAGCCTGGCCACCGTGACCGCCACCACCGCTGCGGCCGCCACCACGACCACTGCCATCGCCATGACCACCACCGTCACCATCGCCACGCTTCGGCTGCCTGCACTCCTTGGCCCAGTGGCCCTTCTTGCCACAGTTGTGATAGATGTCGTTCCGGGTGGCCTTGCGCTCGCCACCACCACCATCGTTGCTGCCACGAGGTGGGGCCACCTTGCCCTTCCCCCATGGGTGACGTGCATGACTGGAAGAAGATCCTGAAGCCTCCGTCTTCCTCCGCTCCCCCTGCCGAGCGCGCCACTGCTCTTCAGTGAGAAGCAGCATGCTGCCCGAGGTCGCCAACTCGACATGGGACAGCTCCTCTCGGTCATCAATGGCTTTGAGCCGCCCCGACAGCTCCTCGATCGTGAACTCAGAGAGGTCCATCAGCATCTCGATGGAGATGGTGACTTGGGAGTACTTCTTGGGGACGACACGAAGGAACTTCTCGACAACTTTCTCCTCGGTGATGTCGTCGTCACCAAACCACGCAAGCTGCTGCATCAAGCTAGCGAGACGGAGGGTGAAGTCATCGATGTCCTCGCCCGGCTTGGAAGCCAGACGATCCCACTCCTTGCGAAGCTTCTAGATGGTGAACTTGCGTGCTCGATCACTACCGACCCGGGACACAGCGATAGCATCCCAAGCCTCCTTCGCAGTCGCCTTCTCCGCCAATGTTGTCGCCAACTCTATCGGGACTACGGCGAGCAGCGCCTCCAGCGCCCGCCGGTCCTCATGGTCGGTTATGTCACCGTTGTCAACGGCATCCCACATGTGCCGCACCTACAACTTCACCTTCATGACAGCGCTCCACTCGGTGTAGTTGGTCTTGGTGAGCATCGGTCACAGCGTGCCGCCACCAGCCTCACGGATGATGACAGGAGAGTCCATCCAACCGTGGCGACCGCGACGCCGCTCCGGTGAATGGGAGACACGACGCCGTGAGTCATGGCTCCGGTAGTCATTGTCAAAGTCATCGACGTGGCAAGTACTCTCATCACATGTGTAAGTACTCTCATCCAAGGCAAAACAAGCACCAAGTGAATCATAAGAATCTAGCCAGTTTCAATCTCAACAAGGGCAACAAGCACTCGTAGAAAATGAGCTCTACAAATGCTCATATATGAAACAGAGACTCAGTTGATCAAGTGATTATAGTTTATCCTTATGTGTCCTCTTATCCATACGGAGGGTCGCATGACTGGGTACGGCAAACACCCCGAGGCTTCAAGTCACAATATTTGGATTTAGCATTACTGAGTAGTTCTTGATCAAAGCACTTAGCAGATTTTTCAAGATTATGCACAAGACAAAAGAGCATGCCTTTGCGGCAAAAGGAACACACGTTCCCACAATGTTTCATCATGAGCTAAACATTTGCAAAGCCTTCCATTTCGCAAACACAAGATGCCAAAGCCAAGACATCCTCTAGACTAGCCTCAACGCAAGTTTTAACAAGGATAAAAGCAATTATACACATGGTGAGAAAGTTTTAGCAAGATTAGATCATAAGGTTCACAAGAAGCTCAGTTTACCTTTAAGATTAGCAAGTTGCTCACATGAGTTTATAACAAGCCATCTAGAAAATCTAAGCATGAGAGATTACCATCACATCCACACAACTTAGCTCAAGCTCAATCATAGCAAAGAGAAATGCAAGAAAGCATAACAATCAAAGCTCATCTACCAATGCATATATTACATATGAGATGCAATACGAAAATAGTAATATACATATATATAAGAGAAAACCAACTCCCCCTCAAATGATGCCATAGGGATAACAAACACCAAGTTCCCCCCGAAGAAAAGCATGTCTCGAAGCATCTAGGGGCTTGATGAGGATGTCAGCTAGTTGGTTTTTGGTGTCAATGTATTGGAGCTCAACATCCCCCTTTTCAACATTGTCTCTCAAGAAGTGGAATCGCACATTGATGTGTTTGACCTTACCATGTTGGACTGGGTTTTTGGCTAAGCATATGGCACTAGAGTTATCACACATGAGTGGAACACCCTTAAAAGTCAACCCATAGTCTCTCATGGTAGATATAATCCATAGGATTTGTGAGTAGCAACTAGCAGCAGCTACATACTCAGCCTCTGTGGTGGATTGGGCAACACTCGACTGCTTACGAGAAGACCAACAGATCAAAGAAGTACCCAAGAAATAGCAAGTACCAGAAGTGCTCTTCCTATCAATTCTACACCCAGCAAAGTCCGCATCCGAATACCCAATGAGATCAAGAGATGAAGATGCAGAGTACCAAAGACCGAACTCAACGGTGTATTTGAGATACCTGAAGATGCGCTTGACAGCCTTGCGATGAGTCACCCTTGGGGAAGCTTGAAAGCGAGCACAAAGACACACCACAAAATGTATGTCGGGTCTTGTCGCTGTCAGGTACAAGAGGGAGCCAATCATGCTCCTGACTCCCTTTGATCCACCGCTTCACAGTCTTCATCAGGGTCAAGAGCCGTTGTAGTGGACATTGGTGTAGACAACGGCTTCACATTGACCATGTCAAACTTCTTCAGGAGATCCTTCATGTACTTGGCTTGATGTATGAAAGTGCCTTGCTTGCACTACTTGATTTGAAGCCCAAGAAAGATGGTGAGCTCTCCCATCATCGACATCTGAAATTCACTTTTCATAGCTTCCTGAAACCTGGACACAAGAGCATGAGAGGAACCACCAAAAATGATATCATCCACGTAAATCTGAACCATTAGAAAGTCATTGCCATGCTTGAGAGTGAACAAGGTTTTATCAACACACCCCATGATGTACCCACGCTCTAGCAAGAAGGTCTTAAGCCTAGCATACCATGCCCTAGGTGCTTGCTTTAGCCCGTACAAAGCCTTGTGAAGCTTGTACACATGGTTTGGGTATTTGTGGTGCTCAAAGCCAGGGGGTTGCCTCACATACACTTCTTCCTTTATGAAACCATTTAGGAAAGCACTTTTGACATCCATTTGATAGAGTCTAATGCCCTTGGAGGCAGAAAATGCAAGCAAGATCCTAATGGCTTCTATGCGGGCAACAGGAGCAAAGGTTTCACCATAATCTAAGCCCTCCACTTGGCTAAAACCTTGAGCAACTAGTCTAGCCTTGTTTCTCACAACCTCACCATCCTCCCCATGTTTGTTTTTGAACACCCACTTGGTTCCTATGACATTGACATTTTTGGGAGGCTCTACAAGGGTCCAGACTTTGTTTCTCTCAAAGTTTTCCAACTCCTCATGCATGGCATTAACCCAATGTTCATCAGATAGTGCGTGTCCAACATCTCGGGGTTCAAAGGTTGCAACAAAGAGAGAATTGGTAAAGCAAGCAAGATGTGCAGACCTTGACCTTGTTGTCCTCTCATAGAGATTATCGATCATCTATTAAGGTGGATGTTGACACTGAATGTGATGAGGAGCCTCTCTCTCAGAGTGTACCTCCCCCCTCAACCACAGCTGGAGCTTGCTCGACAGCTGCTGAAGTCGATGTAGAAGCTTCTGAACCCTCTACTGGAGTAGTGGTAGCAGCAGGAACAAGCTCGGATGTAGGATGGAATGACTCATCATCATCATCATCCAAGCCCTGTGGGTCCTCTTCTACAAAGATGCTCTCCTTCATCTCCTTGTCACCTGCAGACTCAATCACATTCCTTGCACAAGAGTTTGATTCATCAAAGGTTACATCACAGGATTCTATAATGGTGTTAGTCTCCAAATTTAAAACTCTATAGGATTGACCATGAAGAGAGTAACTAAGAAAGATTCCATCGGAAGACCTTGACTCAAACTTATCAAGATTGCCGCGCTTGAGAATAAAGCACTTGCAACCAAAGGCACGCAAATGAGAAACCGAGGGCTTTCTCCCAAAACGTAGCTCATAAGAGGTCACATTAAGAATTGAGCGCAAGAAAATCTGATTGGCAACATAGCAAGTAGTGCTAATGGCCTCAGCCCAGAATCGCCTCGGAGTCCTATGCTCATCGAGCATCGTCCGGGCCATCTCCACTAAGGTTCTATTCTTTCTTTCAACCACACCGTTCTGCTGGGGAACCCGAGGTGCTAAAAACTGATGCTCAATACCATGCTCAAGACAGAAAGCATCAAAGGAAGAGTTCTTGAACTTGGTGCCATTATCACTACGAATTGCTCGTAATGCACCAGGGAGTTCCTTGAACAACCTCAAAGCTAAGCTTCGAAAGTGATGAAATACTTCATCCTTGCTCTTAAGAAAGTAGACCCAAGAGTAGCGAGAGTAGTCGTCAACAATCACAAGAACATACCACTTCCCACCCACCGAACGAACCCGAGAAGGACCAACAGTGTCCATATGAAGCAACTCTCCAGGGCGTTTGGTCATCACCAAATTGATTGGTGGATGAGAAGCGGCAATCATTTTCCCATGACGACAAGGAGCACAAACCAAATCCTTATCAAATTTGAGCTTAGGCAATCATCGGATCAAACCTAGGCCACTCAAGCGACATAACAAGTCAAAGCTCATGTGACCCAGTCTCCTATGCCATTTCCAGAGCTTAGAAGAAGATTGAGCAAACAAGCACTTGTGAGAACCAGGAGAACCAGCAAAATCAGCCTGAAAAACTCTGCCAATGCGAGAAATCCCACAAATCAAGGAATCACTCGAATCAAGAACACAAGAAGCATTGGACTTAAAGCGCACTTTCAAACCAACATCAAGAAGCTGAGAGACAGAGAGAAGATTGTACTTGAGAAACTCAACCAACCCAACATCATTGAGAGTGAAGTTCTCATTTACCTTTACCGCGCCCCTTCCCTTCACTCTTTCTCTCTTGTCATCTCCAAAGGTCACATACACCCGACGCTTCAAGGGAGTGAGGCTGGAGAACCACTTTGCATTTCCGGTCATGTGGCGCGAACACCCGGAATCCATCAACCACTTGTTCTCCAAGCCTCCACCTGCTGCCTCAATTGTGTCGGAGTTGGATCCAGAGTCGGTGTCGTGGTCATTCTTTGCCATGAAGCAAAGCCTGGGTGAAGTCATCCTTCCTCTTGACTCGTGACTTTTCAACCTCCTCCTCCGAGCTTGAAAGGCCTTCACTTGATGTGAGGTCGACATTGCTCAAGGCGCCAACGCAGGCACGTGCAATGGCCTTGGCAAACTTCTTGGAGTTCTTGCCCTTCTTGTAGAAGCGGTTGTTCTTCTGCTTGAAGTCTTCAGTGTTGTTGTCGCGGTACCCGGCCTTCTTCTTCTTCTTGGGACAATCAGCGATGAAGTGTCCCGGGTCACCGCACTCGAAGCACGTTCTTGAACCACCTCCTCTTCTCTCTTTCCGATTGTTGTAGAACTTCCTGAACTTCCTTGTGAGCAAGGACAGCTCCTCGTCAGGAATGCACTCCATCTGTTCATCGGAAGCTGCAACAAGGAAGACTTGTCAAGTGAGGGGTTAGTTCCATGAGAAGCATAACTGTGATCACCCTTCTGAGAACTAGAAAGCAAAGCCATGCTACAAGCAGGAATAGCAAGATTAGGACAAGATTTCATTGACAGTTCATGAGATTTCAGCTTGCTATATAGTTGCTCACAGTTCAGGGTATTGAATTCAGCAGTTTCTTCAAGAGCAGCAATTTTAACTCCCCAAACATTTTCATCAAGTGAGTACAATAGTTGCTTAGCTCTATCATTGTCATTGTACACAAGGGTACCACAAGCCCGTAAGTTACACACAATTGCCTCAAACCTACGAAAAGTGTCATCTAGTGACTCGCCCGGTTTTTGTGCAAAGATTTGGTACTGTCTATTGTAAGAATCATTACGCATAGACTTGACCTGGTTGGTACCCTCATGGTAAGTGTAGAGCTTATCCCAAATAGCATGAGCAGTGTCAAGGTGTGCAACCCTATAATGTTCGCTCCTACCAAGTACAGAAAGCAGAATATTAACAGCTTTGGAGTTATTCTCATACATGAGTAACTCACCTGCAGATACAGTGTTCAGGTCTTGTGGTAGAGCATACTCCTGATCAACAATCTCCAGAATTGCACGTCCTTGACTCAGCAGATACGCCTTGGTCCGTGACTTCCAGTAGGGGAAGTCCTCTCCATCGAACATCCATAGCTTGACAACACGCTTCTCCATGTCGCCTTCAGATCACAAAGCCGGTGAAGGTCAACTAGTGATCAAACCGGCTCTAATACCAATTGAAGGACCGAGAAGGCGACCAGAGGGGGGGGGGGTGAATGGGAGCCAAATAAAATTCTCCAAGAGAACTTGGCCTATATCCCCAAAACAACCCAACCCAACCTCCAAATCGATCACCAAGACTACACACACCAACTTGTGGTGTACTAGCCCTAGGAGTGATCAACCACACCAAAGAAACACAACGGAAACAAAAAGGGAAGAAGCAATGCTCAACAGTTCAGAACTGAACACTCATCAGCAGTGTCGATCCCTGCCATCGGCAGTGCCGGTTGGCATCGGCAGTGCTGGTCACGCCTATCGGTGGTGCCGGTTGTAGCTATTGATCGAGTACAGCCAAGACACAATTATACTGAAAAATAACACAGAAAACAATTAATAAAGGTGGAAAACCAAGGCACAAAACATGGAAGAAAAAGACTCAAAAACTAAGCTGTCCTGACGAAGAATCGGCAGTGCCGATCAGTTTATCGGCAGTGCCGATCGGCGGTGCTGGTCCAGGCGATCGGCAGTGCTGGTCTGGTCATCGGCAGTGACCACCGGTACTGCTGGTCCTTGCTGGTCCATCGGCAGTAGGTGCCACCGGCAATAGCCATCGGCACGGCCGGTCGGGCCCGACAGATTCAGAACAGCAACAACGAACTACAAAGAAAAATTGCAAAACCTTATCAAACAAACTCCAAAAATCACGAAATTTGGACCAAATGATCCTCAATACATCACGACCCTAATCCTTGGAGATCAACTCAATTGGCTCAAGAAATCATCACAAATTTCAGATCTTGTGCCAAGAACACCAAAAAGGGGAAACTTGAGAAATCCTTCAAATCGAAGGTGCTTGAGCCAATAATTCCATCAAGGATCCATAGAGGATTATCCTAGCTCATCCTAGCAACAAGTTTATCAAGAAATCCAGGCCAAAAACTCGTCCAAAAGTGAGATCGAAAATAACCACAAAAATGCTTCCGAAAATAGGAAAAAGGGAATTTCGGGATTCAAGTAAAGAGGGAAATCTTGAGCATGAAAATACTTCTCATATCATAGAAAGGTGCTTACAAGATTTATACGTACAAGGCTAGGAAGCCACCCTCTTCCTTCCACTATTTGGAAGAGCAAGAGATGTCTCTCACACACCCACTACTCTCCTCTCAAACATGAAGTCCTCTCCTAGCACTTTGAATAGAGTCCTAACACAAGGCTAATGGGAAGAGAGGCACCTCTCCCACTAGCCACACCTCTCCTTATATAGGTCTAGGGTCTATTATTCACATGACCACTCTACCCTTGACCTACATAACACACCCACCTGCCACCGGGGGCATAACCATCTATCTTTTTTCTCATCGCCCGAATGCCATCGGACGCTTCACATCTTTGCTTCATCTCAAAGCAAGCTCCATGATGGTGCCACATGCACCACCAACCACCACCACCGGTTTTGAGGCCCAAACCGGGAAACTGCCTTGCACACTTCTCAAAGCGTGGCTTCTCGATGTCGACGCGTGTCACCTTGTCCCGTGATCTTGACCACCGGCAAGTCTCTCCCAGTCCCTGTCTATCGGGCCCCCTTGTCACTTGCACCGGCATCCCATTTGCCTTGACTTGGTCAACACACTGTCTTCATCACCACCACAATTTTGAGGCTCAACCGTGAAACCGTCTGTGCTTGTTGCCTCTCTATGTGTACGGTGTGGATCACCCTTGACTTCACCTGGCATCCCGATCGTCCGGCCCCAAGTCCCCTACTTGTGCCTGATCCTCTCACTATTGACCGCCAAGTCGACTCCAATGACCTACACATCATGAGACAAGCAAACACATTTTCCATCTCCTGCAACATCACCAATATCTCCACCAACTCCGGTTAGTCATAACCATGATATGCAAACCCATGCAATCCCTGGATTCCCGCATTTCAACTCAAACACCAAATCTGCTCAAGTCAATTACTCATCACAAATATGGCAAACCATAGCACATATTCACATGGTTTCTCAGGTGCCAAAGGTGGCTGGCAGAGTGATTTGTCCAATAGGCACAGTCCCATGGAAGGGTGAAGAACTCGGTTGGAGGTCATTGATTGACAGACCGAGCTTTTGAAGGGTCCTAGTGAAGATTAGGTCCAAACTGCTTCCTCCATCGATGAGTACTCTGTTGAACTTCACCTCCTTCATAGTCGCAGCAAGCACCAATGGGTAGCGACCTGGTTTTGGTAGATGTTTTGGATGGTCCGACCGATCAAAGGTGATTGGCATCTCAGACCACCTCATGTACTGCGGTGTAGCTGGCTCCACCGAGTTAATCTCTCGAAGCTTTAACTTTTGCTTGCGCTTGGATGTATAGGCATCCGGGCCTCCGAAGATGAAGTTTACTTCTTTGTGGGTTTCCTGGAACTCTCCTGAATCATCCTTGTCATCATCATCCTTAGGCTTGTCTTTGTTGCTGTTGTTGCGCCTCGGGGGATCTTTGGCCACCTTGAGCGCAGCTGTTGCAAAACCCTTCAGATAATAGCAATCCTTTGCTTTGTGGTTTCCCTTGGGATGTCAAGGGCAAATGCCACTCAGGAACTTATCAGTAGACGGCTAGTTCATCCAAGGATTCTTCCAAAACCGGTCCACTGTGTTGACAACATTGTCAGGTTTTCTCTTCTTGTCCTTTTTGGAGGACTCAGGCTTGTCCGACCGCTTCTCCTTGCCCTTTCCTCGGATATCATCAAGTGCAGACTCCCCTGATGCATACTTATCAGCAATCTCGAAGCACTCTTGAGCGGTGAGCTTGAGATCATGGTTCCTCCGACCGATTTCCCGAACCAGATCGTCACTGTGAATTCCACCCAGGAAGGCAGTAATGATTTGCTGATCGGGGACATTGGGGATCTCAATCTTCTTAGCACAAAACCGCTTGATGTAATCACGAAGAGGCTCGTTTCCTTTCTGCTTGATCCGAGTGAGGTCGAAGTGGTTTCCCGGTCGGTTGCAAGTTGCTTGGAAACTTTCTATGAGTTTCCGGTTGAGGTCTCCCTAGGATGTGACTGACTCCTCAGGTAGAGATGTGAGCCATATCCGAACGGCAGGATCTAAGCAGACTGGAAGGTAATTAGCCATTACGTAGAAATCATCTCCAACCGACCGGATCGCCGTGCTATAGAGTTGTAACCACTCTCGGGGATTGGTTTGTCCATCATATTTTTCGATGGGAACCAGCTTGAATCCTTTCAGCCATCATGCAATGTGAAGTCGAGGGACGTAAGCCTTGATGCCATCAATCTCGTCATCAGTCAGTGTTGGTGACCGCCTTTGTCGGTCTGGGGACTTGGTTGGGCTAAGACGGTGGTGTGGGCCAACATCCTCATCATGATGACATCGTCAATTGCCATCATTATCATGCCGATCTCGATCGTCATGTCGACGTCGGTCGTCACGGTTGTCTCTTGGAGGAGGGTTCTGACAATCATCCTGTTGGTTGTCCCGTCGGTCTTCTCGTTGGTCATCCCACCAATCTTCCCGTCGGGCGTCCATTCTTCGTTCACGCCGCTCTTCCTCATAGCGTTGGTTGTCCCAAGCGCGCTCCTCGTGGTGAGAGTTGATGGTGTCTCGTCCATCACGGAGGCTGAGAGAATTTCTCAGATCTTCGCGCCTTCGCCGACCCTGAGGAGATACATGGCTGGAACTTGCGATCGACTGAGCCTTTGCAGCATCTTGTGCCACTGTGGCTTTGAGTATAGCCACCGCCTTGTGCATAGCAGAAGTTTGATAGTGGACATCAACCATTAAAGTGTCAAGCAATATCTTGGCCCCGATGATGTTGTTCTGTGGGGTGTGGTAGACCTTAACACCATCCACTTCAAGGTCAGGGCCAAGATCTAGTCGCGTGCGTTACGCGATCCGCACGACCCTCTTGATCGACGGCGGTGACCGACCGATAATTCATCAGTTGGCGGGTTATCATCCTGTCGGCCTCCTTCGACCGGCTGGTTTTGGAGACCACCGGCTGGATTCCCTTCTTCTTCGGCATCTGGATCCTCATCCTGGTTTCCAGCAGTAGGATCTACTATATCCATCATGTTGACTGTATGGAGATACGAGTAGGTCGATCCGACCGTGTCCTCATCAAAAGACCGGTCTGACGTCGAGTCATATCCGAAGGAAGAGTCTTCCTGCTTGGATCCGAGTGGGATCAATGCAGGGATAATGTCAGACGGACTCGGTGATCGCGCCATGGGGCTGGCTGCGGTCGAGTCTGTTCTGTAGTCGTTCAGACCTAGGGCTCCATTGTCGCCAACCGTGAAGTCGAGCGATCCAAAGGAGATCTTGAAGTCCGGCGAGTATTGGATGATGAAAAGTTCGGTCATCGTAATCGACGGAGAATCCCAGCGAGCCTTGTCCTCTTCCTGACGCGCCAACTATCGATGCTCAAGACCGGCAGTAAATATATAGGGCTACGTCGAGACCAAGAATTACGATGGTTACTCAAGACGCTGAATTATACATGTTCGGGCCCTCTCAATGAGAGTAAAAACCCTACGTTTTGTGTTCTGTATTGTATTGATTATCACGAGATATTAAGCCTAAATTGCCTCTAACTATCTCTCTCCCGCCCCTTCATGGGGGTTACCCTGCCGCCTTATATATCCGGTCGGCAGGGGGTACAAACAGAGTCTTAGTCGTACTTTACAATGATTCTATATAGCAAGTCTAATCTTTCTTGTCTTGCACTTCAAGCCGAGTCGGTCGGCTTCCTTGTTGATGAAGTACCCAGTCGGCCACCGACTTTAGCCTTGTATGAGGATACTCATAAAGCAAGTATCCCACACCAATCAAAAAGTTATACTAATCCATCAGCAGTAGGTCTTTTGTAGATTATAAAAGCTACTAATTAATATCAACGTAGACTATCTGCTTCTAATAGCTTCTCTCCTTCAGCTTGCCTATATATACAGATGCATGTGCATCCGGATGAGTTCAGAATACTGCACTCTGAATCTTCAGAACCTAGCTTGCTGAAATCTGAATCTTCAGAAACTGACAGTTGAAGGTGCATCGTTTCTGAAACTGCTAGATACTGGCTTATGAATCACTTAAACACGTCTGTGTAATCGATGTACGGGTCATTGAACTCAACCGTCCTCACCACCTGGTCCACCTCCCTGCGCGCCGCTGCCCTGAGCTTCTCAATTTCCCGCCGGCGGACGATCTCCCTCAAGGCTTTGCTAGCTTCAGCAAGAAGCTCCTTCATGGACTTGGGTGGCTTCTCGAGCGACGGTGCAGCTGCCAGCGGGGTGCTAGTGCTACTCGTCAGGCTCTGGCCGATGGCAGTCTTGGCACCCAGGGACGACCTGGTATGCAATGGATTGGGAGGCTCTGGCATCGATAGCGGCATGCTCTTCAATGTTGCCGCTTTGGACAGGATGCTCGACGGCAAGCTTTGGTTGATGGCAGCCTTGGTGAGCTCGCTCAAGGACTTCCTGCTTTGCGACAGCCTGGTTGGCGCCAGGAGTGAGGGAACTGTTCTTGCTGGGATGCTCAAGCTCTTCGACGATGATGCTTTGGACGGGTTGCTTGTTGGAGCAGGTCTCGATGGGGTGCTCTTCGTTGCAGCAGCTCCCAGCAGGATGCTCTTTGATGCAGCATCTCTTGGCGCAATGCTCTTCGACTCAGCTTTCAGCGGAATGCTCATTGGCTTGATGCTCTTCAGCGCAGCACTCGGTGTGTTGCTCTTCGATGCAGCAGCTCTCATTGGAATGCACTTTGGCTTGCTCTGACCGATGATCTTCGTTGCAGATTTTGATAGGGAGCTCATCGACGCATCTCTCAGCGGGATGCTCATGCTCTCCGGCGCAGCAGCTCTCGGCGGGATCCTCTTCGCAGCAGCTTTTGGCAGGATACTCTTTGAAACAGCTTCAGGCAGGATGCTCTTGGGCGCAGCTCTCGGCGAGTGGCTCTTTGATCCTGCGGCTTTCAAAATGATTCTTCTTGGCTTGCCGACTTCCCCCGCGCCGCCGCGCCGGCATCTTCTGCACCCGCGCGGAGGCGCTTCGTCGGCGGCTCTTCATCGCGGCGAGACCCGGGCCGCTTAAGCATCTTTGCGGTGTCGGCGGCGGTAGAGCTCCCGATGCGAGCGGGGTCGAGCCGTCGAGGCGGCGGTGGGAGGCGCAGGCTGCATGGGAAGCGGCAGCGGTGGCTGCAGCCCCGCGCGGCAGGAGCAGGGAAGACGGAAGCGCCGTCACGCCCATCGTCGCTGGCGGTGGGGGAAAGCGAATCACGAAGCAGAGGAAGGCGCGCAGGATTGGAGATTGGCGGCGGCGGGGGAAAGAAAACTATGCAAATAAACTGATGTTGCCGTTGGTGGGGGTGGGGGGTGGGGGGCTTGGTTTTGAATCTGTGGGCTAAACGTGGGGATTTCATAAGGACAAGTACAATGATGTTATCTTATAGTTCGTCTTATATATATCATGTAATTTTAAGATGAGTTATGAGATGTTATATATAATAGATGGTCTTATTGGTTGTCTTTTATTAATTATAGGGCTCCATAATTTATGAACATAAAAATAAATTTTTATTTATTAAAAGACTACTAGAGCCCGCACGATGATGTGAGAGCCGTCTCATACTCCTAAATTTTAGCGTATGAGATGGTTGCTACGTGAAACAACCACCTCTTTCTCTCACCACCCTCGCTCTCTTCCACATCATCAAAAATCCTATGTAACAATGCATGAGACGGCCTATAAGACTGGCTATATAGAGCATTGTACTTGTCCTAAGAGGCACATCAGCTGAACTAGGGATGCAAGTTTGCACTTTGAGTTGGTGGATCGGCTCAAAACTTTCTCAAATAAATTAAATCTCACCTTCATTCTATTCAATCAAGTAGAGCAAATAAACTAGAGTCTTGACCCAGTACTACCTATTAGATAGCCCATCTACGTCCCTAGGCTGAACCAACAGTTTAGATAGAAGCTCGGATTACGCTAGCAACAACTAGATCTTCTATAATCTGTCTAAAAAAATAGGACTTGCTAATTTTTAACTGACTGAAAGTTTCCTCTTTAAGCCATTAGATCTAAATCTAATAATTTATAATTATTATATAAATAATCCTATAAAAAAATTAAAATATAAAGTAGCAAACATTTAACTGAAGACTTTTAGTTGATTCCATAACCTTTTGTGGCTGAACTGCCGATCGCGAAATATCTACCGCGTGTCTTGTTGAAGCAGTCTGAACTACTTTATAAATGTAAATTCAGCATCTCGTTCCATTATTGATACGTTACCAGATCGCTATCTCATTGATGTTAAAACTGTTTATTATATTCATTATTCGCTGTTTCTATTGATTCAACGTATATTGCAAAAGCTCCGGCATTATATATCTTTAATTGACACATACTACAAGGGAAAACAGAATGATGGGCTCTTTCATGGTTCCAGCTGAAATCACTATCTGATCGAAATTTTATGACAACCAGTAGCTGACTAATCTTTGACAAAAGAAAGTACATCAGCTAGAGGCATGCATCAGGTACAATAGCTCACTATGGATATACAAGTTTTAAGGCATCCTTTTGTGCTTCCCACTTCAGACTACGGAAAAATTCAGACATGACATGTGTAGCGCGAGTCATTCCAAGGAGAGCTATGATGTGATGCAATTATATTTTTTGCTGGATCTTTTTTGTCAGTATCATAGATATGTAGATGTGATTTATTCTGTACATTGGCAATTTAGACATCTTGTTCTCTGTCCAGACTTGAACGTGTTTTACAGACTGATGGCGTTCTTATTTATGACTATGCATATACTCAAATTTAGAATATTTTTAACGATTTGAAATTTCTGTTGCAAGGAATGAGTGGTGATCTTGTCTCCAATAAACTGTATGTGCTTCCTATCTGCAATTGATGATGTGAGAAGTAAAATTTTGCATTGGATCAGTAGCTACCTAGCTCTATACCTCCGATGATGCTTTGGTTAAGTATTTGCCAACAAACTGTTTTCCTAATCACCAAAACACGCCCTATTTGTTATTATCTGAGCAAGCCCACGCTGAAAGGCGAAGCAATTGTCATGAGAGAAACGGAATCTGCTCCCAGTTCAGACATGACATAGACAGTAAATTGATTCTTCGGTAGAGGTAATGTTGCTATTGAGATTTAATTTCACGTCATCCATGACCATCATGATTCATCCAGTGTATTGCTATATCTTCCTTGTTATTTTGCAGCTAAGAAAAATCAGCACCTCAAGTCTCTGGAGCCTCAATACAACATAAGTTCAATAAAAAAAATTCCATCTAAAAAAACTTTTTTTTTGACGTAAATACAGCAAGGGAAACCCCTGCTGTGCAGAAAAAATTTATTAAAGCAAATAAGAAGAGAACTGTACAAAAGAGAAACTATACAACCCACCAAAAACAGAGGAATTACAAAGGCTCTAGCCAAGACAAAAAAGGGGGTTTTGAAGCTACTCTTGAATCTATGTGCTTGTAAAATGCATTCGTCTTTGAAAGTTTTCATCCAGGAGTCCATGTTTGGGGGACGGTTATCAAAGATAAGCCCATTTCTCTGCTTCCAAATGGCCCATGCGGCTATGATGAATGTCTCCATAAAGAAGGGGTGTGAGAAGTGAGCTTTTCCTTCCTGCATCATCTCATAAAATGGAAGTGAGAAATCCCAGTTCATCCCAATTCTTTGCCAACAGTGGGTGCTAAATTGACAGGAGAAGAATAGGTGGAAGGCTGTTTCTTCAACGCTGAGGTGGCAGAGTACACAATTATAGTTGTTGCCTTTAATCTGAAAGTTCTTTCTCTTGAGAATATTCCTTGTGTTAAGCCTGTCCATCAGTAGGAACCAAGTGAAAACTCTAAGTTTGTTACTGCATTTCGAGTCCCATATCCATAAGAATGGCCGGGGAGGCTAGTAGTTCTTGTATGGGTAGTTGTAAAAATTCTTTGAAGTATATTGTGGAGTTCCCCAAATATATGTCCATTTATCTTTTTCTGTGTCCTCTGTCTGCATATTCTGAATGATGTTCTGTAATTCTTGGTATTCTTGGTGTGCTTGCTCAGTGAGGGGAAGATGAAAATGTGTGTGTATTTCATTATTGAGCAGAAACTGGGCAATAGAGACTTTCTGATCTTTTGCAAAGGGGAATAGCCGAGGAAATTTTTGTTGGAGGCAGTGTCCATTCCAGACATCTAGCCAAAATAGGACAGTGCTTCCATCACCCACTGTACATTGGGCTATGGCTCTGAATCCATCGCAGAGTTTAAAGACATCCTTCCACCAGAAAGATCCTTTGTCCAAACTAGCATGTGGTACCTCACCATTTGCATAATGAGTATGCATCATGTTAACCCAAGGAACATTTTTTTTGTTGTAAAATTTGTCTAGGTGCTTGAGCAACAACGCCTTGTTCTGAGCCCTAAGATCAATTACTCCCAGCCCACCCTTATTTTTAGGTCGTGCCACCTTCTTCCAAGCTACAAGGGCTTTTCCTTTTGCTGTGATGTCAGAGCCTCTCCAGAAACATGTTCTTCTCCCCTTGTCCAGCTGCTCCAGAATTGTGATGGGAATGTCAAGGGAGCACATCATATAAGTTGGGAGTGATGATAACACTGAGTTTACCAGTTGGAGACGGCCAGCATGTGTGAGCATTGCAGAGATTGAAGTTAAGCATTTGTGAGACCTGTCCACCAAGTTCATGAAGTCTGCCACTTTTGGCTTTGTGGTACCAAGGGGCAGACCTAGGTATGTGAAAGGGAGGGTTGCCAACTGACATCCAAATGTTTGAGCCATGATTTCAGCCTGCTCAGCATCCAAATTCAGTGGTATCATGTTGGACTTGCTATAATTTACTTTGAGACTGGTGGATTCAGCAAAGGATTGCAAAATGCCTTTTAAGCAGACTAATTCTCTTTATGACGCCTTCATCACCAGGATGGTGTCATCATCATATTGAATGATGGGGAAATCACCACTAGGGTCTGCATTAATGGGCAAAGTGAAGAGACCTTGCTGATGGGCCTTGTTGATAAATGCATTGGAGAAGATCAGAAGCTAGCACAAATAGCAATAGGGACATTGGGTCCCCCTGTCTAACCCCCCTTCTACAGTTAAAATATTTGCCAGGAACACCATTGAGGGGCACAGATGAGGATCCAGAACTCACGATATTAGTGACCCATGCAACCCAATCAGCAGGAAAACCAAGTTGTTGCATCATTTTTAAAATTGTGTTGTGTTCAATTGTGTCGAACGCCTTTTGAAAATCTAACTTGAGGATGACCAGCTCCTTTCTTGACTATTGGCATTGGTGTATGTATTCAAATGCCCAGGCAAGGCAATCCTGAATTGTTCGTGTCTTGATAAACCCATATTGGTTCCTGTGTATGAGGGGTATAATGACTTTCTGGAGCCTGTCAGCAAGCAGTTTGGTGATTAACTTGAGTATGGAATTTAGTAGTGATATGGGTCTAAAGTCATTAACTGTTGAGGGATTGTTATTCTTGGGAACCAGGGTGATGAACGATGTGTTTATGGCCTGCAAGCTGACTCTCCCTATAAAGAAATCATTGCATAGTGTGTATATGTCATTCTTAATTATATGCCAGCACTGTTTAACAAACATGCCATTAAAGCCATCTGGTCCTGGAGCTTTGTCATTTGGTAATCTCTTGACTACCTCATCAATTTCCTCTTTAGAGAAAGGCTGTGCTAGATGCTCAAGCTGGTCACTTGTGGGTACTAGGTTGTCCAGTTGAAAGTGCATCTGGGGATTGATAGTCTGACCCATTCGCTGCTTGTATGTGTCCCACAGGATGGATGCTTTCTCCAAGTGTTCTGTAGCTATTCTGCCATCTTCACAATCAAGGTTTGTGTTGGTATTTTGTCTGTATCTTTCTGTGGCTGAAGCATGAAAGAAATTGGTGCCCTCATCACCAAATTTGGTCCAACGCACTGTGTACCTTTTTTTTCCAATACTCCTTTTTGTAGTGTAACAATTTAAGGTAGTGACTCTTAAGAAGCTTTCTGAAATTGAATTCTTGTGTGTATAGAGGTCTTTGCTCCTCCAGTTTGTCTAATATGCTGAGGACTGTGCTGCATTCTTGTATGAGAATGTTGATTTTTGAGATACTCTTACTCCACTTTTTAAGCTCTTTTCTCAACAATTTAAACTTAGCTGTGATTTTTGTTGCACTGCTCTGTCCCGACACTTGTGTGGTCCAAACTCGTTCTATCAATTCAAAGAAACCTGGCTGCTCCACCCAGAAGTTCTCAAATCTGAAAAGGTTAGTCTTGGGGATGGAAGTGTCAATCTGAATCATACATGGGACATGGTCTGAGATGGGTTTGGCTAGTGGAAGGAGAAGTGTGTTGGGGTAATCACTGATCCAATTAGTAGATGTGAAACACCAGTCTAACTGTTCCATAAGGGGTTCCTCTTGCATGTTGCACCAAGTGTATTTTCTCCCTTTGAGGGGCACTTCCAACAGACCCAAATTATCAATAATTTCATTAAAAATGAATATGTCATTTATGTTTCCCCCCTCCCTATTTCTATTTTCCAAGGATCTGTAGAAATTGAAGTCTCCAACGAACATCCAATTTGCACCATCTTCTATTTGCAAGCTGTTTAGCCAGTTGACGAAGCTGTCCCTTTCGGGCCCTTGACATGGACCATAGACTGTAGTGAGGTGCCAGATTTCATTGTTATGACGGGAGGTAAATTTGACTGTGATTGCATATTTTAGACTGTGTACAACTTCACCTGTCAGCACTGAACTGTTCCAGCCCATAAGAATTCCTCCTGACTGACCCTCAGAAGGTGAGAAAGTGAACTTGTCAAATCGTCTGGGAGCTATTTTCCTGATGAATGAGTGATCAAAATGAGTCCCTTTGGTTTCCTGGATGCAATAAACAGTACAATTGCTCTCCTCAATTTTAGCTCGCACTGCATTTTGCTTGTTTTCATCATTTATCCCTCGAATATTCCAGTTGAGAATCGTCCAATTCCTTCTATTTCTATTGTTAGTAGGTGTACTATCCATGAATAACCAATTTCCTATTTTCAGACCAGCACATCCAAAGAACGTACTCTTGTATGCCTGACCAACCAGCATCGTGAGAGCATTGCAAAATGATCCAAATAGCATGAACCGAAACTATAAGGAGCTCAGAAGCAGGCACCAAGATATTAGCAACACAAGCCCGAGCTTAAGACAGGAAGTAGCATAATAGGATGAAATGTTATAACCAGACAAAGCACAATCCAGATTCATCATAGTGATATCCCAGGCAGCACCGAGGTTCATGACACTGACTCCACAATACTGACATAAGTTCATGCTTCCAGCATTACAACGCAAACAGAATCCAAAAAGAACTTGATCACCAGGACTACTAACACTGACACTTGACTCTACTGCAAACTTGTTACACAAATAGCTGGCAGGGCATACCCTGCGAGAGACTCCTTGAAGGGGGCAATTATCCATTGATCACTGTTGGGGTTGTTGAAGAGCTGCTCCCTCCCTTGATTACTTGCAATTGGACTTCACTTGTTGCAAAGAGCAGCTCGGCGGTGACCTCCAAAGGAGCCATGCCGCATCTGGTGGTGGCCACTTCCTGTATTTGGACAACAGGAATCTCAGGATATATTTCAGTATTTTTGGTGAGATCAGATAGTCCAGGAAAATCTACTTGCTCATCTGCAGGTGGGAGGATATGCTTACCAACAAGTTGGGCTTGGCAAGTGATCTTTTTCTTTGCGGTTCTGGTACTACATCCCACTGAGACAGACATCACTTGTGTCTTACAGCCCGCATTCTTCTTGTTGATTCTGGAGCTCCTCCTCAGGCTTTCTACTGTGATTGGAGTTTTAGGCTGGTCCTTTCTTTTCTTGGCTTTGGTTGTCTTTCCTGTTCCTCCCTCGTGCACTTGTGGAGTGCCAAAGATAGCCTCCTGTCTAGTGTTGCTGTCCTTGTTTCTTGGACGTCTGTTGTAGGTGTGCTTAATGGGTGGCTTGTTGTATCTTGCCTCTTTCTGAACAACAATCCATTCAATGGCAGACTCTGTGAAGTTTTCTGCTCCTTGCAGGTTGGGGCTGTGTTGGCTAGTGTCACTTGAACTCATCAGCACTTGAACAGACTCAATGCTAGTACCAGCCAGGTTGATCCTGATACTTGGCGCCTGAAACACCATGGAGTGAAGTGTAGTGTCATGTGGCACATTCTGAAGCTGCTGACTGATCAACTGTCTCAGTGCTCTCACAATTTCTTCTCCAAGTCTTGGGGTGGGCTGTTCTGACTGGGCTTGAGGACCAACAGGGTGATCTTCATGCATCACCTACAGCTGTTGCGGCTGTGCAGGGGCTTCTTCCTCTTCAACAGCCAGAGGAATTTCATCCCCAGAACCTTGGAAGAAGGAGTCCTGATTGGTGGAGTAAGAATCAGCCATCTCATCTTGCTGCATGTCGTGCTGGTTTCCGTTGTTTTGTTGTATCTGCGGCATATGCATAAATGCATCAGTAAACTGTGCTACATGCTCAGCTTCTCCTGGGAGGATGTGGCCTTCAAATGGATGAGGATTGCCGTTGTGAGGTGGCATCTCATCCTCCTCACCCGGCTGACCGCCCAACAGACTTGAGTCAAAGATGTAAACCAGGCATGTCCAGGAGCGTCCTTCTCCATCTATCTCTCTGCCGTACTTGATCACCAGACTCCTTGGGACCTCAAGTGGGTCATCAATCAACACCTTGACTAAAACTCTTGCGATGTTCTCATCAGTGTTGTGCCACTGAACATATTTGCAGAAAGCAGAGCAGACCTGCTTCAGGAAGTGATTTTCTTTCAGGTCCAGTGGGTATCCAAGAAGCATGATCCATGCCTCCCTTGTATAGATTGACCGCCTGTGACTAAGAGGGACCTCGTCATGCTTGTAGAAGTGAAACATCAAGGGACCAATTCTGTGAGGATTTCTAGCAATGACAGTGTCCCTCTGGCAGGGATTTCCAAGCTGATATAGGCCAGTGCCATGGGGGTGAGGTGCACAGAACCTGACCTGCTTCCTAAGTTGATGCTCAATGTAGTGTCTGACATGGAATAGGTACTGCAACTCTTGCGCTTGTGTGAGCTCTGCTTCTGTGACCGCAATCAGGCAGCTCTCATGTGACTTGGTGATTGCTCCAGTAATGTGAACGGTCTTCCTTGCCACACAAAGAGGACCTCCATCTTCCAACTGCATTCCTGCTGGGGTGAAGTGCCCTGGGTGGATGGCGAAATTCGCCATGGCTGGATTGGGAGCTTGAGCAGAGGAGACTGCTGGAGGGGAACTGGAGTGAGAGAGGGGGCCGTCTGGTGGAGGAGAAGAAGGCGCTACGTTTTGATTTTCGCAAGGCAGAGTTAAGTCTTGCTCAGTCGTTGCGTGCGCAACCTTTGAGCTGCCCTCTATGGGCTGGGCCTTCTTGGCCCATTTGAGATTTCTACTCAGAGTACGTTTGTAGCACCATCGCGCCTTATGGCCATAGTTGTAGCAGCGAAGGCATCTAAACGCATTTAAACACTCCCGGAAGTTGTGCCCCGCCCCCAAGCATTTACCACAGAAATTTGAATTGCTTCTGGGAAAAGAAGACGAATTATAACCTGCTTTTTTTGGGTGGGGCGCTGGCTTCTCTTGGGTTCTGTTGCTGTCGCCAATATGGCAGACATCTGATCGAGAGTGAAGATCTTGCTGTAATCTTGAGAAAACATGGTCAGCGTTCACCATGGAACTTGACTCTTGAGTTGATGATCCAGCGTGCTTCAACAGGGGTTCCTTCTGATATTCCTTGTCCCTCAAGATCGACTTTGGTTTCTGGCTTTGTGATTCATCTTCCACCGGACAGTAGAAATCTCCAACTTGAATTGAGCCCGCTAGTTCTTGTGGCCAGGACTTTTTCACTGGCGAGTTTTGAGCAAGTTTCCTTCTGAATGATACTTGTTTGGGTGGAAACCTTTTCTTGACTAGCTTCTTTCGCCTTGACACCGTTGTCCAGCTTGCTTCTTCTTCTTTCTGCCATCTGTTCTTCTCTAAGATCGAGTTATCTCCACCATCTCTCCACATGTGAAAGTACACATCAAAGTGCTCGGTGGTGATCCTATTCAAGGAACGAACAAAAAGACCCACATGCTTGCAAGAAACTGCAAACTTGAAATGTCGATCTTGTAAAAACTGAACATGAAAGCCAGCAGGGGATCCACCCAAACAGCAATGGAGAGTCATGGCGACTGAATCTTCAGTGAGACGAAAGGTACAACGCCGAAAAACAGCGAGAAGGAAGAAGGCCCCATGGGGGGAGGATGAAGGGTGGTGGACGCTGCAATGAAACTTACTAAAAACTTCTGCTTCAATCTTTCTTTCCTTCGAGAAATCCCAGTCTCTGATCAGGTATGCCAACTGTGGATCTTCCTTGAGCTCCAAGAGTTCCTTCGATGCTTGCTTCCAAGCCATGGGTGCTGGCAGCAAGCCCTTCCGCCTCCTCGAAAGGCAAGATGGTGAGACGTGCCGGCAGTCACAAACAGACAGGGATGAGTGGTCGCTAGGACCGGAGTGGTCACCGGCGGGTTTTTCGGTGGACGCCGGGGCCGGAGTGGCCGCCGGCAGGGGGAGCTGGGTGTGCCGTGCTCACTAGTTCCTATACAGAGACCTTGTTCTATCACATGCTTCACCAAAATCAGTAGCGAGAAACAACATCGATGGCAGTAGGTTTCTGTATCTGATAGAAACAACATCAGTAGCGAGAAGTGTTGATCACCTGGAAGACAAGCAGTGCACTACTTTTAACACGAAGCCAACAGCTTATGTGGATGAAACGCTTTTGAAGGACATGAATATTCCACTGCACAGTAGACAAACATCACACTATTACAGTAACAGGATACTAGTGATGCAAGGCTTCACTTGAAATAGACATCTATTGATCGTACGAAATTCCAAAATTTCAACCTTTGCAACTGTCATGAACAAGAGTGACATCAGATTGTCAAACATGGCCAATTCTGAAAAGAGTACTAACTCAGCATTCCAATTTGACAAGATACAGAGCAGTGGAAAATGTCATTGATTAGTCGACTGTTAACTTTGTTTACATCTGAGCCAGCATCAAGTGGCAACATGATTTCTCAAACTGATTGCCTCAACTCATTTCATTTTAGTAAGCGGTCAATTCCAAAGATTTATAGTTCCCTTTATGTATGATGAATAACAATCATAAAAACACACTGGCGCCAACAGAAAGATTTATCACTGATCCATTACCAACAGGTCTTTACTACTACTTAATAGTGACTTCAGAAAAAAAAATATATATAGTAGAATATAAAAGCTATAAAAGAATATAAAGTAGGCTGCCTGATACTAATAGCTATCTCCTTGTGACTGCTTATAACTGCATTCATCAGTTCAGAATATTACTGGTTTCTTTATGTGATAGCAAGGATATATCAACACGATTTATTTCGTATCTTGGCAATTTAGACATCTTGATTGGTTCTCTATTTGGAATTGCCCATGTTTTATAGACTGATGGCATTCTTGTTTATGATAATGCTTAGGCTCACAGTCAGAATTTTGAACGATTGGCTGTTGGCCCAAAATGAATTCTATTCACACCACACAACCCAATAGAGGGGTGCCACATAAGGGCAATTTGGGAAAAAGCTAAATAAAGCTAATCTTAGATATAACCACTTAAGACTTAATCTATCATTCTCCCCCTAAGTCTTGAGTGGTAACTTGACCATCCCGATCCGAGACCGAAGCTCCTGAAGCTTGACCCTCCCAAGTGACTTGGTAAGTAGATCAGCGAGCTGGTCCTTGGTGTTGATGTAGCCGGCCCTGACGCTCCCCTCCTCCAAGCAGCTCCTAATGAAGTGGTACTTGACGCGGATGTTCTTGCTTTGCTCGTGGAAGACGGGGTTCTTCGCTAGGGCGAGGGTAGACTTGCTGTCCACCCGGAGCTTGACTGCCTCGGCGTCTCGACCAAGTAGATCACGAAGCAGCCGTGCTAGCCAGAGACCCTGGGTCGTGGCTGAGTTGGCAGCGATGTACTCAGCCTCACAACTGGACTGAGCCACCACCTGCTGCTTGATTGACTACCAGCTGACCAGGCACTTGCCGAGGAAGAAGAGTGTGGCACTCGTGCTCTTGCTCGTGTCGATGTCGCCGACGTGGTCGCTGTCGCTATAGCCGATGAAGTGTACCGCACCGGGACACCTCGGGTAGTGCAGGCCGTAGTCGAGGGTGCCCACCACGTAGCGGATGATCCTCTTGACAGCTTGCAGATGCTCCTTCGTCGGTTGCTGCATGAACCGACTGATGTACCCAACAGTGAATGCCAGGTCCGGATGCGTGTGAACGAGGTAGCGGAGACTCCCCACAAGGCGCCGGTACTCCGTGGCGTCGACCTCCTCAGTGGTGCTGTCACGTCTCAACTTCAAGCCTCTCCTCCATGTGAGTGTGAGAGGGGTTACAACCGGTGAGACCGCCCAACTCAACAATGCGCTTGGCATAGGCAGTCTGTCGAAGTGTGATGCCGGAGTCGTCCTAGTGCACCTCAATCCCCAGGTAGAAGGAGAGGAGCCCCAGGTCACTCATTTAGAAAGCGGCCTTCATCTCGTCCTTGAACGCCTCCATGTCCGCCTCCTTGGAGCCGGTGATGACCAAGTCGTGTCAACATAGATGCCCACCAGCAGGGCACAGCCTCCTTGGCCCCGCCGGTAGACGGCCGCCTCGTGCGGGCTTTTCTCGAAGCCCATCACCTTGAGGGTTGTGTCTAGCTTGGTGTTCCACGCCCGCGGTGCCTGCCGCAGACCGTAGAGGGCCTTGCACAGGTGAAGGACCTTGTGCTCCTGGCCGAGGATGACGAATCCCGGTGGCTAGTGCACGTAGACCTCCTCCTTGAGATCGCCGTTGAGGAAGGCCGTCTTCACGTCCATGTGATGGACGCGCCATCCCTCCTGGGCCGCCAGCGTGTGGAGGAGACGCACGGACTCCATCCGTGCGACGGGTGCGAAGGCGTCGTCGTAGTCGATCCCCTCCAGCTGGACAAAGCCACGCGCCACCAGGCGTGCCTTGTGCTTGATCACCTTCCCGGCCTCATCTTTCTTGAGCTTGAACACCCACTTAAGGGTGATGGCACGGTGGCCGGCCGGAAGGTCTGCCAGCTCCCACGTGCAGTTCTGCTCAACGGAGTGCATCTCCAGCTCCATCGCGGCCCGTCAGGCCGCATCCGTCTCCGCCTCAGCGAAGGAGCGGGGCTTGCTGTCATCCTGCACCAGGTGCAACTGCTCGTCCACACCGAGCAGCACCACCTCAGGTGTAGGCTGCTCGCCGAGGATGTTCTCCATCGTTTGGTACCACAGTGGCTCATCGTCATGGTACGCGTTGATGCGGTCGTCATCGTCGGGGAGCGGCGTGAAAAACTCCACAGGGTCGTCGAGCACCGATACTACCGACACCGTGCCTGGAGGCGAGGGTGCCGGTGCAGGGGTACGAGGTGAAGCCTGAGGAGTTGGTGTAGAGGAGTTCGACGAAGCCTAAGGACTCGATGTAGAAGAACTCGGTGAAGCCGCTGGTGATGCCGGAGTAGAGGGGGCCACACTCGGTGATGGAGAGCTGCCCTCGAAGTGGACGTACTCAACGGTGAAGTCACTGGTGGTCAACAGCGTCCCATCATCCACCGTCTTGCCCCACACCCAACCTCGCCCTTCGTCGAACACAGCGTCACGTGCCACCCGTACGTGCTGCGTCCGAGGGTCAAGGATGTCATAGCCCTTCATGCCATCCGCGTAGCCGATGAAGACTCCAGGCGTACTCCGATCGTCGAGCTTGCCGACATGGTTAAGCTCCTTGACAAACGCCAGGCAGCCAAAGACGCGGAAGTAGCCGACCGCTGGCTTGCGACCAAGCCAAGCCTCATATGGCGTCATGCCATCGAGAGCCTTGGTGGGCGAGCGGTTGAGGAGGTGGACTGCTGTCATCACCGCCTCCCCCCAGTAGTCCACCGGCATGCCCCTCTGCTTGAGGAGGGCACGTGCCATGGCCACAACCGTCTGGTTGCGCCGCTTGACGACGCTGTTCTGCTATAGAGTGTATGGCATGGAGAAGTGGCGCTGGATCCCCTCATCGGCGTAGTACTCCATGAACTCAGCCGCCGTGAACTCGCCGCCGTTGTCCGTGCGCAGCACCTGCAACTTGCGACCGCATTCCTTCTCCGCAGCAGTCTGAATATGCTTGATGGCGTCCGCTGCAGCAGCATTGGTGTGGAGGAGGACTGCCCACATGTAGCAGGAGGCATCGTTGACGAGGAGGAGGAAGTAGCGCCGACCTCCAGGAGTGGCTGGCATCATCGGCCGATAGAGGTCACCGTGCACGAGCTCAAGCCGCTCCTGGGCTCGGAAGTTTGCCTGACAGGGAAAGGGAAGCCGCCGCTGCTTCGTCAGGATGTAGGTGTCGTAAAGCTGCTCCACGTGATCAATGCACGGCAGGTCCCGCACCATCTCCTTGACACGGAACTGCTTCAGGGCCTCAAAGTTGAGGTGCTTAAAGCGCTCATGCCACCTCCACGTGTTGTCGTCCCGTCGTGCTGCAAGGCATAGTGGCTGTGCCACCTCGACATGGAGGACGTAGAGACGGTTGCTCCCCCTGTTCACCTTGGCGAGCAGATGGCATCGGGTATCCCATACCTGCAGGACGCCGTCCTCGATCTCCATGCACGAGCCATTCTCATCCAGCTGTCCCAAGCTGATGATGGAGTTCCTCACCGCGGGGATGTAGTAGACACCAGTGAGCATCCGGTGCTCACCAGTCTTGACGATGAAGATGACGGAGCCGACGCCCTCGATCATCATAGCGGAGGCGTCACCGAACTTGACGGAGCCTCGCACGGTGGTGTCCAGGTCGGAGCAGAACTCGTGTCGACCGGTCATGTGGTGGGTGGCGCCAGTGTCGAGGTACCAGCCATCTATCTTCTCGTCGCTCGAACCCTTGCCAAGGAAGGCGTGAGCACGTGGCTCGTCGAAGTGGAGTAGTGCAACGGCCGCTTGCCCGGGAGTGGAGTGAAGCTCGACACTCTCGTGCATCAGGAACAACGCTGGCTCATGTGCCTCAGTGATGTGAGCCTGGCCACCGTGACCGCCACCACCGCTGCGGCCGCCACCACGACCACTGCCATCGCCATGACCACCACCGTCACCATCGCCACGCTTCGGCTGCCTGCACTCCTTGGCCCAGTGGCCCTTCTTGCCACAGTTGTGATAGATGTCGTTCCGGGTGGCCTTGCGCTCGCCACCACCACCATCGTTGCTGCCACGAGGTGGGGCCACCTTGCCCTTCCCCCATGGGTGACGTGCATGACTGGAAGAAGATCCTGAAGCCTCCGTCTTCCTCCGCTCCCCCTGCCGAGCGCGCCACTGCTCTTCAGTGAGAAGCAGCATGCTGCCCGAGGTCGCCAACTCGACATGGGACAGCTCCTCTCGGTCATCAATGGCTTTGAGCCGCCCCGACAGCTCCTCGATCGTGAACTCAGAGAGGTCCATCAGCATCTCGATGGAGATGGTGACTTGGGAGTACTTCTTGGGGACGACACGAAGGAACTTCTCGACAACTTTCTCCTCGGTGATGTCGTCGTCACCAAACCACGCCAGCTGCTGCATCAAGCTAGCGAGACGGAGGGTGAAGTCATCGATGTCCTCGCCCGGCTTGGAAGCCAGACGATCCCACTCCTTGCGAAGCTTCTAGATGGTGAACTTGCGTGCTCGATCACTACCGACCCGGGACACAGCGATAGCATCCCAAGCCTCCTTCGCAGTCGCCTTCTCCGCCAATGTTGTCGCCAACTCTATCGGGACTACGGCGAGCAGCGCCTCCAGCGCCCGCCGGTCCTCATGGTCGGTTATGTCACCGTTGTCAACGGCATCCCACATGTGCCGCACCTACAACTTCACCTTCATGACAGCGCTCCACTCGGTGTAGTTGGTCTTGGTGAGCATCGGTCACAGCGTGCCGCCACCAGCCTCACGGATGATGACAGGAGAGTCCATCCAACCGTGGCGACCGCGACGCCGCTCCGGTGAATGGGAGACACGACGCCGTGAGTCATGGCTCCGGTAGTCATTGTCAAAGTCATCGACGTGGCAAGTACTCTCATCACATGTGTAAGTACTCTCATCCAAGGCAAAACAAGCACCAAGTGAATCATAAGAATCTAGCCAGTTTCAATCTCAACAAGGGCAACAAGCACTCGTAGAAAATGAGCTCTACAAATGCTCATATATGAAACAGAGACTCAGTTGATCAAGTGATTATAGTTTATCCTTATGTGTCCTCTTATCCATACGGAGGGTCGCACGACTGGGTACGGCAAACACCCCGAGGCTTCAAGTCACAATATTTGGATTTAGCATTACTGAGTAGTTCTTGATCAAAGCACTTAGCAGATTTTTCAAGATTATGCACAAGACAAAAGAGCATGCCTTTGCGGCAAAAGGAACACACGTTCCCACAATGTTTCATCATGAGCTAAACATTTGCAAAGCCTTCCATTTCGCAAACACAAGATGCCAAAGCCAAGACATCCTCTAGACTAGCCTCAACGCAAGTTTAACAAGGATAAAAGCAATTATACACATGGTGAGAAAGTTTTAGCAAGATTAGATCATAAGGTTCACAAGAAGCTCAGTTTACCTTTAAGATTAGCAAGTTGCTCACATGAGTTTATAACAAGCCATCTAGAAAATCTAAGCATGAGAGATTACCATCACATCCACACAACTTAGCTCAAGCTCAATCATAGCAAAGAGAAATGCAAGAAAGCATAACAATCAAAGCTCATCTACCAATGCATATATTACATATGAGATGCAATACGAAAATAGTAATATACATATATATAAGAGAAAACCAACTCCCCCTCAAATGATGCCATAGGGATAACAAACACCAAGTTCCCCCCGAAGAAAAGCATGTCTCGAAGCATCTAGGGGCTTGATGAGGATGTCAGCTAGTTGGTTTTTGGTGTCAATGTATTGGAGCTCAACATCCCCCTTTTCAACATTGTCTCTCAAGAAGTGGAATCGCACATTGATGTGTTTGACCTTACCATGTTGGACTGGGTTTTTGGCTAAGCATATGGCACTAGAGTTATCACACATGAGTGGAACACCCTTAAAAGTCAACCCATAGTCTCTCATGGTAGATATAATCCATAGGATTTGTGAGTAGCAACTAGCAGCAGCTACATACTCAGCCTCTGTGGTGGATTGGGCAACACTCGACTGCTTACGAGAAGACCAACAGATCAAAGAAGTACCCAAGAAATAGCAAGTACCAGAAGTGCTCTTCCTATCAATTCTACACCCAGCAAAGTCCGCATCCGAATACCCAATGAGATCAAGAGATGAAGATGCAGAGTACCAAAGACCGAACTCAACGGTGTATTTGAGATACCTGAAGATGCGCTTGACAGCCTTGCGATGAGTCACCCTTGGGGAAGCTTGAAAGCGAGCACAAAGACACACCACAAAATGTATGTCGGGTCTTGTCGCTGTCAGGTACAAGAGGGAGCCAATCATGCTCCTGACTCCCTTTGATCCACCGCTTCACAGTCTTCATCAGGGTCAAGAGCCGTTGTAGTGGACATTGGTGTAGACAACGGCTTCACATTGACCATGTCAAACTTCTTCAGGAGATCCTTCATGTACTTGGCTTGATGTATGAAAGTGCCTTGCTTGCACTACTTGATTTGAAGCCCAAGAAAGATGGTGAGCTCTCCCATCATCGACATCTGAAATTCACTTTTCATAGCTTCCTGAAACCTGGACACAAGAGCATGAGAGGAACCACCAAAAATGATATCATCCACGTAAATCTGAACCATTAGAAAGTCATTGCCATGCTTGAGAGTGAACAAGGTTTTATCAACACACCCCATGATGTACCCACGCTCTAGCAAGAAGGTCTTAAGCCTAGCATACCATGCCCTAGGTGCTTGCTTTAGCCCGTACAAAGCCTTGTGAAGCTTGTACACATGGTTTGGGTATTTGTGGTGC
Organism: Eleusine coracana subsp. coracana; assembly: GCA_032690845.1. NCBI lineage: Eukaryota > Viridiplantae > Streptophyta > Magnoliopsida > Poales > Poaceae > Eleusine > Eleusine coracana. Next base: position 41,962,244 of record CM064434.1, read on the forward strand.
TCAAAGCCAGGGGGTTGCCTCACATACACTTCTTCCTTTATGAAACCATTTAGGAAAGCACTTTTGACATCCATTTGATAGAGTCTAATGCCCTTGGAGGCAGAAAATGCAAGCAAGATCCTAATGGCTTCTATGCGGGCAACAGGAGCAAAGGTTTCACCATAATCTAAGCCCTCCACTTGGCTAAAACCTTGAGCAACTAGTCTAGCCTTGTTTCTCACAACCTCACCATCCTCCCCATGTTTGTTTTTGAACACCCACTTGGTTCCTATGACATTGACATTTTTGGGAGGCTCTACAAGGGTCCAGACTTTGTTTCTCTCAAAGTTTTCCAACTCCTCATGCATGGCATTAACCCAATGTTCATCAGATAGTGCGTGTCCAACATCTCGGGGTTCAAAGGTTGCAACAAAGAGAGAATTGGTAAAGCAAGCAAGATGTGCAGACCTTGACCTTGTTGTCCTCTCATAGAGATTATCGATCATCTATTAAGGTGGATGTTGACACTGAATGTGATGAGGAGCCTCTCTCTCAGAGTGTACCTCCCCCCTCAACCACAGCTGGAGCTTGCTCGACAGCTGCTGAAGTCGATGTAGAAGCTTCTGAACCCTCTGCTGGAGTAGTGGTAGCAGCAGGAACAAGCTCGGATGTAGGATGGAATGACTCATCATCATCATCATCCAAGCCCTGTGGGTCCTCTTCTACAAAGATGCTCTCCTTCATCTCCTTGTCACCTGCAGACTCAATCACATTTCTTGCACAAGAGTTTGATTCATCAAAGGTTACATCACAGGATTCTATAATGGTGTTAGTCTCCAAATTTAAAACTCTATAGGAATGACCATGAAGAGAGTAACTAAGAAAGATTCCATCGGAAGACCTTGACTCAAACTTATCAAGATTGCCGCGCTTGAGAATAAAGCACTTGCAACCAAAGGCACGCAAATGAGAAACCGAGGGCTTTCTCCCAAAACGTAGCTCATAAGAGGTCACATTAAGAATTGAGCGCAAGAAAATCTGATTGGTAACATAGCAAGTAGTGCTAATGGCCTCAGCCTAGAATCGCCTCGGAGTCCTATGCTCATCGAGCATCGTCCGGGCCATCTCCACTAAGGTTCTATTCTTTCTTTCAACCACACCGTTCTGCTGGGGAACCCGAGGTGCTAAAAACTGATGCTCAATACCATGCTCAAGACAGAAAGCATCAAAGGAAGAGTTCTTGAACTTGGTGCCATTATCACTGCGAATTGCTCGTAATGCACCAGGGAGTTCCTTGAACAACCTCAAAGCTAAGCTCCAAAAGTGATGAAATACTTCATCCTTGCTCTCAAGAAAGTAGACCCAAGAGTAGCGAGAGTAGTCGTCAACAATCACAAGAACATACCACTTCCCACCCACCGAACGAACCCGAGAAGGACCAACAGTGTCCATATGAAGAAACTCTCCAGGGCGTTTGGTCATCACCAAATTGATTGGTGGATGAGAAGCGGCAATCATTTTCCCATGACGACAAGGAGCACAAACCAAATCCTTATCAAATTTGAGCTTAGGCAATCATCGGATCAAACCTAGGCCACTCAAGTGACATAACAAGTCAAAGCTCATGTGACCCAGTCTCCTATGCCATTTCCAGAGCTTAGAAGAAGATTGAGCAAACAAGCACTTGTGAGAACCAGGAGAACCAGCAAAATCAGCCTGAAAAAACTCTACCAATGCGAGAAATCCCACAAATCAAGGAATCACTCGAATCAAGAACACAAGAAGCATTCGACTTAAAGCGCACTTTCAAACCAACATCAAGAAGCTGAGAGACAGAGAGAAGATTGTACTTGAGAAACTCAACCAACCCAACATCATTGAGAGTGAAGTTCTCATTTACCTTTACCGCGCCCCTTCCCTTCACTCTTTCTCTCTTGTCATCTCCAAAGGTCACATACTCCCGACGCTTCAAGGGAGTGAGGCTGGAGAACCACTTTGCATTTCCGGTCATGTGGCGCGAACACCCGGAATCCATCAACCACTTGTTCTCCAAGCCTCCACCTGCTGCCTCAATTGTGTCGGAGTCGGATCCAGAGTCGGTGTCGTGGTCATTCTTTGCCATGAAGCAAAGCCTGGGTGAAGTCATCCTTCCTCTTGACTCGTGACTTTTCAACCTCCTCCTCCGAGCTTGAAAGGCCTTCACTTGATGTGAGGTCGACATTGCTCAAGGCGCCAACGCAGGCACGTGCAATGGCCTTGGCAAACTTCTTGGAGTTCTTGCCCTTCTTGTAGAAGCGGTTGTTCTTCTGCTTGAAGTCTTCAGTGTTGTTGTCGCGGTACCCGGCCTTCTTCTTCTTCTTGGGACAATCAGCGATGAAGTGTCCCGGGTCACCGCACTCGAAGCACGTTCTTGAACCACCTCCTCTTCTCTCTTTCCGGTTGTTGTAGAACTTCCTGAACTTCCTTGTGAGCAAGGACAGCTCCTCGTCAGGAATGCACTCCATCTGTTCATCGGAAGCTGCAACAAGGAAGACTTGTCAAGTGAGGGGTTAGTTCCATGAGAAGCATAACTGTGATCACCCTTCTCAAGATTTCATTGACAGTTCATGAGATTTCAGCTTGCTATATAGTTGCTCACAGTTCAGGGTATTGAATTCAGCAGTTTCTTCAAGAGAAGCAATTTTAACTCTCCAAACATTTTCATCAAGTGAGTACAATAGTTGCTTAGCTCTATCATTGTCATTGTACACAAGGGTACCACAAGCCCGTAAGTTACACACAATTGCCTCAAACCTACGAAAAGTGTCATCTAGTGACTCGCTCGGTTTCTGTGCAAAGATTTGGTACTGTCCATTGTAAGAATCATTACGCATAGACTTGACCTGGTTGGTACCCTCATGGTAAGTGTAGAGCTTATCCCAAATAGCATGAGCAGTGTCAAGGTGTGCAACCCTATAATGTTCGCTCCTACCAAGTACAGAAAGCAGAATATTAACAGCTTTGGAGTTATTCTCATACATGAGTAACTCACCTGCAGATGCAGTGTTCAGGTCTTGTGGTAGAGCATACTCCTGATCAACAATCTCCAGAATTGCACGTCCTTGACTCAGCAGATACGCCTTGGTCCATGACTTCCAGTAGGGGAAGTCCTCTCCATCGAACATCCATAGCTTGACAACACGCTTCTCCATGTCGCCTTCAGATCACAAAGCCGATGAAGGTCAACTAGTGATCAAACCGGCTCTAATACCAATTGAAGAACCGAGAAGGCGACCAGAGGGGGGGGGTGAATGGGAGCTAAATAAAATTCTCCAAGAGAACTTGGCCTATATTCCAAAAACAACCCAACCCAACCTCCAAATCGATCACCAAGACTACACACACCAACTTGTGGTGTACTAGCCCTAGGAGTGATCAACCACACCAAAGAAACACAACGGAAACAAAAAGGGAAGAAGCAATGCTCAACAGTTCAGAACTGAACACTCATCGGCAGTGTCGATCCCTGCCATCGGCAGTGCCGGTCGGCATCGGCAGTGCTGGTCACGCCTATCGGCGGTGCCGGTTGTAGCTATTGATCGAGTACAGCCAAGACACAATTATACTGAAAAATAACACAGAAAACAATTAATAAAGGTGGAAAACCAAGGCACAAAACATGGAAGAAAAAGACTCAAAAACTAAGCTGTCCTGACGAAGAATCGGCAGTGCCGATCAGTTTATCGGCAGTGCCGATCGGCGGTGCTGGTCCAGGCGATCGGCAGTGCTGGTCTGGTCATCGGCAGTGACCACCGGTACTGCTGGTCCTTGCTGGTCCATCGGCAGTAGGTGCCACCGGCAATAGCCATCGGCACGGCCGGTCGGGCCCGACAGATTCAGAACAGCAACAACGAACTACAAAGAAAAATTGCAAAACCTTATCAAACAAACTCCAAAAATCACGAAATTTGGACCAGATGATCCTCAATACATCACGACCCTAATCCTTGGAGATCAACTCAATTGGCTTAAGAAATCATCACAAATTTCAGATCTTGTGCCAAGAACACCAAAAAGGGGAAACTTGAGAAATCCTTCAAATCGAAGGTGCTTGAGCCAATAATTCCATCAAGGATCCATAGAGGATTATCCTAGCTCATCCTAGCAACAAGTTTATCAAGAAATCCAGGCCAAAAACTCGTCCAAAAGTGAGATCGAAAATAACCACGAAAATGCTTCCGAAAATAGGAAAAAAGGAATTTCGGGATTCAAGTAAAGAGGGAAATCTTGAGCATGAAAATACTTCTCATATCATAGAAAGGTGCTTACAAGATTTATACGTACAAGGCTAGGAAGCCACCCTCTTCCTTCCACTATTTGGAAGAGCAAGAGATGTCTCTCACACACCCACTACTCTCCTCTCAAACATGAAGTCCTCTCCTAGCACTTTGAATAGAGTCCTAACACAAGGCTAATGGGAAGAGAGGCACCTCTCCCACTAGCCACACCTCTCCTTATATAGGTCTAGGGTCTATTATTCACATGACCACTCTACCCTTGACCTACATAACACACCCACCTGCCACCGGGGGCATAACCATCTATCTTTTTTCTCATCGCCCGAATGCCATCGGACGCTTCACATCTTTGCTTCATCTCGAAGCAAGCTCCATGATGGTGCCACATGCACCACCAACCACCACCACCGGTTTTGAGGCCCAAACCGGGAAACTGCCTTGCACACTTCTCAAAGCATGGCTTCTCGATGTCGACGCGTGTCACCTTGTCCCGCGATCTTGACCACCGACAAGTCTCTCCCAGTCCCTGTCTATCGGGCCCCCTTGTCACTTGCACCGGCATCCCATTTGCCTTGACTTGGTCAACACGCTGTCTTCATCACCACCACAATTTTGAGGCTCAACCGTGAAACCGTCTGTGCTTCTTGCCTCTCTATGTGTACGGTGTGGATCACCTTTGACTTCACCTGGCATCCCGATCGTCCGGCCCCAAGTCCCCTACTTGTGCCTGATCCTCTCACTATTGACCGCCAAGTCGACTCCAATGACCTACACATCATGAGACAAGCAAACACATTTTCCATCTCCTGCAACATCACCAATATCTCCACCAACTCCGGTTAGTCATAACCATGATATGCAAACCCATGCAATCCCTGGATTCCCGCATTTCAACTCAAACACCAAATCTGCTCAAGTCAATTACTCATCACAAATATGGCAAACCATAGCACATATTCACATGGTTTCTCAGGTGCCAAAGGTGGCTGGCAGAGTGATTTGTCCAACAGGCACAGTCCCATGGAAGGGTGAAGAACTCGGTTGGAGGTCATTGATTGACAGACCGAGCTTTTGAAGGGTCCTAGTGAAGATTAGGTCCAAACTGCTTCCTCCATCGATGAGTACTCTGTTGAACTTCACCTCCTTCATAGTCGCAGCAAGCACCAATGGGTAGCGACCTGGTTTTGGTAGATGTTTTGGATGGTCCGACCGATCAAAGGTGATTGGCATCTCAGACCACCTCATGTACTGCGGTGTAGCTGGCTCCACCGAGTTAATCTCTCGAAGCTCTAACTTTTGCTTGCGCTTGGATGTATAGGCATCTGGGCCTCCGAAGATGAAGTTTACTTCTTTGTGGGGCTCCTGGAACTCTCCTGAATCATCCTTGTCATCATCATCCTTAGGCTTGTCTTTGTTGCTGTTGTTGCGCCTCGGGGGATCTTTGACCACCTTGAGCGCAGCTGTTGCAAAACCCTTCAGATAATAGCAATCCTTTGCTTTGTGGTTTCCCTTGGGATTCTTCCAAAACCGGTCCACTGTGTTGACAGCATTGTCAGGTTTTCTCTTCTTGTCCTTTTTGGAGGACTCAGGCTTGTCCGACCGCTTCTCCTTGCCCTTTCCTCGGATATCATCAAGTGCAGACTCTCCTGATGCATACTTATCAGCAATCTCGAAGCACTCTTGAGCGGTGAGCTTGAGATCATGGTTCCTCCGACCGATTTCCTGAACCAGATCGTCACTGCGAATTCCACCCAGGAAGGCAGTAATGATTTGCTGATCGGGGACATTGGGGATCTCAGTCTTCTTAGCGCAAAACCGCTTGATGTAATCACGAAGAGGCTCGTTTCCTTTCTGCTTGATCCGAGTGAGGTCGAAGTGGTTTCCCGGTTGGTTGCAAGTTGCTTGGAAACTTTCTATGAGTTTCCGGTTGAGGTCTCCCCAGGATGTGACTGACTCCTCAGGTAGAGATGTGAGCCATATCCGAACGGCAGGATCTAAGCAGACTGGAAGGTAATTAGCCATTACATAGAAATCATCTCCAACCGACCGGATCGCCGTGCTATAGAGTTGTAACCACTCTCGGGGATTGGTTTGTCCATCATATTTTCCGATGGGAACCGGCTTGAATCCTTTTAGCCATCATGCAATGTGAAGTCGAGGGACGTAAGCCTTGATGCCATCAATCTCGTCATCAGTCAGTGTTGGTGACCGCCTTTGTCGGTCTGGGGACCTGGTTGGGCTAAGACGGTGGTGTGGGCCAACATCCTCATCATGATGACGTCGTCGATTGCCATCATTATCATGCCGATCCCGATCGTCATGTCGACGTCGGTCGTCACGGTTGTCTCTTGGAGGAGGGTTCTGACAATCATCCTGTTGGTTGTCCCGTCGGTCTTCTCGTTGGTCATCCCACCAATCTTCCCGTCAGGCGTCCATTCTTCGTTCACGCCGCTCTTCCTCATAGCGTTGGTTGTCCCAAGCGCGCTCCTCGTGGTGAGAGTTGATGGTGTCTCGTCCATCACGGAGGCTGAGAGAATTTCTCAGATCTTCGCGCCTTCACCGACCCTGAGGAGATACATGGCTGGAACTTGCGATCGACTGAGCCTTTGCAGCATCTTGTGCCACTGTGGCTTTGAGTATAGCCACCGCCTTGTGCATAACAGAAGTTTGATAGTGGACATCAACCATTAAAGTGTCAAGCAATATCTTGGCCCCGATGATGTTGTTCTGTGGGGTGTGGTAGACCTTAACACCATCCACTTCAAGGTCAGGGCCAAGATCTAGTCGCGTGCGTTACGCGATCCGCACGACCCTCTTGATCGACGGCGGTGACCGACCGATAATTCATCAGTTGGCGGGTTATCATCCTGTCGGCCTCCTTCGACCGGCTGGTTTTGGAGACCACCGGCTGGATTCCCTTCTTCTTCGGCATCTGGATCCTCATCCTGGTTTCCAGCAGTAGGATCTACTATATCCATCATGTTGACTGTATGGAGATATGAGTAGGTCGATCCGACCGTGTCCTCATCAAAAGACCGGTCTAACGTCGAGTCATATCCGAAGGAAGAGTCTTCCTGCTTGGATCCGAGTGGGATCAATGCAGGGATAATGTCAGACGGACTCGGTGATCGCGCCATGGGGCTGGCTGCGGTCGAGTCTGTTCTGTAGTTGTTCAGACCTAGGGCTCCATTGTCACCAACCGTGAAGTCGAGCGATCCAAAGGAGATCTTGAAGTCCGGCGAGTATTGGATGATGAAAAGTTCGGTCATCGTAATCGACGGAGAATCCCAGCGAGCCTTGTCCTCTTCCTGGCGCGCCAACTATCGATGCTCAAGACCGGCAGTAAATATATAGGGCTACGTCGAGACCAAGAATTACGATGGTTACTCAAGACGCTAAATTATACATGTTCGGGCCCTCCCAATGAGAGTAAAAACCCTACGTTTTGTGTTCTGTATTGTATTGATTATCACGAGATATTAAGCCTAAATTGCCTCTAACTATCTCTCTCCCGCCCCTTCATGGGGGTTACCCTGCCGCCTTATATATCCGGTCGGCAGGGGGTACAAACAGAGTCTTAGTCGTACTTTACAATGATTCTATATAGCAAGTCTAATCTTTCTTGTCTTACACTTCAAGCCGAGTCGGTCGGCTTCCTTGTTGATGAAGTACCCAGTCGGCCACCGACTTTAGCCTTGTATGAGGATACTCATAAAGCAAGTATCCCACACCAATCAAAAAGTTATACTAATCCATCAGCAGTAGGTCTTTTGTAGATTATAAAAGCTACTAATTAATATCAACGTAGACTATCTGCTTCTAATAGCTTCTCTCCTTCAGCTTGCCTATATACAGATGCATGTGCATCCGGATGAGTTCAGAATACTGCACTCTGAATCTTCAGAACCTAGCTTGCTGAAATCTGAATCTTCAGAAACTGACAGTTAAAGGTGCATCGTTTCTGAAACTGCTAGATACTGGCTTATGAATCACTTAAACACGTCTGTGTAATCGATGTACGGGTCATTGAACTCAACTGTCCTCACCACCTGGTCCACCTCCCTGCGCGCCGCTGCCCTGAGCTTCTCAATTTCCCGCCGGCGGACGATCTCCCTCAAGGCTTTGCTAGCTTCAGCAAGAAGCTCCTTCATGGACTTGGGTGGCTTCTCGAGCGACGGTGCAGCTGCCAGCGGGGTGCTAGTGCTACTCGTCAGGCTCTGGCCGATGGCAGTCTTGGCACCCAGGGACGACCTGGTATGCAATGGATTGGGAGGCTCTGGCATCGATAGCGGCATGCTCTTCAATGTTGCCGCTTTGGACAGGATGCTCGACGGCAAGCTCTGGTTGATGGCAGCCTTGGTGAGCTCGCTCAAGGACTTCCTGCTTTGCGACAGCCTGGTTGGCGCCAGGAGTGACGGGAACTGTTCTTGCTGGGATGCTCAAGCTCTTCCACGATGATGCTTTGGACGGGTTGCTTGTCGGAGCAGGTCTCGATGGGGTGCTCTTCGTTGCAGCAGCTCCCAGCAGGATGCTCTTTGATGCAGCAGCTCTTGGCGCAATGCTCTTCGACTCAGCTTTCAGCGGAATGCTCATTGGCTTGATGCTCTTCAGCGCAGCACTCGGTGTGTTGCTCTTCGATGCAGCAGCTCTCATTGGAATAACTTTGGCTTGCTCTGACCGATGATCTTCGTTGCAGATTTTGATAGGGAGCTCATCGACGCATCTCTCAGCGGGATGCTCATGCTCTCCGGCGCAGCAGCTCTCGGCGGGATCCTCTTCGCAGCAGCTTTTGGCAGGATACTCTTTGAAACAGCTTCAGGCAGGATGCTCTTGGGTGCAGCTCTCGGCGAGTGGCTCTTCGATCCTGCGGCTTTCAAAATGATTCTTCTTGGCTTGCCGACTTCCCCCGCGCCGTCGCGCCGGCATCTTCTGCACCCGCGCGGAGGCGCTTCGTCGGCGGCTCTTCATCGCGGCGAGACCCGGGCCGCTTAAGCATCTTTGCGGTGTCGGCGGCGGTAGAGCTCCCGATGCGAGCGGGGTCGAACCGTCGAGGCGGCGGCGGGAGGCGCAGGCTGCATGGGAAGCGGCAGCGGTGGCTGCGGCCCCGCGCGGCAGGAGCAGGGAAGACGGAAGCGCCGTCACGCCCATCGTCGCTGGCGGTGGGGGAAAGCGAATCGCGAAGCAGAGGAAGGCGCGCAGGATTGGGGATTGGCGGCGGCGGGGGAAAGAAAACTATGCAAATAAACTGATGTTGCCGTTGGTGGGGGTGGGGGGTGGGGGGCTTGGTTTTGAATCTGTGGGCTAAACGTGGGGATTTCATAAGGACAAGTACAATGATGTTATCTTATAGTTCGTCTTATATATATCATGTAATTTTAAGATGAGTTATGAGATGTTATATATAATAGATGGTCTTATTGGTTGTCTTTTATTAATTATAGGGCTCCATAATTTATGAACATAAAAATAAATTTTTATTTATTAAAAGACTACTAGAGCCCGCACGATGATGTGAGAGCCGTCTCATACTCCTAAATTTTAGCGTATGAGATGGTTGCTACGTGAAACAACCACCTCTTTCTCTCACCACCCTCGCTCTCTTCCACATCATCAAAAATCCTATGTAACAATGCATGAGACGGCCTATAAGACTGGCTACATATAGCATTGTACTTGTCCTAAGAGGCACATCAGCTGAACTAGGGATGCAAGTTTGCACTTTGAGTTGGTGGATCGGCTCAAAACTTTCTCAAATAAATTAAATCTCACCTTCATTCTATTCAATCAAGTAGAGCAAATAAACTAGAGTCTTGACCCAGTACTACCTATTAGATAGCCCATCTACGTCCCTAGGCTGAACCAACAGTTCAGATAGAAGCTCGGATTACGCTAGCAACAACTAGATTTTCTATAATCTGTCTAAAAAAATAGGACTTACTAATTTTTAACTGACTGAAAGTTTCCTCTTTAAGCCATTAGATCTAAATCTAATAATTTATAATTATTATATAAATAATCCTATAAAAAAAATTAAAATATAAAGTAGCAAACATTTAACTGAAAACTTTTAGTTGATTCCATAACCTTTTGTGGCTGAACTGCCGATCGCGAAATATCTACCGCGTGTCTTGTTGAAGCAGTCTGAACTACTTTATAAATGTAAATTCAGCATCTCGTTCCATTATTGATACGTTACCAGATCGCTATCTCATTGATGTTAAAACTGTTTATTATATTCATTATTCGCTGTTTCTGTTGATTCAACGTATATTGCAAAAGCTCCGGCATTATATATCTTTAATTGACACATACTACAAGGGAAAACAGAATGATGGGCTCTTTCATGGTTCCAGCTGAAATCCACTATCTGATCGAAATTTTATGACAACCAGTAGCTGACTAATCTTTGACAAAAGAAAGTACATCAGCTAGAGGCATGCATCAGGTACAATAGCTCACTATGGATATACAAGTTTTAAGGCATCCTTTTGTGCTTCCCACTTCAGACTACGGAAAAATTCAGACATGACATGTGTAGCGCGAGTCATTCCAAGGAGAGCTATGATGTGATGCAATTATATTTTTTGCTGGATCTTTTTTGTCAGTATCATAGATATGTAGATGTGATTTATTCTGTACATTGGCAATTTAGACATCTTGTTCTCTGTCCAGACTTGAACGTGTTTTACAGACTGATGGCGTTCTTATTTATGACTATGCATATACTCAAATTTAGAATATTTTTAACGATTTGAAATTTCTGTTGCAAGGAATGAGTGGTGATCTTGTCTCCAATAAACTGTATGTGCTTCCTATCTGCAATTGATGATGTGAGAAGTAAAATTTTGCATTGGATCAGTAGCTACCTAGCTCTATACCTCCGATGATGCTTTGGTTAAGTATTTGCCAACAAACTGTTTTCCTAATCACCAAAACACGCCCTATTTGTTATTATCTGAGCAAGCCCACGCTGAAAGGCGAAGCAATTGTCATGAGAGAAACGGAATCTGCTCCCAGTTCAGACATGACATAGACAGTAAATTGATTCTTCGGTAGAGGTAATGTTGCTATTGAGATTTAATTTCACGTCATCCATGACCATCATGATTCATCCAGTGTATTGCTATATCTTCCTTGTTATTTTGCAGCTAAGAAAAATCAGCACCTCAAGTCTCTGGAGCCTCAATACAACATAAGTTCAATAAAAAAAATTCCATCTAAAAAAACTTTTTTTTTGACGTAAATACAGCAAGGGAAACCCCTGCTGTGCAGAAAAAATTTATTAAAGCAAATAAGAAGAGAACTGTACAAAAGAGAAACTATACAACCCACCAAAAACAGAGGAATTACAAAGGCTCTAGCCAAGACAAAAAAGGGGGTTTTGAAGCTACTCTTGAATCTATGTGCTTGTAAAATGCATTCGTCTTTGAAAGTTTTCATCCAGGAGTCCATGTTTGGGGGACGGTTATCAAAGATAAGCCCATTTCTCTGCTTCCAAATGGCCCATGCGGCTATGATGAATGTCTCCATAAAGAAGGGGTGTGAGAAGTGAGCTTTTCCTTCCTGCATCATCTCATAAAATGGAAGTGAGAAATCCCAGTTCATCCCAATTCTTTGCCAACAGTGGGTGCTAAATTGACAGGAGAAGAATAGGTGGAAGGCTGTTTCTTCAACGCTGAGGTGGCAGAGTACACAATTATAGTTGTTGCCTTTAATCTGAAAGTTCTTTCTCTTGAGAATATTCCTTGTGTTAAGCCTGTCCATCAGTAGGAACCAAGTGAAAACTCTAAGTTTGTTACTGCATTTCGAGTCCCATATCCATAAGAATGGCCGGGGAGGCTAGTAGTTCTTGTATGGGTAGTTGTAAAAATTCTTTGAAGTATATTGTGGAGTTCCCCAAATATATGTCCATTTATCTTTTTCTGTGTCCTCTGTCTGCATATTCTGAATGATGTTCTGTAATTCTTGGTATTCTTGGTGTGCTTGCTCAGTGAGGGGAAGATGAAAATGTGTGTGTATTTCATTATTGAGCAGAAACTGGGCAATAGAGACTTTCTGATCTTTTGCAAAGGGGAATAGCCGAGGAAATTTTTGTTGGAGGCAGTGTCCATTCCAGACATCTAGCCAAAATAGGACAGTGCTTCCATCACCCACTGTACATTGGGCTATGGCTCTGAATTCATCGCAGAGTTTAAAGACATCCTTCCACCAGAAAGATCCTTTGTCCAAACTAGCATGTGGTACCTCACCATTTGCATAATGAGTATGCATCATGTTAACCCAAGGAACATTTTTTTTGTTGTAAAATTTGTCTAGGTGCTTGAGCAACAAGGCCTTGTTCTGAGCCCTAAGATCAATTACTCCCAGCCCACCCTTATTTTTAGGTCGTGCCACCTTCTTCCAAGCTACAAGGGCTTTTCCTTTTGCTGTGATGTCAGAGCCTCTCCAGAAACATGTTCTTCTCCCCTTGTCCAGCTGCTCCAGAATTGTGATGGGAATGTCAAGGGAGCACATCATATAAGTTGGGAGTGATGATAACACTGAGTTTACCAGTTGGAGACGGCCAGCATGTGTGAGCATTGCAGAGATTGAAGTTAAGCATTTGTGAGACCTGTCCACCAAGTTCATGAAGTCTGCCACTTTTGCTTTGTGGTACCAAGGGGCAGACCTAGGTATGTGAAAGGGAGGGTTGCCAACTGACATCCAAATGTTTGAGCCATGATTTCAGCCTGCTCAGCATCCAAATTCAGTGGTATCATGTTGGACTTGCTATAATTTACTTTGAGACTGGTGGATTCAGCAAAGGATTGCAAAATGCCTTTTAAGCAGACTAATTCTCTTTATGACGCCTTCATCACCAGGATGGTGTCATCATCATATTGAATGATGGGGAAATCACCACTAGGGTCTGCATTAATGGGCAAAGTGAAGAGACCTTGCTGATGGGCCTTGTTGATAAATGCATTGGAGAAGATCAGAAGCTAGCACAAATAGCAATAGGGACATTGGGTCCCCCTGTCTAACCCCCCTTCTACAGTTAAAATATTTGCCAGGAACACCATTGAGGGGCACAGATGAGGATCCAGAACTCACGATATTAGTGACCCATGCAACCCAATCAGCAGGAAAACCAAGTTGTTGCATCATTTTTAAAATTGTGTTGTGTTCAATTGTGTCGAACGCCTTTTGAAAATCTAACTTGAGGATGACCAGCTCCTTTCTTGACTATTGGCATTGGTGTATGTATTCAAATGCCCAGGCAAGGCAATCCTGAATTGTTCGTGTCTTGATAAATCCATATTGGTTCCTGTGTATGAGGGGTATAATGACTTTCTGGAGCCTGTCAGCAAGCAGTTTGGTGATTAACTTGAGTATGGAATTTAGTAGTGATATGGGTCTAAAGTCATTAACTGTTGAGGGATTGTTATTCTTGGGAACCAGGGTGATGAACGATGTGTTTATGGCCTGCAAGCTGACTCTCCCTATAAAGAAATCATTGCATAGTGTGTATATGTCATTCTTAATTATATGCCAGCACTGTTTAACAAACATGCCATTAAAGCCATCTGGTCCTGGAGCTTTGTCATTTGGTAATCTCTTGACTACCTCATCAATTTCCTCTTTAGAGAAAGGCTGTGCTAGATGCTCAAGCTGGTCACTTGTGGGTACTAGGTTGTCCAGTTGAAAGTGCATCTGGGGATTGATAGTCTGACCCATTCGCTGCTTGTATGTGTCCCACAGGATGGATGCTTTCTCCAAGTGTTCTGTAGCTATTCTGCCATCTTCACAATCAAGGTTTGTGTTGGTATTTTGTCTGTATCTTTCTGTGGCTGAAGCATGAAAGAAATTGGTGCCCTCATCACCAAATTTGGTCCAACGCACTGTGTACCTTTTTTTTCCAATACTCCTTTTTGTAGTGTAACAATTTAAGGTAGTGACTCTTAAGAAGCTTTCTGAAATTGAATTCTTGTGTGTATAGAGGTCTTTGCTCCTCCAGTTTGTCTAATATGCTGAGGACTGTGCTGCATTCTTGTATGAGAATGTTGATTTTTGAGATACTCTTACTCCACTTTTTAAGCTCTTTTCTCAACAATTTAAACTTAGCTGTGATTTTTGTTGCACTGCTCTGTCCCGACACTTGTGTGGTCCAAACTCGTTCTATCAATTCAAAGAAACCTGGCTGCTCCACCCAGAAGTTCTCAAATCTGAAAAGGTTAGTCTTGGGGATGGAAGTGTCAATCTGAATCATACATGGGACATGGTCTGAGATGGGTTTGGCTAGTGGAAGGAGAAGTGTGTTGGGGTAATCACTGATCCAATTAGTAGATGTGAAACACCAGTCTAACTGTTCCATAAGGGGTTCCTCTTGCATGTTGCACCAAGTGTATTTTCTCCCTTTGAGGGGCACTTCCAACAGACCCAAATTATCAATAATTTCATTAAAAATGAATATGTCATTTATGTTTCCCCCCTCCCTATTTCTATTTTCCAAGGATCTGTAGAAATTGAAGTCTCCAACGAACATCCAATTTGCACCATCTTCTATTTGCAAGCTGTTTAGCCAGTTGACGAAGCTGTCCCTTTCGGGCCCTTGACATGGACCATAGACTGTAGTGAGGTGCCAGATTTCATTGTTATGACGGGAGGTAAATTTGACTGTGATTGCATATTTTAGACTGTGTACAACTTCACCTGTCAGCACTGAACTGTTCCAGCCCATAAGAATTCCTCCTGACTGACCCTCAGAAGGTGAGAAAGTGAACTTGTCAAATCGTCTGGGAGCTATTTTCCTGATGAATGAGTGATCAAAATGAGTCCCTTTGGTTTCCTGGATGCAATAAACAGTACAATTGCTCTCCTCAATTTTAGCTCGCACTGCATTTTGCTTGTTTTCATCATTTATCCCTCGAATATTCCAGTTGAGAATCGTCCAATTCCTTCTATTTCTATTGTTAGTAGGTGTACTATCCATGAATAACCAATTTCCTATTTTCAGACCAGCACATCCAAAGAACGTACTCTTGTATGCCTGACCAACCAGCATCGTGAGAGCATTGCAAAATGATCCAAATAGCATGAACCGAAACTATAAGGAGCTCAGAAGCAGGCACCAAGATATTAGCAACACAAGCCCGAGCTTAAGACAGGAAGTAGCATAATAGGATGAAATGTTATAACCAGACAAAGCACAATCCAGATTCATCATAGTGATATCCCAGGCAGCACCGAGGTTCATGACACTGACTCCACAATACTGACATAAGTTCATGCTTCCAGCATTACAACGCAAACAGAATCCAAAAAGAACTTGATCACCAGGACTACTAACACTGACACTTGACTCTACTGCAAACTTGTTACACAAATAGCTGGCAGGGCATACCCTGCGAGAGACTCCTTGAAGGGGGCAATTATCCATTGATCACTGTTGGGGTTGTTGAAGAGCTGCTCCCTCCCTTGATTACTTGCAATTGGACTTCACTTGTTGCAAAGAGCAGCTCGGCGGTGACCTCCAAAGGAGCCATGCCGCATCTGGTGGTGGCCACTTCCTGTATTTGGACAACAGGAATCTCAGGATATATTTCAGTATTTTTGGTGAGATCAGATAGTCCAGGAAAATCTACTTGCTCATCTGCAGGTGGGAGGATATGCTTACCAACAAGTTGGGCTTGGCAAGTGATCTTTTTCTTTGCGGTTCTGGTACTACATCCCACTGAGACAGACATCACTTGTGTCTTACAGCCCGCATTCTTCTTGTTGATTCTGGAGCTCCTCCTCAGGCTTTCTACTGTGATTGGAGTTTTAGGCTGGTCCTTTCTTTTCTTGGCTTTGGTTGTCTTTCCTGTTCCTCCCTCGTGCACTTGTGGAGTGCCAAAGATAGCCCCTCCTGTCTAGTGTTGCTGTCCTTGTTTCTTGGACGTCTGTTGTAGGTGTGCTTAATGGGTGGCTTGTTGTATCTTGCCTCTTTCTGAACAACAATCCATTCAATGGCAGACTCTGTGAAGTTTTCTGCTCCTTGCAGGTTGGGGCTGTGTTGGCTAGTGTCACTTGAACTCATCAGCACTTGAACAGACTCAATGCTAGTACCAGCCAGGTTGATCCTGATACTTGGCGCCTGAAACACCATGGAGTGAAGTGTAGTGTCATGTGGCACATTCTGAAGCTGCTGACTGATCAACTGTCTCAGTGCTCTCACAATTTCTTCTCCAAGTCTTGGGGTGGGCTGTTCTGACTGGGCTTGAGGACCAACAGGGTGATCTTCATGCATCACCTACAGCTGTTGCGGCTGTGCAGGGGCTTCTTCCTCTTCAACAGCCAGAGGAATTTCATCCCCAGAACCTTGGAAGAAGGAGTCCTGATTGGTGGAGTAAGAATCAGCCATCTCATCTTGCTGCATGTCGTGCTGGTTTCCGTTGTTTTGTTGTATCTGCGGCATATGCATAAATGCATCAGTAAACTGTGCTACATGCTCAGCTTCTCCTGGGAGGATGTGGCCTTCAAATGGATGAGGATTGCCGTTGTGAGGTGGCATCTCATCCTCCTCACCCGGCTGACCGCCCAACAGACTTGAGTCAAAGATGTAAACCAGGCATGTCCAGGAGCGTCCTTCTCCATCTATCTCTCTGCCGTACTTGATCACCAGACTCCTTGGGACCTCAAGTGGGTCATCAATCAACACCTTGACTAAAACTCTTGCGATGTTCTCATCAGTGTTGTGCCACTGAACATATTTGCAGAAAGCAGAGCAGACCTGCTTCAGGAAGTGATTTTCTTTCAGGTCCAGTGGGTATCCAAGAAGCATGATCCATGCCTCCCTTGTATAGATTGACCGCCTGTGACTAAGAGGGACCTCGTCATGCTTGTAGAAGTGAAACATCAAGGGACCAATTCTGTGAGGATTTCTAGCAATGACAGTGTCCCTCTGGCAGGGATTTCCAAGCTGATATAGGCCAGTGCCATGGGGGTGAGGTGCACAGAACCTGACCTGCTTCCTAAGTTGATGCTCAATGTAGTGTCTGACATGGAATAGGTACTGCAACTCTTGCGCTTGTGTGAGCTCTGCTTCTGTGACCGCAATCAGGCAGCTCTCATGTGACTTGGTGATTGCTCCAGTAATGTGAACGGTCTTCCTTGCCACACAAAGAGGACCTCCATCTTCCAACTGCATTCCTGCTGGGGTGAAGTGCCCTGGGTGGATGGCGAAATTCGCCATGGCTGGATTGGGAGCTTGAGCAGAGGAGACTGCTGGAGGGGAACTGGAGTGAGAGAGGGGGCCGTCTGGTGGAGGAGAAGAAGGCGCTACGTTTTGATTTTCGCAAGGCAGAGTTAAGTCTTGCTCAGTCGTTGCGTGCGCAACCTTTGAGCTGCCCTCTATGGGCTGGGCCTTCTTGGCCCATTTGAGATTTCTACTCAGAGTACGTTTGTAGCACCATCGCGCCTTATGGCCATAGTTGTAGCAGCGAAGGCATCTAAACGCATTTAAACACTCCCGGAAGTTGTGCCCCGCCCCCAAGCATTTACCACAGAAATTTGAATTGCTTCTGGGAAAAGAAGACGAATTATAACCTGCTTTTTTTGGGTGGGGCGCTGGCTTCTCTTGGGTTCTGTTGCTGTCGCCAATATGGCAGACATCTGATCGAGAGTGAAGATCTTGCTGTAATCTTGAGAAAACATGGTCAGCGTTCACCATGGAACTTGACTCTTGAGTTGATGATCCAGCGTGCTTCAACAGGGGTTCCTTCTGATATTCCTTGTCCCTCAAGATCGACTTTGGTTTCTGGCTTTGTGATTCATCTTCCACCGGACAGTAGAAATCTCCAACTTGAATTGAGCCCGCTAGTTCTTGTGGCCAGGACTTTTTCACTGGCGAGTTTTGAGCAAGTTTCCTTCTGAATGATACTTGTTTGGGTGGAAACCTTTTCTTGACTAGCTTCTTTCGCCTTGACACCGTTGTCCAGCTTGCTTCTTCTTCTTTCTGCCATCTGTTCTTCTCTAAGATCGAGTTATCTCCACCATCTCTCCACATGTGAAAGTACACATCAAAGTGCTCGGTGGTGATCCTATTCAAGGAACGAACAAAAAGACCCACATGCTTGCAAGAAACTGCAAACTTGAAATGTCGATCTTGTAAAAACTGAACATGAAAGCCAGCAGGGGATCCACCCAAACAGCAATGGAGAGTCATGGCGACTGAATCTTCAGTGAGACGAAAGGTACAACGCCGAAAAACAGCGAGAAGGAAGAAGGCCCCATGGGGGGAGGATGAAGGGTGGTGGACGCTGCAATGAAACTTACTAAAAACTTCTGCTTCAATCTTTCTTTCCTTCGAGAAATCCCAGTCTCTGATCAGGTATGCCAACTGTGGATCTTCCTTGAGCTCCAAGAGTTCCTTCGATGCTTGCTTCCAAGCCATGGGTGCTGGCAGCAAGCCCTTCCGCCTCCTCGAAAGGCAAGATGGTGAGACGTGCCGGCAGTCACAAACAGACAGGGATGAGTGGTCGCTAGGACCGGAGTGGTCACCGGCGGGTTTTTCGGTGGACGCCGGGGCCGGAGTGGCCGCCGGCAGGGGGAGCTGGGTGTGCCGTGCTCACTAGTTCCTATACAGAGACCTTGTTCTATCACATGCTTCACCAAAATCAGTAGCGAGAAACAACATCGATGGCAGTAGGTTTCTGTATCTGATAGAAACAACATCAGTAGCGAGAAGTGTTGATCACCTGGAAGACAAGCAGTGCACTACTTTTAACACGAAGCCAACAGCTTATGTGGATGAAACGCTTTTGAAGGACATGAATATTCCACTGCACAGTAGACAAACATCACACTATTACAGTAACAGGATACTAGTGATGCAAGGCTTCACTTGAAATAGACATCTATTGATCGTACGAAATTCCAAAATTTCAACCTTTGCAACTGTCATGAACAAGAGTGACATCAGATTGTCAAACATGGCCAATTCTGAAAAGAGTACTAACTCAGCATTCCAATTTGACAAGATACAGAGCAGTGGAAAATGTCATTGATTAGTCGACTGTTAACTTTGTTTACATCTGAGCCAGCATCAAGTGGCAACATGATTTCTCAAACTGATTGCCTCAACTCATTTCATTTTAGTAAGCGGTCAATTCCAAAGATTTATAGTTCCCTTTATGTATGATGAATAACAATCATAAAAACACACTGGCGCCAACAGAAAGATTTATCACTGATCCATTACCAACAGGTCTTTACTACTACTTAATAGTGACTTCAGAAAAAAAAATATATATAGTAGAATATAAAAGCTATAAAAGAATATAAAGTAGGCTGCCTGATACTAATAGCTATCTCCTTGTGACTGCTTATAACTGCATTCATCAGTTCAGAATATTACTGGTTTCTTTATGTGATAGCAAGGATATATCAACACGATTTATTTCGTATCTTGGCAATTTAGACATCTTGATTGGTTCTCTATTTGGAATTGCCCATGTTTTATAGACTGATGGCATTCTTGTTTATGATAATGCTTAGGCTCACAGTCAGAATTTTGAACGATTGGCTGTTGGCCCAAAATGAATTCTATTCACACCACACAACCCAATAGAGGGGTGCCACATAAGGGCAATTTGGGAAAAAGCTAAATAAAGCTAATCTTAGATATAACCACTTAAGACTTAATCTATCATTCTCCCCCTAAGTCTTGAGTGGTAACTTGACCATCCCGATCCGAGACCGAAGCTCCTGAAGCTTGACCCTCCCAAGTGACTTGGTAAGTAGATCAACGAGCTGGTCCTTGGTGTTGATGTAGCCGGCCCTGACGCTCCCCTCCTCCAAGCAGCTCCTAATGAAGTGGTACTTGACGCGGATGTTCTTGCTTTGCTCGTGGAAGACGGGGTTCTTCGCTAGGGCGAGGGTAGACTTGCTGTCCACCCGGAGCTTGACTGCCTCGGCGTCTCGACCAAGTAGATCACGAAGCAGCCGTGCTAGCCAGAGACCCTGGGTCGTGGCTGAGTTGGCAGCGATGTACTCAGCCTCACAACTGGACTGAGCCACCACCTGCTGCTTGATTGACTACCAGCTGACCAGGCACTTGCCGAGGAAGAAGAGTGTGGCACTCGTGCTCTTGCTCGTGTCGATGTCGCCGACGTGGTCGCTGTCGCTATAGCCGATGAAGTGTACCGCACCGGGACACCTCGGGTAGTGCAGGCCATAGTCGAGGGTGCCCACCACGTAGCGGATGATCCTCTTGACAGCTTGCAGATGCTCCTTCGTCGGTTGCTGCATGAACCGACTGATGTACCCAACAGTGAATG
Organism: Eleusine coracana subsp. coracana; assembly: GCA_032690845.1. Taxonomy (NCBI): domain Eukaryota; kingdom Viridiplantae; phylum Streptophyta; class Magnoliopsida; order Poales; family Poaceae; genus Eleusine; species Eleusine coracana. Next base: position 41,982,798 of record CM064434.1, read on the forward strand.
CCAGGTCCGGATGCGTGTGAACGAGGTAGCGGAGACTCCCCACAAGGCGCCGGTACTCCGTGGCGTCGACCTCCTCAGTGGTGCTGTCACGTCTCAACTTCAACCTCTCCTCCATGTGAGTGTGAGAGGGGTTACAACCGGTGAGACCGCCCAACTCAACAATGCGCTTGGCATAGGCAGTCTGTCGAAGTGTGATGCCGGAGTCGTCCTAGTGCACCTCAATCCCCAGGTAGAAGGAGAGGAGCCCCAGGTCACTCATTTAGAAAGCGGCCTTCATCTCGTCCTTGAACGCCTCCATGTCCGCCTCCTTGGAGCCGGTGATGACCAAGTCGTGTCAACATAGATGCCCACCAGCAGGGCACAGCCTCCTTGGCCCCGCCGGTAGACGGCCGCCTCGTGCGGGCTTTTCTCGAAGCCCATCACCTTGAGGGTTGTGTCTAGCTTGGTGTTCCACGCCCGCGGTGCCTGCCGCAGACCGTAGAGGGCCTTGCACAGGTGAAGGACCTTGTGCTCCTGGCCGAGGATGACGAATCCCGGTGGCTAGTGCACGTAGACCTCCTCCTTGAGATCGCCGTTGAGGAAGGCCGTCTTCACGTCCATGTGATGGACGCGCCATCCCTCCTGGGCCGCCAGCGTGTGGAGGAGACGCACGGACTCCATCCGTGCGACGGGTGCGAAGGCGTCGTCGTAGTCGATCCCCTCCAGCTGGACAAAGCCACGCGCCACCAGGCGTGCCTTGTGCTTGATCACCTTCCCGGCCTCATCTTTCTTGAGCTTGAACACCCACTTAAGGGTGATGGCACGGTGGCCGGCCGGAAGGTCTGCCAGCTCCCACGTGCAGTTCTGCTCAACGGAGTGCATCTCCAGCTCCATCGCGGCCCGTCAGGCCGCATCCGTCTCCGCCTCAGCGAAGGAGCGGGGCTTGCTGTCATCCTGCACCAGGTGCAACTGCTCGTCCACACCGAGCAGCACCACCTCAGGTGTAGGCTGCTCGCCGAGGATGTTCTCCATCGTTTGGTACCACAGTGGCTCATCGTCATGGTACGCGTTGATGCGGTCGTCATCGTCGGGGAGCGGCGTGAAAAACTCCACAGGGTCGTCGAGCACCGATACTACCGACACCGTGCCTGGAGGCGAGGGTGCCGGTGCAGGGGTACGAGGTGAAGCCTGAGGAGTTGGTGTAGAGGAGTTCGACGAAGCCTAAGGACTCGATGTAGAAGAACTCGGTGAAGCCGCTGGTGATGCCGGAGTAGAGGGGGCCACACTCGGTGATGGAGAGCTGCCCTCGAAGTGGACGTACTCAACGGTGAAGTCACTGGTGGTCAACAGCGTCCCGTCATCCACCGTCTTGCCCCACACCCAACCTCGCCCTTCGTCGAACACAGCGTCACGTGCCACCCGTACGCGCTGCGTCCGAGGGTCAAGGATGTCATAGCCCTTCATGCCATCCGCGTAGCCGATGAAGACTCCAGGCGTACTCCGATCGTCGAGCTTGCTGACATGGTTAAGCTCCTTGACAAATGCCAGGCAGCCAAAGACGCGGAAGTAGCCGACCGCTGGCTTGCGACCATGCCAAGCCTCATATGGCGTCATGCCATCGAGAGCCTTGGTGGGCGAGCGGTTGAGGAGGTGGACTGCTGTCATCACCGCCTCCCCCCAGTAGTCCACCGGCATGCCCCTCTGCTTGAGGAGGGCACGTGCCATGGCCACAACCGTCTGGTTGCGCCGCTTGACGACGCTGTTCTGCTATAGAGTGTATGGCATGGAGAAGTGGCGCTGGATCCCCTCATCGGCGTAGTACTCCATGAACTCAGTCGCCGTGAACTCGCCGCCGTTGTCCGTGCGCAGCACCTGCAACTTGCGACCGCATTCCTTCTCCGCAGCAGCCTGAATATGCTTGATGGCGTCCGCCGTAGCAGCATTGGTGTGGAGGAGGACTGCCCACATGTAGCAGGAGGCATCGTTGACGAGGAGGAGGAAGTAGCGCCGACCTCCAGGAGTGGCTGGCATCATCGGCCGATAGAGGTCACCGTGCACGAGCTCAAGCCGCTCCTGGGCTCGGAAGTTTGCCTGACAGGGAAAGGGAAGCCGCCGCTGCTTCGTCAGGATGTAGGTGTCGTAAAGCTGCTCCACGTGATCAATGCACGGCAGGTCCCGCACCATCTCCTTGACACGGAACTGCTTCAGGGCCTCAAAGTTGAGGTGCTTAAAGCGCTCGTGCCACCTCCACGTGTTGTCGTCCCGTCATGCTGCAAGGCATAGTGGCTGTGCCACCTCGACATGGAGGACGTAGAGGCGGTTGCTCCCCCTGTTCACCTTGGCGAGCAGATGGCACCGGGTATCCCATACCTGCAGGACGCCGTCCTCGATCTCCATGCACGAGCCATTCTCATCCAGCTGTCCCAAGCTGATGATGGAGTTCCTCACCGCGGGGATGTAGTAGACACCAGTGAGCATCCGGTGCTCACCAGTCTTGACGATGAAGATGACGGAGCCGATGCCCTCGATCATCATAGCGGAGGCGTCACCGAACTTGACGGAGCCTCGCACGGTGGTGTCCAGGTCGGAGCAGAACTCGTGTCGACCGGTCATGTGGTGGGTGGCGCCAGTGTCGAGGTACCAGCCGTCTATCTTCTCGTCGCTCGAACCCTTGCCAAGGAAGGCGTGAGCACGTGGCTCGTCGAAGTGGAGTAGTGCAACGGCCGCTTGCCCGGGAGTGGAGTGAAGCTCGACACTCTCGTGCATCAGGAATAACGCTGGCTCATGTGCCTCAGTGATGTGAGCCTGGCCGCCGTGACCGCCACCACCGCTGCGGCCGCCACCATGACCACTGCCATCGCCATGACCACCACCGTCACCATCGCCACGCTTCGGCTGCCTGCAGTCCTTGGCCCAGTGGCCCTTCTTGCCACAGTTGTGATAGATGTCGTTCCGGGTGGCCTTGCGCTCGCCACCACCACCATCGTTGCTGCCACGAGGTGGGGCCACCTTGCCCTTCCCCCGTGGGTGACGTGCATGACTGGAAGAAGATCCTGAAGCCTCCGTCTTCCTCCGCTCCCCCTGCCGAGCGCGCCACTGCTCTTCAGTGAGAAGCAGCATGCTGCCCGAGGTCACCAACTCGACATGGGACAGCTCCTCTCGGTCATCAATGGCTTTGAGCCGCCCCGACAGCTCCTCGATCGTGAACTCAGAGAGGTCCATCAGCATCTCGATGGAGATGGTGACTTGGGAGTACTTCTTGGGGACGACACGAAGGAACTTCTCGACAACTTTCTCCTCGGTGATGTCGTCGTCACCAAACCATGCCAGCTGCTGCATCAAGCTAGCGAGACGGAGGGTGAAGTCATTGATGTCCTCGCCCGGCTTGGAAGCCAGACGATCCCACTCCTTGCGAAGCTTCTGGATGGTGGACTTGCGTGCTCGATCACTACCGACCCGGGACACAGCGATAGCATCCCAAGCCTCCTTGGCAGTCGCCTTCTCCACCAATGTTGCTGCCAACTCCATCGGGACCGCGGCGAGCAGCGCCTCTAGCGCCCGCCGGTCCTCATGGTCGTTGATGTCGCCGTTGTCAACGGCATCCCACATGTGCCGCACCTACAACTTCACCTTCATGACAGCGCTCCACTCGGTGTAGTTGGTCTTGGTGAGCATCGGCCACAGCGTGCCGCCGCCAGCCTCACGGATGATGACAGGAGAGTCCATCCAACCGTGGCGACCGCGACACCGCTCCGACGAATGGGAGACACGACGCCGTGAGTCATGGCTCCGGTAGTCGTTGTCAAAGTCATCGACGTGGCTCCCCTACCTCCAGTGTGAATCCACGACCCACCGCTCCACCTCCGTGTGCTGGTTCCCCCGTGCGTGCGCCGGGCGGTCCTCCGCCTCCAGCGCCGCAAGATCCTCTCGCGCCTCCTCCACCGCGTGTCATTGTGCAGTCGCCGCAGCCTGAGCTGCTGCCGCGGCCTGCCGCTCCACCTCAATCGCACGTGCCGCCTCCGCCTGTGCCGTCGCAAGGCGCGCAGCTCGTGCCGCTACAGCCTCGCACTCCTTTGCCTCCCTGCGTACTTGGCCGACGCGCCTTGCTGCCGCCGCCTCGTGCTCAGCCGCTACCGCTGCTGCCACCGCCTCATCGGCGCGTCACCTTGCACTCGATGTCATTTGAAGCGTGGCTGCTCACGCGCGAGACGCGGGAGGATGGGCACGAACGGGCATGCGCTCCGCGAGGGTCTGCCATAGGTGAGGACAGAGGGTTGAGGACAGTCTAGAGGTTGGGGACGAGCTGCTGTCGCGCAGACCGAGCTGTAGTTGCACGGATCGGGGCCGGGGACAAGCTGTGCAGCCGGATCAAGAGCAGGAGGGTCAGGGATTGGGAACGAGCTGCCTCAGAGCCGCAGCGCTGCCGCGTGCGGGTCAGGAGCAGTCGGGGTCATCGCCGCCGCTCACTTGTGCCGTCGAGTCGGGATCTAGTCGCCTCCGCCGAGTACACCCAAGATCCGCTGCCGTCTCGGGTCAGGGAGTCGAGATCTGTGCGCTGCCTGTCCGAATCAAGCCGCGATTTGCCACCGCCGGCTCTGACTCGGGTGTGGGAGGGAAGCCTACAGCCGCCGCCACCTGGTGGGGGGACATGCCGAGGAGGGAGCTCGCGCGCGCAGGGGTGGGTAGTGCCGGGTGTGCCACTGCCGCAGCTTCAATCCGAGCCGAGATCCACCGCTGCTGGGTCGGAATCGGGAGCTGCGCCGCCTCTGTGTCCTCACACGCGAGCAGGAGATGCGCCGCCGCCGCTCCGCGTCAGGGAGCCAGGACCTCGCGCATCACCGGGCTCGGGTCAGGCCCGGAAGCGAGCGTCGCGGGGAGGAGAGGGCTGAGAGAGCTAGCTAGGGTTTGGGGTGGAGTGGCAATTTCGTAAATAGGCTCTGATACCAATTATTGGTCTAAAATGAATTCGATTCACACCACACAACCCAATAGAGGAGTCCAGGTTACATATTTATAGACATGTCATATAAAGATAATTTAGAAAAAAGCTAAATAAAGTTAATCCTAGATACAACCACTTAAAACTTAATCTATCATTGGCAATAGTCCACACTGCTCCATCACAGGAACAAGATACTACCGATGCACATTTCAAACAAACAAACAAAAAAGATACTACTGATGCAGGTCTATTGCAACAAAAATTTATCAATGCCATCTCCACGGTTTCATCAATAAGAATGCTATAGATAGTAAACACATGACCGGTTCTGAACAGACTAATAATTGAGCAGTCCAATTTGACCAGATACAGAGCACAGTGAAAAAAAAATGATTACTCAATCATCAGGCGTCAGCACAAATCGATTTTATAGATCACCTAGCAAAGTTTCCGTGCATTATCACGGGCCTTCAAAATGATAAGTATAAATTTTTCTGGCACTTAATTAAATAATCATAAAGTTCTATCATTTTATCACTTAATCAACTTATGAGCAAAAATTAATGGAATACCAATCACAAAACGACATAAAGAAATGAATAATATTTGTTTAATGACGTATAATGGCTACACATAATTAGAATAAATTAAACCTATCTGCAAACATCTACTGCATGCACGACCGCTAGCTGATCGGAACTGTGAACTGAATCCTAGCTAATAGGTTTATACCATGCAAGCACTGCAAAGCAACGAATGAATGTAGCAGGTTTACTTTTTGATTTAATTTCAGCCTCTCTCTAGGTGTACCTGTCGTCCTTCCTTTCTATACTTTCCTCCCCTTCTCTGCACAATGGAATAACGAAGCCATTATCTGCATAATAGAATCAAAAGATATTGTTATTTGACAGTTGGATAGTAATAAGAGAAGATATACAGTAAAGTCGATCTTGGTCTGGAGTTTCACGAAGGGGCGAGAGACTTTGCCAGTTGTGGATACGGAGGGAGTTGGAGAAAAAGGCGAGACGACACAAGGTGAAGAGACAACCACATCGTAATTATATAGTTTTCTTAGCAAAGTGTTCACGCGTTACTACGGTTAAAAAAATAAAATATTTTTTATAATTTAAATATAAATTATCTACACAATATAATTATTGATATTTTTTTATATGAAAATTATATTTATATTATTGTTGTTACTTCTTAGTGTACCATTTTATATGTCATAAATAACAAACATTCTATTATTTTTTATTATATTCTCATTATAAATATTTTTTTTATCTCTAATGTTAATGATTTCTATATGTAGTGTTGTTTGAGTTTTATGTTACAAAATTAAATGAAATGACATTAAAAACAATGCTCAAATATGAGAAGTACCGATATAAAATCCAATTCACCATGTAGAGAGGGATTCTCATAAGCTTATAACGCCTACAAGATACCAATAGATTTCTATAAATTCCAACATATAAGATCAAGGTCGTGACCCAATGCGTAAAGATTTTTAAAAGCTTTATATGATAGAAAAAATCAATTCACGCAGAATAGAAACAAACCGTAATGTATAAAGATTTTGGACTTAAAAACATGCTCTAATGAGAAAAATTAAAATATAAAAGTTGTAGATCTCATCAAAATCTTTTCAGAATATATGTAGATCATATTATTTAGACTCTGGAAGTACTCCCTCTGTCCCATAATCTTAGCATTTTTAGAGTTTAAAATTGTTCCACAATCTTAGCAATTTTTTAGTCACGTGGGTCCCACACATATTACTCTCCACGGAAGTCTCCACCGAAATGTCCAGGCCACTTGCAAAAAATCTCCACCGGTTCAGGAAAAAATCTCCACCGGTCTAGGCCACTAGCAAAAAAACGACAAAGGGTATGTTCGTTTCCATCCCTCTGATTTTTAGACCTGTCCCATCAAATATTGTAATACTAATTAGGAGTATTACATATAAATTACTGATAAAATTCAGTCCATAACCCTCCCTCTGAATGACAAGACAAATCTATTAAGACTAATTAGGTTATGATTAGATAATATGATGCTACAGTAAACATCTATTAATGATGACTTAATTAAGCTTAATTAATTTGTCATGCTGATGTATATTCAACTCTGTAATTAGTTTTATATTTAATATATATTTAATAATTATATGTAGCATTTTAATAATTGATGTGACCTCACTAAAATTTAGACCCTAAGAAACGAACACACCATTTTAATCATATGGAGCATCTTATCACTTCAACTCAGCTTCCTCCCGAGCGCTGCCCCCTGCTGTCGTTCCTGTCGCGAGCGCAGCGCCGCCCCGCGGTCTCCAGTCCTCGCGCGAGCGCCAACCCGCCACCGCCGGCCGTTGGCCCTGTCGCGAGCGCCGTACGCCTGGCCCGCAGCAGAGCGCTCCGATGCGCCGCTCGAATCAACTCTGTTGGGCCGCATCGGGTTGGTCCGTCCGGTCGTGCGCATCGGCCTAGTCGGCCACCTCGGTCGCACGACATGGACGAGGAGGAGGATCCTCCTAGCCGTGAGGAGGCGCTCCGGCCGCGTGGAGGGAGGATTTGGCAACCGTGGATAGAAGATACTGCTCGTGCTTCTAGGAGAGCTGCGGCTGCGGATATGACAAGAGCAATCGCCGAAGTGATGTGCCTGCCCACTAGGGATGAGGTGTTGGTTCCCGAGGGCGCCCCTCCTATTCGCGAGCTGATGGGGAACGCCAATGACCTGCAACCTCCACTTCACGAGATAGCGATGGATCATAATTGTTGAACTCATTCTGCACATTCAGAATTAGTTCATCCATATCTCTAGAAGTTTTTAGGAATGTCTTGGCCTGTAGGGAGGCAAAGAAACCAAGATCTAGCACATTTAAGTCAGGTGAGTTAGGGGGCTGGTTAACTATGCGAATATGTAAACCTTTTTGTGCTACAGCATCACAGAATACTTGATCATTTGGTTCTATGTGTGTGATGCATTATCTTGTTGAATCCAGATTGTCTCTCTTCTATGTTCATGTGGCCAACATGCAACAATTGCTGGAAGAACCTTTGAAATCAGGTAACGTCTACTAACTTCCCTAGTTACATTGATAGGTCTTGTGATTAGAGTGCCCCTAGCTCTATTTCGGCTGACTCTTTGTGCTGGTTTCTGAAATATTAAAAATATAAATAAATAGATAGAAACAAGCAACAAACAAATGAAAATTGTGAGTAGGACTAGACCTTCCTCACAAACGGCCATATGTCAATTTTTCCATTAAAGTAGCAAGTTCCTTCACTATCATATCTTGGCGATGATACACCACATAGCAACATACATTTAGGAATAGAATGTGTGTTCTGAATTGTTCTCAGTGGATCTTCTTCCTCTGGCAACATGTAATATTTCCTTACTTTTGAAGTGGTGTTGAACCACTTCCCATTGATATGGATAATGTTCTTCATAGCAATAAACTTTGGCTGATGTTGCACTGTTTCACCATCTAGCATTGACACAATGTTGTAGGCGTTGCTTTTTGTTATCATCTCTCAAACATGGCTTCAAAGTGTTAGAGTGGCGACAAATCTTGCCTTCTTTCAACAAGCGGTGCAAGGTGGTCTTCTTGCATTCTAATTCTTCAGCTAGAGCCCTAATTGTGGTTCTTCTGTTCAAAGGTATTGTCAATTTGAGTCTTGTGTCAGCCACATGATTCCTTTCTTTTTGAATACACATTCACTGGTACACCTGCAGCCCGACATTTCTTATGCTTCCTCCATATAGATTGCACATAAAACATATTGACATTAAACAATATGGCTACATCTTGTTGGAGCTATGCCCAAGAGACATTACGGATTTGATTCGTATGTGACGGTCATACGGATATTGATCCATGAGGGATTAGTCCACTAATGGGCCAACTTGTTGTGGCCCATTAGAAGGGTCTATATAAGTGGAGACATGCCAAGGGGTGCGTGTAACCCACCAGTCCATAACCCTAGCCGTCGCGCTCCTCTCTCTCTCACCCACAAACCCTAACCGTGTTGCCGGTGCTAGCATGCCACGCACGGTGCTCCAACCCCGTACGTGTGGATACCGCGAGGAGGCGCTGCTGTTGCTGCGGTGCCAGACGGCTGGACTAGGAGGAGACGTTGATCGACTACTTCCTCTACACCGACGCGCGACTACGTTGGACGAGCTGCTCCAACCCTCGCTTCCGCTCCACCTGCGCGTCTAGTGGTAACAATCCATGATTCCCTCTTGCAAGGTTTCTTGGTTGAATGGTAGAAATTTTATATGCTATCGTAGCATACCCGTTCCCCAACAGTGGTATCAGAGCCGATCTTGTGTAGTTTGTGATCTGGATCTTGTGCATATAGTTGATATGCTGATGTATCAGATTAGATCTATTACATGTTTTTATGTACGGGTTGATTAGATCAATGGTGATAGGGAGGTTCACAAGGTAATGGGCGGATAGCAATACATGAATCATTGATTTATTTGTGTTTCTTCTCCGTGCACGCGCGACTTGTCCCGATCGGCTGGAATCACCATCGGGACTAACTGCGTGTGTCAGTAGAGGAGCCAAATAATATCATGATCATATACCGCAGTCTACTCATGAAAACCTAATGGAAAACTAAGGCATTATGAATGACTCGAAATCGGACAAATATGATTTTCCCGATAGGATTTCCATTGTGATTTCATAGATACGATCTATGAAATCCGGTGAGGTTTCAAGGTGCTGCCCTAAGACCCGCGGGCGGCGGCTCCCCCCTTGACCCCCCGCCCGCTGATCGGCGTACGGATACGCCTAGATTGTTACACCCCTTTTTGGCCACACGTTAGCATTCGCTTCTCGTCTAACTTGTTTTTGCGGAGAATGTTGTGAATGGTATGACCCAAGATATACATGTGATGTATGCATGTGATTTGCATGGCCTGCGTACCATGATTAATTACAGCTGAGTTGAGGCTATCATATTATTGTATAACGACCTGTGTGTCGACCTGTGATGCTTGATATTCTCATGTAATTTATTACTTGCTATTAGTTGTGGTAGCTAAGTGTTAGTTCATGGAGGCCTCAAGCATGATGGTTGAAGGGACGGGAGACATGACGATGGCAATGGAGATGGAGATCACTAATTGAAAGGGCCATACTATTTCATAGTTAATATGATTGCCAGTGATGATGTTCCTGTCATCCTATTCTTTCATGTGTTATTTATATTGGATATGATTAACATGTTAGAATTGGTTCCCTCAAGAAAAATTAAATTATATGCCCTTCCAATAGCTCACTAGGATCTAAGTTGAATATGGATCTTGAACCACTATATGTCGTTTTGAGGGAAAATGGTTCCAAGCATATAGTGGAATAATAAATTTTTATTAAAATGTTTAATAAGAGTTTATATTTACATAGTGCTTATATTCGCATAATTTTTGTTGTAGATCATGGCACCAACCGCTAGTAACACTTTTAATTTGCACTCGATTCTTGAAAAAGAGAAGCTTAGTGGAACAAACTTTATTGATTGGTATCGCAACTTGAGAATTGTTCTCAAGCAAGAGAAAAAGGAATATGTTCTAGAGCTTCCCTATCCTGATGATCTGCCAGATAATGCTATTGCCGCTCAGAAAAGGAAGTATGAGAAGCATACCAATGATGCAATTAATGTTAGCTATCTTATGCTTGCCACTATGTCCTCTGAGCTTTAGAAGCAATATGAGAACGTGGATGCCCACAATATGATTGAGGGACTCCGTGGTATGTTTGAGAACCAAACAAGGTCTAAGAGGTACAATATCTCAAAGTCCTTGTTTGCGTGTTGGCTAGCTGAAAACGGTTCTGTCAGTCCTCATGTGATCAAGATGATTGGTTACATTAAGAATCTGGAGAAACTTGGTGCTGCTCTACACCCTGATTTGGCCACAGATGTGATTCTCCAGTCGCTTCCCGCAAGCTATGAGCCTTTTATTTTAAACTTTCAAATAAATAGTATGGAGAAGACATTGGCTGAGTTGCATGAAATGCTTAAGATAGCTGAGGCAAGCATCAAGAAATCTGGTCCAAGTCAAGTTAACTTGGTTCAAAAGGATAGCAAGAAGCAAAAACGAAAGGCTAAGGCTAAGACTACTGATGAGATCTCTAGCACTAAGCCTAAACCTGCAGCAGCTCCTAATCCTAAATCGACGGCTGGTGATCCTTGTTTTCAGTGCAAGAAAACCGGTCATTAAAAGAGGAATTGCAAGATTTATCTTGAAGAGCTAAAGAAGAAGCGTGGAGACACTTCTAATTCAGGTATCAATGTTATTGAAATTAATAATGTTGCTATACGTCCTTATGATTCATGGGTATTTGATACTAGATCAATGATTCATACTTGCAAATCGTTGCAGGGGCTTAAAGAAGCAAGGAAGTGTGCAAAGGGCGAGGTGGATGCTCGCGTCGGCAATGGTGCAAAGGTTGCTGTGTTGGCCGTCGGAACTTATCCACTTTCATTACCATCAGGATTAGTTTTGGAGTCAAATAATTATTATTACATTCCCGTCTTAGGAAAAAATATTATTTCTTCAAAGTGCTTGGAGGAACATGATTGTTATGAGGTCATAATAAGGAACAAGTGTTGTTCCATTTATTTGAATGATATTCTCTATGGTAATTACCCATTGGTGAATGGATTGTATTACTTGGATCTTGAGAATAAGCCTATTTATAACATTGATGCGAAAAGGCTCAAGCATAATGATTTGAATCCCACATATACTTGGCATTATCGTTTAGGTCATATAAATGAGAAGCGCATAAAGAAGCTCCATACAGATGGTCTTCTAAGTTCTTTTGATTTTGAATCAATTGATACATGTGAGTCTTGTTTACTTGGCAAAATGACTAAGTCGCCTTTCACAGGAAGTAGTGAGAGGACGAGTGAACTATTGGGACTTGTACATACGGATGTATGTGGACCAATGAGTTGCACGGCTAGAGGTGGTTTTCAGTACTTCATAACTTCTACCGACGACTTTAGTAGATATGGTTACATCTACTTAATGAGGCATAAGTCTGAATCCTTTGAAAAGTTCAAAGAATTTCAACATGAAATACAAAATCAATTGGGCAAGACTATTAAAATCCTATGATCTGATCGTGGTGGTGAATATTTGAGCCATGAATTTGGTGAACATTTAAAGCAATGTGGAATTGTTCCACAATGGACTCCGTCAGGAACGCCCCAATGGAATGGAGTATCCGAATGGAGGAACCGAACCTTGTTAGACATGGTTAGGTCTATGATGAGCCAAAGTGATCTTCCATTATCCTTCTGGGGATACGCTCTAGAAACTGCCGCTTTCACACTTAATAGGGTTCCATCTAAATCCATGGAAAGGACATCATATAAGATATGAACTGGGAAGCATCCCGGGTTGTCTTTTATTAAGATTTGGGAATGTGAGGCTTATGTAAAATGTATAACATCTGATAAGCTTTCTTCCAAGTCTGATAAATGCTTCTTTGTAGGATACCCTAGGGAAACCAAGGGTTATTATTTCTATAACCAGGGAGAGGGCAAAGTGTTTGTCGCTCACAATGGTGTTTTTCTAGAGAAAGAGTTTCTCTCCAAAAGGATAAGTGGGAGAACGGTGCAACTTGAAGAAATTCATGAAGCTCCAGAAAATGTTTCTTCTTCCACTATTCCATAATTGGATGAACAAATTGTTGTTGAACCAATTGTTGAGACACCAGCCCCGCGTAGGTCAGAAAGGGCACGTCACGCTCCTGAAAAGTTCGCACTCCTAACCATGGGGCAGCGTGACATATTATTGTTGGACAATGATGAGCCTAAGACTTACAGTGAAGCAATGATGGGACCGGACTCTGAGAAATAGCTTGGAGCCATGAGATCCGAATTAGAATCCATGAGAGAAAATCAAGTTTGGAACTTGATAGATCCGCCTGATGGTGTAAAAACCATTGAGTGTAAATGGGTTTTTAAGAAAAAGATAGACATGGATGGAAATGTTCACATCTATAAGCATGATTAGTGATGAAAGGTTTTAAGAAAATTCAAGGGGTTGATTATGATGAGACCTTCTCGCCCGTCGCTATGCTAAAGTCTATACGGATCCTTTTAGCAATTGCCGCATTTTATGATTATGAGATATGGCAAATGGATGTCAAAACGGCTTTTCTTAATGGACACCTAAGTGAGGATGTGTACATGACACAGCCTGAAGGTTTTGTCGATCCACAAAATGCTAGGAAAATATGCAAGCTTCAAAAGTCCATTTATGGACTAAAGCAAGCATCTCGGAGTTGAAATCTTTGTTTTGATGAGGTAGTCAAAGGGTTTGGCTTCATTAAAAATGAAGAAGAGCCTTGTGTTTACAAAAAGGCTAGTGGGAACGCGCTTGTCTTTCTGGTACTTTATGTGGATGACATATTGCTGATCGGTAATGATATTCCAATGCTTGAAGCTGTTAAGACTTCTTTGAGAAATAGTTTTTCTATGAAGGACTTAGGAGAGGCAGCTTACATTTTGGGCATTAAGATCTATAAAGATAGATCAAAAAGGCTAATTGGATTATGCCAAGACACGTACATCGACAAGGTATTGAAATAGTTCAATATGCAAGATTCCAAGAAAGGTTTCTTGCCCATGTCGCATGGCATTACTCTTAGCAAGACTCAGTGTCCTTCGACACCTGATGAGATAGAGAAGATGAGAGTCATCCCATATGCTTCGGCTATCGGATCCATCATGTATGCCATGATATGTACGCGCCCAGATGTAGCTTTTGCTCTAAGCGCTGCAAGCAAATTCCAATCAAACCCAGGAGAAGCTCACTAGGTGGCTAGTAAGAATATCCTAAAGTACTTGAGAAGAACTATGGATCTGTTCCTAGTCTATGGAGGTGAGGAAGAGCTCGTTGAAATGGTTACACTGATGCTAGCTTCCAAACCGACAAAGACGATTTGAGATCGCAATCTGGATATGTGTTTTGCCTCAATGGAGGCGCGGTGAGCTAGAAGAGTTCCAAGTAAGATATGGTTGCTGACTCAACAACGGAGGCCAAGTACCTTGCCACTTCAGAAGCTGCAAAGGAAGCTGTTTGGATCAGAAAATTTGTTTCTGAGTTGGGTGTGGTTCCTAGTGTGTCCAGTCCAATGGATCTCTATTGTGACAATAGTGGTGCCATTGCGCAAGTCAAGGAGCCTAGAGCGCATCAAAAGAACAAACACATACTACGGCGTTATCACCTCATCCGGGACATCATCGCTCGAGGTGATGTAAAGATATGCAAGGTGCACACGGATTCAAACATCGCTGATCCGTTGACAATGCCTCTCTCTCAGCCCAAGCATGAGGCACATATGAGATCCATGGATATTAGATATCTGCATGATTAATATATAAGAGATTGTGTAATGTCTATGTTTATGTGTGATTGAATAAAGTGTTATTCTATTCCATGGATAATAATTATGCATTGATTGACAAGTACGTGACTTGTTTGTGAAACTCATTGTTTTTCATAATATTATCCTAAATGATCCCTAGTTCCTAATCATTATGTGGGACAATAATAATTCATGGACTAGCACATGTATTGGTTGATGATCATGTTTCATAGATCATTGATATAGAGATATCAAATCAATAATGTGGACACATGTTGGAGAACATGGTGTTGGATTGACCCACTAAAAGACTCTGCCAAGATGTTATATTTGTGCCATCAGTCATTGTCTTGAATGATGTACCTTCGGGATCCTTAGACCTGAGATCGTCATTGATTTTCAGAATGCGTAGTAGCATACTTAGAGGTTACCAAACGCTACTTCATAACTGGGTAGTCATAAAGGTAGCTTTCGGGTATGTTATGAAACATGTCGTAGGATGTGAGCGGTCAAGACGGAATTTGCCCCTCCTAATAACAGGAGAGATATCTCTGGGCCCCTCGAGTTAGATGGATTTAGAAGTGCATGGCCATGTCAATGTGATTAAAAGTTAATCACGATGACTAAGAGTTAGTCATGATAAATCCACTAGACGTTCGAGTGAATGGTCGAGCTATCATAGGGATGGCACGTATCTCGCCTTGAGCTTGACTGATATCATGAGGCAAAGGGATCGCTGAATGCGTATGTCAAAGGTTCAGCCGATATGATTTTTATATGTACATGAGAATCAGTATGTGCTGCTAGGTGCCGCTATTGATTTATGATTTGAAAAGGGGCTTTCACATCATTGTTGTGTACATATGAACCTAACGGGTCACACACTTAACGGGTTGGAACATCACTTGCCTATGTGATTGTCTCTAGTGCAAGTGGGAGATTGTTGGAGATATGCCCAAGAGACATTACGGATTTGATTCGTATGTGAGGGTCATACGGATATTGATCCATGAGGGATTAGTCCACAAATGGGCCAACTTGTCGAGGCCCATTAGAAGGGTCTATATAAGTGGAGGTGGGGCAAGGGGTGCGTGTAACCCACCAGTCCATAATCCTAGCCGCCGCGCTCCTCTCTCTCTCGTCCACAAACCCTAACCGTGTTGCCAGTGCTAGCACATCGTGCATGGTGCTCCAACCCCGTACGTGTGGATACCGTGAGGAGGCGCTGTTGTTGCTGCGGTGCCGGACGGCTGGACTAGAAGTAGACGTTGATCGATTACTTCCTCTACACCGACGCGCGACTACGTTGGACGAGCTGCTCCAACCCTTGCTTCCGCTCCACCTACGCGTCTAGTGGTAACGATCCATGATCCCCTCTTGCAAGATTTCCTGGTTGAACGGTAGAAATTTTATATGCTATTGTAGCCTACCCGTTCCCCAACACATCTTTGGTTGTTGTCTTCTTCAGTTTGCCTCTAATGCTTCTGAAAAGCAATTCTTCATAAATAGTTTGAATTTGCTTGTCTGTGAGATTCATTCTTTTTCTAACAATAGTTATATTTTCATGATGGGTTCCTACATAATTTAAAAGAATTACTGTTTTGTATGACAATATAATCATTTAGTTTTTTTTGCTGAAAGTAACAAATTCTATTTTTAACTATGTACCTTGTTGGTCATGTGCATGAACATTGGATACTTGGACGTTTCCTTGTCCAAAGTTGACATGAAAGTCTTCGACATACAAATCAGCATCATCATCTTCAACCCAACAAAAATAAAGGTAAGATTCAAACTGAGCTACAACAGTAAATTAAAAATTCAGTTTCCATATCCAGTAACTCAAAAGCACTTCTCAGTTCTCACCTGATTGTAACTCGTCACCTGATTGTAACTCGTAGTAATCCATGTTTAGATCAAAGCCTGTAGCTTCCACTGGACCAATGAAGCCATCCACAGGATTATCCTCATCTGCATGCAAGAATGCAACCAGATTTTTAGATGTAGAGAATTTCACTTCAGTTTGTTGCATGTGAATTTCAGAAGGACTTCTCACCTGACACTAACTCATAGTAATCCATGTTTAGGTCAAAGCTTCCAGCTTCAGCATGATCAATGAAGTCATCCACGTCATTAGCCCCATCATCTACATGGAAGAATGCAACCAAAGTTTAGAGGTACAACCATCCACTTGACTATTAACTCATGAATATCCATGGTTACATAAAGTTCAAATGACAACTCACCTGATAGATAGTCTTCCACATATGCACCAGCTTCATGGTGATGATGTTGTCCCCACACAGGAGCAGCAGGAGCTCCATCTTCGTCAGAGGGAGGAGGATCCTCATTGAGGTCAATCGCCATGGAGCAGGAGAAGAGAAAGAAGAGCTCACGTGTAATGGAGGGAGGTGGTCCAGACACTGGAGCAAAAGAGCTTTTGCTAGAGTATGTATAGGTGGTCCACTGAGTTATGTTTGAAATTAGAGTGATGATTTTATTTGGGGCAAGTTGAAATTTACTTTTCATGCAACTAAGTGGCGGCAAGTACAAATTTACTTCCAACTCTTTTGTATAGGTGGTCCACTGAGTTATGTTTGAAATTAGAGTGATGATTTTATTTGGCGGCAAGTTGAAATTTACTTTTCATGCAACTAAGTGGCGGCAAGTACAAATTTACTTCCAACTCTTTTGTCGTGGCGCCATAGAGTGGTCCTCCTACTTTGCATTTACTGCTATGTAATCCCAACGTGTGGGCAGGTGTGCTGTGACAGTTTCAGTAAGGGTAGCAGTGTCTTTTACCTTATTGCTTGTTTTGATGCCTAAATTCTAGAAATGCTAAGATTGTGGGACATGGGGAGTAGGAGATATAGGCCCCGCACAAAGACGTGTGTAGAGAAGTTCGAATCAGAACAAATATTTTTTATTATAAATTTAAAAATAAAAATTACAGAATCTTGACTTACATTCATTATAAAAGTTGTAGAACTTTTTAAGGGCTACGAAATAGAGTCTGAGTTTGCCTCATTTAATTCCTGGATGAGGAATTTATGATTTTTTAAATTTGATGCCTAATATGGAAGGTACGAAACTGATTTGGATTCAATTTCTAACTTTGTAGACGTACGGCAGATTTTTTGATGGTGTGAACGATCTCACCTAAATTAATAGATTGTAGAGAGCAAAGTGCCCATACGTTGCTACGGGCTTAGAAAAATAAAACACTAAATTATTTATATAATATAATTATTAGATATATATATTATTGATATTTTTATATGAAATATTATATTTGTATTAGCGTTGGTGTTTTTTATTATACCATTTTATATGTTAAAAGTAACAAATTTTTCATCATTCTTTACCATATTCTCATTATAAATATGTTTTTTAACCTCTAATGTTAACGATTTTCATATGTAGTATCATTTGAGTACTATATTGTAAAATTAAGTGAAATAATATTAAAAAAAGTCAAAATATGAGAAATACCATATGAAGCTCAACTCGCCATGCAAAGAGGACTTTTCATAAGGCTATAACAAGACACTCATGGACGTCCATCAAACCCAACATGCAATTCACGCACTCTAGAAATAGCGCTACATTACAATATGATTTTGAACTTGAAGACGTACTCTAATGAGAAAAGTTAAAACATGAAAGTTGTAGATCTCATCAAGACCTTTTTAAAACATATGTGGATCATATTATTTAGACTTTAGAATTAGAAGATATGAGTCCCGCATAGAGACCTGTGCAGAGGAGTCTGAAATAGAACAAATATTTTTGCATTGCATATTTGAAAACCAATACTGCGGGACTTCTATTGAATATCAAAGTTATAGAACTTTTTTAGGGCTACCAGATAGAGTCCGAGTTTGACTTATTTGAGCTCCGGATGATAGAGTTATAATTTTTGGAACTCGGTACATAATATGAAAGATACGAAACCGATTTGGATTCAATCTCTAACTTTATGGACATGAAGTGGACAACCGTATCTTAATTAATAGATTATAGAGAAGATATAGCAATATGTCTGTGCATTTCTATGGATTTTAAAAATATAATAAACTATATATATAATAAACAGACTTTTTTATTACATAGATGAAGATAATCTTTTTACATAGTCGCTTCGACGCAAAGAGCAGAAGCTAGTTGTGGATGATCCCCATATAAGTTGCTAATCGATTCATTTATGTATATTAGATGTTGTTGTCCATTTCAATCCTAAAGACACTACAACCTTCATCTTCCTCTTGCCCACCAAGCTCAATGTTGCGCCGTGGCGGCCAGTCTGAGCCTTGGAGCTTGGTCTCATCAGGGTGCAGGGGAGAGGCGGAAAGCAATAAAAGCATGATGAGTCATGGAGCTCGGTCTGCAACTTTTTTTTTTGTTGTGGTTAGTGCTTACAAAGGAACAAGGAAACAACTTATTATTCACCTTGGAAGTTAACATGCATGAAAGTATTATAATGATATATATGAAAAATGAAAATGTTATATCATTTGTAACAATATGTTTATTAATCCTCTCTATAGCCGACCACCTCCAACTACGATTATTTCATATTGCAACAATATTTAATAATATACTTGATTGCATGAACATTGTGTACTATTCAGCCTTCAAAACTATCTAGGTTATTTCTATTACTTATTTTTTCTTATAACAAAAATAATCAAAATTGTGAAAATTTTAAGTAAAGTTCAAGTACATATATAAAAAAGAAAAGAAAAGAAATCTAATATAATTATTATTGGATCGTAATGTCAGGGCCAACCGTACAATAAAGCCCATCCACCATGATTTCGTCAAAGGAACGAACAGACCTGCCTTCTTCTTCCTCTTCGGAACTACTCTCTCTATCTTAAATAATAGGGTCATTGTTGGTCTTGATTGCTCACAGCCGGGCATCAACTCTTTCCAGGAACAGGCAAAATCGATAGTCCTTGTCTTCCTCATCTCTTATATGCTCTATGTTTTACTCGGATGCTCATTGTACAGCTTCGGCTGTCATGATCCTTCCATGACTGATACGGATCCATTTTGAACTCTACATTATCGAAGTCTGCTCTGGCTCCCCGAACTGATCAATTGGCGACACCAAAATTTATGGAAGAGATGACCGCACCTCTTTTAATAAGGTGTATAGATATAGAAATTGAACTGTCAACTGCAAATACAATTTACAGTTCCCTTTATGTATGGTGAACAGCAATCACAAAAACACACTGGCACCACTCACTAATCCATTACCAACAACGTCTTTTCCTACTACTAATAGTTACCTCAGAAAAGATTATATAGTAGAGTATATAAGCTATCAATGAATTGATGCAGGTTGTCATACTAGTAGCTAGCTCTATCCTTTTGGGTGCTTATAACTGCATTCCTCGTTTCAGAACACTACTGAATTCTGAATCCTCAGACACTGAGTTGAAGTTGCAGCGTTTCAGAAAATGCTGAATCCTGGGTCATGAATCACGTGTACACATCTGTGTAATCAATGTATGGGTCGTCATCGTTGAACTCCCACTGTCCTCACAACCTGCTCCACCTCCTGCCGCGTCGCTGCCCTGAGCTTCTCGATTTCCCGCTGGCCAACAACATCCCTAATGATCTTGCTAGCAGCAGCAAGAAGCTCTTTCAAGGGTCTGGGCGATTTTGGGTGCGACGTGTTAGACTCCTACTCTAATGCCTAGGCCAGGTTCTAGAGAGGATCCTTAAACAATGCAAAGGGTTCTGGTACTGGATCAATACGGAGAGGCGAGAGAGATGAGCAATACCTGGATTGTGCGGTAGCGGAGCGGGGGCCGTCGCGGGAAGGGCCGGAGTCGAGGCAGAGGCAGTGGCCGGGTCGGTCCCCGTCATGTCGTCGACGGCAAGGATCTCGTCGAGGGCGTCAACGAGGTGCTGAGGTAGCGGCGACGGCTGTCGAGGGTGTCGGAAGCCCTCTGGACTGTACCGGCATTGGCCCGGTACAGCGGTGGCGGTGAAGAGGGACGGCGTGGCGGCGGCGATGGGGAATCCCGTCACTGGCTGCGCCCTCCTTTGGATCGGGTAGGGTCCTGTGGGGTGGTTGAGCGGCTCAGGTCAACCTCGTGATTCAAGCCGCCGGCTCCACCCCTCCTTTTATTTGGCGTAGGGTGACGGGGGCCCACCAACCAGAGGAGGGTTGGGGCGCCCCCGATCAGGGCGCGATCTGGGAGTTGGGCCGTTAGGTCCAATGTGGAGATCTACTAACATTCTCCCCCTAGATCTCATCCATCATCACTTTACATTATCCAATTCATCACGGATTTATACATAGAGCATGTTTTATCGTCACAACTAAAATGCCGATAGATTCAACAGCTACTATACACATCCCCGTTCAGAAATAGATACTTTTCTTTGGGCCCTAAGTCCAGAATCATAAGACTTCCCTTAACTCCATGCCGGCTACGTGTTCCTTGAACACGCTGGGCGGTAGGCCTTTCGTGGGCAGGTGTGGCACTACATTTGTGCATGTTGAATTTCTTCAACATCTTTTCTATATATGTCTTTTGAGACAGTTCCAATGCATACTTTCTTCTATCTCGGTGAATCTCAATGTCCAAAACATATGATGCTTCACCAAGATCTTTCATGTCAAAGTTTGAGGACAAAAATTTCTTTGTTTCTTATAGTAGGCTGATATCACTACTGGCCAGTAGAATATCATCCACATATAAAACTAGGAAAATAAATTTTCTATTCTTAAACTTTATATAAATGCAATTATCCTTAATATTTGCTTCAAATCCATATTTCTTTATTGTTCCATCAAGCTTCAAGTACCACTGTCTTGAAGCTTGCTTTAATCCATAAATGGATCTCCTTAAACGACATCTCATCTTTTCTTTTCCTTCCATGACAAAACCTTTCGGTTGTGCCATGTAAACTCTTTCTTCTAAATCCCCATTTAGAAATGTCATTTTTACATCCATCTGATGTAATTCTAAGTCGTAATATGCCACTAGTGCCATTATAATTCTGAAAGAATCTTTACAAGAGACTGGAGAAAATGTCTCGTTGTAATCGATTCCTTCTCTTTGCGTAAAGCCTTTTGCCACAAGACGTGCCTTAAACTTTTCTATATTCCCTCTAGAGTCATATTTAATCTTATAGACCCATTTGCAGCCTACTGTTTTGGCTCCTTTAGAAATTTCTTCTAGCTCCCAAACTTCATTGAGACTCATTGAATTCATTTCATCTTCCATGACCTCCAACCATTTAGATGAGTGGACACTACTCATGGCTTCTTCATATGAGGTGGGTCATCCTCCATATGATATTCTTCTGTGTTATACAGTTCATAGTCAGCTGGTATTGCTGACCTTCTAGCTCTTTGAGACCTTCTAGGGGCCTCTTCATTTGGCATAATATCTGATTGAGGCTCTTGTGGAGCCTGCTCTTCTGGCACATTATCTGTTTGAGGCTGCTCCCCCATATCTGTGGCATCATTATCTATCGGATCCTGACGAGCAGGTTCCTCTCGTACCATAGATGGTGTGACAACAGGTGCTGGCACTGCAACGCCAGACATCACAGGCGCAACATCAACAGGTAGTGAGAAGAAAGGTTCTTGACTCATAAAATCGGGTACATGTACTCGCTTCTCCTCAAGATCAATCTCTCGAGCCACCATGTTCCTCCTTATCATTTCGTCTTCAAAAAAGACGGCATGTTTTGTTTCTACAAACTTCGTATATCTATCTGAGCAGTAGAAACGATAACCTTTGGACTTTTCTGGGTAGCCAATAAAATGGCAACTCACTGTCTTGGGATCCAATTTCCCAAGGCTTGGATTAAATATCTTAGCCTCTGCAGAACTCCCCCAAATACGGAGGTGTGCTAGCGAAGGCACTCGTCCAGTCCATAATTCATACGGTGTTTTGGGCACCGATTTACTTGAAACTCTGTTAAGAATATAAATAGCGGTTTTTAAAGCTCTATCCATAAACTTACTGGTAGTGTGGAGTAGCTCATCATGCTATGCACCATATCCATCAAGGTACGGTTACGCCTTTCTGCTACTCCATTCTGTTGTGGTTCGCCCGGTGTAGAATACTGGGCGACTATACCATTTTCTTGTAGGAACCTAGCAAAAGGTCCTGGGACTTGTCCATAAGGCGTATGCCGCCCGTAGTACTCCCCCCACGATCGGATCTTACGACTTTAATCTTTAAATCATGTTGATTTTCTACTTCTGCTTTAAATATCTTGAATTTATCCAATGCTTCTGATCTTTCTTTGATTGGATAAATATAACCATATCGGGAGTGATCGTCTGTGAATGTTATAAAGGAGTCATAACCATCCACACTCTTGATAGGAAAAGGACCACAAATATCCGTATGGATGATCTCTAATATTCTTGTGCTTCTTTTGGCGTCTTTCTTAATCTTTTTAACATATTTGCCTTTAATGCAATCAATGCATTTCTCTAAGTCTGTGAACTCCAATGGAGGAAGAATGTCATTCTTTACAAGTCTCTCAATTCTCCCCCTCGAAATATGGCCTAAATGACAATGCCATAATTTCGATGAGACGCTTGGAGTTCTCTTTCTTTTCTTGTTAACTTTAATCGACGAGAACATAGAAACATTCATATCATGCTTATTATCATCATTCACATCATGTATCGCATTCATATTATCATCAAGTGATAACAAATAAAGCTTATCTTGTAAAGACGCAAAACCAATGCATTCATTATTGAATAAGAGTTCACATTTGCCATTACCAAAATAACAATCATAACCATCAAAATCAAGACGTGATACACTTATTAAGTTTCTTTGTAACGAAGGTACATAAAAGACATCATGGAGACTAAGAACAAAGTCATCTCTAAGCTCTAGGTGGAGATCCCCTACAGCTTCAACTTTGGCTTCTACTCCATTAGCCACTCTTATCGAACATTCGCCTCTTTCCGTGGTCCTCGTCGTACTGAACCCCTGTAAACAATTTGCAACATGAATAGTCGCTCCTAAATCAATCCACCATGTGGATCTAGAATAATTAACATATAAAGATTCATTTACAAAAGTAATCATGTTCTCAACATTTCTCTTCATGAACAGCTTCAGCCAGTCAGGACAATTCTTCTTGTAGTGTCCTTTCTTGCCGCAGTGCATGCATGTGTCCTTGACCACTACAACCTGTCCTTCCTGAGGCCTATGCTGCTGCTTGCCCATAGGCTTAGAGTAGAAGACCGGTTTCTTTTGTTGTTGCTGCTGCTGCTTGCCCTTGTTCTTGTTATCTTTTACATAGTAGACAGAACCACCATATTTAGCCTTGAACCTATCCTCCTCTTGAACACTGTTGGTAATAAACTGCTCAAAGGTCCACTTATCTGGGTTCATGTTGTAGTTTGAGACAAAATTCTCAAACTCATCTGGTAGAGACAGCAACACAAAATGAACCAGGAGGTCTTCATCAATCTTTAGATTTACAGTCTTTAGCTTTTCGGCTAAGCTGTTCATCTTCAGAATATGATCTCTTATACTACCACTAGTGTACTTTTCATTCATCAGTTGTCTTATCATCTGGGTGACATAAGTCTTGGAAGACCCAGTAAACTGGTTCTCCACCCTCTGTAGAAAACTCTTTACTATGTCTTCATTCTGGATTGAGCCTATGATAGCAGGCTCAATCGTGTTCTTGACAAGTGCCAAGCACTTCTTGTTGTCAAGAACCCATTGTCTGTGCTCGCGTTGAAAACGAGCTACATTGGAAGCATTATCCAGCTGTCTTTGGTGCCAAGCAGCATCCATTCTTCTGCGCCCCTGACAAGGTCAGGGGACTCTGTTGGACACGGGGTAGTCACTACCCAGTCCATCTCGCCCATGACAAAAACAAGATCAACGTTTCTCCTCCATTCTCCGTAATTGTCCCTTTTAGGATTGAGATCTAGGGAAGAAAGGCCACCATAGTTGCTCCTAAAATTAACCATGAAAAGTGAGAACAAAAATAACACATAAAAATCTACCATATATGCATTAAACCTACATCATCATTGGGTAGAAAATAGGCATAATACATAAACCCTCATAAATATAGCATTGCAATTAACAACGTTGGTCAAAAAATTACAATGACATATACTCTGAAAATTAATGCTCCTAAAATTAAATTATCATGTTGGTTCGAAATTTAATTTTAGAAAACATCAATTTTAACAATAATCATGAATTCTATAAACTTGCAGCGGAAATATTACATAAAACATGCATGAACAGTAGCATAATAATTTTAATTTACTCTCTATAATTATTATCTTATTGGTTCAAAAATTACAGAGGTAAATTCTATAAAATTCATTCAATTCTGTTCATAATTTACCTAAAAAAATAGTCAAAACTAATTGAAAAGTGCTACTCTATAAAACTCAGTGAATTTTGCCTGAAAGTCGGCCCAAACTCTCTTTGCGCGCGCCCATACACGCGCGATCATTTTTGGCCCATCACGGCTCGTGAAAACTGGCGGCCTGGCCCGGCTCAGACACACGCGCATGCTACTGCTCTTCACAGCAATTCAGCCCAGCCCGCGGCCGCTCGGCCTCGCTGGCTGTGACACCCGCGCGTAGTGGCCCACGGTTCAGCAGCGTATGCTTGGGCCGCCATTTTGGCCCAGCCGAGACACCGCGCTCCCGCCCTCATCCATCTCGGCCGTCCGTCAAGATCGACGGCTGAGCGATCATTTCGCTCAAGCAAAACCCAGGCGCAGCTCCGTTTCCAGAACCCTAGCCCCCATTCGATCCTTTCTTTCCCCCACTCCTCTCTCTTGGCGTGCGGCGGCGAACTGGTGACCCCCGTCGGCGAGGCCGGCCCAAAACATTGGTGTGCCGAAAAAGGAGGAGGAAGGCATGCGACGCCGCCGCGAGGGCTTTTGCCGGCGCGCGCGTTCGCCCTAGAGCGAGCGCGCCGCCGTCAAGTGTCCTTGCAACCGGCGCCTGTTATCTTCCGCGTCGGTGACACGGCGGTGGTCATGGCAATGGGGTGTGAAAATAGGTGTGAACCCAAATTCTCAACCTCGCCGCTTTCTGTTCATTTCTGTAACCCTAACCCTAGGGTTAGGGTTTGGGGTTCAGGTGTGGCATCTCTTTCCCGATCTGAAATCGAGTCTTTCGATCTACCTCAAACTAGATCTAGCGCTAGGTAGGCTCTGGTACCATTGTTAGACTCCTACTCTGATGACTAGGCCAGGTTCTAGAGAGGATCCTTAAACGATGCAAAGGGTTCTGGTACTGGATCAATACGGAGAGGCGAGAGAGATGAGCAATACCTAGATTCTGCGGTAGCGGAGCGGGGGCCGTCGCGGGAAGGGCCGGAGTCGAGGCAGAGGCAGCGGCCGGGTCGGTCCCCGTCATGTCGTCGACGGCGAGGATCTCGTCGAGGGCGTCGACGAGGTGCTGAGGTAGCGGCAACGGCTGTCGAGGGTGTCGGAAGCCCTCTGGTCTGTACTGGCACTGGCCCGGTACAACGGCGGTGCTGAAGAGGGACGACGTGGCGACGGTGATGGGGAATCTTGTCACTGGCTGCGCCCTCCTTTGGATCGGGTAGGGTTCTGTAAGGTGGCTGTGCGGCTCAGGTCAACCTCATGATCCGAGCCGCCGGCTCCACCCCTCCTTTTATTTGGCGTAGGGTGACGGGAGCCCACCAACCAGAGGAGGGTTGGGGCGCCCCCGATCAGGGCGTGATATGGGAGTTGGGCCGTTGGGTCCAACGTGGAGATCTACTAACACGACGACGATGCAGCTGTCGACCGGGCGCTTCTTGGTGGGCTCTGGCAGATGGCGGTCTTGGCAATGGCAAGCTTACTCACTGACTTTTTTTTTTTTGAAAGTAGCTTTGCCTGCTTCTATAGAAAGCCGTTTCAGAATACAAACATTGTGTTGGGAACTCTAGCTTACAAGTTTCAGGCATCTTCTTATGCCAAGTCACTGAATGCACAAGCTATTACATCCTCCTACCAGAACAGATAAGAAACTAGAATAGTAGTGTCACTACATGAAGTTTTCTTCTGGTATATTACAGCCTCTCCTTCTTGCAAAATTACTATGCCACTTCTTCATTTCGTCCAGTCTTGTCTCAAGCTTTTCCCGCAGTCGCCCATGCAGCAAGATTCTCCATTTCTGCGTATGCATGAAAATTTTGTGTAAAGTGTCAGCTGGCTCCCTTTGGAATTTCCTCTGTATCATCATTAGATTTCTCTCTTTCCAAATCACCCACATAATAATAGCATAGAAAAAAAGATTATGATCATATTCAGCACCCCCCCCCCTGGGAAGCCAATCGGCCAACCAATGAGTTGCTGATCTAGGTATGTTGTCCCACCCCATCATCTCTTTGAGACAGTTCCAGATGTAAGAAGCCAGTTTGCAGTTAAAGAGAATGTGATCAGTTGTCTCTATTTTGTTACACAGGATGCATCTTCCCTCACCCTTCCACCTTTTCTTTTTCAGTTGTTCACCTGACTGAATTCGGTTATGCATCACCAACCATTTAAATACTTTAACCTTCATAGGCAGTTTACTCCTCCATAATTTCTCCATTCTCTAGTTTTTTACCCCCCTGGAGATTATTTCTCTATAAAGAGATTTGGTTGTGTACACTCTACCATTGTCAAGCATCCAAATCACGCTGTCCCTATTGCTGTTCAACTTTATATTTGCTAGGTCTTGCATTAGAGCACCCCATTCTTCCAAGTCTTGGCTGCTGAGGTTTCTTCTCATGTTAACCTCCCATTGTTGATCTTTCCATACGCAACTTACTGTTGCCTCCTTGTCGCTACGAATGTTGTACAATCTGGGATAAGCTAACCGAAGGGGAATGTCTTTTAACCAGACATCATCCCAAAACAAAGTATCCTGTCTGTTATTTACCCCCCCCCCCCCCCCCCCCCCCCCCCCGCCTATATCTCTGCTTTACTTTGTGTAGGCTTTTCCAGAATTGTGATCCTCCCTCTACCCTAGCCTTAAAGAAAGTTTTGTTCGCCATATATTTCTTTCTCAGCAAAGTGTTTACTCTATCTTCTGGGTCATTTTGTTGAATCCTCCAGATCCATTTTCCTAGCAGCACTTCATTCATCATCCTTGTGTTGATTATCCCCAACCCCCCATATTCCTTTGGTAGGCAGACATTGTCCTATTTCATCATATGGTACTTCGCTTTATTTTCGTCCCCCCTCCAGAAGAATCTTGCCCTTATGGTGTCCATTTTTTGATGTACTATCTCTTGTAAATCATACATTCCCATGGTGTAGATTGGAAGGCTGCTCAATGAAGTGTTTGTGAGAATGGTTCTCCAACCTGATGACATATTCTTGCCTTTCCAAGGTTGCAGTTTTTTCCTCATTTTGTTTGGAACAGGTTCAAAAGAATTAGCTCCGAGATGCTGGTTGCTGATCGGTAGTCCCAGGTATTGCATCGGTAGCTCCCCTATCTTGTAGTTTAGCATGCTTGCCACCCTTTGTTGGTCATTATCATCGCCCCCTATGACCATAACTTCACTTTTGTGATAATTTATTTTTAGTCCCGACATTCATTCGAAACAGTACAGTAGCATCTTCATTGCTTTGATTGATTGGTCTTCGTATTGCATCATAAGCACCGTGTCATCTGCATATTGCAGGTGGGTCATCCCCCCTTCCACCAGGTGCGGTATCACTCCTTTCACATGACCTTTGCTTTTTGCTTTGTCAAGCATGTGGGCCAACGCATCTGCCGCCAAGTTGAACAGAATTGGGGATAATGGATCCCCCTGCCGAAGTCCCCTACGTGTTTAGAAATATGGTCCGTTTTTCCCATTTATGTTAATGCAGACTCTCCCTCCTCTTACTGACTGCATCACCCATTTGACAAATTTCTCCTCAAAACCTTTCTTGTACATCATGTCCTCCACAAAGTCCCAATTTATGCGGTCATATGCTTTTTCAAAGTCTATTTTCATCACCACCCCCTTCTGTTTCTTCCTCTTTAACTCATGCAACGTTTCATGAAGTATGACTGCCCCGTCCAGAATGTATCTGCCTTCAATAAACGCCGTTTGACTTCTGCTAATTACTTTGTCTGCAAGTTCTATTCGTCTGATCATTAGCAATCTTGTGAATATCTTAAAGCTCACGTTGAGTAGGCAAATAGGTCTGTACTGCTTCACATTATTCGCCTCCTTGGTCTTAGGAATCAGTGTGATCACCCCATAGTTCAACCGTGTTAAGTCCATCTCCCCCTTACAAAAATCATGCATCATGTCCATAAACTCCACTTTGATTATTGACCAGCAGCTTTTATAGAAGCTTACTCCAAAACCGTCTGGTCCTGGTGCTGTGTTCTCTTTCATGCCATTAATTACCCTACAGACTTCTTCCTCCGTAATCAGTTTTGTTAGTTCTGAATTATCTTCTAAAGTCAGCTTTTGCTCTTGTGTCCAAGCTTCGTTATTTAGTGATACACCTTTATTCTCCTCCTTCCCAAATAGTTGTTTGTAGAAACTATAAATATGTTCTTGAATAGCCGTTGGATCTCTGATTTTGACCCCCTCATTCTTAATTGAGAGAATCTTCTTCTTTCTATTCCTGCCAGTTGCAGTCGTGGAAAAATTCTGAGTTTGTGCCCCCCTTCAAAGTCTAGGTGTCTCCCCCTCTTTGTTGCCAATAAATTTCCTCTCTGGCATGTACTTGCTCGAGTTGTTCTTCAAGTTTGTACCTGTTTTTCCATTCTTCTTCTACTAAACTTCTTGTCTCAACTTGCCTATCTATCTTGTCTATTTCGAATAATAAGTCCATCTTCTTTTTCTTGTATTCCCTCCTCAAGTTGTTTCCCCACCCTTTGAGGTATTGTCTTAATGAGCTCAGACAAGCGTGCCACTTGTCTACTGAGAATGCCCCTTGTGGTGCTCTATTACACGTCGACTGCCACCTTTTGTGCACTTGCTCCTTAAATCCCTCTTGTTCCAGCCAGTCTTTTTCAAAATAAAACTGACTCTCCCCCTTGATTCTTACCTCCCCTGTATCAATAACAAGAGGCGTATGGTCCGAGCCAACCCTTGTTAGGCCATGAACTGTACACTGAGGATATTTGTTCTCCCACTCTGTCGACACTAGCACTCTGTCTATGTTGCTGAAAATAGGGTTATTATGTTTGTTTGTCCAAGTATACTTGCATCCACTCTTCTTAATTTCCACCAGGTCATTCTGCTCTATAAAGTTGTTAAATAGTTGCATTAATCTACTGTCTCCTTGTTCTGTACTTTTGTCAGCCACTTCCCTTATGAGATTATAGTCTCCCCCAATCAAGATTGGTAAATTGTTGCCTGAGCAAATCTCCCCCAGTTCTGCTAAGAACTCTCCTGATCTCCCATGATCAGCAGGGCCATAAACCACAATCATCTTCCATCTGAAGTTACTTAGTCTATTTCTGATAGTTGCCCCCACATGAAATTCGCCGTCATGCCAATCCTCCACTTCCAAGATATCGGATTTCACCCCCATCGAAATTCCACCCGAGTGACCCTTAGCAGCAACCCATCTCCACTCAAATTGAGCCCCCTGTGCAAGGTCTTGCAATTGTTTATCTGTGAAATCAGTTTTTATTGTCTCTTGCAGCCTAACAAATTCGACTCTCTCTTGGCATATGTAGTCCTTTAGCTGTTTAACCCTGGCATCTCCCCCCATTCCTCTTATGTTCCACAACAGAAATCTTGAGGTGTCTTCCTCCACCAATTAACTCAGCCTATGCAGTTCTCTTTCGGTTCTGTTTTTTTGACTTGTTTTGCTCTTTTTCTTCACCCCTTTGTGTGTCTCTGCTATCTTCCCTTTGTATCCCCTGCTCTCATTGTCAATACATTCTAAAGCCAGATTTTCATCAGAAAGAATATTAGAATTAATAATCAAAAGGTCTTGGTGAGATTTATAATTAGCCTCTATGATGGCCGCCCTAAGATTTTCTTCAGCTAGCATAGCATCAAGAATAGTGTTCTCCCCCAGCCCCTCCTTTAAGTTGAAGCAAACATCACAGTCTAAGGCTAGTTGCTCTAGTTCAGTTTTGTCACTGCTATTCAGGATGTTAAAAGCATTATGGTTTGAATCAGAATCCGTACCTGAGTCTGTTAGGTTTGTGTGCTTGAGCCGCTTCTACACTTTTTCTGCAATGGTCTCCCCCATTTCCTTGATGCATGAGCTTTGTCTGGAATTGATGATTGGTCCTCTTTTTCTGATGGCCACTTTCTTTTTCCTCATGACCTTTTGTGTCTTCCACCCTGCTTCAGTTTCATTGTTCGTCACCATCTGCATTTCTCTTTCTGGTTGCTCCCCCTTCTTTATCTGGCTATCTCTGTCATCAGGTTTGTTATCTCCCAACCCCTTGTGCTCCTCACTATGGTTGATTAACAACTTCGAGCACTTCTGCAAATGTTCTGGCTCCGACCACAGTGAGCACTTATGCATCGAAATTGTGCCTTCCTCTCTCATCTTTAGTTCTGGCCATCTGGTCTTTGCCATCCAAATTACGCCATTGGTTGCGTGTACCCTGTAGTGATCCTTTGGCTGTGTTTCTTCCTCATCTTCAGTAGTGTTCGATGTATCTTAGTACTGATCTATTGGCGCCATGATGTTTATTGGTACTGCAGATACTGGTTCAGAAGATTCTTTGCCTCCAAGCTGTTTCTTCTTGTGCTTTGGTTCAGTTGATGAGCTCGGCTCTTATCTGTCCTCCTCCCCATCTTTGTCATACTGCTTTTGATATCTCTCCCATTCAGATTCTGTGAAGCTATTGTTATCTCCGTCTCCTTCCTCTGGGTCTCTCTTCCTGTCAGGTTTATCATCATTGTCATCGTCAGGCTTGTCCTCAGGCTTCTTATTCTTGTAGTCCTCTGACATCACCCTGATTTCATGGCCAACTTTCTCAATAAATATCTCAATGTAGCCTCTCAGGTTGGTCACATCTCTGCAGTTGAGGCGTACGCGAACAGGTCCTGTTTTTTTTAGTGAAAGCTCGTCAACTGCCACTACCTCCCCAACCAGTTGTGCTATCAGTTTCACCCCCTCTACCGATCTGGCCTCACTTGGTACATTGTACATTTTCACCCAGCCAGTTTGTAAGACTGAAGACACATCTGCACTTATGTTAGATTTTGATATCTTAACCTTTATATCCTTCACTGCGAGTTGCATTCCTTTTGATAGTGTGTCCAGTATGATCTTGTTAGGGAACGAAACCAGAAATTCATGCTCTGCTATCTTCTTGGCCTTCCATTTCCAGGAACTATCAATGTAGTCACGTAATTCCTCCTCCAACTTGGCCTCATCTGCTTTCCCACTAACCACCTGGATTAACCCGGTTAAAGCATCTGAGTTCTGCCTCTGGATTTCTGGTATCTTGAGACTAGAAACCTTGTCCTAGAACCCCAAACCCAAACATTTCCATGGTAATCCCTTTGTTGTCTGGGCAGTGAGTTGAGATATGACCTGATTTCTTGCATCTATAGCAGTAAGGCTCGTTGGTGCATGTTGCTTGATGATGACCTTCCTGCAGACACCAGAAACATCTCCCCTTATCCTCAGGCCTTGCCCCTCCTGCTTTCCTCTCTTCCTCCTCCCTTGTTTTGTTGCTCATACTGGAACCCACCTCCTCTGTCATTGGCTACTCTTCCTCCAGTGTTCTTGATCTCTCCCCCTGTTTTCTGTGACATATTGGGTTGGCGCTGCTCAATTGCCCTTCTCTTCGCCTGCTCATCTGCTCTAATAGCTCTCTCCACCTCCTCTGCCTGTCTTCTTTCAGCCCAAGCTCTATTAAGCCTCTCTCTGGCACGTTGTTCCTCCCTCAGATCTTATACCGCTGTAGGTGAATCTCTCATCTCTTCCCTCACCCCTTGCTGGTCCATGTTCTTGCCTGTAACTCTGTTCCATATCTCGATCCCCATGGAACTCAGCATCAAATCTCCTCTTCGATAGCCCTCCCCCTCCCTCCCGTCTTCCCTGTCGCTGAAAATCTCTTGATATCTTTGCCTTCAGCGCTAGCTCTCGTAGGGACTTGTTGGATCTGGTGATGGTAATTTGTCTCGCCTTCCACCCCTCTCTCCTTATTTCTGAAACCCTAGCCGGATACTCATCACCCCCAATTTCTGCATCCTTTCTTAACCAGACCCATCGTGTTTTGGGCTCTTCGCGCCAGGAATGCGCATACAAGTCTTCTATGTTTCTGCCAAACGGGCCTAGAAACCTCGGCCCATCTGCTCTCTCGCATGCCTCTGACCTTTGGGTCCCTGCCACAGTCTTCTCCTCCTTTTGATTTCTATCGTGTTCTTCCTGATCTTCCTTATCAGGGACTGTTGGAATTTAAGACATGGCTTCCTCCAAATTCCACACAGCTATGTCCAACTCATTCAAGTCCTCTAGATCAGGCTGTTGTGTAGGTTCCTCAATTGGCTCATCTCCTCCGTTTATCTTCCTAAATCGTGACCCGAGGAGTGGCTGCTGAAATAGGAGTTGCTTGATTTCCATTGCCAATTTCTTCCTCTCTTCCTCCATCATCCATCGAGGTTTCAATCCTCGCCTCTCCCTTTCCCTTTCCTCCTCCGCTCGCAGATTTGGCACGCTCATTCTAGCCATGTCGTGCCTCTCTAAAGGTTTATCCGCTGAAAATGTCCTTCGTCCCTGAAAAGGTCCCATCACCAAAAAGGAAATTACCTGACGACGAAGCAGCGAAGGCGTTGTCGAGGGCAAAGCCAAACTCGTTGGATGCGCGGGCGGCGGCAGAGCACGGTGGGCTCAACCCGAGTTTCCTCTCCCAAGGACACGTCGATGGCAAGTTGCGTCCACTGAAACCTGTCATAATGAGCTTCCCATATAAGATGAAGCTTCGCTTACTCACTGACTCCCTGTTTTGTGACGACTTGGGTAGCTCTGGGAGTGAGGGCACTGTTCTTCCTGGGATGCTCTTCAATGATGATTTGGATGGGATGCTCGTCAGCACAGATCTTGGCGGGATCCTCTTCGATGCAGCTCTCGATGGAATGCTCGATCTCGGCGGAATGCTACTCGATGCAGATTTTAAAGTCATTAGAGCTTTTAGCGGGATGCTCTTGGATGTAGTGCTTGACGTGGTGATGTTCTGTGCAGCAGCTGTCGGCGGGATGCTCTTGGCCGTTGCTCATCGATGCAGCAACTTTCGATAGGATGCCCTTTGGCGTGCACTACTCGACTCTCTGCTTGCTCTGCGACAGGGCCGCCTCCTCACGAAGCGGCTTGCCTCCCAGAGGCGTTGCGCCGGCACGATCCTTGATCGCGCAGAGGGCATTGATGTCAATTCCCATCTTGCCATCATCCCCACCAACACCACAGGGGCGCCTGTGCCTGGTCCCGTTCACGACAGAAACAATGGGATCAACCACGAGAATCACCTCTTCATGCGGGGAACGTACGGGAGGAAGACGGGAAAGATGCAGGTGGTTGACGCCGTTCTTCTCTGCCGATGACTTCACCTCCCCTCACGCAGCCACGCCGGCATCTTTCGCCCCCGCGCGGTGGCGCTTCGTCGGTGGCTCGTCGTCGCGAAGGGACCTAGGCCGCTCCAGATCCTTCGTGGTGGAAATGGCAGCGGCGGCAGGGTTGGTGGAGCTCCTGATACGGGTGGGGTCGAGGCGGCGGTGGGAGGCGCAGGCTGCACGAGAGGCGGCGATGGCTGCTACAGCCCCGCACGGCGGGAACAGGGAAGAAGGGAGCGCTGTCACGCCCATGGCCTCGGTGGAGCTTGATGCGAAAGGGGAATCGACGATTAGGGAAGTGGATCGTGAATCGAAGAGAAGGGGAAGGAAGAAGAAGGCGCGTAGAATTGGGGATGGCGGCTGCGGCAAGAAAATTAGGGTTTCCGTTACGGGGGGAGGAGTTCAATTTATAGCCTCGGCCGGCAGTTTAAGCTAAACACTCGGGTTACTGACGTGAGATCCACGCAAAGTTGGGATTACGCCAACTAAGCAACAACAAACCTTTCCATATTGCTATCTTGGATTGTTGATTCAGAAACCAAAATCCTTGCTGCCTGACTCTCTCAATTGCTGATCTCTACCATATCCGAGTTGAGTATTATCAATGTTGTTTATTCTGTTAATTTTTTGATGAAACTGGAGGGGAAAGCTCCCCTATAGATTATAATATATTAAAAAAGAGAAATTTATACTACATAGCCACTAAAGGGTAAAGGAAAACAAAACAAAAAAAGACAAGTAAACTAGATTTTTGAGTTTAGTCATTCTTGCAGCTGGTCCTTATGCTTTGCCCTTGCCTGATGGATAATCATGGACAATTCATGGAAGAACTTCTGCCTACAATGCTCCACAGTTGGATCTTTCTTATTAAAAAGCCACTCATTCCTAGTAGTCCAAATGCACCAGCACATGAGAATAGTCACATCCATGTAGAAAGGTACTACCAATCTCCTTTTAAGTGATTTCACTATCTGATATACTCTCAAATGTTGAGGTATTATTAAGCCAATGGATGCCCAGCAAGCTTTGGCAAAATTGCACTTTATGAAGTGGTGCTTGAGAGTTTCTTCCTTCTGTAGGATGCACATTTGACATGTATATGAATCAATCACCATATGTTTTCTTCTCAAGAAACCCCTTGTATTGAGTCTATCTTTCAAAAATAGCCAGAAAAATACTTTATGTTTTGGTTGGCATGATGATCTCCACAGCCATCTAAAAATAGGGTGAACTGGCAGATGTCCCATTAATTGTTTATAAATTTTTAAAGAGGAGAAGATGCCATTACCCCATATGTAAAACCATGTATCAACCCCATCTTGTACTTGAAGGCCTTGCATCAGATTCTCTAATTGTTGTAATTGCTCATAAGCTTGTATAGATAGAGGAAGATTAAATAAGCTGTATAATTGTTCTGTATTCATGGCTTGCTCCATCGTGATGTTCTGCTTCTTGGCGAAAGAGTACAATTTAGGATTCCAATTTCGGGATACATGGTGCTCATCCATCATCCCACAGTAATATGCTTTTCCCATCACCAACATTCGGAGTGGCTAACCCTTTGTACTGATCTATTAACTTGACAATGGCACGCCACCAAAAGGATCCTTTTTTCTGCATGCCAGGTAGTTTTCCATTGCTATAGTAATTATCCCAGAGAAGTTTCACCCATGGCAAGTCCATTCTATTGTAAAATTTGTGCAAGTTCTTGAGTAGCAGTGCATCATTTTGTACAGTCAATTTCTGAATTCCTAAACCACCCTCACTTTTAGCCCTTGTCACCATTTTCCATGCAGCAAGAGGTGGTTTCTTAGCATTGATGTCTGACCCTCTCCATAACAAATGTTTTCGATATTAATCAATGAGCTTGATAATAGTTGCTGGTATCTTAATCGAGCACATACAAAAGGATGCCATAGCAGTATTCACTGTGTTAACCATTTCTAACTTACCGGCCATTGTTAAGAAGTTTGTACAACCAATCAATCTTCTTTCTATTCTTTGACCAACTGGCAGAAAATCTAGCACTGATGGCTTGGTGATTCCCATAGGCAGCCCTAAATAAGTGAAAGGCATCTTTCTTTCTTGGCAATTAAAGGTTGCTGATAGAATATCCATTTTTTCTTGACTTACATTGATCGGTATCATCATAGATTTATTGTAATTGACTTTGAGTCCTGTTGATGATGCAAAAGTATTTAGAAGAGCTTTGAGCACTATCAGCTGCCTTGGACAAGCTTCCATTATTAAAAGAGTATCATCGACATATTGTACTATTGGAAAGTCAACACCAGCGTTTAGAGGAATTGGAAGAGGTAGGAGACCCAGATCCTTTGCTCTATTCAATATGGATTGTAGCAGATTAGTAGCAAGCACAAAAAGGAGTGGTGATAGAGGATCCCCTTGACGAACTCCTCTTCTACGGTGAAAAGTCTTCCCTGGAACACCATTAAGTAAGATGCTTGAGGTGCCAGAATTCATAATATTGGAGACCCATCTGATCCATCTATCATCAAATCCCTTGAATTTTAAGATGTCAAGAATAACTTGATGCTCCACTTTATCAAAAGCTTTCTCAAAGTCCAGTTTAAGCAAGATGAGTTCTCTCTTTGATTTGTGACATATATGTAGATATTCAAAAGACCATGCTAGACAATCTTGGATACTTCTTGATTTGATAAAACCATATTGGTTTTGATGTATAGTACGTAGAATTACCACTTGTAATATGTTTACCATGAGCTTGGTGATGAGTTTAATAGAGGAGTTTAATAAAGATATTGGTCTATAATCATTCACTGTGCTTGGGTTATCCTTCTTGAGTATTAGAGTTATATATGAAACATTAATACTCCTTAAGCAAATCTCTCCTTAAAAAAAAAAGCATCACACAAGTCATAAAAATCCTGAGCAATAATTGGCCAACACTTCTTGAGAAAATCTCCATTGAAGCCATCCGGTCCTGGGTTTTTATTTGTTGGTAAGTCAGCTACCACCTTATCAATTTCTTCCTTAATATATTTGTTTATTCTGTTAATTATTCGATGTTTCAGTTACTTCAGCCTTGCACATGCATGACGATCACTTTCGCCAACTGAATCTGTAATACACATTTTTTTTCTTATCGATTTTTTTGTGTGCTGCTGCTGACCAGCATTTCTCAATTCATACATCAATTTCATACTTTTAATATATACTACTATAACTAGTAGTGATGCACGTGCGGCACGCATATACGAATTCTCCAAATTTGAATTTAACTTGGGACACATCAAATAACAAATATAAATGTGGTACATGAGATATCAGAATCTACCTACATAGATTGCGCCAATTGCAAATGAGAAAGTTAATTTTTTTCAACATCTTATATACATTATAACTCATCATGTTAGTGCCAACTTCTGTAGCCTCAAAAGTCACAGAAACTAATAACTATACCTGAGCGACACACACGTGTTGTGATTATGACTGGTGTTATTAAAATACAATTTACATGACACTCTTACACGATGTCAAACACAACTTCATTACAGTCTCAAAAATATATGAAAGATAAGACCTCACAAACTACAATTTTAAAAGTTTTTATTCTGCAACATTCAAAACAATAACAGAGCCACATTGATTTGGCAAAATAAGTAAACAACAAAATTGAGAAAGCCTTTCCTTGTTTCAAGAGTCTAGAACTGTGAATTATCTTTATTACAACATAATATCTAACATGTCATAATAACTCCCTCTAAAAATGTGACTTCAATAAATAATATCGATGCTAATAAAATTATAGCTGTATAAAAACATTTTAAAAAGTATTTCTTCCATCATTGTTTGCTTATGTTCTTTCAGCAAAAATTCTATCATCAGAGAAAAATGATGCATACATTCCACCAAACTGCTTCCTCCATCACCTGCTGCGCCAAAGCAAACAATATATTAGTGTTCAATTTGTGTCCACCTAGCATCTCAAACCAATAAAAAAATCACATATATTTTACAATTAAGTAGGACAATCATTAGTGAGCAGACTATCATATATCAACATAGTTGGTAAAAATATCATGTTTATCTTCAAATAATAGTTGGAAATGAATCACGTACCTTGATCAAGCCCTACCATTTAAAAACAAATTTGCTATATCATGGTCGAGCGTTTTTAGCCCTCTTAGCACTCGATTTTTTGTGCTACGGTAGCAAGCTGTCTTCTTCAAATCCGGTGGGTTTCTAAGCTCCGTTCCACTCTCCAGCGAGGTCTTTGATAGGTTAGGATGTTAGGGTTTGGGATTGTTGGGGTCTCCTCCATTGCCGGACATAGAAGGAACGTTGGGAGGAGAAGGCCGGCCCAACGTTGGAGGAGGTTGGTGGGGTGGGCGGTGAGGCAGCGAGGACGCCACCGGCCACGATGGTGGAGGAAGGAGGTCTGGCGGGGGTGGGGTGGGGGTGACCTTGGCGATGGCGGTGGTTGAGGCGGTGGGGGAGGGGTAGGAGGGAGGTGATTCGGCGGGTTAGGGTCTCGCTGGAGCTCAGCGCTGGCATGGCAGCAGCTGGGGCGAGAGAAGAACGAGCGGGCCATCGGGAGGAAGAAGAAGTGAGCTGGCCGTACGATGCGATAATCCTACGGTGCAAAATTCGAGTGTTGGCTGGCAAAAAAAATACTAGACCGTTGTATGGACGTCCCCTTTAGAGAAGACAGGAGAACACCTCAAGGTTCAACCACAAAAAGAATTAAATTGGTTTTGTGCACATGTGACACACACGTAAAATTATTCATCCATGCAGCATATACTAACATAAATATTTTGCTAAGAAACACACATCTAATTGTCTACAGTTTCTTATAGAAACTTTTTTCATAACAAGGCTATCATTTTATTTTTAATAATTATGAACCATAAAAAACAATGATAATATAATGTATACCTAGATCAAGGAGGACGGCTAGTGCATGGCATGGTGACACATTTTCATGTGAAAGCTTATATGCAAGTGCATGTATATTTATTCATCTATGTAATATATACTAACAATATTTTATAAAAAAGAATTGCATAAAAAATAGTTGAACATCCTTTCTCATAACCACTTTCTTAATAATATGAATTATGATAGTAAAATACACCTGCCGACTTTTAGAAAATAACAAACTATAGACAAATGTTGTCCTAATTCACGAGAGGGTGACGCACACTAACCTTGTTTCTATAATAAAACATATGTAGATTTCTTATGACTTTTTAAACAATAAATGTTAAAAAAATACAAAATTAACACACAAGCATTTGTTACTTTTGAGAATCACGTTTGACTATTTATCTTATTAAAATAATTATATAAATTCAAATAATTTATAATTATAATATATCTTATAATAAAATAATTAATATTTTTATAAATATCTTGAATAAGATGAATGATGCATCGCATGGTGACATATTTTCATGTGGAAGCTTAAATGCAAGCTTATATGCAAGTGCGTGCATGTTTATTCATCTATGCAATATATACTAACAATGTTTTTATAAAAATAGTTGAACATTCTTTCTCATAAACGCTTTCTTAATAATATGAATTATGATAGTAAAATACACCTGCCGGCTTTTAGAAAACAACAATCTATAGACAAATATTGTCCTAATTCACGTGAGGGTGACGCACACTAACCTTGTTTCTATAATAAAACATATATAGATTTTTTATGACTTTTTAAACAATAAATGTTAAAAAATACAAAATTAACACACAAGCATTTGTTACTTTTAAGAATCACGTTTGACTATTTATCTTATTAAAATAATTATATAAATTCAAATAACTCATAATTATAATATATCTTATAATAAAATAATTAATATTTTTATAAATATCTTGAATAAGATGAATGATGCATCGCATGGTGACATATTTTCATGTGGAAGTTTATATGCAAGTGCGTGCATGTTTATTCATCTATGCAACATATACTAACAATGTTTTTACAAAAATAGTTGAACATCCTTTCTCATAAACGCTTTCTTAATAATATGAATTATGATAGTACAATACACCTGCCGGCTTTTAGAAAACAACAATCTATAGACAAATGTTGCCCTAATTCACGAGAGGGTGACACACACTAACCTTGTTTCTATAATAAAACATATGTAGATTTTTTATGACTTTTAAACAACAAATGTTAAAAACACAAAATTAACACACAAGCATTTGTTACTTTTGAGAATTATGTTTGACTATTTATCTTATTAAAATAATTATATAAATTCAAATAATTCATAATTATAATATATCTTATAATAAAATAATTAATATTTTATAAATATCTTGAATAAGATGAATGATCAAATGTGCTTATCAAAAGTCAATAAATGCTTATATTTTAGGATGGAGGTAGTAGTATATTAAATATTTTTTTATATATATTGCTATGGACTTCAAAAAGTATTACAAACGATAGACACATATAAACTGGTTGGTAAAGTGTACATTTGCTTCAAATAAAACACCTGTAAGAATTTCTCAAATATGTAATGGTACAATCCGGTGCCTTTTTTAGTATAACATAAAACTGCACAGTCTATATGAGGATTTACATATTTGTAGTTGCAACGGACTCATCCGCACATGGGGAGCAATGGAGGCGGCAAGGAATCAGGATGCGGAGAAGACGAATCAATTTTATCTAGCAACAATGTGAATTACCATATTACCCTTTCGGCCTTAGGTGTAGGAGAGGTACTGTATATTTGCAGGAGAGGTACCATCGTTTTTGGCCGTTTGATCTAGCTATATCAGCGGTTAAGAAAAAAGTATCTCTGGTACTTGGTACCTAATGGAGCATTGGAAAAAAACTCATAAAAAATAGTCTATTTCAGATCATAGAACACAAATTTAGAAATCTAGGACTTGCTAATTTTCAGCTGCTTGAAAGTTGGAAAAACTTTCAGTCACCTCTTTAAGCCATTAGATCTAGATTCAATGGTTTATAATTATTATATAAATAATCCTATAAAAAAAATTAAAACATAAAGTAACAAATCATTGACTGAAAGCTTTCAGCTGATTGAAAGCTAGAAAATATGGTAGGAAAATCAATGAAATTAGAAGGAATGACAATTGAATCTGAGAAAAAACTTTTGTGAAAGCTCCCCTTTTAGGTGCTGTCATAGTATGGCAAGAGAGATCAGATTAGGAAGGAGAACCACCACGACACCAGCACCGGTGAAAATGTTATGCCCAACCAACTCCATAGCTTACTCAATTCACTATTCCTACAATGCAATATTTATTGTGGTATCTCGATCACTATGCCCTACCTTAGACTTTGGTTACTCGTTCAAAATCTTTGGTAAGCCTAGAAATCAGCATATATGAGCAAAATATCAGCTATCATGAAGCTACTCATCTAACATTCGAATTAAGCATCCAAGTATCCATTTGTCCTGAACTAATGCTTGACTATCATTGTGATTCTATAAGCAACCATCCAATGGAGTAAGCAGCAGAAATGTTGGAATAAGGTAATAGCAGAGTTAGTAGTATATATTTGTTACATGATGCTGAAATAATTACGAGAGAAAAATATAGTTCATAGCTGACTTTCTTACATAGCTTGAAATCATCACTTAAATTATTATCACATTTTCTTTTACAACATAATAGCAAGCTGTCTGATTTGTGCAAACAGAACGAATATGCTATTAAACATGCAATCCAAACACATGATTACCAAAGTCAGCTGTTTGATTATTAGGCATCTAAATTGATCAGTTTAGCTAGTTTGAATATTATACTATCTCATACAGTGAAAAGTCTTTGATTGATTCTGAACGCACCACAAGAACATGCCTCTGCATTAAGCATATGCTATACATAGGTATTATTTCAGTCTATACACTTACCTCCATCTTTAGAAGATCCCTGCAACTGCATGTCTAACCTCCCAAAACCCAAGCAGGCGTGAAATGAAGATACAATGACCCAAAAAAAATTTAGAAATGTACAGTATGTGAAACCCCTACTGTTAGATTTTATTACAAATAAAGGAAACAAGTAAACAATAGACAAAACAGTACAAGCACAACACTGTACAAGACCACGAAAGAAAGCAGGAAACTGCACAACAACACCCAAAGGGTAGAACTAAACAACAACACCTACTAAGAGGGAATCTGCCCAAAGAAGAAATTAGATGAGTAGTCTCCTATGTTCATTACTTATATACTCTTTTTAAGAACCAGGTACTTCATCTTGCTCGCTTTTAGTCGTTCAAGCCTTAAACCTCAGCATTTGGAGTCTTAATGCTTCTGATTGTCAGAGCCTAATTCATCTGCAAGCATGACATTTATCTGCGTTCAGACAAGTTGTGGGGGATCAGATCTCAAACAATGAATTCACTTTGTGCGAGATAAAGCTCCACGAGACAACGTTTCAATTCCATGCATTTAGAATGTCCTTCATACTACATACAAATATATTTGGAAAAATATATTGGAGAAGACAATATGCTTCACTAATAGGGCCTATAAATCAATGCAAAACAAAGCTGGAAAGATGGTCATTTCCTTATATCACTTTCAAAAACTATGTCCGAAAAGGAACCAAACTTTGCATGATTAAAAGAAAATCAGAAACATTCAGGCCTCAGTTATGCAGCCACTATATCGATCCATCAATAGGGTAGGATAGAATCAAACACATACATGCATTCTCCCCAAAAAATGAAATAATCTGGTTTATAAATAATTTAAACCGGAGAAAACATCATAATAGTAAACTTACTGACTATCTCAATGAAGGTGCTCCATGCTACTCATCGGATTACTAAGATTACAAAGGGTTCATTGCTGCCTTTTTGAAACAGTTCAATACTTTGCCTTAGCTGTAATTTTACCTCACATACCATATCAATTTAGTTAATTCACCATACATCAGAAAAAAATTCACCATATAAAGAATAAGCAAACAGAAACAGGTATAAGCAGCAGAACAGAGCTCAACGGTTGTAGAGAACGTGATTTGGAGCTCAAAGGTTGGAGAGAAAACAAGCCATGTCAATTTAGTTAATCATATTGTACTCATTTGGCTCCACACTCCTCATATTATAGATTAACCTGATTTTTAGAAAGAAAAAAAAGATGGTAGTAATCAACTATACAAGTTCTGTTTCTTGCATAGGGTTTGATCTGCTCCACAGTGTCTGGGGAAGAAAATTGATAATACTTAAAAATAGCAGAGCAGTAAATTAGGTTCTCATAAAAATAATCATTCAAGACCAAGAGGACATGACCAATAAATTCTCTGATGCAATGAACCAATGGATTAGGTACATATCATCAGTTTCTTTCCATCTCACCATCACTTATTTCAGCATATATTTTAATCTTTTAACCTTTTGGGACTCCAAATG
The DNA here is from genome assembly GCA_032690845.1 of Eleusine coracana subsp. coracana. Lineage (NCBI taxonomy): Eukaryota > Viridiplantae > Streptophyta > Magnoliopsida > Poales > Poaceae > Eleusine > Eleusine coracana. The sequence goes on from CM064434.1 coordinate 42,026,048, forward strand.
CATCATGCCACCAAAATTTTAATTCAGTATCTTCTTTCTATCTCACCATCACATGTGTAAATCTGGCATCACAAATTATCAAACTAATACACCTTATGAACTGAAAGCAGCATGGCAAAGGAGGCAGTCAACTGAGAATTCTAGTTGATGTCCACATAGATTAATTCTTTAACTCTATGACTGAAGTCTCTAAGAAGACAAGGGATACCAGCACCTGGTGGCTAGTATCTATGCGAAACGCTATCAGGCAAGCTAAGATTGATCTTTACACATGGAGGGAGGAACAAACCTTCAGCAGAACCAGCCTAGGGCAGAGACGCTCGTGTATGTTGTCAACTCCCGATCATGGAATAGATTTTAATGGACACAATGGCCATCTTGTCCCTCTCATCTGAATGCACAGTCAAAACTGAACCCCAAATCAAACTCAACAAACAGCCAACTCGCCAGAACAGTACAACCTAGGTGAAACCCAGAATCAAACACTCAAAAGAGAGTTCCACACAAAAGCAAATGACATACGTTAAGAAACCTTGTCACTGGATCATCCTACTTTGTATGCATTAAAAAGTAGGTGAAGGAGGTTTCCACACAGTTCTATTTTAGCAAGATGCGTGAGTTATAGTCATTCTCTATTTTTCTAAGATGTCTAACATATATATAATAACATGCACTTACTCAAACAAATATGATTACAAAATGATATCTAGCAGAGATGGATACAGAAGAAGCAAAATCAAATGTATATGGGTTTCACGTTTTTTTAGCATAGTTGGATGGGGATTTCCCTGGAGCATAATGATTTGTGTTTTTATGCCTGAACTTCCAGTTCCAGTATTATATCCTGCAGTTAAAGTGGTAGCTAGTAACGGTCTGCAAGAGTCATTGTACTGGAAGGCAACATTGCATTTCGTCTGTGTATTCTCAAAAATGGTATGCAAGAGTCATTGTAAAACTGTGCATGTTAACATCAGGCCCCAATGGATAGCAAAAATAGTAAGTTATAGAAAAGGAAAAATAATATATCTCTCACACATGGCATATAGGTCTCTACATGTGATGGCATCTCCAACAGCTAAAGCAAATGCCTAAAATTTGAGATGCTTTATCCTTACAATACAAAACTCAAAGAAAGGTACATGTCCACACCGTGCTTATTTTTTAACAGATCATTCACAGGCATTAGTTAGCGTTTTGGGCTAGAATTCAAATAGCTGATCTTTGTTAAGGACAACCAATACACTGTGTGGTATGTACACATCCCCGGATGTAATTCAATAATTGCAATTATTTTTGGCAGCACAAGGAAATAGGGCAGTTTGAAAAGACAAGTGTTAGTACCTGTATGATCCTGACAAATGCCTTCCTCTTTGGACAGCATAGGAGTAGAACCTGAACTTCCTTATGACCTACAAAACAACAGTATAAAAGTTACAAACAACAGTACAATGTTATATGTACAACATGACTGGAAAAGTAATCACATATCTCATCATCCATGTGAAGGTCACATGGAAACAACACTAATAGCTAACTGTGAGTCCTTAATCAACATTTTCATTGGAGGATCAATAAGCACACACTATTAGGCCCTATCTCTCTCAATCTCTCGTATGAACTTGTACAAACTCATATTAAAAATAATAAATTGTCAATTCTATGCTTCAAGAACAAAAAATAGCTAGGTGGACAGAATGCTACATACAAAATTAAGATGACCATATCATCATTTCTGTACAAGAAGGCTCAAAACCATATATCATTGACCAATTTTCATGGCTACGCAAGCACGAGCTTCTGCCATTCTGCACAACTTGGCTACAACCTGCGTTATGTTGTGTATTGTTGCAACTCGAGAGTGGTTTAAAGTAGTTCCAACTTTCAAGGTATGCAAAGTTGGAATTTAGCAAGCCTAGTAGATCAAGGTACAAGCACAAATCCACCCCTTGTGAAATTGATCTTCTATATTTCTGATTGATGAACACGCAGCATAGACCAATAGCCTCCCTGTGAAATTTATGCCCTGATGATCTAATTAACACAGTCCCCGTGTCAAAAACATGACGACCAAATATTGAGTTATCAATTAATTCAAATACCCAATCGGTAGCAAGGCCAATTGCCAAAATAGCATCCATAAGGAACCCCAACTCCAAAAGACCATTACTAATTGAAGGAACTCTAAAATAGCACTCATAAGTAGTGCACATGCTCCAAAACGCCAGTTTTCTTCTATTCTCTTTTTTCCCAGACCATTTTGCCCCTTCCTCCAAATCGAAAGGTCGGACGCGACGGGCCAGCAAAGCGCGGCGACGTGGTAGGGCCGAGCGGGGCCAACAGGCGGAGCAGCAGCGCGTTGGTGCGGCGGCGCAAGGTCGGACAGGGAGCAGCAACACGAGGATGCATTAGCGGGCGGATCAGCAGCGTGTCGACGCGGTCTTGGAGTGGCGGAGCGTGGCGCAAGGCTGGGCGAGGCCAGCGGGCGGAGCCGCAGCGCGGCGGCGCAGGTGGAGTGGCGGGGCAGAGCGCGGCGGGGCGGAGTAGCAGCATGCCTGGCTCGGCCCGAGAGGCAGGGCGGGGCAGCGGCGCCGTCAAGCTCGTCGGGCCTGCTCTATTTGGAGGAAGGGTAAAATAGTCCAAAAATTTTAATAGTGCTATTCTCTTCGTGGAAAGGAACTACTTCGGGGCTGCCCTGGCCATCTTTCTGTCCGCCCCCACCAGCAGCGACCAAGGGAACCAGCGTTGTCTCTACAGCCCTAAGATCAGCCCCTGCACCTTCTACGCGCTCAGGTAAAACTTCTGTGCAGGTACCAGCTAGTAGTGCCTCCTTTGTTGCTTCGACGGGGCGCACTACAGGGATTCAGTGCCACCGCTGCCATGGACTTGGTCATGTGCAGAAAGATTGTCCATGTAGGCGGGCATATGTGGCGACATACGATAGCGGTTACATGAGCACCTCCGATGTGGAGGATGAGGATGAGGAGGAGGACGTTGCTGCCACCAGCAGTGACCTCGTCCTTGGAGGCAGAGACATCACAGGATACATGAACATTATTATTCAGCGTGTCCTTAGCACACAAGTTCATCAGACCGAGATGATGCAGTGCCACAACTTGTTCCAGATTTTCTGTCATCAAGAACCGCCGAGCACGTGTCATCATTGATGGAGGGAGCTGCAATAACTTGGTGAGTTCTGATGTGGTCAGCAAACTTGCTTTGACCACACGCCCACATCCACATCCGTACTACATTCAGTGTTAAACGACTCTGGAAAAGCTAAGATAATACAAACTTGCAGAGTTCCTTTTTCCATTGGTTCTTATGTGGATTATGTTGATTGTGATGTCGTACCCATGCAAGCATGTTCAATTTTATTGGGTAAACCTTGGGAATTTGATAATGATATTGTACACCATGGTAGAAGTAGTAAGCAGACTTTTATGCATAAAGGAACTAAAATTACTTTGTTACCAATGACCCCTGTTGAAATTATACAAGCTGATTTAGAAAAAGCTGCTAGTTTGAAAAATAAAGGTCCTGAAATTCAACAACCTATTAATTCTAATTCTACACCTAGTAATGTTAATGATTCTTCAAGTTCTAAGGATGCTGGAATTAAATTAAAAGGTCGTTCATGTCTTGCAACAAAATCTGAGCTTGCTGAAATTTCTGATAATGATGATATTTGCTATGCTTTGATATGCAAACAAGCTTTGTTTTCGCTTGATGATTTTGCTTCTAGTGCTTTACCTCCTGCTGTCACTAACCTTTTGTAGGAGTACGAGGATGTGTTTCCAGCTGAGATACCCCCGGGATTGCCACCTTTGAGAGGGATTGAGCATCAAATTGATTTGATTCCGGGTGATACTTTGCCAAACCGTGCTGCTTATAGGACCAACCCTGAGGAGAGTAAGGAGATACAACGATAAGTTCAAGACCTTTTGGATCATGGGTATGTTCGTCAATCACTTAGTCCTTGTGCTGTTCCTACACTTTTAGTTCCTAAGAAAGATGGTACTTGATGTATATGTGTAGATTGTAGAGCCATTAATAATATTACTATTAGGTATCGTCATCCTATTCCTAGGCTAGATGACATGCTTGATGAGTTATGTGATGCTATAATTTTCACTAAAATTGATTTGCATAGTGGCTACCATCAAATTAGAATGAAACTTGGAGATGAATGAAAAATAGCTTTCAAAACCAAATTCGGATTATATGAGTGGTTTGTAATGCCTTTCGGTTTAACTAATGCACCTAGTACTTTCATGCGCTTGATGAATGAGGTTTTAAGAGATTTCATTGGCAAATTTATGGTAGTTTACTTTGATAATATCTTGATTTATAGCAAATCCATAGATGAACATATGAATCATTTGCATGCTGTTTTTGATGCTTTACGAGATGCACGTTTATTTGGTAACCGTGAGAAGTGCACCTTTTGCATGGATCGAGTCTCTTTTCTTGGCTATGTTGTGACTCCACAGGGAATTGAGGTGGATGAGGCGAAGATTGAAGCCATAAAGAACTGGCATGTACCAAATACTATCACACAGGTGAGGAGTTTTCTTGGTCTTGCAGGTTTCTACCGCCGCTTTGTCAAAGATTTCAGCACCATTGCTGCACCTTTGCATGAGTTGACAAAGAAGGGCGTTGATTTCCATTGGGGTAAGGTACATCATGAGTCTTTTGATGCTTTGAAGGATAAACTTACACATGCACCATTGCTGCAATTACCTAATTTTGATAAGATTTTTGAGCTTGAATGTGATGCTAGTGGTATAGGCATTGGTGGTGTTTTGATGCAAGATAGTAAACCTGTAGCATATTTTAGTGAGAAAATTACTGGGCCTATTTTGAATTACTCCACGTATGATAAGGAATTATGTGCACTTATACGTTGTTTAGAAACGTGGCATCATTATTTGTTGCCCAAAGAATTTGTTATTCATTCTGATCATGAATCACTTAAGTATATTCATTCTCAATGTAATTTGAACCATAGACATGCTAAATGGATTGAGTTTATTGTGTCTTTTCCTTACATTATTAAACATAAGAAAGGGAAGGATATTATAATCGCTGATGCTTTATCTAGGCGCTATACTTTATTGTCTCAACTTGATTGTAGAATTTTTGAACTAGAGGCAATTAAAGAACAATATGCTGCTGATGTTGATTTTAAGGATGTATTGCTGCATTGTAAAGAAGGTTGTGCATGGAATAAATTTGTGTTGAATGATGGATTCTTGTTTAGAGCTAACCGCCTATGCATTCCAGTTGGTTCCGTTCATCTTTTATTGTTACAGGAGGCGCATGGAGGTGGATTGATGGGTCATTTTGGTGCCAAAGAGATGGAGGATATTTTGGCCACACACTTCTTTTGGCCAAGGATGAGGAAAGATGTTGAGCGCTTTGTTGCTCGCTGCACTACATGTCAAAAAGCTAAGTCTCGCTTGAATCCACATGGTTTATACATGCCACTTCCTGTTCCTTCTATTCCTTGGGCGGATATTTCTATGGATTTTGTTTTAGGACTGCCTAGGACTAAGAGGGGGAGTGATAATATTTTTGTTGTTGTGTTCAAAAAAATTATACGTTTGCATGGTATGCCTTCTACTATTGTTTCAGATCGTGATGCAAAATTCTTGAGTCACTTTTGATGCACGCTTTGGAATAAGTTGGGTACAAAGTTGTTGTTTTCTACAACTTGTCATCCACAAACTGATGGACAAACTGAGGTGGTGAACCGCACTTTATGTACTATGTTGAGAGCTATTTTGAAGAAAAATTTGAAGCAATAGGAAGAATATTTGCCTCATATTGAGTTTGCATATAATCAGGCAACACATTCTACTATCAAGGTAAGTTCTTTCAAGGTAGTATATGGTTTTGATCCCCGTACTCTACTTGATATACTTCCTCTACCTATTCATGAGAGAGTTCATGTTGATGCTAAGGAGCGTGCTGAATTTATTTTGCAAATGCATGAGACCACTAGACTTAGCATTGAAAAGATGAATGACAAGTATAAAATTGCTGGTAGTAAAGGTAGAAAAGAAGTAAAACTTGATGTAGGAGATTTAGTATGGTTACACTTGAGAAAGGATAGATTTCGAGATTTGAGAAAGTCTAAATTAATGCCTAGAGTTGATGGCCCTTTCAAAATAATTGAGAAGATTAATGATAATGCATACAAACTTGAGTTGCCTCCCGAGTTTGGGGTTAGTCCTACTTTTAACATTTTAGATTTGAAACCATACTTGGGAGAAGAGGATGAGCTTGAGTCGAGGACTACTCCACTTCAAGAGGGGGAGGATGATGAGGACATCACTCCGAAGGATACATGCAACACTCCTCCAGTTCTGGACTTGCAAGATCCAATGACTAGAGCTCGTGCACGAAGACTAAATTTAGAGGTGAGCTCGTTCCTACGTTCTTCATCATATGTCACTTTTGAGAATGATTTGCTGCCTAATGATTATATTGTAATTAGGAACCATGGAGAGGACCAAGAGATGATGGGAGAAGGACTTCGAGACGTGGAGGACCAGCAAGGACGTGGAAGCCAAGGTGGAGGTCAATTGTTTGTGAGACCCTAACTTCGTGAGATTCATAATACATCTGCAATTGTTTTGCATTCTTCTTTGTTCTTGCTTGTGTTCTTGATTCGTAGGTAGGGATTAGCCTTCTCGGTGAGGTCAATCGTTTTAGGATGATTGATAACCAGAGGAGACGTCGTACTGCGATTGCGGGGTTTAGAACATGCTGTTCTGAAGCCGGATCGATTTGTGTGTCGCCCCCGACCAAATCAACATATCTAGAACCTTTCGGAAGATCGGGAACCCTTGTCCACATCATAGACGCATCTACATGATGGTGTCATGTGTGTTTCTTATGCACGCAACAACCATGTCTTTAGTAAGAAGATATATGCTCACTTCATGAGCATATATTCCTGAATGTTGGATTCGATCAATCCAATAGGACAATGTTTCCAAGTTCCAATGCTTCCAATGACGATTGTATGGCTCGAGGAATTAAGGTCCAACACTAGTCCCATATATCCACACTCTAAATGGTTTCATATATTCTCTCCTCATGAGAATCAAATTACTACCATGACAAAGATTGGAATTGACACATACTAACATCTTGTTAGCTATATGTGACTTTACACACCACATGATTATTCCAATTCATTCAACTGCGTCAAACGGCTCCGTCCATCGCAGTTAACAAGTGGACACTTGGCCTCATGCCAAGAAAATTTTTCATCTGCAATATTGGTATTGTTCTACACATACCAAACTCACCACCTAAAAGCATGCATCGAGAGCATTGAGGATCAACAAGAGGTATCATTATCCGTCAGTTTATATTACCTCAACTCTCTAAAAAAGACTCATTCATTGCTCGTATGCTTATACTTGAGGATTTTTCTAGGCATTAGGGGAAGAATACCATTAAGAATGCCAGGAATCTGAAAGAATGTCAAATACATTCACATTCAATCCTCATGTCCATGTAACAAGAATATGAACTTAATGTTCAGATTTCTTTTTATTTGCAATCATATAAAGAATGTCAAATAGTATGTCAAATGCATTTACTTATCATGAAGGTGTCATCACATCGGACTCCCTATGTCAGAAAGAGTGAAGGTACCTAATAAAAATCACTCAACTCCTGAATCAAGAGATGAGGGGAAGAAGTATGGCTATAAGGGATATATCTTCTTGCAAGCATCCTCAAGATGAGGGGGAGAATATCCTCTGTGACAGTAAATGTAAATCAACATTGAGTTGATTGACACCTTCTGGATATATATTTATTATCCAAAGCCTATGGATTTGAACATCCAAAAGACCAGCATTATGTATACACAACTTCAAGCGCTGAGTCATCGGAACATCCTTACTTTAGTGTTTAGGAAATATACGAGTTTAACAAGGATAACATTTCCACAAATTATGTTGGTTCCATTGAGTCAATAATTCAAAGACTACAAATTGTCGACATCTCCTCAAGATTACTTCACACCTCTGGATCAAGACCAAAACCCTAGCTAGGTAGAGTGCAACAACATTCAAATTGGTTGAACCAGAGGTTGTAATCAAGGAGAACTACTTCTGCCCGTATTAGGGAGTAATATCTCCCCTTCACAGTCTTCCTCATGGAAGCATAATGAAATATTCATTTCATTAGGTGGTGAATCGGTGAAGCTTGTAGCATAAGGGTTCATGCGAAGACCCAACATCAGTTATGATGTATGTGTTGAATTCTGTTCCTATATCTGTGATCATTTGGTAGATCAAAGAGTTGGATAGTTTCAGTCATACAAGTTTCAGTTGATGAACTTTGTACACTGAATCCAAATTCAAATCACAATACATATTGTATATATGATTTGAATCACTTCATGACTTGAGCAGTTAAGTTGTTTGTGGTACAACTGACTAAGTGAGTTCCTTTCACAGAAGTGTTACTGAAAGTATAATGATTGTGCATGTGTGTTTGTACTGAAATCCGAGTTCAATTTTATACCATCTCCAAACCATAAGCTGGAAAGCAAGCAATTATTTTATGACGGAAATTGAGATGAATGATTTGGTTATACCAAATCCAGCTTAAGTTGCTTTACAACTTGAACATATTCCTTTAAGAATATTCAGTCAACTAATATCTAATCGATATTGTATATCAATATCCAAATGATATTAGATAGTCATATTCAGCAAGTACTCATGGTCTTTCCATCCTGAAATATGAATCCAATTGCATTCGTACATCGGATAGAGAAACAAAAGGACACTGAACTTAAAGTTCTATGTCACTGCCATTAAAGCGCATATATATCTTGCAAATAGCAACAAGCCTAATATTGCATTTGCAGATAGTTTCCTAGCTACAAGCACTGATAAGGACATCCTCCACTATTACCCGCTACAGCGGCGACCGTGTGAGCCTCTAAATAATCCCACCTTGCTTAGCTTGGGAGGTGGAAGCCACCTTAAAAGGGAGAGCCACCCTTCCCCTATCAGACTAGTCTTTTAGGGAGATTGGGCCTTTCCCTGAGCGGGGGCGCCGGAGTTGCGGTGCTAAGACTGCGGATTCAGGTCACGGACCTAGAATCGGGTCGGTGTGTTGGGCTTTCGGCAGGAGTTGCGGTGCTAAGATTGCGGGATTCAGGGAATCCGGATCGGTGTTTCGGGCTTCGTTCCACCCCACCTGGGCCAGATATATCATTTGGTATCAGAGCTGGACCCTTGTTAAGAAGGGGAGAATGATAAGGACATCCTCCACTATTACCCGCTACAGCGGCGACCGTGTGAGCCTCTAAATAATCCCACCTTGCTTAGCTTGGGAGGTGGAAGCCACCTTAAACGGGAGAGCCACCCTTCCCCTATCAGACTAGTCTTTTAGGGAGATTGGGCCTTTCCCTGAGCGGGGGCGCCGGAGTTGCGGTGCTAAGACTGCGGATTCAGGTCGCGGACCTAGAATCGGGTCGGTGTGTTGGGCTTTCGGCAGGAGTTGCGGTGCTAAGATTGCGGGATTCAGGGAATCCGGATCGGTGTCTCGGGCTTCGTTCCACCCCACCTGGGCCAGATATATCAAGCACTACTCCATAAAGCCATAGAGCAGAAGTTTAATGGGATATCCATAGATATCTTTTGGCATTGTAAGATATTGGTTTGTTAAATCAATACAAGACTATTGTGGAATATGCATAATAACGCTGATATATATAGACTAATTTTATGGTGAAACTTGTAGACTTGAATCATCTAGATTCTAACTACTACTTCGCCTATCATTCCCGAACATCACTATATGTATGTTACATTGGAGAATGGTTAACTATATTAACTATGTAGTATTGGTTTCATTAAACCATACATGGTACTATTGATGTTGTTGATAGTGCTTCTTGTATTACATGGATGCAATCAAGTTACACAAGAGCAATTGTTCATTGCTCCTAAATATCTTATCCTCATGTACTATAGCAGATTGAGGAGACAAACATCTTGCAAACTAAACATTGTGATGAACTCATAGAGTCATTCACGAAGTGTTGCAAGCTTCAGGGGGGATTCCTTTTGAAGAGTAACTTGTCCAACCATCATAATGCACTCTTTTCCTTTGTGAGTTTTCCCTATATAGTTTCTCATAAAAGGTTTTTAATGAAGCAATATCAATACAAGTAAATGTCATATCTCCTGATTTTTCCCCGCCAGGGATTAAAAGGTGATATCAAATGATATAATATTGTCCTCTAAATCGCTTATGGATTTTCCCTCGAAAGAGTTTTTCCCATATGAGTTTTCAACGAGGCAATATCCAATATATGCTGTATCGATTTCTCATGATTTTCCCACTGAGTTTTAAGGAGTTTGTTTCATAGCGTATCAAAATATATCTCCTCATATTTTTCCTACAGGGTTTTTGGAGGAGTAATGCTATGGTTTACGATGACGATCGATTGATCAAGGGGGAGTGTTAAGAATCCTTGTAATGGATTATTGACCAATCACATCACTCCACTAGGATTATAGTGTGAACACAAAGATTACTTGACCTCTACTCTACTCATCATCATCAATAAAGAACACAGTTCATTGTCTCCCTTGTCTCATTTTACATTCTACAGGTACAACCATTCTTCTTTTGACAAAATCAAAGTTCTAAAGGAATTTTATCAATCGAGGACCTTGGTCGACAGAGTGAAAAATGATGATTGTTATGTGGTGCATGGATTGTTACCAAATGTGTCTTTAAGCAATGCAAGTAATTTATATAGTAATAAGGTTTGTCAAAGGCCCATGAAAAAACATGCAATATTGCTTTTTAGACATGTCCCTTTTGATGGAATTCACACGGGGTTGAGTTTTTACTCGACATGGCTGATTATGTTCTTACCATAGTATGCAACGTGATGTTAATAGATGCTTGTAGTGGCCTTGTTAATTTGTGTGAAGACATAATCTCGATTGTAGTTCTAGGTATGTGTATGAGTATGAAAGTCGATGGACACAGGACACATGATTTATACAAGTTCGGGACTCCCGGAGGATAACAACCCTACGTCTTGTTTGGTGTTCTTGTATTGCTAGGGTTTGCACTGGGGCTAGGGTTTCCCAATACAAGTTCTGATGATCTTCAAGGACCCCCTACCATCCTTATATAGCCAAAGGGCAGTGGGTTTACATGGTAATCTACCATTGGATTATATCTGTTTCTATCTATACATCATATCTAATATCCTGGCTTGCCGCCTACTCTAAACAATTATCCTAGTCGTCATCTACTGGGCCTTAATATTTAATACATCATAATCAAGCTCCGGCCCACTCGGCCATATAACCGAGTGGTTAAGTAACCCGGGTATACATATAGCCCACAGTAGCCCCCAAGAATTTTCTAATTTTGAATACCAAAAACTCTAGAATATCTTGATGTTTCTCAAAATTGAAAGGTGCTTCTCTTCACGCTTAACCGAAACTGCCTTTCTTCATAATGCCGAAACAGGCATACTCTATGAGTATAGCCCCTGACTCAAAAGGTATTGAATCATTATTTGGAAATGCCTTGCGAGACTAAAGACCAACATGTTTAAAATTATTTGTATCTAGTCGTAGCCCCCAACTCAAAAGTTATTTTTAAGAAAATAGCATATGAGTTAGAGACATTCAAAAACTGGTACATATCTTAAAACTGCATAGACATAGCCCCCATGATTGGAGTTAACACTCACTCCGAGTGATTTTGCAAGGAACTTGGAAAAAAATCAGCCCCTAAGATTGGAGCTAACACTCCCTCCGAGTGATTTGCAAGGAACTTGGAAAAAATCAACCCCCAAGTTTGGTGTTTTGCTCCTGTATCCGAGTGATTTCAATAATAAATCACAAAAAATACTGATGTTGCAGCCTCCTATTACAATGCCACTGTTATGCCAAATGGCAGTAATAAGAAACCGGACCTTGACCCATCTCATTTAATCACCTTCTATCACTATGGCATCAAAAACTGTGCAACTGTTGTACTGCTTAGGTTAAAGGGGATATAAATAACAACTGCACAGTTTCAAAGCACTGGCTCTGCCACTTCTTTCTATCTCGCCGCCGCCGCCGTACTGCAACAAACCCTAGATCCACACTCCAGTTCTTCAACTTGCCTCAAGAATCCGGTCCTATTTTACCGCTGCAACTCGCTATTATGGTGCCCAAGCATCCGCACGCATCCTCCAAGACTTCTGCCAAAGGGAAGAGTTCTCCTGTTCAAGCGGAAGACGATGCAGCTTTTGACATCCCTGAAGGAATCAAGGAATTCCCAGCGTCGATCATGGATAAGGAAAGGATCAACAAACTAATGATTGACGACGTGCTTCGGGATCAAGAAACAGCAAACTGGATCAAAACCCTAGGTCAGACATTTCCTCATCAATCGCCTATTGATCAAATCTTGGTCTTCTCATCACTTTTTTATCGCAGATTAGAGCTTCCCTGCTCAGATTTTGTTCGTGGGCTACTGTATTTCTATGGAATCAATTTGGTGAATCTAAATCCAAACTCCATACTTCATATTGCTATTTTCATCCATTTCTGCAAGATCTGTATTGGAATCCACCCATATTTTGATTTGTTTAAAGAGCTATTTGTCTTGAAATCCAATAGCAAGAATGTCATCGGAGGTGCCAGATTCTAGCTTTGGAACAAAACAAAATATATAGAAGTTCCACTTCCAACAACTAACAAAGGATGGCATGTTGAATGGTTCTTTCATGGCAACCATGCGCCTTCTTTGCCAAACTTCTCTTCAGAACCACCAGTTCCTCGCCCCTCGTGGACCGCAAAGGCCTCCCTAGAAAAGCAGGATGAAGTAGATAGGTTGCTAAAGTTTATAATGCAGCTGAAGAAAGATCATTTGACTAGTGTCCATGTCGCGGCGAGTTTTATTTACTAACACATGCAACCGATGAAAAGGCAACATCATCCAGGCTGGATGTTCAACATGGAGGCCAATCCCACAAGGGAAGTCCTCGATGTTATGTCTGATAGAGAATTGCAAGAAAGATTATCAAATATCTTCGCATCATTACTGAATTGGGTTGTGGGCAATAAGACAATTTGTCTAAACTCCACAAAAAACCAAAATCAGGTATCAAATTCCCCCCTTTAAAGCATTGATACATGGTACCATTCTATCCCTCCATTACCTCCTATGACTCCAGAAGGGTCGGACGAGAAGACCCATGCTGCCAAATGTCGAAAAGCACACATCAAAGAAGCTGATGATAAAGATTCATTGGCGGATAGGATCGCTCATCTTCAACGAGAAGCCGAGCAAAAGGCCACTGAATCAAAAACCACTTAGCAAGATCAAGGGACTACCTCAAAAGGTGGAACCAATAAAGGCAGCACTCGACCAAGTGATCCGAGTGCTAAATCCTCTACCACTGCAGGTCAATGCGATGTCGAGGAAACTCAAGACTCATCCAGGGCTCCACGCAAGGTGTCCGGATTGAAGTTTAAACAACACCCAAAGTAAGTGTTCTTGACACCATATATCGTTGAAAAATGTAGGGTATGAAGTGAATGGAAGACATTTGTTTTGCAGATATACTGGCACTGCATCATCAGAAGGAGTCGGAACACAAGCAAGACCGACTGTCGAGTAGCAAGCAATGCTCAGGGCAAAGTAGGGGGTAGTTGATGGTGATGAGGACATCACTCCTAAGGATACATGCAACACTCCTCCAATTCTGGATTTGCAAGGTCCAGTGACTAGAGCTCGTGCACGATGACTAAATTTAGAGGTGAGCTTGTTCCTACGTTCTTCATTATATGTCACTTTTGAGAATGGTTTGCTATCTAATGATTATATTGTAATTAGGAACCATGTAGAGGACCAGGAGACGATGGGAGAAGGACTTGGAGACATGGAGGACCAGCAAGGACGTGGAAGCCAAGGTGGAGGCCCAACCAAAACAGACTTCGAGTCTGTTTCGGGGCTCAGAACCAGTCTGCACTAAAATGGATGCCCAGGACTCATACGTTCTGCATATGCACGGAAAGATAAGAATAAGACCTTTCCAATGCCTCTGGTCTCATATGAAAATTCGTCCAGAGTCATTGGGAATCGTTGAAACAAGAGAGGGTCCAGAATCTGTTTTGGTGCTGTGTCGCCTGTTTTTGGCCTTTGGCTTTGTATCTAGTTGAGCCCAATTAGGGGCGTGTCCAGAGGGTCTTGCACGACCCTAGGATCTTCATATACAGCCGCCGCCGCACAATTAGGGTTCGGGTTTTGCTTAGATTATTCTGTTCATAACAGTCGCTGTCATCACGGTTTGTGAGACCCCAACTTTGTAAGATTCATAATCCATCTGCAATTGTGTTGCATTCTTCTTTGTTCTTGCTTGTGTTCTTGATTCACAGGCAGGGATTAGCCTTCTCGACGAGGTCAACCATTTTAGGACGGTTGATAACCAGAGGAGACGTCGTGCTGTGATTGCGGGGTTTAGAACGTGTTGTTCTGAAGCCGGATCGATTTGTGTGTCGCCTCCGACCAAATCAACGTATCCATAACCTTTAGGAAGATCGGGAACACTTGTCCACATCAAGTGGTGATACCGATAATTAGTTGGCTAAGGTGCCGAGTGGTCATACAGGTGCCCCCACACTCAACCGAGCTGATCTCAATGTGCCGATAACTCACCTCCTCCTGTAGTTGAAGAGGAACCTACTTTTATTCAAGAAGAGGTGGTTGAGCCAACATAAAACCATGACATAGGGCTAGAAGAAGGTCCATTCCCAACCCCATTCATCATCATGTTAAAAAGCAAATCCCGAAGCCCGGACAAATCCGGGATGTGTACCACGTGGGAGGATATGCCACCGCAAGTCTTGATGAAACAGAAAAGCTAGAAGAACTGGAGATTTTGAAGAGCTCACAACCCAGGTGTATATCTCCTTCCAGGTATGTCTGCACCCAAGTCTTGTTGATGTCCATAACTATCATCTACATAAATTGTTATATCATTCCTATTACTGCCATAGAAATTGAAAAAGCATGGAGAAGCCAAAAGCAAACTCCTAAAGACCGTGCAAAACAAATGTGCCGGAGTCATAGATACTGAAAACTAGTTGGCACAAGAGAGGATGGAAGCAGACCGGCTTGCTTCAGAACTGTAATTCCCTTCATCCCAGGTGGATGAGTGACATTCAAAATTTCAGATATTCTACTATATTAAGAATTCCTGACCACTGTGTGACCCAAATGTTC
The DNA here is from genome assembly GCA_032690845.1 of Eleusine coracana subsp. coracana. Taxonomy (NCBI): domain Eukaryota; kingdom Viridiplantae; phylum Streptophyta; class Magnoliopsida; order Poales; family Poaceae; genus Eleusine; species Eleusine coracana. The sequence continues at coordinate 42,041,336 of CM064434.1, forward strand.
ACAAATTTTCTCTATGATAGAGCAATCTAATGAACTTGCTGTCAAGAAGAAGAAGGAAGCTGACACGGCCAACCTCATCACTGGGCTGAATGAGCATTTAAAGGCACTCGAAGCTTCGACCGATACAATTGACTTGAAAAACATAATGATATCTTAATAGAGCAAGTGCAAGCATCGAAAACATTGCAAGAGAACTTTGATAAATTAAAAATTGGCTTCTAGAAAATGGATGAATCTAGAGTCGACTGGAAGAAAAAAAGCAGAAGGTAGATTTTGTAACCTCTTCATATTATTGAAATTATCCATCAGCTCATTTCACATGCAACAGATGCTCAAGAAAAAATGAAGGCGCAAGAGAAAAGGAATGCCAAGCTGGATAAAGGGGTGGCCGAGGCATAAAAGATTTTCAAAAAAGTAGTAGAAGAGCTAAATAATTTTAGAGAGTCTTTTAGATAGACTGAAAAGATGAAGGACAATTTTAGAGAAAAAGCCACGACTCTGGAAGCAGATAAAGTTGATCTCAAAAAAAAAAACACTTGAGAGGTAAGCACTTATGCCTGATTTACCTTTGCCACCGAGTTCTTATTTTTAGGTTAACGTTGATAGACCTATCTCTATAAGATCAAAAAAGGCTTATGAACTCCTGCAATAGAAATTTATTGAAGGCGATCAAAATCTTCACTGGTCTCTTGCAGCTCTGCAGTAGGTTGTCGAGGTGGTCACACAGCATGTGATGCCTGATGAGAGACCGCCAAAATGCCGCAACCTTAGCACTCAGCTGCACGAGATCCTCAGCAAGGTTCAAAAGCATTCACGACACATTGCCAGCTTAGCTGGTGCTCAAATGTTGGCTATTGCCAAATCGCACATTCCCAACTTACATGTGGAGGCGGTGGTAGAAGGTTTTCATGAAGACCTTTCTAATGAACAATGCGATGCTCTGGTAACTAAAGCTCAAAATACAGCCAACTCCTTGGTTGACCAATCACCCCTAGATCCATTATCAGGGGTGTAATGGGAAACATTAGGCTTAACTTATAGTTAACATGTAATTCATGACCAGTGATGTAATGAATTTTGTAAACTATCAGATCCCTGGGGTCTAGGTTCACTGCCAGTAATGTAGTGAATGCTAGAGTCACACTGCTTTACCATGTATTGATGAACTTGTGTTAAACATTAACAGCCAATACATGTCGCATGTCAGTGTTCTAAATTGACCCTCCCCCCCCCTCCCTAATAACCAATATGAACCATGGGGACTAGGAACCCACTCGGTCAAGCACATACGAATTAGGAAAGCCAACTCGGTCCTCAACAAATGACATGAACCCTAGAGACTAAGAACCCACTTGGTCAAACATGTGCGAGTTGTGGTAATATCGAGAAACAAGAACTGAGCCATGACTATATTTAGGACAAAAATCAGTTAATTAGAGATTTTATGACAAATTATCATGACCACATGGTATTTATTATTGATAACATGATACTATACAATAATAAAGGGGAACAAATAGATTATTAAACCTCAGTCGGCAACATCGCTTCTGACCCATAAACTAACAAAAATGGTGAGTGCCCCATTGCCTGACTGACGTTAGTCCTAAGCCCCTATAACACTAAAGGCAACTCTCAAACCCATCGGCGAGCATACTTCTCCAATCTGTCGAATATGCGAGGCTTAATTCCTAACAATAAGAGACCATTGGCTCGCTTGACCTGACCATTACTCTGCGGGTGAGCTGTAGAAGCGTAGCCGATCCTGAATCCTATCTTCGCCACAAAGTCCTTATACTCTTGTGCTGTAAACTAACCACCGTTGTCAGTGATGATCTTGGGGGGGGGGGGGTACCAAACCGAGTTACTATGTCCGTCATGAACTCTACACCCTTCCTTGTTGAGATCTTGCTGACTGGATTTGCTTCAATCCACTTGGAAAACTTGTCCATGGCCACAAAAAGATGGGTGAAGCCGCCTTGAGCCTTCTAGAAGGGACCGGTGATGTCCATGCCCCATACTAAAAAAGGCCATGTTATTGGGATATTTTGAGGCTCTTTAGCTAGCACATGCTTTTGTTTGGTGAAGAACTGACATTCTTCACACGTTCGGACAATGTCTTTGGTGTCTGCCCTGGCGGTCAGCCATAAAACCCTTGTCGCATACCTTTGCTTGCTATTGTTGACGGGCCTATGTGGTTACCATATATGCCAGCATGGACCTCCTGCAAGATGGCTATGCCCTCCTCCTTTGATAAACACTTCATCAGCACTTCGAAGGAACTTTGTCTGTATAGGAGATGGTTGACGATGCAGTACAACTGAGACATGCGAATAACGCATAGGGCTTCCTCCTTGCCGGTTGGCAGGGTCCCCTTCTCTAAGTACTCGATGTAGGGGGTTCTCTAATCAGTTTCTATGATGACAACCTGGGATGTTGCTGCTATGTCTATCGCAGCCTGCGCCACAGCTTCTTGTGTCAGTGCAAATGGCTTATTCTAGCTTGGAATACACCATTAGGTATTCTAGCTTGGCTAGACCCAAGCTTGGCCAACTCGTTAAACTTTCGGAGAATGTGCTTGTACTCGACGCCATCAAACTTCTAGCTTCCAGGCTTCAGCGCAGTAACTGTCATGCTTTCCTCCAAGCAACACCATTCATTGGTTACTTGATTAATCACCAGTGTCGAATCACCGAAGATGCTTACTCGCTTGATGTCGAGTGATATGGCTGTCCTCAGACCATATAATAGCGCCTCATATTCTACCGCGTAGTTTGATGCTCAAAAGTGCATACGGAGGACATATTTCATCTTGACACCGTCTGGAGATGATAGCACCACTCCTGCCCTAGCTCCCTCCAGTTGTAGGGAGCCATCAAAAGACATTGTCTAGTAGCTTAACTCTATTGGGGTTGGCGGTAGCTCAACCTCCATCCACTCGGCAATAAAATCTGATAATGCTTGGCCCTTGATCGCATCCCATGTCTTGAAGGTAATGTCGTATGCACCAAGCTCAATAGCCCACTTGGCAATTTTTCCAGTGGCATCTCGATTATGGAGCAACTCGCTGAGCCCAAAGGATGTATAAACTTCGATTGGGTGCTCTTCAAAATAATGCTTTAACTTGCGGGACGTCATCAGCAGTGCGTAGACTAATTTCTGGAGCTAGAAGTATCGCACCTTCGAATCTGACAAGACCTTTCTCACAAAATACACCGGTCGCTGCACCTTTTGAGCCTTGCCATCTTCCACCCATTCGACCGCCAGCACGGTGCTGACAACATGAGTGGTTGAGAAGATGTACAGCTGCAAAGTTTCCTTCTGTTCCGGAGGTGTTAGGACTAGCGGGCCACTAATGTAGGCCTTGAATTCATCCAAGGCTTTTTGGGCCACGAATGAGTCCTGCTTCTTAAGCATTCGGAAGAAAGGTAACCCTCGAAAGTCGAGTCATGACACAAATCTACTAAGTGCTGCCATGCAGCCAGTCAACTTCTAGATGTCTTTCTGGGAGTGTGGACGACCCATCCTTAGTATGGCACCGACCTTTTCCGAATTTGCCTCGATACCTCTATGCGAGACCAAGAAGCCCAGTAGCTTCCCAGAAGGGACACCGAAGATGAACTTCTTGGGGTTTAGCTTCATGTTGTACCTGCAGAGGTTGTCAAATGTCTCGTCCAGGTCTTGGATTAAGTCAGAGGTGAGTCGGTTCTTGACGACCACATCATCGACATAGACTTCAATGTTCGTCCCTATCTGCTTATCTAAGCAACGCTGCATGGTCTGTTGGTGAGTAGCGCCAGCGTTCTTTAATCCAAAGGGTATGGTTGTATAACAGAAAGTTCCGAAGGGCGTGATAAATGACGTCTTTAATTGGTTGGATTCATTAAGGGGAATCTATTGGTACCTCGAATAGGCATCTAAGAAGCACAGTAAAGCACAACCAGCCATTGAGTCGACCACTTGATCAATGCGAGGAAGGGTGAACGGGTCCTTGGGGCAGGCCTGATTAAGGCCAGTGTAATCCACACACATGTGTCATTTCTTGTTCTTCTTTCTTACCAGGACTAGGTTAGTTAACTAGTCGGGGTGAAAAACTTCTTTAATAAAACAGGCTACCAATAGTTGACCAATCTCTTTTCTACTCACGTCCTTGTGATCCTACAAAAATCATCAAAGTCACTGCCTCACAGGTTTAGCATTTGTTTTATCGTGCAGTTTGTGCTCAACATTTTCCCTTGGAACACCCAACATATCAGAAGGCTTCCATGCAAATATGTCTTTATTATTATGAAAGAAAAGGATGAGCGCGCTTTCCTATTTGGCATCTAAATTGACCCTGAAATTGGTAGTCTTGGATACATCACTATCATCTAACTATATCTTTTTTGACTCCATGGTTTATGGCTGCACCATGGCCATTGACACTTTCTTGGGGGGAGAGTCAAGGTTGGCTTCCTCCGCCCTCATGACCTCCTGTTTGAACTCGGCGAGGTCGAACGCCATCACCTTTTTTTCCGCTAGCTCACAGCTCTGGAAATCACAATCGTACAAAGTCTTCACGTCCGAGTGCATCGAGATAACTCTGTTCGGCCATGGCAGCTTCATCATTAGGTAGGGATAGTGCAGTACAACCATGAACTTGGCGATGGCAGGTCGCCCATTAATGACATGGTAGGTGGAGTCCAAATCTATCACTTCGAAGGTGACGCGCTTCGTTCTATACTTCTCCCGAGTGTCGAACATGACCAACAGAGTAATTTTTCCCAACGGGACTGTCTGCATGCCCAGGATGACTCCATGGAAGGGCGACTGACTGGGCTTGAGATCAGTCAGAGGTATGCTGAGTTCCTTGAAGGTCTTCACAAAAGAATGTCCAAGCTACTTCCACCATCCACTAGTACTCTATGGAGCCACACCTGGTTCACAGTCGGCAACAACACCAAGGGGTATTTGCCGGATCTAGGGATGTGGTCTAGGTGGTCTGACCGAGCAAAAGTTATCGGGACCTCGGACCATCGCGGATACTGGGACATGACTGGTGAGACCGAGTGGACCTCTCGATAAAGGATCTTCTTTTGACACTTTAAGTCAATGGAGGATATGCCGCATATGTAGTTGACCTCACGCCAGGGGTCTTGGAACTTCTCCTTGTCCTCGTCATCCTTGTCCGTGCCCTTCTTGTTGCCCATGTTGACCCAGGGGTGTTCTTTGTAGACTTTCAGAGCGTGGTGCACGAAGCTCTTCAATTTGAAGCACTCCTTAGCCTTGTGAGCGCTATCATACACCAGGCAAGGGCCTTCAAGCATCTTGTCAAAGTCATCCTGAGTCACTTGCCTCCTCTGATGGGGATGCTCAGTATTAGCGATCGTCCTATCCTGCTTGCATTTTCTGTCATCATCCTTGTTGTAGTTGGGCGACCCCGACGGATTGCGGTTTCGAGGTGCCTCATCTTTGTACTATCGTACTTGGAAAAGGGCTGAGTTACCAGTTGCGTACTTATCTGCCATGGTGAACAGTTCTTTGGTTATCAAGCTCCCAACGACGTCTAGCCTCCCGACTTTCTTGATCAGGTCGTCGTCGCAAATTCCGGCTTGAATGGCAGCAACAACCTGAGCATCTGAAATATTAGGGATGGTGTTTGAAAGTTGCCTAGAGGGGGGAGGGGTGAATAGGCAATCTAAAAATTTGACTTGAAATCAAACTTAATTACGGATTAAACAGAGAACGACGGAACTTCCATCGTTCTTTGACGGAACTTCCGTGGCGACGGAAGTTCTGTCCCACGATAGAAGTTCCTCGTCTATGATGTGGATAACGCAATGAAATGCAGAATTTAAGGGGTTGGAGATACAATACTTGATAGAAGCAAAGCTAGCACGAGGTGTAGCACAAGTCCTACAATAAGTAACTAGCAACACAAAGCACAAGATAATCAAGCACAATATATATTAAGAACAAGCACAAGCACAAAAAGAAAAGCGGGAAAGTAAAGAGAGAGACACAAGGATTTTTACCGAGGTTCGGCAACTACACAACATAATCCCTACTTCCTCGTTGAGGAGCTATGCAAAGTAGCCGGGTCTCTCTCAACCCTTTTCCCTGCCAAGCAATCACAAAGATTGTGCTCGGATTTCTTTCTCCACTTGATTCTTTTCCTCCGGAGGCAAATCACACCTTTACAAACTTTCCCAAGTCTCCCCACAAGATTGGGAGCTCTAGGGTGACACTTAGCCGTCTAGGAATCTTCAATCCCAAGAGTAACAAATGCCTCACGGATGCTTGCTTTGTAACAATGCTCAAGTGCTCAATTTCTCTCACAAAGAAATTCTCTCTCAACCCAACTCTCACAAAGAGATGAATCCTGACAAAGAGGAGTTGGGGAGAGTGCTAGAAGACTTTGAGAATGATATTTTCATGGGGGAAGACAGCATCATTCAAAGGAGGGGAGAGATGAGCTATTTATAGAGGAGCCTTAAAAACTAGCCATTGGAGTGCATTTCAGTGACTCACGGAACTTCCATGAAAACCCATGGAACTTCCGTCATTTCAAAAAGAGCCATTGCACGTGCTAGGATTCTACTGAAACAAGACATGACGGAACTTCTGTCATAAGCATGATGGAACTTTCATGACTCTCGGGATGAGAGGATACTGAAGATTCAACCGGCGGAACTTCTGACGGAACTTTCGTGACTCTCGGGTTTGCGACAGAGTGAAACTCTGAAACGACGAAACTTCTGACAGAACTTCTGACAGAACTTCCGTCGCTCTCGGGTTGGCATGTCTAGCGACGGAACTTCTCACGAAACTTCCGACGGAACTTCCTTCGTTCCTGGGTTGGCTGTTTTTGGGTCATTTTGTGGTTGTTTTGCTTCTCTCATCTCACTTGGGATTTTGTTGAGCATTGACACTTTGCAAGCACCTATGTGACATCCCTCTTGATAGAGCGGCATGCCTAAACTCAAGATTAAATATAAAAGAAACTTCTTCAACTTGAGATAGCATAATTGATACTTGCCACTTTTCTTCATTTGGCTTCAAAAAGGAATTGCCATATGTATTCTTATTCTAAGCGCCATCACCTAGAGCTTGTGACTTGGAGTATTTGAATCCTTACGATCAACTTCCATTTGTACTCACAAGTCATTTAAGATCTTCAATCATATGATACTCCAAAGTATATGACTCTTGTTGCTTGGTTCATCGAGATTGAGCTTCACCTGCCCTTCACCACTACTCTGGTCCCTTGGACTAAGCCTTTCTTGCCCTTCTCCTTTGCATGGTTCATCTTGGCCCGGTCGTGCACAATTCTTCACCATTAAGCTAACTCAACTCACATACAACTTGTACTATCATTAAGCCTTTGTTTGAAGATCTTCTTTATGTTGCTTGATCAAGTTGCTTGTAATTATTCTCTTGTAATCAACGTTGCACTTGATTCCTCTCACTCTTGTTCATGCATAGACCTAATTGTTTATGAAACATCATTGTATTGATGATCAAGCTGCTCATGAGTGTCTCTTCATCATGTCATCATTTTGTCCTGTATCATAATTTGATTGTGTACAAGCCTTGTCATGTGAGACCAAATCAACTCATGAACTTTCATGTCTCATAACTAGAATTAGTGTACAATCTCAATCATATTTATTTCAGCCATAGAGTATACATCCAAGATTGTAATCCCTGCTTATACACTTAGAAAGAATCATTAGTCCTTTAATCATGTTGTCATTCAATACACCAAAACCCACTAGGGGACTAGATGCACTTTCAATCTCCCCCTTTTTGGTGATTGATGACAACCTTGATTAAAGCTTACAAGAGATATTCAATAAGCATTTTGAATGCAAACATATAGACGAGCTCCCCCTAAATTTGTGCATATTGAATGAAATTCATGAATCATGGCCTAAAATGCCATTTGCACATTTTCAAGTTGAAATGAGAGATCCCCCTATATGTGTGCATTCGTGGGGTGCAAAAAGTGTGTGTGAGTAGATATCTCGTGATGCATATGCCAAGAAAGACGCACAAAAACAAATTGAGAAGAAAGCATATGTGCTGTCTAGGAAACACTAGACTTCACATACTCCCAATAAAGAACATTATATCATTACAATAATGCATCACATATTATCTCAAGTAAAAAGGTTCTTAAAAACAAAGATAAAGAGAGGTTCACACACAAGTTCACACATAAACATTGTTCTCAAGTCCATGAGATGAAAAGAGACTTCTCCACATACAATGCCACTAAGTCTTGAGATTGAGCTTTAATCTGCTTTTCTCTTTTCTCTCCGTATTCTCACCTTGTAGCTTGAGCTTTAATCTACTTTTCTCTCCCTCTTTGTCATCTAGCACCAAAAAGTTTCAGTTCAAGGCATGAAGTCCAAGACACCTCCCTTCTTTGTTCATGTTACCGTTAATTTCGAGGTGGGTGAGAAAGAGAAGGTTGGTCTGATGTGGAATCTCCAGTACCACCAAATTCATAGATTCCATAACCACTAAGGCTCATGTCACCACAAATTTTAGTGGAGTAGCCATTTTGCTCAATGTTTATTATTTTCTCATTTCAAGACTCTATGGTACTACTTGTACTTTCTGAACCAATAGGAGAGCAAGTATGCTCAAGTTCTAACATGGTATGAATTTTCCTTGATTCTTTTGGTGATGTTCTTTCTTTCCTGTCTTTCATGATGTGCCCTCTCATCTACCTCATACTGTTCCTTGTTTAGGCAAAAAATGGCATGTTCATGATTTTCTTCAGAGGATAGAAATGCTTGTCTTGTAACTGCACACTGCCACTACTGCTTATAGAAGGTGGTGTTTGGTGAGGAGATGCCATTAGGTTGTGTGTAGGAGCTATAAATGACGGAAGTTCCGTTGTTGGACGACGAAAGTTCCGTTGCTCTTTGTCTCGAGTGGAGATAAATACAAAGAATGACGGAAGTTCCGTAAATGGATGACGGAAGTTCCGTCGCTTTCTGTCTTCAACTAACAAAGGCTTTCAGAAATTAGAGCTTTTGGACCAGCACTATATTCATGAGGAAGCTATGGTTGTGTCCTTCTCTGGCTGTGGTAGAAATTGGATTTTGTAACTCTTGTTAGCTCTCTCACACTTAAAAGTGACACTAGTGATTCTCGGTCATGTATGTGATATATGGTGCATATCCACAACTCCTCTGAAAGTAGTTTGTAATGCCCTTAATATCTTCCCATATGGAGACAAACACTAAGACAGGAGTGCCATGAGGAGGAGTGGAGTCTTCATCCCTAGGTGTGATAGCCTTCCGGAACATATTGTTGACACAGACATAGAATGTAAGTAAATCTGTAGCATATCCTTGACTGCCCTATTTGTTTCTTGGATACATGAAATTTATCCTTTCAAGCTTCAAAGTGGGGTAAATGTGAAGATGTGAATGGTTGACATCATTTCACCCAAATCCAAGAAGTCCAGCAAACTGAGCATATGCGAATCCATACCACTATTCCTTTGTCATCCAATCAGATTTTCTGACATTCTCATGCTCTTCAACACAATGATCTCATTGTTTCAATTTTTCTGAAGTGCTAAAACATAATTCACATTCTTGGCCTTGCATTGAGTCATTTTAGTGTCAAGAATTTATCATCATTGGTAGATATGTAGTTCCAATCAGCCCATTGAGTAATAGACATTTCCTTGTGTTATCATAGACTCATAGTAATCTTGTCGAAAGTAAGGCCAAAATTTGTAATCAGTTCCAACTTGTTTTGGAGTTAGCTTCAAGTTGATTGCTCTCATATTCCTTATCTCTCCAAATTGCAATTTGTAGTTTACTCTTGTTCTTCAAAAAGGGTTAGAAGGTTCTGAGAACAAAAAAGCACTAAAGTTTCTGACTGCTGAACTATAGGCTCATCCACAACAAATATTTCAAGATCCTCATTTTCTTCTTCTTCCTAAATTCCTGCAAAAACCATTGCTGCACTAGTTGACTTAGCTTGTCCCCTCCCTTGATGATGGCTCTATGAAGGAGATGGAAGCCAAGTTTTAATCCTCTACACCATCACTAACAAAGTAGGTTTGATCATCTTCAACGGGTGCTATTACTTCCTCTTTTATGGCCATGTCTCTCCTCTAGTCAATGGCCTCTTAGTTGTCTTTTTCTGCCTCTGATATTGAGAGGAATGAATACTCTCTTTTCCATATCATGCCTTGCCTTGACTATTTCCCTTCTCTTTTATCATCCATATATACTGCCTCTATAACTAATGGAGAAATTCATAGAAAACAACTTGGTCAAAGAATGATGGATGAAGAGTATGTCAGAAGACCTTGATCCTGTGGGTGATGAAACTTCCGTTACTTGAGCGACGGAAGTTCTGTCCCTCTCTGGTTCCAACAACATCTCATATTCAAGGATGATGGAAGTTTTGGCAAGATTGGGTTAAACTTGAGAAATGTAAGTTCCTATTCCATTCTTTGCAATCATAGGTTCTTACCCAATTTCAGTCACCTTTGTTCTCATATGTAGATCTTATTCTCATATGCATCCTTTGCACTTTTCCTTTCCAACCTTTTGCAAATCTTAATCCAAAAAGCGAGAGATTGAGATTTTGATCAGAGTGGAGCAAGATTGGATTTTTGGACTTGAGATAGACAATCTCACAAATTGTAGTTAGACGAAAATCAATCAATTTTAACTATAACCACAATTTTCTTGACATGATCACAAAGATCAAGAACCAAACATTTTCAAACAAACCACAATTATAACAAGATAAAGGAAGTTTTTTGAAAAATCTATCCTAGCTCATAAAGAGCATGCCATGACACGAGGCCATACACATGCCAAGGCATAACCTATCACATGGGTTCTATATGCAAAGGAACACAAAGCTGTAACTATAAGACATACCTTTGCCATTAGATTGTTCTTCTCTTTATCTTGTGAGGGAGCATTTATGCAGCTATGTACTCTTGCATGCTTTGTCAATGATCAAGTCAATACATTGTCATATTTTGAATATGATAGATTTAGGGACTCATGATCGTCGGACGTCTCCAATATCATTAGTCATATCTACCACTTGTTTCGATGCACTTTAAATACTTTCACAATGATAATAGTTCCACAAGCAATGTTATCCATATAAATGCTGCCCACACAATCGCTTACAGAAAATCATTAGTTTCTCTTAACATAAGACATGGTGTGAATCTCCCCCTTAATGTGTGCACCATATCATTGAATAATATTCACATGTGCACACTGCTCAATTATGATCATGAGGAGATTTAAACTATGTCTTAGTTAAGGTATTAAATAAACCACTAGAATTTGAGAAGTGTCAAGATCCACTTACAAACCAAATAAGTAGGAATTTTTCTTATGAGGAGAAGAAGCATAAAGGTTCAATGGCACTCTTGACTTATGGTCTTGAAATCACTGGAGATCATCTCAATGACTTATGCTTCTTCTTTTAATTATCTCAGGAAGAGGCATCTTCCACCAAAATTTGTTCTCCATAATGAGAATAGTCATGAGGTAACTCAACCAAAACATTAGTCTCTTTTAACACAAGATATAGAATGAATCTCCCCTAAAGTTGTGCACTAAAATTTGGAATAATCTTAAATAAGTGCACATGCTCTATTAAGAACTTGGAGAGGTTCATATTATATCTTGGTTATAGTGAGGGAATAATAAGCAACAAGAATTGGAACAGGTTTAGAAACACTCACAACCATATAGGCATGTGTGTTCATTTGTTGACTTCATGTTTGACCATGTGTTGCTAATCCCTCACTCAACAAAGGTCACTTTTCTACCCAGATATTGCTTTACTATTCATCTAGATCACTTCATCATCATTTCCCTTTTTGTGGATCTGACGAAACTTCTGTCGATTGATGATAAAACTTCCTTTACTCTCTGTTTCGAGCTAGTGAAGCCACAAAACCATCTTGAACCATGAAAGGGGTGGCGACGGAACTTCCGTCACTGAGACGACGGAACTTCCGTCCCTCTCTGTTTGGCTTTCTTGACTCCTTGTATGCTTGTAGCTCCTGAAAGATGTTCACAAAACATATTTCTCCAAAGGAGACATTAATTGCATCTCTTTACATATGACATTCATGTAATGTTCCTAGAGAGCACTTCTCGAGCTATTACATGAACTTGTAAACACACTACAGCAGGAATAAGGAACATAGGAGAGAGATGTGTATTGATACTTATTGTTCCCTTGATAACATTGATGTAGAGAATGTTGAAACATTTTCATGCTTGGCAAGTTTGCATGTATATGTTTTCTTCTTGTCCATGCCAAGCCATCAATGCATCACCTGCACTCCATAAACACTTTCAAGCACATTTTGGTACCCAACACTTGTTGGGTCCTAGAGTGTTAGTCACACAAGCTTTTGGCATCCAAAGTGACTTTGCACTATCAATGGGCGAACTAATCACCTTGGTAGCACAAGTGTCAATATTGGCCTTAGCACATAGCAAATTATTATGGACAGGATTGAGAGATGTTTCGGACAAAGAACAATCCTTACTCATGTGTCCTTTCTCACGACAAATATAACATCTTCGGTGCTTGATCTTGTTTTCCCTCACTTTGAGTTTCCTCTTCGGGATTTCACTCTTATTCATGTATCGGTTAAGTGCTGACACAAAACCTTTCTCAAGCTTCTCAATAGATCTCAACTTGCTTATAGAAACCGGGCACTCCAGTTTCAAAGACCAGTCCATCCGGTTTTCACAAACTTGCTGCTTTCTTGATTCTAATGTACATCGAGTGATTTTGTGCCCTTTCTCTTTGCAACCAAAACACCTTCTCTTTGATAGGCTTTGTTGTCTTCTAGAAAGTGTTGGTTGAGCCTTCTTCTTGTTTGGACACTTAGATGCATAGTGTCCTTTTGTTGAGCACTCAAAGCATATGACATGAGCACTTGATTTGATCTTCCTCTTGCTCTTCATGTCATTAACCCTTTCAAGGTCAGCTATGGAGTTTTGAGAGCATGTGACAATTGATTGCTTCTCAAGCTTCTTCACCATGTTGTCACGGTTGTCTTGAGATGGTTGCACATGACCCTTGCTTTTCAACTGACTTAAGTCCATCTTGAGCTTCTTAACTTCTTCCTTGAGAGCATCATTTTCACTTGCAATAAGATCATCACAAGTTTCTACAATTATATGCTCATCAAGAGATGGCTTTTCTTGAGGACAACATATGTTAGCATAAGATAAATCAATGGAGATAGGTGCACATGTGCAAGTGTGAGGTTGATAGGATTTTACTACTGTCAAAGCAACCTCATGTATTGTCTCTAGCATGACATAAGTATCAACAAGCTTGTCATAAGAACTTAGAAGTATGCTATGTTTCTTTTGCAAATCAAGATGCTTTTTAGCAAGCTTTTGGTACTCCTTGAAAATCATTTGATTTGCCTTCTCTAGTTGTGCTACATAAGATAGAGAGTTAATAGCACATGCATCATTTTTACTCAAATCATCACCTTTCATAAGTGTAGATCTATTGGATTCTCTTTGTCTCTTGGTCATGCGATGAAAAGCATCCTCATCTTCCAGCCATGAGCTTGTAGGTGATGTAGACTCTTCACTTGGTCTAAATCTGCAACAATCAAGATCATCGACAGTTTTAATAGAACCAATTTCCATTCTGCCAAAACCGGACACACCGGTTCGGGAAGCCGGACCAACCGATTTTCCTAGGCAGATAGGATTAGCCCTATTTTCTTGATCTTCTGATTGCTCATGTTGGTGTTGGTCTTTTGAGCCTGCTGAAAGGGAGATGTTCTTAGGCTCACACCCCAACAATGGTTTCCCATCATTGCTAGAGCCATACATCTCCTCAAGTGCTTTCCGCATCAAGTGTGCACTCTTTGGCACTCTATGCTTATTTAGCATTTTATCTTCGACCTCTGCACTCACAGCACTAGATAAAACATTAAATGCATGGGCTTTGAGATACAAGCATTTCTCTTGTCCTTTGGTTAGAGGACGATCCTCCAAGACATGAGAGAAGCCTATATCCATGATCCACCAAATTTGTGAGTTCATTTCCTGAAAATAAGAAGACATATGAGTTTTCCACAAAGCAAAGTTTGCTCCATCGAAAATGGCTACCTCAAATGAAGGTTTGGAAATCTTTGGAAGCGACATCGTTTCTCCAAGCGGTTAAGCCTAATAAAGAGATTAGGCTCTGATACCAATTGAAAGTTGCCTAGAGGGGGGGGGGTGAATAGGAAATCTAAAAATTTGACCTAAAATCAAACTTAATTGCGGATTAAACAGAGAACGATGGAACTTCCGTCATTCTTTGATGGAACTTCTGTGGTGATGGAACTTCTGTCCCACGACAGAAGTTCCTCGTCTATGATGTGGATAACGCAA